>CM070519.1:11447662-12815045 GCA_036346375.1 Guadua angustifolia | reverse complement strand
CTCTCCTGGATGTGGCTCAACTGTGATGCCTCACGCCAGACAGAGAGCAAATATCAGCTTATAGTGGCAAACCCAAGTATAAACTTATCAAATCTAAAAGCAAAGGGTGGACTAAGTACATTGGCAATAACAATAAAGTTCAAGAGCCAGTATCGGACAAAGAACACATAGCCTTTCTTAACCTTTGGCTAGATCGGTATCTTTTCTACAGTGCTTCTCTTGGGCCAACCCAAGTATATTAGGTCATAGCGGAGCGACTGGTAGAAGGCCGTCAGCTTGCTAAATGCTGTTAGGGGAATTTTATCAGATGATGTATATAATAAGAAGTCGGTTGTTTACGGGTTTCGCCAGCTATACAGTCGGCAATATAGGAGGGCCCTTGTGATTTATCCAGATTTGGCTGTACTGTTTGTTTAGCTGACCATTTGCCTTGAACCCAGTTGAAGATACAACATTCCCATGGGAAGACAACCCAGAGGGGCAAGTACCCTAGTTTAGAGCTAGCCGATCATACGGCGAAAGATTCATTATGTGCTTTGGGAATGAGACAAGGGTTTCACCAATCGGCTCCAATAAGTACCTGGAATTCTTTCTCCAACTCGGTAGTGAAGACTTCAAGCAGCAAGATTTTTTAGCTACAAAAGGGCAGTTGATTTCCCATGTCCTTCTTTCTACATTTAGAAGCCGATAGTTCTCTCATGCCCAAGATCTTCATATCTCCAAGCATACTTCATGTCGGCTTTAACACTGGAACCAGATCTTTCAGCCGTCTTATGAATTCTACTACCAATCCATCTATGCTAGGCAATTTGGCTTTGGCCAAGTTATTCCAAGCCTTCCCTTGCTAGATCGGCTTCAGCCAAGGGCTTGCGTCCGCAACGTAGCCTCAGCTGGTATTGTCCTTGAGATAGTCGATGAGCTGCAAATCGAAGACTTGTCACATTTCTTTCTTAACACTCGTCGGGCGAGGCAGTTCTCTAGTTGGTGGTCCTCTATAGTAGAAGCACTCTTCTTGGAAAGGACACCATCGGCTATTATGAATACTTTCTTTCCAAATCTGCCTGAGCCAATGGTAGTTTCTAACAGTGATCCAAGAGATGATTCTTGTTCCTTTGGATATACTAACACAAGTCTAGTGAATATTACCGAAGAGGTATTCCACTTTTAATAAAACCTTTTTCTCCTTTTCGTCAAACGCTTTTACTAATCGGCTTCCTCTTTCTCTTGTAGGCTAAGAACATTGGGAAGAAGATCACGTTGGGTCCATCGGGTAGTGGGCAACTCAGTAAAAGGCCCCACCAGTCGACAGGCCTTACTGGCTACACATCTGGCACGCTAGGGATTCAAAGTCTCTCATTATCGGACATCGAGAAGCAATAATACCAACAACCTAGTAAGTGTTTTCAATCGACTTTTCTTTTTTCCTTTCCCTTTCTTTTTAAGAATTTTTTCCCATATTAAACTTATAGCCGATTCTCTTTTAGAGAAAAAGCATGCTAGGCCTGCTAAGGCTCCTGCCAAGAGAGGCTCAAAGCCTCGGGTGCAGAGTGGTGAGAGCTCTCCTCATGCATCAGCTACTGGAGAGGTATGTTTTCCTGACCAAACCTCCAAATAGTCTATATTCATGTACCAATCTAACATATTTTAACGCTCTGTCTTCAGCTAACTCCATCGGTGCAAGTAGCCAATATCTTGGCTGACCTGCCCATCTCATCCTTCGCACCACCACCGCCTTCTTCTTAGCTGACGCCTCCCACTCCCATGGCTGCTGCGGCTATTCCAACGTTGTTTGACCCGATAGACTTGTTGGGCCTCACCCTAAACGATCTTGATGACCCAAAAATCATGGCCACCGATGACTACCCAGCAGACATCCGCAAGATTATCAAAGTCTCGAAGGAGACATTGATTGCGGCGACATCGGCTCCAGGTATGCAAAAGCGTCTATTCAAACTCTTCATCTTGGTGATGCATCCTCAGGTGTAGATTCTGGAGGACAATCAACCGATCAGGGATGCAATGGCAACCATCAAGGCCGACCTTCCTCTAGAGGCAATGGAGGTGCTACTGAACATCTGCCATCTGGATGATAGGAAGGCAATGGTCGCAGCGGCTCAGGCCAGAATTGCTCAGCAGGAGGTGAAAGTGGCCAACAAGAAACTTCTGGACCAGCTGGTAGTCGACACCAAAGCAAAGAAAAGCAAATTTGATGCTAACATTCAAGCAGTTAACGTCAATAAAGTGGCTTTACAAAAGCTTGAATCGGCCAACCTAGCTGACCAAGCAAATTTTTGACGGCTAACTCCTTGTCGAACAATCGGCAACATCCAGCAACGAACAAAAACTCAGCATAGGTTTGGCTATAGCCAATGTGAAGAAGCAATCGGCCAAAGTCATTCCTATTCCAGGAAACAATTGCTAAGGCTGCGAGTGCATTGTCAGCTTTAGGGGCTAGGCTCCCTGGCTTGGTCCAGTAAACTATTGTAATGGATGTAACCTTTTGGATGTCAGTTTCTAGGACAATACTTTTGTAATGTTAAGTTTTATAATTGACTGTTTAACCGATTCTATCGTTGTCCTTGTTTCACATGTATTGCATTTTTTTGCTAGAGTTAATTGCATCGAGTTAATTTGGCCTTTGTGATGATAATTCCCATAGCCGATTAGGAACCAATCCAAATGCTAGGATAGTATTTCTTTAAGTATTTACCATTTATCACCTTCGGGAGCATAATTCCTTCTAAGGTTTCAAGTATGTACAAATTTTCCTCAACAAGCCGATTTACCTTATATGGTCTTTCCCATATAGGTGACCACTTACCAAATCAGCTATCCCTAGAACCAACAGGTAAAACAGTTTTCCACACCAAATTGGTCTCGCAAAAGGACTTAGGTATAACCTTTTTGTTGTATGCTTTAGCAACTCTTTCCTTATTTTTCTTAAGTTGATATAAAGTATGCAGCCGCAACTCTGCCAAGTCATCTAGATTATCGATCATCAATTCCTTGTACTCTTGAGCCAATAAACTATTTTGTTTGGCTACCCGAATAGAGTCAATGTTGATTTCTACAGGCAAAATAGTTTCTTGACCATAAACCAACTAGTAGGGTGATAGCTTTGTTGCTCCATGGTACACTAGCCGATATGCCTATAATGACTCTGATCACATTGAATGCCAATTCCTCGGCTTTTCATCAATTTTTCTTTTAATCAATTTAATCAATGTCTTGTTAGACGACTCGGCTTGACTATTAGCTTGAGCATAATAAGGTGATGAATTTAGCAGCTTGATACCTAGACTCCTAGCAAAACCTTGAAATTCACCGGGCATATATAGGGATCCTTGATCGGTCATAATAGTTTGTGGGATTTCGAATCAATGAATGATGTATTCATTAACAAACTTGATAGCCTCGACACTTGTAACTGAGAGGTATGGCTTCAACCCGCTTAGAAAAGTAATCGATCATGGCCAAAATAAATTTATGACCTTTACTTGAGGCAAAAAATATTTAATTGATCACATCTATCCCCCATCCTCTGAATGGTCATGGTTTAATAATCAGATGCAAGGCTGATGTTAGTGCGAGTTGTATATTGCCAAATTTTTGACAAGTCTGACACCCTTTATAATGCCAGAAACAGTCTTCCAACATCATTGGCCAAAAATATCCCGTGCGTCTAAGCATCTATTTCATTTTGTAAGCCGATTGATGAGACCCACAAATACCTTTGTGTACTTCTCCCATCACTACTATGGCTTCATCAGCTCCAAGGCATCTCAGCAACAAACCCTCTAATGTTCGATAAAACAACAGCCCATCCAGGAAAACATACTTCGGAGCCTGTTGCCTAACTTTTTGTTCCGTCGGCTTGGATGGATCATTTAGGTAATCCTTTATTCTTGTCCTCTAGTTGACAACGTCAACACACATTACCACTTTCTCAATCGACTCAGGTACTTGAGATTGATCAAAATCCTTATAGCCTGATGCCTGCTGAGCCAACAAGTTAGCTCTATCATTCATTTCTTGGGAAATATGGTCAATGGAAAATGAAGTGAACAAGCCAATTGTATCAAGGCATTGCTTCAAGTATTTAAGTAATGTTTCATCATAACATTGGTATTCTCCCTTGACTTGCTGCACAATTAATAAGGAATCACTGTAGGCCTCAACAGCATCTACTCCGATATTTTCCAATAGCTATAGGCCTTTGAGCAATAGTTCATACTCTACCTGATTGTTAGAGCATTGGCTATTTAGCCAGAATGCAAATTCAAAGTTATGTCCCTTCAGTGAGATGAGTACTATACCAATGCTGTCACCTTCTTGACACACCAATCCATCAAAATACAACTACCAGGGGGCGATGGAAACTAGATCATCAGTAGTTTCGTGTCCTATTATGAAATCGGCTATAACCTGTCTCTTAACCGCCTTGGCCGATTCATATGATAGGTCAAACTCAATCAATGCATAAGCTCATTTACCAAGTCGACCTTACAAAATTGGAGCTAACAACATATATTTTATAATATCTGTTTTGCAGACCACCTTACAACCCGATGCTAAAATATAGTGCTTTAACTTTGTACAAGCAAAATATAAAGATAAGTAGAGTGAGAATAAAGGGGTACCTAATTTCAGCGTCCAACAATTGTCGGCTTAAATAAAAGATTATCCTTTCCTTGTCATCAACTTTGACGAGGGCTGGGAACTCCTTGACCGGCTGGCGTACGGTCAACGGAGCCCCCAAGCTCGGAAGGCCCCGACCACGACCTGGGTGCATACTGGAGCGCTCGACCTAGAGCGCTGTGGACCCGGGTTTGACCCTGCTCGACCTCAAGCTCGGGCGGGATCTCGTTCGAAGCCTCGGTCATACAGGATTTGGATCGAACATCGGTCGAGATTGCGAGAGCGGGTCGTAGGGATGACTCGAGTCTTGCTGCAAGCTCGAGGCGATTCTTGCCGGCCCTCAAGGTGCACGAAGGCCCCCTCTCCGAGGATGGCTCCCGGCCGTTGCGTGCAGAGGAAGTATAAAGACCAAGGACGCATGAGCTCCAAGGACACGAAGACAACACAGCACACGCAGCAGCGCGAGCTAGGAATCACCTTTACCATCTTAAGTTGTAAACACTGCTCTGTATACCCAGATAACAAGAATCACCGCGAGGCGACTGGAGTAGAGCTATTACCTTCACGGGGGCTCGAACCAGTATAAACTCTTGTCTCGTGCTCGTTGTCGCCTTGCTCCTACCATCACCGCGATCGATTTTCTTCCTTCGTTCGAGTAAAACGCAGCTCGGGTCCCATAAACTCTCGACCCTACCTCTTTCTTGCGATTGGCGATCCGATCGTCGACAAATTGCGCCACCGTGGGGCCGATTGTTTTGCTCTTCGCGAGAACGACACCAAGACTCGAGAGCATGGCGCCCTTCATCGACGGATTTTCTTGAGAGCGGACTCCGACCGTGTGTCCTGTTTCACGCCCTCGCCGCCGCCGAGCAAAGACGTTACGGTGGCGAGCGGGCAAGGCATTGAGGAGATGTGGATGACCGTGATCCGCGAGACCCGAAGACGCTTCGCCGGATGGTGCAGTTGCCATCAACCAAGCCATATCAGCTCTCCGGCGGGAGGCCCAGAGAAGGCCGGCACATCTTCAGGCCACGAGCTCCCCTTCCAGGGGCGCCCCGCGCTATCGCCGGGTCATGGCTAACCCCGATAAGGTGAGGTCGGACCTCTTTGGCGAGCCCCGGCGAAGAACTTCGATCGGGCTGCGATCGGTGGCACCTCTGCACATCAAAGTCAACACTCGGGACCCGCCCGTGTAATGATAAACGTCGCGCCATCGATCGCGTCGGACACCTCTGCCGACAGAGTTAGCCCCGAGCAACGAGCTCGGGGCGAGGCTTCAGCGCGACGCCTGGGGCCCCACAGGCACCACGCCAACGAGACCGAGCTGGCCGAGCCGCTCGAAGTCGGTAGTAGCGGTCTGCGGACCTCTCTGGGGCGTTCGCCCAGCGCCGCAGGTCGGGACCGCTGCGTTACCAACCAGTGATTCCGTGCTCGGCACCATGGCGTTCCGCGGAAGTCGGTCGCCGAAACCTCGACTCCGAAGTCCGGCGGAAGAGAGGATCTTGTCGGCGATGACCATGACCGGCGTCGCTGTCTCCCCCACGGCTGCATGGCGTACTCGGCGGCCTTCGTCGCGTCGCGGTGCCAGCTCGGTTCAAGCCCGCGCGATCGGCGCCGGCGGGACCAGAACCACGGCGAGTTCTGTCCATCTATTCGACCGCTATCCTGGCGGCTGGAGGGGACGAGCTCGTAATGGCAAACTACCTCCCGACTGTTCTGGACGGGGCCGCTAGGACCTGGCTTTTTAATCAGAAGCCTGGCTCCTTCAGGTCGTGGCGCCAGATCCAGAGCGCCCTTCGCTCCAACTTCGAGTTATTCTGGCGGTAGGCAGGAGAAAGACACGGATCGTGTCATCGGGGAAGAATGAGCCCTTCTTGGCGACTTTGTGCGGCGATTCATCCGCACAAGGAACCTGATCCCGAGCATTTCTGATGAGGCCGTCATCAAGGCCTTCAAGTTCGGGGTCCGTGATCGACGTCTCACCGAAGACCTGGAGATCACCTCGAGGCTCAGCGTCAACAAACTTTTTCGCATGGCGGGCGTCTGATACCGGCGCAGACGATGCCGTCCGTGGAACGCGACTTCGACCAAGGTAAGCTTGGTCTAAACCAAACGGAGGCGGACCGTCCAACTCGGGCGCGGACCAAAGCGCCACCACCAAGAAGCGAAGCGCGATCGCAGAAGGTGGCGGAGGCTACCGCGCTTGATCGTCTCGGCGGATGGCCAGCGAGGTCCTCGAGGTCGAGGCCAAGCTTCGGGAGGACTCTAAGCCTCGCCAAGGTCGACCCGACCGCACCAGCGAAGAACCGGCCCAAGAGAGGGCCAGCGTGCGGTCCCGACGATGCGATGCTTTCGGCAATGGGTCGAGGCGCGCGGGGTTTGATGAAACAAAGTTCTATCTTTTCCGCAGGCGGCGGCCCACGATCTGCGAACTGCAGGCTTGGCAGAATAAGCTAGACGCCTTCTCGATGGGCGGGGTGAGATGTCTATGCTCCGAAGGATGACGACCACCGGCCGGGTGAATCTTGCGGCGGGAGCACGGCGACCTCGACACGGAGTTTGACAAAGGCGGCGTCGGATCGGCGTCATCTTCGGTGGCTCGTCGGCCTACGATCGGCGCGAGGTCAAGGCCGCGCCGCACCATCTACTGTGTCGCCACTGGGAAGCCCACCGAACGGCCCTGCAAGTGGGCCGGGGCCACCATCACCTTCTCCCGGAGGATGCTCTCCCAGGTATGGCTCGAGACCTAAAGACCGCCTTGGTCGTGACCCAGACCATCGGCAACACCACGGTCGGTCGTGTCATGGTCGATGGCGGCAGCTCTCTTAACTTATCTGCAGCGGGGCGCTCGGCCGGATCTGATTCCCGATCGAAGGTCAAGAGCGTCACCATACCATTCTTGGGATAGTCCCGGAGTTCGACCACCCCTTGGGGCGGGTTGTCTTGCCGGTCACCTTGGTGGCTCGACAACTTCGCACCGAAGTTGATCACCTTCGAGGTGGTCGAGGGTGACCTCCGCATAACGCCATCCTCGGGCGACTGCCTTGGTCAAATTTATGGTCGCCAACCATTATGGCCATCGATGCATGAAGTTACCGCCCTAGCGGTGTCATCATCGTCTTGGGCGACCTACAAGCGCGCATGGTGTGAGACCAAGGCCTTGGCCCTTGCGAACATCTTGCCCAGTGTGATCAAGAGAGAGCGATGAAGAACGCCCGCCCGAAGGCGGCGATCTGACCTAAGCGAGAACAGCGAAGGCGTGCGCTCGGCGAGAGCGACCCGACCAGGTGTGTCCACGTCTCCGATGAGTGAGTCCCAAATAGGAACTCGAGCTCATCACCTTCCTTCAGCGCCAACAAGGGTATATTCGCAGGAGCCCACGGATATGCCCGTGTCCCGAGGGAGGTGATTGAGCACAAAGCTGCAGGTGGGATCCGGCCCGACACATGCGCCAAAAGTGCGTCGCTTCTCCCGGAGAAAGTCGCGATCATCAAGAAGAACCTCGACAAGCTCTTGAAGGCGGCTTCATTCGTGAGATTAACTACTCCAGTGGTGGCCAACCCGATCATCGTCTGTAAAAAGGGAGAAAGTGGAGAATGTCGTCGACCATACGGGGTTGAACTCGGCTTGCCCGGAGGACAATTTCTCGCTTCCGCGCATCGACCAGATCGTGGACTCCACCGCGAATGCTAAGATGCTGAGCTTCTTGGATGCTTACTCGGGGTACCACTAGATCAAGCTGGCGGTCGACGACGAAAGCAAGACCTCCTTCATCACGCCGTTTGGCACCTATTGCTATACGACCATGTCATTCGGTCTGCGCAATGCGGGGGCCACTTTTCAACGTCGATGACCAAGACTTTCGAGCCCCGGATCGGGCGGAACCTTGAGGTCTCGTGGGCGACATCATCGTCAAAAGCCCACGAGGGCGACCACGTTCGCGACCTCGAGGAGACCTTCGCCAATCTGAGCAGCACAAGATCAAGCTCAACCCGAGAAGTGCGTGTTGGCAGCGGCGTCCGTGAAGGTGCTTTCGGCTACATGATCGGGGCTCTGGGGTTGGTCAAACCCGAGAAGATCGAGGCGATCGAAAAGATGGCACCCGGCCTCGATCAGCGGTGCAAAGCCTCATTGGCCGCATAGCGCCCTCGGCAATTCATCTCGAGGCTCGGCGGAAGCGAGCTCCCATTCTTCCAAACCTTGCGCAAGCACGGGCTTCGAGTGGACTCGAGGCCAGCGATCCTTCGCCGACGACCGAAGGCATACCTGTCGTCCCCACCCCTCCTTACAACACCACAACCTGGTGAGAAGTTCTTGCTATATCTCGCGCCACCCCCATCTTTGTTAGTGCCGTCTTGGTAGCGGAGCAGGGCCTCAATGACACCCATTTATTCGCCGGCGAGGTCTTGCGGCCGAAGAGGCGCTACCCGCAGTCTGAAGCTGTTATATGCTCTCCTCATGGCTTCGCAAGCTCGGCACTATTTCGGGCACACTCCGTGGTCGTCGAGCAACTTCCGCTCGGGGACATCTGAGAACCGGAGGCGGAGGCGAATCGCCAAGTGGGCCATGGGCTGGCGGCGTTCGGCGTCCGGTCGTGGCGCGCCACGACCATAAAGTCGCGAGTGCTCGCCGACCGTGGTCGGCGAGCGTTGCTGCCCGCTCGAGCTTGGTCGAAGCGAAAAGCCACAGGTCATGTTCTTGACGGCTCGAGATCCTTCAAGCGCTCGAAGTGGGATCCTTATCCTCACCTCAGCGGCGACAAGGCGAGAGTCGTAATTCGTTTTGGCTTCTCGGCGACCAACAATGTGGCGGAATCTGAAGCTCTCTTGGCGGCTGCGAGCTTGCAAGGCCTTGGGAGTCGCCGCTTGGTCGTGAAGGGCGACTCGGCTCGTCATCAATCAGTTCAACAAGGACTACGGTGCTCGGGAGACTCGATGACAAAGTACCTCGCCGGCGCATAAGATGGAGAAGTGGTTCTAGAACTTGGAACTCAAATACATCCCGGGAAGGACAACTCAGTAGCGGACTCCTCTCCAAGCTCGGCTCCTCCGGCAGCGAAGTCCCACCCGACGTCATCACGAGACCTTGGCGGCCCGTCAATCTCCGACCAAGAGGTCGCTTTTCGCCATGGTGAAGGTACACCCTCTGGGCCGAGGCCATCCACGATTTCCTTGCTCGGGCGACTGCCACCCGACCTGGCGAGAGGGCGGATCAGCGCCGGGTGAGTCAGACTGCGCTTGTCGAGGAGAGCTTACTGAGACGCAATGTTTCCGGCAGATCTCGCGGTGTATCTCCACGGAGGAGGGTAAGTACCTAATGCATGATATTCACTTAGGCCTCTGTGGGGCGCACTCTTCGTACAGGACAATGGTCGGGAAAGCCTTCCGCATGGGGTACTATTGGCCCTCGGCGCTTCAGGATGCTCGTGATATCGTCCGCTTTGCCGTGCTGCCAATTCCACGCCGGAAATCGCATCAACCCGCCCACGCGCTCGCAGACCATCCGCTCGCGTGGCCTTTCTCGACACAGGGGCTGGACATCCTCGGTCCTTTTCCTCAAGCGGTAGGGAAGAAGTTTACGTTAAATCGCTATCGACACCTTCACCAAGTGGATAGAGGCTGAACCGGTCTCGACCATAAGCGCTTTCGGCGGCGATTCATTTCTTCCGCTTGTTCGTGGTCACCAGGTACGGGGTTCCATGCAAGATTATCACTGACAACGGTACTCAGTTTACCGGTGAGTTGTTCCGGGGAGTTTTGCGAGGAACTCGGCATTAAAATTTGCTTAGCCGGTGGCTCACCCCGAACAGCGGCGGCGGAGCAGCATAGCCAACCGCAAATCGTCCGGGGCATCAAGAAGCGAGTCGCAGATGAGCTCGGCCGATCTGACAAGGCACAGGTGGGCGAACTTCCACCGTCCTATGGTCTATTCAGTACCACAACAAGCGAGCCACGGGGTCCACACCTTCCGGCTCGTGTTGATCACGAAGCCGTCCGCCTCCCGAGGTCACTGTTGGGCTCTGCCGAGTCGGCAGTCGACCAAGTCGACTTGGCTTGACGGTCTCTCGACCTCACCCTCGTAGAAGAAGTAAGATGCGTGTGCTTTGCTTTCGATCAGCGCACTACGCAAACTCTTCGCAGACATGCGTCTCGGTCGAGTCGACCTAGGAAGCTCCTTGTTGGGGACTTAGCCCGAGGCGGATTGAGCTCGTCCGGCACCAACAAGTTATCCCGGTGATGGGAGGGCCCTATAGAGTTGTTTCAGCAGATCGCGCGAGGGGCTTACTGGCTAGCGATGCCCGACAGCGAAGAGCTCTCTAGCTCGTGGAATATAGATCAACCGGAAGTTTTATGTGTAAACCCTATGCCTCACATTTCAATAAATTTGGTCTTTCATTTTCTATGTTCTGCTTCACGATATTCTCGCTATTTCTTTTTGAGCGGTTCCTCATTTGTTTTTCCTCGAACCACGACCCTCGTGCTTAAACACATTCGCTCTGGTCTAGCGGCCGAGTTTGGCGTTCACCGCCGTGAATGAGCTAAGCGTAAGCCGAACCTCTTCGCAATCTAGCTCTTCCCTGTGCTCGGGCTCGAGCTGAGAACCTCGCCGCTTTAGCCGTCGAGCGATATGCATGGTCGCATGGACCGTTCGAGCACTAACGATGTCCGCTTCGTGCCCTTCTACCTTTGCGAATTGTTCCTCCACTCTGCAGGTCGTGGCCTCTCGTCCATATTTAAGTCTTGTGCCCAAGGCACACGTCGCTCGACCTCGGACCCAACGGGGGCTGGGTAAGGCTACCCTATCGGCGCATGACCTAGAAAGCACGGGAACGGCTAACAAGCAAAGCAAGAAAGACTTCAAAGTATCCCCAAACCACGGGTCCACAATAGGGACGAGGTTTCTTTGTACACCAAAAACTAACCATTCCTGTTAGTACATCCTTGCTTTTAAAGTTTTTTTCTGGTCGGCCATCTCGCAGGTAGCTTCTCTTCTTTCGAGCTTCGCGACTTTGGTCCTCGGGGCGATAGCTCACTCACAGTTACGGAGGCCACCGTGGAGGCATCCGAAGCTCGGCGCCGTTCGTCTTGGAGCTGGGTCATCGCGCTCGTCGCCGCCCTTTTGGCACGCTCAAGCCTCCCTTCAAGCTCTGAGACCTTGGCCTCGAGCTCGGGGGACGCTTGCGCTGAGGAAGACCGGTCCGCGGAGGCCTTCTCCAGTGCCTCGACCTTGGCCTGCTCGTCCTCGACTGCCTTGTTGGCGCGGCCGAGCTTCTCTTCAAGTTCCAGGATCTTAGCCTCGAGGTCGGGGGCGCTTCGGTCGGAGCGCGCGCCTGCGTGAGCCTTCTCCAGGGCTTCAACTTTGGCCCGCTCGACCTTGAGCGCCTTGGTCGACCGTGCGCGCTCTTGCTCAACGGCCGTATAACCATGGTCGCGTTCGGAGGCCCTGGCCTGCTCGAGCTCCGCCGCATGGGCTACTTCTTGTGCCCTCATCGTCTGGCGCAAATCGTCAATCTCCTGGGCCCTCTGCTCGAGCTCTCCTTGCTCGACCTGAATGGTCCGGATAAACTTGTCACGCTCAACCTCCCGCGCCTCTATTGCGTCCAGAAGGCCCTTCAGCACAACGGCATGCTCCTGAAGGCCTTGTAGCCCTTGGGTGGCATGGTCGATCACCTTCACGACGAGTAGGGAGGCCCAAAATGAGGGAATAAGGAACACAGGCTACCAGCTACGAAATGCGCAGGAAGACCCTTACCTTGCGGAGATGGCCTTCCAGGCGTATGCGGTTAAACTCCTCGCGGTCGTCGATACGATTGCGGGGGATCTCTTCCTCCTCGTCGACCGGCGCACTAGTGTCAAGGTCGACCCCGACCACCACTGGCGCGCTCGGGCCGGGATCTCGAGTTACCGCCCTAGGGGCGGCCTGGTCGTTCGTCACCTCCTCCGGGGGGTTCGACCCGTCAACAACCAGGGAAGGCGCGACGCCAGTACTGGTCCCAGCCTTCACGACCGGGGCCCCACCCGTCTCCGGCTCTGAGGGGACGGCGGCCGGGTCCGCCACAGGATTCTCGACCTCCACGGCCGGGGTGCATGGCCTCGGTGCCAATGGCAGCTTGCAAGCAGTCCGCGGAGCCTGCGGCTGGTCACCTTCGGTGGCGGAGGAATCGCTGACCTCGATGCTCGGGCGGCCGTGGTCGGGGGCTCGGGGTGTCGCCTCGGGCGCCACGAAGCCTGGGCACCCTCCCTCGCGGTGAAGCCGGGAGAGTCGACAACGGCGACGCATCATGAGCCTCGCCGATGTCAAAATCCGCTGGCTGGTTGCGGTGGAGCTCTCCATCGTCCAGAATCATCAAGGGCACTGGTCGAACTCACCGGCCGGAACCAGGTCCAACGACCCCAGAGGTCGCGTTGGCCTTGAAGGCGACAGGACCAACTCAAGCGTATCCTCCTCCTCGGACTGCATACTGGACAATAGCCATCGTCAAAATGGGCAAATTTGAGCTCGGTGCTCACGGTCTGCGATCAAAAGCATACACTAAGCCAAAAAGATCACGAAAAGGCGGCGCAGCGAGACGCAAAGAATTTACCTAGGTCACCAGTCTCCGTCTCGTCGAGGGTCGTCGAAGGTCTTGTTGCCCGATCTTTGGCGCCCGCTTCTTGCGTCCTCACGACCTGGGATCTCGAGGCCCGAGCCGGCTCCGCATCGCCGCCGTGGCAAGGGCACGGGTTCAAGTCCAGGGCGGGAAGTACCAAGAACTGGCGGCGGCGCAGCCGCTCTCTTTGCTACAACTAGGAAGGTCTCGTCAAACTGCAAGGCACATGAACTTAGGCTCGGGGGCTCGACCGGTAGGGTCCTTACCGTGGCGCGGTTCCCCCACTCGACATGCGGCCTCTTCACCTCCTGACGGCTTGTCGTGGCTGAGGGGGGCCTCTTCCTCCCCTTCTTGAGTTTGCCCCGGCCGCTGGAGCATCCTCTGGTTTATGTCGAGCGACTCTGATGGTCCTGAGAACTTGCGTGGGTCAGAGGGACCTTCGCTAAAAACAAGATCAAGGGCAAGGTCGGGACGGCTTGCCTCGGCCTTCCGGGAAATCGTTCTTGGGACCCGGATCGTCGAGGTGTATCCATCGCGGCTTCGAACATTTGAACATCTGCCGGAGACCGAGATTCGCCGGTGCTGCAAGAACATAGGTTTGTCAAGAAAGGTGGAAGATGGATTTGGCGGAAGTTCAAGGCGGAGGCCTTGCTGTCGAACCTTCACGAGTGGGGTCGTCGCGCCCGCGATCTCGAAGAACGGTGCTCCCTCCTCCATGAGGGACACGGCTCATAAGAAGTCGGCGGCGATTGCTCCCGGATAAGGCTGCGTGGCGCGAATATGTATGGCGCAATGGCCTCTCGTCAACCTCCAGATCTTGGGCTCGGGGTCTCCTTCTTCTCGGTGACGGGGTCCCCTCGTGCGTCGAGCTCGAGCTCCCTTTCTTCAAATAAAACCACCGCTTTCGGGCGGGGCCAAGTGAGTCCTGGCGGCGCGCCGGGAAGAGCCATTTGAGCCTAGTCCGAAGTCGGAAGTACAGACATCCGACCACAGGGTCCTTCCCGGAGCGGAAGAGCAGCGAGGGGGTGGGAAGGATTCCCAGGAATCCCTCGCACAAGTGGGAAAAGATGGCGGCGTAAGGGCGGAATTCGGTGCAGATTGATGAGCTCTATTTCGCGACTAGAAAGAAGCGTCGCCACGAACTTCGCTCTCCGGCGTCCGCAGCCAAGGAAGCGTAATGCTCGTGCGAGCGATCTCATCATCCACAGGGCGAGTTTGGTCTCGCCGCCCGGCAACCGCCATGTCACCGGGTCCACTATCCCCGGGGCCTCGAGCTCCTTCATCCTCGCGAGATGACAGGTGCTCCTTCCAAGCTTGGTCATGGCTGTAGAGGCGGCTTGGTCGAGGAGGCGAACGGAAGGACCTTGCTCGGGCGAGAGAACTTGGAAGATGAAGGGCTCAAGGGCGAGTGCTTTTCTTCTTTGAAGATGTGGTGCTGGGATTATGAACGCAACACGGTAAAATCCGATCCACGGCGCCTTAAAAGGCGTGCCAACTATGACTTGCGGTGTGATTAAGGCTTGGGCTCACGGGGTCGAGGCGCGCCAGTGCCCATCAACCGTTCACATCCGTACCAACATCGAGAAGTCGAAGGTCGCCGGTGTCGTGGCCAAGAGACTTGCCTTATGGTCTCCGCCCGAGCCTCGACCAAGGCGTCAAGACCTCTGAAGGTTTTTTTCCGTCCCAAGAATAAGGCTCGAAGTGCGTCCGAGGGTTCCCTCGACCTAGAGCCTCGGGGGGCTGACGAGGGGTGGGAACTCCTTGACCGGGTGGCGTCACGGTCAGCAGAGCCCCCAAGCTCGGATGGCCCCGACCACGACACAGGTGCATCTTTGGGCTTTCGACCTAGAGCTGTGGATTCGGTTTGACCTGCTCGACCTCAAGCTCGGGCGGGATCTCGTTCAGCTTCGGTCCATACAGGATTTCGGATCGAGGCATCGGTAGCAGTTGCGGAGGCGGGTCGTGGGATGACTTCGAGTCTTGTGGCAAGCTCGGAGGCGATTCTTCTGCCGGCCCTCAAGGTGCCTGAAGGCCCCCTCTCGAGGATGGCTCCGGCCGTTGCGTCGCGAAGGAAGTATAAAGACCAGGGCGCGCAGGCTCCAAGGACACGAAGACAATAAGACACAGCAGCTGTAGCGAGCTAGAATCACCTTTACCATCTTAAGTTGTAAACCTTTGCTCTGTATACCCAGATAACAAGAATCACCGCTGCTGCGGCCGGAGTAAGCTATTACCTTCACGGGGGTTCGAACCAAGTATAAACTCTTGTCTCATGCTCGTTGTCGCCTTGCTCCTACCATCACCGCGATCGATTTTCTTCCTTCGTTCGAGTAAAAGCGCAGCTCGGGTCCCATAAACTCTCGACCCTACCTCTTTCTTGCGGTTGGCGATCCCGATCGTCGGCAATTGGCGCCTAATGGGGCCCGATTGTTTTGCTCTTTCCGAGAGCGACACCAAGACTCTGTGAGCATGGCGCCCTTCGCCGAGCGGATTTTCTTGAGCGGACTCGTCTGTGTCCTGTTCACGCCCTCACCGCCGCCGCTCGGCAAAGACGTTACGGTGGCGGGCGGGCAAACATTGAGGAGATGCGGATGGCCGTGATCCGCAGACCCGGAAGACGCTTCGCCGGATGGTGCGAGTTGCCATCAACCAAGCCATAATGGCTCTCCGCGGGAGGCCCGGAGAAGGCCAAGACATCTTCAGGCCACGAGCTCCCCTTCCGGGGCGCCACCGCTTCTCGCCGGGTCATAGCCAACCTTGATAGGCGAGGTCGGACCTCTTTGGCCAAGCCACGGCGAAGAACTTCGTCGGCTGCGATCGAGGTGGCACCTCCGCAAACATCAAAGTCAACACTGGGGACCCGCTCAGAGAAGTAATGATAACTGCGTCGCGCCATCGATCGCGTCGGACACCTCTGCCGCAGAGTTAGCCCCGAGCAACAGGCTGGGGCGAGGCTCTAACAGCGACGCCTTGCCGGCGTCCCCGGGCACCGCGCCAACGAGACCGGGCTGAGCCGAGCCGCTCGAGTCGGTAGTAGCAGTCTGCGGACCTCTCCGGGGCGTTCCGCCAGCGCGCGCGGTCGGGGACGCTGCGTTACCAACGGTGATTCCGTGCTCGGCACCATGGCGTTCCCGGCGGAAGTCGGGCCACCGGGAACCTCGACTCGAAGTCCCGCAGCGGCGAGGATCTTGTCGGCGATGACCATGACCGGCGTCGCTGTCGACCTCGGCCGCATGGCGTACTTCGCGGCCTTCGTCGCGTCTGATGCCAGCTTCGGTTCAAGCCAGCGCTGATCGGCGCCGGCGGGACTAAGAACCTGACGAGTTCTGTCCATCTATTCGACCGCTATCTGGCGGTTTGGAGGGACGAGCTTCGTAATGGCAAACTACCTCCGACCGTTACGGGCGGGCCGCTAGGACACGGCTTTTAATCGAAGCTTTGGCTCCTTGGTCGTGGCGCCAGATCAGAGCGCCCCGCTCCAACTTCCGAGAGTTATTCTGGCGGCGAGCGGGGAAAGACACGGATCGTGTCATCGGGGAAGAACGAGCCAACTTGGCGACTTTGTGCGGCGATTCATCCGCACAAGGAACCGATCGAGCATTTACGATGAGGCCGTCATCAAGGCCTTCAAGTTCGGGGTCCGTGAAGATCGACGTCTCACCGAAGACACGGAGATCACCTCGAGGCTCGGCGTTAACAAACTTTTTCGCATGGCGGAGCGGTACGCTGACGCGGACGATGCCGTCCGCTGGAAACGCGACTACGACCAAGGTAAGCTTGGTCTGAACCAAACGGAGGTCGGACCGTCCAACTCCAGGGGCGTCGACCAAGGCGCCACCACCAAGAAGCGAAAGCGTGATCGCAGAGGTGGCGGAGGGCTACCATGGCGTGATCGTCTCGGCGGATGGCCAGCGAGGTCTCGAGGTCGAGGCCAAGCTCGGGAGGACTCTAAGCCTCGCCAAGGTCGACCCGACCGCACCGAGCGAAAACCGGCCCAGCCGGGAGGGCCAGCGTGCGGTCCCGGCGACGATGCTCGGCGGCCGGGGTCGAGTAGCGGCGGGGTTTGATGAAACAAAGTTCATCTTTTCCGCAGGCGGCGGCCCACGATCTGCGGGAACTGCGAGGCTTGGCGAATAAGCTAGGCGCCTTCTCGATGGGCGGGGTGAGATGCCTATGCTCCGAAGGATGACGACCGGCTGGCCGGGTGAATGCGGCGCGAGCACGGCGACCTCGACACAGAGTTTCAGCAAAGGCGGCGTCGGATCGGCGTCATCTTCGGTGGCTCGTCGTCCTACCAGTCCAGGCGCGAGGTCAAGGCCGCCACACGCACCATCTACCAGGTCGCCACTGGGAAGCCCACCGAACAGCCCTACAAGTGGGCCGGGGCCACCATCACCTTCTCCCCGGAGGATGCTCTCCCAGGTATGGCTCGAGACCTAAAGACCGCCTTGGTCGTGACCCCGACCATCAGCAACACCACGGTCGGTCGTGTCATGGTCGATGGCGACAGCTCTCTTAACTTACTGCAGGCGGGAGCGCTCGACCGGATGCAGATTCCCCGGTCGAAGGAGTTTTGCGAGGAACTCGGCATTAAAATTTGCTTCGCTTCGGTGGCTCACCCCCAGAGCAACGGAGCAGCGGAACGCGCCAACGGGCAAATCGTCCAGGGCATCAAGAAACGAGTCACAGATGAGCTCGACCGTCTGACAAGGCACAGGTGGACGAACTTCCCACCGTCCTATGGTCTATTCGTACCACAACAAGCCGAGCCAATCGGGTAGCGGATACTTATTCTTTATAGTGACTTCATTCAGTGCTCATTAATCCACACACATCCGGTAACTTCCATCCTTCTTCTTGACAAAAGCAGTCGGTGCTCCCCATGGCGGCGAACTAGGTCTAATAAATCCCTTATCCAATAATTCCTCAATCTGCTTCTTCATTTCGACCAGCTCATCGGTTGACATCCGATAAGGTCTCTTAGCTATCGGGGCCGTTCCCGGTACTAACTCAATTATAAACTCTATGTCTCTATCTGGTGGCATCCCAGGTAAATCCTCTAGAAATACATCTGAGTATTCTCTGACAACTGGTACATCTTCTATGCTAACGGCCTTCACACTATTGACCATCAACTGTCCATCCCGAACGGCAGTTGCCTGAAACTCTATTTTTCTCCCACAAGAACTCCCGACTGATATGACTCTTCGTCCACAGTCTAATACAACCTTTTGTTTAGACAACCAGTCCATTCCCAAAATAACATCTAGGGTCTGGGTATCTAACACCACTAAGTTTGCTAGGAACTCTGTTCCATCTATAAGCAACTTTACCCCAGAACATCCTACATCAGATCGGAGTTCTGATCCCGGGGATTGTACTAGCAATACATGCCTAAGGTTCACCATTTTCAACCCATTGTTCACAGCAAAAATCCGAGATATAAACGAATGTGAAGCTCCAGAATCAAATAAAACTGTTGCAGGTACTGAGTTGACAAGTAACTTACCCAGTACGACGTCCGATGTATTCTGCACTGCATCGGCGGTGACATGATTGACTCTGCCTCTTACCACAGTCTGTGTGGCAGCTCCAGATTGTGTAGCTCCATGGCTTGCTCCTGACGCGGGTGCCTTCGTTGGAGTAGTTCCAAGATTGAAGCGGCTGGTGTCCTCCTCCTCCTCCCTTCTTAGGGCGAGAATTGGCAAAATGCGGCTCGTGACGAGATAAAACAACGTTTAAGCTGTCATTCTTGGCTCCCTCGCATTTGCATTCCCAAGCGGTGTTGGTGTCTGGAAATTTTGTCCGGCAGGTCTTGGTACCGGTGGTGGCGTCGTCATCACATTCCTTGGCTGGAACCTGAAGAACTGGTTTGGTGCAACCCTCAAACGCTGCGCTCCCTGGCGTGCTCCCTGCTGTGCCATCCTGCGCTTCCGATTGTCCTCCAGCTCCTTGCGCTTGTCCTCCAATATCTGCGCCTTGTTCACTAGCTCCTGAAAATCAGGAAAAGTGTGGGTTATGACTCCCATCTGCAGTCCTGAATTCAGTCCCTTCATGAATCGAGACTGCCTGGCCTTATCCGTTGCTACATCCTCAGGTGCGTAGCGTGCCAGCTGCGTGAACTTATTCAGATACTTTCGAGACATTGATTGATTGCCTGCTTGATGCCTAAACTCCTCCTTTTTCAGCTCCATGATGCCTTGGGCACATGGTGCTTCAAAAGCAATCGTGAACTCCTCCCGGTGATGTCTGTGGGTGCTCATGAGCAAGTGATAGTTTTCCACCATTCATTTGCGGTTCCTTCAAGGCGATGAGAGACATAGAGTACCCTCTCATTTCCTTCACACCTTTGTGTAATGTGCAACTTTCTCTCTATCGTCCTTAGCCAATCATCGCCTCCAATGGATTGGCATTCCCGAAAAATGTAGGCGGTCGTGTCCTCATGAATTCGCTGACCTCGAGTGTGGCCTCTGCTCTGGGTTGACTGGTTAACTTGGGCGGCGGTGGCTTGGCGGTGACTGATTGCATCTCTTTGCATCATGGCATGCATTGCGGGTGCTGCGGCAATAAAGGCTCCAAAGTTACGCATATCAAATGGCGGTCTGGTTGAGGTCCTTGTCCTTCCCTATCGATGTTTCGGTGGCGAGAACCGCTCCCATTTCCACCTTGGTTTCCTCGAGTGTTCACCATCTGCCGATTGCTCCATGGTTTAGAGGCGAGAGGAAATAAGAATAGACAAGTAATGGAGTACTTATACGGGGACAAAGGTGTAACACAAAATCGACTTTATTACTTTATTAATATCGAGGTATGGTTGCTCACAATGCCTATGGGCCATGCAACACATACCGATCACTCCTAAGCATGAAAGAAGCAAATCGAACTAACACTCTGGAGTCAAAGCGCCTCTAAGGGTGACTCTTATTCCAAGACGCGACTCGTCGCAGAGTCTCAACTGCTAACCCTAACGCTCACTCCTCGAGCCAACCCCAGGAACTCCTGGTGGATACACCGGCGGTGTCTTGGTCTTTGGTACAAACCTATCCTAACGATCCTCCATTTGGATCGCCTCCTGCCTGAGCTCGGCCTCCATTGGTTCTGCTTGACCTTCACAGGCTCGGGCTTCACTTCCACTTGCTCCGACTTCACTTCCACTGGCTCTGGCTCTGGCTCTGGCTGCGGCTCCTGCTGTGGCTCCTCCGGGTCTGGGTCGTGTAGCTCCAGCACTGGCTCCGGCTCTGGTCCGTACAGCGCTGTCTCCAGCTCCCCAATCCTCTGAATAGAGTGGGCCAAGTACTCACAAGTCTGCAACAGATGAGCCCTTGCCTGCGTGAACTCAAATCACGAGACCTCTGCGCCTCTGAACCGTCTCGTCGATAACATCCTCTTGAGCGATGACATATCTGGCCAGGTGGGTGATCGTGGCATCCTCCTCCTCGATGGGCTCTCGGTTGTAGCGAGTGTCTCTGCGTGGGTGGTGACGAAACACTGTGCCATCCAACTCCCTGGGGTAGGTACGAGCAATCTGCCTCATCGCCAGACGCGATGTCTCCTGAATCCCAGCGTCAAATGACAACCTCCTGGCTGTGATGCGGATGGGACGACTCGCCCTCGCCCTATCCCTAAGCGTGAACCGTGATAGTGACATCGAGGCAATATCCGATCTGCCCGATCCTGAGAGTCCCCGGTAGATCGGCCTGTCATATCCTCCAAGCTGCTGCATCATACGCCAAAGCTCCGCGGCGTACCCTCCAGTGCGCTCACCAAAAGAGTGGATCATCCTCATCTGTCAAAGGACACTCACGTGAAACTCAGATATTTTAAACAAAGCGAATATGTGTTGAATTCAGCAAGGGGTATGAAAGAAGAGAAGGGGTAAGTCGAGATTGCATTATCATCTTGGCACATTTTAGCTTTTAGAAAATAGTTTTATCCTCACTACGACCATTCTAACTAAGGGCCAGTCCTACAGTCAGTATGGCTCTGATACCACCTCTGTCGGGACCCGAATTTGCAAATCCGGACCCTCTATGTATTCAGCTCTAGTCGAGATCACGCTAGTGCACACGATCTCAACATTGGTACATATCACGGTCATAACCAACGAAATAATAAGTACTTTGATTAAATACTCAAACTAGTTGATCGACCTTATGGTCAAGTTACAAAGATCGCCTCGCAGCTTAAGACTTATTAAAATATTCAAATCGTGAAATAAAATAAACTCGTGGCGCCAACCAATTTGCCACGAAATCGCCATTGAGGCTCGCTCCCTAGTTTGTCGGCTCCTCGATACTCCTCCTCCCGAGAGTTTGCTTCTTCTTCAAGCGAAGTTGTGTTGTTGTGGGGTGAGTACTTTGAGCACTCAACAAGTCATGCATGAATGCAATTCTAATATTCTACATGCATGGCTTAGTACAAAGGATAGGCTATGGTTCATGAGCTGACTGACATTCAAGGTGTGATAATAGATTGCAAAGCGATAAAAGCGATAGTAGGAATAATAGCTTTCACAAACATTTCAATCAGTAAATCATTTTTCATCCTAAGTCCAGTTCATCATTACCAACCCAAGCATTTTCCATAAACAAGTCATTTTCATGAAAATCTAACCCTTGGCCGTAATCGAAGCGATGCTCATTACGTGAGCACGGCTATTGAATAGGTTGTACACTCTGCAGAGGTTATACACTTTACCCACAAGATACGGTCAAATACCACCAAGGCAAATAACCGTAACGAAGCCTTTCCAAAGTTCCATCTAAACTCAAGACGCTCGCTAAGGTTTCAACACTTTGGAGGACTGGTTACCACACCTGGGGCCCCTCTCTTGCGCCATGTGAGTTCTCATTCCGCTTCTCGGGCCTCACACCACCACGACAAAGTACCAAAGAATAGATTTCCCGGCTTACTCAGCTAAGCCCGTCCCATTCACTGAGCTTGTGGTTGTATGAGAGACTCAGTTCAAATGCTCGCAAGGTTAAGTCCTTAGTTGACCGAGGCAAGACTAACCAAGTGTGATCTCGGTTATCCAAAACCAATAAAACCAAATCGACCGCCCAGTTTCACTCTTGGCCCACCGAAACAATCTTGCCATTTGCCCCAGTCTAAATCATTTTCCCACCGGTTCTTTACCATTGCACCACGTGCCATCATCAACTCAATAACACATGTCTCTTTCACAAAGCATGTTCAATATCTCATTAAGTCAATATTCACTTTGGTATTCCAAAATCATGAAATGTCACGTGGCGAGGCTAAGCATACTACTTGGTCTACTCAACCCATGTTGGCAAATTATAAAAGTCAACTATTAATCCATATCCTAGGGTGACAAAAGATTCATGGCCTACAATTATATATGACAAGGTGGCATACAGACAACTTGGGCATTTAACTAATCTCAAAACTTATTCAAAATCATTTCTATCAAATTAGCATGCAATAGTTTAAATCAAAATAATTTGCTCTAATAGGTCCAACATGATCAAACACAACTTGCCTTCAAAAGTGCTGGTTACGGTTCCTGAACTTGCTCTCGGTCAAAACTTCTCCTCGAAACCGGGCACTTCAACGCGTCTCGCGTAGCGTATACACAAAATAATAAAATAAATAAACAGTAGACAAACAGTGCTCAAAAATTCAAATAAAATTCATAAACAGAAAGATCACAATTTTACAAATTTATAGAAATTGGAATCACTCAAATCGGAGTTAAAAGCATAAAAGTTATAAGCGTTTGAAGTTTCAAAATATATTTAAAATCAATATACCGAATTAAATAAATATTTTCTTTTTCGAAAATTAATTATTACGTCATCTGTGACACGTGTCACCACCACGTAAACGACACGCGGCCTTCTTGACGCCACCGACGGCCGGCTCCGTGGCCGTCGGCAAGATGACGTCATCATTGACTCAGCGGCAGTGGGACCCACCGTGACGTCCACTGGCGTCACCGGTCCGGTCTTGGTGACATGCGGGCCCGTCTTGTCGGCGACGACTATGCGCGCAATGCGCGGCGTGGTGCGACTGACATGTGGGTCCGCCTTGTCAGCGTCACGTGCACAGTGAACGGCGACGTGGCTCTACGGCTGCCCTCGGATTTGCATCTAACGGTGGAGATTAGAAGATGAAGTTTACTATTTGCGGGGCGACGTGGCAAGATCCGGATCGTTGATGCGCGATCGGACGGCGGATGATGCTCGGGCTCGACGACGTTGGCGCGGCGACGAGGTTTCACCGGAGCGGAGGAAGAAGACGTGGCCGGCGGCGTTTCCGTGCTCCTCCGGCGTGAAGAAGTGGCCCTTCCGACGCGGCTTGGCGAGGTGAGTCTGAGGGTGCCTCGGGCAACGGCGGAGGATCACCGGCGGCGACGAAACAATGCGAAGAAGTGCGGCGGACGGCTGGAGGACTTCGGCGAGCTCGTGCGGCGAAGCGGCGGCGCCTCGGGCGGTGAGAAGTGTACGGATGGATGCGTCGCAAACCGAGGAACACAGGAGAGGCGGCGGCGCATTAAATAGTGCCCTCGACGTCCGTGAAATGCGCGGAAACCGAGACCCACAGGCGCGGCGAAATCCGTGAGGGATCTGAATAAGCGGCGTGGCGCGACGTGGACCGTCGGATGAAGATCGGACGGCTCGGCGCTAGGGTTTTCGAGCTGGGCGCATGGTGTTCGCCCAACACTGTTCATCCGATTTTAATTACTTTTTCGATTAAAATAATTCCGAAAATAAAATAATCCATTTGGGGCATTAAAAATACTAGAAAAATTCTGGAAAAATTCTCAAAAATATTTTAGGACATTTTTGACTCAAATAAAATATTTCCAGCAAAATTTTATTTTAACTTTTCTATTATTCAATTAAGTTGATAAATGGTTTAATTCAAAATAAATCCAAATAATTCCAAATAAATCCAAATAAATTCCAGAAATTCCCAGAAATTCAAAATACCATTAAAATGCAAGAAAAGAAAAAATTGGGATGTTACATATTTCTTAGGCCTTTTGACCCATTCGGCTATATTTATTTCTGCTTCGTCATCTTCTGAAGACTCACTTGAATAGTAGTTGTCCATGTCGACTTTGGCCCTGTCCTTATTGTTTCCGTTTGTTTTGAATTTATCCCTAAATCCTCTGTTATTGGAAAATCGGCTTTCTTGAGCCGACACGTGAAGCAAGTGGCTTAAATAAGTGAATTCTTGCCCACTAAACTTCTCCTTGAGTGGGGGAATTAACCCCTGGAAAGCTAAATTGGCTTGTTGATTTTCAAGTAACGTGATGCTAAAGGACCAATTTCTAACTTCCCTGAACCTTCTAAAGCAATCTGTTACCGATTCCCCAAATTTCTGGTGGATGGAGCATAGATAAAAAATCCTAAGTTCCAGACTACCAGAGAAAAAATACTCGTGGAATTAACTTTCTGAATCATTCCAAAAATGAACAAAATTTGGAGGCAGACTAGTAAACCAAGCAAAAGCAGCTACTAATAATGACAATGGGAACAACCAAATTTTTAGCTCGTCGGACTGAGCTGCTTCGCTGCACTGAGCGATAAATTGTCTAACGTGTTCTAATGTTGTGACTAAATCATCCCTAGAAAACTTAGCAAAATCAAGAATTTTGAAATTGTTCAGATATGGCATACGATCTATATAATCAGGATACAGCTTTCTATAGCCGATGATTTTACCCTTTGGTTGTATGTTGAATTGATCCCTCAATACGACAGAGATCTAGTCGGCCCAATTGACAGTATTGGCTATCGGGATGTCAGGGCTTTGCCAATTATGATCATAATTAGCATTTTGCCCCCCGAGCGCAAGCTCAGGCTGCCGATTAAATTGAGCCGATGGATGTTGAGGGAATTGTTCATATCCATCGTTTCTTTTAACTGGCAGCTCTGGTAATAGGACAAAAGGCTTTGCATAGGTTGCCAGCTTGTACGGGGCTAGATTGCTATGAAACCAATTGTGAGGAGGCGTAAAACAGGGCTAACAGTGGCAAATTCATCAACACGTTTAACTTGGCAGCATCAGTGTACGCTTGGTAATGTGTGACCCCGCTAGGACGTGGATCTCGTGGTAGTATAATAGTAGGTTGGGTTGGCATCAATGATGGAGTTGCAGCTGATGGTTTTGGACTGGCCACCATGTTTTGAGTGCTTTGTGCCATTGAATAAATGGGATAACTTGGTAGCGCTTGCAGTGGATTGGGTAGGCTCCTAGATGAAGCCAACTCTTGAGAAATAATCTTTACATTATTAGCAATCGTCAGCCTAAGCGTGGTAGTTAAAGCCGGTGATTGATTAATTAAAGCATGGTGCACAGACTATTCAATCATAGCCGATAATTCTGCCTGTGCAGGCACATATTAACTTACTGGACTGTTTGTAACCCTTGCGTCACCGAGGGTGTTGATCGTCAGCAATGCGGTCTTCTGGGTGATACCACGTCGGGTTTTCTAATAGCATCCTAGCATAAATGCCTGCAAAGCGGCTTTTTGATCTTTAGTTTTCTTGCATTGCTCTGAAGTCAAATTGTTCAATGTGGGGACAATTATCGCTTTAGCGTTGATGTCCGATGGCGTTATCGACTTGCCGGAGGAAAACATCTTCAGTCCCATCGGGCGTGCTAAGAGTGTGTTGGCACCAAAAACTTGAATTAGAGTTTATTGGCAACAACACAATAGATGAACATCGGGTTCAAGGCATGCCAACTGATTTGATCCTACAGTTGGTAAGAAAAATATAAAATATGCACAAAGCCGATCTTGAAAAGCAATCAACTTAGATCTAAACAGCTAAAAGCCGATCAAATCAAGGATAAGGGAAGCCTAATTAGCTGATTAAGGCTAATCAGAAGGTAAAGGTAGATAGATTCCAAAAAAAGTGATGGGCAACAAGATCGAAGAAAATCAAACCTGATGGGCGTAACAGAGGATGATCAACAATTGGCGATGCACAACTTTGTTGATCAAACTGTATTATAAGTCTAACTTACAAGAACTACTCCTAGTCGACAGGAAGAACAAAAATAGAGTACTTGTTGATTGGATTGTGTGTCTTTTTTAGCTTTCCCATGACCATCTTTTATATACATCGGCCGATCGTATCCTATGACAACACGTTGCACAACACAATCTGTATTGACCTCAATTCGGATGGTTCTTCCTTAAAACCTTCACCGTAACCAAATATTTTCATGTCTTTCCATATCGTGCATTGGTTTTGATTTGTTGACTATATATATCCTACTGACTTTGACTATACCTGCCAAATCTAGGTGCAAACACTAGTACAAATCTAGAGTTTAGAGCATTGTTAGGCCTAGCTGCCTTAAAAACCTAGCGAGGTGATGACCCGAAGGCTGCATTTGATTTGGGGGTGAGGGTGAAGCAGTTTAACCTGCCAAACATCTATGTGTTACATAGGGTTAACCTGGTTACAACCTTTTAACCCTCTTAACCTAGAATTCAGTTAACATATCAAAAATGTAGAATAAGCTAACCCAGTGTTGGCACCAAAAATATGATGAAGTATTAATCGGCCTCAACACACGTGACATGCCGGGTTCAATTGTTCAAGGCGTGCCAACCGATTTGTTCCCACAATCAGTAAAATAAATAGAAAATACACTCAAAGTCGATCAATCATGATAAATCAGCAAAGATCTAACCAGCTAGAAAGCCGATCAAATAAGGTAACGATAAGTCTAATTAGCTGATTCAGGCTAATCAGATGGTAAGAGGTAGATTTTCCTGAAAAAGGCGATGCGCAGCAAGATCAAGAAAATTAAACTTGATTGGTGTAATTGATGAAGATCAACAATTGGCGATGCACAACTTTATTGATCAATATCATATTACTTGGATGATTCTAAATTACAAAGCTACTCCTAGTCGATTCGAAAATAAAAGAGTAAATGCGAGTTTGATTGACTATGTTGTTATCCTTGCATGCCCATGATCGTCTTTTATAGTAGATTGGCTGATCGTATTTACCTCAAATATACTATTTAGTATGATCCGTATTGGCCTTAACTCGGATAGTATATCCAATATCGGCTATAGTACTATTTTAATCTTTCCTTCATTATCATTACCTGCCAAAATACTAATCTTTAGCCAGGTGATTTTGGTCACACCTTACCAAATTTTGGTGCAAACATGTGCCCCCATTTTTGGGAGATAACACGTTATCTTCCAAAAATCTTCTCCATCAGCTTCTGTTTCCATTGGTTTGATGCAATATCCTCATTAGTAACCGCTACATTTATGGCGCTGTAAAATCTTAAGACGCGTATTTTCATTTTAACCGCACTTGTCCCTTTGAAATTTTTTCTGATGTTTCACTTTTTTACCCCAATAAATATGAGGTCCCCATACGGTCACGTTAATGCACACGAGCTCTTAGATGGCTCACCATCAGCTTTGACTGACTTCCTGCGCACCTTGCTCAACAGACCTCATCGCCAACTCTTCTTCCCAAGTCGGCTGAATGGATTTCCAACAAGTACTCATCCCAATCCCTAATAGTGACAATCAGTATTACCTAGGCCCGATAGGAAATTTAGACTCTAACAGTCATAAACCTAGAAATTCCTCATCTCCACTTGTCGGTTTCTTGGTTTAACATAGAAGGGTGGTGTAAAAGTTGTAAGGCTTGGCTGATGGCACTAAAAGGTTGGAGGGATCGGTATAACCGGGTAGCAGCCCAAAAGAGGAAATATGGGAAAGAATGGGAAAAGCTGAGTGCTTCCCTTTATCCTTAGCTGACCTTGAAGGCAATGAGCCCTTAGTGGTCATGGCCTGTTACTTTTGGTTAGATACGCCTAATACGTTTATGTTTAGAATGGATTTAGTTGGCCCAACTCTCCTAGATATAGCCCAACTTTGCTGCTTGAGGCCTGACTAGGAACAAGTATCGACTTTCAGTGCCATGCCCCATTACAGGTTGATCAGAGCCAAGGGCGAAGGATGGAGCAGGTACATCGTTAATAATAACAAGGGCATTGGGTTAGGATTGGATGAGGAATGCGTAGCATTCCTAAATCTCTGGTTAGACCAATTTCCTTTTTGTGGGGCATCTCTTAGACCGACATAAGTCTATCAATCCTTGGACGAACAGTTAGTAGAAGGCCATTGGCTGGCCCTAGGAAAATTGCTTCTGGGGATGGTGTACCAGATGACGTTTATCATTGGTAGTTGGCTTTTTACTAGCCTGGGTGATTATACTGTCAGCAATGTGGGAGGCCCGTTGTGGTTCATATAGACCTGGCTTTATTGCAAATTCAGCTGGTCCTTTAATATAAACCCAGCCGATGATACCCTCTTCCGTGGAGTAGAAACTCTAGAGGATGAAGAGACCCAGTATAGAGAAAACTGATCCTATGGGGAGAGATTTATACATTGCTCTGAGAATGAAACCAAGGTCACCCCCATCGGCTCTAGCAAATATTTGGCTTTCTTTGTGTAGCTTGACAGTGAGGATTTCAATAAGCAATATTTCTTCAGTTATAGAGAAGCAGCTGATTACCCTTTCCCCTCTTTCCTGCTTCTCACAGCCGATAGTGATTCTATGCCTTACGAAACTCTGGAGTTATACAAGTATTTATCTCTCCAAGTATATTATCTATTGGCCTTCATACAAGGAATTAGACTTTCCAACCATCATACAAATTTTATCATCTCACAGTATGCACCATGCAGTTGGGTTTTGGGCAAGTTCCTCGTGCTTTCAGCTCTTTGATCAGCTTCAACCAAGGGAATGAGTCTGCAATGCAGTAGTGGCCAACATTGTTCTACAAATTGCCGATAATATTCAAGTTCAAGACTTGCCACATTTTTCTTGAATATGCATCAGTTAGGTCATTTTTCTTTATGGTGGTCGGCCTTTGCTACAACCTTATGTTTTTGAGAAGACCCTGTCGGCTATTTTCAATGAATTCTTCCCAGATGTTCCTGAGCCAATGGTAGCTACTAATAATAGTGATTCTAGTAGGCTAGTTCCTCACGATATACTAACACAAGTCTTGTAAATATTACCGACGAGGGTATCAACTAAAGTAGATTCTTTACTATTTCAACTTCTATTATATGAACTTTTTACTAATTGGCTCCTCCTCTTCTTTGCAGACCAAGGCAGCTAGAAAGAAGGCAGCGACTGGCCCATCGAGCAGTGGCCATCCTAGCAAAAGGCCGCACCAATTGACTAGCCTTTCTGGGTATACGTCCAGTATCCTAGGTATTCAATCTCCTCTCTATCGGACATAGAAAAACAACAGTCAAGTAGGTACACAACTGTTGGTTAATAGCTATCATCTTTCCTAAAACCTTGTTGATACTAACACTTATAGCCAATTTTCTATTTGAGAAGAAGTATGTCAATTCCACAAAGGTCTTGGCTAGTAGAGGCCCTAAGCCTCAAGAGCAATCTGGCAAGATCTCCCCTCATGCATCAGCTACTGGTGAGGTAAGTTGTTTTCACCAATCTCCTACAACAATTATATATTTGCATCGGCTTAACTCACTCTTGAATTGTTTTGCAGCTCCAGCCTTCTCTGCTAGTGCAAGTGATCAATATTTTGGCCGATTTGTAAACCACAGTGTCAGAGCTACCGCCACCATCGTCTCAGCCTACGTTGCCAACCCTCATAGCTTCTCTTGCCCCTGCATTGTTCGATCCAGCTAACTCCTTGCTCATCTTCATCTTGTCTTATCTGGACAACACCGAAGTGGTAGCTATGGACTACTACCCAGTAGAAATTCGGCAAATTCTCGAAGTCTCCAACGATGCATCAGTTGTGGTTACATTAGCCTTGGGCATGCAAGAGCAGTTGAACAAGCTGTTCGACCGAGTGTTGAGGCCATCAGCTATGCTCCTCGACAACACTCAACCCCTCAGCGATGCCATGGCCGCGATGGAAGCTGACCTTCTTTCAGAGGCAATAGCGGTGCTTTTGAATGTCTGCCACCTAGACGACAAGAAAATATAGGACAATGCAACCAAGTCCCGGATCACCTTAAGGGAATCCCAATAAGCTGACGAAAAGTTATTAGACTAGATGGTGCCCGATGGTAGGGCCAGGAAGCAGAAATTTGACATTGATGCCAAGTTGCTCAAGGCAAAGAAGGAAGGAGTCCTAAAATTTGAGTCAGCTAAGAAGCTTTTCAAAGAGGAGCTGGCCAAGCTAAACAAGCAGATATCTAACGGCCAGTAGATACTCTCTGAATCAACGTCGGCTATCAAAGACCAAAATCTCAAGCTTGCCTTGGCCGTGGCAGGAGTCAAGAAGCAATCGACCAAGGTTGCTCCTGTACCCAGAAGCACTTAAGAAGATTACAAGATTATTGATGAGATGCATGAGATGATCGCTAAGGTTGTAGCTGCACTCTCTACACTTGGTGCAAGGCTCCTGGGCTCTGGTCTTTAATCAGCTAATCTTGAAATGCTTGTAATGGGGGTTGTCAAACTTTTTGAATATCTACAATGTAATTGGAAACAATCTTTTGAAATCCTTTGCAATGTGTGATCAGTTTTATATTTTTAGTTTAGCCAGAATTAACTACAACAAGTTAATTTGGCCTCCCAACTGATAACTTCTCATAGCTGATTAGGAACCGATCAACGCTAGGGTAGTATTTTTTCAAGTATTTTTCATTAATCGCCTTAGAAAACACTACACCTTCCAATGTGTCCAAAATGTAGGAATTTCTATGAACAAGCTATTTTATTTTATACGGTCCTTCCCATGTAGAATTCCACTTCACAAAAAGACTTAGGTATCACCTTCTTGTTATAAGCCTTTACAACCCTTGCTTTATTCTTTTTAAGCCTATACAATGTATATAATCGTAACTCCACCAAATCATCTAGATTATCAATCATCAATGTTTTATTATCTTGAGCTGACAAATCATTTTACCTAGCTATTTGTATAGAGTCGATATTGATTTCCACAGGTAAAACGGCTTCTTGCCCATAGACTAATTGATTAGGTGAAAGTTTTGTCGCCCCATGATAAGCAAGCTGATAAGCCCATAACGATTTCGATAGCGTTGAGTGCCAATTCCTTAGTTTCTCTTCAATCTTCCTCTTGATCAGCTCGATTAACATTTTGGTAGACGATTCGGCTTGACCATTAGATTGAGCATAATAAAGTGAAGAATTCAATACCTTGATGCCCATACTCTTGGCAAAACTCTAAAACTCATCGGACATAAACATAGTACATTGATCGATTGTAATAGTTTGCGGAATTTCAAGCTGATGGACAATATGTTCTGTAACAAATCCAATAGCTTCAACACTTGTAAACTTTTTGAGTGGGATGGCTTAAACTCATTTAAGAAAATAATCGGTCACGGCCAAAATGAACTTATGGCCTTTACTTGAAGCGGGAAATATTTATCTGATTACATATATGCCCATCCTCTAAACGGCCAAGGCTTTAATAATCGGGTGTAAAGCCGATGCTGGAGCCAATTGCATGTTGCCAAATTTTTGACAAGTCCACCATCCCTTGTATTACATGAAACAATCTTCCAATATTGTCGACCAAAAATACCCAGCATGCCTTAGCAGCCATTTTATTTTTTGAGTCGATTGATGGGATCTAGAAATGTCTTTGTGTATTTCTTCCATGACGACCTTTGCCTCCTCGGCCTCAAGACAACTTAGCAGCAAACCTTCTAGAGTCTGATAATATAATACGTCATCAAGGATAGCATACTTTAAAGTTTATCACCTAATTCTTCGACCAGTCAGCGTTGAAGGATCGACCAGATATTCCATTATTTTTGCCCTCTAGTCGGCACTGTTTACACACATCATTATTTTCTCAATCGGCTCACATTCCTCTAATCGACTAAAAACTTTATAGCGCAATGCTTGTTGAGCTAATAAGTTGGCCTTGTCATTTATCTCTCGAGGAATATGAATAGAGAAACATGTAAATGAGCTGATTACAACAAGACAAATATTTGATCAAAATTTTATCATAACAATTATATTCTCCTTTAACCTACTGTACAACCACAAAGAATCACCATAAACCTCAATAGAGTTGACCCCAATATTTTCAAATAGTTGTAGGCCTCTAATCAATATTTCATACTTGGCTTGATTGTTAGAGCATCGGCAAGTTAGCCTGAACGTAAACTCAAAACTATGTCTTTTTGGCAAAATAAGCACTATTCCAATACTGTTGCCCTCTCGAAAATCAATCCATCAAAAAATAGTTGCCATGGGGCTAAAGATTCTAAATCGGCATTAGTCTTATTTCTTGCTATAAAATCATCTATTACCTGTCCTTCAACCGCTTTAGCCAATTCGTATGTCAAGTCGAACTTGATGAGTGCATAGGCCCATTTATCAAGTCAACACCATAAGATTGGAGTTGAAAGAATATACTTAGTAACATCGATTTTAAAAATAACCTTACAAGCCAATGCTAAAACATAATGCTTTAACTTTGTACAAGAAAAATATAAAGATAGGAAGAGTTTTTCTACAAAGGGGCACCTGGTCTTAGCATCAATTAATCATTGGCTTAAGTAGAAAATAAACCACTCTTTTTCATCAACTTCTTATGCTAGAACTACGTCAATAGTCTCCTACTCGGCTGATATGTATAATCTGAGCGGTATACCTTTTTGGGGTGTAGCTAGAACTAGCGGATTAGTCAAATATTTTCTGATATTTTCAAAGGCTTTCTATTGATTGGCTCCCAATACAAACTCTTGATTATCCTTTAATTTTAAAAGTGGGGAAATGCACTAATACAACTGGAAAGGTTTGAAATATACCACTGTATATAATTAATTTTGTCGATCAACTTTTGCAAATCATTTTTACATATCAATGGCTTTGTTTTGGCTATAGCCTTAACTCTTTCTTGATTGACTTCAATCCCTCTTTCATGAACCATAAAACCTAAAAATTGTCCAGTCGACACACCAAAAGCACACTTGCATGGATTTATTTTTAAGCTGTGCACTCTTGTATTCTTGAACACTGTTTCCAAATTGGGAAAATACTGCAAATCTTCTTTGGATTTCACAACAACATCATCGATGTAGATTTCCACTATATGGTCGATCAAGTTATGAAAAATTAAGTTCATGGCATGTTGATACATCGTGCCATCATTCTTTAAGCTGAACATCATTACTATCTAATGGCGGTCTTCGGTATAACGGCTTCTACCATGAATATCTGATTATATCCGGCATTACCATCAAGGAAGTCAATGATCTTATTCCCTGATACAACATCGATAAGCATATCAGATATTGGTAACAGATATTCGTCTTTTGGTGTAGCTTTGTTTAAGTCTCTAAAATCAACGCACACTCTTAACTTACCATTTTTCTTCATGACAGGAATGATATTAGAAACCCACTTAGTATATCGACAAGGCCTGATAAACTTAGCCTCTAATAGTCATTCTATTTCCTCTTTCATAACATTATACAAGGCCAGATTAAATCGTCTAGGAGATTTTTTAAATGGCTGATAACCTGGCTTTATGGGTAGCCGATGTTCAACAAGCTGGAAACCAGGCATCTCATGGTACTCCCAAGGAAAATAGTCTTTGTAATTTCTTAAAATTTTAACCAACTTTTCATTATAATCTATAGCTAGTTTTGAACTAATAAAAGTTGGTTTTTTCCTATCACCATCACCTATGTTGACTTCTACGAGCAAATTAGTCGATGAAAAATTTTAGCCTAATTTTTTGATTTCTTAGAAATCTTTAATGGCCTCATAGCTATCCGTTGTTTACCTATAGCTTCGCATTTTGTCTTGCAAGGCATTCGCTATTGGCTTGGACTCCATCGGTACAAAATTTTGTCAGTTCAATCAAGTGTACTTGGCCTCACGTTGATCGAAATAAGCCCTATTTTATTAATGCAAATGAAATCGCAATAATCTAGGACTTTTCCTGATATATACTTGGCTTCCTCGTACTACCAATTCGTAGCTGAATTGGCCATGTCAATATGAGCCGATGTGTCAGCATGGATAACCTCAACTTCATCCCCATTCCATTGAATGAGTTACTAGTGCATAGTCGATGGTATGCAGCAATTGGCATGAATCCAATCTCATTCGAGCAAGACACTGTAATTGCCCTTAGCATTGACTACAAAAAAGGTAGTCGATAATGTTTTACTATTGACAATCAACTCTTTTCTCATGACACCCCTTGCCCCTGTGGGATCGCCTATGAAATTATTCAAAACCATATTAGTTTCAATAAGTTGTTCGTCGGATTTACCCAGCTTCTTGCAGGTGGTATATGGCATTAAGTTAACTGTTGCCTCGCCATTAATAAGCATTTTTGATATCGGATTGCTATTAATATACCCTTTTAGGTATAATGGTTTAAGACACTGATGAGCATCTTGGGGCTTCTCGAAGACTACATCTTGAGCCCCTAAACACAACTGAGCAAATATCTCTTTAGCCGACGCAGTCTTTATTTTAAACTCAGCTGGCAATGTGAACACCATTTTGATGTCCATTGGTGGAGTGACGCATTCCGAATCACAGATGAATCTAAATCATTGGTTGAACCCAATTCTTCTTCAACTGGCTCCTTTTTCTCCACTCCCTCTTGATAGTTTTAATCGGCCGAAGCTCATTGAAAGCTTGATCTCTCTATTTCTCTTGTTCGGTCTCTCTCATTTCTTGAGTCCTTAGCCTTTGAAGTGTTCTGCTATGTGTCTGACTAAGATCAGGAGGACACCATCTCAGTTTAGGTTCAATCAACTTTCGTATCTTACCAGCCAGATTACCCTAAATCACGTAACTTGACCCTTGTTGTGCTTGCATTTTGGCTTGATTTGGTATATGGAAACCCTTTCTTGCATTGGCCTTTTGTGACCTCCATCAGAATAATCTTGCACTGGCCTAGATATTCAATCTTTAGATGATCACCTTGGCCAATCACCTTAAGGATGGTGCTCCATCGAACACGTGTATGGTGATGGCAGAGCCGATCCCCTCTCCCAATAGAATTGCCAGAAGGACATCGCTGGTGAGCACTTTCAAGTTATCAAGCCAATATAGGTTATTTGGCCGACATGCAGGATAGCGTGGCCTATTGCTTCTCCTTTCATACTTTTTCAGTAATTGGGTGAAGATTGGCTTAGACTTATAAACCGGCTGACGTGGTACCAATGATTTCTTCGCCTTATACCATTTGTCAATTTGCAGGTCTCCTCTGGGTTTAATAGTCCTTGAGGATTTTCCTTCACGGTCGGTTTCTATCTATAGCGAACCGACTGTGATCTTTAGGGTCTTCTTGCTGTTAGAAGTCGATTGGATGTTAACATGCTAAGCAATCTTTGACTCTTCATCTTGCATCTGCTCTTTTCTTTTTCTGGAGCATTGTACCATGTTTGTTGGAAAAGGATTGGCCTCAACTTGCATCATTGGCTCTTCTAAAAATTTAAGCCTACCATCTTCTATGGTCGATTGTATCTACGTCGAAAAATATTGCAATTGTTAGTATTATGAGAAAAAAATGATGCCACTTGCAATACCTTTGCTTTTTGATCTCATCAGCTGATGGTATGACATGTCCCTCAGGAAACTGTATAATCTTTTCTTGTAACAATAGGCCAAAAATATGATTACACTTAGAGACATAAAATGCATATTTTATTTCCGACTTATTCTTAGTCGGCTTAAGCTAAGAAGAGACCAAAGATATTTTAGATCGTTTAACCCATTCGGCTATGTTTACTTTCGTCTTTCGAGGATTCACTTGAATAGTATTCGACCAAGTTAACTTTGGTTTTATCTTTATCCATATTATTATTAACCTTGAACTTATTCTTAAATCCTCTGTTATCAGCAAATTGACTTTCTTGAGCCGACACCCTATGAAGCAAATGACTTAGACCAGTGAACTATTGCCCATCGAATTTTTCCCTCAACTGGGGAATCAACCCCTGGAAGACCAAATCAGCTAGTTGGTTGTCAGGCAAAGTGATGCTAAAACACTGATTTCTAATTTCTCTGAACCTTTTAATATAATCTAATATTGATTCCCCAAATTTCTAGCAGACAGAGCTCAAGTCAGAAATTCTGAGTTTTAGACTGCTAGAGAAAAAATACTCATGGAACCAAGTTTCCAAATTGGTCCAAAAGTGAACCAATTTGGGGGTAAGCTGGTGAACCAAACAAACACAACTTCTGATAGCGATAATGGGAACAACCTAATTTTTAAGCCGTCGGACTGAGCAGCCTCACCACATTGCGTAATAAAGCGTCTGCCATGCTGTAATGTGGTAACGGAGTCATCCCCAGAGAACTTGACAAAATCGTGAACATTAAAATTGTTAGGGTAAGGCATACGGTCAATATAATCAGGATATGGTTTCCTATAGCCAATAACCTTTCTATAGGCTGAATGCCGAATTGATTTTGCAATACGACACTTATCTGGTTAGCCCAATTAACCGTATTAGCTGACACAATGTTAGGAGCCTAACAATTATGCTCATAATTGGTATTATGCCCCTTGAGCGTAAGCTCGGGTTGACGGGCTAGTTGAGTCGATGTGTATGGGGGCAGATCATATCCATTATTCCTCCTAACAGTCGGTTCTAGCATCGGGACAAAGGGTTCCGAGTACGTTACGACCTTGTATAGGGCTAGATTCTTAGGCGGGATCAGCTCAGTATACTGTTGAGTCCTTTTATGCTCAATCGGCTGTGGAACCGATTGCGGAAAAGCTTAAAATAGGGCTAATGATGGCAAGTTGGCTGATGCATCCACCTTAGCAGCATTGGTGTATGGTTGGTAATGCTTAACCCCATTTGAACGAGGGTCTCATGGCAGTATAATTGTAGGCTGGGTTGGCATCATAGTTAGAGATGAAGTGGAAGCTGATGATTTTAGGTCACTTGTTGTGCCTTGAGTGTTTTGTGCTACTGAATAAACAGGATAATTCGGTAGGCTTGCATTGGGTCGAGTAGGCTTCCAACTGATGCTAACTCCTGAGTAATGGTTTTAACACTATTGGCTATCATCAACTTAAGAGTTGTGACTAGAGCCTATGATTGGTTAATCAAAGCGTGATGCACAGATTGATTGATCGTAGCCGATAATTTAGCTTGCGCAGGCATGTATTGGCTTGCCAGGCTATTTGTAATTCCAGCATTGCTGAGGGTTTAACTGTTGGTAATGTGGCCTTTTGAGTAACGCCGTATCAGGTTTTGTGATAAAAAACTCAGCATCATCTCTTCGAGCGTAGCTTTCGGATCTTTAATTTCTTTACATTGTTTTGGTGTTAAATTATCCAACGTAGGATGATTATTGCCTCAGCATTGAGATCAAATGGTGGAGTCAACTTTTCTGATGAAGACATCCTAGTCCCGCTGGGCATGCCAAGAGTGTGCTGGCACCAAAAATATGACAGAGGATTAATCAGCCTCAACACATGTGATGAACGCTGGGTTCAATAATTTAAGACATGCTAACTGATTTGATTTTGCAGTCGGTAAGATAAATAGAAAACACTAAGAGCCGATCAATCACGATAAATCAACGAAGATCTATCCAGTTAGAAAGCTGATCAAATCTAGGGTAATGATAAGTCTAATTACCCAATTAAGGCTAATCAGATGGTAAGAGGTAGATTTTTCCGAAAAAAGTGATGCGCGGCAAGATCAAGAAAATTAAACCTAATTGGTGTAATTGATGAAAATCAACAATCGGCGATGTGTAACTTTATTGATCAATATCAGATTACAAGGATGATTCTAAATTACAAAGTTACTCTTAGTCAACAGGAAAATAAAAGAGTAAATGCGAGTTTGATTAATTATGTTGTTGTCATCGTATGCCCTTGATCGTCTTTTATAGCAGATTGACCGATCGTGTCCACCTTTAATACGCTGTTTACCATGATCCATATCGGCTTTAACTCAAACAATACTTCTCTTGTTTGGTCCAATATCGGTTACAACTCTATCTCTTTTATCCAATATCAGCTATAGTATTATTTTTAATCTTTCCTTCCTTATCCGATACCTGCCAAAATACTAATATTTAGCCTCACGATTTTGACCGCACCTTACCAAATTTTGATGCAAACACCGAACAAAGCTAACTCTCTTTTCTTCTACTAACCTGGCCAAACAGGTGGTAACCTAGTTAGCTGTCTCGCCGATTCTAGCACATCGTTCAGAGTGTTTTTGGAGCTGGAAAGCAAATCATGCTGCTTCACAAGCGTCGTGTTTTAGACAATAGTGCACACGGGTTAAACAAGTGCCAGACCATTTGCTTTCATGTGTATCTGATTTATGTAATCCTGCTCAGGAGTAATAAGGATTAGCTCTTGATTAAAAAAAAGGTTGTTTGCGATGTAGCAGTGTTGTTTAGTTAACCTGGTTATCTTAGCCCTGGAGGCCAGGAGCAACTGCAGCCTTATGAGAAAATTTGTGCGATAATGGCCTCATGGCTCTGTGTTTTCTCTTGTTATCTTTGCGCACATGTTAATGGATACTCCCTTTTACTTTAATAAATGTATGCACTATTCCCGTTCAAGTGCTAAAAGAAACCTAACTGGTTATAGGTTTTAGATTCACTTATAGAAAAATTGACTACATGTTTAAGTAAAAGTGGTAAAAGAGCCCTAAAATATTATCAAATGACACGAAACACATCATGACACGTGATAAAACTACATTGCGAAGGAACGTGTTAACACACAATGGAACGACACATGTTTCCTTTAGCGACGAAAGGGAATCTTGTCGGGATACAGCAAGCACGCACTACAGAATCCGTATTATTTTCGTCGGTTTTTCACGTATTTTCGTCGGCTTTTGACCGACAAAAATAATGCGACGAAAATACAGTAAATTTCGTCGACAACCGACGAAAATAAATATATTTTCGACGGCTTAAGTGGCCGTCGAAATTACTAGTCGATGCACACGAGCCGCGCCTGGTGCTGACGTGGCATATATATTTTCGTCGGCCAAGCCGACGAAATTAAATTGTTTTTGTCAGCTTTTGTGCTATTTTCATCGGCTATACCGACAAAAAAATGCAGTAATTTCGTCGGCCAAAATTGGTATTTTCGTCGGCCAATTTTGATTTTAAATCGGCTTTGGCCGAAAAAAAATAATAGTTTAATTTCAAAAAATTAAAAAACATATAAAATCCTAGAAAATTCACAAAAAATCCTAGAAAATAACAGAAGATTCATCTATATTTTCAGCAATGATACCATCCGGGCTTTTGTTTTTCCTTGAGCGAGAGTCTATAAAAATATATGCGAGATGATTTGGCAAGCAGACAATGTTTCACAAGACAAAATAACAACTACTGTTGCAAGGATACAATTTGAGCAATACAGGTGTAAACTCTATTGTAAACCATCTGCATACCAAACTTTCTCTCTTGACTGCTACCTCAGAAAGTGGTCAAGAGTCATCATCGGGTGAACTCTTTTTTCCTGAAGGATAGTACTGTAAACTCTATTGTTACAAACAAGTCAAGATAGGAAAAACCATATGGTAGTAAGACTCCATATGCTAATGAAAGTGGGGGAAAAACAAACTGAAGTTTGTCCATCAATATTCTATTTGATGCTAGAGAGGTGCTATCCTGACTTAGGTTGACATTTTCCAAATCAATATTTAATCATCAATCAGCTCTTTGAATGGTTAGCTTAGCTTCAGTGCTAAATTCACAACGCTAAAGATTCTCTTTTCAAGAAAATGAAACTCGGGATTATGACATTTTTTAGTTTCCTTTGAAAAAATCCAATCAATCTATTCTTTGTCTAATATTCTTGGGGACATTATCACGAGATTTTGCATGTGACATGTGTTCCTCTCATTTCTAAAAGAAATATCTCCGAATGTACTACAGAATGAAATCACTACAATAAAGATAGCTAGTTTCTTATATTGATTTAATAGCCCAGAAATCACTACAATAAAGATAGCTAGTTTCTTCCTGAAGAAAAGAGTCTCCAATATAACAGTACAGGGAATAATGGCCAGCTTGGTCATCTGGACATAAATAGCATTTTAGCATAAGCTTGGTGGAGCGATTAGTGTAAGGTAGCATTTTAGCATAAGCTTGGTGGAGTCAATTGTAGAACGTAAAGGATTATGAACACATGATAATACTGTGTGTATAGCCTCCCAGATCAGCTCAACAAATTGAATCCACACAGTTTCCTAAGAATACAAAGAATGACCATGGAATAATAAATAATTAATTTGACAGCAAAGTGCATGCACCAAACAAAACAAGGAGAAAAGCATGAGCAGCGTACGAACTTCATTAGAGGATTAGAGATGGCAATCAGGATATTGAAGTGTGTCCATTAGTACTGTCAGAATCATATTGAATAAGCAATTGTTCAAGCAATATACATAGACCGAAAACTTGAACATGACGACAATCCACAACTATTTATCTGACAGTCTAGACCAGTTGCCGCATCAACAGTCTTTTTTTTTCTTTTGCCCTACATCTCATAGTCTAGTAATGGCACGGTTCAAGCTCAACCTCAATACATGCAGATGTGCAAATAGCAATTAGCTGCAAGAAAAGTTCTAACATCGTTTTTGCATACCTGGATGACATTGATCACTTGTTTTAATGCCTAGCCAACTAAAGTTGAAATAAACACGAAGGCAATGAGGGGACTATGCTTCGAATACCTCAAGCACACCTGTTGCATACAGAATACCAGATGCTAAGCGGCTCGCATGGTAATTAGAAAAGCCAACTAGAAAGATGATGTCATCTTACATTGAGTAAGCTTGTCGATTTCTCATCGAGAAAGAGAAAGAGGATAATGTATAGAACACGTAAGTTGGAAACTATCTAGGTTAGAAGGTGGAATATATAGGAGTTATTACGTCGGTTGTGTATAAGGGTGTGGATGCACTTTGAGATGGTGTTTGAATGGCTGTATAAAATTGATTTTTCTACATCGGTTGTATGTGCGAAGCTCGCAGATGCCTAATGGGTTAAATCCATTGGGTTGTTTTTGGTCAAACAAACACATCTACTCATCCTATGCCTCATGATTCAGCTCACCCAACCAAATACCATCCCAAACAGCACTCATGTTGCACGTACTAATACTAATTCATGTGTTCCTCAAGCAAGCGACCAAACATCTCGATGGTCTTTGTTTAGATATGGACAATCACATACCTTAGAAGCAACACAACAGAAGGCCATAAATGGCCGATACCCATAATATAATTTGAAGCCAAATGCCCGTATCCTTTACATCCTTGTGGCTAGTCTTACGATAAGAAAGAACTACTACAAAAATATATCATCGGATAGTAGCAGTTAATGTAGAAGTAAAGAGACATGCATCATGAAATAGAGCATAAGAAACTCTTGAACAATGAGCACACGATGTATGTATCATGAAATCATCGCACAATTCTTGAACAATTGGCATAGTTGGTGTTTTTATCTATTCTGCTCCTTTAATACCTTCGAAAAAAAGATTAGGTGCATCTTGGGGAAACAAAGTAAAACGGCATGATTTGAACAAAAAGGTAGAGAAAACAAACTGTACATTTGAAACCGGTGGCTTGTAATATCCAACCCAAGCAACATCAAGAAAACTAAGCCATGTGCGCAAAGCAAGTTGCAAGCAGATTGCTTTCAAGATACAATGTGATATGCAAAGAAAAGTAAGGAAGGTATTGAGATTCAAGACACAACAATGAAGTGCTCGCTAACTGCTTTCATTTACTGCATAACCGGGAGAGAAGTGCGATAAACAAGCGATGCTAACCACGAAGAAGAGCAATATGAGAAGTGAAATTATTTCACGCTGCAGAATGTATTCACCCAGCAAATCTGAGTTTAATGATTTATTCAAGGAGTACCTATCTGTTACCATGTCCAACACAGCTCCAAATGTTGATGCTAATTCATAGAATGAGATAAACCGATCGATAGTTTCAAAACCTACCCAATAGCTTACCAATATGGAGACAATCTTGGCGAGGCAGCCAAATCCATCGTCAAAATCTTTGGTCGTGGTAAAGCAACTTGATGAAGTTTGCCGAACATGAAACAATCTCCTAAAGGAAAGGGAAACGAACAAATGAATGTGTTTTATCTCTCAAGAAAGCTGTATGTAAATCAATGGATGTTGAACACCAGATTTACAGTGAATTTCAAAGCAATGAAACCAAAAAATAAGATACATGATGAGTATGAGTGATGTCACTAAACCTAAAATTAAGATATAGCTCAGAATATTTCAGATAAATCTATAGGAGGCTGCATCCCCCTGCTATCTAGATGCCTAAACAGTAAGCTGCATAGGGAAAATTTCGAAAAGAAGAAAAAGGCCGAATACAAAGAGCTCACACTTAGGTTATTGCTCACAGAGATCACACCTGAATAGAGTAATAAGCCATTGTATGCTGGTAGTAGATTGGTAAGCCATTGCTCACAGAGATCATTTACCTGCATCAAAAGGTTTGTGCTCAAAGAGCAGAGTTGATTTTCAGACGTCGGGCGGGAGGCGGCGCGAGGGAGCGGTGGCGGCGTCGGGCGGAGGCGGCGCGAGGTCGGCAATGGCGGCGCTGAGGAGAGGGCGGGGCGGCGGCGGCCATGAGATATTTTTGGCGCAATGAGTGAGCCAATTTTTGGTCGCTGTATGCCATGAGTGACCTAATTAGGTTCAGAACGATTTTTCATTTGACCCCAGGACATTTAATTTAATTATTATTTTCGACGGCCATACTCAGACCGACGAAACTATATGTCTATTTTCGACGGCCAGTGCCAAATCGACGAAATTATCTGTATATTTTAGACGGCTTGATTGGGCCGATGAATTTATGCGTCATTTTCGATGGCTTGATTGGGCCGATGAATTTATAAACATATTTTTGACAGCTTATTGAAGGCCGACGAAATTGGAAGGTGGCCGACGAATCAATCACGTTTTCCTGTAGTGACGCGGCCAAAAATAGAGGTGGGTGTCGTGTCGGGCCAGCCGGTTTGGCACAAATCTAACATGTTTCGTGTATTAGTCATGTCAGGCCATGATAGTCCATTATCCTTGCTGTGCAAAGCTGTGCCGGTCCGGCTAGTCTTCGGCGAGTCCAAGCACAGTCTATTTGCGCTTCATGCTATGCTAGCCCAAGCACAACCTATTTGCACTATTGCGACGAGAGGAAAGGAGCTAGAGACATATAAAGTTGAGGCAGTGGACACAAATATTATAGGAAAAATAACTAAAATTTATTAATTCTTCAACAGTTATAGAGGCCGAGGAAGATGTGCTGAACACAGACGAGAGATGGGGCAATGGGCGAGAAAGAGAATGAAGAAGATAGGTGAGACAGATTGAAAGAGACGGATGAGAGAGGGAGAGATTGAGAGAAATTGGTGAGAGAGAGCTAAGAGAGATTGAGAATGGATGAGAGAGCGCAGTTTTTTGCACCGTCTCTCAATCTCTCATCCATTCTCAAGCTCTCTCATCCATTCTCAATCTCTCTTAGCTCTCTCCCCTCTTGCTAGTTTCTCTTAGATGTCAGCAGCAGAGATGGCGTCCATACTGTTGAGTGCGTCTATGGCGCTATGCTCTATTGGTTGGTGACCTTCATATTGAGCTTTCTCCTTATGTCCTAGATCACTGGGCCCGACATGACCCGTGCTACACTGTCATGCTAGGCCGTGCCACCTATCGTGTCTGGTTTTTAGGTCCAGCATGACCTGTGCTATAGTATCGTACCGATACGGCACAACCTACTTCGTATCGAGCCGAACTTTGAACCAAACCATACCCACCATGCCTCATATCAACCTCGTAAAAGCTAGCCCGAGTGCCCACCTCTAGCCAAAACTTGCCTACGAAACACCATGACAAGGATACCTGAATACCATGTCAACATCGGCTAGTTGATGCTTTATCCAGCGATATACATGACGATCCATCTAGTGTACCGAAAGCCACATGAGAATGAAGCTGGGGATTTGGGGAGACACAAAGCAGTCCGTGGCTCAACGTGTTTTTGGTTTTCAGGCATGGAAGAGAAAATTATCAGCTTTTATAGTTTTATGTAGAAACCGCAGCATCCAACTGTTAGAGATATGTCCTGGAAGTAATTATAGAGATGATTATATTTTTTTATGTTCATGATTTATTATCTTGCTCCTTGAATAATGTTATCATTATTTATTAGCAAGTATGTGATTTGTTTGTGAAGATCTATATATGACTTTGTGATAATTATTCTAAAGTGATCTTTAGTCGATAAACATATCAGGACACATATGAATAAACTAGCATATATATCAGTTGATGATCATGTTTCATAGATCATGGATATGGAGATATCAAATCAATAATATGGACATATATTATAGAATATTCTGGAGTTGGATCGACCCACCGTAAGACACTGTGAGAACGTTGTAATCTTACTTGTCATCAGTTGGTCTCATAAACATACATACATACATACATACATACATATAGATACACATATATACACACACGCACACATATATCTATTTGTATATATATCTATATTTGTATGTACATGTATGTATACACATATATATTTGTGTGTGTGTATATATATATGTATATGTATATGTATGTGTATGTGTATATATGTATATGTATGTGTATATTTGTATATGTAGAGGAAGTATATAGTGAAAATGGATATATGGTGAAATCATGAAAGTAATCAAACAGGGGCGTTGGATCAAATTTGAATGGTTCAGATCTAGGTGGAATCCCACCTCCTCCATTTATAGTGTGGAATTTTGTAATTTTTCTAGGGGTTATGTGTAAAACATGTTTAAGTGAAGAGGTGGGATTCCACCTAAATCTGAACTATTCAAGTTTGATCCAACACCCCTGTTTAATTACTTTTATGATTTCACCATATACCTACTTTCACCGTATACTTCCCCGTATATGTATTCTACACTTGGGTCATTTAACACAAATCGACTGAGCCACATGCAATCAAACAATCAGTAGAAACGCAACTAGAAAATGATGTAACTGAACAGTCAGTGCAACACAACTAGTAAATGACTAATAAATACTGCTTCTAGTTTGTATATAAATCTTTCTTTCTTTATTTTAGCCATAAATTTCAAATGAGGATGATTATTATCTTCAAATTTTGCACGGTTATAGGATATCACCTCGCCTATGTATGGTATTTTTTTAAGAATTTTGAAAACATATACATATGATTTTCAGAGATTTTATGGTTCACACAATATATGTTGACTTTTACTATCAAAAAATAACATATTACTCACTATTACACAAGATGTTTATATAGGATAAGTTGACTTTTACTATCTAGAAAATAACATATTACTCACTACTACACAAAATGTTACTATATCGTGTGTAAACCAGCTTTGTCGTGTAAAATATATTAAAATTACATGTATAAGTTTTTAAAAATTCCCAAAAAATTATCATACGTAGGAGAGGTGAGATTCTACTTCTTTGTAAATTTGAAGACCAAAATCAATTTCATTTCAAAGATATGAAATTAACAATCGCTAATTCATGATGAATAGTAAATCTGTTCTTTTCATATCTTTTAAATGTGACTAAGTTTTCATATAATTTTTAAAGAATTTTTTAGAACTTGTACATATATTTTTCACAGGCTTTTACTAACAAATAATTAAAAAACTATATGTATAAGTTCCAAAAAATTCTCAAAAAATTACCATATACGTATGGAATATGAGTTTCTATATAATCTCAAAATCAGTCGCATTTGAAAGATATGAAATTGACAAGCGCTAATCAGTGATGAATAATAAATTTATCATTTTTATATCCTTCAAATGCAAATGAGTTTGTTACTCAAATTTTACAAGACTGTAAAAACTCACATCCCCTATGTATAATAATTTTTTGGGAATTTTTCAGAACTTGTACGTATAGTTTTCAAGGACTTTGCTGACAAATGACTGATTTGTGTAGAATATATTGTAGATGCTGTAATTTCAAGTTGTAGCTGTAATAGTTTCATGTTATACATATAGTAATTTCTGTTACCATATGTAAGTCGGTATATAGTAATTTCTGTTACCAGTAAATATAGTATAATGGTAAAATCGAATAACTGATTTTACACAGATTAGTCATTTTGGTAATAAAATTATATGAAAAATATATGTATAAGTTCCAAAAAATTCTCAAAAAATTACCATACGTAGAGAATGTGAGCTTCTACAGCTCTGTAAAATTTGAATACCAATTCAGTCGCATTTGAAAGATATGAAATTGACAAGCTCTAATCAGTGATGAATAGTAAATTTATCATTTTCATATCTTCAAACTCTACATAGTTTGGTATTCAAATTTTACAGGGCTGTAGAAGCTCAACTTCACTATCGATGATAGTTTTTTAGAGTTTGCAGAACATCTTCATATAGTTTTCACAGACTTTTATTGCCGCCTCGTCTGCTTTCATTTTCTCTAAGTTTCACAGCCCATGTATCGTCAAATCGCAAACCGTAGTCGCCCATTTTTTTGCCGTCGTGGCAATGAGCTTCTGCGCCATTTTTCTTCCTTGCTGGTGAGCCTCTGCCATGTTCGCTGGTCCCGTCAGGTTCAGTGCGCCGCCCTCATTCTTTCCCCCAATTCCTGTTGGAAGACCATGTGTGTAGCACACCAAAAATTTCAAATAATAAAAATGAAAACTGGAAATTTGAAAATGAAATTAAATAAAAACTTTGAATTGAAATCATGAGTATGATTTAAAGTTTTGCCTTTAATTCAATCACAGGAAAACCAACCTTAATGAAGGAATAAGCTACAATATAAAACTCTTCCTTCCAAATCAAAAAAAATATGAAAATGAGTTGGAAATAAAAATTTACCATGAAATTCCATAAATCTGAAATTTCCTAAATTTTGGTTCTTAGGAAATCTTTCATTGTATTGATTTCATTTTTCCTCAATACGAAACTCAATGTATAATGAGGAATTAAATCTTAAACCTCTACTTATGTTTACTAATGCTAATCTGAATTTTCTGGAATCTATTGACTTTTCTTGGATTTTCTTGATTTTTGCTTCAATGGAGAAATCATTTTTACAATCTTAAGTAATAAGGGAAAAGAAAAGAATAAAAGACTATACCAATAAAATAAATAAAATTTTTATCTAAACTTAGGAAGCCTCCATTGAATGAAATGTAAATTTAAAAAGTCATATCAAGTAATAAAATGTGACAAGAAAGGAATTCAACGAGAATTGACTAACAACAGTGACAATTTCAGAATTTAATAAAAACAATATTATATTATCTCAACCTAAACATTTTATATCATGCTCTGGATGGATATATAAATCCACAGTAAAATATCAAAAATTAATAATCAATTTTGTTATATTTAAAAATTCAATTACACAAAGGCTAGAATTCCAAGAATTAGAATGTCAGAATGTTATTAAATTAAATACCAAATATTTAGTGTTTAAATTTTTACTGAAGTACCCTGCAGACAAAAGGAACACTTAAAAAAAGTTTTAGAAATTTTTAATGAGATATAAACTCCCAGAAAAATTAAAAACTGAAAAATGAAAACTATGCATAGTATATTGTCAGAATTTTTATAAATTCTATATAGAATATTTTGATCTAAAATTTCTTCAGTGCTTAGATTATTATCTAAACATCTCCCAGAAACATTATGAAAAAATTCCTGATTTGATAGTAACCGATTCAATGAACCTCTTCTCGATCAACCTGCAGTCGGTTCTTGATTTTGCTTGGCTTCACCTTTTCCTTCACTTGCATGTGGGGTCATTCCCTCTTTGGGGCCTCCTGGTAGCCACAGCTCCCCGCTTCACCGATTGTAGCTTGCATCATTTGTTGTAGCTTCGTTAGCCGTAGCAAGAATTACTGAGTTCATTTCCTCCCTTCACTGCCATGTGGGGTCGAAGCGTTGTTGGGCCCATTTTCCAACCACCACTCTACTCTTCTTCTTCCTTCACTCATAGGTGCCCCAAAGTGAAGCTTGAACCCTCTGTAGATGGTGTCATTTGCTGTAGCTCGTGTTACCCATAGACTCCAACACGTCGGTCTTTGCCACGCCGCAACCTCTCCAGGTCTCTCGCTAAGCAGCCCTGCCCTACCTCTGCTGCAGCCATACCTTCCCCTGTGCGGACACCAGTTCTTCCCGCCGAGTTCTTGACTGAGGCGGGCTCATCTGCGCCATTTCATGGCTATAAAAGGTATCCAAGGCTTGAGTTGTGACTACGCCATCTTCTCTTCCACATCCCCTCTAATAATCCCGGTTGAGTAGCCTCAATCCTCCCCATTTCCGCCATTGCCAAGAACATCAAAGCTCGGACCAAAAACAAAATCCAGACAAAACCTCAAGTGAAAACAAAGCATCTTTGCAAAGTAAAGCATAACAAATAGAATTATCCACTTTCAAGTCATTAAAATTAGATTTAGTAGTAAGCATATTAGATTCTTTCAATTTACTTTCACCTTTCCTAGCACTAGATTCTTTCTTCTTATGTTGCACAAGTTCTTTAGCTACAATATGATTTTCACTTTTGCTACTCTCCTTTTCTCGATTAGCTCTCTAATTCATATTTTAAAATTGCTTCAGGAGACATGGGCATCAAAGTGTTTTTCTTTCCTTTATTTATAATAGTACATTAATTAGTTCTTCCATGATGCAAAGTATCTATATCATATTGCCATGGTCTACCTAACAACAAAGAACATACTTGCATAGGTACAACATCGCAATCAGCATAATTATGATATGAAGTAATAGAAAAGCATACTCTCACAATGCGTGTTACGTTCAGCTTACCACAAGAATTAAATCATTGAATGTAGTAAGGATGAGTGTGTTGATTGGTGGTCAAGTCAAGCTTCTCGACCATGTCTATGCTTACAAGATTGTTGCAACTCCCACCATTAATGATGACTCGGCACAAATGCTCATTGATGATGAACTTTGTTTGAAATAGGTTGTGGCGTTGATTCTATACAGCACGCTCCATTTGAGCACTAAGCACATGCTTCACAATGATGCTCAAATATTTATTTGTGATTTCAGCACCGAATCATTCCTCCTCATGTTCAGATTCATGTTGGTCACCTATAGGGTTAGATGCAAGCATAAAATATTCTTTCTTAATATCACTAACTGAAGTATACTCACCATTATCCTTTATAAGGAGAGCTCGCTTGCTAGGGTTGTCCCTCTTCATGTGATTGTAGCCCTTGCAACGATGGCAATGTACATCCCTAGATCGCCTGGTAGAATCAACCGAAGTGGAACTTTTTATAGGAGCTTGAACCATGGACATGCTTGCTTTAGAAGCACAGGGGTAGTGGTCAACAACGTAGAGTGCCCACGTGTGGAGGTGGTAGGTGGCCAACTTAGGGTAGGGGGTGGCTCCTTGCTCAATGACTAGTTCGGCCTACCTGTGAAAGAACCTCCAAAATTGCCCAAACAATGGAACTGTCTTTCCTGCACTTCACGTTTAGCTTTACAAATAAGATGAAACAAACGGGTGATAGAGTTGTATTCTTTATAATCAAGAATGTCTTGAATTTCATGGTTAAACCCTCCTAGAAATCTAGCCATTTTAGCATCTTCGGTTTCTTCTAACCCACAACGCAACAAACTAATTCGTAGTTCTTGTTAGTATTCTTCTACTGTTTAACTACCCTATCTTAAGTATTGCAAATTGTTGAGCAAATCACCAGAATAATAGGAAAGTACAAATTTATGTCTCATAGCTCTCTTCAAAACATTCTATGTTCTAGGTTTGTTCTGCATATTACGATAATACTCACTCCACCAAATATATGCAAAATCAATGAATTCACTAGTAACTTTTTTCTCTTTAGGAAAAACATAGCAAGCAAATTTTTGTTCTACGGCTAACTCCCATGTGAGATATGCATGAAGATCATACTTTCCAGCAAAAGGAGACATAGTGAATTTAATTTTACCAAGTTGGTCAACACCAATCATGTACCACTCGTAGTGGTTGATCTCTTCTCATACCTTGGCAATTAAAATGACGTTGCTAGTGATCACAATCATTGTTGGGATTAAATCCTACATCAAACTTCGTATCAGCAACATATTGATTTTCTTTATCCATGACTTTTTCTTCTACTTTGTCGGTCCATTAGTGAGAAACAAAATGGGTATGGCATTGTTGTGGTACGCCGATAGCAATGGGGGCAGGGCAGCCGGTGGTGGAGTTCTCTCTAGCTACCCTACTCATGTAGCAACTGCAGTAAGCTCACCATTAGTGTGATCTAGAACCCCCTCAAGATGCTCTAAATGTTGATTCATCATGCATGAAAAAATCATACGATTCCCTTTATCATGGCCTGAGAGGTTCATCCTCATCGTTATGATCAGTGGAACATGCCATTTTTATTAGAAGACAAGAAATAATTTATAAGTATTGTAATACCGCCACTCGTTTTATTAGTGTTTTTGGCCTGAATTGTTTTGTCTTCTTAATCCAAGGACTTACTTTTCACCGTGAGTTTGTAGTGTCCGTCTTTGGAGATGGTTGTTTTGTGGTCTCTAGAGGTTGCACAATTATTTTATCGCAGTTCACCTCTTGGGCCTTAGGGGGGTGTTCTTTTGGGCCTTTCTTTATTTGAGGGGAGAGATAACCCTAACCTTATCCCTCCTTTTCTTGTGGTGGCTGCCCTGACTCCCTCTCCTAGCGACTGCCCTCCTGCCTCCCCTCTCCTGGCGCCTCCACTCCCTGGCGACTGCCCTCCTGCGCCTCCCCTCTCCTAGCGCCTTGCTCCCTGGCCGGCTGCAGCTCCTGGCCGTGCGCCTCCTGTGGGAGCTCCCCCCAGCCGCCAGCTCTAGCCAGCAGCCGCCCCAGCTCCGGCAAGCCGCCGGCGAACTCCCTTTTTTGGCCGGCGAGCCGTTCCTCCCCTCCTGCGGCAGCATCTCTTCCTTTCTCCTCCTCCTCCAAGGAGACCTAGAGAGGTAAAATTTTTTCTTGGAGGTGCTCTAATGGGGGTATTTCCTGGTTAGGAAGGTTCTAGGGTTCCTAGATCTGAAATTTTTGGGGGAAAAGTGATTCTATTTGGAGGGAAATCCTAGTCTCGTTCGGGCTGTGCGCTGGTAGTGCGTTGGAGCTTCGATTTGAGGATGTTATAAGCATTTTCTGGGGGTTCGGCTGTTTCGAAAGTTGTAGATAATCGAATTACCTTTCAATAGAGACTAAAATCACTAAATTTCGTTCAGCCGTTTGAAAGTTATGCCCTTTTTACCGAGCACTGTCCAATCTGTGTCGCGATTGGAGCAGTCTGCGTTCAACTGCAGATTAGAGGAACCTAGAGGCCGAATCATGCTTTTTGTATACTTAGGAAAAGGTGGAAAATTTCCTGCCGTTTGAGAAAATATACTCGTTTACTTGATTTGGAATTGTATAGCCCAAGTTATGGCCTGTTGAAGTGTGCTGTCCCGAGCGGCAGATTTCAGGTTTCGGAGTTCGGGGCGATCCGTAGGTTCGATGCCGTTTTGTTTTGGGTTGCTTGCTTTAGTAGCATTTTTTTGAGTGGAGATCATTCTATTGCAAGTGGTGTGAACCCGGGAGCGGCATCGACCTCCCGTCTTAACGCCCCGTGAGCGTTAAAGGCAAGTGCATCACTTGTTTGTTTGATATGTGTGTTGATTGATGAAACGTGTGTCTTGCTAATATGACACATTGCTACTTCTTATAACCCAAGATGATGCTACTAGTATGAATAGGCTAAATTGATTCGTGGAGTTATGAGACTAGTTCAAAAATTGTGAATAGGGTAATTATATGGAAATCGATGAAAGTGTGACTATGTGAAAATGAAAGATGAGAAGATGGTTATGAATGTTGAGAATGGTATTTGTATATGTGCATTCATGAAATGCATCGAGCCAGGATGGTGAGAAAGTCATATGGAATATATGATTAATCCGGAGTGCTCGGGATCCTACCCCGTAGTCCCATCCACGGTATGGATGGGAGCGGAGAGTGTAGGACCGCTCTTGGGTAGCGGGCAAGTCCGCTTTGTGAGGCCCTTCCACGGATGGATGGGTTTGAGGGCACGACGACGGGTGGTGCTTGGCAATACCGGTATGTGCTAAGTAAAGAGAAGAGACATTCATGAGCATGCATGATGCATCATATGTATGAAGATTGAGAATGAGATGAAATGAGGCATTAATGAGCATAATGCATTATATGGTTGATAAATTGTGAATGAGATGAGATATTCTTGAGCTTGCATATTGAATCATGTGGATGAATTATGTGTGTGTTATGTTCTATGATGAGCTTTGGGTGTTAAATGGAAATGTGAGGAGTTGGGATGGAGTCGTGGACTTATCCAAAAAGGTTTAATGAGGTATGTATGTGAGATACGCAACGAGGTAAATGTATTGATATACTTTGTTTCATGTATTGGTTGATTCATATGAGAGTTTTAATTTTGTTGTTGGTTCGAATGTGTTAGTTGGTTAATTATGTTGATTTGATGCACTTTGCTGAGTTTTCGAACTCATGCTTGTTTGTCATTTGTTTTTAGGTACCTTGAAGTTGTCACGCCGGGATGGGTGTAGAGACACAATCACGACTTCGGTCACCTTCAACCCACCTAAAATGAATATTGTGTCTGGTCTTAACTAGTGTTGTAATTATGTTATTCGTTGTTGCGGAATTGTTATTTATCAGTTGGTTGTGTGATAATTCCTTTATGCTTCTGCTAGTATTTGTCATCTTGGATGACTAGTATTGTGATTATCTTATAACTGTTGTTTATTTGACTGCTGAATGGATGACCTCTTCTTCTAGAGAGGTCATGCCGAAATTTCTAGCTAATTCGTTAAGCTTTTTAATTGCTTTAAAATTGTCCTCTGCTAGCGTTATTAGAGGTCTTGGTAGCACTCGGGTGTGGTTGGCGCCGGGGTGTTACAGATGATGCCGAAAATTTTTAGTGAGTTTGGTAGTCGGTAGCATTCGGGGCTCAATGTGGAGCCGGGGTGTTACAAGTATATATCCCTATCAACTACTAGGTATTGGTGGTTCAAAGTCACACACGCTGAAGCCCGTACCAAGCCTTGCAAGTTTTTACCAAAGCAAAATAGGTGGTGTAATCGGTGATTGGTTCATGATAAATGTAACTCAATTTTGGCAAAGTGATTGCAAGGAGAATAGTACCTGTTTGTTTAGTAGGCGGTGGAGCTTGGACAATCTTAAATATGTTGCAAGGATTAGCAAGTAATTTAATCGGAAAATTGGAAAGTTGAAAAGCAGTTCAAAGTACTAGTCACAATTTGCTTGCCCTAGACTAGACCTATGTACAGCAAGCTTCGAAAGGTACTACTAGGGATGAACAAAAGTGACCAGCAAGAGGAACTATCATCACAGAAGGAGCTATTTCAACATGAGGCACTTCTAAATTTTTTTTTATGTTTTTTATTTTTTTCTTAATTTATTATTTTGCAACTCGGAAGTGCACCTTCTAACTCAAATAAGGACATAAAACAACAATATCACATTTTGGAATGAGAGAAAATGCTAAACAAATGACCGAAAGACGACAAAAATGGGAGAGAAAACTTTTGGAGACCAGAAATTGGACTTAGAGGTTGAATTTGAGGCAAAAAACATGCACAAGACAAAGGGCATGTGTGTTTCTCTGATGTGCCTCGTCGTCTTCTTTGAAACAAGTACTCATATGCCAAAAACAAACTCCGTATGCAAAAGTTATGTCTGTTTTACTAACAGCCGCACGGATGCTACTTTCTGGACTCGGTTTCGGCCAATGGAAGGCAGATCGGATTGGGAAAAATGGAGATTGTTTCAACATGGACTCACTTGAGTTTATATGCAACTCGAACAGGGGAGAAATAATCAACTCAGATTTTTTTAATCCAGACTTAAGGAAGAGGGCGGTTTGAATTGATCTCTTTCCAAATAGAATGCAACCGAAATGATCTCTTTCTTTTCTAGATGCAACAGAAGGACTCTTGGTGTCTAAAATTTGTGGCAGCAAAACCCTAGACAGAGAAAGGAAGCAAAGCCAAACCTATCTAGACACTAAGACTAGCGATTCAACACAACGATACAACATGCAATTCAAAGACACAAACTGAAAAGCAAAACATCAAAGACTCAATGGGTTCGGGTAAGATAAGTTTTTTCTTGTGGAGATTTTCTAAACTCTATGTAAATAAAAATGAATCTACTACTAGAAAATTATAAATTCTCACTTTTCAACAAAGTCTTTGGAACCACCTACTGAGAGACTTATGGAGGCCCGATCTTTAAGTGAGATGGAGATGACTCTCAAGATCTAGGATAGCGACCGAAACACGACCAACACCAAGCAATCACTGAACCAAACTTCAAGTTGAACAACAAAGATAGAATGAAAGTAGTAGGAATTTCAACAACTCAGATGAGCTAAAATATCAAACTAGGATGTCAAGAAATGTGAATAACTTTAGATATACTCATCTAAAATTAATGAAATTTGAATCATAGAAAGATAAGGCTCTCAAGGTTGTGATTCCAAAAGAAATTTTAAAATAAAGCCAAAAAAAGATAAACCTTTCTAGCTCAACAACCATGCTATACAAAAGTAGAGCTTTCAAAAACTTGGCCGCATAGAAACCTCAATAACTTTTGATAAACTCATCAAATGTTTATGCAATTAGAAAGATAGTAAGACAAAGTCCTCATATTGTGATTCCAAAAAGAAAACTAAAAATAAACTCCAAATATGTGTCATATCTAGCTTAATATTTTGTTGCACAGAAACAGAGATTTCAGAAATATTGATCACAATGAAACCTCAATAACTTTTGATCTATCCAACCAAACTTGATGAAACTTGAACCATGACTAGGAAATAATCTTAGAACTATAATTATTGAAGGAATTACAAGAATAAGCCTAAGGTCTTGACCTTTCATACAAATAGTTCAATCTGAACCAAAAACAATGATATCAAATCAAGAAAACAGTGTTGCAGTATAACTTGAGAAAGTATGAGTTTTAATAGATCTTGTAGGATTGGAACATGATTTAGATAAGTTCCTCAACCTCTTACATATCCTAGATCTAACAGATCCAAGATGACTACAGCAAGTAGAAGGAGGGGAAGCAAAGCTCAAGTTGTAAAAAGAATGAAACAAAAATAAAAGAAATAAATAAATTTCAGAGCATATATGAACTTGAATCTTGTATTGCTTATAGAGAAATGGTTACTAAGCCATACTTCTTGATGGGCAAGGCTCAAATGAGCATAAGTAAACCAAAAAAGTTTTCTCTATGATTGCAAAGATGCATCGCTCCACCCCTCTGTTTATTGCCCATCTGGAGTAACATCTATCCTTAGAAGACCTTCTTATCCCTCAAGAAATCTCATCAAGTACTGAGATTCACTCCCTCACTTATACCTGGTTGGAGCAATCTCCACCCTTAAATGATCTTCTTGGCCCTCAAAAAACATCAAGGGTAGTCGAGATTCACTCTCTCACTCATACATGTTTGGAGTAATCTCTACTCTTAGATGACCTTCTTAGCCCTTAAAATACCTCATAAATGGTTGAGATCAACTCTTTCACTCATACATAGGCTAAACCACAACCCAACAATATAACAGATCTTAATCATTTAAAACTAACTTAGCCACTACTCCAGCCACAAACCCATGATGCAATGATTCTCCTTTGTTTGAGTATGGCTTAAGCAAGCATCTCCTCCATCCACTTGTCATCCTAGCTTGCAGCAACTGCTCGGCCTTAGTCATCTTTTGGCGTCTCCTTGATCATCTAGTCCTTAGCTCTCTTAGCCTAGCTCTGGTCTCCTCCGCCTCTGTAACACCCCGACGCCAATGCGCCACGGATGCTGCCAAACCCTGATTCACTAACGACACCCCTCGGACCCACACATGTCCAAAGGGTTACCAACACACGATAATTCTCCACAACAAGATCAATTGAACTGAGAATTACCGAAGAAGGCATAAAAACCTAACACCTATACGAACTTGACTGCAATCAACCACTAAATTGTAAAACCGGCTTAAAACTAGGTCACCGAAATTTACAAAATTTCGGCCTGACCTCTCTAGAAACTAGGACATCCACTCAGCAGACAGAAAACATTGCAGTTATAATATATCATTCTAGCAGGTCCTTAGTTAATCAATCACACCCAATAGAAAATAATAAATTTCACCACGATGAACAATACATTACAACCACATTAATTACATCCAGACTTAACGGATTTGTTAATTAAATTGTTGGAGACCGAAGCCGTGCAAGTGTTACTACTCCCAACTCAACGAGCCAGCTTCAAAGTACCTAAAACAGGAGAACAATAAGCGTGAGTCCAAGACTCAGCAAAGTGCAATCAAGTATGAAAAGTAATGAATTCGACTAGAATACAACTACTTCAAGACATAAAGTAACAGTTCCTTTAATTAACATCCGTAAGTAAAAGAAGCAATTTGAATTCATATAAATCCAAACGTAAGAGCACAACTACTTCATTATTTGATATAACCATTACATAATTAAAATCATCCAGCAAACGAAGCAGTAATTAACCCCACTTACCACGTCCGACTCGGAAACATAAATAAACCTTACTCAAGCCATAGTAATCATTTCTGGATGAGCCACGACTCACTCCTCAACCTGTTCTTTCCATTCTCATCAATCAACATTATCAATTGCAACACATAATGAAATGCAATGCTTTTATGCGTCCATGCTCAAAATGCAACCTTTAAGCCTATATCGGTATAGGTGAGTGCACACCCGTCGGCGTGCACCCTCTCATTCCCTACCATCCCGTGGCGGGGTCTACTCTTACTGTCTCGCTCCCATCCGTAGATGGAACTACGAGGTAGGACTTTTTGTACTCACTACGTGTGAGTACAGAGGCCCACATCAACATGGGTCGCCTCTTCTGTAATGAATGCGCAAATGCAAGTTACATGGTTATAAGCACGACACAAACATGAATATAAACACGCACACTATCATTTACTCACTTTATCATTCGCATCAACATAACCATACTCATTTGCACACTTCGTAAGGCATTGAAATAACTAAAATTGAATACTTACATTCCAATTGCTAACACTCATCCATCCTCATCAGCAAACTAAGAACAACTTCTAGATATGCTATTAAACATAACCAAACTATTAGAATTTCCATAATCTTATCGCAAGCAAAGCATTTAACACTCTAATAACGCTCTAGGGGATGCACTTGCCTTTTATTGAAGACGGAGCGATGCGGGGTCAAGGTAACCCCCAAAGACCCACTTCCTGAAAACAGCAGTCACAGGCTATTACTCGCATTCGGGACAACTCACTTCAACATCACATAAAACATTCGATACAAATTTGAATTAAACATTTGCAGGCATTACTACATCTACATGAAATTCTCCATATTTATTTAGGTATACAGAAATGCTAATTCAACCTCTAGCATAAATTAAATACTAGCTTAATATCACAACCTTTATCAAACCCTAAGCAGGGCAGCACTTATTCCAACTAACATAACCTTCACAGGGCTGTTCAAGAACAAAAAAATCATTTGCAACTAGTCCTTCTAAAACCTGCAAGTGGTGGAATTTACCAATGTACAAACAACAAATTACTCCCAACCCAACCCATCCTGTCATGCTAAATTCCTATGCACACAAACAGGCCATAATCACAATCCAACACATCAATGAAGAACAAATAAATCGTGGGATAATGTAACACCCCCAATCAACAAAATTTCATTTCATCCTCAGGAAACCTAGCTAGGCATTAACACAAACACCTTGCAAGCAAAGAAAAATACCCAAGCTAGTATACCTCCAAGCAAAACCATGGAGGAAAGAGGGAGGCGAGGGAGGTGCTAGGCCGGAGGGTGGCTCGTTGCCAGCCAGAGGTGCCGGAGCAAGCCAAGGGCCCGCTGGCCTGCAGCTGCTGCTGCTCCTCCGGCTGCTGCTGCTGTCACCGGCCAGGGGGAGGGCGCCGAGGAGAGGAGGGGCACCACCGGCCATGGAGGAGCCAAGGAGGAGCTCGGCCTGAGGGAGGAGGGAGGCAGCGCTGGCCTGAAGTGGAGGGAGGCGGCGCGGCCAGAGGTGGGCGACTGGCAGGACACGGCCGAGCTAGGAGGAGGCGGCCGGGAGCAGCTGGTCGTCGGGAGGAGCTCGGCCAGGGAGGCGTGCTGGCAGGGAGAGGCCAGGGGGCGTTGCCTGCAGGGGGAAAGGATGGAGGCGACTAGAGCTAGGAGGGAGGAGGGAGGCGGCTAGGTGGTGGGGAAAAAAAGGAATGCTGGCTCCCTTTGGCTGATGTTTGCTTTTAGGGTTTGGGTTACTCCCATAAGGCCCAACAACACCGCCTAAGGCCCTAAAACCAGCACCCACCGGCCCAACCTTCTTACGGGGCAATCCAAAAAACCAAAGCCGCGTAACCGCCTGCAGGACAGTCACATTGGTCAAGTCATGCAACTTCTCATCCGAGGCATCAAGTAGCCTATAGAATTCCTTAACCTCCTCTGGTTGTGACCCCTCCCCCGAGTTAAATTCAATCCCCCTGCCAAGATCATCCAAAGATCTCTTCCATCCGGTCGTGATCCTCCCCATGGTCCGACTCAATGGCACGCCTCTGCCTCTCCATGACGGTGCCACACCAAATAGTTAGGCATGAACCCGTTTTGCAAATGTGATCTTGCACTATATCTTTGCTGTAGTAGTTGTTATTCTCGCAGAGGATACACGGCAATACACATATTCAGCTCCTCCAATAATGCTTGCTTCAAGAAAGCATCGGTGATCTGCCCTATTCCCTTGAGTGCCCCCATCACTCCTCCATCCGTCATACATCGCCTTCGATCGTCACCCATTCTTAAAGCTAAACAAATGAAACGATGTCAACGTACGACCGTGGCTTAGATGACAAAGACAACCCTGTTAGGAAAGATGTGTTCTAAACCCATCCAAGAATGGAGGCTGTTGCATGCGACCTGTGACGTGTGCTACGAACCGAACGAAATTTCAGTGGCATAACCCCGCTGTTCTCCAAACGCATGCCTGGTGCTGGTGTGTCGGAAAACAACAGGGTTATGCGGCCGAAATCACGTTCGGATCGCTCGCATGTCATAGGCCCCATGCAACAACCAACATTCTCGGGCTATCCAAAATACGCTGGACAATTCCGAAACTGCGCACCTCACAAGCAAATGGGAGATGCGTTGTTCCTGAATGGGTGATGCCTAGGCTCTCTACTGTTCGACGCAAACCCTAAACTCTAACGTTATATACAACGGTAGCGAGAGAATAAAAATATATATACCATATGCAGCGAATATAAAATGAGATGAAATAACTTCAAACGAATTAATCATTTCACATTGAGACTAAATGAATTTTATGCCCATATTTGAATTGTAAAATAAATGGAGATTGTTATGCCTAATTGAATTGTTTCGTATAATTGAATTGTTTCGTATAAAACTCCACGGACCACAGTAGTTATTTTCTCATGGCTAATTGAAATGAATACATTCCTCGATTCTATTACTCTTTTTTCCAAACAAAACGGATGCCAAGCAAGTAAAGATCACAATACAATTGGCAATAGGATCAAGTCAGGTAATTAGTTTTTAAAGTTAAACTTTCTAAGCTTAGTTGTTGTCTTGGTTAGCAAGTTGATTGAGTGCTCCGCCCATTATAAAAAGGTATGTATCACATAGAGTTTGAGAATAACACAAAACAACAAACACTAGAAAAAGAGAAAAGAAAAAAAAGACGTTAAGTTTTGACGATGTTGAAAAAAATCTAAATGTGTGCTATTGTGTTCTTCCTTGTGTTCACGTACGTGTTCACGATCGAGGGCTAAAACCAACAAACAGCACAAGTAAAATCAGTAGTATGAACTATTGTTGATGTACCGAATCACCTTAATGAAAATCCTTGAAGCATGGAGCGTAGTGATATTTCACAACAAGATCGGAGTTTTAAGTTTTCCTAAACAAATACTTCAAATCTGACTTCGAACTTGCCAATCCACGAAAGAAAGCATCGTAGCTTTTCCCCTCTCACACTCCTCTGAAAAAACCAAAACCAATACTAGAGCATCTTCTTTGGTAGAGTTCGATTCGGTATCTGAGGATGTCGGCCTCATCCAAGCGTGTTCAGATAATCTGCGACAAAAATGACTCACCGACATATGGATTCAGTCAATTTTTGTGTGTAAACTCAATCCAATCGAACTCATGATCCATTTCGAGAATGAGCGAGCTTGGCCAAACTAGCTCGATTTCATTTATTCTACAAAGTTCGTGAGTCTGGACATTTTTTCAAACATCATTTAGGTGCTCCATACAGGAAGCGATGGGGCATCGCAGGGGTCCCATGAGGCGGGTGGCACCGGTGTGGTGTGTGGTGTGCAAGGGGTGGGCGGTGGTGCGGGGTCGGGAGGCGGCGCAAGGGCGACGGCCATGGGCGTGAGCGGCAAGAAGGGCGCGATCGGGCAACGGTGAATTTAATTAAATACGTGGGTATTTTTACAAACCGATGAATTTAAATATATAAATTCGTGGGTGTTTTTTTGGCCCATGAATTTAATTAAATACGTGGGTTTTTTATAAACCGACGAATTTAAATATATAAATTCGTGGGTTTTTTTGGCCCACGAATTTAAAAAACCCACGAATTTTTCAATGTTTCTTGGAGAATGGATGGAGTAAGTTTTCTGGGCTTTAACTTATTTGGTCTTTTTGGGTTAAGTCAAAGAAAAAGGGTTTGGTGTTGCGCCCCATTGGTTGATGGCAGGGAAAGGCATGGAATTTTTGTGTTGTCATTTTCCATGTTGAAGTTTTGGATTTGGGGCTTTAAAGGAAAAAGTGTTATTTGATCGATTTGCTTTTCCTTTCCGTGAATTGATTTGTGTAACTCCTTTCCTTTGTGGAATTTTGGAGTTTGATGATTGGTTTGGGGATCTGTTGAATGACCAGGCTTGAGTCCTGTCATTTTCTAAGTCTTTTGAGAGTCGAGCTTCTTTGGAAGTTTTGGATGGCTTTTCTGGAAGGAAAAATATGACAGTCAGAGTAAGTTGTAGGTTGATTGAAGATCTTCCCGTAGAGGGTTAGTAGAATGGTTATGTTGTTGGGATAAGGTGGTCGACCCTACACTACAAGAAACAGGGAAAAATTCGTGGGCCAAAAACCCATGAATTTAGGCCAAAACCCACAATTTAAGTTAAATTGTGGGCAAACCGTCAATTTAGTTCACTTAATTTAACTCGACGAAATTAATCAATTAAATTCGTGGGTACCCACAATTTAAATTAAATTGTGGAGTTCTTGAAAAAACCCACTAATTTAATCATAATTTGTGGGCTAAAAAAACCCACAATTTAATCTGTTAAATTGTGAAATTTGAAAAACCCATGAATTTAACAGTTAAATTTGTCGGCAGAATAAAACCCATGAATTTAACTGTTAAATTCGTGGGTTTTATATGGCCCACGAATTTATCCGCCATTATACAAAAAAATATATATATCCTGGTGACTGACCACCCATCCAGCTTGTATTTCATTGATGTCAGCTCGATCATTATTTTGGTAATTTGATACCCAAATTATAGCAGCAGTTACTAGCCCATTTTCCAAACCTAGAAAACTGTAAATAACATATATATATATACTCAAGGGGTTTGTTTAGTGTGCATCCATACTTCAAATTTTGTTGTCTTGGACAAGTTAACTTCAATTGTAGAATTGAAGAAAAACAAATCCAGAACAATATGTAAGAATATTCTACTAAAGATAAGAACAGAAGTAATAGTATCCCTGTAATTTTTTAAAAACATTTAGTTATATATTTTGCTAATAACCACTACTTTTTTAAGTGGTGCACATGTGGACGTTTCGGACATTATGAGTATGCGACTATGTGCTGTACACAAGAGACACAACCACCAACTTTCATGATATCACAACAAGCATGGATGCAGTGTGTTATAGCAAAATCTGAAAACTTATTTAAATGTAAAACTTAGCAAAATCTGTTAATAGCCTCAATCTGAAATGTTAACTTCAGTTGTCATACCAAATAAAGTAAACTTAACTAATTCTGAAACAACAATTTCTTATAGCACAATATGAGTACTAAACTAAATTTGAAAATATTTGCAAGAGTCTAAACTAAGTCACCGAAATGTACAAAATTTTGGCATAACCTCTCTTGTAAATAGGACATCCACTCAGCAGACAAAAGAACATTTGCAGTTATAATATATATATATAAATCTCTCAAACTAGAAGCAAATCCTTAGATAATCAATCACGTGTGTGTGCACATAAAATAAAGAACATTACAGAAGCATCTTTCTGGAGGTTTACAAGAGCAGACACCACAGCTTTCAGGTTTGGACGGTCACGAGCTTCATATTGCAAACAACGGGATGCTAATCGCATCAAGTCAGTGTTCCATCAGAGCTGGAGACATGGCCTTCCAAGCAAGAATCCATCAACACCAGGAAATTCTTTCCTCTTATAAGGTCAAGTGCCTACAGCAAAACCGAACGAATTGGAGAGGCAGAAAGATGTTAGTAGGATGCTACCTAACATGGACTCAACAGTCATACTCAATTATCACCTTGTTTGGATTTTGTACATAAAGGAATAAAGTCTATAAAAACAAGGAAAAGACAGCCATGAACTCTCAACTTGATCTTGATATTCCATAGTTTCAGACAATAACACCATATGATTCACAGCATTGTACAATTGTATCATGTAAGGAACAACAATATGAACTTGTCAAGACCTCAGAAACCAAAAGGAACCAGACAAAAACAACACATGCAGTATAAAACAAACAGGTAACATGTAATATAATAATTTTAGAACTTTCATTTGCTACAGAACTTCCAAAAAACTAATAAAAGTTACAAGCAAAATTCTTTCGTTCAAACATAATGCAAGAGGCAAAACTTACCAAGTGGTTTTCTTCTTCTCCGAGACAGACACTAAAATTCTTTCGTTCAAACATAATGCAACTCAAGTAATTCTCGGTAGTCTTTGTCAACAACCTCTATAATACCGGTGATGGTATATGTGACACCAATTGCCTTTGTACTAGTCTTTTAACCGAGCCTCTAATGTTCTCTTGGTTACCACTACCTCATGCATTCCAGATAAACACTCGGCACACTGTAAGCCATTCCAAATTGCATGGAAAAACTAATTAGTGAAGAGGTGCACTTCTTGTGTATCTGTTTCACCGACACAACCAAGTTCCCGAAATAAGGTTCAACTTCCACTTGCTTACCACTTCCACGTAAGTGTTTTGATCCTCACATAAGTGCTTGATATTTGAGAGATGGCTCAAAAATGAAACTAAGCTTTATTTCTATGATGACAATAGCATCAATTTCATGATACCAACCAGAACTAGTGAGTAGTGACAGTATAGAACCTACTCAAACTGTGGTTGTTCAAGTATCTTGTTAGCATAAATGCATATATGACTAATGGCCTCACACCCTCATGGCAAAGAGAATGGCAATATGGCCAACTTGATGCATCAAAAGTTTTCCATTTACATTTATCTAAAATTATGAATTTATAAATCAACTTCCTATGACATTATTCCTCATATTTTTCAAATGATGATTCACACTATTTCCTGGACAACATACATCCTTGGGAGTAGAACAAAGCACCCTAATCCAACATTCTGTGGACTCTTGAGGATAAATCGTAAAAGCCACCACATTTCTAAGCCAAGTGGCTATCAAAATGCTTAGTTGAAGATCTCGAATAAATATTGCCAACATAAACCAAGAAAAGCTATATGAAGTATGAAACATTGAAGTAGAAGACAAAACAGAGTTATAACCCAACAACAACGACAAGTGACCCAAAATAAAACCTAAAACAATGCTAGGAAAATATTGGATCTTTCAAACAAGAGTTTATCAAGAGAAGCACTTGCCCTTCTTATTTACGCCTCTGAAACACAAGTCGGTTGAGCAGGAGCTCATCCTTCTCACAATCTGCTCAATTCAATACCAAATACATGAATACATAGATAAGAATTCTGTCCAGGTCATCTATTTTAGTATTCTCCAAAAGTGATCATTACCAATTCACCGATTAAAACAACATTCTCGCCACGGATGACATAAAGACCTAGAGGAACATCGCAGTACAGTTCTCCAACAATTACTCGTTCACAAGCACCTTGAAGAACAACATTTGCTGTGTATATAACAACGTTAAGAAAAATAAGAATTGTGATAGACATTATAAGTGTAAACAACATTAGGAACAGGATCTCATTGTGGCATACCAAAGCGATCAAATAAATAGAGGGTACCGCGACTTTCTTCCATCTCGTAGTAGGACTATAAGTTTCACCGCAAGGTGAGTATACATAAGTTGCTAATAAAATAGTAAGCACAAACAAACAAGAAGTACCCTTGATGTCAAGCATGCATCTGAATTCATATAAAATAGTCAAATGCAATATATGCGAGAAGAATTAGTTACAAATGCCTTTTTCTTACAAATAGGCGGTTTCACATCGAACTCAAAATTTTAAATCATTGCTATTGTTTTATATCATATGGCAGTTGAAGGTAAATTGTAGTTCATATTCTCCCAATTTCATATTTGACTATCTTGTTATTAGTCAATTATAATCTGTGACATAGCAATTCACAAACACTTGAAATTAATTTATGAACTAGTGCCTATAATTAATTGTTCTTTGGCCTAGATTATGAATAATGACTTAACTAGCTTCAGTCGAGATTATAAATGATAAGCTTAATATAGTGACACAAAACAAGACACGACTAACACAACAACTTCACAGTGATTTCACATACCTTGTAATACTTCACAGACCAACCACTAGCATTTCCTTCTAACCTTTTTTTCGTTCTTCATACTCTGGCATCGTGTAAAATGATAGAACAGAATTATTCCTGGTATTGGTTGCCTGGATAAAGAAGTTTAAGTATTATTATTGATGCAAATCAGCCATTTTATAACATATATTAATCCGCACGAGCAATAACTCCTTCTAATGACAGATTTGGTATGCAACTTCGGAAAAGATGCATCCGAGTATCGGCAGATGAACCCCAAGAGATACCTACCTTGATAATCGGAGTGATGAACTCAACCAGAAAGATGGAACTTTAAGAAGAGATGGCCGAGCAGTGAATGAAGTTGATCAATGACCCTTTGATGTGGGAACCATCATGGTCCTGAAATTTTATTAGTTCAAAATATGAGCAACAATGCAACTTTGAGTTTCACAAGTTGAGATAGAACGGAGATGGCATCGGAGGAATAAACCTAACTTTGTTATTAATCTTGTGGAGCTCCAGCTTAATATTTTCCAATAAAGCTTCCTGCACAACATAAATTAGTTAATGTGGTATTCTGCAAATAGAACAACATATATAAAGAACAGATCTGTAACAACACAATAGGTAGATGCTAGATACTTACTTTCCTCCGGAGTGTCATACTTTCGAATTTTACCATCTGAGTCAAACAAGTGCATGTTTGTCGTTCCAATTGTAGTTGTCAACTTGAATTTCTTCTCCAAGCCTTCTTCCTTAGCTATGTTCATATTTTCCTCACTCAATTTTACCACAAATTCCACACTTGCGTCATCTCAGCGGATTGGCAACTCAATTTGACCACAAATTCCACAATGTCTCTTGGATTATTAACCAAAATACAAGACATGCCACATAACACTCAAAATACAAAATTCCATACTCATACTAAGTCACCGAAATGTATAAAATTTCGGCATGACCTCTCTAGTAAATAGGACATCCACTCAGCAGACAAAAAAACATTTGCTGTTATAATATATATATCAATCTCTCAAACCAGAAGGAGATATTCTAGCAGATCCTTAGATATTAAATCACACATGCAACGGCAATTTGTAAACTACGCAATGACGTACAACACATTACAACCGCAATAGATACAATCCACATTTCATTACAATAAGTCCATCACAATAAGTCGATCACAAGCTATCCATCACAACAAGTCATAAAGTCCAACAGTAATACACCACTTGAGCTCACAATGGAATTCATGCCGCGGGGTTGTTGGAGTTGTGGGCGCTACCACCACCGCCGGCGCTGTTGAAGATGTCTTATATTATGTCGTCGTTAGTACGTGCTGGAGGGCGTGACCCAGAAACCTGCAAGTTCAAAACTAATCTTTTAAGCACTCAAGACCCCATTGAAGCATCACACCTATATAATAAGAGTACATAACAAACAAAATTACAGTCTAACAAAGTTACACCTCACAAGTCACAAACTGCACATAGAAGAGGGATAACATATTGAGCTAAAATCCCCAATTGTTCATCATGTTCATGTTATATACATCCAATCATCCAGTTGGCATGATCAGAAGAAAAATATATTGGTCTGAAAAATTACAGCACAAGAGCTACACTGGAATACTGCATCAAAAAAGTTAATAAAGCCGCCATTCTCAACAACTCACTGATCATCACCGCTGCCGGGAGGCGAAGGCAAGGGGATGACCCGGTTGTTCTTCCCCACCATGATTGTAATGTACCCGCTGTCCTAGGTGTTTGATTGTACAATTATACATAACATGGACATAAATGGACTATCGGAGGCCAAAATATCTTGTTAGATGTTAATCCGATGTAGTCCCAGAACTATCAGAGTACAACTCAATGGGAATGACTAAGTTCGTCTAGTCCCAGAACAATATGATACATGTGATGAGTGTTCTGACCAAACATGGCACTGACAATAAAAAGTGCTTAACTACCACAATAATAGCTTTTATGTACTTCTGAATATTCCACGCAGGACATGACAGTTAACTACTAATTTGTAGATTGCGAGTTTCTCTTTCTATTCCATTCCTAACTGCTATAAACAAGAAGATACGATGTAACGACGATTAATCGCTAGCTAGTTGATTAATCCACAATGCAACCATATATCCAGGGAATAGGCTATGGATGTTTATTGAAGTATACTACATGTCTGATGTTGGTCTAGGAATCTATTCTGCACCTTTCAAATAGCAGGCTGACACTTCTAACAGAACAATAGTATCACACCATGCACATTGTTCAATATCACCACTTTCACACGTGCACCGAAGATACATACAGACAAGCACTCAAGCATACATATCATGCATCGTGCTTCTCTTTAAGATCTGAAATGTGCATACCTAGCTTGAGATGATGCAATGGAAGATGTTTCTTGTTGGTTCTGGCCTTTTTCTATGCGTCTACTGATTTCTCCTATTGATCCAAAGCCTGACACTTCTTCGATGCCACTTTCACGATGTTTTCCTCTCGCTTTTCTTGACTTCAACTGCAAAGAACAGACAAGTCCATGAACAATTAATGACATAATATGTGAAAAAAGGTTCTAAAACCAAAAAAACACAAAATATCTTCAGAAAATTAGTGCAAAGGTACAAATTAAAACAAATAAAGGAGAACTTACCATAAGAAAGTGCAATAAATTTATATTATACTTTTGGTCACATGATATCTAGCTGAGCCTTCTAATGGGTAGCTTCGGCTCTTAGAGAGGAAATTAGAATTGTACAGTGTTGACAATTGTAATAGAACATCTGATATCAAACAGGTCATTCCACTTCCACTCATCAAACTGTCAAGGGTTTCAGCTTCATCAAGCACATCTTACAAAATATACATATCAAAAGTCGTCGGCGTCGGAATCTGCTTTTGCGACTCGTATTTCATTGAGACGTGCTTGAAGACGTGCAATCCTTGCTGACTTTTGAGGGCGTTTCCGTGAAAGGCCTGGTTCATCTGTTATTACGTCTGTGGCATCGGTAGGTAATTGATCGAGTCCTGCCCCGTCGGAGACAAGGAAAGAATCCCCCATAGCTTCTTCTTGATATTTGTAACATCCCAATTTTTGACTTTCCAATTAATAAATATTATTTATTTGCAATTTGTGATTTTTATGAATCTTCTGGAAATTATTGGATTTTCTGAGATTTATTTAAATTATTTTGAACTATTATATATGGCCTTTTGTGGAGAAGTAATTATAATTAGATAAGTTTAAAATAAAGTTCTTCTAAAAATATTTTATCTGAGTCCAGAATACCCCAAGAGCAATTTTGGGATTTTTCTGGAAATTTTACTGGTATTTTCGTTGCCTGAAACAAATCCAAATGTTTAATCTAATTATTTAAAAAAAACGGCATGAACAGTATTGTGGCTGGCACTGTTCCTTCGTGGTCATGAAGTAATTGGCGCTAAAGACCTGTGTCGATAGAATTTCCATCGCGCGGGCGATCGAGTAGCCGGAGAAAAAAAAGAAATCGCGCGCAAGGAAACTTCTTCCGTGGTCTCCGTTGCGTGGCGGTTTGAAACTCCGAAGCTGGCGCCAAATACGGTAGGAGACTCGAGTCCTTCCGTGTTCGCGTGCGGAAAAAAAGACAGCCGGGCTGAGCGGCGCGTCGCCGAAGTCGATTTGGATACGGAGTCCGGCTTCGGGCGGGAAAAAGTGCGAGCGACGGGCCGTATTCAAAGTCGTGCGTGGCGTCGCTAGGATCCAGGCGCGAGCGATCGGACCGTCTCCGTTCATCCTTTCCGGTTCGGTTTCCAAATTGCCGCCGCATCGTCTCCGACGCGAATTGCTTCGCCTTCCATCCTTGCGTGCCTGTAGAGGCTATAAAAGCCCCGTCCGTAACCGAGGATTCTCCATCCCAGAGCGCTAGTCTTCCTCATCAAATCACCGCACGTCGCTAGAACCAAGCGAAGGAAAAGGAATCACGGGCGTGTTGACGATTGAGGAAATCGCGAAGAAGCGCAGGCGTCGTCGGAAGGAATCAAGCGGCGGAAGAAAATTTCCAGGCGCCGAGCGAGTCGCGTCGTCGAGGAAAAATCGCAAAGTCGCAGCAGCGTCAGGAGATTTCCGAGCGCGCCGCCGAGTTGTCGCCGAGAAGCCTGGAGATCGTGTCGCCTTGCCGAGAAGCATCCTGTGTGTCGTAGTTCCGCCGGAGCATCGCTAGGAAAAGAGATCGCCGTTGGAATCGTCGTCTTCTTCGAGTTCGGCGAATTTCGCACACGGTTCAGTCATCACCGATCGGGAGCTTCGTCAGCCGTCGGATCGTAATCAAGCGAAAGTAATTCATCCACGTCATTGCGGAATCGGTAAGCATTTTAGATTAAATATCGACCGTTAGATTTAGGTCGGACAGTTGATATTAGGCCACGTAGTAGATTTACCCGTAACCGTTAGATTGAGTTCATCAGTCTAGATTTCACCACGTTTTGATCGTACAAGCCGGGGCGGGAAAATTCGGATTTTCTTTATAAAATAATTCAGAAAGATTTAGAAATTCTAATTCCAGAGTTTAGTTTATTTTCAAAATTTCTAAACGCTATATCTTTTGCATTTTAACTCTGATTTGGGTAATTCGAATTTCAAAAAGTTTGTAAGATTGAGATCTTTCAAATGGTGGATTTTATTTGAATTTTCGAGTTCATTTGCTATTTGTTCTTGGTGTTTATTTGCTATTTCTCTCGATTCGCGTAGACGTTGAGTTGAGCGAAGTGTTGGAAGAAGGATTATTATTTCAAGAGCAATCTTCGGAGCAATACCAGGAACTTAACAAAGGCAAGTTGTGCTTTGATCATGTTGCACCCATAAATTAGATTGCATGCTATTTTGGTTTACTTTATCACTTGTTATTTTATGAGTACAAATGATTTTGACCTAGATTGGGATTTAGATATTATATCCTATTGAATTACACCCTACCTTGTTAAATTGTATGCCATGATCCACTTGTCACCCTAGGTTGGTTAATTATAGTTGGTTAATAGAAAATCAACATGGATGGTTAGACCGAATTAGAGATGCTTAGCCATGCCACGTCATCACATGTTCAGGAGATATTGTTTAATAATCTTGACTAAAGGAATATGGAACAATGATGATAATTTGTAGGCCATGTGTGGTCGCACAAAGAGATTGAGTTGTTGTGGCGTGAGTCACATAGCGATGTTGATTTGTGAAGAGCATGTGGTGCTTGGTAACCAACAGGAGATAATCACTTTAGATTGAAGCAAGTGGAAGGGCAAGGGTGCGAGGTGGGCCCGATGGGCGAGAAAGGGTATGTGTATGTCTTGCTTTAATCAATCTTAAGGACTTAACCTTGCGAGCCTTTGACCTGAGTCAAACTTGCAGCCACACGTCTGTTATGGGGCAGCCTAGCTGACTAATTTGCAAATGCTTAACTTAAGTGCTATCTTGGTGGTGTGGTCGGGTATTACGGAGAAACTCACATGGCGCAAGAGGGGGCCTGTTGTGGTGGTTTTAGCCCTTGATGTTGAAACCTTAGCGGGTGGCTTTGGGTTAAGAGGATGCATTGTAAAGGCTTTGTTATAATCGTTACTTTGTGTGGTGCATGGTTATATCGTGTGGGTAAAGTGCATAACCTCTGCGAGTGTACAATCTATTCGGATAGCCGTGCTCACGGTATTGAGCAAAGCTCGAATTACTGATCAAGGGTAGTTAATTAAAACTTATCAAGCTGGATGGGATGGCGGGGATGCCATATGGATAATAAAACTTGATTTAGGATGGAGAACTTGGGTTTATTTGAGAATCACTGAATCTACTTACTTGTTATTATTTGTTTCTTGTCTTTTCAATCTACATATTGCTTATGTTTGAAAATCGCTTATTGCTTATGAGCCACTTAGCCATTCCTTTGGAATAAGCCTTGCATATAGCTATGATAGAATTGCATTACATGCACAACTTGTTGAGTACGTGTTGGTGTACTCACCCTTGCCTACAAAAATCATCAGTCTTTGAAGGAGTACCATGAAGGGACGAATGTTTAGGGTGCGAGCCTTGTCGGTTACGTGGTATCTTGAGGGTTATCTCGTCTTCATTCCGCTGTAGTTCAATTTGTTGTTCAGCCTTATGAGGCATTGCTAAGTAAGTTGACCATAAGGTCATACAACTGCTAATATTTAGTATATTATGTCTCTGTCTTATTTACGTTGTGTATGATTATGATATTCACTAATGTTGAGCCTATGTGCACTAGCGTGATCCTGGACTAGTGCAGTATACACAGAGGGTCCGGATTTGCATATTCGGGTCCCGACAATATACATCACCCACATCATGTTCTACGTTGCTTTGCACATACGAAACATCCCCAGGAGGATATACTTCAGGGTTAACTTTAAATACAACCCACCAAGCCTTCAAGCTACGGTGAGGATAGCTCGGGTAGTACACTGCTCAACCCGATGTGCAAGCACAATGTTATTGATGTGGCCTGAAGCCATGACGTGCTTCACCTCCACCATCCCAAAGTCATCGACACGTGTGCCGTTGTGTGGATCGAACTAATGGCAATCAAAAAACACAACCTTCAGTTCTTTGGCACCCCCAAAGGCATACTCAATTATGTTTTGTACAACACCGTAGTAGTCTAATATATCACCGCTGGAATCGGACGACGTTGTGACTACTCCGCTGTTTGAAGTGGCCGCAAGTGGACGACTAGCTTCTAATTTCTCTGTTCGAAAACAGAACCCGTTCACATCATAGCGACTATAGCTCCTTGCCGTCACATCACCATGTGAGAGCTGTCGGAGATCCTCAGGGACGAAGGCATCACGCATACACTATATAGCAATATGCATCACTGTTAGTCTAATATTAAGTTACTACAACAATTCATTTTAAAAAAATGAATAAATAGTCAAATTACATCTTGTGGAACCATTGCACTAAGCTTGGGCGCCTTTCAACCCATCACGATGTAGGTTATCCAATTGCTTACTTGTGGGTTGTCGAGTTGACTTCAATTTTCTTTGTCAAACACTCGCATCATTTATTCACGGGTTAAAAGGACACTACTTTGAAATGTTGAAAACATAATTCAGAAAGTCACTTACTCAAAATATTTTTCAACTTCTACCATGTTACTGAACATGTAAAGCATGGCCAGGTTCCACTCCTCATACTCAACATGGTGTGTAGTGTACGACCCAACAAGTTGACCCTTGCATTGAAAAAGCTTAAGTTCGCACAACGGTTCTTCTTCCGCGGCACGGTACCGATTCGTAGGGGCACTCACGTTGTGCTTGACTGCGAAATACTTTGTTGAGAAGTTTGTGATCTCTTTACTTGCATAAGCCTCTGCGATACACCCCTCTACCCTTGCCTTGTTACGCACTGTAGCTCTAAGCTTTTTCAACTCCCTTTCCTGACTATACATCCATCTGAACTGCGCAGGACCTTCAACCATCGCTTCCCAAGGCAGATGCACCAGCAGATGTTGCATCACATTCATAAAACCAGGTGGGAAAGTTTTTTCCAACTTGCATACAAGCAAAGGAATTCCCTTCTATAACTTCGCATCAACGTCTTGAGATTTCCTTAGCGCATATCTGCCTATAGAAGTGGCGAGCTCGGCTAACATCCTCCACAACTCATTATCAAAATAGCCACGAAACATTACGGAACAAGTCTTTCCATGATAATATGGTAATCATGACTCTTTAGCCCATTTAGCTTACGGTCTTGACATTCCTGACCCGTTTTATGTTAGATGCATAGCAATCAGAAACTTTAGAGTTTTCAACCACCTCAAAATCTGTTTACGGTCTTACGGCTTCACACAATTATGGAGCTCGTGGCCGGCTCTCATTTCCATTTAAACCAACTTTAACCTCGAGCCACGGCCTAGCACAATGATCACCCATGTGTTTCCTAGCACTCACGTTATTCTTTGTTTTGTCGGTTACATCAAACACCATGCTTATGATGCTTTCTGCCACATTGCGCTCTTGGTGCATCAAATCTATGTTATGCGGCAGAATCAAAGCTTTCGCGTAAGGCGCTCCCAAAGAAAAGAAATATGAGTCTAGTTGTGCTCCTTTCCATAGCCAGTGAAACCCACTTCAGTAGATCATTCAAGCCGACTATGCCATTCAACTATCTCCTCTCCGTGAGTTGGTTCGTGGCCCTTTTTAACTTTCTTTCCTTTTGAAATGCTTTGGCATCGTTCTGAAAGGTGCCTCGCGGAAGCCACCGTCGATGGCAATCGAAGAATGTGATCTTTTTACTGTGCGTGAGCCTGAATGCATCAGAGTCAGCTATACAAATTGGACAACACAGGCGACCATGAACACACCAGCCGGCCCAAATGCCATATGCCAACAAATCATGGACCGACCACAGGTATGCGGCTCGTAAGGTAAATTCTCTACCAGCAATGCTGTCGTATGCCTTTTCCCCACGCCACAACCTTTTCAGCTCGTCAATTAAGGGCCGCATGAACACATTGAGATCCTTCCCTGGATGCTTAGGACCTGGAATGACAAGAGCAAGGAATATGAACCCCTCTTTCAAGCAAATCTCAGGTGGAAGATTGTATGGCATGATGAAGACCGTCCAACAAGAGTAGGGGCTAGCGCTTGTGCCGAAAGGTGTGAAACCGTCGTGGACAAACCAAGACGGACACTCCTAGGGTCACTTGCAAATGCAGGATCGAATCGGTCCAATGCTTGCCATGACTCACCATCAGACGGATGCACCATCATATTCAGGTCTCGGTCCTCACGTTTACCTTCTTTGTGCCACCACATATGTTTCGCTGTTACTTTTGACATGTACAGCCGTTTAAGCCTATCCGTGATCGGCATGTACCGAAGCTGTTTAGTCGCGACCTTTGTAGTCACTGATACCCCTTCCTCATCTACCACCTCAACGAATCTACACTTACCACAATGCATACAATGAGTATCCTTGTCATGATCCTTCGAACAAACATGCAATTATTCTCACACATCAATCTTACGGTAATTCATCCGAGGGCGGTCATCAACTTTTTCGATTGGTACAAATCCTTTGGCATCTTGTGGTTAGGCGGAAGGACATCATCCATAAGTTCAAGCAAAGCGTTGAAACATTTGTTCGAAAAGTTGAACTTTGACTTCATCGACATAAGCCGTGTAACCGCCTGCAGGATGGTCACATTGGTCAAGTCATGCAGCTTCGCATCCGAGGCGTCAAGTAGCCTATAGAATTCCTTAACCTCCTCCGGCAGTGACCCCTCCCCCGAGTTAAATTAAATCCCCCTGCCAAGATCATCCAGCATCTCTTCCATCCGGTCGTGATCCTCCCCATGGTCCGACTCAATGGCTTGCCCTGCGGCCTCTCCATGACAGTGCCACACCAAATAGTCAAGCATGAACCCGTTTTTGCAAATGTGATACTGCACTATATCCTTGCTGTAGTAGCTGTTATTCTCGCAGAGGGTACACGGGCAATACACATATTCAGCTCCTCCAGCGAATGCTTGCTTCAAGAAAGCATCCGTGATCTGCCCCCATTCCCTTGTGTGCCCCCCATCACTCCTCCATCCGTCATACATCGCCCTTCGATCGTCACCCATTCTCAAAGCTAAACAAATGAAATGATGTCAACGCGTACGACCGTGGCTTAGGTGACAAAGACACCCTGTTAGGAAAGATGTGTTCTAAACCCACCCAGAATGGAGGCCGTTGCATGCGACTGTGGCGTCTTTCTGAACGAACGAAATTTGGCATAACCCTTATTTGTTCTCCAAGCGCACGCTGATCTTTGGTGCGTCGGAGAACAACAGGTTATCTTGTCGAAATCATGTTCGGATCGCCACACGTCGAAGCCCCATGCAACAACCAACATTCGGGCTGTCCAAAATAAATTTGGACAATTCGAAACCGCACACCTCACAAGCAAATGTGAGATCGCCGTTCGAACAGGTGACGCCTAGGCTCTCTACTTGTTCAACGCATAAACCCTAAACTCTAACGTTATATACAACGGCAATGTAGAGAATTAAAATATATATACCATATGCGTGAATAAACAGATTTGCTATGTCAATAGATTTGCAAAATAAACATATATGGAGGGAAAAATATGTATGATCTGAGGCAACATGGAAGTTTAAAACAACTAGAGCAGAGATGTATCATTATCGGTCTAAAAAGTTAGCGATTTTTAGTTTGCCTTCGGACAAAACCTAGTGAGATTCGGATATGAAGAAGAGGTAGATTCCAATTGGTACAAGTCAACTAAATACACCTAGCAATGTATGAACAGCCACTATCAATGGCAGGGAAAATCCCTTGAGCCAACCTGAAAGCTACTTACATAAACACAAGAAAGTACAATATATTTGTTACAACAATAATTGTTCAGGAGTAACAACATATCTTACGTAGTTTGCATTCGTGTAGCTGCGGTCGATTATAAACTTCTTGCAATAACCATGTTTTGGCTAAATGATTCTTTTCGATGATACATAAATAAACTCGAGCTTTACTCTTCATATAATCCATGATTTTTGTATCCTATAGTCACAGATGCACTTATTCATCAATTCTAGTAGTAGCAATTTGAAATGTCCATATATCGTCGGGCCTATTCTCGCACAAAGTACAATATTTTGTGATTTATGATCCTGACCATTTTTTCCTAGATAGACACGAAAGTTGGTTGTTTTATGACACATAGGAACCATCGGTATGCCACTCTTTCCTATATCCCCATTTGATTATATTGAACTACAATTTAAATTGTTGAATACATGAAGAGAGTGTTACTTTCATTTTAGACTACAATGATGGGTAATTTCCTTGGATAAAATTACAAATCACTTGTAAGGTTCGAAAATGCTATAAACGACGTTGAAATTTAGTCTTGATTGGTTAAATTGAAGATGATAAATAAGAAGGAAGCAGGCTATATCGGCATCGGCTATTTCATTGTGCCACTAATCGACATGACAACGGTATCAATGTAATCTGCTCTACACCATTTTCAAATGAATAAATCATTTTACTGCGAGAAATGGCAGCTCGTCGGAATCTGGGCGTCGGCGGTGGCAAAGTATGGCGCTGGGTGGTCGGCGATGGGGCGGCGGCTTTGGCGCGCGCTGAGGTGGTCGGCGATGGGGCGGCGGCAAGGAAGCGCACGGGCCGGGCGGCCGGGACGGCGTGGCGGCTGCGCTGCTGAAGGGCGGGCGAAGCGCGTGACAGCGTGCGGCGCGGCCTTGGCGGCGGCGGCGTGGGGAACAGCAGGTGTGAGAGGCGAGCAGAGAGAGAGGAGACGCACGGTGTGAGAGGCGGCGAAGAGAGAGAGAGTGAGGCTAGGTAGGTCAAGACAGATTAAATTAGTGGGGTAGGCGGCGGCGAATTTAACGGAAATTCATCTTCGGTTAAAAACCGATGAATTTAAAATATAAATTCGTGGGTTTGTTTTTGGCCCATGAATTTAATTAAATACGTGGGTTTTTGTAAACCGACGAATTTAAATATATAAATTCGTGGGTTTTTTTTTGGCCCACGAATTTAAAAAAACCCACGAATTTTTCCCTGTTTCTTGTAGTGCTAATGGGATAGATGGCAAGAATTATTTTGTGGGTCATGGTGATCCACGGTTATAAGCGGAGGTTGCGTAAGGTTAGAAAAGATTTTGTCGAAGAAGTAATAACAAGTTTGGTTGAGGAACTTGTTAAATAAGTTGATGGGAGACTTATATAGTTGATCTTACGTTCGTCATATGGTTGGCGACTAGGAATTTTGGATGGCAAGTTAATCTTTTGAAGGCTGCTTTGAAAAGCGATGTTTTTGAAATAGATTAAGAAGTGGTATTGATGGACAGGTTGAATATGGATACAATCTTAACCTGTTGCCCCTTAATAAGTCTCCTGAGGAAGAAAGAGTGCTTCATAATAATTCGGTGTGATGATAATTTTTGGGACAACTCCAATTCATCGAATCACGCCACTCTGTAGCCGTGGTTAATAATTGGCTCAAGATATGCTTACGGATTATACACTCAAGCGTGTATGAATGGATTATGCCTTGTAGCACCTGGACTTTGTTGTCTTTGAACTTGTTATCTACAAGAAACGAATAAATTTAACGGAAAATGTTGGAAGCTCTTGAGTGAGAGATAATGGTATCAATAACTCGATTGGAGTTGGGCTTAAAAAAATAGGAGTGATCTTGGTGAATGCTCTAAAAAGGTGAAGCTTATAATTAAGTCGTAAGTGATTATTACTAATAAAGTGGGTTTTGTTGAGTCATAAATTTCCCTTTCTTTTGAAAGAAAATTTGGTGGTGTGTGGAGATGTTGGATTCTAGGACCGGTTTGCTATTCCTGAAATGTTAGTTTCGGGATTAGTGTGAGAGGTTTTGCTTGGGTAAAAGTGAGATGATCTTCTTTGGATTATTGTGTTGTGTTGCTTTTTAATCGAGTGATTCTCCGATGTGAAGCTTTCCACCTTAGGGCTCAAGGTGAGAAAAATGGTTTATGCTGTTAAGAGAATGCAGTTCTCTTCGATTTTGTGGTTGTTTTTGAAGAAAGATTGTGTAAAATTTCTCTTCTCAGATGAGTCTTCCTTTGTTGTGCATTTTATTGCTTTGTTTTCAAGTTGAGGAAAGTGGTTAGTCTTGTGAAATGAATCAAGATTTACTTTGCTCTCTAGTGTGAGACAAGAAAACGATGGGTCGTGAGTTATGGTGGAGTGAAATTTAAAGAATATGCTCATTGCTTTAATTCCTTGAGCAAGATCGTCGTAGAATGAGAACCAAGTATGAATTGGTTTTAATGGAGGGTCTAATTTGGATTAGGTGTTGACTGTAATTGGATTCAGAGTGGAGAGTATTGAAGGGTGTGACATGTTTTGATCCAAATCCTTGTGGGAGGATCAATTAATTTCGTTGTCTCTTGGTCATGTGCGATTATTTTGTTTGTGGACTGTTTGGAATCGGTCGACGAATGCCTTGGTCTAAATGTGTTGGAAACCTTGGTTTCCTGGGTTGGAATCAATGTTTCAGTTATGAATTGTCTCTTTGAGTGGTTGTCTCATTGTGCAAGAAAGGCACGAAAGAAGGTAGAGTAAGATTTTGGTACTGTGATGGAAATGGGATTTGTGCCGTGATGGACGATTCGTTTCGATAGTAAGGAATGACCTTGGCCCTTGTGTTCCAAGGGCAATCGTCTGCAAAAGATAAAGATTTGTGTTTTCTTTCCTGGAGGATTCCGGTGTTAAATGGTTAGAAATAGTGATATGTTTGGAATTGGTTAGGAGCTTGTTGGAATAAAGAATTCTGTGTGTGGCTCTTTGGTTAGAAAGGTTAATCAATGAGGAGAGATGGGAATTAGTGTTTTTCTTGGTTCGTAGGGGATCCAAGTTTAGAACCCAGTTGTTTAATCGGATAGCTTGGATGTTTTGATGATAATTGGTTGGATGCTTAATAGAGTGATGTGACTCGTGTTATTCCTGTCATCACGAGTTGGTAGATCTGCGATATGGAGTTTTAGAGAGGAGATTTAAGTTGGGTGAGTGAAATTGAATGGAGAAATGAGAATTGAGTTTGGGAGTTAGTATTATGATCTTTCGGGAAGAATCGTTGGTTGGTTGGAGGTTGTGTATTGAAGCGTTAAAGAAGAGTTGTCTGAGTTGTCAGATTAGTGTTGGTCTTTGAGAAAGGCCTGGCTTCCGAATTTTTTACCATGCGAGTTAAGGAGTTAGAGTGAGTGTTGATTTGTTAATGGATGAAATGAGTTCAGTTGCTTGCTCCTTTTATTTGGCGAGAGCCGTGGTTTGAGTTGTGGAGTTTTCTCTTGCGTGAGAAGTACCCGGCTTGTTCTTTTTGGGCATATTGACTTTGCAATTCGGTTTCTGTTGCTCTTGGGGGTGAGTATTGAGGTGTTCCGAATTCGAAGGCGAATTCTGTTAAAGGGGGAAGAGTGTAATACCGCAAATTGTTTTTCTAGGGTTTGTGGCCGGAATAGTTTTTTTGTTTTCTTAAATCCGAGGACTTATTCGGAAGGGCAAAAGATTTGGTCGTCTCGCAGTCTTAAGAATCTTAACTAAAAGTTTTCTGATGTGCCGAATGCATATCGGAAAGGGAATTCCTCCGAGCCGTATTTCGCTGCGGCAAGTTTTACTCAAAGGATTTTCCTTTTGCCGTGAGTTTGAAATGTTAGTCTTTGGAGATGGTTGATTTGTGGTCTCTAGAGTTTGTGTAGATTATTTTCTTTTCCCCTTGCCTTTTGATTTTTAGCACCCAAATTAATGGAGTATACAAAGAAAAGAAAAAAAGGGATGAAACCCTAGCCCTGATTTTCTTTTCCTTTTCCTTCCCCTACACTTTTCCTCCAGCCGCCTCCTGTTGTCTTCCTCCCCTGGCCGTACCTGCTGCTTCTGGCGGCGCCTTGGTGCCTTCCTAGCTCTGGCACCCCTCATCTCCCCCAAGTCCGGCGCCCCTCACCTCCCCCAAGTCCCGCGCCCCTCCACCTCCACCCAGAGCCGGCGCCCTCCGGCCAGCACCGGCGGCCTCCCCTCCGGCAGCTGCTCCTCTTCCCCCGGCCGACGCCCTTCCTCCCTCCCCCTTGCAATTTCTCCCTTGAGCCAAGGTGAGGATTAAATCTAGGGTTTGGGTGTGGTTGGGTGGCTGGGTTAGGGTTCTTTCCATAGAGTTGTATTGGTTGTTTGGTTGTGTATGGAATAGATTAGAGGTGGAACCCTAGAAGCTGTGCAGTTTTGTTGCTCGAGCAGATTCGTGTGCTCTGTTATAACGCGAAATTGAAAATTCTGTATGCATTTCCTGGGGGTCTGGCTATTGCAAAAGTTGTAGATAATCGAATTACCTTTCAATAGAGACTGAAATCATTAAGTTTCGTTCAGCCATTTAAACGTTATGGCTATTTTACCGAATGCTGTCCAATTCTTGCCGCGATTGGTTCAGTCTGTGTTCATCTGCAGATTAGAGCATCTTAGAAGCCGAATTAGACTTTTTAATTGCCTAGAAAAAGTTAGGATTTCTTGAGTAAATTGAGAAAATGTATTCAGTTATGTGATTTGGAGTTGTAAAACTCAATTTATGGCCGTTGGAACGCTGCTGTCCCGGTTGGACAGATTGCTGTTTTTCAGGGTTTAGGAGTGGGTCGTAGGATCGAAATCGTTATAAGTCTTGTGTTTGTTTTGTTGGTTTGTTTTGAGTAGAATGTATATACTTGCAGGTGGTGTGATCCCAGGAGCGGCGTCAGCTTCTCGCCACTCTGGTTGAAAGGTTAAAGGCAACTGTAACATTGTAAAGTGGAATGTCATGTGGTGATTAATCATGGAAAATCAGTGATATCCTTATAACATGAAAGTTGCATGTGATAATAACCATGTCTATGCTTATGTTTATGTTATTGGTCATGGTTAAGATAAAGTGATTATGATGACATGTATAAACCGTTTAATCGCATCATTTGCAAGTGCGTTCCCTAGTTCGTGGCTAGGGGGTTTATATGTTTGTTGTTTTCAACGTTTGGAAATGCTAATGAAAATGCAAGCAATAAGCTTTGTTATGAGCATATCTAAGTTTGGTTCTTCGATTAATAAGAGGGTGTTGAGTTAGTTGTTCATATTATGTTTATGAAAATGATGACTTATATTTTTGAGCATGTCAAGGGTTGCTCCCGTCATTGATGCAAATGCTAAATTGATATGAAATATTGCATTGATTGAACCGATTTGTGTTCCCTTCCATTAATGATGAGAATGGAGTCGTGTCATGCATGATCATCTGGTAAGGTTGATTCATGGTGAACGTTATGTGAGTAATTATGTTGCATCTCCTGCATTCATAACATGCATAGATTCAGGCCAGGTCGGTGAGAAAGTCATAACTAATCCGGTGAGGTCGGTGAGAAAGTTATGACCAATCCGGAGTGCCATTTGGAAGTCCTACCTCGTAGTCCCATCCACGGAGTTGGATGGGAGCGAGTCAGTAAGAGTAGGCCCAGCCACGGGATGGTCGAGATTGAGAGGGTGTACGCCGACGGGTGTGCACTCAGCTATACCGGTATAGGCTAAAAGGTTGCATTCTGAGCATGAAAGCATAAAATCATTTCATTGCATTGTGTGTTGAAATTGGTAAATGTTGATTTATGAGAATGGAAAGAATAGGTTGAGGATTGAGTCGTGGGCTCATCTAGAAATGATTCCTGAGGCATGGGTAAGGTGTTGCTACGTTTCGAGTTGGTTGTGGTAAGTGGAGTTAGTTACTACTTCTGTTACCAGATGATTTCAATTAAGTAATTGTGTTCTTACGTTTTGGATGTATATGAATTCAAACTGCTTCTTTAATTACGGAGGTCAACTAAAGGAATTGTTACTTTATGTCTTGAAATAGTTGTATGTTAGTCGAATTCCTTAGTTTTCATACTTGTTGCACTTTGCTGAGTCCTGGACTTATGCTTGTTTGTTTCTTGTCTTAGGTACTTTGAAGCTGGCTCGTCGGGTTGGGAGTAGTATCACGTGCACGACTTCGGTCTCCAACAATTTATTTACCCATTCATTAATTCTAGATGTAATTAATGCGGTTGTAATGTGTTGTTGTCGTGGTGAAGTTATTAATTTCTATTGGATGTGTGATTGGTTATCTAAGGACTTGCTAGAATGTTTCATTCTATTTTGAGTGATTGATATATCTTATAACTGCTATTGTTCTTTTGTCTGTTTGAGTGGATGTCCTCTGTTCTCTGAGGTCATGCTAAAAATTTTAAATTCGGTGGCTTAGTTTTAAGCCGGTTTAAGAGTTTGGAGATTGAATTCAGTTTCAGTCTTTTTCGTAGAGGTGTCATTCGTTATTTAGGGTTTTTGGTAGCATTCGCGTTCTTGTTGGCGTCGGGTGTTCTGATTGGTATCAGAGCGGGCTTCAGGTCCGTGGTGTTTGAATGTAGTGAGTAATTCTGGAGTGAATTAAAATTTTGCTGTGTGAAAGTAGAAACATGGTTTAGGTTGAACTTTTAAAATGTGGCCCTAGGGCAATAACCTTAAAACTTGTGGTAGAATGGTTAAATAATTTAAAACTTGACACACTCTGATGCATAGTAGGAAAGGGATGGGCTATCGTTGCATTGTGCTACAATGCTTATTTTGTTATTGATGCTATGTTGAATAGAGAAATGAGAATTGAGTTTGGGAGTTAGTATTATGATCTTTCGGGAAGAATCGTTGGTTGGTTGAGGGTTGTGTATTGAAGCGTTAAAGAAGAGTTGTCTGAGTTGTCAGATTAGTGTTGGTCTTTGAGAAAGGCCTGGCTTCCGAATTTTGTACCATGCGAGTTAAGGAGTTAGAGTGAGTGTTGATTTGTTAATGGATGAAATGAGTTCAGTTGCTTGCTCCTTTTATTTGGCGAGAGCCGTGGTTTGAGTTGTGGAGTTTTCTCTTGCGTGAGAAGTAACCGGCTTGTTCTTTTTGGGCATATTGACTTTGCAATTCGGTTTCTGTTGCTCTTGGGGGTGAGTATTGAGGTCTTAAGAATCTTAACGAAAAGTTTTGTGATGTGCCGAATGCATATCGGAAAGGGAATTCCTCCGAGCCGTATTTTGCTGCGGCAAGTTTTATTCAAAGGATTTTCCTTTCGCCGTGGGTTTGAAATGTCAGTCTTTGGAGATGGTTGATTTGTGGTCTCTAGATTTTGTGTAGATTATTTTCTTTTCCCCTAGCCTTTTGATTTTTAGCACCCAAATTGATGGAGTATATAAAGAAAAGAAAAAAGGGATGAAACCCAAGCCCTGATTTTCTTTTCCTTTCTTTCCCCTACACTTTTCCTCCAGCTGCCTCCTGCTGTTGTCTTCCTCCCAGCACTTGCTTTGCCTTGGGCGTGGCGCCTGCTCCTCCTCTGGCGGTGGCGCCTGCTGCCTTCCCGACTCAGGGCCCTCATCTCCCCCAAGTCTGGCGCCCCTCACTTCCCCCAAGTCTGGCGCCCCTCCACCTCCACCCAGCGCCAGCGCCCTCCGGCCCTGCTCCGGCCAGCACCGATGACCTCCCCTCCAACTGCTGCTCCTCTTCCCCTGGCCGGCGCCCTTCCTCCCTCCCCCTTGCGATTTCTCCCTTGAGCCAAGGTGAGGATTAAATCTAGGGTTTGGGTGTGGTTGGGTGGCCGGGTTAGGGTTCTTTCCATGGAGTTTTATTGGTTGTTTGGTTGTGTATGGAATGGATTAGAAGTGGAACCCTAGAAGCTGTGCAGTTTTGTTGCTCGAGCAGATTCGTGTGCTCTATTATAACGCGAAATTGAAAATTCTGCATGTGTTTCCTAGTGGTCTGGCTATTGTGAAAGTTTTAGATAATCGAATTACCTTTCAATATAGAGACCGAAATCATTAAGTTTCGTTTAGCCATTTAAAAGTTATTGCTATTTTACCGAGTGCTGTCCAATTCTTGCCATGATTGGTTCAGTCTCTGTTCATCTGCAGCTTAGAGCATCTTAGAGGCCGAATTAGACTTTTTAATTGTCTAGAAAAAGTTAGGATTTCTCGAGTAGATTGAGAAAATGTATTCATTTTTGTGATTTGGAGTTGTAAAACTCAATTTATGGCCGTTGGAACGCTGCTGTCCTGGTTGGATAGATTGCTGTTTTTCAGGGTTTAGGAGTGGGTCGTAGGATCGAAATCGTTATAAGTCTTGTGTTTCACTACTAGAATTCCGGGCTTTTGCAACGGTGAGAAATCGTTGCAATAGGGCCCATTTCGTTGCAATATGTACCAATAGCCACAATATCACAATCGTTAGCAGGCGTGGCTATTAGTTGCGTGGTCCAAAGTTTGGGCCACGATTTACGTTTTGTTGCAATTGTAATGCTAATTGCAACGGGAATATGCATTGCATTAGTTCGTAGTTGCAATGATGATTTGACGTGGCAATAGTCTCAATTGTCGTGGCAATAGTAGTCTCATTACCACGCTCTCATGCGTTGCATTAGATAGTAGTCGCAATGACCTTAATACTGTGGCAATATTTTTTTATTGTCGTGGCAATAGAGATCTCTATTGCCACGCGTTTAAGCATTGCATTAGATAGCAGTTGCAACAAAAACCAATCCATGGCAATAAGTGAGGTCGCAACGAAATAATTTTCGTGGCAATATGATGTATTGCAATGAAATAACTTCGTTGCAATAAATTATAACAACGATCTATATTTGTAGCAATTCATTTTGTCGCAACGAGGCGTTAATGCATATTGCAATAATATTTGCTTATATACCGTTGTTGCAAAAGAAATGTACTCAAATTAGAAATTGCATGAACAAAAATATCAATTATAGGCATCAAATCATATATAAGAGCATTTGTAACAATCTTTTTTTGTATGTACAAACATCAAGCAAAAGAGACCAATAATAGAATAATTTCGTAGTAATCTCTGAACGAAAACTTTAAATTTCTAAACTAAGATTGCGATAATGAGAACTAATCTATTGACTAGTGACTTGAGAATAGGTTGTTCCACATTGTAGACTTGCTTGACTTGACCATGCCATGAGACAGACGCTCCACTCAAATTGTATCCTCTGTTGAATAAAAGCACGGTTTATTCTTTTGAGCATAAACAAATAGTGGATCTGTATATTATCATAATGTACGATTGCATTGCTGAAAAATAAACTTTGCAATTCATACCTTGTTCAGCCCTTCACCGACCATGATTTTTAGCAACTTGCCTCAACTGCTGGGTAGTTATATAACGCGGTGTCCCATTGGAATCGTTATTGAATAGATTACGCTTGACATTAGAACTTCGAGTGTTGTGATTATTCTTGCCCACAACTGTCCTAGCTGCATCATCACTTGGGATGATGCTTGTTGGGTTAGTCTGCATTAGAAAAATGAAAAAATAAATTAAGGTCGCATACAATGTGCAAAACCATCATTGAACTAAATTGTTTCCAATTTTTTTACCTGCTGTATTGATGATTCTTTTAACCCAATAAAAGGTCTGATTAGCTAAGGAAAGGTATTTAACAATACAAATCTACACGACATAACTAAACTGGGAGAAAACTGTAGGTGCAGGGGATTCCCATTTTAGAAAAATCTCAAAGCATGAAAAAAGATGCACATATTGTGTGATTCTTGAAGCAAATGAGCATCGAATGCGATCTTAAGGACTGATTGTTATCTATTGAAATAGATCATTGTCTTCAAAAGAGATGATAGGAAAGATAATTGGAGTGATGACACAAGGGACTAAGATTGAAGTTTGTTGGACTCAACAGGTATAGCTAACGAATATTTCCATGTGACCTTATAAGAAAACAACTAAATCATAGGCCCACTATTGCGTCATGCTGATGCACATCATTATCCTTTTGTATAGAAGGAACTCCCTAACAAAAGAAGAGTGCAAAAGTTCTAAAGCAATTGACAGCTCATTCCTATGTAACAATTACAACTAATAACTTATCTGTCACAAACACTTATACTTGCAGTAGCACTTGATTCAAATGCCATGTTCTTCCTAGAATAGAAAAAAATCATTGAAATAAACAATAGATATCTTCGTAGAAGAGATTTGTTCAGCAAAATCTGAAAGCACATAAAGAAGACACATGAAACCTAAGGAGCCAAATCTTTGATGTGTCAGCCTTGAGATTCTTGGCTCAGGTTGCACGCTGAATGATAATTTTTCAAATATGGGTTCAATTTCTAATTAGTAAAACATACCTCAACTTTATCTACTCATTAGAGCATAAACTCAAACCACACGAATACATGATAATAATAGTACAATATATCTCAAACAATGCATCTCCCAACCTCCATCAGTTCCATGAGTTTGCAACCTTGAATCCAATCCTAAGTAATCGGTAATAATAGGTGACAGAACACAACAACGTACATCTAGAAATCACATTCACATATCCATAACCAAGTAACCAACCTTAACAATACAATATTATAATCAATCCTAGCAACCATGATTACATGCAACAATATGCATTACAGGATCCATTCTTTAGAACTAAGCCACAAGACGAACAAACATTCACAGTGCTCAACAATATGCATTACAAGATGCATTCTTTAGATCTAAGCCATAAGACCAACAAGCATTCACAGTGCTCAACAGCATTGAAACTGTAGACTGATCACCAACGACACAAGCATATTTATAGAGATCTTAGATAGACATCTGATGAGGCAAATGTCACACAAGCATCACAAGTGTCCGAGAGTTGCACAATTATTACACAGAGTTCGTCCCTATATGAATAAATAGTAGCAAGTTGTAGTCTAGCATTAGTGGGGTTTAACATTGCAAGACCTAACAAAAAAGCAAAGGACTAGTAAATTACTCGTGCTTTAGAAATTGATCAACTTTGTATATGAAATACCGAAATTGGTGTGGAAGGCACCCATTTGATTAACGATAGTAATTCTCCTATCCAATAACAAGTAGTTTTCCCCTAATTCCCTCTCCGTCTGCGGCGACTGCACGAACTCGTCTCTAATTCATCCCCAAGAAAATCGTATATACTTGATAAAAAGTTCTAAACTAAATTCTTTGGAGAAATACTAGCGTTAGCGATGATGAAATCGTTTATGCTGAGCGAACCATTTGCTCCTTTTTTGAGCTTAATTTGGGGACGAATCGAGGTACTAGCGATTCGTCGAAGCTAAGCTATGGCGATGAGATGAGATCAATGCGTGTGAGCGAAATGGAGGTAAAAACGTGATGAGACAGGATGAGCGCGATGCGTCACCTTGAGATGGATGAATCCGATGGGCTGCTCCCCGCCGCCGCCGCCACACACCGATCAGCCTCACGCTGTTCGGTGGCGGCTCAGCGAGACAGCGGCGGATCTTCAGTAGGCAAGCATCTTTGGGAAGCTCTAAGGCTGGCGCTGAGAGGGCGCCAACGGGTCACCGAAGTGTTAAGCGGTTGGGGGCAGGCGGACGGCCGGATGAGAGCGTCGACTGGGGGAGCATGGCCGCCGGGGCTGGGGGACGGCCGGACGGGAGCGTCGGGAGGAGTTCAAATCAGATCTAGAATCTCTGAATCAGATCAGGGGCTAGCCGGTTGGAGCTCGCAGGGGCATGGTGGCTCACCGGGCAGGGGGGCGGTGGCTCGCCGATTCAACCAGGCAGGGGCGCGATGCAGTGAAGATAGAGGGAGAAGGGACTCCAGAGTCAATCGTGTGTGGAAAGAGCAGGGAGAGAAGGCATGGGCGCATGGCTCAGAGAGAGCTGGACGGGCCTGGATTCAATGCGTTCGTTGGAGACGCAATGGGTCGGATCACACCGTGTCTATCTCCACTACTTGTTTTTTCCTCACCGAGAAGGCCCACCACGATGGTTATTACCTTGAAAATGAATCATTGCTATAAAATTAAAAATTGCCACGAAAAACAATATTATAGCAACAACATTTACCCGTGGCAATAAAATCTTATTTAATGCAATGATTTTATTTTTTGTTGCAATACGACCAACCTTTTGCCACGACAGTTAACAATATCGCAACGCACAGTAATTCGTGGTTATATATTGGACGTATTGCCATAATTTTCTAAATTGAGGCAATAACACCACTCTAATGCAACAAAATTTATGGTGTTGTAAAAAGTTTCGTGGCAAAAGCCCAGATTTTTGGTGGTGTTTGTTTTGTTGGTATGTTTTGAGTAGAATGTATATACTTGCAGGTGGTGTGATCCCAAGAGCGGTGTCAGCTTCTCGCCACTCTGGTTGAGAGGTTAAAGGCAAGTGTAACATTGTAAAGTGGAATGTCATGTGGTGATTAATCTTGGGAAATTTGTGATATCCTTATAACATGAAAGTTATAGGTGATAAGAACCATGTCTATGCTTATGTTTATGTTATTGGTCATGGTTAAGAGAAAGTGATTATGATGACATGTATAAACTGTTTAATCGCATCATTTGCAAGTGCATTCCCTAGTTCGTGGCTAGGGGGTTTATATGTTTGTTGTTTTCAACGTTTAGAAATGCTAATGAAAATGCAAGCAATAAGCTTTGTTACGAGCATATCTAAGTTTGGTTCTTCGATTAATAAGAGGGTGTTGAGTTAGTTGTTCATATTATGTTTATGAAAATGATGACTTATATTTTTGAGCATGTCAAGGGTTGCTCCCGTCGTTGATGCAAATGCTAAATTGATATGAAATATTGCATTGATTGAACCGATTTGTGATTCCTTCCATTAATGATGAGAATGGAGTCATGTTGCGCATGATCATCTGGTAAGGTTGATTCATGGTGAACGTTATGTGAGCAATTATGTTGCATCTCCTGCATTCAAAACATGCATAGATTCGGGCCAGGTCAGTGAGAAAGTCATAACTAATCCGGTGAGATCGGTGAGAAAGTTATGACTAATCCAGAGCGCCATTTGGAAGTCCTACTTTGTAGTCTCATCCATGGAGTTGGATGGGAGCGAGTCAGTAAGAGTAGGCCCCGCCACGGGATGGTCGGGATTGAGAGGGTGCACGCCGATGGGTGTGCACTCAGCTATACCGGTATAGGCTAAAAGGTTGCATTCTGAGCATGAAAGCATAAAAGCATTTCATTGCATTGTGTGTTGAAATTGGTAAATGTTGATTTATGAGAATGGAAAGAACAGGTTGAGGATTGAGTCGTGAGCTCATCCAGAAATGATTCCTGAGGCATGGGTAAGGTTTTGCTACATTTCGAGTTGGTTGTGGTAAGTGGAGTTAGTTACTGCTTCTGTTACCGGATGATTTCAATTAAGTAATTGTGTTCTTACATTTTGGATGTATTTGAATTCAAACTGCTTGTTTAATTACGGATGTCAACTAAAGGAACTGTTACTTTATGTCTTGAAATAGTTGTATTTTAGTCGAATTCCTTACTTTTTATACTTGTTGCACTTTGCTGAGTCCTGGACTCATGCTTGTTTGTTTCTTGTCTTAGGTACTTTGAAGTTGGCTCGTCGGGTTGGGAGTAGTATTACGTGTACGACTTTGGTCTCCAACATTTTTTTACCCATTCATTAATTCTGGATGTAATTAATGCGGTTGTAATATGTTGTTGTCATGGTGAAGTTATTAATTTCTATTGGATGTGTGATTGGTTATTCAAAGACCTGCTAGAATGTTTCATTCTATTTTGAGTGATTGATATATCTTATAACTGCTATTGTTCTTTTGTCTGCTGAGAGCATGTCCTCTGTTCTAGAGAGGTCATGCCAAAATTTTGTAAATTTCGGTGGCTTAGTTTTAAGTCGGTTTAAGAGTTTAGAGATTGAATTCAGTTTCAGTCTTTTTCGTAGAGGTGTCATTCATTATTTAGGGTTTTTGGTAGCATTCGCGGTGCGTTTGGCACCGGGGTGTTACAATATGTAATTAGCTAGTAGTATTATCGATGCCTTGGAAAATATAAGAACGAGAGGTTGTATATATACGTACTCGAAGTTGAAGGGCAGAAGTTTGTACGGTTTGTAGTGCTGTCCCAAGAATGTATCGAGAATGTAATCTTCAATAGCCTTTCGGTTGCATGCAAAGATGAACTCGTTAACAATCTCTGGGTCGATGAAGCCCACATTGAAGATGTTCTCTTTTCTACATCGTTGTATCTCCATTCTACATAGAAAGGTATAAGTTTAAGAGTTGCAATTTTATTTTACGAGGAAGCACACGGTAATGGTATGAGCTTGACACTTACAGGCACCAGCAGCTCATGAGAGACACATTGATGGCGTCGGCATGGTAAATATGGTAGAAGTCATCGAATTCAAGCGATATGTTGTTGTCCCCGCGATAAAAATCTTCTTTGATACGGAGGGGGAACATCGTTCTTCCTTGAGCAGACTCTGTCATGTACCATTCGTGAAATTGCCGCATCTTGGTTGGCAGATCCTTTATCTCATTAGGGTCAATCGGCTCCGGCCCGATATTGCCATCGACCTTTGCCATTGGGAGATCATCTATTAATCCAAGAGCTGCGGTATGTGGGCCGAGTCTGCCTCCTTCATAAACCTCTCGAGGTTCTCCTGATCTTGGTCTCTATTCTTCTTTGCCGCCGCCACCTAACCACGTTTATTCTTCTGTGTAGCCTTTATTATTGTCCGTTCATAGTTGAACGACATAGGTAGTGGCTTTGCACGGCATGTCGTGAAGTGTTCCGTCGCTTTTGGATCAATTGGTACCTTTGGCTTTGGCTTCTTTTTTGCGAAGTGTGCAGCCAATTTTCCTTTCATGAACGTGTCACTCTCCTCCTTAGTCTTATCATATGCCCTCTTTGGAGGTTCCTTTATCTTTGTCGATCGGCTGGACTCTGCCTTCTTGGGAGCAGGTGGAGGAGCCTTTCTGCTATCGAGCTTCTTCCTCGGAGGAGATGGTGGAGGCGTGGTTTTCCTAGGAGGGTTTGTTTTTGTTTGAGATGCTGGTGGTGGAGTAGGGCTTCTGCGTGGAGCGGGTGGTGGAGGAGGCGTGCTCTGTTTTGCCGGCGAGGCATTGCGTGGAGGTGACGTTGGAGGAGGCGTGGGTTGCCGTGGTGGAGATGACGCCTCCACACCATCTAGAAATATGATGTACCATTTGCGCCAGAGGATGATATTGTGGAGGGCCTATCCAAGCTTGGTCACGTCATTGCCTCCAGCAATATTGAGGTGAAGTTCTTCAAATCCGCTCAGCACCTCCACCACTGCGACCTTCGAGTAACCCGGGGGTATCTCGTTGCAGTGGAACGTCTGGCCCTGCTCCACTGGAAATGCCATGCCGTAAGCCACCTTGATGGAGAGATTCTGGCGCATCAGCGTGTAGCTCTGCGGCGCGAACCCTTATGTTATCCACGGGATAACGGGCGACAAGTTATGCGCCGGGGGCCCGGTGGACGCGCAGCTACTCCGCCGCGTGGAGGGGCTGATCACAGCGTCCGGCTGATTGCTCAGACCTAGTCCCTCAAGCTTGCTGAGGGCAATTTGTAGTTGTTGCGCAACTATGTCGCCGATGCTAGCCTGGGTTGCTCTGAGCTATTGTTCCAATTGGTACATTTTATATGATTCTCTTGTTTTACTTCTATGTCGGCTCCTGTACGTATGCGCATCTTTGGTGAAACCGTACTTCCACGCGTTAGCTTGCCCATACCTCGTGTCCGTCCCTAGTGCTCGGGGTTTTGAAGGGCATGTGTTAGCTAAATCATTCTCCTGTCGTCACCAGCGTACTGCACTGAGGCGCTTTCGGCGGCTTGTACAATCCTTTGCCCAGCCTCTTGCACTCCTGGTGCCATCACCAAGCTGCCGTCATCTAAAAGGCTCCCCCCGTGACCCATGAACCAATTGCGCAGACGCTCTTCCCACAAAGCGGTAGCCGGTATGACGTCCTTCGCCATTAATTCTTCTTCCCGCTTCTCCCATTTCGGTACATCCTTGAGGTAACCACTAGTGCCAAGATGGTGGTGGTATTTCTTCATCTGTGAATTGGCCTTGTTCTTCTGACTTGTGGCATGGCCTTCAGCTGACAACTTGTACTCCTCGAATGCTTCCCAGTGATCCGCCAGCTTAGGAAATTGGTTGAAGTCGGGTCTTTCTCCCTTTTGCACATACTTGCAGCTAAGAGACGTCTTCCACGCTTGAAACAAGGTTGCCATCTTCTTCAAAGTGAATTTCTTGGCCTTGTCTTCGGACCCTTGAGGAAATGTGAAATTTTCCTTAATATCTTGTCAGAGTAGGTCCTTGGTAGCTTGAGGAACTTCGGCCCATTTTCTGATGCTAATTGGGACGTGATCCCTCACGTGGTAACCGGAATCATTGTTGTGTGCCCAAGCTAGCTGAAGAGAGGGCAACAAGCATCCTTCGTTGTTCATGTCGGTAAACACATGCTTTGTGGATGGCTTCTTGTTAGGTCCCCGATGCTTGGATTGGTTGCTCGATGTACGGGGCTTGAAATACACAAACATATGTATAAAAGTGTCAGAGTGTATTGTATTAATGAATTGCGATTAATTAACATGTCCACGGGGATTATATTCTTCTGGCTTAACCTCATCCTCGTCGGAACCAGTGTTACCGAACTCAGCGGCTCCAGCGTCAATGGCTTCATCGGCTGTAGCCTCAACGGCCTCACCAGAACCAACGTTAGCCTCAGCGGCAGCAGCGTTAGCATCACCTTCGATGCTACCCAACGCGATGGAGTCTAGCAAGAACTGTTCTCCCTCGTCGAAAGTAGGGTCACCACGTCCTGGTTGCGCCATCTATCCTAATTCCGAAAAAATGTTGACATAAATATCATATCTTTTTGGATAGCAATAACGTGTTATTATGTGTTGACTATCAATTGTAAGGCTAGGTTAACGATATGTAAGAACAATTGTAAGCACAAAAGACTACAGAGTATAGAATGTCAAACAACCAAATTGCTCCCCTTAAATATCCATTAACTTCTAGAGCTACTTGCTAAACTGCCATATCAAAAACCAAAAAGGACACATGAGCATATTAAAGCATCCATCACGGCCGCTCTTGCTTGTGGGCATGACACGACAAATTTTCACGTTGGGCAGCACTAGCCAGAAATTAAAGCATCCATCTATCTATCAACACAAAGTCTTTCCTCGTGCATAAAATATGGTAAATCATAGTTAGTGTCATAAGTATGGTGAAGTTTAGAAAAAAACTAATTAAATCCATGACACATGGGACATATGGCTAATAAAATATGGTAAATCATAGTTATGACAACGAATCAAACGTCCGTCTAAAAATATATAGCACGTCTAAGCTTTTGCCCTGCATGCGTGGCAAAGTTAGCTTAGACGACTACTCTTTGTAAACCAAGTATATATCTTAGAGACAGGCAGTCCCAGGAGAAGGAAGGCAGGACTTGTAAAGTCGTTGCACATGCGACTGCTATCAAAAGGGGGGTTGGGCTACCAAATTTCCAAGCATGCATGTCACAACTACCGTCAAATAAGTTGCCGACAATGTTTTACCACTAACCTAGCTCACTAATTTTCTTCCCTCGACACGACAACTTGTTCCCATGTAAACACTAGCGTACTCCAATTGTGTAAAGAATATAAAGGCAAATATTGGCACCTCAAGTTCTTCCCATCTCGCAACAACATTTCATTTCATACATAAGCATTTCACCGAACACCTTGTGGGCAGCCGAATTAGAGAGGGAGGACGATGGTGTGCACTGTATACCTCGGTCCTCCGGGTGGAATGGCGGTGTGGCGGCAGTGGCGGAGGAGGCATCGGCGAGTGGCGGAGGCGCCGCGGGGTGGAGTGGCGCCGGGGTGGAGTGGTGTCGGGATGGTTGGGTGGTGGAGGAGGCAGCGCGTCAGACGAGGGCGGCCGGAGGTCTCGGCAGGCGGCAGTGGTGATCGGAGAGACAGGAGGCGGCGGTCTTGAGGGTCTCGGCGGGGACTTAGAAAATTTGGGGTGTGAGAAAAGGGTAGGGAGTGTAAACTTTATCTGAGGAACCCACTTCTACAAGCGGTTGGTATTACCAACCGCTTATAATATCTCTAGCGGTTAGTATTATCAACCGCTTGTAAAGATCTCTAGCGGTTTTAGAACCAACGCTTGTAGAGGAGGAAATCTACAAGTGGTTCATATTACTAACGCTTGTGGAGCACAAATTACAAGCGGTTTTTAACACCAACTGCTTGTAGAGTGCAAATTACAAGCAGTTTTTACTACCAACCGCTTGTAAACGCGTCGACCAGCTTATATTTAAAACTATATGGTGCCCATATTGTTTGACAAGATCTCTTCCTCCCCCATGGCTAGCGCGTGGCACTTGAGTGCGGGCTCGGCCACCCGGGTTCGAACCCCGCTCGTGCCCCCTTGTCTTTCTTTTTTTTAAAAAATGCTTTTAGCACTTTAGTTTCATTTCACAATTTTTAAAAAATGCTTTTAGCACTTTAGTTTCATTCTTGGATTTTTAAATAATGCTTTTAGCACTTTAGTTTCATTCCAGAATTTTTAAAAAATGCTTTTAGCACTTTAGTTTCATTCCATAATTTTTAAAAAATGCTTTTAGCACTTTTGTTTCATTCCATAATTTTTAAAAAATGCTTTTCGCACTTTACATTCATTCCAAATAAACACTTCATACTGTAGAAGACCGTGTTACATATACATAGTTCATACGGTAGTGGTACATCTTAAGTAATGCGTACTTTGTCTTTACAAGTGTTCCTTCATTATGATCGCGACGTATGAAAGGAGCATCCACGTCTGTGTCATTGAGGAGGCTTATGTCGACATCCACAGCGAAAGAAGGGATCTCATCGAACTGACTATACTCTTCCTCGTATGTGACGTCCTCAGCTCCAACAATCCTTCGTTTGCCTTGGAGAACTACGTGTCGTGCCGAAAGAATCCATGTGCTTCAGTGTTATCCAATCCTCAGACCTCCTCGGGAAATCACGGCGTAGAATACTCTTGTGCTCAAGGACATACGGGGCCACTACAGTTGATTGTTTCAAAACCGTGAAATGTTCTTGCTTAAATCTAAGAAGATCATTGCATGCAATTGCTTTCCTTCCTAGTGTCCCTTTTCCCCGTAGCCTCCCCTCATGGCATGATATAGGTACGCCGATCAGGTTTAGATCATTAATGTAATCCACACAAAACTCAATCACCTCCTCGTCCCATAACCCTCGGCAATGCATCCTTGGGACGAAGCGGTTACGGACATACTTCTTTAGCACACTCATGTACCTCTCGAAAGGAACATGTTGTGCGGATACTACAGTCGAGAATACCTATCTCTTTGACAAAGCGAGCGATGAGATGAACCATAATATCAAAGAATGCGGGAGGAAAGATCATCTCAAGACTAACCACACTTTGTACCACGTCATCCTGCAGCTTACTTAGTTTATACGGGTCGATGACCTTACGTGAAACCACGTTGAAAAAAGAACACAGCTTTGTGATTGTCCCCGTACCCACTCGGGCATTATGCCTCTCCACGACCCTTTGGAACAAGCGTGTCATTAACACAAAGGCAGTCATGGGATTTCATGTGTGCGATTTTATTCTTTTTCGTGTTTATGAGTCTCTTTACATTGAGGAGTATCCGGAAGGACCTTCACTTGTTTAGGAACTCTATCATGCTTTTTTCTCTTCTTTGCTTAGAGTGTAGCTCATGAGGATGTAGGTAATGTTGTCCTTTCCCTCTTTTTTCGGATGTAGGTCGTTCCTCGGTTCCAAAGTTTAAGGTCCTTGAGCTTGCGGTGTATCTTCGATTTTCCGTACATATTTATGTAGCCTAGCGAGTTCAAGCGAGACAATCTTCGTGATGTGCATGAAGTCAAGTGAGTGCGAACCTCCATGACTTCCCAATAAGGCAAGTCCCAAAATATTGACTTCTTCCACATGGGTGCCTAACCATCCTCATTCTGCACATGTTTGCTTCGGGATCGTTTCCAAATAATACTTTCAAATCCTTTACCATAGCAAACACCGTGGCCCACTACGATGTTGAGGCCTTGCGAAGATGCAGTTGCGTTAAATTTCCTACCTTTCTTCATAGCGGGTGACTCATAAGAAGAAACCTCTGGTGACCCATGTACACAACCTTCCGAGAGTTTTTAGGTACATGCCGTCCGTTTCATCTAAGCCTTTGGATCTGGGGCTCGGTATCCTTTGATAGTTAGGCGGACGAGTTCTGAGAACAAGTTAGTCATTGATTGTTACAAATAACAATGCGAGGGTGAAATACTCCCTTTTGTACTCATCCCATACTCTTGCACCATCCTCCTAGCGTCACAAGATCTTCAACCAATGGTTTCGGTGAACATCGATGTCATTTCAGGTTGCTTGGGGCCTTGGATCAACAATGGCATCATGATGTACTTTCGCTTCATGCACAACCATGGAGGAATGTTATAGATACATAGTGTAACAGGCCAGGTGCTATAGCTGCTGCTCAATTCTCCGAAAGGATTCATCCCATCGGTACTCAACCCAAACCCTCACCTCATCTGTGAAGTCCGGGTACGTCCGGTCCACTTTCCTCCACTGTGAGCCATCTGTAGGGTGTCTAAGCATCCCGTCGTCCTTACGCTCTTCTTTGTGCCAACGCATCATCTAGGCATACGCTTTGTTAGCAAACATACGTTTCATTCGGGGATCATAAGGAAATACCACAACACTTTAGCTGGAGGTCTCTTCTTCTTACGCTCCCCATCTATTTCACCTGGATCATCACGCTTCACCTTATACCGTGATTCTTTGCACACTAGACAAACATCCAAATCAGCATACTCATTGCGTCTGAGGATACAATCATTAGGACATCGTGTATCTTACGTACTTCCAATCCCAAAGGACAAAGCGACTTGCTTGGCTTCATATGTAGATCGAGGCGAGTGTTATCATCTTGAAGCAACTTCTTTACGGTGATAACAACTCATCGAATCCCTTATCGACACACCATTTGTAGCCTTCCATTGCATGAGTTCGATGTGGTGCGTAGCTTTTGTGGCCACCTTACAGTTTGGGTATAAAGGAGTTCTGTGGTCCTCTAACATGCACTGGAATTTCTCAAACTGTCTTTCATATGTGTAGTCTCCCTCTCCGTCACATAGCATCTGGTCTAGCTCATCATCACCAAAGTCACCAAGTGTTTCTTCCACGGAACAATATTGTGTGCCGTCCGGGATACTGTTGATCATCCATCTTCCTGTTCTTCGCCTTCTTCATTGTCTTCCTGGCTAATCGCCTCTACTTCGCCATGGTCGGTCCAACAGGTATAGTTTGGCATGAAACCTCTCATGATCAAGTGGTTCATAACTTGCCATCGCTGGGAGTGCTCCTTCTCGTTCTTGCAATCTACACACGGACAACATATGAAGCTGCCTGGAGGCAAGAATGCAACGGCTGCATTGAGAAAAGCTTGCACGCCATCAATGAACTCTCTCGAGCGACGGTCCGCATTGTACATCCATTGCCAATTCATCTACACCAAGTTATAATTTCATTAAAAATTATAACAAATTTCGTTACAAAAATTATAACCTAACTTATAGTTACATTTAAAAATCTAAAGCTCACAACCACTTAAATCCAACAAAAAAAGCTCCACCTACACCGTCATCCAATTAAAGACCTACCTTTCTAATTATTTTTTATCCCTTCCTACCTTTGTAATTATTTTTTATCCTTCTACATGTTTTTCTATTTTATTTGATACACCAATAATTACTTCCTTAAAATATTGTACCTAGATCTCCCCCAACTTATTGTGATATTTAAGATTCTAAAGCTAACAACCACTTAGATCTAAAGCTTCCAATCACCTTTACCTTGTAATGTCATATTTTGAACTAGATCTCCACTCTACATCTTCATACAACAACAAAAACAAGCATAGAAAATAAATTTTTGATCATGGTGATCTTGCTTAAAAAATTCAAGATTTCTCCACATCCATTGAAAAAAATAGCAATATCTAAGTGAGAAGGATGTTCACATGATGTTACTAACCTTGAAACACTTAATTTGGAGCTAATCACCACCAATTAAAGATTTGGATAGCACCTCCCCAAGAACAGTGCTGGCCGGCCCTTTTCTGTTCGATCGTACCTCTGCTAGCTCGTGGAGGAAGAAGGGTTTAAATGCGTTGCGGGAGGGCTTCCAGAAGCGGTTTGAGACACGAACCACTTCTGAATCTTATGTTCTAGAAGTGGTTATTGTCTCAAACCGCTTCTGAAAATCAGAAGCGGTTTGAGACAAGAACCGCTTCTAGAGCATAAGATCGAGCGGTTCGTGTCTCAAACCACTTCTAGAAGCCCTCTCCGGACCGTTGCCTCTGAACCGCTTCAGTGCGAACATCTGTGAGGTTCGCACCAAACCGCTTCTAATAGGCTGGTTGTGATGCCCAGTTCTGTAGTAGTGAGCGCTCGGACCAAACTACACTGCCTCCACCCCCCACTTGATCTCTCAACCAGAGCTAGTCTCCTTCTCCCTTAACGGTTTGATGATCACATGACCTATTGCCTCAATCCATTAACTTTATTATTCAGGTTAGTTTGATCATGTTTGTCTAGGCTTAGGCTTTTTGGCTTATAGCTTAAAAGCTAACGGCTTTTGTACATGATAGAGGTAGGTAATTTTACTAACTTTAGTGTTATTAGTCTAAAATCAACCATCAATAAGCAAAAAAGCCTCTTTTCAATGGTTTTTGTCTTTTAGTTATATGGAGGCTTATGGATTTTGAAAAGCCTAGATAAAAAGCTACTTATTTGTTTAGGCTGTAGCTTTTTGGCTTTTAAGCCGGTAAAAAGCCCAAACAAATAGGGCCTCTATGTTACAGTTCTTTCTAATTAAAGAATTAAATTTCAGAAAACCTAATAGTTCGTCCCATGTTTTGCAAAACCACAGCTAAAATCAATTTCACATAATTAGCTTGTATTTCGAAAAATATTCCATGATCCATCCTATGTCTTATCAAAGATTCAAAGTCTATTCTACCCAATAGAATTAGAAAGTGAGATCCACTAGCCAATTGTTGGCCCAGGCCACCGAGAAAACAGACCAAAGGAACAATACACACAAAGATAGTGACGCTGTAACTACTTAACGCCTGATTTCTATCTTCTGTTTCTCCAGGGCCTAGGCCAACAATTGGTATCAGAGCCTAAGTTCTTAATCTGTATATATCCAAGATCATGCTACGCTCTCTAGGAAGTGGTATCACCATTGAGGAGATGATGTCAGGTATGACGGCGAAGGAAACTTCCACCATCTCACTGCATTATTCGATACTCACAAAGAACAATTATGCAACATGGGCAATTAAGATGAAGGTGTATATGAGGGCTCAAGGAGCGTGGGGCACGATCGAGAATGGTAACATTGATATACGTAAGGATCAAATGGCCTTAGCGGCCATCTATAGATGCATCCTAGATGAAACACTCTTCCTATTGGCCGAATGGAGACAATCAAAACTATGTGGGAGGCACTGAAGATGATGCATCTTAACATCGATCGTGTCAAGGAGGTAAAGGTACAGACCCTCAAAGCTGAATTCGAGGGGCTATGCATCACAGAGATGGAGTTAGTTGATGATTTTGCCATCTGGTTGTTGTTGACAATCATCAAAAAAATTCCAAGGGCTTGGTGTCAAGATGGAGAGCAATATGGTGAGAAAATTCCTTTGTGCAGCCCCTGGAAGGTTCTTGCAAATCATCTCCACCATTGAGCAGTTTGGCGACCCCAACGTAATGATGATTAAGGAGGTGATTGGCCGCTTGAAGGCATATGAGGAAAGGATTAGGGGATTTGGCAACAATGAAGATGAGCATTGCTATTAACTTGTGCCAAATGGGACACCGATCATCAAGGCGTGCTGATGAGGACTCTTCCGATGGCTTTAATGGCAGTGGTGACCGAGGCCACGGGAACAGAAAATTTGATAAGGCAAAATTGAGATCCTATAATTGTAATGATTATGGGCGCTTGTCTTCGAAGTGCCACAAGTTGAAGGAGGAAAAAAAGCACTCCTTGTTGAAGCTCAAAGTGATGACAAACCAGCACTGCTTTGATGCTATGCCAAATAAGAGAATGGAGTCTGTGACATTGAGAAGACGTGTTTGCCATCCTAAGTCGAATCACTGGAAGATGAGTTTGGCATGTTGAAGAGATGTGTTTAACGTCCAGAGATGAGTCTATCGAACATGAGTGAGGAGGTGTGTTCTCCATCCTCTATTGAGTATTAATTGAGGAACTCGTAGTTGAGATCGACTACCTCAATAATTTAAAGTTGGCACACTACTACAGGAATATACATCACTGCCGGTTATTGGAGCCGGTAGTGATTGGTCAGTAGTGATACTCAGGATTATCACTGTCGGCTCATGAACCAGCAGTGATAAGAGCTATCACTACTGGTTCAGCTACAACCGGGAATGACATTGGACTATCACTACCGGCTCAAACCCAAATCTAGCAGTGATAGTTACAAATCACTACCAGCTCAAACTAACAACAGGTAGTGATATATATAATGCAGAAAAAATATGCAATAAAACATTTAGTGCAGTTTGTCACTCTTGGTTACGTCCAAGAACTAGGAGTGATATATATATATATATATATATATATATATATATATATATATATATATATATATATATATATATATATCACTCTAGTTCTTGGAGGCAGAATGACAAATATGCATATATATATATATATATATATATCACTCCTAGTTCTTAGGCGAGAACTGATGACAAAGCTGTGCACTAAATGTTTTATTGCATATTTTTTACGCATTATATATTTTATGAAATATTTTTATAGTGTATTAATATAGTATATAAAGCATCATTAAATCATAATTCAAATATATTAAAGCATCACAATATTTGGTTTTTACAATAGTTTGTTTACAAATATAGGTTGACTACATCTCATTCACTTTGATTTTGCACCGACTTCAGTATAAGTGTCGTAGTAGGCATGTCACAGGTCAAGATTGAAGGAATGAGGCGATGAAGCTACTCGTAGAACTCACCGTTTGGATTGATGACCTCATCATGAAGAAATCTGGTGATTTGTTCTTGAATTGCTAAAATTTCTATTAGTACTAATTTATTGGTTCTTAGCTTGGAGCATTGTTATTGAAGAAATGAGAAAGTTAATTAATGATGATATATGTTAAATGAAAGAAAAGTAGGCATCAATGTGTAATTATATACCATGGCCTCGTATAGCTGACACTCTCTGTGACAATTAAATATATATTTGTACATACATAGTATACACATAAATTGTTTCCCTGGTCTTACCTCATGCATGGAAAGTCAGTTATTATTTGAAAATATTTCTTGTAGGGATGATACTGAACACTTTTCTTGCAATCTCGTGCAAATGCCCTATGAATAATTTTGAATAGTAATTAAGCTTAAATGCAATAGAATAGAATATTGCTAGAGCAGGAACTTAACGATTGAGTTTACCTATTTAGCATATCCAAAAACCCTTGATACAGATTAGTTGGTTTTCTCAACGAGTCCTAGACAAAAATCGTGCTAGCATCTAACTTGATGACGAGGAGGACCCAGTGAAACATGCACATATGTGTCAACATAGCCCATTTGTCCCACATCATGTTACACAAAAATAGTAAAACAATATTAGAAGTAGGCAAATACATACTTAAAGTTATAGGGTAAAAGTATGGAGGTTTTGTATTGCAGTTTCAAGAAAGTATTAAATAAATAGTCTTCAATATACTATGGATAATCTTTTACAATTTTCTTGTTGATAAGCTCCGGATCGAGAAATGCTAACTTGTCATTGTTATTTCTTCTACATGTATGTACCTTCATTCTATATAAGAATGTATAATAATATACATAGAGACTTACAAAGTTCACAGTCTGAGTATATTCACGTCCAGGGCATCTTGCTGGTACAATATATACAATTCCTCAAAACCCACCCAGAAGATGTTATCCCCATTGTGAAAATCTGACTCTGTGTATCTGACTGGGAACGCCACCATACCATCGTTGGACCGCTGCATGTACCACTGATGGACATGCCACAGTTGTGTTGTTAGGTGGTCTAAATGAGTTGGATCAACCAGTGGTTTCCCCATAAAGAACTTTCAACTTAGACCTTGCTCGTGAGCATGATCTCGTTGAGCAGCATCTCCTTGAGCTTCCAACCTCAACGTGTTGACACTAGCCGCTTTCAAGTATTGCTTTCTAGATATGCGCTCGTAGTCTGACATTTCGCAAGGTTCAAAAGCCCGCCCTTTCTTTTTCATTTTTTCTATACTCAAGAAAAACTTCTGCGCATTAGTATCAACTTTAGTCTTCTCAGGTGATGGCACCTTTTTGAAGTGAGATATTACACTGGCGCTTATTTGCTTTTTTTGTTCTTCTTCAGTCATCTCAGCTGGTAATTTCTTTTGAGTTGTGCTAACATCACAGATGACTGAGATTTGTTAGACGATAGTGTCGACTTTCGAAATGGTGCTAGTGTTCGATTCTTTTCAGATGTCGACGAAGGAGTTGGACTTTTTGTAACATCCTCAAATTCAGCTGTTTTTGAATTCTATAATTTATTTTGAATTTTTAAGAATTTCCGGAATTTATTTGGATTTAATTGAATTTCTAGAAATTAGTTCTTCTCTGGAAATTAATTTAATAATGAAAAGTTTTAATAAAATATAAATGGAAATATTTTATTTGAGTTCAAAATGTCCTAAAATATTTTCTAGAATTTTTCTGATATTTTAAGTGCCTCAATTAATTTAAATGAATTATCAGAATTATTTTTATTGAGAAAACAATTAAAATTCGGATGAGCGATGTGGCAGAGCCCATTCTTGTCTTGTGATCGAAACCCTAACGCCGCTCGCTTTCACGTTGGATTTGCATCGGACGGTTTGTGGTTTACCGTGTCGTTTTATCGATCGCCGTTGGATTGCCGCGATATGCACGCAGTTCTTGCGCGCGTCGCCGTCTCAGGAAGGAAGCGCGCCGCCGCCGTGCGTTACATTTGAAACCGCCGCATTTACTCGTGGCCGTAATGATTCCGCCACCCCATTAACCGGCGTACGGTATAAAGCACTCTCTCCCGCACCCGTCGAGCCCTTTCACACATCCCAAGGTTCACCGTAGACACCACACGACCTCGCCGAAGTTTCGTGACCTTCCGCCGTGCTTTGCGCCTACTCCGGTGACTCCCCGCCGTCGCCGTGACCATCGGAGTAAAGCCCGCGTCGAGCCGCAACCGAAGGACCACTTCTTCCTGCCGAAGCATCACCGGAACGCCGTCGCCGTGTCGTCGTCCCCAACTCCGGCAAGAACCGAGCCGCCGCGACATCACCGGGACCAGGAGCTTCTTCAACCGTTCGATCAGCAACCAACGCCTCCGATTCATCCACGTCGACCTCGAAATAGTGAGTTTCATCTTCACCCCGTAGCCGTAGATCTAGAGATCAATGGTTAGGATAGCGCCACGTGCCCGTGAGGGATCGCCCACGTGTGCTCAAAACTGAGATAGATGACAGCCGTTGGATTTGTATCAGATGATCCAGATTTGTCCACGTAGCCGCATGAATAGTAAACCTCATTATCTAATGTCAGCCGTTAGATCTAGATCGTGTGGTTCCCGTTGCGCCACGTAGCCTAGTTTACTGTAGCCGTTAGATCTGGCGTAAGACTTGTTAGATCTAGGCCGTTGATTTTGAATCGAACGGACGGATTACGCCAGCGTGCCGATCTCGAACGGCAGCGTGTCTTGCGCGGAATCAAGCGCAACGGCCGTTCTTTGTGGTCGACGTCACCCGAATAACTGCGCCGTTAGATTTAGATCTGACGGTCACGATTGAGCCACGTGTCAGCACCGTGGTGATGCTCAAAAGTGTCGGTGCAATCCTGGTTGTTGATCACATCGCACGAATCTTGACGCATAATCGGATTAATTGAATCGTTATTCGGTTTATTCTTCGCCGTTAGATAGTAATCCGAGGGCTGACATTGCGCCACGTGTCGCCACCGGAATAACCCAAGCCGAACCGTCGTTTAGATCTCGCCGTTTATTTTCGATCTGACAGTTGAGATTAGATCAACCTCTCGGGTGATAATCTGTGCGTAGCGTGTCACGCTCGGATGATTGACACGTTATGCATCTTGGCGTTAGCGGTAGCGTCATCGGTGAGGCCCACTTGTCGACTGGCGGTCGATCTTGGCGTCGGCGATGGCGTCATCTTGGCGTCATAAATCCATTTTTAATAATGAAATATATTCGGTAAAAATACTTTTCGGTGATAGCGTCATAAATAGCGATCTTGGCGTCATAATTTGGGATTTTCCGTATAAAAATAAATAGAAATTTGGTTTATTCTTTTTGGTTTATTCTAAAATTTCAAGCGCTTGTAACTTTTGTGTTTTAACTCGATTTGAGTGATTTCAATTTCTAAAAATTTGTAAATTTTTAGAGGTGAATTTTTTCTCTGTAAAATATATTCATTGTGTTTATATTGATTTTAAATAGACGTTGAATTGCCGGAGAGTTGCGAGGAGGAATTTCTAGTACAAGACTTGACTTGAGGCGAGGATCGTGACTTTTTAAAGGCAAGTTATGCTTTGACCATATTGCTCCTAGTTTTTGAAATGTATTTTGTTTTAAACTATGCATGCTAATTCAACTAAAAGTTGATTTAATTATTTTGGGTGAATTAGCTAATCAACCAAATTGTCTATGCCATCATAATATTGTTTGTATGCCATGATTCCTTTGATAACCTAGATTTGGTAATAATAGTTGGTTAATAATATTGTGCCAACACGGGAGGCTAGACCGTGAATAGTTGCTTAGCCATGCATGTACGTGAACCATTCTATTTGGATTACAAAATCAACACTGACTAAAGAATAGTGAATGCTTTTTAATGAAATGTGGAATGATGTTAGTATTAACTTTGGAATGTAGAGACATGTGTGGTTCTACATGAAAGATGAATATGAGCATGTGTTGCACTGTTAACAACATGGGGTGGAATTGATTTAGACTGGGGCAAGTGGACCGAGACTTCGTGCCAGGTGGGCCTGTGTGGCAAATGGGGGTGGTTTGAGTGATGTGAGGGCTGTGTGCCAATTTGAGAGAAGGAAGTCTTGCCTTGGTCAGTTAAGGACCTTACCTTGCAAGCCTTTGACCTGAGTCTCTCGTACAACCACATGTCTGAATGGGAAGACCTAGTTTAGTAGGATTACGATGTCTTACCTTTGATACCTCGGGGTGGCGATTACAGGGAGTAGCTGTATGGGGGCGATGCGTGCTACTGACTTGGTACAGATCAGCGGTGTTTGTCGGTCCTATACTTGACTCTGAGTGAGGAAGTGATAGTGAAGGCAACCGGAGAGGTTTTATGTGGAGATAGAAGTCTTTGAAAAGCTTTATTACGGTCAATTGCCTTTGTGGTATCTTGTTGTATGTTGTGGGTAAAGTGTACAACCTCTGCGAGTGTCAAAAGCTGTTGAATAAGCAGGAGTCCACAGTCTTGGACAATGCTCGGGATTCAGATCAAGGGTAGTGTTTGAAAATAAAATGGGGAATAGTGTGTGTCAAAGAAAGATGTTTAGGGACTGTGTGTCCAAACTATTGTGGAAAACAACTTGGAAAATATGATGGTTATATGACTTTGATGCTTTCAATCTAAGTAAATAGTAGTTTATAATGTTGATGCAAAAGCAAAAATAACCAGTATAGCCTTTCCTTGTAATAATCCATACATGTAATAAATAGACCTGCATTTTGTGCATAACTTGTTGAGTAGGTGTGTACTCACCCTTGCGGACAAACATATCAGAAGAAGAGACTACCTTTGCCTATGAAGAGGAATTAGTGGAAGAGCGGAGAACTAGGAAGCAAGCCTCGGTCGAGGCGTGTCTTTGAAGATGGATCGCTCTGAAGATTTATTTTATTCATTTGTTGAACTATGTTACTCGATTATTGTAAGCCATGTGGCGGACTATTGTAAGGATGACCATAAGGTCGTACACTCGTTTATATACATGTTTGAAATACATATTTAATATTCATTTGTGTATGATGTGATATTATACCTGTTTAGTCTGTGTGCACTAAGCGCGATCTGGACTAGTGCAGAATAAGCGATGTCGGATTACAAATTGAGGGCGCGGCACTTTTCCTAGTTAGTGCCGGTGAAGGAGTTGGACATTTTCTAGGTGGTGCCAGCTGGGGTGTTTGACTTTTTCTGTGTGGTGGTGACAAGGTATGGAGGTCTCTATGTGGAAGCTCTTGTTTGTTGTCCTCATCGTCCGAGCCAAACTTAATCAAGCTCTTGCGCCATGCGAGGAAGCCATGAACATTTTCTCCTAGTTTGTTTTTTCTATCCTCACCAGGGATCTCTACCTCTATTTTACGGTATTGGCAGACTACACTACCCACTTTGACCCTAGCAGCGAATCTCAGCGGTATCAGGTGGCAGTGCAAAACCTGTGAGGAGTTACATGGCCAATCCCTGCCCTCAGCCATCTTGATGGTAATGCCATGTGCAGACAAATGCAGCTTCCACGGTGTCGGTTCTCTGACGTCATCCATAGAAAAATGGAGTCCATGCTCTTTGGGAATCCCTATGGACGCGTAGCTGCTCTTACGAGCACCGGGACTGAAGATCCAAGGACTATCATCAGGTGGCGATCGTCAGCCGAGAGCTTTCTATACTACTTACTCTACAACCTTATCCAGTTCCGTTGTCTGTTCCTCTAACGCTCTTGTCACAGCAATTTGTATTTGATGGTCTAGTTGATCTTCTCTTATTCTCTTCGGACGCCTATGCAACGATGCGTTAGCTAGGAAGTCTTCTTTCCATGGCACCAAACCAACTCTTTGCATGCGACTAGGGTGCTCCTTGTTACCCAGGGCTACGGTTAGCTCATCATTCTCCTTTCGTGGCCTGAAAGAGCCTTGGGAAGACTGTACGTGAGTATCTGTGATTTTGCGTGACACTTCCTGGTCTATATTGCTTCTGAACCTTAAGCTGCCATCACCGAGATAGAAACCCCCTCCCAAGCAACTAGTGCTTCGATCGTTCGTTCAACTCGGTTGTTGCAGGAATGATTCCCTTGCAGGTTAGTTCATCTTTGCATCTATCCCATGTTGGTATTTTCTTCACGTACCCACCTATGCCGAGTGTGTAAGTGTAAATATTTTTATCCGCGTTAGCCTTGTTCTTTTGACTCACTATTTAGGCTTCTTCAGAATTCTTGTATGCTACAAAGTCATCCCAAAATTCCCTTAACTTTAGGTACATGTCAAAATTTAGCGTTTCATTTTTCTTCACATAGTTCTTATTCAATGTCGTCTTTCAATTCTTCCACACTGTGCACATGATGCATAGTACACGTTTCTTTGCAACCAATTCAGTCTCTTGGGGGAACTGGAACACTTCTTTTAGCTTGTCCCACAGCAAGTTCTTCAAGTCATTGGGAACCATCCACTGGTTACCTCAGCGGTCAGTCTATGATCTATAGCACTAATGGGCACATAATCCCTAGCAAGAACCCCGCATGTTGTCCTGTACAGCCCCAATGATGACTCGGGCATAGCATGTTCCCCGATTGCCGAGAGCTCCACTATATTATAAAGTCCCTTAGGTATCTTGCTCAAACCACGACCTGCACGCTACCTCCGTTCATCAAACATTTGAGCCTGTAATTTGATCTTCTTATTAGTCGTCTGACCCTACAATGTTTTGGGAACCACAATCTACTAATACTTTACCTCGCCTACGTTAGTGACCTCATGTTGGTCCATGGCAATGGTGCCAGGTTGCTCCATGTCAGGATGCTGTAAGTTCAGGTAGTACATTGGGCTATGATTCGGGCTACCCATTCCTCCTTCGTCCAAATTTAAGGGTCCAACTCCCTCCGGCACTTCTCCCTAGTTAGAGGCATTCCTAGCAAGTTTATCAGAAATTTCAAATTAATAAAGTCATATTTGAAAGACATATATACATCTTTCAAAAACATATACACATACAATATTAACGAAGAAATATGTAACGAGGAAATGAAGATAGACGTAACGAATGAATATAGACATAAAAACATATGAGCCTATGTATAGCCACATTGCGAGCTATACTATTCTTCTGCTTGTGATGCCGAACTTACCAATTCAAAGAAATAAAATTAATACACATATTTGAAAGACACATACACATATTTAAAGAACATATGCGCATATATATTTTTCTGATCTTTATACACATACATCTTTCAAGGACACATACAAATATTTGAAAGACACATATACATATTTCAAGAACATGTACACATATACATTGTTTTTGAATCTGCATGCTCTAGAAAAATTTGACTACGAACAGAAATATACACATACAAATACAATGGATATATACACATACGGCAAGTCAAATTTAATATGTCGATCGATGAGCGTTCATCTGAAGGCATACGTACCAAACTGTGTATTTATCCATGCTGAGTCGGAGAATATGAACAGCACGGAGTTTGAGAATATGAACTGGTGGTATAGGGGTTTCACCTTTTTCCTAAACTCTCAAGAAGAAAATTTTCAAAAACGGCATTCCTAAAGGTACTTTTTCTATCACTCTTCTTAGCTCTAAATAAATGGAGCAGAGACTTGCGTGATGGTCAATGATCTGAAAGGTATAGCTCAAGAACAAGACATCATGGACAAATTATATATTCAATGTCAACCACTTCTCCTGTTTATCCTGATTTTTTTTATCTTTAAGTGTGCATTAGAACTGTACATCATGATTCTAGCTTATTCACCCATCACGTATCTCTTGTATTCGTTCTTTAACCAACCCAAGAGTTCACATATAAAGTAAGTTCCCTACAAAAACACTTACAAAAACTCCAACAGCATATATTCATCACAAATTCAATGGAACAAGTTACTGCTAAACTATGAACCTTTTGCTTTATTTGAGCACGAGTTCCACTGGACATTGGATGGTGACAAATAAGATCAACCAGAGAATTCAACAGAATACCAGAGATACTTGATCTTCTTTTGGTAGAGATGCATAGATATTTTCACAACAAAGATTGCAAAAATGCAACTTTGATGTTCCTAGTAGTCCAAGCAAAAATATAACTTTGATACTGCAAAGATGTCATATCAAACAGACCAAATATACGATTAAAAACAAGCCTCAGTTACCATGTGCTTGTGTTTCTAATGTTGGATATCTACTCGCATGTGCTGAAACTTAAAGGAATATAAAGATTAAGCTGAAAATTATATAATAAACAGGAAAAAACTCATCTTTAATTCGCCAATATAGATAAAATTCCTTAGCATGATTGCAGCAACAGAAATTTCACCAAGAGATCAACATTAATATCGATATCAGCAACAATACAAAACAGAATGATCAAGGTCCCAAGTCCCAACACACTGACAAATAGGTAAGAAAAATAGTGTCTAAAATTCCTAAAACATTCTTATTTGCACTAATCGAGCCTGATCTAAAACAGTACTACAGGGAACATCATAACGACGAACCTGAGCATGCTATTGGACACTGGGGGCAAAACTGCTTCCAAAAATTTGAACTTGAGGAAGCCATCCCAGATACGCATCTCCAAGAAGTAAACGCAAAATTCCCCTAGCCTAGACCAAAGGCGGCATGGGATACGAAGACGAAATGGCCGATTTGAGCAATGGAGATTCAAGACTCACCATCGGTACCTCATTCATTCGAGGCAAGAAGAGAAGGCCGCGCTTCGTCGGCGGTGGTGCCGTCACCTCCCAAGATGAGAGGTTGTGAGTTTGGTTAGGTAATATAGGTTTACGGCACGGGGTGGTGGCAATTTGAGACTCCTTGGCTTTCGGTGTGCAACCACCGGCTGTTGTGGCATGGGGCGTGTCATCGACGAGGAAGATCGGAGATAGGAGCTCGACGACGGGGCAGACATTGTGACTGATGGAGGCGGGAAAGAAGCTCTGGGATAGCTTGGATCTGAGGGGAAACGGTGGGCTTGCCTGAGGCAAGGGCAGAAGGAGGCTTCCTGGTGCTAGATTTGGGCTAGCGGCTGTTGGAGGCGGGGGGAGGACTAAGGCGCTAGGTTAGAGTGTAATTGAGGGGAGGGGCATGGCATTTGGAATATGTAGGAAGGGGACTATCACTGCCGGCTGGTCACAACAACTGGTAGTGTTAGTGGCCACAACAACTGGTAGACTATCACTACCAGTCTAGAAGAGATCCAGCAATGATAGTGGCCTTATCACTGCCGGGCATTCCACAAATCAGCAGTAATACTACTGTATCACTGCCAGGTGGAACTTGACCCGGCAGTGATAATGATTATCACTATCGGGCATTCCACAAATCGGCAGTAATACTACAGTATCACTGCCAGGTGGAACTCAACCCGGCAGTGATAGTGATTATCACTGCCGGTTGATACTAGCAACCAGCAGTAATAAGACACATCACTGCCAGTTTTATGAGGCAATCGGTACTGATAAGATGGTCTCCGGCCAATTAAGTGAAACTTTCAATTTATTTCATTTCAAAGGTTGAGTGCTTTGGGATTTTTGACATCATATCAAATTTGATCCAAATTTTCTAAAAAAAATTCAAGGCATACTGCAGGACATATACTATTTTATATAAATATTCTTTCCTAATTTTGATTAAGTTCTACAATTCTAAACATCTAGATTACTCACTATTTTAATAGTTTTAATATTTTGAAAATCAAATAATGCTTCCAAAATTCACACAGATTTAGTAGTCAAATAATGCTTCTTTATAACCACAAATGCTATAAATAATTTCACACAAATGTAGTCAAATTCACACAAATTCAAAGGCAATTAAAGATTTGCACTCAAATCTGGATTGCATTTTTCTTCAAGCTGCCAAAGAACAGAGAGAATCTGTTGAAAGAACAGAGAGAACTAGTCCCAAGCATAACCTCAATTTCCATTACTTCATATACACCACAGGAATAACCACTATTTTTGTCGGCCAAAAACCGACGAAAATATGAGGAAAATCGACGAAAATAGCTATTTTCGTCGGTCTACAGATGAAAATAGACCGACGAAAATAGTGGCCGTCCACGGTCCTGCTCACGTGGTAGCTCTATTTTCGTCGGCCATGGCCGACGAAAATACTGTTGCCACGTCAGCATTGCTATTTTCGTCGGCCCAAGCTGATGAAAATATTATTTTAAATTTTTTAAAAAGTACAAAAACCTATTTTATTCGGCCCAGGCCAACGAAAATAATATTTTATTTTTTAAAAAAAATAAAAATCCTCCTGTTTCATATTTTCGTCGATAATTTTCTATATTTTTGTCAGCCTATGCCGACGAAAATAATATTGTAAATTTAAAATAAAAATAAAAATCCTCCTGTTTGATATTTTCGTTGGCAATTTTCTATATTTTCATCGGCCTGGGCCGACGAAAATAATATTTTAAATTTAAAAAAAATAAAAATCCTCTTGTTTGCTATTATTGTCGGCCATGGAATACACTGCTAATACAACAGAGTGACAAAAATAAGAATCAATGAAACATAAACAAAGATGCAAAGCTGCCATAATTAAAAAATATATATTTAATGTTCCCAAATCAAATCTACCAAACTATGTGCATTGTCTATTGCCAATTTTACAGCTAAGATTCTTCATGGGGAAAAAAAGCATCACCACAAGTAAAAAACTAAACAACAAAATAATTTTAATGTGAATTGCATTATGTAAAGATTCAAAACATTCTTCATAAGACAGGCAAGGAAAAATTTGTTAACTCACTCCTAAGATCGACCCTCCTGGCAAAAAATCTAGCAAAATATTTTAGTGAGCTTTTCTTGCACACTATCCAACGTATTCTTTGCTCAAGCCCGCGATGCAGACGAGATAGATCAAACACCATCGTAGAAAACAAGAGAAAAACATTTAGCAATGCAGAGTCTACTCACAACAACTAGGATCTGGGAGGTTCTTGAGCAGCTCCACCTTGTTGTCAAGCTCTCTTATTATATGAACCTAACCAAAAATATTCCCATAATAAGCACCTCATAGTCAAAGAAAAGCATGTGATAGTCAGCTAAAGCTAATACTACAAAAGTATCTTAGCTTAGTCAAATATTTGTTGCTGCTCATCTCTAATACATATACAATTTATTTCTATGTACAGGCATGATTCACCCTTAAAATTGCATCACTGGCCTAAAAACACATCGGCTATATATTTCTAAAAGAATAAAACTCAGTTTAGCAGTAAGCCCCTAATAGCTATACATTTATAAAATGTGCATTAAGAAGTGAACATTTAGAACTCCGTACGCATACATCCTAGAAGTGTACTACAGGGAATTGAGCACTTAGAACTATTCTTGTGGTCAACATTAACATGTCCATTTAGAACTCTGTATGCATACATCCAATAAAATTTGCTAAGCTGTATCTTTCCTCTTGGCTTTGGCCGTTTCTAATTGTTGAGACCTTGACCTTGACATAGGGATTTCATAAAGAGGACAATTGCATTGTGAATTTTGATTGCGAGACGGCCAGTATTGTCTAGAATTATTACGGTCCAAGTATCAGCAATTTGGAGTAATTTGTCCATTTATTTTTGCCTGCATGTGGCAATCAGCGAAGTTATGTCCAAACATCAGCGAAGTCACCACTACGGAACATGTGATTCTTGCGGGTCCACATCGGCATCCGCGCGGATGTGGACGGCACAACCTAAGTGGCGATGATATCGAGGACTATCGCTTGCCGGATGTAAACGGCGGTGATAATCACTATCACTCGGTTTATACTTAAGAACCGGCGGTGATAATAACTATCCTTGCCGGTTCATACTTTCCAACCGGCGGTGATAATATATTATCCTTGCGGTTATTATTTAGAACGGAAGTGATAAGTAACTATCAACGCCACATTTTCAATAATATCGGCGGTGATAAGTAACTATCGATGCCCAATTGTTATCAATATCAAACGCGATAACTACTATCACTACCCTTTTTCTTGTTAACGGCGGTGATAACTCTATGTCTATTTTGATATCCAAAAGCTGGCGGCGATGGGTTTTTAAACCTTTTTGCATATATATTTTTGCAATATATGTTGTAGCATGTATATACATTGTACAGTAGATGTATTACATGCGGTATATATTGTGCACAATAGTACTGAAGCATCACTAAAGTGTAATTGAAATACATTGAAGCATCATAATATTTAATTATTACATTGTTCATTCACTTTTGAAGCATTAAATTGTTCATTCAGAATTGTTGCTATGTAGAAATGGTCATAAAACTCGCCCTTCGTGTGGAGAATTTCTCGAATTATGAACCCAGCTATCTGCTCTTGAAGGGCATCAATTTACGTGGTCAAGCGGTTCTTTGGTGCCTTACGATTATTGTGTCATGGGAGAAATTGAAGCATTAATTAGTGTCATCGTCTTTATAAAAAAAAAGTGCGGGTCAACATGTAATGATCGATATACCGGTAGTCGTTGTAGTCCGTATTTATCATTGATGAGCGTGTGGATATGTGTCATTGCGTAGTATCCACATAAATTATTCCTTAGGGTTGTTTCGGGCATGGAAAATCGATGTGTATTCTGAAATTTTTCACGTATGGGCGATGTCGTTTGCTCTTCTTGCGATATTGTTTGTACACCTGTTCATGGTTTTGAGTAGTCATTAAAATTAATTAGGTGCAATGGGATGGAAGATTATTAGAGCAATAATGCAACGACAGAGTTTACAGTTAGCAAGTCTATTAAGTCTTGGTATTAAGCATCGGTTTCCTCATTGAGTCCAAAACGGTGATGTTGCTTTAAGTCTAACATGAAGACAAGGGCGATCCGATGAAAGCTGCAGAAGCCAATTAGTCGTCACATTGTGTTGCGCATCCGGCACTTGTCCATTGTGAGAGGCCATGTGTGGCAAGTTTTCTAGAATTTTAAATTAACAAAATCATGAGATGAATCTTCGCATATATATCAATGTTGTGCATATATAAGGCGTAATCACCATTTTGTCATCGTTAGATAATATTATAGCGTACATATATATTAATAGTCTAAATTTCAAAATCTTAATCGCATGGATCGATTCTCTGACAACCTACTTTAGGTAGACGGAGAGGGAAGCGGGTAACAAAGAACATATACAATTTCACATATACTTACACATGATACATATCTGATTGACAATTCACATATACTTATCTGAGATCACATATACTTACACATGATCGTATACAATTGACAATTCACATATACTTATCTGAGATCACATATACTTACACATGATACATATACAATTGACAATTCACATATACTTATCTCAGATCACATATACTTACACATGATACATATACAATTAACAATTCACATATACTTATTTGCTCAATAAAAATAATGAATCATTCTTATTCCACACTAATATGATTTTCAAAAAATGAAATAAGGTTATAAATCCACAACTAGAATGTTAGTAATCTGTTACACCAAAAAGCGAAGCGATCGGTTCCTTATCAACCAAGCACGTCACCTCGTGGCTTTCTTCACCAGTATATCGTATGCTCTCCTAGCGACCATCCTTTTGCGAGTCTTTGGTCCGTCGAACGAGGACCTTCTCAGCGGCGGCTTTTGATGCACGCCGATGGACTCTACGACCGGCAATGTATCGTTGCGTTGCCGGCCGTTCTAACTCATCGGCGTCGTCGGTGCCGGTCCGATGAAAAAGGTCTGTGATGACTGATTCACTTGATATGCTTGCGGACTGAGCAAGATACAGTGAAAGAAAGAATAAGAATGATTCATTATTTTTATTGAGCAAATAAGCAATAATATTCTAAAGAATATATGAGTTGGGACCACATCACTTGGGCGCTGCTTTCTTGTAATTTGTGACAACCTTACCTTATTGAAAATAAACAATATTTCAATACTTTAATGAGACAAGGGAGTAATTAATTGAGAACTGAATGCTAATATATATCTAATGAATCAGGTATGCAAATAAGCTACTGACAGGATAATGGAAATAAGCTTGTCGACTAGCATACACATTTCCACACAAATTCAATACAAGCATATAGTCATCCTCACATAAGTAAAATATCTAAACAAGACCAGTCAATACTTAAGATACTCACATACATAAGGTCGACACTGAACACATACACATACATATCCAATTACCAGCAAGGTGTAAAAATATTCAAACAAAATTTCCTCACAATAATCTCAATTTAATCAAAAGAGGTTTCACCTTCGCAATTAACGTCCAAGTCGAGTATTATTATCGCCACCCAGTTAAATATACTCAAAATTCAACAAGATATAAACATACACATCCACACCATTTCAGCACAAAACAAAATTATATTATCACATCCACAAACGTAATAACCAACTCAAGCATCAATGTTTAAGGAGGAGTTCACTCATGTCAATACATCCAGTTTGTCAAATAAATGAAAGTTCAGCAACAGGCTTTAGTTCTAATGAATCAGGTATGCAAATAAGCTACTGACAGGATAATGGAAATAAGCTTGTCGACATAAAATTGAACTAAACAGAGACAACAAGCTTATATGAGGATGACTCTCAGATTATTGGGTTTGAATGAAGATTATGTCATTCATATGGAGGTAATTATGTATGATTGCTCTCAGATTATTGGGTTTGAATGAAGATTAGAACCTTCATCTCATCACAGATGTGCAAAACAATTAATTGAGTAAATAAGGCCTTAAATCATCACGAGCAATAGCATCGGCCAACCCTAGAATCATCACAGAGCAACATCACGAGCAATAACGCCGAGAACCCAAGAATCATCGATTGTCAATGCATGTTAGTCTACCAACTTAAGGCCTTATTTACGAGAACAATTGTCAATATCGCCGAGAACCTAGAATCATCACGAGCAATAGCATCGGCCAACCCTAGAATCATCACGAGCAACATCACGAGCAACATCACGAGCAATAACGCCGAGAACCTAGAATCATCACGAGCAATAGCATCGGCCAACCCTAGAATCATCACGAGCAACATCACGAGCAATAACGCCGAGAACCCTAGCATCATCACCACTACTGCAGGCAGGGGAGGGTCGCCGGAGGAGGAGCAGCAGGAGGGCCAAGGGAGGGGCCCTGAGGAGGGCCGGCGGGGAGGGTCACCGCAGGAGGAGGGCGGTGCGGGGAGGGTCGCCCAGACGGAGGAGGGCGTGGAGGGAGGGTCGCCGCCACGAAGGGCCGTGGGGAGAGTCGGCGGCTAGAGCGCAGAGAAGAAGTCCAAACAAATTGCGAAATGGCTAAGTGCGGAAATGGCTAAGTCTTGAATGAAAGCGTATATATAGGGAGGATTATTACTGCGGTTCAAATAAGTGAACCGGCGGTGATGTATATCTCTGTAGGGGTGTTATAGAAGCTGGCGATAATAGTGCAACATCGCTTTGCGGTTCATAAATGACCGGCGATAATATTTATATCCTTCTTGGGTCATAAGCGCGGCACTAAAATGCATTATCACTTTGCCGTTTCACGGCGGCGGTGATAATCATTTTAGTGCCGGCGTTATTCCAGCGATAATATATCGCCGGTCATTTATGAACCGGCGATGATGTTGTAATAGTAGTGCCGTGATGTTCCATTGTAGTGCGCGTGATATATATCTATTCTGCGGTTGCGAGACTATGGCGTGGCAATCGATGTGTTTTATTAGTGTCTATTCTCGTTTGTCAACCCAAGCGATGTTCCTTATGCTGCGTGGCGTGAAGTGGCGTGATGGCAAATCTTTGCCATAGCAGGACTTCTTGCGCGACAAGGAAAATTAGCACGAAGTGGTAGCGGTGGCAAATCTTTGCCATGGTAAGTTCTTTGCGCGACAAGGAAAATTAACGCAGTGGCGCGGTGGCAAATCTTTGCCATGGCAAGGACTTCTTGCTTGGGAAGGAAAATTAGCACACTGTTTTAGCCCAACCAAATACAAACATTGAAATTTCTTTAGCCCAACCAAATAAGAGCTATTTAGGGCTTCATACAAATTGCTAATTTATTTGTAAAAAACCCCAAATATAAACATTGGAGTTTTCCTTTTTGTTTTATTTAAAATTTCAGTTAATTAGGAATAATCAATAAAAACTTGCTCTTACTATCTCATCTTCATCCATTGGACATTTACTATTTCTGATTGACTATAATAATCAATACTCCATAAATTTCAAAATGAAGCATGTTCTTCGTACAAAATGTTTATATCACAAATTGAAGCTTGACCTTCATACAAAATAAAGCATATCCTTAATTACACAACTAAGTTACAATCCGACCTTCGTTATGATCGGCGTATGTATGTAGCTTCCTCTATGTCTTCCATGAGACCTAGGTCGATGTTCTCACCGAAAGGAGGAAGCTCATCAAAGCGGTTATAGTCTTCCTCGTCGACTACATTCTCAACTCCCACAATCTTTCTTTTGATTGAAGAACCACGTGGCGTTCCTTGTTAGCTGGATCCCTCACAAAGAAAATTTGTGTAACGGCATTAGCAAGTACAAATGGTTCTTCTCTGTATTCGACGTGTTTGAAGTCCACGGTAGTGATACCGTACTTGTCGATGTTCACGCCCCTAGGTAGCGACCTCTCGGCACGAAAGAGGGGGACCTTCAAAGGCCCATAGTCAAGCTCCCAAATCTCTTCTATGAATCCGTAGTACGTCTGCATATTGTCATTGCTGTCATAAGTATCTATACGGACCCCGCTGTTTTGGTTGGTGCTCTTCTTATCTTGTGCTCTCATATAAAATGTATACCCATTGATGTCGTATCCTTCAAATGTCAAAATTATATATGATGGTCCCTTAGCCAGCGTTCTCAATTGAGCGCACTCTGTTTGCGTATGCATCATGTATCTAAGCAACCAATCTCCAAAGTTATCTCTATGCTCTCTCGCGATCCAAACCTCAGACTTACATGGGTTTTGTCTTCGTAGCATGTTCTTGTGCATGTCGACATCTGGGGCGCTTCTAACCGATTAGTGCGGAAGCGTAAAATGTGCTTGCGTGAATGAAGCACGATCATTTATGCGGATCGATTTCGACCTAGTGTCCCTTTCCTTGTAGCCTCCTTCATGGAGAGATACGGGCACACCAATCGGTTTGAGATCCATGTAATCGATGCAGAACTTCGATGACCTCCTCGGTTCCCCAACCTTGACAATGCACCCTTCCTACCGATGTCGATTCTGAACATATTTCTTCACAACCCCATGAACCTCTCGAAAGGTACACGATGTACAAACACAGGCCAAGAAGCGTATCTCTTTCACAATATGAACAATGAGATGGACCATAATATCGAAGAAGGATGGAGGAAGCACATCTTAAGCGGCATAGAGTGTGGATCACGTCTTCTCTGCGGCTTATCCGGTTTCAGCGGGTCAATGACCTTACGTGAAATCGCGTTGAAGAATGAACACAACTTTATAATTGGGTCTCGCACTTTCTCTGGCAGAACACCCCTAATTGCTACAGGAAGCATCTATGTCATCATCACGTGGCAATCATGAGACTTCATACCAACTAATTTCAAGTCTTTCATTGAGACTAGCCTCTTTAGGTTGGCAGAATAACCGGACGGAACTTTGACTCCGTGCAAGCACTCGCACACGCTAATTTTCTCAATCTTGCTTAAAGTGTAGCAAGCTGCGGGAAGGTACTTCTTTCCTTGACCAGATCTTCATGATCGGCTCCTTCTTGAGTTTCATATCTTTCGAGGTCCATCCGTGCCTTGAGTGTATCTTTTGTTTTGCGGTATGTCTAGTAAAATACCAAGCAATTTGTCACACATGTTCTTCTCTATCGCATGACATCGATAGCATGTCGAACATCCAGTCTTGCCAATAAGGTAGGTCCATAAATCTTGATCTCTTTTTCCACAAAGGAGTATCACGAACTTCGGGGTGATGTACTTGGCTCCCTTTCCATGGATAATTTTAATATCCTTCGACATAAATATATCTTTGCCGTTGCGATGTTTGAATGAAGCGATCTCCTTTGTACCATCAAAAGCTCTCTTGTTGTTACGATACGGGTGGTCCTTGCGAAGGAACCCACGATGCCGCATGTAACACATTTTTCGACGATATTTCAGCCACCGGCTCCTGTATCACCCATGCAATGCGCATCCATTGAATCCTTTTATAGTCGGCGAAAGATTGCCAAGAGCGGGGTAATCATTGATGGTTACGAACAACAACGCCCGTAGCATGAAGTTCTCTGTTCTGTACTCATCCCATACCGTACACCGTCGTTCCACAATAGCAGAAGATCTTCAACAAGTGGTTTGAGGAACACATCAATATCGTTGCCAGGTTGCCTCGGCCCTTGGATCGAGAAGCGCATCATAATGTACTTCCGCTTCATGCAAAGCCAAGGAGGAAGGTTGTACATACATAAAGTCACAGGCCAAGTGCTATGACGACTACTCATGTTGCCTAAAGGGTTCATCCCATCCGTACTGAGTCCAAACCTTATATTCCTCATATTATATGCAAAGTGTTTCTTGTATTTTCTATCGATATTCCTCCCTTCTTGAAGTCGGCGAGGTGTCTAAGCATTCCATCCTTTTACGCTCCTCGGCATGCCATCGCGGCAATTGAGCATGCCTTTTGTTATAAGCAGGCGCTTGACGGGGATTATAGAGAAATACCACACCACCTTAGTCGGATGTCTTTTCTTCTTACATCGCCCTCGATATCGTCATCGCGGCGCTTATACCGAGATGCCTTGCAAGCGGGACATGCATCCAAATTTGCAAACTCATTGCGATACAATATGCAATCGTTTGGACATGCGTGTATTTTCGCACTTCCGGTCCCAGCAGACAAACAACTGCTTGGCACAGATGCGTGGTTCTTTGGTAACACGTTACCCTCTAGAAGGACATATCTGAAGAAACATAACAGCTCCGTGAAACTCTTGTCGGACCAACCATTGCTTGCCTTCAATTGTAGCAGCGTAAGCACAACAAACATGTAGCTTTTTGAACTCCTCTTTGCAACCTGGGTACAAGGGTGTTGTAGAATCCTCTACCATCTGTTGAAACTTACGAAAATCCCTTTCACTCGTGAGGTCCTCCTCCCCATCATGCAACATCTGTTCTAGATCATCTTCATGGTTATCGATGAATGTCTCTTCTTGGGTGTCGACGAAACTATTTTCCACCGCGGTCAAGTCGTTGTCTTCATCATCATCAATCAGATGCCCTTCATGCACAATCTCATCTTCACCATGCTTGGTCCAACAGGTATAGGCAAGCTTGAAACCCCTTCGAAGCAAGTGTGCACGGATCGCCTCAAGGTTCGAAAATTGCTTCTCATTCTTGCAATCGATGCACGGGCAACAAATATAGTCCATCAGCTTATTTGACTTGTACGTCGCAGCCGCGCTCAGAAAACTAGTCACACCGTTAAAGTACTCTCTATCGCGATGGTCCGCTTCATACATCCATCTTCGATCCATCTACAAATCTTTACAACAAATAAAATCTCAGTAAATCAATAAGTGCTCACAAATTGTTTTATAAATTTAATTTGTTATCACTACTACAGCAGGGCTTATATCAGATGCACGATCACAGATGGTTCTGGAAAACCGTCTATGATATGGATCATCACAGACGGTTATGTACTCAAACCGTACCATTTATATACCACGAGCGGTTTTATATTACGGTAAATGCGTGATGCAAGAAATATCACGAGCGGTTTCTAAATATAATAAATGCATGATGGCTCTGATGCTCATTACAGAGCGGTTTCTAATTAATCTAGAAATTTTCATTACTTATAAATCTATATCCAAATCTCGATTGTAAAACCAATTAAATAATTGCTATTAGTTATATATAATGGTCCGTCCAACAAATTTGAGTACTATTGTCTCCTCTTCTCTCATTTGGTACTATTTTATCAAGGAGTATTGGATGAGGAACATAATTCTTTTATGCATGGCCTTTTTACATCAATTATATACCTTTTCATCCATTGAACATTTACTTTTTCTAGATGATTATAATAATCAATACTCCATACATTACAAATTGAAGCATGTCCTTCGTACAAAATGTTTATATTACAAATTGAAGCTTGACCTTCATACAAAATAAAGCATATCTTTAATTATACAACTAAGTTCGATCCCACCTTCATGTTTATCGATGAACGTTTGGCACGATGCGTGGTTGCTATTAGTTATATATAAATCTATATCCAAATCTTGATTGTAAAATCAATTAAATAATTCCTATTAGTTATATATAATGGTCCGTCCAGCAAATTTACATTACTTACAAAAGTATTAAATTAACATACGAAATAAAAAAGCAGTTTTAAGTATTTAGATTAAACAATAGTTAATTATGAAGTGCTACCACATTTAAATTCAATCAACTTATTAAATGCAATCACTATACATATAAAAGTTGGTAATTTGAAATCTAAACTCAGATTACAAATCTAATTGTGTTATCCAACTAAACGATTATCTGAACCTTAGATCGAAGTTAGAAAGCGACAAATTACACCAAATTTGAGAGCAAAAATTAGCCCTCTCCACCCAATCGAGCAAGAACAAAGCTCCTCTACATTACGGACAGCTTGGGAAGGGAGCCGAGTATATATAGTGCCATACTATCTTTGCGGTTTATTCTCTTGAGCCGCGGTAATATATCCTCGCCGGTTCTATCTCAAAAACCGGCGGTGATATGGCTGCCTTTTCTCGCGCAATTCACTTTATCACTTTGCCGGTTACATTGTTGAACCGACACTAATACTTTCCTTGCGGTTCTCTATCTAAAACGGCGGTGATATTGAGTCGTTCCGCCCAAATGATTTATCGATTCTGATTATACATATATTGTTCCTATCCTTTGCCGGTTGAACTTAAACCAAGCGGTGATAATATTATCCTTGCGGTTGAGTTTAATAACGGCGGTGATAATATTATCCTGATCGGTTGAGTTTAATAACCGCGGTGATAATATGAACCTTCCATCTCCGCCGCCATGACCGTTACTTTTCCCCATTCCTCGCTTAACCGTTGCGCTTCCCCATTATGCATATTTGTTGGGCTTCCCATTCCTCCTCTATATAATGTGCAACTCCTCAATCTGTGGCGCTCCTCACAATCCACCATTGCTGCAAGAATGGCACCGCCCAAGAAGCGAGCACGTACTGGGCAAAATAGTGATTCGCCGCTAGAGAAGAAGGAGGAGAAGGAGGAGGAGGCGTAGGAGGAGGAGGACGAGGAAGAGGAAAAAGAGGAGGAAGAGGAGGAGGCGAGGCGGCAGCGGCGGCAGCTGACTCTGGCGAGCTCCTTGGCGTTGGGGCAAGACCAACTCCGCCACCGAATCGGATTCAGAGGAGGAGGAGCACCGCCGCAACTCCGATCGGTCATCCGGCGGTAGCTCGACAGCGGGAGGAGGAGGGCAGCGATGGCGAGTTTTCGATATAGGGTTTAATATGTTTTGTATATAAAATTATGACTATATGTAATTATGAACTACAAATGTTCTGAGAGATAAATAACAAATGTTAAATATGTTACTGTTTTTTATCTAATTATGCTTTGATATATTACGTATCTTAACTAATTTTGGGTAATATCACTTTGCCGGTTACGAGTAAGCTGGCGGTGAAAATTATCTTATCACTACGGTTAAAAAAAAAACCGGCAATGATAGATCACTACCGATTTTTATTTAAACGGCGGTGATATCTTCTTATCCTTCCGGGTCTCTCTAAACCCGCAATGATATTGCCTCCATTCGTCTTTGGAAAATTTTACTATTCTTATCCTTTGCGGTTGAAATTAGAACCGGCGGTGATAATATTATCCGCCGGTTGAAATTTGAACCGGCGGTGATAGTATTATCACTGCCGGCTTGCGCCTAACCAACAGTGATGGGGCGTCGCGGATGAAGCAGTCTGTAGTAGTGAGTGCATGTACAAACATCAACAGAAGTGCATGTGTCAATCCAGTTGGAAAAGAAACATTACATAAATTAGAAAAGAAACATTACATAATTGTCCAAACATCAACAAAAGTGCATGTGCAGACAGTGAATTAAGCAAAGAAATAGAACAATGGAATGATGTGCTCAGGACTAATGTTGTGAAACAACAATTTTAACACAGGCTTCTTTGAAGGGATAGATATGCGGATGTTGGGTATGGTTGGGTGACTTCTTTCTTCGGTTTCATGCCCAAACTCAGGGAACCCAAATTTTGACAAATATATATATAGAGAGAAATAAGAATGGTATGGTACATTCACATATCTTGTGTATAAATTGAGGAAACAGTAATGCAATTAGGTAGCAGGGGCAGTAAGGGACCTGGAACATTTGTACGGGCAAGCAATTATTTTGGTAGACCGTCAACTTGCTTCTTGGTTGGAACCTAAAACAAATAAAAACTAATCAGAACATACTAATAGGTAAAGACTTCTAGATGACAAAAATAAGTTCAAAAAAGGGTAAAATCTAAAAGGTTCACAGGAAAAAACAGAAATGTCTACAAGAAACTCTCGCTTCCTACTGAATCAAAAGCAAAATACTATTTGTATTTTTGGAAGTTACTTTTTTTTTGGTAGACCATTGAAGGCTAAACTATTCTTGAGTAAGTATATTAGTAGAAAGCAAACCTTTTCAGATAAAAGAAGCCAAAGAAGATCCTGAGGTAAAGCTTCTCCATTTTTAACTGTTGCTGGTAGTACTTACTAGCACTCTGGAATAGAGGGACTCCTAAAACAAATACTCTGGATAGAAATTAGGTGTAGGTCACATCCAACAAAAAAAATATAGAGGTGCACATTAAAACTTGAAAAAAATGCAAATTTAATTTCAATGTTATCATAATTCTGTAAGGAAGTCATTATGTACCGAAGCAATTCCCTGTATCGTGAGTTGAGCAAATCTAGTCCATTGAACAAATCCAGTCCATGCTAAGAACATCTATTTCGAAGCACTGCACAGTACTAATTTTGGGAACTGATTTAGATTTTGACATGAAGTAGGCAACTAATACGGGAATTATAGCTGCGTAGGGACATAATATGGACGACTGTTAGCATAGAAACTTGATGGGAGGTTTTCATGGTAATGCACAATTCATTTTTTAGTCAGTAGCATATTTCTACGCAGATCAAATATGCAATCTGACCTTATATTAGTTGAAGTAACGGTGTTTCCCAAAAAATTAAAATCATCGTCTCATCACACCAAGAACCTGGAGGAACATCATAAAGGACACCATAAAAAAAATTAATAAAGTTATCCATAGATAATCGACACCAAATGCACACCATGTCCACATTTATGTTTGCAAGCTGTACCTTTCCACGGCTGACTTAAGCTTCTGTAAGCGATCCTGCAGGAAAATAGTAGAGCAAGCTGAGCCTGCTATCCTTGATATCTGAGAACAGGAATTCCTATACTCTTAAATTTATGAGGTGCTATGTTTAGAAGGCTGTAAAAATGCAATGAACAAGGGATGATAGTTCGAAGGTGCAGTCTAGGTGAAGAAATACTGAATTAGCAGTGGATACTCATTCATAATGGGAAAGTTCTTAGAGCGTTGTCTGGTAACTAATTATATTACAGTAATCCGAACCAATACCAACCAAGCAGACTGCACAAGTGCACATTTCTCCATTTCACAGTCTTACTGAACTAGCACTGAGGAGAAACACCATAACAAAAGCATATACTTTGAATCTCTTATTTCACATGGACAGAAATCACATGACTATTTGTAGCTGAAGCAATGAATGTAAATTTTTATTGTTTTGGTACACCATTGCGTGATATAAGTAATCACATCGAGTCAAAATGACGATATCACACAGCATGCTAGATTAATTAGACGTCCAACAGATGGCAGGTGGAGTGCATAATGCAGAAAAAATTTCAAGCTTGATGTCAAGATCAGTAGAAGAACTAGCTGTTTCTTTTAAGCTAGCTGACGCAAATGGGAGCGTCAACTATCAAATTAAGGCTGTGCCCTTGATGCCATACAATAAATTGAACATAAAAGGAATTTTTGCTTGCACAAATCAACTGATCACAGCCCATGAGGCGAATTAACTGTACAACAACTCGAATCTCATCAAATGCAGCACCAACCACAGAGATAGAGCAGGAGTTAATTGATCTACAATGCCCTAAAGCAGCCAGATCATAGAAAATGCGCATTAATCTCCAAAAGTATTACTTGGGAGGAGCGCAACCTAATTAGCATGCCTGGCATCAGATTAGGCCAATTGAAATGGAACAAGAGCATCTACACTAATCCTAAACCAACAGATAGATAGAACAATCCAACACCGAAATACCAATCATGCAGCAAACAGATCTCACAAAATAAAAGCAATGGGAAGGTCAAGCAGGGTTAGGGGTTCCATACGGAAGAGGAGGAGGCCCACGAAGGCGCCGTCTAGGGAGGAGTAGGCGATGCGGCGAACGGAGAGGTCGAAGTACGCGTCCTACTTGGCGAGGCGGCGCGGCGTGGGGACGGCGTGTGGACAGCGCGGGGACGGCGTGGGGACGGGCGGCGGCGTGGGGATGACGCGGCGCGGGGACTGTGCGGGGACGGGCGGCGGCGTGGGGGACGCGCGGGGACTGTGCGGGGACGGGCGGCGGCGGCGGCGTGGGGATGCACGGCGGAAAGGCATTGAGGCTGGCGTAGGGCAATTTTGATCGGTCGCGGGGAGGACTTACGTGCCGCGCGGGCCAGTAGCTGGGATTTTGGGGGCCGGATGGGTTCTGGCGACACACGTAGCCCGCTATTTTCGTCGGCTGGGACCGACGAAAATCGCTGAGCCAGCCACGTGTCGTATTTTCGTCGGTTCGGGCCGACGAAAATAGCCTCGTCATGCCACGTGTCATATTTTCGTCAGTCCAGGCCGATGAAACTACTAAAATTTTTTTTCAAATAACTCGGGCGCGCTGTCTGAACTATTTTCGTCGGCTTTTTCAATCACACCGACAAAAATAAATATAATTTCGTCGGTTCCTACCTAGCCGACGAAAATAATCAGTTATTTACATCAGCCCTTTTTTGGCCGACGAAAATATTTTGGACCGACGAAAATAGTGTCGATTCCTGTAGTGATAATACATTAATCGTTATATATGAGAAAATAAACATGTCGTTCGTACAAAAGAAAGTATATATTTAATTAGTACAACTAATCTACGATTCGGCCTTCATTATGATCCCGGCGTATATACGTAGCTTTCTCACTCTCTTCCATATGACCTAGGTCAACGGCCTCTCCAAAAGAGGGAAGCTCATCGAATTGGTTGTACTCTTCCTCGTTGACAATATTCTTAACTCTGACAATCCTTCTTTTTTCTTGAATAACTACATGGCGCTCCTTATTAGCCGGGCCAGTTAAAAAAAATTTGTGTAATAGAATTAGCAAGTATGAATGCTTCTACTCTATATCTGACGAGTTTGAGGTCCACGGTAGTGATACCGTACTTGTCGATGTTCAGGCCCCCTAAAAGTCTGACCCATTGGCACCGAAAGAGAGGGACCTTTAAAGATCCGTAGTCAAGCTCCCAAATCTCTTCTATGAATCCGTAGTAGATTTGCCTATTTCCATTGCTGTCGTAGGCATCTATATGGATATCACTATTTTGGTTGGTGCTCTTTTTATCTTGTACTCTTGTATAGAATGTAAAATCATTTATGTCGTATCCTTGGAATGTCTCAATTGTAGTTGACGGTCCTTGGGCCAACACTTTCAACTGAGCACACTCTGTCTTTATACGCATCATGTGTCTACGCAACCAATGATCGAAGTTATCTCTATGTTCTCTCGCAATCAAAACTTTTGACTTCCCTAGGTTTGTTCTGGATAGCATGCTCTTATGCATGTTGACATACGGGGCCACCACAACTGATTGTCCCAAAACTGTAAAATGTGCTTGTGTGAATGAAGCTAGATTGCTAGTATGGAGTGATTTCTCGCCAGGTGTCCCTTTCTCCTGTAGCCTCCCCTCATGCCGAGTTACAGACACACCAATCGGTTTAAGATCCATATAATCAATGTAGAACTCAATGACCTCCTTGGTTCCCCAACCATCGGCAATGCAGTCTTTCGGGTGACGTTGATTATGAACATATTTTTTTATAATCCCCATGAACCTCTCGAAAGGGTACATCTGATGTAGAAACACGGGACCAAGAATCTGTATCTCTTTCACAATATGAACAATGAGATGAACCATAATATCAAAAAAAGATGGAGGGAAACACATCTCAAGCCTACATAGAGTGTGGACCATGTCTTTCTATAGCTTATTTAGTTTTAACAGATCGATGGTCTTCTGTGAAATCAAGTTGAAGAATGTACACAACTTTATAATTGGGTCTCAGACTTTCTCTAGCAGAACACCCCTAATTGCAATTGGAAGTATCTGTGTCAACATTACGTGGAAATCGTGAGACTTCATACCAATTAATTTTAATTCTTTCATTTAGACTAGTCTCTTTATGTTAGCAGAGTAACCAGACGAAACTTTGATTCCGTGCAAGCATTCGCACATGCTAATTTTTTTCTTTCTCAGAGTGTAGCAGGCTGTGGGAAGGTACTATTTGCCTGTATCCACTTCTTCGTGATGCAGCTTCTTCATGAGTGTCATATCTTCAAGGACCAACACGCTTGGAGTGTATCTTTCATTTTGCCAAGTATGTCTAGTAAGATACCAAGCAAGCTGTTGCACACATTCTTCTCTATGTACATGACGTCGATTGCATGTCAAACTTGCAAGTGCTGCAAATAAGGTAAGACTCAAAATATTGATTTCTTTTTCCACAAAGGAACCTTATCACGGGAACTCAAGATAGATGTATTGCGGGCTCTCTTTCTATAAATAATTGTAAGATCCTTTACGACCGCAAATATCTATTTCCTAGTGTAATTCTTCGGAGCTAAAGTAGTCTCCTTTGTCCCGTCAAAAGCCCTCTTATTATTGCAGTATGTGGGTAATCCTTGCGAAGGAACCTACGATGTCGCATGTAAGCCATTTTTCGACAGTTCTTTAGCCATCGGCTAGCTGTATCATCCAAGCACTAGACGCATCTCTTAAAGCCTTTTGTCATCTGGCCTGACAGATTACCAAGAGCAGGGTAATCATTGATGGTTACGAACAACGATACGCGTGGGATAAAGTTCTCTCCTTTATACTCATCTCATACCCGTACACCATCATTCCATAATATTAGAAGATCTTCAACCAATGGTTTGAGGTACACATCAATATCGTTGCCAGGTTGCCTAGGCTCTTAGACTAATAGTGGAGTTATAATGTACTTTCCCTTCATACAAAGCCAAAGAGGAAGGTTGTAGATACATAAAGTCACTGGCCAAGTGCTTTGACAACTACTCATGTTGCCGAAAGAATTCATCCCATCCGTACTCAACCCGACCTTATATTACTCACATCATATACAAAGTGCTTCTTATATTTTCTGTCGATGTTCCTGCATTGCACAAAATGAGCAAGGTGTCTAAGCATTCCATCCTTCTTATGCTCTTCGGCGTGCCATTGTAGCAATTGGGTATAACTTTTGTTTGCAAACAATCGCTTCAGGCGAGGGATTATAGGGAAATACCACACTACCTTACAGGGGATCTATTCTTCTTATGGTTCACCCTGACATCATCGTTGTGGATATCATCATCATTGCCCTTATACAGCTTTGCTTTGCAAACAGCATAGGCATCCAAGTTTGCAAACTCATTGCGATACAATATGTAATTGTTTGGACATGTGTGTATTCTATGTACTTCTAGTCCCAGTGGGCAGATAACCTGCTTGGCCTAGTATGTAGTTACATGCAACACATTACTCTCTAGAAGCAAGTCTCCCAAGAGACATAATAGCTTAGCGAAGCTCTTATCAGATTAATCGTTGCTTGACTTTAACTGCAGTAGTGAAAGCACAGTATGTAGCTTTTTTGTGCTCCTCCTTTCAGCCTGGTACAATGGTGTTGTAGAGTCCTTTACCATGCGCTCAAAATTTTGAAATTCTCTTTCACTCGTGAAGTCCCCCTCCCCATCACACAACATTTGTTCTAGGTCATCTTCGTGGCTATGAACGAACGTATCTTCGATTGCCGTTATATCGTTGTCTCCATCATCTTCATCAATGTGTTACCCTTCATGTACAATCTCATCTTTACTGTGCTTGGTCCAACAGGTATTACTAGCCTTGAAACCCCTTTGAAGCAAGTGTGCACGTATCGACACTATGGTAGAAAACAGTTTCTCATTTCTTCAATCAATGCATGGATAACACATATAGTCCGCCAGCTTCTTCGACTTGTGCACCACAGCCTTGTTCGGAAAACAAGTCACACCATCAAAGAACTCTAAGCCACGATGGTCCGTGTTATACATCCACCTTCAGTCCACCTACAATTAATTATATCAAACTAAATTTTAGTAAATCAATAAACGATCATAAAATAATTTATTATTTACATTAGTCATGCAGTAAGATTGGACACTTAGATAAATTTGGGCTATCCCAAGTAATGGTAAAATTGGACACTTAGCTAAATTTCGGCTATCCAAGTCATGGTAAACATGGACACTTAGCTAAATTTCAGGTATCCAAGTCATGGTAAAATTAGACCCTTAGCTAAATTTGGGCTATCTAATTTATGGTAAATTAGGACACTTAGCTAAATTTGGGTTATCCAAGTCATGGTAAAATTGGATACTTAACTAAATTTTGGCTATCCAAGTCATGGTAAAATTGGACAGAGTCTAGTTGATAATATACCCGTTGAGTAGATGGACACATAACAAATTTAGAAATTGATAACCATAAAGGGCCCTTGATCTTGCTTTTGATGATAAACAATTCAAGAGCATGGCAACTTGTCAGTTATTTCACTCTTTAATCCCGATGCCAACTCCTAACAAGAGAATATTCATCAACATAGCATCAAAGTTCCAAATATTACTGAATGATCACCAATAGTGGAGAAAATTGAAGTCCATAAAAGACACATACCATAATTGCCCTATGCTTATCCATTTTGACCCCAACCTCTTCCAATCCCAAATTCTACAAGTATGTGGTTTCTATAAGGATGTATGTATCTAGAAATTTTACAGATGTACAAAATCTGAATAAGAGAAGTGGAAACAACATAGTCATATGATATTAACCATTGTAGTTGGTCATTGAAAATGCCAGCAAACTCCAAAGCAATATAACCATCTCCTACTATTGCAATCTTCTCTGGTCTTGAAGGCAAGTCCAATGCTGCATCTGAATCAATAACATGCTCTATTCCTGGGTGGCCCATTTTCATGAATCATGGATATGAAAAAAGACTCGGTAAAACATTCAATATACAGGTTGTTAATAGCAAAAGCGTGTTGGTGTCGGGAACCGAATCTGCAAATCCGGACCCTCTGTGTATTCTGTACTAGTACAGGATCACGCTAGTACACACAGGAATAACAAGTTGAAGTACCACAATCATACAATGGAATTAATATCTGATACTTCAAACATGAATATAAGCGAGTTACAAGACCTTATGGTCACCTTACAATAATCGCCACCACGAGCGATAATATCAAAGTAGCACAAGTTCAACAATGAAGCAAAAGTGCAGTAATGAAACCCTCGTAGCCACAGCCAACCGACGAGGCTTAATCCCTAATTCTCCTGGCCTTCAATGAACTCCTCCTCCCAAGCTGGCACAGGTTCTTCTTCTGAGGTTTTTGTCGATGCAAGGGTGAGTATACAACATACTCAACAAGTTATGCACAATGCAAGTTCTATTACTACATGCATGGCTTATTCCAAAGGAAAGGCTTAAATGGTTATTTTGCATAAAGCAACATTTCTTTTTAACAGGTAATCCTATTAGATTAAAAGCGGTAAAACCAATATTATTAATAATTAATTTATCAATTCTTTTTCCAGAGGTTGGCACACAGCCCTAGTTTGATTCATCAGCTTTTGGCACACGGCCACCCATTCCACATTTTTATTTTGTGAAAATCTAACCCTTGACTGTAATCTCGAGCAATGTCCAATACTGCGGACGCGGCTATTCGAATAGATTCAACACACACTCTGTAGAGGGTGTACACTTTACCCACAGGATACAGTCGCTCACCACACAGGTGATTGATTGCAACAAAGTCTTTCAGAGACTAACACTTAACCAGTGAACCTCTCTAGTATTGCCCTTCTAACACTTCCCTCACACAGAGCCAAAGTTTAGAACAGGCAGATACAATTGGATGGGTACCAAGCCGTAGCACAGGTACGCTCCCCCATACAATTACATTTTTGTGTAGCTGTCGCCCCGAGGTGTCAAATGAAAGATATTAGAGACCTACTAAACTAGGTCCATCCCATTCCGGACAAGTGGTTGTACGAGAAACTCAGTTCAAAGGCTCGCAAGGTGAAGTCCTTAACTGTCTCGGCAAGACATCCATTTTATAATTCACGGCACACAGCCTTAACCATCACAATACAACCCATTGCCACACAGACCCACCTGGCACGAAGCCTTCTTGCCACTTGCCCCAGTCCAAATCATTTTCCACCTCGGTTTGCATTTATGTAACACATGCCAATGCCCACGTCATTGTATGAGTAGGACCACACAGGCCGCTACCCCCAATTCCATCTCATGACATCATCGCATTATTCTAAAATGCGTTCCATAATGGTTTAGTCAATATTCTTTTGCAAATTTGAAAGTCATTTCACGCATACAAGCATACTAAGCAGCTAATCACGGTCTAGCCTTCCGTGTTGGCTTTATAATAGTAACCAACTCTAATTAATATCTTAAGTTGATAAGGATTGCAGGGCATTCAGTTAATATTACAAGGTGGTATTAACAAGGTAGGGTATTATCTAAACTACCCAAGATTTATCAATGTCATTTTCTTAATGAACATAGCATGCATAGTTTAAATGGAAATACATTTTAAAAGTCTAGGGGCTATATGGTCAAAGCATGACTTGCCTTCGAATAGCAGTTGATTCTGGTCTGGCTCTTGTGACGGGTCTTCAAACTCTTCCCCGGCAACTTCTGGCAACTCGGAGTTTATTCGTACCAAGCGAACATATAAAAAATACACAATACAGACGGAAAGATAAATTTTAAAAATAAAATAAAATTCACTATTAAATAGCTCACATTTTAACAAATTTTTTGGGACTAGAATCACCTAAATCCGAGTTGAAATGCAAAAGTTATAGCAATTACAAGTTTCTGAAATTCAAATAAAAAGAAAACCGAATTATTCTATTTATTTTCCTACTGAAATTCCGGTTAAATCCCTCTCGGCGACACGTGTCGACACCAGAGACTGCTACATCGCTCTCGGCCACTGACATGTGGGCCCGGATGACGTCATACTGACATCAGCACACCCCGCGGTCCACCCACTGACAGGTGGGCCCCATGAACAGTGCATGACCCACTCAGCAACTTACACACGGCGCGCAAACATCACTCCACGCGACACAATTTCTTTCGGCCATTGGATTCAATTCCAACGGTCGGTATCTGACGACAATTGCGCCCCCCACGGCCCGCGTGGCAAGATCCTGACCCTAGATCGAAGATCTAACGGTTGCGGCTACCCGAGTAGAACACTATTCACCGCACCTACGCGGACACACCGGCGCGGTCGGATGCAGATCTAACGGCGATGGTTATCCGAGCTGTTCCCTATTCACAAGCCTACGCGGCACAATCCCAGTCGGACATCACGGATCTAACGACCATTAACACAACTTCTACGCAGCAGCTACGTGGATGACTCAGAACCGCACGATAGCCATCTAACGGCCATTTTCGAAACACCTCTATACGGCGGACGCAAGCGAGCGGTGACGGTCGCCGATCAAAATCCTACGGTCTAGATCTATCAAACTTAAACGAGTTCAGTTCTACGGTTAGAGGAGCGTGGCAATACCTCGGACGTCGCGATGGAAATCGATGGTGGTGGAGCTCGGCGAGATGGCGGCGGCGTAGCGACTCCGAAGACCCGGAGACGTGGAAGGCGATGGGCTCGGCGGCGCTTCTGGGTTTCTCGGCATGAAGAAGTGGTCGATCGGCGGCGGGACACGGTGAACTTCGGTGAAGGCCTCGGCTTGGCGAGTGACGGACGGCAGCGGAATGTGGAGAAACGCGGCGATGGTGATGGCAACTACGGAGAGCTTTCGAGAGAGCTACGGTGCACGGCAGGCACAAGAGAATAAACAAAATGAGCGATTGAGTGTCTGCATGCATTGGACTATAACCCCGCTCGGACATGCCTCAAAGCGCACGCAAATCCTCGCCATATCTTGGCTGACAAGCGATGAAGCGGTGGTGCGGCGGTGCTCCTCGAGGCAACGGTCACATCCCGCCGTTCGATCACGATCCAACGACGCTGATTGAATAACGGTTCGGTGGAGCTGTGCCACGCGTGGACATCACAATGGCCACTTACCAGATCCAACGTCTCCCGCGTTAAGCGCGACGCGGCTCATCCATGTCCGCACGATCAAGATCACACGGCTCGGAAACGGCGGCGTTAGGGTTTTCCCAGCGCGAGTACAGTGTTGGGCCCGGCCCAAAACTGTAGCTAACGGATTTTTCCGGTTTTTCTCAATAAAATAAATCCAAAAATTCAAAGTAATTATTTAAGGCACTAAAAATACTCGAAAAATTCTAGAAAAATTCCAGAAAATATTTCAGAGCATTTTGAGCCTAAATAAAATATTTTTATTTAATTTTCATAATTACGTTTTCTGATATTTAATTATTCAAGAGAGGATAATCTAATTTAATTTTATTTAAATCCAATTAGATCCCAAAAATTCACCAAAAATTCAGATAAATTCATTTAACTGCAATTAAATTTTAATTAATCCACAAAAATTTAAATAACTTCCAAAAAATAAATTTGGGTCAAATTTCGAGACGTTACAAACCTACCCCCCTTAACAGAATCTCGACCCCGAGATTTGAAGCCTAACTAGAGAATAGGTTTGGAAACTCCTTTTCAGATCTTCCTCTCGTTCCCATGTGGCCTCGCTTTCTGTGTGATTGCTCCACTGAACTCTGCAAAAACGGGTTGTCTTGCTCCTGGTTTTCCGATCCACTGTATCCAGAATTTTTATCGGTTGCTCTTTGTAGGTCAAGTCTTCCTGTAGTTCAACCTCTTCCAGTGATGTTTGCTCTTCAGGCACTCGAAGACACTTCTTGAGTTGTGATACATGAAAGACATTGTGTACTCCTGCTAATGACTGCGGTAACTCCAGTTGATATGCGACCTCTCCCCTGCGGCTTATGATCTTAAACGGTCCTACATATCTTGGTGCGAGTTTTCCCTTTTTGTGAAACCTTTGGACTCCCTTAAGAAGCGTAACTCTGAGATACACATAATCTTCAGGTTCAAAGCTCAAATCCCTGCAGCGATTGTCCGCATAACTCTTACGCCTTGATTCGCGATTTTCAACCTTTCCTTATCAATGCTATTTGCTCTTGACTTCTTGGGTATGTCGGTCGAAGACACGATGCTCACCAGTCTCATTCCAATTTAACGGTGTCCTACAAGGCCGACCATACAATGCTTCGAAAGGTGACATCTGAAGACTAGCTTGATAGCTATTGTTGTAACTAAACTCTGCATACGGCAAGCATTTATCCCAAGTCGATGTATATGCCAACGCACAGGCTCTTAACATATCTTCTAATATTTGAATGACTCTTTCAGTCTGCCCATCTGTCTGCGGATGATATGCTGTACTGAAGTTCAAACGGGTGCCCATTGCCGTATGCAACTTATCCCAAAATCTTGAGGTAAATTGGGTACCTCTGTCCGATACTATCTTCTTTGGCACTCCATGCAAGCAAACGATCCTTGCCATGTATAGCTCTGCCAACTTATCTCCTAAATAGGTTGTCTTTACCGGTATGAAGTGCGCAACCTTTGTCAATCGATCCACGATGACCCATATGGAGTCATAACCTCCTTGCGTCCTTGGCAATCCGGTGATAAAATCCATTCCGATTTCCTCCCATTTCCACTCTGGTATTTTTAATGGATCTGGACCCGGTCACCGATGCATAGCCTTGACTCGTTGGCATACATCACATAGTGCTATGTGCTCAGCAACCTCTCTCTTCATATTTGGCCACCAGAACCTTTCCTTCAAGTCTTGAAACATTTTTGCACTTCCTAGGTGAATCGAATACTTGGAGTCGTGAGCTTCCTCTAGTATTAACTGCTTTAACTCCTTTTTGTTAGGTACACAAATGCGCTCTTTCATCCTAGCGTGCCTTGTTCGTCTGACTTAAATTCTTTTGCTTGCCCTTCCTCCATCTTGGCTTTGATTCGCTTGATCTTCTCATCATTCTTCTTGTGTTCTCATTATCAGTTCTGGTGTTCTCCAAATGGTGGTGACTGGTGAATTGATGATCCAGCAATAGCTAATATTTCAATAATAAAATCCTAAATGTGTATATATATTTTTCTTTGGAGGTTCTTGAAAATCTGAAACTCAAAAGCGAAAATTCTACCATGATCTTACGGTGTCTTTGCCATACCACGAGCTTGAGGAATTATTTTTACAGTCCATCACCAAGAGAACATTGCATATATATATGTTATATCGTAACAACACTCCTAGTTATCACTTGGTCACTCAAGTTAATTAAGCGCAAATGACACTTGCCAACTCTCTGTTTTCTCTAGGATCTGCATCGTCTTCTTTCTACCTCGAATCAAATGAGAAAACACGAGAACTAAAAGCTGGGATGCCCAAACATGATATGAATATAAGGTATACAAACGCCAAGATTACCACCGAGATCCATTTTACCACTAACAATTTTATGCATCTTTCGATCGAGTTAATAATTGGTGAGCAGGAAAACTAAGAATTTTTCGAGGGAAATGAATTCTATTTTATTCCATTGCAAGTTGTTCAAAAGGACATCCTATGACCTGAATTAATTGGAGGGCCTTGTGATGCCGGGCTACTCATATCGATGAAGTAGATGCATTTCTTCCGAGCTGGGTAAATTGCTCATACTTTGAGCCACGAAATTGCATGAAGCAATGCATATAAAAAATGGTTAATGAATTCTAGTTTACGTAACATGTTCACTATAGCTTATTTGTCTCACACCTTGATTTTATATACGCCATCTTTGCTTTGTCTCACGTATAGTTCTGTGGCAACCAAAGTAAGTTGATAAATATCTGAGATGTGAATTATCTAAAGCGTAAGCGAGCGAAATTCAGTTATATTCTGATCCATGAATGAAAGTGAATTGATTAAGCATTGAAAGCAAAGAATAAGTCTAAATGGAGGCTAACTTATGTTAAGTATAATACTCGATTGCTTTGTTCGCAGATAGCGTAATTAAATCGAAACTTAATTTATGTTCAGTTATAAATGGAGGCTAACTTATGTTTAGTATGTTTTTTCAAAGGATGATGGGGTTTATGTTCAGGACAAATGTTTTTTCTTGCTTCTGTGGGGTTCAAGCTGTAGATCGATGTTATGGCATATCAATCTTTATTTCCACACTGAAGTTTTATTCTCCCCTACAGGTCTGCTCGTGGATTTATGTTTTGAGTTCTATGTTGGACTAATTTTCATCTTTGCCTTATTTAAAGTTGTGACTAGGAAGTGGGAATCCTTAATTCTAGCAATTGAACTTGTCTGATTTATATTCAAGTAAACAACCAACACCAATGTTTGGCTGCGGTGAGGTGATGGATTAGACCATTTAGGTTTACGATCTGAAGAGTTTTCCTTCGATGCTTTTATTAGGTCCATCTGCATTGCGGTGTGAACTTCATCTTTATCTCGAGAAAGCGTATTGATTTAGCTAATTTAAGTTGTTTAGTTTTCTTGGCACATGGCAGGAGGCTCGAGATACATTGATATGAAGGTGTACTGGTGTCGGTTTTGTTCCATGTTTAGAATCCTTGGATCTGAAAACACATTTTTCTTGTTGGCTTCAGTCTTTGGAAAAGTCATTCGTGGATGGGAAATCGGCATTTCTGGTTGTCATCTTTACTCTAAACCTTAACTTCCATCCTTTTGGAGTGATATTTTTTGAATTTAGATCTATCCTATTGTAGGTATGCGTGTTGGTGGCAAAGGAGACTTACCATCCCTCCAATTCAGGGGTAAGCATTTGTTTCCTTCTCATCTTTCATGGGCACATGTATTAAACACATTTTGTGCATATTTGTTGGAGGAGATAATTAAGGAAAACACTTAATTTTCTTGATTGATTGCACTTCTTATTCAGCTATGGTCTTTGGCGAAGGAAAAATACCCGACAAACTCGTGGCTAATCTATGAAGTTGAGCTCTTGAAAGTGAAGCGAGGCGAAAGGAACCTGAGCCTCTGCAAGCGCATGTTAGATGAAGGCATCGGATGTCATCTTTTGTTTTGCCTTTCAGGGAAGAATTCTCTTTGTCGACATAACATCCACACCTTACCTTTTAATTAATTATTTTTTCTGTTTGATTTCTCCTCCGGCTTGCTTTCGCATCGCTATCCCCACAGAGGTTTGTAGTATTTTTCTCATTCTTGCACATAGTTGTTCCTACTTGAATCTCATGAATAAGTTTGCTTCTGTGTATGATTCACGAGTTCGGTCTTACTATTTTTGTTTTCAATGGTGTCCTTCTGTGTATGATTCTTATGTATGATTCTGTGTTTGCTTCCTATGTATGATTCACTGTGTATGATTTGAGAATGTTATCTACATGCTTGAGGTAACAATATTTGATATCTGGTTTTTTAAAAAGGCGATATGATTGTATAGTAGCATTAGGAGAAGTATTGATGAGAAAATTTCGCCCTTCGTGTTGCTTGAGGAAGCTTGACTATCTTCTGTTATTTTCTAGGATTTTTTTGAGAATTTTCTAGGACTTTATATGTTTTTAATTTTTTTGAGATTAAATTATTATTTTCGTCGGCTTTTGGCGGCGAAAATAACTAATTAACCGACGAAAATATTAATTACGCGACGAAAATAATGATTGGCCGACGAAATTAAAAAAATTGGCCCACGAAATTACTGCTTTTTTTTGTCGAGTAGACCGACGAAAAGAGCTGAAAAACCGACGAAAACAAGTTAATTTCGTCGGCCTAGGCCGACGAAAATATAAATGCCACGTCAGCCTCAGGCGCGGCTCGTGTGCAACGACTTGTAATTTCGACGGTCACATAAGCCGTCGAAAATAAGTTTAATTTCATCGGTTGCCGACGAAATTGACCGTATTATCGTCGTTTTTGTTCCGTCGGCCAAAAGCCGACGAAAATAGGTGAAAAGCCGATGAAAATAGCTATTTTCGTCGGCTTTTCACCTATTTTCGTCGGCTTTTGGCCGACGAAAATACTGCGGATTCTGTAGTGCCATCTCCTTTGCCTCATGTTCAGGTCAGATTGGGTGAAAATGTATTTAATGCTTTTATGGTCTGTATACATCTCACACCTGTTACCAATAAGATAGTGACGCTATATCTTTAATGCATGCACCACGGCTGCTAATTCTAGATCATGCGTCGGGTAATTCCCTTCATGTGGCCTTAATTGCCTTGACGCATAAGCTACTACCTTCTCATTTTTCATCAATACGCATCCAAGCCCTTGGCGTGATGCATCGCAGTAAATATCAAAACTTTGGTGCACATCTGGTTGAACTAACACTGGTGCTGATGTCAGTCGTTTCTTCAATTCTTGAAAACTCTTCTCACAATCCGGTGTCCACACAAATTTCTTCTCTTTCTTTAGCAACTGCGTAATTGGCCTGGCAATTGTCGAAAATCCTTCTATAAATCGGCGGTAATAACCAGCCATTCCAAGAAAACTTCTAATCTGTGTAACCGTCTTTGGTGATTCCCAATGTAGTACTGCCTCAACCTTGCTTGGGTCCACTGCAATTCCTTCCACGGTCATTACATGCCCTATGAAATCTACCTTACTCTTCCAGAAATCGCACTTACTGAATTTTGCATATAACTGTTGCTCTCTTAGCTTCTCCAGCACTAATCTCAAATGTTGGGCGTGCTCTTCATCAGTTTTTGAATAAACTAAAATATCATCTATAAACACGACCACAAATTTATCTAAGTATTCCATAAATACTTTATTCATCAGGTTCATAAAGTATGCTGGCGCATTCGTCAATCCAAACGACATGACTGTGAACTCAAAGTGTCCATATCTTGAAGAAAATGCAGTCTTGGGTATGTCCTCTGTCTTGATTTTCAACTGGTGGTATCCTGACCTAAGGTCAATCTTGGAGAATACTCCTGCTCCTCTTAATTGATCAAAAAGATCATCTATCCGGGGTAACGGGTATTTATTCTTTATCGTTACTTCGTTAAGCGCACGATAATCTACACACATCCGAAAGCTCCCATCCTTCTTCTTGACGAACAGAACCGGCGCTCCCCATGGCGGCAGGCTCTACTGATGAATCCTTTTTCCAATAACTCCTCAATCTGCTTTCTTCATCTCAACGGTTCTTGGTGGACATTCGATATGGTCTCTTTGCTATTGGTGCGGTTCGGTACTAAGTCAATTATGAACTCTATGTCTCATGCGGTGGCATTCTGGTAATTCCTCGGGAAAAACATCGGGTATTCATCGACCATTATTACGTCTCTTATCTTGACGATCTCCGTTGTTTACTAACATCTGTCCTTCTCGAATCGCCTTCGCTTGAAATTCCACTTTTCTACCTTCAGGGTTCTCAATAGACACAACTCTTCGCACGCAGTCTAATACGGCCTTATGCTTAGTCAACCAATCCATTCCCAGTATAAACGTCCAGGGTTTGGGTATATAATATAATAAGGTTCGCTAGGAACTCTACCCCTTTTATTAATAGCTTAACCCCAGAACATCTGACCTTAGAGCGGAGTTCTGATCCAGGGGATTGGACTAGAAGTGTACTTTTTAGGTTAACAATATCCAATTCATTTATCACAGCAAAATCTCGAGAAATGAACGAATGTGAAGCTCCAGAATCGAATAACACTGTAGCTGGCACTGAATTGACAAGGAACTTACCGAGCACGATGTTTGTATCATTCTGGACCTCGTCTGCGGAGATATGGTTAATTCTGCCTCGCGTAAATGCCTGCGGTGTGGCTCCAGCTTGGGCGGGTCTTCGGCTTCCTCCTTGGATAGGAGTTTTAGCTGGCGTGTTCCCTAAATTGAAGCGCACTGGTGTCACTCCTCCTTTCTTTGGGCACACATTGGCGAAATGCCCAGTTTCATTGCAATTGTAGCAGCGTCTTCCTGACATCTGCTGATTTCCTCCGTTCGGATTAACAGATTCGATTTGGGAGTGCGAGGGTTTGTCCGGTGGTCTTGGCATTGGCGTGGCGTCACGATCTTGCTTCCTGCTGGAATCGGTGAGCTACTGGGTATCATTCTTGTTTTCTGCTGACCATGGTGTCCTCCTTGCTGTGCCATGCGACGCTTGCGGTTATCATCAAGCTCCTTGCGCTTGTCTTCCAGTATAAGTGCCTTATTAACCAGCTCTTGGAAATCGGGGAAAGTGTGGGTAATCAATCCCACCTGTAAACCAGTGTTAAGCCCCTTCATGAATCGGGATTGCCTGGCCTTATCGGTCGCTACGTCTTCTGGAGCGTAGCGTGCAAGTTGAGTGAATTTATTCAGATAATCAGCCACTATCTGGCCTCCTTGCTTAAGCGCTCTGAATTCCTCCTTTTTCAACTCCATGATACCCTCCGGCACATGGTATTGACGAAAAGCTATAGTGAATTCTTCCCAAGTAATTTCCTGCGGGTTCTCCTGCGATGCGCAATAATTTTCCCACCATTCAGCGGCGGTTCCCTCAAGCTGGCGAGAGGCGTAAAGCACCCTCTCATTTCCATCACACTGTGTTATATGTAGTTTCCTCTCTATGGTTCTCAACCAATCATCTGCCTCTAACGGGCTAGCATTGCCTGAGAAAGTAGGCGGACGTGTCCTCATAAATTCGGACAATCTCGAGTAAGGACGTGGCCTTGTTCGCACTTGGTTGTTGGCGGCGCTGGGTGTTGATTTGTTGTACGGTTGCCATCATGGTTTGCATTAATTGAGTTTGAGCTGCAAGAAAAGCTCCCAGATTCTGCATATCAACTGGCGGTGCTACCTGTGGTGGTGGTGTACTGCTCTGACTGCCTCCGGGACGTGAACCACTGCCTCCGGCTCCGTTGTTGCGAGTGTTCACCATCTGCTGATTGCTTCGACGGTTTTAGAGATGAGAGGGAAGGAATAGGCAAGTAGAAGAACTTATATGGGGAAACAGGTGTAACTTAAAACCCTTTAAACATTAAAGCATAGATAATAGATAGGTATGGGTTCTTACATAGTCTAAGGACTATGCAACCATAATAACAGCCACAAACATCACATCAAATAGTTCATTACAACATTGCACATCTAAGCTCGAAATTTAAAGACGCGACTCCAAAACAGGTGAGTCTCGACGCAAAAGCTGACTACCACGACTCTGAAAGAGCTCACTCCTCAAGCCAACCCGGCTGCGGCTCGCCGATCACGTACACAGGCGGGTGAGCTGGCATCGGGGCAAACTAATCCCCATGCCCTCCCACTGGTGTTGCTGGGGGCACCACCGGCTGCTGGTCCTCAGGCGCGGGCTCCTGCTCCTCCTCGTCCTCATCGTCGAGCTCCATGACGGCCTCAGGTTCCCCGTGACCTTAGAGAGCCTCCTCCAGCTCGGCGATCCTCTGAACGGCGTGCTCTCTGGTCTCTCGCAGGGCCACCTCGGTCTCCTCCAAGACGCGGTACACAGCCTGCAGCTCCGTAGTCGTAGCGTCCATGACCTCCTCCTGAGCCCCGGCAAACCGGCCCAAGTGCACGACGGCAGCGTCGTCCTCCAGCTCCAAGCGCGCCTGGAGGGGTCCTCCCGCGTGTGGGTGCACACGGAAAGCAGTGTCCCACAGCTCGTAGCCGTAGTCCCTGCTAACCCGACGTAGCGCTACCCGGGCACACTCCTGTATGCCCGCCTCGTAGCTGGCTCGCTTCACCCCAAGGTGGAGCGGTCGACTAGCACGCCCGTGCTCTCGCGCGTACAAGGTGAGGGTCGTCTCCCAACCGCGGTTGATCCCGTTGACCATCCAGGTGCGGGATCGGTAGAGAGGGCGGTCGAAGCCTCCCAACACCTGGAGCATCCTCCAAAGCTCCGCTGCGTAGCCTCTGTGACACTCGCCGAAAAGAGTGAACCATCCACATCTGCCAAAGCAACGCGTCAGTACTAAAATTTTAAAAAGAATACAAAAGTAACAGCAAAATACAGCATAGGTATGAAGTAAGGAAGAAGGGACGAGTCAAGATTTCATTGATTATTCTTGCCCAAATTTTATTCCTTAATAATTAATTTTTAACTAGGGTCAAGTCCTACAGTCAGTATGGCTCTGATACCAACCCTGTCGGGACCCGAATCTACAAATCCGGACCCTCTGTGTATTCTGTACTAGACCAGGATCACGCTTGTACACACAGGAATAACAGGTTGAAGTACCACAATCATACACAGCGGAATTAATAATACAGTACTTCAAACATGAATATAAACGAGTTACAAGACCTTATGGTCACCTTAAAATAATCCGCCACGCAGGGCGATAATATCAAAGTAGCACAAGTTCAACAGCGAAAGCAAAAGTACGGTAAAGAAACCCCTCGTAGCCACAGGCAACCGACGAGGCTTAATCCCTAATTCTCCTGGCCTTCAATAAACTCCTCCTCCCAAGCTGGCACAGCTTCTTCTTCTGAGGTTTTTGTCGATGCAAGGGTGAGTATACAACATACTCAACAAGTTATGCACAATGCAGTTCTATTACTACATGCATGGCTTATTCCAAAGGAAAGGCTTAAATGGTTATTTTGCATAAAGCAGCATTTCTTTTTAACAGGTAATCCTATTCGATTAAAAGAGGTAAAACCAATATTATTAATATTTAATTTATCAATTCTTTTTCCAGAGGTTGGCACACAACCCTAGTTTGATTCATCAGCTTTTGGCACACGGCCACCCATTCCACACTTTTATTTTGTGAAAATCTAACCCTTGACTGTAATCCCCGAGCAATGTCCAATACCGCGGACGCGGCTATTCGAATAGATTCAACACACACTCTGCAGAGGTTGTACACTTTACCCACAGGATACAGTCGCTCACCACACAGGTGATTGATTGCAACAAAGTCTTTTAGACACTAACACTTAACCAGTGAACCTCTCCAGTATTGCCCTTCTAACACTTCCCTCACACAGAGCCAAAGTTTAGAACAGCAGATCTGATTGGATGGGTACCAAGCCAGAGTACAGTGCACGCTCCCCATCTGATTACATTTTTGTGTAGCTGTCGCCCCGAGGTGTCAAAGAAAAGATATTAGAGACCTACTAAACTAGGTCCGTCCCATTCCGGACAAGTGGTTGTACGAGAAACTCAGTTCAAAGGCTCGCAAGGTGAAGTCCTTAACTGTCTCGGCAAGACATCCATTTTATAATTCACAGCACACAGCCTTAAACATCACAATACAACCCATTGCCACACAGGCCCACCTGGCACGAAGCCTTCTTGCCACTTGCCCCAGTCCAAATCATTTTCCATCCCGGTTTGCATTTATGCAACACATGCCAATGCCCACGTCATTGTATGAGTAGGACCACACAGGCCGCTACCCCCAATTCCATCTCATGACATCATCGCATTATTCTAAAATGCGTTCCATAATGGTTTAGTCAATATTCTTTTGCAAATTTGAAAGTCATTTCACGCATACAAGCATACTAAGCAGCTAATCACAGTCTAGCCTCCCGTGTTGGCTTTATAATAGTAACCAACTCTAATTAATATCTTAAGTTGACAAGGATTGCATGGCATTCAGTTAATATTACAAGGTGGTATTAACTACGTAGGGTATTATCTAAACTACCCAAGATTTATCAATGTCATTTTCTTAATGAACATAGCATGCATAGTTTAAATGGAAATACATTTTAAAAGTGTAGGGGCAATATGGTCATAGCATGACTTGCCTTCGAATAGCAGTTGATTCTGGTCTAGCTCTTGTGACGGGTCTTCAAACTCTTCCCCGGCAACTTCCGGCAACTCGAGTCTATTCGTACCAAGCGAACATATAATAAATACACAATATAGATAGCAAGATAAATTTTAAAAATAAAATAAAATTCACTATTAAATAGCTCACATTTTTACAAATTTTTAGGGACTGGAATCACCCAAATCCGAGTTGAAATGCAAAAGTTATAGCAATTATAAGTTTCTGAAATTCAAATAAAAAGAAAACCGAATTATTCTATTTATTTTCCTACTGAAATTCCGGTTAAATCCCTCTCGGCGACACGTGTCGACACCAGAGACTGCCACGTCGCTCTCGGCCACTGACATGTGGGCCCGGATGACGTCATACTGACGTCAACACACCCGGCGGTCCACCCACTGACAGGTGGGCCCCATGAACAGTGCATGACCCCCTCAGCAACTGACACGCGGCGCGCAAACATCACTCCACGTGACACAATTTCTTCCGGCCGTTGGATTCAATTCCAACGGTCAGGTATACGGCAACGGCTGCGCCCCCCCACGGCCACGTGGCAAGATCACAGCCCTAGATCGAAGATGTAACAGTTGCGGCTACCCGAGTAAAACACTATTCACCGCACCTATGCGGACATACTGGCGCGGTCGGATGCAGATCTAACGGCGATGGTTATTCGAGCTATTTCCTATTCACAAGCCTACGCGGTGCAATCCCAGCTGGACATCACGGATCTAACGGCCATTAACACAACTTCTACGTAGCAGCTACGTGGATGACTCAGAACCGCACGATAGCCATCTAACGGCCATTTTCGAAGCACCTCTATACGGCAACGCGGCACGACGGTGACGGTCAGATCAAAACCCTACGGTCTAGATCTATCAAACTTAAACGAGTTCAATTCTACGGTTAGAGGAGACGTGGCAATACCTCGGACGTGCGATGGAAATCTGACGGTGGCTGGAGCTCGAGCAGATGGCGGCGGCGTAGCAGCTCCCGAAGACCAGAGACGAGGAAGACGATGGGCTCGATGGCGCTACGGGGTTTCTCCGGCGCGAAGAAGTGGTCTAATCGAGGTGGCGGGACACGGCGAACTCGGTGAAGGCCTCAGCTGCGGCGGAGAGTGACGGACGACGGCGGAATGTGGAGGAAACCGCTGCGGTGGTGATGGCAACTACGGCGAGCTTCCGAGAGAGCTACGGTGCATGGTAGGGCACAAGAGAATGAGCAAAATGAGAGGTTGAGTGTGCTGCATGCATTGGACTATAACCCCCGCTCGGACACGCCTCGAAACGCACGCAAATCCCTGCCATATCTTGGCGCCAATGAAGCGGCGGCGGCGGTGCTCCCTCTCGAGCAACGGTCACATCCCGCCGTTCGATCGCAATCCAACGGCGCTGTTTGAATAACGGTTCGGCGGAGCTGTGCCACGCGTCGACATCACAACGGCCACTTACCAGATCCAACGTCTCCCGCGTTAAGCGCGACGCGGCTCATCCATGTCCGCACGATCGGGATCGCACGGCTCGAAAACAGTGGCGTTAGGGTTTTCCCGGCGCGAGCAAAGTGTTGGGCCCGGCCCAATACTGTAGCTAACGGATTTTTCCGGTTTTTCTCAATAAAATAAATCTAGAAATTCAAAGTAACTATTTAAGGCACTAAAAATACTTGAAAAATTCTAGAAAAATTCTAGAAAATATTTCAGAGCATTTTGAGCCTAAATAAAATATTTTTATTTAATTTTGATAATTACCTTTTCTGATATTTAATTATTCAAGAGAGGATAATCTAATTTAATTTTATTTAAATCCAGTTAGATCCCAAAAATTCACCAAAAATTCAGATAAATTCATTTAACTGCAACTAAATTTTGATTAATCCACAAAAATTTAAATAACTTCCAAAAATTAAATTTGGGTCAAATTTCGGGACGTTACAGTTGGCTACAAACACGGAATCCAAATTTCGAACAAACATTCCCGCGGATCAAAAGTTGCAATTGGACATACGAAGAGTACAATATGGGGGCGGAGGGGGGAAGTTCGCTTATGTGCAGCCGATATTGTCAATACATGATGGTGGCGAAGGGCATGCGACCGCTCCTCACGCTGATGGTTAAAAGATCGTAGTTGTACTTGAGGGAGGTGAAGGCAGCTTGAGGGAGGCAGAGGAAGCCCGAGGGAGGCGGAGGTGGCCTGAGGGAGGTGGATGCGCGGGCGAAGGAGGCAACTTTTGCACGGAGGCATGGGTGTAGGATACTAGGGTTTGCGTGGGACTCTTGCACGTGGAACAAAGATGTGGATGACTTTGTAGCCGATATATCACAGATGGTTCTAAGATTGAACCATATGTGATACTAATAATCCTAGATGGTTTTTGGCTAAAACCGTTTGTGATGTGCCCCTCATCACAGATGGTTTTAGCAAAAATCTGTTCGTGATGTGCTCAAGATTTATCACAGACTGTTTTTGCAAAAAACCGTCTATAATGACACCTCATCACAGGCGGTTTTTGAAAACTGTCAGTGATGAGGAGTCTAATATAACTCCTTTTGTAGTACTGTCACTATCTATCTTTCATTCATACTTTAATATTTTTGCAATTTTTAAAAAGTGATGAATAGAAGCACCTCTAACCACCGGTGAAACCAGAAAAAATAGAGAGTGGGGTCAACAAATTATATTAAATTGACATAAACAAATTAAATAGTTTATGTTATATTCTTATCGGTTCAAGGGCTAGTAATAATACTTTATTATTTGATAAATACTTGTACAATGTTTGCTTGCCAAACTTTTATAAATCTATGAATAAGTTAACACCAATTAGTCAAATAAATTGGCTATTGTCTCTTTCTAACCTATTTACATAGTTGCAATTGACAAAAAAATATCATAAATCAAAAGAGAGGCTCATATTGTCAATTTGTTATTTTGGTTAGCCTACTTTGCCAGTCTGGCACTTGCCACGCTGTGCTGGGTGTGCTCACCATCGCAGTGGTGAGTTGCCCATCGCCACACACTCGTGCCCTCGCTAGCTCGTATTCTGTCTCCATAAGGTGCGTGAAACGATTTTGACTCAGTGGGCAATCATATCCTCGCCAAGGAGAGACGTGGAGGCACGTCCTTTCACTCTCTATGATCTTTGCGTGGGTTCGACTCTTGTTGTATAAGTAGCAAACGAAGTTAAAAATTGCCAAATTAGGCATCTAATAAGTAACGGCTCTCCAAGCCACATGTTATCTAAAGAATTCATGAACCTAGCAAAGCTTCTTCTTCCTGTAGCCACACCCAAACATGTATACATTCACTGTTGTTGTGTCAAAAATTAAACACCGCTGCTAAAGTGGTACTTAACATAACGCCCCCTCCCCTCCCCCCACTGTCACAAGCGCCGGCTGGTTACACCTCTGCCTCCAACTATGTCCTTTCATAGAAGCACCTCTCAAAAAATATAAGCACACAACTCTATTCATATTCTTATTCCTTCCTTTCTTGTAAATTCCACCACACATTTGCCAAGCAAGAATGCACGCATGAAGACAGGCGCGCTCTACCTAGCTGGAGTTTGTGATGTTGTTGTGGCCATCTGAGGCCGTGACGATGGTTGATGCGGTGGTGGATGCAGATGCTAGGCGGTTACTATTGCACGAGTGCTCGTCAAAGTAGCACTTCTTCCCGTATGGTTGGTTCGGAATCTAACAACAGTAGCAGGTATGCAGAGGCACCTCCGGACTGGCACATGAATATTTCACATCTGCGAGTGACCGCATGTTCTTGTTATTATTGCTGCTATCACTACAAGATGGTTTATTGGCGCAAGCGGTATTACTGCTTTGAAAAATAATAATTAAAAGCTGACATACCTCTTGCAAAAAGTATTTTAATTAAAAGCTGTAGTGCCGCTTTTAAAAATAAGCTATCTAAGCTGCCCGACAGCTTGGAAAAATAATTTTAATTAAAAGCTACGGGACCGCTTGGGAAATGTTTCTATACAGTTGTACCACTTCCAATATTATTTTGGCGGGGCGTGCGGATGCTAAAAACTAATATTGGTGGGGCGCATGGATGCTAAAACCTTTCACGGGGAAATGAAACCCTAAACCTATTCGATCAGTCCCCTCCCCATTCACTCCCCAAGGGCCGCAACTCCCGCCTCCCGTGCTCCCGCCGCCACCGCCCGCCTCTCTCTGCCAACCAGCCTGACCCTTCCCTCACCCTAGCTCTCTGCGAATCTGACCCTGCCCCCCAGGCCCCAGCTCACAATCCCAACCCTAGCCGCCACCGCTGGCCTCCCCAGCGCCCACTGCCGTCTGTTGCCCCATCCGCCGACCTCCTCGTCGCCTGCCGCCCCGTCCGCCGGCCTCCTAGTCGCCCGTCGCCCCGTCCTCGTCCGCCTCCGCCCATCGCCCGTCCCCTCCCGCCGCCCGTCACCCGTCTAGCCCTCCCGCCTGTCGCCCGTCCGGCCTCCCGATTGCCCACCGCATTGGGGTAAGGATCCTTGCGCCGTCAATAATGTGAACAATCAGTATTTAATGATGAGAGCACTATTGCGATTGAGGCGTGGTGCTGCTGATGGCGAGGGTGACGTGGCGCTTGCTTCTTGGCGACCACCATCTCTGCTGGCTGCTCTTTGGATCCAGCAGCTACACCTGCTCTCCCTCGCCTCCAACGTGCTCCTCCTCCTTCTCACCGTCCTCTTCCCTCTGGGCCAAGGCAAGACGCCTCCTCAGCAGTGCGTGCCTTGACCTTCCCCTCCTCCCCATCTTTGCTATGCTATGCTAGGAGTATCTTGCTTATTTCTATCCCATATTGCCATTCCATCGGTAATTCTTCTGCGTCCTATGCTATAGTGTTCATGGTTCATTGCCCCTCCGGTTGATCTACTAGATGGAATTTCGAATCCTAGCTAGCTAACCTGTGCAATTTGTATAAGATGGATAGACCGACAAAAAAAGAGTTGACAAGAAATAATCAAATTGTGAAAAAAGATCACAACTTTTTCCCCATTGCCAGCAATACGCTTTGTGTTGTTTCCCTGGCACACACGGACATGAGCGACACACTTCACTTTCCATTTTTGGGATCACCAGTTGTGCGTAATAAAATTCTTGCACGTTACTGCTATTCAGGACTTCAGATGCCAGGCAAATTTAGTCACAAGCTGTTCACCACACCACTGAAGCACACATATCGTTAGAATCCTTCCAGAAAAGCAACAACCACACGCAAAACATGTATAATCTTTTTGCAATGTTTCATTGGTATTTGGTAATTAATCTTTTGCAATGTGATGTAGTAGTAGGATCTATTCAGAGAACAGCCATCACATCATGCTTAGCCACATCACTTTGGCCGGTGGTTGTCGGATTAGTTTACTTGTGATATTTGTTTAAGGATTGGTGCAGTTTTACTTTCGCGTTGCTCCTTGTTTATTAGCATGAGACTCAAAAGACCCGAGCTGATTGTGTTGTTATGAGCATTGTGGTTTCTTTTTTGCTAAATTGCGAGATGAGTGTCCGTCTCCTAACACCAAAAGCCATGCACTATTATTTGACTGCCAAATAATCCAAATAAGCCTTGTATTGGAACCTTATTTATGTTACGAAATGTAAAAGATAAAAACTAATGACTCATGGAACAATGATCGTGCTAGGACTGCTACTCTTTAGTCATTGTGAAGTGTCTGGTTATCCTAAATGTTGTTAACAATGTGCACAATGAGCATGTCTGTATTAACTAGAAATTAGTCCCTCCAAGACCGAGAGTAAGTTTATAATCTGCTTTTAGACAAATGTTGCAACTTCCTTGAAGCTCCTTTTCAGTTTGATCTGTTGAAAGTAACTGGACTTAATCAAAAGTCGATGAGAGGTAATTTCAAGTGGCCTTACAAAATATACAAGACTGTAATTTAGCAATATTTAAAGTCCTTTTCAGTATTTATGTTAGGATTATGTCTCCAATTATGTATTAGTTAGGATTTTATGTAGGGTTTTGTTTGATTTTTGATCTCAGAGTATTCGTTGAAGTGGTGTTTGAGCTGTACTCATTTGAAGTCTTTAGTGGGATTAGTTCCTCGGGATTTTTCTTTTAAGATTTTTGAATTGATGAGTGAGAGGAGTGGTGTTTGATTCCAAGACGGGGTTACAGGGGATGAGTGAGAGCAATGGAGGAAGCAAAACATGTTATCAAATTTGTGTTATTTACTACTCTGATGAGTAATCTTTAATGTGTGAAACAAGAACTTTCTCAGTATATTTACTACTCTGATGAAATGGCAATGTACCAACAAACTAGATTGGACATCAGAAGCATAAAGATTAATAATATAGCTTACCATGTTGTGCTTGATGTTTTCAAACTATTCTAATCATCATCATGTTCTGCTCATGATTTTCCACACGAACAGGCAATTATTTTGTGTTTAATCTATTAAAGGCAATAAAATTAAAGAAGAAAAGTACTCTCTCAAACTCCATTGTATCATGTAATGTAAATAAATAAAGATAGGTGATTTTGCATTCCAATGAAGGGGTTCATATTTTAAACTGTACAAGATTTGTGTGGTGTGCTTTCATGCAATTTCCCTCTTTATAATACAATTTTGTTGATAGTCATTGAGAGATCTTTGGTCAATATAAAACTATCAGTAAGTTGTGAATTTTAGTAGGATATAAGCCTATCATGTTACATATGAATTAATACTGCCTTTGTTTCATATACAAAAATAATTGTTTCAGTTTATTTACCTTTGCAAGATCTAGCTAATCTTATTCTGGTGTAGTGAGATGAGGCTATGTATGCCTGTTGCTTGCAGCACATGTTGTCTAATTCAGATAACTTTATGAAAATATCTCTGTATACATTTTGATTCTAGCTCAACTGTGCATTTCTCATTCCAAGATTTAATCAAAGGAACTAACTAGGCTTTGCACCTTCCATGAGCTATCTGGAACTGTTCACTTGCAATTTGTTTTTATTTATTATCATTGTGCTATAGTTGAATGTGAGTACTTACTTGTGAATTTGAGATTCTTGTTAATATTGTTTGAAGGGGTTGTCAATGAAGTTCTCGATCAAACAAAGTGATAGAAATTTTTTAGATGATGTGTGTGCATGGACTAATATATATATGGTGGTATATATATTGTATGGACTACTATATGAAGATGTCCTATGTTGTATGGAACTTGTCAATTGTCATGTGCTAGTGATATTTTATATGGTTTATGCTCTTTGACGCCATAGTTTGACCGTATGTTTTGTATTATTTGTGTCGTTATATGTTTTGGTTGGATTATTTTTATCACAAATTTTAATGCTATACAATTCACATTCCACAGTATCTTGGAGAGGGGAGCCATGCCTAGACGCAGCAAGGCGCAGAGGGAGCTGCCGTGATCGGTTGAGCAAGCAGGTGCAGCATTGGCCATCTTCATCCGGTCATTAAGGTATATGATTGATCAAATACCCTCTTATTTGACTACAAGTTTTATTGTCTATATCATCAATTGAGATGGTACTTTGGGTTTGATACAAATTGTAGTTCAATCGCCTATTCATTTTTCATTGGACAATCATCATGAGCATGAATAAGGATAGGATGAGTGAGCCAAGGTACAAGTTAAACAACTTATAATTAAATTAAATATACACACATCTTGTAAACTAAGTATGCATATAATATAATTAATGATAATTGTAGGCACTCAAAGAAGTATCTGGATGGCGTCAAAAGTTTCTCAGAGTTTGCTTTTACAAATTCAGCAAAAGGAAATCAAATTCGATGCCCATGCAAAAAGTGTGTGAATAGCACTTGGGATATAACAACGGTTGTCCATGAACACTTGATATGCGAAGGATTCTTCGAAGGATACACCACATGGATTTTTCATGGAGAGAAAACTGTAACGCATGAACAATAAAGAGAACTCACATGTGAACCTAAAACTTATTTAGAAATGGAGCAAGAAATAGATGATGAGATGACAGAAATGCTTGATGACATAGGATATGGTTTCCAAAATGGTAGTGACGGTGACAGTGATTTAGGGGGACCGAATGAAGATGTTGAGGCTTTTTATAACTTAGCAAATGATGCTAGCCAACCACTGTATCATGGGTGCAAATTCACCAAGTTGCAGTTTGTAGTGAGACTTCTTCACACTAAGTTTTTTGGGGGGTGGACAAATAATAGTTTTGATACTCTTTTAAAATTACTTGACGAGGCCTTTCCAGTAGACCCTTCACTACCAAAAAATTTTAATGAAACTAAGAAGATGGTGAGCTGCCTTGGATTAGGTTACAAAAATATCCATGCATGCAAATATGATTGTGTACTTTTTTGGAAGGATCATGCAAAAAAAGATGCTTACCCAAAATGTGGTACTTCTAGATGGAAGTTAGAAAAGAAGAGTCCTGATGGAAAGAGAGTGCACAGGGTTCCCCATAAAGTTCTTCGACATTTTCCATTCAAGAAAAGACTTCAAAAGTACTATATGTCTAGAAAATTAGCAAGTGATATGAGGTACCATAAGGAAGGCCTTCCAAAGGATGGACTAATGTGTTATCCGGTAGATTCAACTCTATGGAAGGATTTTAACAATAAGTACCTAGAGTTTAGTTCTGATTGTCGCAATATTAGGCTTGCTCTAGGTACTGATGGTATGAATCCTTTTAGAAGTTTAAGTTCAGCATATAGCACATGGCCTGTTATCTTAATTCCATACAACCTGCCACCATGGATGTGCATGAAGCAACCAAATTTTATTTTGTCGTTGCTTATCCCTCGTAAATAAATGTGTTGGAAAGGACATGGATGTATACTTTCAGCCTTTGATCCATGATCTATTAGTTCTTTGGAAGGAAGGTTATAGAACTTATGATGCAGCAACTGGTGAATGGTTTCAACTACGAGCCGCGTTGTTGTCAACAATTACTGATTATCCTGGTCTTGGATATGATCAATCCCTTGTCTTCATATAAATGTTAGTTTTGTTTGTGTATAGATAAACAGAAGGAAGTCCGTTACCTGACAAGATGTACCAAATACTAACCATGGGGTATTCATTCACTTCACGTTTATGGTGACCAAATTGCATGCTTCTACATTATTAATTTGTAACTCAAATTAAACTTTTAGGTGGGAAGGCATGTCATTTTGTACTCGGTTGTAGGACAGAATGTTCCGGTAGCTAAAGCTACCATTAAAAGAACATGTCGAACTGCTATCGTTGGTGATACTCCTCTTGGGCTAGAGTATTGTGAGGTTGTTGTGACCTACGTGTTGAAAAAGGGTGCTATATTACCAAGACCATATGATGATCTCACAAAAATAGGTGACTGATAGACAAGGACGCACCATCGCATGGCCATATAAAAGGGTAAACCATATTGTATACATTCATTTCCTTAGCTAAGTTCGTGGGATGATGAAAAAAAATGGATTTTTGTAGATGGAAGATGATGTTGCTCATGGAGGCACTTCAACTAATGGAGGAAGAAATTAGGTCCTTGGAGGCACTTCAACTAATGTAGGAAGAAATCAGGTCCTTAGAGGCACTTCAACTAATGGAGGAAGAAATCAGCACCTTGGAGGCACTTTAACTAATGGAGGAAGAAATCAAGTTGTTGGTATTGCATCTATCCCTCTCCCTAACAATTGCTAAAATGGTTGAGTATGCCCTCTTTTTACTAGGGAGTATGCATGTATTTAATACTGTATGGTTGAGTATCACAATCGGTTGTTGGTATATACAATTGATTGGATGCCATCTTTCACATTCTAAGAAGAAAATGCTTCTTTTTTTACAGGTGAAAGGGGAAGGAGAGAGAGTTAAAGATTGGAAGAGAACATTCAGGCCTTAGAAAGGGGAATTGTTGAGTGGTTTAGTTAATGGGTATACTTTTGGTGTAAGTAGGAAGGACATACTTTTGTTGAGTGGTTTAGTTAATGGGTATACTTTTGGTGTAAGTAGGAAGGACATACTTTTGCACTCTAGTTATATTTTGGTATATGTCCATGTATGTGACATGCATGAGAGGGGAGTAAACTTTGTACTTCTGCTTTTTATATCCTTCTCTACACAATGGAGCCTTCTTGCAGTTTGTCTATTTTATCTGTGGTCAATGGTAACTTCCTTGCTGTTTGGATGTCCAATTATCTTTCTTGCTTTCTGGTGGGGTAGGGGATGGGTGAAAATGCTTTGTTGCTAATAAAGAGTTTCAGGTGTACCTTCGATGGCCTCCGTTATGGTGCTGCATTCATTGGGTGAGTGTAATTATCTCTACTACTTCTAATTACGAATTGAATATATTTATTCAATTGCACTTCTATCAGACTTTACCAGCTATCAAAAGGAATATGTAAAAGTTGAACAATGCAGGATCAATCTTCATGCAAAATTAGGAGCTCAAATTTGCTTCCCTCTGAAATGTCATTCTCATGTTGAAATCTGAATGGTTGTTGGTATCAAAATTTGAACTTTTTGCTTTTTCCTAGAAAATTGAAATATGACAGTCTCAGGTGTGCTTGCTTTTGTTTTTCTTAGGGGAGGCTACTAACTAGAGGTGTCCTTTTTCAAGAGGAACTCCTGCCCATCTCACTACTACAGACTGCTTCATCTGCGACGCCCCATCACTGTCGGTTAGGCGCAAGCCGGCAGTGATAATATTATCACTGCCGGTTCCAATTTCAACCGGCAGTGATAGTATTATCACTGCCGGTTCTAATTTCAACCGGCAGTGATAAGAATAGTAAAATTTTCCAGCACGAGTGGAGGCAATATCATTGCCGGCTTTAGAGAGAACCGGCAGTGATAAGAAGATATCCACCGCGGTTTATATTAAAACGGTAGTGATCTATCATTACGGTTTTCTTTTTAACCGGCAGTGATAAGACAATTTTCACCGCCACTTTTACTCGAACCGCAATGATATTACCCAAAATTTGTTAAGATACGAGAACATATCAAAGCATAATTAGATAAAAAAGCAGAACATATTAAACATTTGTTATTTATCTATCATGAGAACATTTGTAGTCCATAATTACATATAGTCATAATTTTATATACAAAACATATTAAACCCTATATCGAAAACTTCGTCATCGTCGTCCTCCTCCTCCTCGTCGCCGGAGCTATCGCGGATGACAGATCGGAGTTGCAGCGATGCTCCTCCTCCTCTGAATCCGATTCGGTGGCAGAGTTGGTCTTGCCCTTATTGAAGGAGCTCGCTGTAGCCGCTGTCGTCGTCGTCGCCCTCCTCCTCCTCTTCCTCCTCTTTTTCCTCCTCCTGTACCTCCTCTTCCTCCTCCTCCTCCGCCTCCTCCTCCTCCTTCTCCTCCTTCTTCTCTGGCGGCGGATCACTGTTTTGCCCAGTACGTGCTCGCTTCTTGGGGGGTGCCATTCTTGCAGCAATGGTGGATTGTGAGGAGCGCCACAGATTGAGGAGCTGCGCATTATATAGAGGAGGAATGGGAAGCCCAACAGTTGCGACAATGGGGAAGCGCAATGGTTGGCAGAGGAATAGGGAAAAGCGACGGTCGTTGGCGGCGGGAGATGTAAGGTTCATATTATCACTGCCGGTTATTAAATTCAACCGGCAGTGATAATATTATCACTGCTGGTTTTTAAATTCAACCGGTAGTGATAGGAACAGTACATATATAATCGCATCGCTAAATCGGTTAGGCGGAAGCGGGTCAATATCCTTTGCGGTTTTAGATAGAGAACCGGCAGTGAAAGTATTAGTGTCGGTTCAACAGTGTAACCGGCAGTGATAAAGTGAATTGCGCGGGAAAAGGCAGCCATATCACTGCTGGTTTTTGAGATAGAACCGGCAGTGATATATTACTGCCGGTTCAAGAGAATAAACCGGCAGTGATAATATCCCACTATATATACCCTGGCTCCCTTCCCCAAGATGTCCAGAACAGAGAGGAGCTCTGTTCTTGCTCGATTGGGGTGGAGAGGGGGCGAATTTTTGCTCTCAAATTTGGTGTAATTTGTCGTTTTCTAACTTCTGATCTAAGGTTCGTGTACTGTTTAGTTGGATATTACGTTCTATATTGTTGTAGGTTGTGATCAGAATTATATATTGCCTAGTCAACACAATTAGATATGTAATCTTCAGTTTAGATTTGAAATTACCAACTTTTATTTGTATAGTGATTGCATTTAATTTGTTGATTGAATTTAAATGTGGTAGCACTTCATAATTAACTATTGTTTAATCTAAATGCTTAAAATTGTTTCTTTATTTCGTGTATGTTAATTTAATACTTGTGTAAGTAATGTAAATTTGCTAGACAGACCATTATATATAACTAATAGCAATTATTTAATTGATTTTAAAATCGAGATTTGGATATAGATTTATATATAACTAATAGCAACCACGTACCAGACCAAACGTTCATCGATAAACATGAAGGTGGGATCGTAACTTAGTTGTATAATTAAAGATATGCTTTATTTTGTAAGAAGGTCAAGCTTCAATTTGTAATATATACATTTTGTACGAAGGACATGCTTCAATTTGTAATGTATAGAGTATTGATTATTATAATCATCCAGAAAAAGTAAATGTCCAATGGATGAATAGGTATATAATTGATGTAAAAGGCTAAGCATAAAAGAATTATATTCCTCATCCGATACTCCTTGATAAAATAATCTTGAAATGAGAGAAGAAGAGATAATAGTACTCAAATTTGTTGGACGGACCATTATATATAACTAATAGCAATTATTTAATTGGTTTTACAATCGAGATTTGGATATAGATTTATAAGTAATGAAAATTTCTACATTAATTAGCACTACATAACAAATTAAATGTATAAAACAATTTGTAAGCACTTATTGATTTACTAAGATTTTATTTGTTGTAAATATTTGTAGATGGATCGAAGATGGATGTATGAAGCGGACCGTCGCGATAGAGAGTACTTTAACGGTGTGACTAGTTTTACGGTAGCGGCTACGGCGTACAAGTCAAATAAGTGATGGACTATATTTGTTGCCGTGCATCGATTGCAAGAATGAGAAGCAATTTTGAACCTTGAGGCGATCCGTGCACACTTGCTTGAAGGGTTTCAAGCCCGCCTATACTGTTGGACCGAGTATGGTGAAGATGAGATTGTGCGTGAAGGGCATCTGATTGATGATGATGAAGACAACGACTCAACCGCGGTGGAAAATACGTTCGTCGACACCCATGAAGAGACATTCATCGATAACCATGAAGATGATCTAGAACAGATATTGCATGATGGGGAGGAGGACCTCACGAGTGAAAGGGATTTTCAGAAGTTTCAGCGTATGGTAGAGGATTCTACAACACCCTTGTACCCAGGCTGCAAAGAGGAGTTCAAAAAGCTACATGTTGTGCTTACGCTGCTGCAGTTGAAGGCAAGCAATGGTTGGTCCGACAAGAGTTTCACAGAGCTGTTAGGTTTCTTGAGATGTCCTTCCAAAGGGTAGCGTGTTGCGGCAACCACGTACCGAGCCAAGCGAGTTGTTTGCCGTTGGGATTGGAAGTCAGAAAATACGCATGTCCAAGCGATTGCATATTGTATCGCAATGAGTTTGCAAATTTGGATGCATGTCCCGTTTGCAAGGCATCTCGGTATAAGCACGGCGATGACGATATCGAGGGTCAGTGTAAGAAGAAATGACCTCCGACCAAGGTGGTGTGGTATTTCCCTATAATCCCCCGTCTGAAGCGTCTGTTTGCGAACAAAAGGCATGCTCAATTGCTGCGATGGCATGCCGAGGAGCGTAAAAAGGATGGAATGCTTAGACACCCTGCTGACTCCGCACAGTGGAGGAATATCGACAGAAAATACAAGAAACACTTTGCATATGATATGAGGAATATAAGGTTCGGACTCAGTACGGATGGGATGAACCCTTTCGGCAATATGAGTAGTCGTCATAGCACTTGGCCGGTGACTTTATGTATGTACAACCTTACTCCTTGGCTTTGCATGAAGAGGAAGTACATTATGATGCCGTTCTTGATCCAAGGGCGAGGCAACTGGCAACGATATTGATGTGTTCCTCAAACCATTGGTTGAAGATCTTACGGTATTGTGGAGCAACGACGTGTACGGGTATGGGATGAGTCGAAGAGAGAACTTCATGCTCTGGCGTTGTTGTTCGTAACCATCAATGATTACCTGCTCTTGGCAATCTTTGGGCGGACTATAAAAGGATTCAATGGATGCGTGCATTGCATGGGTGATCTGAGGAGCGGTGGCTGAAATACTATCGAAAAATGTGTTACATGCGGCATCGTAGGTTCCTTCGCAAGGACCACCCGTATCGCAACAACAAGAGAGCTTTTGACGGTACAAAGGAGACTGTTTCAACTCCGAAACATCGCAACGGCAAAGAGGACTCAGCGTGTAGTTTTCCTGTGGACAAAATCATAGAGCCGACACGCTGCAGTCTGCACCTGCCCATAGCAAACATTACCATCAAGGTGGCTGAAGGGGTGGCTTGGCCATGCAACAAGGGGCAGATATTGCATAACCGCCCAATTCCTCGGGGATACGCCAGAGTTGCAGTTGATAGCGTGGTTGACAGATACCGCAAAGTAGAGGTTGAGATCGCGGGAGGAGGGCAAAGTCTTGGACAAAGCATAGGCACATTCATCGCGTGGGCATAAGCGGTATATAAAGTTTGCCTCGAAGATGACAACGGCAGCGATGTTAACAACGATGACGAGGCGGAGTCTCCATCTAGGAACAGTCCTCCTCCTCCTCCGGCGTCATCGAAGAAAGCTCCTTCTCCTGCTCCAGCGCCACCCAGGAAAAGTCCTCCTCCTCCGCCGTCACCCAAGAAAACTCCTCCTGCTCCAGCGCCACAAGACAGCCAAAGAGCACCGCGATCTGAACATTCTACACGGTCAGGGGGGAAAAGTTTGTCATCTGTGAAGCTAGCCAAAACTCTTAGCAACAAACGACCATATGAAATGACCGACGAAGAAACAAAAAAAGAAGTAGGCGCCTATGTAGAAAAGCACTTCAAGAAGACGCCACCACCTGCTAAGATTGAAATCGAACACGCTTAAGCAGGATTTCTTCCTGGACTTAGCGAAGGTTAAACAGACAGGACGGATAACTGAAGCTCCTCAACCAAGCCAACTATCAGACTACGATCGCATCTCTAGGAAGAAATCTAAAGGAGATGGTGGCAAAGCATTTATTCTTTGGATGCCAAAGTGGTCTTTGAAGGCGCGAGCTCTGTAAAGTGGAAATTCGTTAACGGGGAAGCTTTGCTGCATCCAAATAAGGAGGTCAAACTGACCACACAACTACGGCGTCTACATGATTGGTACCTGCAGTATGTCCAAAAGACACAAAACACTGCTTTCCCAGTCAGATACAAAGATATGGACTTTCACAACAATGACGACTCTTTCTGGGTTGAACACATGGAACTATATCAGATGTACCAACGAGACGCTCTGGACGTGTCTATATTAAGAATATGGATTCTGTAAGTCTCTTGTATAATTCATGCTGTATATTCACGTACTCTTAAACATAGGGTCTGAATTCTTTTTTTACGTAGAATGGAGACACAGACACTTAGAGCGAACAACAATGAAAAGATAGGATTCCTGGACCCGGGCATGGTCAACTGCAAACTTATTGAAGATCCAAAAACAATAAATTATGTTGAGGTTTACGTACTCAAGGCGCTGCTAAAGCTACAACACAAGGACTACATACTTTTACCCTACAACTTTCAGTATGTGTTTCCCTGCCTACTAGTGTCTCATATTTGATGCGCAACACAATGTGACGACTAATTGGCTTCTGCAGCTTTCACTGGATCGTCCTTGTCTTCATGTTAGACGAAAGCAACATCACTGTCTTGGACTCAATGAGGAAACCGACAGGCGAATACCAAGACTTAATAGACTTGCTAACCAGGTAACTCGGTCGTTGCATTATTGCTCTAATAATCTTCCATCCCATTGCACCTAATTAATTTTAATGACTACTCAAAACCATGAACAGGGTGTACAAACAATACTGCAAGAAGAGCAAACGACATCGTCCATACGTGAAAAATTTCAGAATACACACCGATTTTCCATGCCTGAAACAACCCCAAGGGAACAATTTATGTGGATACTACGCACTAACACATATCCACGCGTTCATCACTGACAATACGGACTACAACGGCCAGCTGGTATATCGATCATTACATGTTGACCCGTACTTTTCTTTATAAAGACGATGACACTAATTAATGCTTCAATTTCTCCCATGACAGCGCGTCAAGCAGGGCACCAGCAGCCTGCTCGACCACGAAATTGATGCCCTTCAAGAGCAGATAGCTGGGTTCACAATTCGAGAAATTCTCCACACGAAGGGCGAGTTTTACGACCATTTCTCCATGGCAACAATTCTGAATGAACAATTTATTGCTTCAAAAGTGAATGAACAATGTAATAATTAAATATTATGATGCTTCAATGTATTTCAATTACACTTTAGTGATGCTTCAGTACTATTGTGCTGCTTATACCGTCTGAGAATACATATCTTTGTACAATGTATATACATGCTACAACATATACTACAAAAATATATATGTAAAAGGTTTAAAAACCAATCACTTGCCGATTTGGATACCAAAATAGGACACGAGTTATCACTTTGCGGTTAACAAGAAAAAAGGCGTGATAGTAGTTATCGATCGGATATTGATAACAATTGGGCAGCGATAGTTACTTATCCTTGCGGATATTATTGAAAATGTGGCGTTGATGGTTACTATCCTTGCGGTTCTAAATAATAACGGCGGTGATAATATATTATCACTTGCGGTTGGAAATTGTGAACGGCGGTGATAGTTATTATCCTTGCGGTTCTTAAGTATAAACCAGCGGTGATAGTGATTATCACTGTCGGTTTACATCCGGCAATGATAGTCCTCGACTATCACTGCCACTTAGGTTGTGCCGGGTCCACATCCGGCAGTGATGCCGATGTGGACCCGGCAGTAATCACATGTTCCATAGTGGTGTCTGCTCACTTGCTCAGGTTGGATAACTGATGTACTTTGGCTAATGTCTGATGTAGAGCAACTTTAGTACTTGTATATGGTCAAATTTCCCTACTCTATTTTCCATTGAGATCAAATTTCCCTACTCTGTGAACTGACCTAAAAAAACTCACCCAAGTCCGGCCGACTCGATCCAAGCCTCCAGCCGCCTTGGCTCCTCCTGTTCGGAGGACCTAATGTTCAACGACATACTGTTTTCTACCAAAAGTGAAAAGATACATTTCCTTTTAGTTAGCAATAAATGAGCAGTTATGTTCGATCTTCTTTCTTGATTGCTTGATGAGCTTCGACCTGTCACTACCAACTTGCATATGTAGAATTGTCAAACAGATGTATTTAAGATCGTTTGGTACTTTTGGATGAGAATTTAATGTAGTTCCGTATTATATTGCAGATGGTGTTTTCTTGGTTGAAGTGGACAGGCTTTTGAGGCCTAGTGGATATTTTGTGCGGACATCGAATCTGAATACACACAGGGCCTTGCGTGACAAAGAAAATAAAAGAAATGGACAACCATTTGTGACTTTGCCGATAGCCTCTGTTGGGAGATTTGTCACAACAAGATGAGACAATTGTGTGGAAAAAGACAAATAAAAGGGATTGTTATAACACTAGGTATTGTATTGCATTGTTGCATCTTGCCCATGTTTTGGATCCAAGTGCTTACCAATATCTACAAGTTCTATAATAGAGATAAAAGTTCAGATGCATGATGAATTTACACTCTTGTTTCAGAAATCCGGCTGTGCTTTGTGGTAAAAGTCATGATCCGGAATCACCATACTACCAACCACTAAATCCTGCATAGCAGAACAAGAAGTCGGCGTTGGACCCCATTGAACTTGAACAACATGGCCTTCTCGAGGCTAGACTGAACTCAACAGAACTTGATATACACGGTAAGTATCGAGCTCCGAATGCAAGCTGGAGAAGACAAACTAATTTATAAATAATATTGTGAAAATGTGAGCATTTCTATGTTCAAATATTTCTCGCCTTGCTGAAAACCTTGTGAATTGCTAGGGGTGCATTGAAGTCTTTCTTTGAGGATCTTTAAACGGGACTCCATGGTGCGAAACTCTTGGTCTTTGCTTTCTCCGCTTATATTTTACGAACATCCAAAGAGACACGGTGATGAGGACCCACAACCACCATTTAACATGCTAAGGAATGTTCTAGATATGAATGCTCATTTTGGTGGATTTAATGCTGCTTTACTCGAGTGGAAAGTCGTATGGGTGATGAATGTTGTTCCTACAAATGCCCCGAACTATCTGCCGCTAATTTTCGATCGTGGGCTTATTGGGGTTCAACATGGTGGTAAGTAGTTGCCATGAGTTTTTCTGTCTGATTTTTTCCATTTGTTTGAGGTGTATCTTGTCCGCTTATTCAACATTCCCAATTGTCTTTCTTGCTAAAATTTCCCATACTATACCCCCTATGTACATGCGCTTGCGAACCACGACCACAACTTGCAAGCGTCAATAAACAACCTTTAGAATGCTTATGGAAAATACTTGTTTTGTAGAATAACTCTAGCTAAAATTACATGGAGATACATGCATTTGTTAAACGTCTTTATTTAGACAGCTCTTGCCACGTGGATCTTCTGATCACTTACATTCAGTTAACTAACGGAATGTCAAACATGTGTTTAGGTGTGAAGCGTTTCCAACATATCCGAGAAAATATGATATGGTGCATGCGGATGGCTTGCTATCACTTGAGAAGCGCCACAAGCATAGATGTTCTACGCTTGACATTTTCTTGGAAGTTGATCGTATCCTACGACCAGAGGTAAGCAAGTTTTGCTAATTATACTGGTAGAATCTGGAATATGCAGCCATGAAACACATCTATTTCTCACATCTAGAGGTTCCTAATGCATGTGAGGCAATAAACCATGATGTTGTCCTATTGGGTGTTGGTGGTTCTAAAATAACAAAATGATCCAGATGGTGTTATTCTAGTTAGTGTTGTTGCTTAACCGTGCCATGTGGAAGGGAGTCAGGGACATCCACAATATAAGGACTGGTTTAATTCCAAAAACTTTATTTTCTTGAAAACTTTGCCATGTGGAAGGGAGCATCACAATCGGTTGTTGGTATTGCATCTATCCCTCTCCCTAACTGTCTTTATTGCCTAGTGCGAACTCTCTTTATTTCTAATAGAAGTGTCTAGTGCAAACTGTCTTTATTTGTAATAGAAGTGCAATGTTCAAACTTTTCTATTTACAATCAGACATGTGGACTAGAAAATTGTACACTATATACAATTGCTTTGATGCCATCTTTCACATTCTAAGAAGAAAATGCTTCTTTTTTCACAGGTGAAAGGGGAAGGAGAGAGAGTAAAAGATTGGAAGAGAACATTCAGGCCTTAGAAAGGGGAATTATTGAGTGGTTTAGTTAATGGGTATACTTTTGGTGTAAGTATGTAGGATATACGAATAGATATGTCCATGTCTGTGGGAAGAGTAAATTTTGCACTCTAGTTATATTTTGGTATATGTCTATGTATGTGACATGCATGCGAGAGGAGTAAACTTTGTACTTCTACTCTTTATATATTTTGGCGATGTTCACATGTTGTACCGTGGATGATTTGTGATAATGAAACTTTGGTATGTTGCTTTCTCGAGGAATTATATGTTATGGTGCTTGGATTGTATGTTATGGGTGCTTGATATTATTATAAATTTGGCGAATATTTATTAAGTGGATATGTATTAAACTAATGCAATTGTTTTTCCAAGCGGTATTTCTATTATTTAGTAATCATTTTTTTACTTGCTTGAAATGCTAAATGCAAGCACATGTACAGTTTGGAATTTTTATTAAAGCTGTCCTACTGCTTTTAAAATTTCAATACCCCAAGCGGTACTACTGCTTTGAAAAACGGTTTTACTAGCGGTAGGACCGCTTTTAATGTATATACCGCTTGGAATACTTTTACAAGCAGCAGTATGCAAAACGGTAGATATTAGAATTCCAAGTGGTCCTACTGCTTGCAAGGACGTGTCATCCTGTAGTGTATTAGACGGGTACCTTCTTTTACTTTCAGCCTCTTTACTTTCAGCCTCTGTTGGCTGCAGACCATGATCTCTCTTAGCCTCACCTATGTCTAATAGTTAGAACTTCGCAGAAACGAAACGAATAAATGTCAGAAAAAAAACATTTCCATATTCCACATGTACAAGTACCTACAGCGTGCAGACGATACGAGACATCCAAAGAGCACAACCAAGAAGATCATGATCGCACTCAGCTCCATGACGATGCCCCTCATGAATATTTGATCTTTGCTAGCTGCTCGTTGACTGATTAAATTCTATGGAATTCCTATTTTGCGGTCACCCTCACTGTGAGTTTGCTATGACCATGCTCTGAACGTGACACATGTCCTTTTCCTATTATCTCTTGTGATGACATGCGCGCATCGTGTGCGGAGCAACGGAGAGGAAACGTTTTTGATTTCGTTTTTGAATTGGTTTTGGAGTCTGGTTGCTCTCCTCTCATCGTTGTTTTTGAGGCACTTTACTAATTCTAACACGGGAGTGTATAGATATCATCCGGATGTTTTTTTGGTTGAAATCATCCAAATCTAGAACCATTGGATTTTGGATCCAAATTCACCAGGCCGTTGGATCAAATCATACGATCGGATGTAATCGATACTCCCGAACATCCAAATTCACCGGGCCGTTGGATCAAATCATAGGATCGGATGTAATCGATACTTCCGAATCTCAACAATGATCCAATGGTTCTAGATTTGGGTGATTTCAACCAAAAAAACATCCGGTTGATGTTTATCAAATCCCTTCTAACACAGGAGATAGAGAGTGCGACGGTGTCTCGACTTCCGCTAGAGGGTAGACGAAACCACGACGGTGTCTTGGCTTGGGCAGACTGTAACACCCCGGCGTCAAACGTACCGCGAATGCTACCAAAAGATCCTAAATAACGTTTACAACACTCCGGAACCATACTGGTCCAGAGTGTCCCCAACAAGACCCAAAAATAAAAACTTGACAAAGAAGTCCAATTGAACTAATAACTCAACGAGCGAGTCACTAAATCTTTTTCCTCTACTAAAAGATCGCAACCGACCTTGAAACTCTATAAACTAGTTTAAAACTAAGTCACCGAAATTTACAAAATTTCGGCATGACCTCTCTAGAAAGTAGGACACCCACTCAGTAGACAGAAAACATTTGCAGTTATGATATCATTCTAGCAAATCCTTAATTAATCAATCACGCCTAACAGAAATTAATAAATTTCACCACGATGAACAATACATTACAACCACATTTATTACATCCAACTTAATGAATCGGTTAAGTAGTTTGTGGGAGACCGAAGTCGTGCATGTGTTACTACTCCCAACCCGACGAGCCAGCTTCAAAGTACCTAAAACAGGAAACAAACAAGCGTGATGTAATACCGCAAAATCGCTTTCCTGGGTTTTCGCCGGAGTTGACTTCATTTTCTTGGTTCAAGGAATTATTCTGGAGAAAAGTTTTGTCACATCGCAGTTTATTAAAGGTTTTGGGTGTTTTTCTCCGTGCCGTTTAGTTTTGCGGCAAGTTGCCTATCTTGACAATTGTTGTTTCGCGCCAAGAATTTGGTTATTTGGTTTGCGCTAGTGGTTAAAAGATGGATTTTGGTTTTAGGAGGGGTTTTTGGGAATTTTTCCCTTCCCTCACCTAATCCCTCTCTCTCTTCTTATTGTGTGGCTGGCATTTTTTCCTTGGAGGGCAGCATTGCCAATTTCTTTTCTTCCTGGCTGTCTCCTGGCCGAGCCCTGGTGGCCTCCTTCTGCGCCTCCATCTCCTGGCCAGCAGCTCCCTCTGCGCCTCCATCTCCTGGCCGGCAGCCTCTGCGCCTCCTCTTCCTTCTCCCTGTCGGCGCCTCTCCTCAAGCAGTAACGCAGCAGCAGAGCAGCAGCAGCCTGGGCGGCGACGCCTCCCCCTGCAGGCCGGCGACAGCCCTGCTCCGGCGCCTCTCCTCTTTTCCCCTGTTGGGTAGCGGCAGCTCCAACATCCAGCATCAGCCCTTCCCCACCTCCCTTTAATGCATGAGTGGAAGATTTGAGGTAAACCCTAGAAATTTGGGGAGTTAAGTTCTTGCATGCTAGGTGTTTGTGTTAATGTCTAGCTGGGATTCATGATTTTGAGTTGTTGGGGGTTGGGGAATGGAGAGACTAGAGAAATTTGGGAGTTTTCGGTTCGAGCAGATTTCTGCCCTTGGTTAGAACTGCAATCTGAAAATTTTTCGTGCATTTCCTGGGGGTTTGTCTATAATGAAAGTTGTAGATAATTGAATTACCTTTCAATAGAGACCAAAATCATCAAGTTTCGTTCAGCCATTTAAAAGTTATGGTTATTTTACCGCGTGCTGTCCAGAGCGAAGTATTTTTGCGGCTGTCTGCTGTTCGTCGCAAATCTGGGAATAATCTGTGCTTTTTCCGGTCGGTCGGCTATAGAAAAAGTTGTAGATAATCGAATTACCTTTCAATGAAGTCTGGAATCACTAAGTTTCGTTCAGCCGTTTGAAAGTTATGCCCGTTTTACCAAGTGCTGCCCTAGGTTGGCAGTTTTCTGTTTTCGGGTTTAGGAGTAGGTTGCGAAGCCAACTTATTTATGAGTCTTGCGTTGAATTGTGGGTGTGTTTTTGAGTGGATTATATCCATGTGCAGGTGGTGTGACCCCAGGGGTGGCAATCTCGTCTCGCCACACCGTCTTGAGAAGTTGAAGGCAAGTGTATTGTCTTCGGTTGTGGTTTAGGTGGCCAATTGGTTTTGCAAGCATATAACTATCCATGTGTTATTTTAATATTTTCATGTTTGATTTTGCTTGCGATGTGATGAATGGGAATGGTTAATTGGTTATGCTATCGTTCAAACCTAGATTATATGAAGTGCATCAATGTTTGTTTGTTTGTTATGTGTGTTGATTGACGAATCATATGCCTTGTCAATATGCCATGTGTTTCATTTTATATATGCCTTGATGATGTTCCCTAGTATGATTAGGCTAATGGGAACATAGAAGATATAAGATTTGCGTTATGAAAATAGCTCGAATTGTGGTCATGATATGCGATTGTGGCGGTTATGTGAATGTTGCTGATATATGTGACCTTATGGATATGAAAGTTGAGAATGGCCTTTTTCATATATGTGGTTATGAAAAGTGCATCTTTGGAGTGAATGCTTTGTGGGTTGTTTGTTGGACCCCGTACAATCGCCAAATGGATATATTGTTATATCACACGTTTATAAGATTGCTTACTACTATGAGAGGTGAACGTGAATAATAAAGTTGTGAGGTTGGATTAATAGGAAAAGTTGATTTGCTATCTTGAAAATTAATTATGTCTTTGGTGCGAGTGTTAATGACAGATTGACCATGTTGATGAGATTTGTTGAGAATATGAATATGAGTGATGAGAATATGAATATGAGAGTTGAGAATATGAATATGAGAGTTGAGAATATGAGTTTGAATGTTGGGAATGCGGATATGAGTATTGAGCATATGGATATGAATGTGAGGAATGGCATTTACATATGTGCATTCATGAATTGCATTGAGCCAGGGCGGTGAGAAAGTTATACGGAAGTATAACTAATCCGGAGTGCTCGGAGTTCCTACCCCGTAGTCCCATCCTTTGGCGTGGATGGGAGCGGTGTTAGCGAGGACCCGCTCTTTGGGTAGCGGGCAAGCCCTGTTTTGGCGAGGCCCTTCCACGGGATGGTTGGGTTTTGAGGGCACATCGGCGGGTGGTGCTCGGCAATACCGGTATTTGCTAAAAAGAGGAGATGAGTCATGCATGATGCACCATATGCATGAGAATGCATCATATGTATGAGAATGCATCATATGCATGAGAATGGTGAAATATGTATGAGAATGCATCATATGCATGAGAATGGTGAACTATGCATGAGAATGGCGAATTGAGATGAGCATATGAACATGCAAGCATTTGCATTGCATGGACAATGATGAATCATATTTAATGAGTTGATTGTAATGTATGAATACGAGATTCTTCCCTTGTATGGTATGTTTGCATCTGTATTGCATTGACAAAGAGGAATCATGTTTAATGAGTTGATTGTGATGTATGGATATGATATTCTGCTTTTGTTTGGCATATTTGCATCTGTATTGCATTTACGATAATGAATCATGTTTAATGAGTTGATTGTAATGTATGGATATGAGATTATGCTTTTGTATGTTTTGTGCACTTGAGTATGAAAGCATAAATGCATTCCATTGCATTGTGTGTTGCAATTGATAATTGGGATTGATGAGAATGGGAAGAACAGGTTGAGGATTGAGGCGTGGACTCATCCAGAAAGGTTTATTGAGGCGAGGGTAAGATTTAGTTATGTTTTCGAGTTGGTGTGGTAAGTGGAGTTAGTTATCGTTTCTTTTACTTGTTGATTTCCATTTAGTAATGGCCATATCAAATTCTAGAGTAAAAGTAATTCAATTGAATTCATTTCTTTTTATTAATGTTGCACTTTCTTTGAGTCCTGGACTCACGCTTATTTGTTTCTGTTTTAGGTACCTTGGAGTTGGCTCGTTGGGATGGGAGTAGTAGCACGTACCGACTTGATCACTACCACCTCATTTAAATTAACTTGTAAAGTCCGCTGTAATTAATAAGGTTGTAATGTCTTGATCGTCGTGGTGGAGTTTATTCTTGTCTATTGGATGTGTGATTGGTTAACTAAGGACCTGCTAGAATGATATCATATTATCTGCAATGTTTTACATTTCTTTGAGTGGATGTCCTAGTTTCTAGAGAGGTCATGCGAAATTTTGTAAATTTCGGTGGCTTAGTTTTTAAGCAGTTCAAGAGTTTAGAGATTTAATTCAGTTTCAATCTTTTCGTAGAGGTGTCGTTTGTTATTTGGGGTTTTTGGGTAGCATTCGCGGTGCGTTGGGCGCCGGGGTGTTACAGTTGGTATCAGAGCGGGTTTCAGGTCCGTGGTGCTTGAATGTAGTGAATAATTCTAGAATGAATTAAAATTTGCTGTATGAAAGTAGAAATATGGTTTAGGTTAAACCTTTAAAATGTGGCCCTAGGGCAACAACCTTAAAAATTTGAGGTAGGATGGTTAAATAATTTAAAATTTTGACACACACTGATGCACAATAGGAAAGGGACGGGTTATCGTTGCATTGTGCTACAATGCTTATTTTGTTGTTGATGCTATGTTGATACTTGTTGGTATGTTATTTGTTAGTCTTGATAAGGCTATGGTATTATTTTTGGCTATGCTTTCGAAGTGTAGATTGTTTTGTGGGGTCCGGTGGGACTCTTTGTACCGAAAGTATGTTGACCGTGTCGTGTAGCAGTGTTGGTCAGTGTGGCAGTTGAGAGCCAGCACCGGAGGATTCATAACCTCGGGTAAGGAGAATTCTTGTTATTTTGTTGTAGATCAGAGAGTTGATGGGGTACGCTATTTGGGTGTTGTCTTCTTTGGTCTTCTTGGATTCAAGTCAAAGAAAGAGAATCATGTTGTTCCTCTTTTGGTTGCTTTGCGGAGAAGGGTATGGATTCCTTTTTATGTTGTACGTTCTTCCAGGTTAAAAGGAGTTGTTGTACTTCTGTTGTAGATGGGAGAATGAATGGTGTAAGTTTTCCGGGCTTTGACTTATTGGTCTTTTTGGGTTTAAGTCAAAAAAAAGGGGTTTTGGTGTTCCGCCTTATTGGTTGATGGCGGAGAAAGACATGGATTTCTTCGTGTTGTCGTTCTCCGGGATTAAGTTTTGGATTTGGGGCTTTAAAGGAAAAGTGTTATTCGATCGATTCGCTTTTCCTTTCCGTGAATTGATTTGTGTAACTCCTTTCCTTCGTGGAATTTCGGAGTTTGATGATTGGTGCATCTGTTGAATGGCAAGGCTTGAGCCCTGTCATTTTCTAAGTCTTTTGAGAGTCGAGTTTCTTTAGGAGATGGTGTGTTGATTGTGGGTTCAGATGTCGGGTTTGAGAATCGATTTTCTCTTCCCAAGTGTTGATTTTGATGTTATAAGTAGTTTTGCTTTGATGACAGCCAGTTAAGTTGTTTTGGTTATCGAGAGCTTCTGTCAAAGAGTTGCGTGGAGTCTCTCTTTTATCTTGAGTGCTCCCCGATATAAATCTTATCGCGTTGATTTGAAAATGATAAAAGTGGTTCTTGAGCTGTTCGAGATTTGAACTTGCCTTTGCGATTTGGCTTAGGAAAGGAAATAGAGTGATCATGGTATTTTGTTGAATTTTCTCCAAGGTGATGTATGTGGTTTATTGGCTTAAAGAGAATTGTATCTCTTTTGCATTCTAGCTGGAGTTAAGGATTATATTTGTTAGGTGGTGCCGTGTTGAGTATAGTAAGGATTTATACTCTTGGGTTTTATCATGTGAGTGAAAGAATGTGAGGGCGAGATCCTCTTAAGAAAAGAACCAAGTGGAGTTTGGTATTGATTTGCGGTCCTAGCATGAGCTAGGCGTTGACCACAAGTAGTTTAAAGGTGGATTATGATGAAGCCTTGTGATGTCGATTCAAACTCTTTTGGGAGAACCGTTGATTGTACAGAAGGTGATAGCAATTTCATGTAAAGTGTTCCTTGTCGTGGTTCTGACCTTTATGAGAGGAGAATTTTGATCGTGTTGTCCCTAGGTTGTGTGGGACTTTGTTGTGAGTGGGCTGGGTGGAATCAGTCGCTAAATGCTTTATTTCCGTAAGTTTGTCGGAAACCCTCGGTATTATGGGTTAGACTCAATGTGGGTCAGTTGGAAATGGATGGTTCGGTTGCAAACCTTTTCGTTGAGTGATTGTCTCGTTGTGTGAGACAAGTTTGAAAGAAAGTCAAGTTCGATTTTGTGTTGTGAGGGAATATGATTGCTGCCACGTGGGGCTAATCAATTCAATAGTAAAGATTGATTTTTGCACCTATTGAAAAGATAAAAGTCGTGTTTTGATTCCTAGAGGATCCCGGCGTTAACTGGTTAGAAATAGTGGTATAATCGGATCCGGTCAGAAGTTGTTAATGGTTATGTGGCTATGAAGGTTAGCTGTTGAGGAGAGATGTGAATCATGGTGTTTTTGGTTCTTAGGAGGTTTGAGTGTAGAGCACCAACTGTTCAATCGAATAGAATTCAGTAATGTGCTTAATAGAGTGTTGTGGCTTGCGTTAATCGTATTATCATGAGTCGTTAGTTGGTGGTATGATTTGGGAATTTTGGCTATCTGCTCAGGTCTAATAGTGTTTGCGTATGGGAGATGTGAATCCACAAGTGGAAAGGAGGTGACTCGAGTTTTGTGGTCCCGTGCGTGGGAAGTTCGCAACTTTGTTCTTTTTGGATGTTTTCGCTTTATCAGTCGGTTTCTGTTGTTCTTGCTGGAGTTCTTGTGGTGTTCAGAATTCGAGGTCGAATTCTGTTAAAGGGGGGAAGAGTGTAATACCGCAAAATCGCTTTCCTAGGTTTTCGCCGGAGTTGACTTCATTTTCTTGGTTCAAGGAATTATTCTGGAGAAAAGTTTTGTCACATCACAGTTTATTAAAGGTTTTGGGTGTTTTTCTCCGTGCCGTTTAGTTTTGCGGCAAGTTGCCTATCTTGACAATTGTTGTTTCGCGCCAAGAATTTGGTTATTTGGTTTGCGCTAGTGGTTAAAAGATGGATTTTGGTTTTAGGAGGGGTTTTTGGGAATTTTTCCCTTCCCTCACCTAATCCCTCTCTCTCTTCTTATTGTGTGGCTGGCATTTTTTCCTTGGAGGGCAGCATTGCCAATTTCTTTTCTTTCCTGGCTGTCTCCTGGCCGAGCCCTGGTGGCCTCCTTCTGCACCTCCATCTCCTGGCCAGCAGCTCCCTCTGCGCCTCCATCTCCTGGCCGGCAGCCTCTGCGCCTCCTTTTCCTTCTCCCTGCCGGCGCCTCTCCTCAGCGATAGCAGCAGAGCAGCAGAAGGCACTGGGCGGCGACGCCTCCCCCTGCAGGCCGGCGACAGCCCTACTCCGGCGCCTCTCCTCTTTTCCCCTGCTGGGTGGCGGCAGCTCCAACATCCAGCATCAGCCCTTCCCCACCTCCCTTTAATGCATGAGTGCAAGATTTGAGGTAAACCCTAGAAATTTGGGGAGTTAAGTTCTTGCATGCAAGGTGTTTGTGTTAATGTCTAGCTGGGATTCATGATTTTGAGTTGTTGGGGGTTGGGTAATGGAGAGACTAGAGAAATTTGGGAGTTTTCGGTTCGAGCAGATTTCTGCCCTTGGTTAGAACTACAATCTGAAAATTTTGCGTGCATTTCCTGGGGGTTTGTCTATAATGAAAGTTGTAGATAATTAAATTACCTTTCAATAGAGACCGAAATCATCAAGTTTCGTTCAGCCATTTAAAAGTTATGGTTATTTTACTGCGTGCTGTCCAGAGCGAAGTATTTTTGCGGCTGTCTGCGGTTCGTCGCAAATCTGGGAATAATCGGTGCTTTTCCCGGTCGGTCGGCTATAGAAAAAGTTGTAGATAATCGAATTACCTTTCAATGAAGTCTGGAATCACTAAGTTTCGTTCAGCCGTTTGAAAGTTATGCCCGTTTTACCAAGTGCTGCCCTGGGTTGGCAGTTTTTTGTTTTCGGGTTTAGGAGTAGGTTGCGAAGCCAACTTATTTATGAGTCTTGCATTGAATTGTGGGTGTGTTTTTGAGTGGATTATATCCATGTGCAGGTGGTGTGACCCCGGGGGTGGCAATCTCGTCTCGCCACACCGTCTTGAGAAGTTGAAGGCAAGTGTATTGTCTTCGGTTGTGGCTTAGGTGGCCAATTGGTTTTGCAAGCATATAACTATCCATGTGTTATTTTAATATTTTCATGTTTGATTTTGCTTGCGATGTGATGAATGGGAATGGTTAATTGGTTATGCTATCGTTCAAACCTAGATTATATGGAGTGCATCAATGTTTGTTTGTTTGTTATGTGTGTTGATTGACGAATCATATGCCTTGTCAATATGCCATGTGTTTCATTTTATATATGCCTTGATGATGTTCCCTAGTATGATTAGGCTAATGGGAACATAGAAGATATAAGATTTGCGTTATGAAAATAGCTCGAATTGTGGTCATGATATGCGATTGTGGCGGTTATGTGAATGTTGCTGATATATGTGACCTTATGGATATGAAAGTTGAGAATGGCCTTTTTCATATATGTGGTTATGAAAAGTGCATCTTTGGAGTGAATGCTTTGTGGGTTGTTTGTTGGACCCCGTACAATCGCCAAATGGATATATTGTTATATCACACGTTTATAAGATTGCTTACTACTATGAGAGGTGAACGTGAATAATAAAGTTGTGAGGTTGGATTAATAGGAAAAGTTGATTTGCTATCTTGAAAATTAATTATGTCTTTGGTGCGAGTGTTAATGACAGATTGACCATGTTGATGAGATTTGTTGAGAATATGAATATGAGTGATGAGAATATGAATATGAGAGTTGAGAATATGAATATGAGAGTTGAGAATATGAGTTTGAATGTTGGGAATGCGGATATGAGTATTGAGCATATGGATATGAATGTGAGGAATGGCATTTACATATGTGCATTCATGAATTGCATTGAGCCAGGGCGGTGAGAAAGTTATACGGAAGTATAACTAATCCGGAGTGCTCGGAGTTCCTACCCCGTAGTCCCATCCACTGGCGTGGATGGGAGCGGTGTTAAGCGTAGGACCCGCTACTGGGTAGCGGGCAAGCCCTGTTTTGGCAGGCCCCTTCCACGGGATGGTTGGGTTTTGAGGGCACGCATCGACGGGTGGTGCTCGGCAATACCGGTATTTGCTAAAAAGAGGAGATGAGTCATGCATGATGCACCATATGCATGAGAATGCATCATATGTATGAGAATGCATCATATGCATGAGAATGGTGAAATATGTATGAGAATGCATCATATGCATGAGAATGGTGAACTATGCATGAGAATGGCGAATTGAGATGAGCATATGAACATGCAAGCATTTGCATTGCATGGACAATGATGAATCATATTTAATGAGTTGATTGTAATGTATGAATACGAGATTCTTCCCTTGTATGGTATGTTTGCATCTGTATTGCATTGACAAAGAGGAATCATGTTTAATGAGTTGATTGTGATGTATGGATATGATATTCTGCTTTTGTTTGGCATATTTGCATCATGATTGCATTTACGATAATGAATCATGTTTAATGAGTTGATTGTAATGTATGGATATGAGATTATGCTTTTGTATGTTTTGTGCACTTGAGTATGAAAGCATAAATGCATTCCATTGCATTGTGTGTTGCAATTGATAATTGGGATTGATGAGAATGGGAAGAACAGGTTGAGGATTGAGGCGTGGACTCATCCAGAAAGGTTTATTGAGGCGAGGGTAAGATTTAGTTATGTTTTCGAGTTGGTGTGGTAAGTGGAGTTAGTTATCGTTTCTTTTACTTGTTGATTTCCATTTAGTAATGGCCATATCAAATTCTAGAGTAAAAGTAATTCAATTGAATTCATTTCTTTTTATTAATGTTGCACTTTGCTGAGTCCTGGACTCACGCTTGTTTGTTTCCTGTTTTAGGTACCTTGGAGTTGGCTCGTTGGGATGGGAGTAGTAGCACGTACACGACTTCAGTCACTACCACCTCATTTAAATTAACTTGTAAAGTCTGGCTGTAATTAATAAGGTTGTAATGTGCTGATCGTCGTGGTGGAGTTTATTACTGTCTATTGGATGTGTGATTGGTTAACTAAGGACCTGCTAGAATGATATCATATTATCTGCAATGTTTTCTGTTTGCTGAGTGGATGTCCTAGTTTCTAGAGAGGTCATGCCGAAATTTTGTAAATTTCGGTGGCTTAGTTTTAAGCCGGTTCAAGAGTTTAGAGATTTAATTCAGTTTCAATCTTTTCGTAGAGGTGTCGTTTGTTATTTGGGGTTTTTGGGTAGCATTCGCGGTGCGTTGGGCGCCGGGGTGTTACACGTGAGTCCAACACTCAGCAAAGTGCAACAATAATGAATAGTATGGAATTCGACTAAAATATAGCTACTTTAAGACATAAAGTAACAATTCCTTTAATTGACATCCGTAAATAAAGCAAGTAGTTTGAATGCATATAAATTCAAAACGTAGAAACACAATTACTTCCTCATTTAACATAACCGTTACTTAATTAAAATCAGATGGTAACAAAAGCAGAAACTAACTCCACTTACCACATCCAACTCGAAAACGTAATAAAACCTTACCCATGCCTCAGTAATCATTTCTGGACGAGCCCACGACTCAATCCTTAACCTGTTCTTTCCATTCTCATCAAGCAACATTTATCAATTTCAACACACAATGCAACAAAATGCTTTTTTGCTCCAAATGCAACCTTTAAGCCTATACCGGTATAGCTGAGTGCACACCCATCGATGTGCACCCTCATTCCCATCCATCCCGTGGCGGGGCCTACTCTTACTGACTCGCTCCCATCCGAGGATGGGACTACGAGGTAGGACTTGCTAATGGCACTCCGGATTAGTCATAACTTTCTCACCGACCTCACCGGATTAGTTATGACTTTCTCACCGACCTGGCCTTTGTCTCATGCAAGACATGATTGCAACCGATGCAATCGATTCAATATAACATTGCAGTTATAACACGATAGTAATAGAAAATTCTTATATACACAATCTAGAAGGGAATCGGCGTAACCATTTAACCAAACCCAGGTCACCTCCATTCATTCGAACCACAACGTACAAAAACCCACTCTCACCCAAGATTCATCTAAATTTGCATAGCATTAAAATAAAATAGGGAAAATCACATATTAACTCACGCCATACTCAACATCACGATGTACTTGCCTTTATCGACGCTTGAGGCAACGCGGGGTCGTGACCACCCCCAAAGACACTCTTCCTAAAAACAACGTTACTCACAAGAATGGATCAAGGTCCGACTCAATACGTCAATGCATGACTAAATCTCAAATCTTGCCAAAAACAATCCCAATTCACACTAATGAAAACTCCGGGCAACCTACTAGATAGCAGACATTAAAACTTAATAATTGGAGAACACACTGACAACTCTCTCAGTTTGGGGTCTTATGCATAACCAATAACCAATTAAGCTAATATACAATAGAATGATCATAATCAAATGGCAGTACATAATTCTTAACTCACTCATTTGAATTGAGCCATACAAAAAGTAATAAGGATCAAGTCACAGCATAATATTCACAATCATTACCAGGGTAAGAATGATACTACAGAAGCTCATACACAACAATCACACATATACATATCTCATTCCATAAACAACACCACATAAAGTCCTCAAGAACCTAATACTGATCAACATATACAACTGGCTATATGCTTTGGTCGCTCAATTCCTTTTAATTCATTAGCGGGCAAACATATAGAACAACAGACATGGATAAATAGATGTGTATACAAATTTAGCAATGCATCGATTCTTGCATTTCCAAGCCCATTTCTCAACCTTGCACACTTAAATCACTACAATACACAACATAAAACCTCCTAAGCATTTCATCAAACACATGGCATGCACAAGAACCAACCCTCAATTTGATTGATTGAATTCTCACAACAAGAAAGCAAGAGGGGAGGGCCTTTGCTGCTGACGCCTCTTGCTAGACTATTTGTTACTTTCTTTGGGCGTTCTTCTTTGGCCTGCTACTCCTTCGGTTCTTTATACGCCACCGAGCCAGGAGGGGCAGGAGGGCGCCGCCCGCCAGAGGGCGCAGGAGGGAGGCAGGGAGGCGGCAGTCTTGGAGAGGAGCTCGGCGAGGAGAGCAAGCGCCGAGGCGGCTCGACCAAAGAGGGAGAGGGAGGCGCTAGGAGAGGGCTCGGCCGGGGGAGCAGCAGGGAGGGGAGGCGCCAGGGGGAGAGCTCGGGAGGGAGGCGGCAGGGAGGGGAGGCGTCGAGCCCTGGAGGAGAGCAGCAGGGGGTGTGGCGCCAGGAGGAGGCTGCAGGGGCGGCTAGGGAAATCAGGAGGGAGGAGGGAGCAGCACTGCAGGTTGGGGAAGAATAAAAAATGGATGGCTCCCTTTTTGATGATGTGGCCTAGGGTTAAGGAAAAAGAAAATAACAGCTGCACAAAAAACTAGAGACCACAACCCACAAACTCCAAAGATAGAAACTCAAACTCTAGGCGAAAAGCAACAATCTTTTTGAGTAACACTTGCTGTAGAATAGATACAGCTCGGAGAAAACACCCATACCGATAAGTTTTTATGGAAAAACCCAAAACCTTCAATAGAATTAATAACCACGCGATGGCTGAACCTTGAATCAAAAAGGTGGAAAACAAATCTCTCGAAAACCCAAGCAAAGAAGATTTGCGGTATTACACTCTTCCCCCTTTAACAGAATTCGACCTCAAATTCTGACCACCACAAGAACACCAATAAGAACAACAGAAACAAACTGACAAAGCAAAAACATCAAAAAATTAAGAACAAAGTTGGGAACTTCTCACGCACAAGACTCCAAAACTCAAATCACTTCTCTTTTCAACTTGAGAATTCACATCTCACACACGGAGGCGCTATTGGAGCCGGGCAGGCAGCTAAATTCCCAAATTATACCACAATCATCAAGTCATGAGGACACGATTACCGCAAGTCACAACACTCTATTAAGCATGCAACCAATTTTCACCAAATAACTGAATTCTATTCAATTGAACAGTTGGGATTCTAAACTCAAATCCCCTAAGAACCAAGAAAACCCTGATTCACATCTCTCCTCAATGATTAACCTTTATAACCACATGACTATTATCAAGCCATATCATCGAACAAGTTAGCCCACCATATCATAGTTATACCATGGGTCGTTTAGCTTGAACCACGGAGCCACACAAGGCTTTCAATCCAACAAGCTTCTAACCAAATCCGAACATATCACTATTTCTAACCACTCAAAGAAAAGGTTCATAACTGAACCATCCATCTCCGACTGACCAACATTAAGTCTAACCCATGAAACCAAGGGTTCCAAAAATTTAAGGAAATAATGCATTTAGCGACTGATTCCACTCAGCCCACCAACAACAAGGTCCCACACAACCCAGGGGCAATACGATCAAAATGCTCCTCCCACAAAGGTCGGAACCACGACAAGGAACACTTTACATCAACTTGCTATCACCTCCTGTACAATCAACGATTCCCCCCAAAAAAATTTGAATTGACATCACAAGACTCCATCATAATCCACCTTTAAACTACTTGAGATCAACGCCTAGCTCATGCTAGGACCGTAAATCAATACCAAATTACACTTGGTTCTTTTCTTAAGAGGGTCTCGCCCTCACATTCTTTCACTCACATAATCAAACCCAAGAGTATAAATCCTTATTATACTCAACACGATACCACGAATAGTCATAATCTTTAACTCTAGCTAGAATGCAAAAGAGATACAATTCTCTTTAAACCAATAAACCACATACATAACCTTGGAGAAAAATTCAACAAAAACCCATGATCACTCTATTTCCATTCCTAAGCCAAATCGCAAAGGCAAATTCAAATCTCGCACATCTCAAGAACCACTTTTATTATTTTCAAATCAATGCGATAAAATTTACATCGGGGAGTACTCAAGATAAAAAGAGACTCCACGCAACTCTTTGACAGAAGCTCTCAATAACCAAAATAACTTAACTTGCGGTCATCAAAGCAAAACTGCTCAATTCACCAAAATCAACGCTTTGGAAGAGAAAATCGATTCTCGAATCCGACATCCGAACCCACAATCACCGCACAATTTCTCAAAGAGAAAAGGGAAACTCATTCCCAACAGAGATCACTTCACTAGCAGACATCACTTATGACTTAATCATAGGCTTGACCTTTTAGAAACATTCATCAAGATCAATCCCTTTCATTCAAGTCCAACCCCAACAGAACTAAGATTCCAATAGTTCCCATGCAAGAACTTCCAACATTTTCCATTACATCTATTTCTTTCCTTTAAATGGCAAGTCCAAAGACTATCATCACACCATTCCATAAGTATGCATTCTTTCTTCCTCAAAATCTGTCATCCACTAACTCCACCACTTGGCGAAACACAATTCATATAGCAATGTTCAATTGCACACCAAACAGAACGCCTTAAACAAATGGCAACCATCCAGATGATTACACTGACAACCCAATTCCGAAGGTACTTAAACCTAAGCTCATCTTACATCCTATTACCTCTAAAATTCTTGCACCTTTAACAATAAAAGTTTCAATAATCACACTTAGCACCTTTGGGAAGCCCCAACAAGACTTAGCAAGAATTTCATAACTACCCTTCCTTGGATCACTTTTTCCAGAATTTATCCTTTCGACTAATTACATCCACGCTCAGAAATGTTATCACCAACATTAAACAAAATTCTCCCCCATAGCACTCATCAAAGAGAAACAGGTTAAAATTTTATCCCGAATTAACCTACCATCCAAAATTCCTATCCGTCAACCATATGACGAACACAACGATCAACTATCTAAGTCACCAATGATTTAGACAATTGAACCCCATCAACTTATTAAACAAGTTCCTCAACCAAATTTGTTATTACTTCCTCGACAAAATCTTTTCTACCCTTACGCAACCTCCGCTTATAACCGTGGATCACCATGACCCACAACATAATTCTTGCCATCTATTCCATTAGGGTCGACCACCTTATCCCAACAACATAAACATTCTACTAACCCTCTACGGGAAGATCTTTAATCAACCTACAACTTACTCTGACTATCATATCTTTCCTCCCAGAAAAGCCAACCAAACTTTCAAAGAAGCTCGACTCTCAAAAGACTTATAAATGATAGGACTCAAGTCTGATCATTCAACAGATCCCCAAACCGATTATCAAACTCCAAAATTCCACAAAGGAAAGGAGCTACACAAATCAATTCCCGAAAAGGAAAAGCGAATTGATCGAATAACACTTGTTCCTTTAAAACCCCAAATCCAAAACTTCAACTTTGGGAACGACAATACGAAAATTCCATATCTTTCCCTGCCAACAACCAATGAGGCGCAACACCAAAACCCTTTTCTTTGACTTAAACCCACAAAGGACCAAACAAGTCAAAGCCCGGAAACTTACTCCATCAATCCTCCCATCTACAACAGAAATACAACAACTCCTTTTTAAACTGGGAGAACATCCAACACAAGAAAGAATCCATAACTTTCTCCACAAAGCAACCAAAAGAAAGTGTGAAACGATACTCTTCACTTTACCGCCCGACAAGATTCAACCCTTGTCATGCCCACAAACTCCGAAACACAAATAGATCACAAAGCTCCCACGACAGAAGAGGGTCACCAAAACGAGTTTCTCAACCACTAAAAAAATGAGAAATCGATTACTCTCCGATTTACGGCAAAGGAACTAGGACTATCCTCACCCGGGGTTATGAATCCTCCGGTGCTGGCTCTCGACTGCCACACCGACCAATACAGCTACATGATAGGGCCGAAATCCCTTCGGCACAAGGAGTCCCACCGGACCCCACTAAGCAATCTACTACTTCAAAAGCATAGCAGTAAATACTACCATAGCCTTAACAAGCTAACAAGTAACATAATCACAAGTATCAACATAGTAGCAAAACAGAAATAAGCATTGTAACACAACGCAACGATACCCCATCCCTTCCTACTGTGCATCAGAGTGTGTCAAGTTTTAAATTATTTAACCATTCTACATAGTTTTAAGGTTATTGCCCTAGGGCCACATTTTAAAGGTTCAACCTAAACCATGTTTCTACCTTCACACAGCAAAATTTTTAATTCCTTCTAGAAGTACTCACTACATTCAAACACCACGGACCTGAAGTGTGCTCTGATACCAACTGTAACACCCCGGCGCCAAACGTACCGCGAATGCTACCAAAAGATCCTAAATGACGCTTACAATACTCCGGAACCATACTGGTCCAGAGTGTCCCCAATAATACCCAAGAAATAAAAACTTGACAAAGAAGTCCAATTGAACTAATAACTCAACGAGCGAGTCACTAAACCCTTTTCCTCTACTAAAAGATCGCAACCGACCTTGAAACTCTCTAAACCAGTTTAAAACTAAGTCACCGAAATTTACAAAATTTCAGCATGACCTCTCTAGAAAGTAGGACACCCACTCAGTAGACAGAAAACATTTGCAGTTATGATATCATTCTAGCAGGTCCTTAGTTAATCAATCACGCCTAACAGAAATTAATAAATTTCACCACGATGAACAATACATTACAACCACATTTATTACATCCAACTTAATGAATCGGTTAAGTAGTTTGTGGGAGACCGAAGTCGTGCAGGTGTTACTACTCCCAACCCGACGAGCCAGCTTCAAAGTACCTAAAACAGGAAACAAACAAGCGTGAGTCCAAGACTCAGCAAAGTGCAACAATAATGAATAGTAAGGAATTCGACTAAAATACAGCTACTTTAAGACATAAAGTAACAATTCCTTTAATTGACATCGGTAAATAAAGCAAGCAGTTTGAATGCATATAAATTCAAAACGGAGAAACACAATTACTTCCTCATTTAACATAATCGTTACTTAATTAAAATCAGACGGTAACAGAAGCAGAAACTAACTCCACTTACCACATCCAACTCGAAAACGTAATAAAACCTTACCCATGCCTCAGTAATCATTTCTGGACGAGCCCACGACTCAATCCTTAACCTGTTCTTTCCATTCTCATCAAGCAACATTTATCAATTTCAACACACAATGCAACAAAAAGTTTTTTTGCTCCAAATGCAACCTTTAAGCCTATACCGGTATAGCTGAGTGCACACCCGTCGGTGTGCACCCTCATTCCCAACCATCCCGTGGCGGGGCCTACTCTTACTGACTCGCTCCCATCCGTGGATGGGACTACGAGGTAGGGCTTGCTAATGGCACTCCGGATTAGTCATAACTTTCTCACCGACCTCACCGGATTAGTTTTGACTTTCTCAACGACCTGGCCTTTGTCTCATGCAAGACATGAATGCAACCGATGCAATCGATTCAATATAACATTGCAGTTATAACACGATAGTAATAGAAAATTCTTATATACACAATCTAGAAGGGAATCGGCGTAACCATTTAACCAAACCCAGGTCACCTCCATTCATTCGAACCACAACGTACAAAAACCCACTCTCACCCAAGATTCATCTAAATTTGCATAGCATTAAAATAAAATAGGGAACATCACATATTAACTCACGACCATACTCAACATCACGATGTACTTGCCTTTATCGACGCTTGAGGCAACACGGGGTCGTGACCACCCCCGAAGACACTCTTCCTGAATACAACGTTATGCACAAGAATGGATCAAGGTCCGACTCAATACCTCAATGCATGACTAAATCTCAACTCTTGCCAAAAATAATCCCAATTCACACTAATGAAAACTCGGGCAACCTACTAGACAGCAGACATTAAAACTTAATAATAGGAGAACACACTGACAACTCTCTCAGTTTGGGGTCTTATGCATAACCAATAACCAATTAAGCTAATATACAATAGAATGATCATAATCAAATGGCAGTAAATAATTCTTAACTCACTCATTTGAATTGAGCCATACAAAAAGTAATAAGGATCAAGTCGCAGCATAATATTCACAATCATTACCAGGGTAAGAATGATACTACAGAAGCTCATACACAACAATCACACATATACATATCTCATTCCATAAACAACACCACATAAAGTCCTCAAGAACCTAATACTGATCAACATATACAACTGGCTGCATGCTTTGGTCGCTCAATTCCTTTTAATTCATTAGCGGGCAAACATATAGAACAACAGACATGGATAAATAGATGTGTATACAAATTTAGCAATGCATCGATTCTTGCATTTCCAAGCCCATTTCTCAACCTTGCACACTTAAATCACTGCAATACACAACATAAAACCTCCTAAGCATTTCATCAAACACATGGCATGCACAAGAACCAACCCTCAATTTGATTGATTGAATTCTCAACACAAAAATGCAAGAGTGGAGGGCCTTGCTGCTGGACGCTGCTGCTGCTAGACGCTGTTGCCTGCTGGACGCTGCTGCAGCTGGACGCTGCTACTCCTTCCGTTCTTCTTCTGGCCGAGCCGAGCCAGAGGGGAGGAGGGCTCCACGGCCAGAGGGGCAGGGAGGGCGCCGCCGGCTAGGAGGGGTAGGGAGGCAGCCGGGCGGAGCTGGAGTGGTGCTCGGCCAGGAGAGCAAGCGCCAGGGAGCGGCTCGACCAGCAGGGGAGAGGAGGGGGGCGCCAGGAGAGAGCTCGGCTGGGGGAGCAGTAGGGAGGGGAGGTGCCAGGGGAGAGCTCGGGTGGGAGGCGGCAGGGAGGGGAGACGCCGAGCCCTGGAGGAGAGCAGCAGGGGGTGTGGCGCCAGGAGGAGGAGGCTGCAGGGGCGGCTGGTGAAATCGGGAGGGAGGAGGGAGCAGCGCTGCAGGTTGGGGAAGAATAAAAAATGGCTGGCTCCCTTTTTAATGATGTGGCCTAGGGTTAAGGAAAAAGAAAATAATAGCTACACAAAAAACTAGAGACCACAACCCACAAACTCCAAAGATAGAAACTCAAACTCTAGGCGAAAAGCAACAATCTTTTTGAGTAACACTTGCCGTAGAATAGATACGGCTCGAAGAAAACACCCATTCCGATAAGTTTTTATGGAAAAACCCAAAACCTTCAATAGAATTAATAATCGCGACGGCTGAACCTTGAATCAAAAAGGTGGAAAACAAATCTCTCGAAAACCCAGGCAAAGAAGATTTGTGGTATTACACAAACGAAACCAAGGGTTCCTCTCATCATCGTCGAGTCTGGTTGCCATACAATTTCTACGATTCCCCTTTTGTACTCCCCTCTACTCTACTAACGGAGAGGTGGTGTTCGAATTCTGGCGAAAGGGGCAGGCGAATACCCAACGACGAAGACTCGATCATTCCGCCAGGGACTTCTGAAGAGCGATCCATTGTCTGGTGAGTTGTTCGATGTTTAGTTTTGTGACTTTCCATCGATTTTTAGGGTTCATTTCTTGTGTTTCATTTGGCATTAATTTCATCTACATGGGTGGATGTAATAATGAAGTCAAATGGGGGGCACTACTACAAAAGGGCTATATTAGAAACGTCATCACAGACTGTTTTTTCATAAAAACCATTTGAAAAAAGTGCCCATATCACAGATGGTTTTATCCAAAACTATCTATGATGAGGGGGAGAACATCACAGACGGTTTTTCGCTAAAACTGTCTATGATGAGGGCCACAGCCAAAAATTGTTTGTGATGTAGAGGAGAACACCATAGATAGTTTTTGGATAAAACCATCTGTGATAGGAATCACATCTTAGATGATTTTAGTCAAAAATCATCTGCGATGACCATTTATAAAAAAATAAGAATAGAGAGCATCTATCTCCTCTGTATTTTTAGAGTTCCCTAAGGTATTTTTGAGATGGCTGCATTTGAGAGACGATCTAATGGAAGGAGACCCTAGATTTGGAGATGTAATTGTAGATCCTTGTGCTCTAGGTCATTTAAGGTAGTAAATTTGTTAATCTAGCTTGGTAAAGAGAGGAATGAAGCTGGTTTCTATATCTAACTAGCTCGATGTAGCTCTATTTGTTCTCTGTGATGTAAAATAGTATTTGGTTCAGATTTACATTATATTTAAGACCTAGCTTGGTAAAAAGGGAAATGAAGCTGGTTAATAAATGGATTTATCTTGGTGTAGAACCATTTGTTCTCTGTGATGTAAACTAGTAATCGGTTCTAATCGTATTATACTCAATATGTAGATAGTTATTTAAAGGAAAATGACCTAGACTAATAATGAGTTGTAATAGCATTATATTCAAGGTATACACATCTAGCTTGGTGTAGATCCATTTGTTCTTTTTGTAAAGTATACTTGGTTCTAATTGCATTATACTCAAGATGTAGATAGCTATGTAAAGAGAGAATTGAAGATGTCTAAAGCACCATGTGGAGGTCTATTCATATTTGTGATGAGTAATTGACTGGATTTGAGCTTGGTTTGCTTTGAAATTGAGTTTGATTTGAATTGGATTTTTAATTTGGAGCAATTTGAGATTTGATGGCCTTTTCCATGCTACTGGTCATGGTAGAACGGTGCTTCCAGCCTGGGGGTGGTAGCACCGGATCTTCTGAGCATTAATGATTTAATTAATGAATTTGTGATGATTATTGTATATCTTTTTGGACATTGTTATGTGATGAGTTTTCCTTATCTTTGATGGTTGCAGGACGAAGGCCTAGACAGTCGAAGATCGTCAGAAGATGATCGAAGACAGAGTCCAGGCAAGCCAAGAAGACAAGAAAAGGTGATGATGCTTGCTAGATGCTGTGTGGATCGATGAGGGCTGTTGGATAGCAGTCTAGTCGATAGGTTAGCGGGTCTAGGTAATATGATTAGAAAACCATATGCAGGAAAACCCATTATTTGTGTGGGTTTTGGGTTAGCCCATGCAAGGCTGTGTAAGTGGGTTAATCCTAGCCCTTTGACGAGTGCTCTAGAGTTGAGGGACTTATTCAAGAGTGGTAGGTGGCCTAAGAGTAGTATAAATAGAGGGGGAGGGGTAGCCTCCTCTTGAAGGTTGTACATGTTTTTGTGCTCCTTTGAGCTTTGCCCACTTTTTTCTGATGCTTTGTAAACCTCCCCTTTCTGAAGTGCAAATCATTTTCATTCATTCTTGAATTTACATTTCGCATTACTTTCTGTCTTAAATTCAGTATTTAAATTCCTGTAATTTGCTTTCTCTCAATTTGGATTTGCCTCCCCTCCTTCTAAATGCTACAGATCTAGGATGTATTGAGTGTGATCATATGGTTTTACATCTCTCTTGCATCCTAGGATAGACTAGCGATCATGTTTTCTATTAAGTTGCAACTCTATCCAGAACTTGTTTTTCATACAGCAGTTAGTTTTTTTATTTTTATAAAAATATAGAAAAATCATTTTTAAGTGATTATTATTGAAAAAGGTGTGTGACGCCCATATCTATATGTGAAAATTTTGGGGTGTCCACTGGTTGCACTGTTTTAGCGCCATGAGGTTAATACTGAACCCCAAACTTTCTGCTTGAAGTTCCTGATTATCTATGCTTTTTTATTTTTTCTGATTTTTCCAAAAGGTGTTTTGAGGTGGCCTTTGGTAGAGTTCTTCATGACTCATTTTCTCATAGGGAGAAAAATTCTCAAAATTTCTAGAGCAACAAAAGTCCACCAACAACCTCCGCCAACTGAGGATAATTTCTGAAAAATCTGCTTTTGCTTTTCAGAAAGTGACTTTTGTGATTTGGCTTAATCTCCTTTCTAAAATTAAGATTTGAATTGATTTATTTTTATTTAGACACTTGACAACCAAGATTATAATCAAAAAATTCCCCACATATTCCATGGTTTTCATCCATACAAGATAGGGGTACACATTGTTGTCTATTTGTTCGAGTTTTGGAGGGTTGGTGAATTTGAGGAGCACCGATTCAAAGAAAAATCGTCAAAGAAGTTTTATATTACTATCCTTCATGATTTCTTTTGTGTGATCTTTTTGAGGTTTTAGTTGTAGTATTTTGTGAATGAAAATTTTATTTTGCGACCATTCACCACCTCTCTGTTTGCCATCTCGATCCTTCAATTAGTATCAAAACCGATCTCAAGAGCCATGGCGATGAACAAATATTCCACTAAGCCTCCTATTTTTTCTAGAATTAATTTTCCATTTGGAAAATCTTGAATGGAGTCGTACATCGCTACCTAGGGCTTCCTAATATAGCAAAAGGTAAAGCTCCTGTATGAGGTTCCTGCGATGAGCACGTCACGGCTGGCAATATGGCTGACATTGAGGCAAATACTAAGCGAAGGAATATCCTTATACATGGCCTCAGTAGCAGTGAGTACTGTAATACCGCAATTCTTTTGTAGGGTTTTGGCCGGTGATGTTCTCATTTTCTTGATTCAAGGGTTATTCTGAAGAAGTTCTGTCGCCTCGCAGTTAAGAAAATAAAAAAAAATTAGTAAAGGTTAGGCTTAAAGACTTAGGTTTGGGGGGGGTATTGTTGGAATTTCCCCTTTTCCTCCCTCTTCTTGTGGCAGTCATTGCTTTTTTTTCCCATGGTCAAGATTTTTCCCAGCTTTCCTGGCCGACACCTCCTCTTTCCCCTGGCGTCAGCTCCATGGCCCGAGTGCCCCCCTCCCTTCCCGATCGGTCGATCTGCCCAGCCCTGCCGGCGCGCCTCCCCGCCACCCTGGCTCTGGTCGAGCTCCTCCCGGCTGCCTCCTCCCCGCCCTGCTCCAGCCCTGCCGGTGCCTCTTCCTCCTGGTTGTGCTGCCCTCAGGTCGACGCCAACCTCCAGCCGGCATGGCAAGAAAGAAGAAGAATGAGGCAAGCCAAGAAGACTGCAGCCCTCCCCTACCTCCCTTTCCTCCTTGAGTAAGAAATTTGAGGTAAAAACCCTAGGTGGTGAACCTCCATTTGGCTTGCATGCAAGGTGTTTGTGTTAATGTCTAGCTGGGGTTCATGATTTTGAGTTGTTGGGGGTTGGGAAATGGAGAGATTAGAGAAATTTGGGAGTTTTCGGTTCGGGTAGATTTCTGTCCTTGGTTAGAGCTGCAATTTGAAAATTTTGCAAGCGTTTCCTGGGGGTTTGGCTATAACGAAAGTTGTATATAATTGAATTACCTTTCAATAGAGACCGAAATCAACAAGTTTCGTTCAGCAGTTTGAAAGTTATGGTTATTTTACCGCGTGCTGTCCAGAGCGAAGTATTTTTGCGGCTCTCTGCTGTTCGTCGCAAATCTGAGAATAATTGGTGCTTTTTCCGGTCGGTCGGCTATAGAAACAGTTGTAGATAATCGAATTATCTTTCAATAGCGACTGAAATCACTAAGTTTCGTTCATCTGACTAAAAGTTATGGCTATTTTACCGAGTGCTGTCCCGGGTTGGCAGATTTCTATTTTGGGATTTAGGAGCGGGTTGCGAAGCCGACTTAGTTTTGAGTCTTGTGTTGAATTATGGGCGTGTTTTTGAGTGGGCTATATCCATGTGCAGGTGGTGTGACCCCCCGGGTGTGGCAACTTCGCCTCGCCACACCGTCTCGATGAGTTGAAGGCAAGTGCGTTGTAGTGAATGTGGCATAGATGGCTATTATGTTTTTTGCAATGTTACCGTTATTCATGTATTACTTTATTATTGTCATGCTTGATTTTGCAGGCGATGTGATGAATGAGAATGGTTAAATGGTTATGCTATTATTTAAAACAAGTTTATATGCAAGTGTAACCCGTATATCTCTTATAGGCTATTTAGTTGATTGCTTGTGTTATTTATATGCTTATGCTATGGCTGCATTTGTGTTTATAAGCACGTCTAGTGGGGTAATTGTCTTTTGATGAAAAGGTTGAGTAACCGGATGCAAATGTATCGTTGATTGAAAGGATTTGTGTTGAAAGTTGAAGGTTATAACATTTTGCGATTATGAAGGGCCATCTTTGAGATATCATACTATTATCACTAGTATGAATGGATAATGTGACTAATGAAGTAAGGAGGTTGGATTAGTAAGAAGGGATGATTTGGCGATCATGAAACTGGATTATTATGACTTTAATGGGAGTATTAATGATAATTGTGACCATGTAGATATGAGTGTCGAGAATAAGAATATGAGAGTTGAGGAGATGAATAAGAATGGTGGGAATGCGGATATGAGTATTGATAATATGGATACAAATGTGAGAAATGAATGTATTTTGCAAATTTGTTTATGACTATTGCATTTGTGCATTCATGATGGAAGAGGCGACCCATTCTGATGCGGACCTCTGTGCTCACATGTAGTGAGCACGAAAGTCCTACCTCGTAGTCCCGTATACGTGGTTGTATGGGAGCGAATCAGTAAGAGTAGGCACCCTCCATCTACGGGATGGAAGGGACGTGAGGGTGCACACCGACGGGTGGGCACTCGGCAGTACCGGTACGTGCATGGAAATGAGCATTCATATGCATTACATCTGTGATAATGAGTGTTGTGGTAAATGGTGTGTCATATGGATGGTGATTATAGAAATTGAAGGTTGAGTCGTGGACTCAACCCAAAAAGGGGAGATTGAATTGAATTTTATGAATTCGCGCATTTCTTTGCCTTGCTAATTATGTTGTATGAATAACGTGGAGTGAAGTCAAGTTATGAACTCAAAGTCAATTGATGAAATGGTTTGAAATTATATAGTATTGCATATCTGCATGAGATATTATGTGAATGAAATGCATGGTTGTGTTGCATTATATATCATTGCGTGTCTGCATGAGATATTATGTGAATGAAATGCATGGTTGTGTTGCATTATATATCATTGCGTGTCTGCATGAGATATTATGTGAATGAAATGTACGGTTGTGTTGCATTATATAGTATTGCATATCTGTATGGGATATTAGGTGAATGAAATGCATGGTTGTGTTGTATTATATAGCATTGCAAATATGCATGAAATATTATGTGAATGAAAGCATAAAAACATTTCATTGCATTGTGTATTGCGATTGATAAATGTTGAATGATGAGAATGGAAGGAACATGTTGAGAGTTGAGTCGTGGGCTCATCCAGAATTGATTTCCGAGGCATGGGTAAGGTTTTGTTACATTGCCGAGTTGGTTGAGGTAAGTGGAGCTGCTACTACTCCTGTTGTTGGATGTTTCAGTTAAGTAATGGTTATTTAAATGATGAATTAATCGTGCTCTTACGTTTGGATCCTTTATGAATTCAACCATTTCTTTTATTTACGGATGTCAATTTAAGGAACCGCTACTTGATGTCTTCTAATAGTTGCATTTTAGTCTAGTGCCTTACTTTTCCTACTTGTTGCACTTTGCTGAGTCTTGGACTCACGCTTGTTTGCTTCCTGTTTTAGGTACCTTGAAGATGATTCATCGGGTTGGGGAGTAGTAACACGTGCACGACTGCGATCTCCAGCAATTTATTTAACAAAGTCATCAAATCTGAATGTAAATAATGTGTTTGTAGTTTATGGTTCATCGTAAGGAGATTTCTTAAATTCTGTTGGATGTGTGAATACTTAACTAAGGACCTGCTAGAATGATATCATATTTGCTGCTATTGTTTCTTTTGACTGCTGAGTGGATGCCCTCTTTTCTAGAGAGGTCATGCCGAAATTTTGTAAATTTCGGTGACTTAGTTTTTTAGGACAGTTAAGAGTTTAGTGATTAAATTCAGTTTCAGTCTGTTCGTAGATGTGTCGTTCGTATTTAGAGTTATTGGTAGCATTCGCGGTGCGCTTGGCGCCGGGGTGTTACAAGTACAATAGGATCTCTCACCTGCGATCCGCTCATGAGATTTGGGTGACTCTCGATGCTTAACCGAGGGAACAGATTTTTGAAAAGATTTACACTTTGCAGAGGTGTACAACTTTACCCACAAGTCATGACCTTTTCTTTTTGCCACATGTTTCATGCACCTTTGGTGTGTGGCCAGAATATTCATGATGAAAATCTTTACATTACCTAGGTTAACTTTGCACCAGCATGGTGATGTTAAACCCGTACTATGGTGTAAATGTTTGTATAGTTACTGTACAGTAAATGATTAAGCATATCCATAGTATAGCGTACACCGTTGTATCAGCAAACATTACTCCTAACACCTCAGTGTGGGTGCCTCTCTGAGCAACCAGTCACTGAAGAAGCTCGTACTACTCTGGCCTTCCAATCTGCAAAGTTAAACTAGATAACTTAATTGGTTTAAGCCTATCTCATAACATCACTTGTGGTTGTATAGAAATTACTTGGATATAACGTACAATTTGTTCGGTCCTTAATCTGACAGAGGCAATAATCTCTCCCTACACTACGTATAAGTCTCTTGTACATCCAGCTATTTCCAATAATCAAAAACATAGTTTTATTTTTATTTTTAGTCAAAATACCAATAACCATCATCATGTCTCAATATTTCCATATTTCATCTGATCAAAAATTTTCAATTGATCTATCCCAAGTCTAATGCATGGCTAAGCATGACTCTACATGTGGGATACCCATGTTGACATTATATATTGTCTACTTTATTCTAGGGTTATCAAGGTTCACAAATCTATACTTATCAAGGAGGTTTCATGAGTTTACGGGTATAACTACCATTACCCACAATATAGTAGAGTTTAGTGAATATACGTATGCAATAAAACAGTTAATGAAAACATTTGCAAAACTAGGATCAACATGGTCAAAGGGGGTGCTTGCCTTGTTTAGTTGTTGTTTACAATGAAGTTGTAGTCATGTCAGTGTTGTCGATGACGGGATTAATGACATTCGGGTTCTACACGTTGTTCATCGAAGAACACAACAAATAACAAGTTTTCAATAAGGGCAAATAGAAATCAAATGAAAAACCAAATAGAATCAACTATAGAAAACATGCATGATTTAGGGCTTGGGTTGATTGATTCTATATTTTCATGGACTTTAAAAAGATTCTGTTGATACAAATATCTTAACTATAGATTTCTTCATTGCTACCGAGTTCTTTTATTCATATTATGTAGTTTGGAAATCATAGTATTTAGAGTTATACTGCTATCTAGATTTATATGCAAAGCTTGGTGAAATGAGATTATTTCTTCAAAATAGTGTAAGCTATAGTTTGGAGAGTGCTCCTAAGCTGATTTTATAAATTTTAGGATTTGGATGAGATATTATATTCATTATTGAAATAGCTTATATAGTTTAAGTAATATAGAATCAGCTAGTAAGGTGAAGTGTTTGATTAACACTTAAGGGTTTTGAACTAGTTGGATTTAGTTGAAAAGCAAGTTGTAAATAAGATATTTTTCTAGAATACGGTAGTCCATATAACAAATAGTGTTTCTAAGCTGGTCGTTTCAAGATTTGTATTTAGATAAGTAATTATATAGGCTGTCGAAAAGGCTTAGTGGTTTAGTTTCCTACGCGACTAATTCACGAAGGGAGTTTACAGCAACGGGATTTATATATAGAGCAAGCTCTAAATAAAGTATTTTTCCAGATTATGATAGTACAATTATGGTAGTACGTATGATGGAGTGTGTTTTTGGCCTATTCCTTCAAATTTTTGCATTTAGCTGAGATACTCTACGGGCTGTTGAAAATGCCTAAGTGACTTAAGTTCCACGCGTTTTCTATCTTGTTTTCGTTTCAAGTTTGCGACTGCATCTTACAAGATAATTTAACTATTTTTTAGGCATTAGTTGAGCATGGCTCTAAGAGTGTTTTAAAGCTAGTTCCATGATATTTTGCTTTTATCTAAGATAGTTGTTTTCTTTATATGCACATGAAGAATGGAGTCTTTCATGAACATTTTTTAAATTAGATCTTTTTGCCGATTAAAATGTTCTCGACCTTAGGTGTATTTTTAAAATTAGCCCTACATGATCTCTTATTTAATTATGTCATTTTATTTGTTTATATTTTTTATATTTTAATCCTTATGTACGCATATTTAGTACATGAAAATATATTTTGATTAAGAGACTAAGTGTAGACTATATCTTATACATAAAGATTTCATTAGTATCATATGGTCTTTAGTTATAGAGCATGTATAACTGTAATATTGCAGATATTTCATTTCTAGAGTTGGCTCTTGTGAGGGATTTTTCCCTAAATCCCTAGCCCTACTCTTATATTTTTCCCCACCTCTTTAATTTCTCTTTTCCCCTCCCTATTTCCTTTCCTGTAGCAAGCTTCCTCCCTCATTTTTCTTAGCCGCAGCTCCTCCTCCTCCTAGCATCCTCTCCACATGGCACATCCTCCACCTCCCTCATGTGGCAGCAGCAGCTCATCCCCTCCCTCCATGGCGCCCTTGCTGCAAGCTTCCTCTTTCCATGGCGCCCCCAGCAGCAAGCTTCCTCCCTCCAAGGCGCCTCCCTACAGCAGAATCCCCTCCTTGTTTCCCCTTGTGAGTAAGTGAAGGTAAGTCTTTTTGGTTGCTTTGCACATAGTTTTAGCGGAGAGCCATGCTGGATTGGGTATTCTATTGTTTGGTTTTGGAGTTTTTGGGGGTGATGGTGGTTCTAGGGTTTGGGGAGAAGTTCTGGATTTTCGTGTTGTGCAATGTCGGTTTTTGGAGCTATTATTCATGGTCCCTAGAGGAGTTTCCTAGAGGGTTGGTAGTAGAAAAAATTATAGATCTCAGTCTCACGTTTAATTAGAGTCTACGAACTCGAATTTTGGTTCAGCCCTTTAGAAGTTATGCCAGATTCTTTGCCTGCTGCACAATCTCTATTCCAATAGGCAGCAGCCATGTTTATCTGCGATTTAGAGCAAGTTGGAAGCCAAATTGAAATTTCTCAAATAACTAGAGATAGATGGGAAATTTTCTGTAGATATCAAAAATGTCTTCATTTGCTTAATTTGGAATTGTGTGGAATTATTTATGCTTTGTTGAATTGTGCTGTCCAGATTGAATGTCCACTAGAAGTTCAGAGGTTTGGGCAGATCTGGACCGATGTTCAGATTAAGTTTTATGGGTTTTTTCTCAGTTCCAAAGGGGTTGGTTGTTGTGAAAAATGTGCATAGTTGTCTTAAGTTTCATTAAAGCTCAAGAACACCAATTTTGGATCAACCATTTAAAAGTTATGGTTGTTTCAGTGACTGTTGTCCAGATTTGGGTCTCTAGGGCAGACGTTATGAAATTGGCAATGAACCTTTTTTCCACCATAATACCACTATATAAATTAATTGGCAGATAGAATGTGCTTAAAAAATTATGACATGCTCCCTCTTGTGGATTATCATGGGATAGACCTGGATTATGGTTTGATGATATTATGGCCAGCCGTGGTTATAATTTCTGGGAAAAGAAATTAAATGGAAGGATGGGTTCTATCAATGACATTAAAACCCGATAAGCTTCTCAAGGTACACTTGGTGAATATTGAAACCTTAAATGGTAAGCATACTGGAATATTGGAAATGGTGGGATGTAAGGTGTTATTATGTCAAATGTTTATGGATTGGTTTGAAAATGAGGATGAAAGAATGATTATCCCTGAAGTAATATGAGGTGGTTTCGGAATGAGTTATTTCAGTGAATAACATCAATTAATTGTCTTCACCAAGAAAGTTAGATTGAGTGATTATTGTGCAATCTACCCTCGCAGGGTGTGAGGTTGGGATTGCACACTTTGGCATACAAAAAAAATTGAATTGAGTTATCTGTTGCATTATCGGTTAAAGGAAACATCCTAATCTCATGTGTTGTGTTGGAAGCACTTGATTTGGAGGTGTGTGGGTAGCTCTCATTTGACTAGAATCATATTTTCTTAAATAATGAGAGATTTAGTGAATGCTTCTTAAAGATGAATCTTATGATTGTTTCGTAAGTGATCTTTGACTGATTAAGTGGTTTTCTACTGGAAAATGAGTTTTTCTTCTCGTAAGAAAAATGTTGGTTGTTGGATGGAAGTGGATCTATTCCTTGATCAATTTTTTTTTTGGAAATGAGTCATTTCTTGTGAAAGAGAGATGTTTTTTATTGTAAAGCGTGATGATTTCTTTTCGTAAAAGTAAGTTGCCTCAATAAATTTTTTGTGTGGTGTTTCTCTCCTAATGGAGTTTTCCCCGAGGTAAAGCTTGGTGCCTTGGTTTTAAAATTATTGTACTCTTTGACTTGGTTCTTGTAACATCCCAAAATTTGAGTTTTGGTATGTTTAAAATAAAAAAAAATAAACCCTTTGTATTTTCCTGGAATTAATTGAAGCTTAATATGAATTTTTCAATAATGAAAAGATTTAATTTGATTAAACTATGCATCAAATTAAAGGTTTCAGTTTTTGTTGGGTTCCTTGTGCTTCAAGGAATTTTTCTGTATTTTGGGGATTTTTTGAATTTATTTGCTATTTATTTGAATTTATTTGGAGTTATTTGAATTTCTGGAATTTATTAAATTGGAAAAACGTTTTATTTTCCAAAATTTCCTTCGGCTGAAATTTCCTCCGCCCATCTCTGCTCATCTAGGCCCAAACTCTCGCGTCCGCCCGGCCCAGCCCAGGCTTCCACCGTCCGTCTGCGACAGCGTTCGGCTGGATTCCTCCGCCGCCTCGCTGCGTCGCCGCACCATGAACCCTAGCCGCCGTCGTCCGAATCGCCGCCGCCGCCGCTGATTTCGCGCATTTATCGCGCCATATCCGAGCCGGTCTCCTCGTCGTCGTGCCTACTTAAAGCCGCCCGCTCCTCTCTTCCGTTTCGAGAATCGCCGCCTTAGAGCTGTCGCTCGAGTTTTCTTTTTGCGCCGTGTCCGAAGTTCTTCCCGCCGTGTTTCTCGCCGCCGGGCGTCTCCATTGCCGCCTGACAGACGCTGAGTCGGCGCGTCATCTTCTCCCGATCCGCAGATTCTTCCGCCCGATCCGCCGTCCTCCGCCGTTTAGTGTGTCATCTTCCTCACCTCCGTAAGTCGCGCGCCGCTTCGCCGTCGTTCCATCCGCAAACCTCAGCCGTCCGATCTGCGGTGGACGCTCCCGATCGCGCCGCGTCCTCCCAGCCGTGAGCATCAACAGCAGCCGTTCGATCGCCCGCCGACGATCCAGATCGTGCCGCGTGGTCAACTCGTGCCATGCCCCGTCAGCCGTGCCGCGTCAGCCGCCACATCGGCGCCACGTCAGCCCTGGCGCTGCGTTGGCCGCCACGTCAGCCAAATGTCGCCTCGGTGCTCTCGGTCTACCGTGGACCAAGCCGCTGACATGTGGGCCCCGCATGTCAGTCGGTATTTCATTTTCCTTTTCTGATTTTTCGAAAAACCGAAAATCCCAGCCAATCACAAGCCGACACGTGTCACCCTTGTGAATTTCTCTGATTTTCTCTGAATTAAATCTTCCGAAGGCCCGTTCTCCTTCGTCCGAACTCCGATTGAGCCGATTCAAATTTCTAAATTTTTTTAAAATTGAGCTCTACATTCCAGAGCCATTTATTTTCAATCTTGAGCTTGTTTTCTCCTCTGTTTTGTATTTATTTGGTTTCGTTGCTTTATTTTCCGGTAGACGCGAATCCCGGAAGGAGCGACGGAGACTTCAAGACCAAGCATCAGCACTTGAACAACAAGGCAAGTCGAGACCTTTGATCATATTGAACCCATGTTTGCAAAAGTACTTTGTTTTATACAATTGCATGCTATTTGTGTAACAATGCTAGTTTATGGGAGTAGCTATTTACTGTTTGAGTATGCCCTTTGATTATTGGAATGCCATGTATCCATTGTTACCCTTAAGTTGGGGCGTTATTAGTTGGACATAATCATAGTACCAACATTGGGTTATCGTAGTTATGCTTAGCCATGCTTAGTTGTCGAAGGATTCATATCACCGTGAGCTAATGTTAATCTTGACTTAATGAGATATTGAATTGTGGTCATTGACCTTTGTTGTAAAACTTGTTGTACCATGGCGAGGGATGCCATTGGTCTTGGGTTGAACAAAATGTTTCCCTCGGGCAATTGATCGTGCGATAAAGGGGTCTTGTTTGGCACATTGGGATGTGGTGCCTTGCTCAAACAATTTAAGGACTTAATCTTGTGCGCCATTGAACTGGCCTAACCGTGCAACCACAAGTCCGGTATGGGACGGACCTAGCTGATTAATTTGCAATGTCCGGACTTGAGTATTGCCATTGTTGGTGTGGGGTCCAAGATGGACGAGTAGACCCACATGGCTCAAGAGGGGCCCCGAGGGGCTAAACCTTAGAGGCGATCTTGGGTCCAGACATGCATTGTAAAGGCTTTGTAGTGATCTCTCTGCCGACACACCAAAGGAAGTGTGTCCTTAGCGCTTGGCATTAAGGGATGATCATGTCTTGTGGGTAAAGTTGTACAACCTCTGCAGAGTGTAAACTATTCGAATAGCCGTGTCCGCGGTCATGGACAAGCCCGAGGATTTCACACGGGGTATAGAGTATTTTCTTGAAATGTGGAATGGTTGGGTTGTGAACGGGGAGTTCACTGTTGTTTTGTTGTCGCAAGCTATACTGTTGAATTGTGTGGTTGGTTCTTGTTTCGAATGATGTAGGGTGATGCCTCGTCATTCTGTTCATGTTGTCTACCATTGATTTACCAGTTATTTATTGTTGTTTTATCAATCTGCCTTCAATCTATTTATTGTATTTAAATTCAAGTTATTGCTTTCTGCAAATGAACCATATGACTATCCTTTGTCAAGCCGTGCATGAATATATTGCATCATTTCCCTACGGCTTGTTGAGTACGTTTTGTACTCACGGCTTTATGCCCATGTTGTTCAGTTGCTGAGGAAGGACCAGGTAATGAGTATCAAGAGGAGGAGTACTATGAAGACTACGTCGACTAGGAAGGCGTTTCCCCAGACGATTGCCTGTGGCATGTCGAATGGCCCAAGTTATTTTATTTCCGCTGCAACAGTTTATTTGTTTCTTAAGCCAAGAGGCATTGATGTATGAATCTTGACTATAAGGTCGTTTGCTTTATTCAATAATAATTTGCTTCTTCTTAGTTATTTCGATGTATGGAATGATATGTCATCTATGTTTCCACTGTGTGCACTAGCGTGATCCTGGACTAGTGCTGTATACACAGAGGGTTTCGGATTTGCATATCCGGGTCCCGACAGTTCTTTGAGTAGAAGAAGGCAATGGTGAAACCTTTATAGGAAAAGAAACTATGTGGACCTAGTCTTGCTAGGTGTTGATTGTAAATGGTTAAAAGAGGGACGAGTAACTAAAATTATTTGTGTGTCTCAGCCCAAATCTTCCGGGGAGGATCGTCTATTTGATGTGTTCCTTAACCGAGTGTGATTATTTTATTAGTGGACCACCTAGAAGTTGTTGGTAATCATATTACCATTCCAGTCACGTGTCTGAATATTTGAATCCGTCGGATGGAGCTAATGCTATGATAGTTTGAAGTGAAATGTTCCATTGTGAACCTGTTCTTTGGTAGTTGTCTCTTTGTGCGAGACCGGTCTAGAAGAAGATAGAGTAAAAGTTTATGTAGTGCTAAAGGAAAGTTTTTCTGAGTTCATCAGACTGTTTGCGATGGTGGTATATTATGGGAAATTTGGCATATCAATTGAATTTGTCCGATTCTTGCGTGGGTGCTTTGAGGTTGCTGATTGAGGAAGCTCTTGCGAAATTCCATGTCCGGAAGTTTGTGAGGGATCTAGAACTCGAGTTAGTATTGTTAAGCGTTGGTCATGAGCAAAGCCATGTCCTTGAGTCTTAGTCCCATGCAATTTAAAGAGAAGTAAGAGTGAATGTTGAGTCGGGAAAAGATGAATTGAGTTAAGGTGCTTGCTCGTGTTAATCTGAGAGAAAAGCAATTTCGGATTTGGAGCCTCCCTTGCGTAAGAAGTACCCGAATTTGTTCTTCTTGGGTATGTTTCGTAATTTTGTTCATGTTGTTCTTGTTGTCGAGTAGTGGTGTGTTTAGAATTCGGGGTCAAATTCTGTTAAGGGGGGAGAGCGTAATTTTGTAGATCTTTCATTTCTAGAGTTGGCTCTTGTGGGGGATTTTTCCCTAAATCCCTAGCCCTACCCTTATATTTCCCCCGCCCCCTCCCTATTTCCTTTCCTACAACAAGCTTCCTCCATCATTTTTCTTGGTCGTAGCTCCTCCTCCACCTGGCATCCTCTCCCCAGGGTGCCTCCTCCTCCTCCCTCATGTGGCAGCAGCAGCTCATCCTCTCCCTCCATGGCGCCTCCCTGTAGCAGCATCCCCTCATTGTTTCCCCTTGTGAGTATGTGAAGGTAAGTCTTTTTGGGTTCTTTGCACATAGTTTTAGGGGGGAGCCATGCTGGATTGGGTATTCTAGGGTTTGGTTTTGGAGATTTTGGTTGTGATGGTGATTCTATGGCTTGGGGAGAAGTTCTGAATTTTCGTGTTGTGCAATATCGGTTTTTGGAGCTATGATTTGTGGTCCCTAGAGGCGTTTCCTGGAGGGTTGGTAGTAGAAGAAATTATAGATCTTGGTCTCACATTTAATTAGAGTCTAAGAACTCAAATTTTGGGTCAGTCGTTTAGAAGTTATGATAGATTCTTTGCCTGCTGTACAATCTCTGTTTCAACAGGCAGCAACCATGTTCATCTGCGATTTAGGGTAAGTTGGAAGCCGAATTGGAATTTATCATAAATAAAGATAGATGGAAAATTTTATTTATATATAAAAATTGTCTTAATTTTCTTAATTTGGAGTTGTATAGAATTATTTATGCTCTGTTGAATTGTGCTATCCAAACTAAATGTCCGCTGGAAGTTCAAATGTTTGGGCAGATCTGGACCGATGTTCAGATTGAGTTTTGGGGGTCTTTTTCTTAGTTACAGAGGGGTTGGTTGTTGCAAAAAAATGTGCATAACTGTCTTAAGTTTCATTAGAGCTCAAGAACACCAGTTTTGGATCAACCATTTAAAAGTTATGGTTGTTTCAGTGACTGCTATCCAGATTTGGGTCTCCGAGGCAGACGTTGTGAAATTGGCATTTTAGATATAGCTAGAAGCTGAATCAAATGATCTCAATACCTAGAGAAAGTTGGAAAATTTCCTTTAGATGTCGAAAATGTCTTAGTTTACTGATTTTGGAATTGTATAACAATAGTTATGCTATGGTGAAGGTAGCTGTCCAGTTGGAGGACATATTAGTTTTTTGGTTTGAAATTAAAGGGTTTAGCGTAGTCATTCCTAATTGATGGGGTAGCCTTAACTTGGGCTTAGGAGCTTAATGTTAGGGTTATTTGACCGTCGGGATAGCAAAGGGTGGGTCTGTCCCATGAGTTAGAAGGGTTGGCAATCGGGTGGCGTGTGAATGGGAGAGTGTTGTTTTTCGTTGATTGAATTGTCACTGCTTGACTTCTCTGCGATGAATACCTCCTTATATTATTTGCAGGAGCTGACTTGGTTGTGGCCTCAAGTTCACGCCACACCGCTTCAAGTGGTAAAGAGGCAAGTACATCGTGCTTTTGAGGATGGTTTGTGTGTTGATATGTGGTGTTTCTTATTTTATTTGTTGCTTTGCTAATTTAGATGTATTCTGGTTGAGAATGGACTTTTGGTAAGGTTGATTTATGGCAAGTTTGTTGTTCGAGCGAATGGGGATGACATGAGCTTGGTTTAAACGATTAAGTCACCTTCTAGTGATTGTGTATATAAGAATTATTGGCACTGTCGTGTTATGACCACAATGCTATACTTGTTATCATAATGCTTTCTGTGGATTAGATGCAATTGTGGGTATGGATTGTGCTCCATACCTGTGATGATGAGAATGGGATCATGTGGCAAATGATCTTTTGGTAAGGATGAAGGGGGGCAAAAGAAAAGTGAGTATGTATGTGGCATCCCTTTTAAAGTGACTACTTATGTGGCCTCGTTTATAGTGAGTACTTACATCGCTTCTTTTAAATAGAGTTATTCGGTTGCATCTTTTGCATTCATGTCATTCATGGGATATTCGAGCCAGGTCGGTGAGAAAGTCATATGGGGACATATGACTAATCCGGAGAGCTCTTGAGAAGTCCTACCTCGTAGTCCCATCCACGAGGTTGGATAGGAGCGAGTCCTTAAGAGTAGGCCCCTCCACAGGGATAGAAGGGATTGAGAGGGTGCAACGCCGACGAGTGTGCACTCGAGTTATACTGGTATAAGCATTGAAAAGGTGCACTTGAGCATGAAAGTGTATTGCATTGCATAGCATGGTTACCGTATGAAGGAAAGGTTAAGCATTTGAGTGGTGGACTCAACTAGAGATGTTCAATTGAGTGGAATTTTGAGAAATGGTTATGATATTACTGTTTCTTGTGCTTGCTGACTTTAAATAAGTAATGTTGTTATGTTATTGTTTTAAAATGTGTTAATTGATTATGAAATTGTTCTTTGATGTATTTTACTTAGTTTTATGAACTCACGCTTGTTGTATGTTTATTGTTTTAGGTACTTCGAGGTTGGCTTGCCGGGATGGGACTTAGCGTCACGATCACTCATTTTCATATCCATCTTGATTAATAGCTTGGAGAATCTCACCCTGTGGTTTATATTAAAAGTTAGTTTCGGGATCATGGTGATAGGGTGCTTTGTGGTTAATCGGTTATGGTAGCATTTATGGCCCATGAATAACCTTTGTTTGTGATAAGCATAGTCGTGGTTTAGCATGAGATGTGGTTGTGGCTAAAATTATTTGCTAGTCAGCTTCTCCAGTTGTTATTATACTTGAGACTAGTGATCATTCGGTTGATTAGATATTCATGCTCATTCTTGTGACACCTATCTTATTTTGTGAAGAGAGTTAATATTTATGCTTGCGAATGATATAATTGTGATTGCTTGCTGTTCCGTATTTATAGAAAGGTCATGTTAAAATTTTTTATAGGTTGCTCGCTAAGTTTTAAATGTTTTATTGTTGCTCTCGCTAGTTTTGGAGTAGGTTGTGGTAACATTCAGGGCACGTCTGGTGCCGGGGTGTTACAATAACTAGTTTTACTTGTATTATTATTTATCGATGATAGTCATATATTATATATGTTAAATTGGAAGACAAAACTATTAGGAAATTGATTCGACTGAAGTTTAAACATTAAATTTCTTTACAAGATTAGATGATCTGGACCTATAACGTGTTTAAATAAGGATTTTATATGTATAAAGATATACTTGGCACAAAAGTTTTATATGACCTACATGCTTAAGGACATAATTAAGATATAGATGATTTGAACTAATTTGGGTCCTGACATTTGCATCATTAACTCAAGCTATGTTAAGCTGCGTTTTGGTTAGAGACTCTGATTAGACAAACATAATCATAGCTATGAGCTTACCATTTTGAATCCAGATAAGGGTCATTCAAGTTAACCTCCTGATATTTGAATACAAGGGGTAACTAGACTCAGTTTGCTAACTTACCCTTTTATCATAGGTGCTTAATCTATTTCTATTTTGCTTTAGGTCTAGACATTGGATTAAATTAATCTTCTAATTTGAGTTTGATATCAATTCATAATAATCAAGGATATCTCTTTTTCTGATTTTTGAGCCCTAGATTAGTTAGCTAATCATGCAATCAATTATTTTGTCCCATCTGCCATGGGGTTAGGAATGCTAACTGAAGCTACTAATTCTAATTATCTAGATGTGGAGCCATATGAGAACAAAGAACAGAGAGGCTGCTAGCTATCTTTACCTTGGTTGGATAGCATGGACAGAGGAAGCTACAGATAGGCGCCATGGAAGCTACTCCAGGTGAGCATGGCCGACTGTAGGACATGCCCAGGGAGGCAAAGAAGACCCCAAAAATGGAACATCTAGGATTTGGTGATCCGATAGGAACTGTCGGCCGAAGCTCTGGTGATCCATGGCGATGGCGCAACACGCACATGATGGTGGCAGCTCGGGCGTGCACAATTAGTAGCGAAGCAAGCACCGAGAAGCACGGGCAAGGACTAAAATAGAATACCAGGGGCTCACTGGTGCTAGAGGAAGCGACGGCCAGTGGTAGGGTAGTCCGTAGCGGCGGCGCGACGGTGAGGTGCGATGGTGGTGCAAAGCTCACGGTGGTGGAGCTCCACAGCAAGGGAAGACTTGAATTAAGTTGGGAGAAGTGATCCAAGGTTAGTGGTGATGCTCCACTTTAGCTAAATTAGAGAATGAAACAAGTAGTATGAAGCTGAGCTATGGTAGCTGGCGGTGAAAGAATTGGCCAGAGCCGAGCATGGAGCATTGGGCATCCCAATTGAGTTGGGTGTGCTGGTGAGGAGGCTTTAGTGAAGGACAATGATGCTTTCTTGGTACTTAGAAATGCTTAAATAGCTGCTTAAGAGGCGGTGCATGGTGTGAACGGTAGCTATGGTTGCGGCTGGGACAGTAGAACTTGCGAGATAAGCCTGTCGTGGTAGTGCCTTGGCAGAGGCATGTTAGGTGACAGGTGACGTGGCTGTGACGTGGTTGGGCTGCAAAGGGAAAAGGTTGCGGCGTAGAAAGGACAACCAAGACAGACGGTTTGGCTCTGGCATGAGAGATAGAGAGATGAGAGGAGAGGAGGAAGATGAAGCTGATGAGTGGGGCTAGTTGTAGCATGGCAGGTCGACGTGGCTTGGGTTGCGCAAGGTTGAGGCGGTGCCATGAGATTTTTCGGTGGTTTTGGTAAGAACAGAGTGCTATTGTTGTGTTTGGTGCGAGCTGGCCTAAGGTTGAAGAAGGTGCTGCTAGGTGGGGTCCACGTGCAACTACTATTCCATAGACTTCTAGTCAAGCCGAAGGAAACCGACTTTATTAAGCAAGCAAACCGACTTAGAATTTTCTTAAAATTTTATTAAAGAATAATAATATAAGTATTATTATCTGGTAAAATTTCAGATTAAAATTCTTGGTAGAAAATTTTAAATAATTCTGACAATACATGATGTTATTTCTTTCTATTTATGTATTTGATTTAATTGGAGATACAAACCAGGTTTGTATTTTGTAAAACTTTTTTGGGAGTGTAGAAACACAGATTTCATCTTTTGTAAAATTTTTAGATTTTTATCTTCAATATAAAAATTCTAAAATTTTTGATATTGACATTTCCTGATTTATTTTCTTTCGGTATTTGAATTTTTAAATGCTCCAAATTTAAGTTTTAATTTTTGATAGTTTTACTAAAGAAATATAAAGATCATAGGTTTGCAAGGTAAAAATCTTGGCTATAGATCTTCAATAGAGATTTCCACATAAATCTGACATAACCAGGATCAGATTTCTTATCCAGCATTTATCACATGATTTTCTTTTATTTTAATTGCTGATATTATCCCAAACACCATGATTATGGTTCTGGACAAATCTATCATTTAAATATTTTTCTGACTTATGGTGATTTGATGTTTTTATTCTTTTTACTTTTACCATTTTACTATTTTAGTACATATGACTTTTCTTTCAAAAGCAAAAGCTCAAGAAAAATCAATAATGCTAGAAAATTCAGAAAAATGAAACTCAAATTAAGAATATATTTCAAATTCATTTTTATAGTTTATTTTTTTGGAAGAAATGGTTTAATATTGCTATTTATCCTTTTCTTAATATTAGAATGCAAGAAAATAAAGAGAAGATATAATTTTAAATCAAAATCTTCATTTCAATTAAAATTTTTACTCAATTCCATTTTTTTAAAAAAAATATTTTTCTTTTTTTTGAATTTTTTGGGATGTTACATGTGACCAAGCACGTCTGCTACCACTTCTGCCATGATAATCATCGACCATCTCATCGCCTAGAACCATCGCCATTTTTCTTCTATGTTCAAACACTAGAGCCACCGACGTTTTGATCTATTTAAGGGGCAACTCTACCTCATTTTGTGCCAAACATCTCGCACAACACCCCTTCTCCGTTCTCTTCCCTTCTTAGCCCATCGCCATCCAATGAGGTGCCCATTTCCCCGCTATTGTCACAGAAACCCGAAAAGGGGGGAATCGGCAATTAAAGCACACCCGGTAATAATCTTTCGAATTGATTCAATCAAAGCTTCCCTATGATCCCCTATGTACTGATCACACATCATTTCCATCTTTACCGCATGAAGCTCCACCTCCGCACTTGCTTTCTTCTCCATAGCCGGTCACCAGTGGCAGCCATCTCCAGCTCTTCTCCAACCACGTTTTCAAGTGAATTGGAGCACAAACCACTCAATGATTCTTTAGAAGCCATAGTCTGGTGTTAATGCACAAAAAGTTTGAGCTTTCGTTAAGCAGGCCATGGTGTCGCCGCCCCTCTGCAGTGGCAAGGCACCTCCGGTCAACGCCGGTGGCCATAGAGCCCATTGGCAGATGCATAAGAATGCTACGGTGCTATTCCTATCGTTAGTCGGCCGTCTCCGCTGCGCCTCCGTCGCCAGCGGCCAACCGTACTTGGCCACTCTTTTGCTGCCGCTGACTATTAGCCCCCACTTTTCAGTGACCGCCGTTGGATTCAAGCATAGCCCACACAAATGAAGAATGCATTTTCAGTTTGGAGGAAGCACATTTTCATTTATTCTCAGATTTTGCAAACCCGAAAGCAAGCAAACAATTATAACTTTTGCATTTTCCATCCAAATTGAATGAAACAAATTTATAAAATTATATAAAATCCTATAATTTAAAAATAAGTAGAAATATTTTGAGAAATAACACTGAGTGAATTTGAAATTCAAATTTAAAGAAAAGGCTGAAAGATAGGCTATACATAAAAATTTTGTAGATGAACTTAGAATGGAATGAAACTAATTTTAATGAAATCCTTATGCTTCCGGTAACCCAAATATATAAAAATATTTTAATTTCACCTTTGTTTGTATCATTTTCTATTAAAGGTTATTATCAATACAATAAATACTGAAAAATGAATAAATTGTACAAAACAAATCTAAAATAAATAAAATTGATTCCTAAATACAAGTTTGATAGTGGGCTATCTGAATATGCCAAAAGGTTTAAGAAATGAACTTGATTTAAGTAAACCTTATGAATGGAATCTGACCCAAATGTAAAATATATATATGTACATATGTATAATAACTAATAGTAGTATAGATATATGCATATATTCTAGAATGACCATGAAAATGATTTATTAGTGTTGAAATGCTTTGAATACAGGAACAAAAGACTGCATGTGCATAAACTTAATGTGTATAAAGACCATAAGCTTTATCCATGTAAAAGAATATATACATGTATATATAATGAAGAGTAAAGTCATGATTTATAAGAAACTAGATTCTAAATATCTTATATAATCAAACTACTCACTCTAGCAAAAATCGTTATAATGAGGTCATAACTAACAGTTAACCAAATAGTCAAAAATTTCTATACATGCATAGTCCGAATAGTCATAACTTTCATAAACAAACTTCAAATTTGACAAAACCAAATCCTAGGAGATTGAAAAGTAATACCCTTTCTGGTTATGCGAAAATATTTCATGTTTATGTAGTATTAAAAGAAGTCCATATTAGGCCCTAATAATCACTTATATGAAAAACATCTTGGATAAAAGCAAAATATGACAGAACTAACTTTAAAACACTCTTAGAGACATCCCCTACTAATGACAGAAAAATGAGTGAATAATCATGTATAGTGTAGTCGCAAACTTAAAACGAATTAACGTCAACGATATGACCATTTATGTCTTTTCGGCAGCTCATAAAATATCTCGTCTAAATGCAAATTTTGTAAAGATTAGCCTAGAAATGCTCTTTAGGATATAGACTACCATAATCTAGAAAATATTCTTATTACAACTTGCTTTTCGTCTAAATCCTGCTAGTACAATATCCCTAAGTGTTATGGTCACTAAAACCCTTATATGAATAGTTGAGCTTAAGGAATCTTTAGTTAATGTACTTGTGTCGCAAGAATAATTGTGTAATTATGTGAATGCATCCAGTAGCCTCATTCTGTAGATCCCAACATCTATAAATCACCTTGCAAGCAGAACACATAAGGCTAAGTACTAATCGTACACTACATCTTACTAATCTGATTCCTCATAACATAAACCTTAATACCATATAAGCTATTTTAGCAATAAATAAAATATCTCGTCCAAATCCTAAAATTTATAAAATCAGTTTAGGAATACTCCCCAAAATAAAGACTACCCTATTCTGAAGAAATAATCTCGTTTCGTCATGCTTTGCATATAAATATTGTTAGCAAAATAACCTTAAGTACTATGATTTCTGGACTTTATAATATGAATAAGCAAACTTAGTAATAATGAAGAAATGTGTAGTTAAGATATTTGTATCACCAGAAACTTCTTAGAAACCACAAATATATAACCAATAACCCAATCCTGTAGACTTAACTTATGTAAATTGCTTTTTATACAAAAAATGCTTAAGGCTAAGTGCTATTCACACATAACACTCAACAAAGTTATTAATGTTCTAACTCCATTAATCCAAACAATTTTTGCATCTTCAATCCAAAATTATTGTAATACCGCAAATTGTTTTACCAGGGTTTTTAGCCGAAATTGTTTTTGTCGTCTTTCGGTTTTAAGAATCTTATCAAAAGTTCTGGCTTTTGCCGAAGGCTTATCGGTAGAGGAATTTTCTTCAGGCCGTTAAGCTTTTGCGATAAATTTTAGTCGGCATGTAATATTCCAAGTGAGTTTAGGGGGGGGGTAATATATTTATGTTATTGCAGTGAATCTCTTGGGCTTTAGGAGGACCCGGTTGTGGGTTTTGGGCTAGAGGGAGAATTCTGGGCTTGAAGGGGTGTTCTTTTGGGCCATTGGGAGAGAGTGAAACCCTAGCCCTAACTCCCCTCCCATTTACATTTTTACCCCTCCCGACTCATCCTCCCAGCCGCCCTGGTGCTGCCCGACTCCTTCTCCCCCTTGCACCCCCTCCCTCTTCTGCAGCGCCTCCCTCACCTCCCATGGCCGCCCCTCCCTCCCCACTGGTGCTGGCTGGCCAAGTCTCTCCCTGCGCCCCCACTCCATGCTGAGCTCCCTGCGCCCTCTACCTACTGGCGGCGCCCCTGGCTGTCTCCTCCAAGTGCGGTGCCCCTGGCTGTCTCCCCAAGTGCGGCGCCCTCATCTCCCTCAAGACCGACGCCCCTAGCTGCCTTCCCCAGCTTCGGCGCCCTTCCTCCATTCCCCTACGATTTCTCCCTTGAGCCAAGGTGAGGATTAAATATAGGGTTTGGGTGGGTTTGGGTGGCTGGGTTAGGGTTCTTGACATGGGGTTTTATTGGTTGATAGGAGGTATGTGAAAGGGATTAGAGGTGGAAACCCTTGAAGCTGTGCAGATTGGTTTTCGAGCAGATTTGTGTACCCTGTTATATCATGAAACTGAAAATTCTTCAAGCATTTTCTGGTGGTTTGGCTTTTGTGAAAGTTGTAGGTAATCAAATTATCTTTCAAACCCGACTAGAATCACTCAATTTCGTTAAACCATTTGCATGTTATGGCCGAATTACCGAGCACTGCTCAGATTTGGGCGCGATTGACAGTAGTATGTTGATCTGTGATTTAAGGCTAGGAGGAGGCCGAATCAGATTTTCCAAATACTTAGGGAAAGCTAGGAAATTTCGTGTAGATTATGAAAATATCTTCGTTTACTCGATTTGGAGTTGTAGAACCCAAGTTTTGGCCTGTTGTAGCCTGCTGTCCCGAGCGACAGTTTTCAGATTGCGGAATTTCGGGGCGATTCGTAGGTTCGGCATCGTTTTGATTTGGTTGCTTGCTGTGGTAGTGTGTTTTGAGTGGAGATTATCCTATTGCAGGTGGTGTGAACCTGGGAGCAGCGATGACCTCTCGTCTTAATGTTCCGTGAACGAGAAAGGCAAGTGCAACCCCTAGAGCGTTATTAGGATGTTAAATGCTTTGTTTGCGATAAGATTATGAAAATTCTAATGATGTGATTATGTTTAATAGCATGTCTAGAAGTTGTTTTTAGTATGGTGATGAGGATGGATGAATGTTAGCAAATTGGTAAGTAAGTTATTCAACTCCCATTTATTGCATTGCATTACAAAATTGTACGAATGAGTATGGTTATGTTGATGCAAGTGTAGAGACAAGCTTGCACTATAATCACCTAGTTGTTCATATCTGTAAATTTAATCTACTTTATAGAAATTATGTGATGCCTTTCCCTGAATTTTATTCATGACTTTATTTACTCTCGAATGAATCACACTAGGGAAATAGCAAGTTAATTGGTACTCCCATATTGGTTATGGCTATGTGTGGTGAAAATGAATGAGGGATGAAATGCATTCACGTCAATTGCATAATTGCATTCATGATGGACGAGGCGTCCCATGTTGATGCGGGCCTCGGTGCTCACCCGTAGTGAGCACAAAAGTCCTACCTCGTTGTCGACGATCGGGATCGCCAACCGCAAGAAATGAAATAGGGGTTAATACGTCATGGGACCCTGGCTGCGTTTCGCTCGAACGAAGGAAGGAAACGATCGCGGTGTTGGTCGGAGCAAGACGACAACGAGCTCGAGACAAAGTTTTATACTGGTTCGAGCCCCTGTGAAGGTAATAGCTCTTCTCCAATCACCTTGCGGCGGTGATTCTTATTATATTGGAATACAGGGAAGTGTTTACAACTCAAGACAGTAGTGGAGACTCCTAACTCGAGCTGTAGTGTGAGTTGTGTGCTGCGTTCGTTCCTAGAGCCTGCGCGTCCTTGGTCTTTATACCTCCTCTGCATGCAACGGCCGGGAGAGATTCCTGGGAAGTGCCCCCACGCACGCTGAAGGCTGGTAACGGCCCCGGACTTGCTGCGCACTCCTGCTTCATCCCTACGACTCGCACTTTGGTAACTGCCGGTCAAATGCTAGATCCGAAATCCAAGGGCGGACCATGGCTTCGAACGTGATCTCGCCCGAGCTCGAGGTCGCGGGCTCGAGCTCAAGACCGTGGCGCGCTTGAGGGCATTGGCCGCTTAGCCGAGCAGAGCGTCTTTGGGCGAGCCGACACTAGCCCCGAGGCTCAAGGTCGCAGAGATGCACTCGGGGTGACCTCGAGCCTCATCCAGAAGTCGTCGGGGACAAACCTTTGTAGGTCTTGAAATCTTGGTCGAGGTCGGGTGGAGACCGCAAGGCTGATCCCCAGCCGCCGACACCTGGCGACCTTTGAATTCTATCTGGGAGAATACGGACCTGACAGGCGGCGGACACTGTGGCGCCTCGAGTCCATACCCCACCGACTGCGCCCGTCCAATCACGATAGGCACACCTTTTGAGGTGCCGCAAGGCGGTTTTGGCGTAGCCGCAGCGCAAGAAATCGCCGAGCCTACCGCAACTGCCAAAAAAAGCCCCCAATCGCTGCGCCCTTCGTCTCCAAAGCTCTTGCGCCCAAGCAACGCCTTCTCTTCCTTCCCTCGACCAAGCGTACTGCAGCGCCATGACCAAGCTTGGGAGGAGCACCTTGTCGTCATGAGGATGAAAGAGCTCGAGACCCGGGATAGTGGACCCGGTGACATGGCGATTCGGGCGGCGAGACCGAGCCTCGCCCGAGGAGGATGAGATCGTCGCTGCAAAGCATTATTCCCTCCTTGGCTGCGGACCCGGAGAGCGAGTTTGTGGCGGACGTCCTCTCCGGTGTGAGATAGAGCTCATCAATCTGGTACCAAATTCCGTTCTTCGCTTGCCATCTTTTCTCATCTCAGGCGAGGATTCACAGGAGTCCTTCCCACTCCTCATTGTTCTTCGCTTCTACTCCCTCTTCCGCTCCGGAAGGACCCGTGGTCGGATGCCTTTACTTCGACTTGGACCGAGCTCAAATGGTCCTTCCCAAGTCGCCGCTCGGCATTCTCTTGGTCCTGCCCGGCGGTGGTTCTACTGAAGAAAGGGGAGCAGGGGCTCGACGTCTGAGGGACCCGTCACGAGAAGAAGGAGACCCCCGAGTCTGAAGACCTTGAGGTCGACCAGGAGGCCATCGCCGCCATACATATCTGCGCTACGTGCGGCCTCATCGGGCAGGCAATCGCCGTCGACTTCCTGCGGAACCGGGTGTCCCCTCTGCAGAGGAGGGAGCATCCGTTCTACGAGATCACGGGGCGCAACGACCCCACTCGTGAAGGCCTGACAGGCAAGTCCTTCGACCTTAGAACTCTGCTCGAAGTTCACCTCACTGATCCCCTCGGCGGCCCATGTTCTTGCGGCAGAAGGAATCACAGGTCTCGACGGGATGTTTGAAATGTTCAGGAAGCTGGCGCATGGATACACCCTCGGTGATCCGGTCCCGAAGAACGTACTTCGCCGGAAGGCCGAGGTAGGTCGTCGTGACCCCGCCCTCGATTCTGCTTCTCGTGGAGGCCCTTCTGACCCACGTAGGCTCTCAGGACCATCAGGAGCTGTTGGAGACGGCCAGGAGGATGCTCCCGCTGCCTGGTGGGGGCAAGAGCAAGAAGGGGAAGAAGAGACTTCCCCCGGCTGGAACAAGTCACCCGGAGGCGAAGAAGCGCCACCTCGAGTGGGGGGATCGCGCCACGGTAAGGGTCTTACTGGTCGAGCCCCCGAGCCGGTGCCAATGTGCCCCGCCGATTGACGAGCCTTCCCCTTTTTCAGCAGCAAAGCGCGGCGGCCGCTGCCAGACGTTCGAGCCTTTCCCCGGTCTTGGAGCCTCGAGCTCGGACCTCGAGCCCCCAGGTCGCAGGGACATGCAAGCGAATGGCCCCCTTGGCGTCGGGGCAGCAAGACCTTCGCCGACTCTCAGCGAGACGGAGGCTGGCGACCCAGGTAAACCTTCGGCATTTTGGACCGCACCGTCCCTTCCGTATCTTTCCGGCTTAGTGTATGCTTTTGATCGCAGACCTTGAGCACCCGAGCTCGAAACTTGCCCGTTTTGACGATGGCTATTATCCAGGGCGAGTACGAGTTCGAGGAGGAGAACGCCTTTGTGCTGGCCCCGCGCTGCGATCGTCGCCGGGCACACTCTCCTTCTGAAGTCCCGAGCCAGTCCCTGGTCGGCGAGTTCTACCAAGGGCTTGACGACTCGTCCGAGGAGAACGAGCCTGCGGCCAGCGGGGACTTCGACACGGGCGAGGCCCATGACTCAGCCGCCGCCGACGACCTTCCCGAGGTCACAGCGAGGGAGGACACTCAGGGCTTTGTGGCTGCACCCGAGGCGGCCTCCCAAGCTCCGCCGGCCACGACCGCTCCGGGCGTCGAGGCCGCGACGCCACCGGCCGCTGAAGGTGATCGGGTCGTAGAGGCTTCGAAGACCTCCCCAGCTGCGACCGCGTCGAGCGCCGAGGTCGTGGCATCCCGGACCACGGAGGTCGCGAATGCCGCGGCGGATCCGGCCGCCGCTCCCTTGAGGCCGGAGGCGAGCGGGGCTCCGGCCGCGGAGGTCGGGACTAACATGGCGGCCGCACCCTCTCCCGTCGATGGGCTAAACCCACCGGAGGAGACAGTGGTTGACCAGACCGCCTCGAGTGAGGTTCAAGCTCCCGCCCAAGCGCCCGGCGGTGGCCGGGACCGACCTCGGTTCTCGCAACGCGGTCGACGAGGATGAAATCCCTCGCGGCCGTATCGATGACCACGAGGAATGCCTCCAAGAGCACGCCGACGCGCTGAGAGGCCTCCTGAACGCAGTAGAGGCGCGGGAAGTTGAGCGCTCCAGGCTCATCAGGACCATCGAGGTTGAGCGAGGGGAGCTCGGCGAAGGCCCGAGAGCTCGCCGACTGCGCCCGAGCGATGAGGGCTCGGAGGTGGCCCACGCGGCCGAGCTCGAGCAAGCCGGGACCTCCGAGCTCGAGTTCGGCTTCTGGCCGTGGAGCAAGCGTGCCACAGTCGACCAAGCGCCGAGGCCGAGGCGGGCCAAGGTCATGTTGGAGAAGGCCTGGGCGTCGTCTCCCGAGCTTGAGGCCAAGATCCTCAGGCTTGAGGAGGAACTTGGGCGTGCCAACAAGGCGCTCGAGGACGAGCGAGCCAAGGTCGAGGTCTTGAAGGCCTCTGTGGAGCAAGCATCCTCTACGCCGAGGGCGTCCCCCGATCTCGAGGCCAAAGTCCTCGAGCTTGAAGGGAAGTTGGAGCACGCCACCAAGGTGCTCGAGGCCGAACGGGCCAAGGTCAAAGCGCTGGAGAAGGCTTCTGCGGAGAAGGCGCCACCCGCGCCCGAGACCAAGGCCCCTGGGCTTGAGGAGAAACTCGAGCACGTCAGCAAAGCGGCAAAGAGCGCCCTGGCCCAACTTGAAGACGAGAGGCGCCGAGCCGCGGACGCTTCCCAGCAAACCCTCCAACTCCAGAGCGAGCTGGCGACCCTGAGAGCGAGAGTAGCCCAGCTCGAGCAGGAAAATCTTGCCCGCGAGATGGCCGACCTGTAAAAAATATTAACAAGCAAGAAGTGTACTGATGGAAACAGTTTGTTTTTGACGAACAAAGAAATCTCGTTCCTGTTTTAAAACCATAGTTCGGGGTCACTTGGAGTCTCTCTTGCTTCGCGTGCTAGCCACCCCCGTGCTCTTCTGGTCGTGCGCCGATGGGATAGTCTAACCCAGCCCCCGTTGGGCCCGAGGTCGAGCGACGCGTGCCTTGGGCACAAGATGTAGACATGTACTAGCGGTCACGACCTGTAGAGTTAAGGACAAATCCGCACAAGTAGAGTGACACAAAGCGAACTCATTAGGTAGATGAGCACGCCCAGATTAGCGTTTGAACGACCATTACGGCCATACGCACTGCTCGTCAGTCAAAGTGGCGAGGCTCTCGGCTCGGGCCCGGGCACAGGGGAGAGCTAGATTGCGAAGAGGTTCGACTTATGTTTTAGCTCGTCCGCTGGGGGTGAACGTCAAACTCGCGACACTTAGACCAAGAGCGAACGCGCGGCGCATGAAAGGTTGTGCTCGGAGAGAAAGAATGCTCGGAAAAGAACAATAATGACACAGGTGGGAGCAAGCATAAAGAGCTAGAAAGGAACAACAGCTTTATTCAAATATAAGGCGTAGAGTTTACACATAAAACTTTCGAAGCTGATCTATGTTCCACGAGCTAGAGAGCTCTCTGCCATCGGGCATCGCCAGCCGGTAAGCCCCGCGCGATCTGTTGAAACGACTCTATAGGGCCCTCCCAAGTGGGGATAACTTGTTGGTGTTGACGAGCCCACGAATCCGCCTCGGGGCTAAGTCCCCAACAAGGAGCTTCCTAGGTCGTGTCGAGACGCATGTCTGCGAAGAGCTTGCGGTGGTCGTTGATCGTGGCAAAGGCGCTGCATCCTTACTTCTTCCACGAGGGTGAGGTCGAGACCGTTCGTGCTCGAAGTCGACTTGGTCGACCAAAGCGACTCTGGCAGAGCCAAGTAACCTCGGGAGGCGGGGCGGCCGGCAGATGAACACGAGTTGGAAGGGTGTGGACCCTGTGGCTCGGCTTGTCGTGGTACGAATAGACCATAGGACGGTGGGAAGTTCGTCCACCCAGGCCTTGCCATAGCGATCGAGCTCATCTGCAACTCGCTTCTTGACACCCTGGACGATTTGCCCGTTGGCGCGTTCTGCTGCTCCGTTGCTCTGGGGGTGAGCCACCGAAGCGAAGCAAATTTTGATGCCGAGTTCTCGCAAAAACTCTGGAACAACTCCTTTGGTAACCGGGTACCATTGTCGGTGATAAGTTTGCATGGAACCCCATACCGTGACCACAAGCAAAGTGGAAAAACGAGCATTGCCCGGCGGTTATGGTCGAGACCGGTTCAACCGATCCACTTGGTGAAGGTGTCGACAAAGAACGTAACGAAACCTCTTCCCACGGTTGCACGAGGAAAGGGCAGAGGATGTCCAGCCCCCATGTCGAGAAGGGCGGTGGCGGGATGGTGGAGGTGCGTGGGCGGTGATCGACTTCGGGCTTGGAATTGGCATGCTCGGCGGTGCGGACGATATCACGAGCATCTGAGCGCCGAGGGCCAATAGTACCCCATGCGGAAGGCCTTCCGACCATTGTCTGTCTGAAGAGTCGCCCATAGAGCTGAGTGAATATCATGTAGTAGGTACTTACCCTCCTCGTGGAGATGCCGCGTCGGGATCTAGGAAACATTGCGTCTGTAGAGCTCTCCCTCGACAAGCGTGTATAGGCTCGCCCGGCGCTTGATCCGGCTCCTCTCGGCAGGGTCGGGTGGCAGGTCGCCCCGTGAGAGGAAATTGTGAATGGCCTCGGCCCAGGAGGGAACGCCCTCGACCATAGCGACCATGGCCTCTTGGTTGGAAATCGACGGGGCCGATAGCGTTTCCAGGATGACGTCGGGTGGGATATCGTCATCGGAGGAGCCGAGCTTGGAGAGGAAATCCGCACTGGAGTTATCCCGCCTGGGGATATGCTTCAGCTCCAAGTTTTGGAACCACTTCTCCATCTTGCGCACCTCGGCGAGGTACTTTGCCATCGAGTCTCCCGAGCACTGGTAGTCCTTGTTGAACTGGTTGATGACGAGCTGGGAGTCGCCCTTCACGACCAGACGGCGCACGCACAAAGCCTTGCAAGCTCGTAAGCCGGCCAGGAGGGCTTCATACTCCGCCACATTGTTGGTCGCTGGGAAGCCAAAACGAATTACGTACCTCAATTTGTCGCCGCGCGGGGTGAGGATAAGGATCCCAGCCCCCGAGCGCTTGAAGGACCTCGTGCCGTTGAAGAACATGACCTAGGGCGTCTCCTCTTCGACCTGAAGGTCGGGAGCGGGCTGCGACGTCTGCTCGACCACGAAGTCGGCGAGCACCTGCGACTTTATGGCCGTGCGAGCCACGACCTGGACGTCGAACGCCGCCAACTCCATGGCCCATTTGGCTACTCGCCCGCCACCTTCTGGATTCCTCAGGATGTCCCCGAGCGGGAAGTTGCTCGGGACGATCACGGAGTGCGCCTGGAAATAGTGCCGGAGCTTGCGCGAAGCCATGAGGAGAGCATATAACAGCTTTCATGCACAGGGGTAGCGCTCCTTCGGGCCGTGCAAGACCTCGCTGACATAATAAATGGGGTCTTCTTTGAGACCCCGTTCGCCACCAGACAGCACTAATAAAGCATGAGGGGTCGCCCGAGATAGAGCAAACAACTTCTCACCAAAGTTGTGGCGTTAGTAAGGAGGGTGGGGGCAGCAGTACGCCTTCAGGTCGTCGAAGGACCGCTGCGCCTCTGGAGTCTACTCAAAGCCCCCGTGCTTGTGCAGGGTTTGGAAGAATGGGATCCCTCGCTCACCGAGCCTCGAGATAAACCTGCTGAGGGCAACCATGCGGCCAGTGAGGCTCTGTACTTGCTTGATCAAGGTCGGGGGTGCCATCTTCTCGATTGCCTCGATCTTTTCTGGATTTGGGCCGACCCCTAAGCCCCCGATCATGTAGCCAAGCACCTTCCCCGACGCCGCACCGAACACACACTTCTCGGGATTGAGCTTGATCTTGTGCTTGTTCAGGTTGGCGAAGGTCTCCTCGAGGTCGTGAACGTGGTCGCCCTCGGCGGGGCTCTTAACGATGATGTCGTCCACGTAGACCTCAAGGTTCTGCCCGATCTGGCGCTCGAAAGTCTTGGTCATCAGATGCTGAAATGTGGCCCCCGCATTGCGTAGACCGAATGACATGGTTGTATAGCAATAGGTGCCAAACGGCGTGATGAAGGAAGTCTTGCTCTCGTCGTCGACTTCCAGCTTGATCTGGTGGTATCCCGAGTAAGCATCCAAGAAACTCAGCATCTTGACATTCACGGTGGAGTCGACGATCCGTCGATGCGTGAGCGGAAGTTGTCCTTCGAGCAGCCGAGTTTAACCCCGTATGGTCGGCGCACATCCTCCACTTTCCTCCTTCTTACGCACGATGGCCGGGTTGGCGAGCCACCGGAGTAGTTAATCTCACGGATGAATCCGACCTTCAGAGTTTGTCAAGGTTCTCCTTGATGACCGCGACCTTCTCCGGGAGAAGCGGCGCAGCTTCGGGCGCCTGGTCGGAGCCGGATCCCCCTGCGGCTTGTGCTCAATCACCTCCCTCGGGGCCGGGCATGTCCGCGGGCTCCCAGCGAATATACCCTTGTTGGCGCGGCGAAGGTGGCGAGCTCGAGTTCCTATTTGGAACTCGGCCGGAGAGCGTGGACGACTGGTCGGGTCGCTCTCATCGGCAAAGACGGCCTTTGTAGCTCCGCTAAGCTGGATCGCCGCTTCGGCGGGCGTTCTTCGTCGTCGCCTCGAGAGCATATTGGGGCAACATGCCCGCAAGAGCCAGGGCCTTGGTCTCACACCCATGTGCCGCCTGCAGATCGCCTCGCACGGTGATGATGCCGTTGGGGCCAGGCAGCTTCATGCATCGGTGGCCATAATGGTTTGCGGCCATGAACTTGACCAAGGCGGGCCGCCCGAGGATGGCATTGTACGGGAGGTCACCCTCGACCACCTCGAAGGTGACCAGCTCGGTGCGGAAGTTGTCCGAGTCGCCGAAGGTGACGGGCAAGACCACCTGCCCCAGGGGAATGGTCGAGCTCCCGGGCACGATCCCGAAGAAAGGAATGGCGATGCTCTTGACCTTCGACCGGGGAATCTGCATCCGGTCAAGCGCCCCTGCCTGCAGCAAATTAAGAGAGCTGCCACCGTCGACCATGATGTGACCGACCGCAATATTGCTGATGGTCGGGGTCATGACCAAGGTGGTTTTCAGGTCTCGGGCCATACCTGGGAGAGCGTCCCCTGGAGAGAAGGTGATGGTGGCCCCAGCCCACTTGCAGGGCTGCTCGATGGACTTCCCAGCGGCCACAGTAGATGGTCATGGCAATGACCTTGACTTCGCTACCGGTGGTAGGTGACGAGCCACCGAAGATGACATCGATCCGGCGCTCGCCTTGCTGGAACTCCAAATCGTGGTCGTCGTGCTCCGCGCCGGCATTTACCTTGTCGGGCTGGTCGTCGTCCTTCGGGAGCATAGGCATCTCACCCCGCCCATCGTAGAAAGCATCCAGCTTATTTTGCCAAGCCCTGCAAGCCCTCGTGTCAGTATTAACGGCCTTGTGGAATAGGCGAACTTGGCCGTCGTACCCGTCGCCCTCGGCCCCCCTGTGCCGAAGCGTCGGTCACGGGACCTGTGTCGTTAGCCCTCTGCTTGGGTGGTTCTTCGCCTGGTGAGGTCGAGGCCGACCTTGGCGAGGCTTAGAGTCCTCCCGAGGTTGACCTCGGACCTCGAGGACCTCGCGCTGGCCATCCGCCGAAACGATCACCCGCGGTAGGCCTCCGCCGCCCCTGCGATCGCGCTTCGCTTCTTGGAGGAGGTGCCGTGGTCGGCGCCCCTGGAGCTGGACGGACCGGCTTCTGTTTGGTTTAGACCAAGCTTACCTTGGTCGTAGTCGCGTTTCCAGCGGACGGCGTCGTCCGCGTCCGCGTACCGTTCCGCCATGCGGAAAAGCTTGTTGACGCTGAGCCTCGATGTGATCTCCAGGTCCTCGGTGAGGCGTCGATCACGGACCCCGAACTTGAAGGCCTTGATAACGGCCTCGTCAGAGATGCTCGGGATCAGGTTCCTCGTGCGGATGAATCGCCGCACAAAATCGCGTAGCGGCTCGTTCTTGCCCTGGATGACACGGTCCAGGTCCTTCTCCCTGCCCGGCCGCTCGTAACAACTCTGAAAGTTGGAGCGAAGGCGCTCTGATTTGGCGTCCACGACTGAAGGCCGGGCTTACGGTTAAAGCCAGTCTCGCGGCCCGTCCAGCACGGTCGGGAGGTAGTTTGCCATCACGAGCTCGTCCCCCCCGGCCGCCAAGATAGCGGTCGAGTAGATGGACAAGAACTCGTCAGGGTTCTTGGTCCGTCAGCGCTTCGATCGGCAGCTGGCTTGAACCGAGCCGGCCACCGCACACGATGAAGGCCGTCGGAGTACGCCATGCAGCCATAGGCTGGAACTGGTGCACGCCGGTTGTGGTCGTCGCCGACAAGATCTCGGCTGCTGCCGGATTCGGAGTCGAGGCTTGTTCGGCGGCCCGACCTGCGGTGGGAACGCCCGTGGTGAACGCACGGAATCACTGGTTAATAACGCAGCGGTCCCGACCCTACGGCGCCGGGCGAATGTCCGGAAAGGTCCGCAGACTTGCCGCCAGTTGACTTCGGTGTGGTGCAGCTCGCCTGTCCTCGCTGGCGTAGTGCCGTGGCGCCGTACGTCTGCGTCAAAGCCTCATCCCGAGCCCGTTGTTCGGGGTGGCTCTGGCAGGAGGCGTCCGGCCTGGTGGACGTGGCGTGTTATCAATACTTCTCGGGAGCGGGTCCCCGAAAGTGCGGCCGGTCGCTGAGGTGCGACCTCGGTCGCAGCCGATCGAGTTCTTCGGCCAGGCTCGCCAAAGAGCTCGACCCGCCCTATCGGGTCGCCATGACCCGAGCGATAGCGAGGCGCTCCGGTGGGGGGAGCACTGGCAGCCTGAAGCGTCTGGCCATCTCACGGGCCTCCCGCGGAGAGAGCGATTATGGCTTGGTTGATGGCAACCTGGACCATCCGACTAGCGTCTTCTGGAGTCTGCGGGTCACGGTCATCCGCTCCTCCCTCGGTGCCTTGAGCGTCCGCCATCAGAACATGCTGCTCGAGCGGCGGCGGCGAAGGCGAAAACAGGGACACGGAGTCGGAGTTCGTGTCCGAGGAAAATCCGTCGATGAAGTGCGCCATGCTCCTAGGATTCTGGTGTCGTTCCTGCGAAAGAGCAAAACAATCGGGCCCCACGGTGGGCGCCAGCTGTCGATGATCGGGATCGCCAACCGCAAGAAATGAAATAGGGGTTAATACGTTATGGGACCCTGGCTGCGTTTCGCTCGAACGAAGGAAGGAAGCGATCGCGGTGTTGGTCGGAGCTAGACGACAACGAGCTCGAGACAAAGTTTTATACTGGTTCGAGCCCCTGTGAAGGTAATAGCTCTACTCCAGTCCCCTTGCGGCGGTGATTCTTATTATATTGGAATACAGGGAAGTGTTTACAACTCAAGACAGTAGTGGAGACTCCTAACTCGAGCTGTAGTGTGAGCTGTGTGCTGCGTTCGTTCCCTGGAGCCTGCGCGTCCTTGGTCTTTATACCTCCTCTGCATGCAACGGCTGGGAGAGATTCCTGGGAAGTGCCCCAACGCACGGCAAGGTCGGCTGTGATATGCCCCGGACTTGCTGCGCACTCCTGCTTCATCCCTACGACTCGCACTTTGGTAACTGCCGGTCAAATGCTAGATCCGAAATCCAAGGGCGGACCATGGCTTCGAACGTGATCTCGCCCGAGCTCGAAGTCGTGCGGGGCTCGAGCTCAAGGCCGTGCGCGCTTGAGGGCACTGGCCGCTTAGCCGAGCAAGAGCGTTCTCGGGGGGGGGGGGAACCCGAGCCAGGGACGCGTTGATTGCGCGTTGACCGGCCAAAGGGTTGTCCAGCCCCCGACACTCGTAGTCCCATTCATCGAGGTGAATGGGAGCGAGTTAGTAAGAGTAGGCCCCGCCACAGGATGGTTGGGATTGAGGGTGCACACCGACGGGTGTGCACTCAGCTATACCGGTATACGCTATGACAATGTGCATTATGAGCATGCATGGTGCATTCATTTTATGATTCATGAGAAAAAGGATGAGAGCATAAAAGCATTGCATTGTGTGTTGCAATTGGTAAATGTTAATTGATGATAATGGAAATGAGAGGTTGAGTATTGAGTCGTGGACTCATCCTGAAATGATTGTTGAGGCATGAGTAAGGTTTATTATGTTTCCGAGTTGGATGTGGTAAGTAGGGTAGTTTACATTTCTTTAAGCTGGATAATTTCAATTAAGTAATGGTTATAGCAAATGGTGAAGTAGTCGTGTTGTTACGTTTTGAAGTTATATGAATTCAAGTTGCTCCCTTTATTTAAGGATGTCAAGTAAAGGAACTATTACTGTATGTCTTCAAGTCGTTGTATTCTAATCGAATTCATTACTTTTATGCTTGATTGCACTTTCTTTGAGTCTTGGACTCACGCTTGTTTGCTTCCTGTTTTTAGGTTCTTTGAAGCTGGCTCACCGGGATGGGAGTAGAGCACATGCACGACTTCGGTCACTATCAAACTATTTAAATCGATTTGTAAAGCATAGTGATATTGTTTGAGGTTATAACATGTTGTTCGTTGTGGAGTAGTTATTAATTTCTATTGGATGTGAGATTTGGTTAACTAAGGACCTGCTAGAATGATATCCCATGCCTACAATGTTTTCTATCTGCTGAGTGGATGTCCTAGTTTCTAGAGAGGTCATGCCGAAATTTTGTAAATTTCGGTGACTTAGTTTTAAGCCGGTTTTAGGATTTAGTGGTTGATTGCAATCAAGTTCGTATAGATGTTAGTTTTTATGCCTTCTTCGGAAATTCTCAGTTCAATTGATTTTGTTATGGAGAATTATCGTGTGTCGGTAATCCCTTCGGACATGAGTGGGTCCAAGGGGTGTCTGTCTTTTTTTCCCTTATTGAAGTTTGTTATTTGTTATATTTCCATTGAAACAATGTGTATAACCCGACGTCACCGATTACATCATCAACTATGTCAGCTGTGACCATGACATCATTTTAATCAACAAATAAGCACGGCAAGCACCCCCTTTGATTATATTGATCCCTATATTTAATTTTCATTTTGTTTATCAAATTGTTTCATGCAAGCGCTTATATTCTGTAAATTCGCTATTTTGTGGTATTAGTAGATATACCTGTTATCCCATAAAACTTTTTTGATAAGTATGGATATGTGAATCTTGATAACCATAGAATAAGGTTAGATAATACATGATGTCAACTTGGGTATATGCCATTACAAAACAACCGTGCTTAGCCATGCTTACTTGGCAACGATCTAGATGATCAGCTTACAATTGTTTTCTTGAGAATTTAAAAATGTTGGATATGACACTGATGGTTACTAGTATTTTGATTAAAAACTCAAAATGAAACTATGGTTTTGACGTGGGCGATTATTGGAAATAACCGATTGTGCAAAGAGATTTGCATGTAGTGTATGGTGGAGCATCGCCCGGGTCAGATGAAGGACCGACCAACGGGACGCTATACATCCAAGAAGCCTGTAAAACCACAAGTGCTGGTATGGGACAGCCTTAACCTATTAAGTTACTTAGGTGTGGCTTTACCTCTAGAAGGCGAAAGATAGTATAAGCATTCCATTTCGGTTTGCTTGTAAGGGGCTTCCACACCTCGGTGTGGGTAAATGTATATCGGTACAGTGGTATATGCTTTGCTATTGGTAGAAATGACATCCAATTGTTTTTATGAAGATGGTACCATGTTTTATATATTTATGTTTCTACCACCACAGCAAGGGCTTCACATCACTAGGCTGGTGCTATGTAACTGCTATATTATGATCTCTTTGCGGCACAACAAAGGAAGTGTGTCAATAACGCTGCACAAAAAGCTAATCATTTCTTGTGGGTAAAGTTGTACACATTTACAAAGTGTAAATCTAATCGATTAGCCGCGCCCGCAGTGAAGGGTACTTGGTGAAGTCATCTCAATGTTAGATGTTTTACTATTTTCAAAATGTTTTGGTTTATTTGATTTTCCATGTGTTGGCAAAAACCATATTGTATCATGATTAGTGGATTTGGATGATTTCGTTGCTCGCGAAGGACTATGAGTATTACTTATACTTTACTTATTTTTTATCAATCGAACTTGCTCTTACAAATTTTGTTTGAGAAACTACAACTTGATTTACAAATTCAATTTATTTTTATACAAAATTAACTGTAGAAATCACCTTTGACATAACCTGCATTATTGCATTTTGCAAATACCACCTTAAGTATTCTTTGAGTCTGAAAGTAAGCAACCTTACTTATTTCATTGTTTTAGGTGGAGAAGTTAGCGAAGCTCCGAAGACTTATTTTTGTCGCAAGATACGGGAACTTTAATAAAGCAAATTTTCTAGGGATTTATGCCTTATCAGTTGCCTGAGGGTTGGATAGACACACTACAAAACTTTGCTTCTTCTGTGCTACATATATATATGATTTGAGTAGTAAGAATGCTTTCTACAAATAACTTCCACTTTAATAATATGATGTATGGTTATGATTCTAGTTGTCGTAAATGTACGTACTAGTCACTGATCGTGGGATTAGTACTGTATGCACATGAAATTCTCATTTTCACATTTTATGCAAAAATGAGGGTAGTTACAATCAGATGGATTATATGTATCATAGTGTCTTATTTCTTTCTTTATGCATAATCATCACGTATTATTGTTTATGTTTTGTCATTATACACATTGAATAAAGTGCAACAACTTGAAGAAGGTTTATCAGCATATGATGAGGGATAAGCCAAAAGTTGACAAGAAGAAATTCAAAATTCAAGTTCATGAAGTGCCCCAGCAAAATACTTTGTAATAAATTAACTCCCTTGACTACTTATCGTATCAATTCTTATGTTGTATTTATATAAAATTTTTGTTTATATCTACAAATGTTTCTTTTAAATTTTGATTCTTAGTTTTGTCAATGTTGTTTTTACATATATATTATTTATTCGTTGTTTTTTCAATCATAATAGACATGACTGTGGCATTTATGTGATGAGCTTTATGGAGTAATGGGATGGTAGAAAAGTTTCACAGATAGCACCAGTAAGTTATCATGCCTGTTTTCTTTTGTTGTATACAACCATATATATATTTTTTGTTGTAAGGTATCGTAATATATGATTGGATTCTCTTTTATATATATATATATATATATATATATATATATATATATATATATATATATATATATATATATATATGTATGTATGTATGTATGTATGTATGTATGTATGTATATGTGTGTGTGTGAAAATGATTCCATACTCCTGGGTGTATGTACTCCCACCTCTAATATACCGTTTAAATGATGTTGTTATACCTCTTTATCCTTTTGAGTATACTCTAATACTAATTATAAGATACTCCAAAGTGAGTTCTATGAAAAATTTCATTAAAATCCACCATTTATAGCATAATTTGTTTACATATGCCTTATACATATGGAAAAGGGTATGTAGCAAAAAATTAAAGGGTTTGATGAAATTTTTTTAATCATGTTGTATTGGAGTATCTTAGAATTATTATTGGAGTATACGAAAGTGATAAAGGAGTATAAAGCGTTTATTTAAATGGTATATTAGAGATGGGAGTATGGAAAAGGCTTCATATATATGTATATATATATATGTATATATATATATGTATATATATACATATATATATATATATATATATATATATATATATATATATATACATATATATATATATATATATATATATATATATATATATATATATATATATATATATATATATATATATATATATATATATATATATATATATATATATATATATATATATATATATATATATATATATATATATATATATATATATATATTAAGACTCGTTTTTTCTCATGGTTCACTTTTAACAGTGTAATATCATCAATCTGCGCCTAAAGTTCACATCATACATGATTGCACATCGTAATAATGTGCAGACAACAGAAGGCATCCAAAAACTCATTGATGCCCATAAATTAAAAGAAAGTGTTAACGGAAAGAGGATTGATGTTTTTGTAACAGTCAAACACTTTTTTTGATATATGTCTTGTATTGCATCAGTAAAATTGCATGCAATTACTTTTTCTTTTTGTTGACATAAATTACATGTCATAACTTCTCTGAATAATTTACCTATCCAGCCACATATTGGTCTTTTTTAAAAAAAAAAATTTGCATCTTGTTTCCTTCATCCATCATTGTACTATTGTCCATTTTTTTCATCTGAACAATAATCGTATCACTTGCTTTTCAGAACTGCAGAGAAGAAACACATATTTGTAAGAATCAGATTGTATATATATTTTTTGTTTCAATACTCAACAAGGAATGTGCCGTTATTAATTTTTATATAGTACAGATTAACAAAATAGAGCACATAGATAATATGCTTCTCACGGGAACAAATTTATATATGCTGTCTTACCTGTCAGGGATCAAACATCATTACATGTAACGAAAATTAAGACATTACTTTTTGATGATATGTTCATTCTTTTTTATCGTTGAGTAGTAAAAGCCTGCTGTTATGGGCACGACTTCGGAGATTGTAGTGGTGCGAAGGGTGCCGGACAGGATCGGATTGGCGCCGTGCCGGCGCCGTGGCGATACAATCTCGCAGCCGAGGGCTACGAGCGGCAACAGATGAAAAGCAACAGGAAGATATTTCTCTGTTTCTTGTCTTTATTCCTTGGTCTTTCCTCTGGCTTAAATAGCCGATTGTTCAACGTAAAGAAGGAAATAATGCAACAAACCGACTCATACTAAAACTGGACTCCTACGGACTCGGATGGAATCCTAGGCGAACTCGATGCCCTTGTCCTTGTCGAGTTCGGTTCGGTGTGTGTAGTCTTGGCGAACCTCGACATCACCACCCTCCTCTGAAAACAGCTCGTCCGCGAGCTGGAATTCAGGGTACCTCTGTTGAAAATCGTCCACATGCTCCCATGTCGCTTGTTCGGCTGGGATATCCTTCCAGCGAATGAGTGCTTGGCGCTGACCACACACGACGCGTCCCTTGAGTCTTGCCTCCGATCGAATGGCCCGACCCGAACCAACGGAGGAAGGTGCCAAAACTGTGGTGGCGTGCCATGGAACTTCTTGAGGAGCCCAACGTGGAAGACATCATGAATGCTGGCACTGGCCGGAAGCCGGAGACGATATGCAACTGTCCCCACGCGTTGCAGCACTTGATAAGGACCATAGAAGCGCGGGCTGAGCTTGCCGTGGGTTACATTGGGAAGAGAAGACCCCAGGCGAGGAGAAATACGAAGCCAGACCCAATCATCGACCTCAAAATGAACCTCTCGGTGGTTACGATTATAATATGAAGCGGCAACTACTTGGGCTTGCAAGAGACGGTCGCGCACTTCTGCCAGAAATTCGTCTCGGTCTAGCATCTGAGACTCAACCGCTGGAGTGCGGGCTTCCCCTTTGATGTATGAGCGCATGCTTGGCGGATCGCGACCATAGACAACCTTAAATGGCGTGGTCTTCAAGGATGTTTGAAAGGACGTGTTGTAACAGTATTCGGCCCAAGGTAACCAACGAATCCACTATTTCTGACGATCCCCCGCGAAGCAGTGTAAATACATTGCGATAATTTTGTTGGTCACTTCCGACTGGCCATCCGTCTGAGGGTGGTAGGCTGTACTCATGTGAAGACGGCAGCCCGCTAGTTGAAATAACTCCTACCAAAAGTAGCTCGTAAATACCACGTCACGATCAGTCAAAATGGAGGAGGGAATGACGTGGAGGCGGACCACAGTGTCGAAGAAGACTCGACTGACCGAAGCGGCTGTGTATGGGTGTGCCAATGGAATAAAATGTGCCGCTTTAGAGAAACGATCAACCACAGTTAGAATGATTGTCTTCCCGTTTGACTTTGGTAGTCCTTCAATAAAATCCATTGCGATATCGGACCAAACAGTGTGTGTCACTTGGAGAGGTTGGAGGAGTCCCCCAGGGTGTAAATGCTCTGTTTTGTTTTGTTGGCACACCAAGCAATCCTTAATAAAAGCCTGAAGTAGCTGACGTGCCCGTGGAATATGGAAATCTGCTCGGGGACGCGATTTAGTGTCTTCGAACTCCCTCATGACCGCATGAATGGCAATCGAGAAAATTTTGGTGCATAAAGTGGGAGGGCGGAGGAATAAAAATCGTCCTTTGTACAAGATGAGGCCATCGCAGATTGTCCAAGGTCGATGAACTTGCATTGTTCGAATACCTTGCAGAGTAGTCACCCATATAGCGTCACCCGGAAGTTCCCGGCGCAAATCATCAAAGATAGTCAGGGAGGGGCCACTAATAGCCGTAAGGGCGGCGTCAGGGGTTATGCCGTCGCGCCGAGAGAGAGCGTCAGCCACGGTATTAAGGCGGCCTGGTCGATATTCCACAGAAAAATCAAATCCCACCAATTTGCTCACCCATTGGTGTTGTGGGATAGTAGACAAGCGCTGATCCAAGAGGAACTTCAAACTGTAATGAATGCATTGGACGAGACGGACGCCCCCACACATAAGGACGCCAATGACGTACTGCTTGGACGAGGCCGATTAGCTCCCGCTCATACGCGGCGAGTTTAATATGACGAGCAGCGAAGGGCCTACTAAAGAAAGCAATGGGGCCGTTACTCTGATGGAGGACAGCGCCAAATCTAGACCCCGAGGCATCGCATTCAATGATGAAAGGTCGTCCAAAATCTGGTAGTTGAAGAACCGGTGCCGAGGCCAAAGCTTGTTTAAGTGAAAAAATGCCCCAGCCGCGTCCGAAGTCCAGGAGAAAGTCTCTTTGCGCAAAAGACGTGTAAGAGGTGCTGCAATCGTCCCATAATTCTCGATGAATCGTCGATAGTAACCTGTCAGCCCCAGAAAAGCACGAACAGCCCGAACCGTGGTAGGAACTGGCCAATCCTCGACAGCCACCACTTTTTGACGATCCATGGTAACACCCTCGGTTGAGATGACATGTCCAAGGTATGCAACCGAGGTAGTACCGAAAGAGCATTTGGATCGTTTTAACATCAAGCCATGGCGTGATAACTCTTGTAACACAGTACGAACATGGCAGAGGTGTTCGGCCCATGATGGACTATAGATAAGGATATCATCAAAAAATACCAGCACGAAGCGTCGAAGAAAAGGGCCGAGAACGTCATTCATAAGTGCCTGAAATGTCGCCGAGGCGTTGGTCAAACCGAACGACATTACTAAGAACTCAAAATGCCCATGATGTGTGCGAAAGGCTGTTTTGTGGATGTCATCGGGATGCATGCGCACTTGATGATAGCTAGAGCGAAGGTCCAATTTGGTGAAAAATCGTGCACCTTTTAATTCATCCAGAAGCTCTTCAACCACCGGTATTGGAAATTTGTCCTTGATAGTCTTGTCATTCAGGACCCGATAATCAACGCAGAACCGCCATGTGTTATCTTTCTTACGGACCAGCAATACCGGGGATGAAAAAGCCGAGGTGCTGACACGTATTATGCCCTGACGTAGCATCTCGCGGCATTGTGCTTCGAGCTCATCTTTCTGCAACTGTGGGTAGCGATATGGTCGTACGGCTACCGCATCTGACCCAGCGATGAGGTGAATCCGATGGTCGTAGCTGCGGGACGGTGGAAGACCTGGTTGTTCCGCAAAAACCTCCGGGTACTCAGCCAGTAAGGCCTCCATAAGATCCGGTGGTGAGGTTGTCATGGCCGCCAAGGACGGTTGTCGCGGTGACACCCCATGGAGTTGCACCTGATGATCCCCGCGCCAAAACGTCATAGTGAGACGCTGAAAATCCCACGTGATGGGCCCCAAGGTCTAGAGCCATTGAATACCCAGAACCACGTCGACTCCTGGAATTGGCAGAACGTAGAGGTCAATGATGAAGTCATGGTTGTTGATGGCGAGCGAAACCTGGCGACAATCCCCGCTGCTGCTGATCCGTTCACCATTGGCCACTTCGACCCGAAAGGGAGAACTTGCGGCAGACACCACAACACCGGCCTGGGCCACCGTGTTTTCGGATATAAAGTTGTGGGTGGAGCCGGAGTCGACGAGTGCGATGAATTCGTGATTGCCAATGCGGACCAAAAGTCGCATCGTGCGGCCGACGGCGATGCCCGTGAGAGCGAGCAGAGAGATGGACGGATCTTCGCCGGGCTCGGGACTGCCCCATGTATGGTCGTCGTCAGGAATCACCTCTAACCCAAAGAGCTGCTGACAGGAATGACCGGGCACATATTTCTCATCGCAGTTGTAGCATAAGCCCAGGCGACGACGTTCCTCCATCTGCGCCCGATTGAGTTTCTTGATAAACTTGGGTCTAGGCGCACTGGGTGCGCCCCCTTTTTGTGCTGAAGGTCCCGTCTGTACTGCCGCGCCGACCGTGGTAGCCGTGCTTGCGGCCGTTGCAATTTTCGTGCCGCTGTTCTTGAAAACAGCACGTCTCCTATCCTCCGAATCCACTTGTTGCAGGCGCTCATGAGCCCGAGCTAAGCTCATCGCCATGGCCAAGGACTGTGGTGTGGCCAGGTCGACGGCAATAGCGATCTTCTCCTTGAGGCCTGCCATGAACATTTGAATCTTTTGGTCGGCCCGGAGATTCGCACGGGAAGTAATGCCTCAAATTCTTTTGATATTGTGCCCTTGTCCTGTTTGGCGCCGCTTCATCTCCATAAGGTGATTGCGCGCGTTAGTGGCGAAGCGAAGGTTGACGAGGTCCTTGAAGTGCGGCCAAGTGAGTGCCCCCATCTCCTCTTCGAATAGCATGTACCACTGCTGCGCTTCCCCGCGCAGATGGTACGCCGCAGTGCTGACCTTATCGCCTTCCGCCGTGTGCTGGCCCCGGAAGAACAATTCGCAGGAGTTGAGCCAATGGAGTGGATCATCGGCGCCCTCGTAGGTCGCAAAATCCCATCGATGGGGTTTTGGAGGTCGACCGTCCGGTGTCGCCATGAATCCGCTTCTCCCGTCCACATAGGGCATCGCGCTTCCCCGGGCATGCCGAAGCCGTGCGGCACACCTCCGCCGCCAGCACCGCTGCCGCTGCCTTCGCTGGGACTGGCTTCACGCCGAGCAGGCGGAATATAAACCGTTGGATCGGCACCTGTTCCTTTGTCGCCGCCGCCAACCATTGTGCTCATCAGGTCATCCACCTTGGCAATGCGGGCGTCATGGCGGTCCAGCCGAGTGGTGAGGGTGGCGGCGGCCGTGTGGCCATCTGAACGGCGCCATGTCTTCGATTTTGAAAGATCGTCGATCTTATCGGCCGAGTCGTCCTTCATCGCCATCCATGGTCTCTGATACCAAGATGTTATGGGCACGACTTTGGAGATTGTAGTGGTGCGAAGGGTGCCGGACAGGATCGGATTGGCACCATGCTGGCGCCGTGGCGATACAATCTCGCAGCCGAGGGCTACGAGCGGCAACAGATGAAAAGCAACAGGAAGATATTTCTCTGTTTCTTGTCTTTATTCCTTGTTCTTTCCTCGAGCTTAAATAGCCAATTGTTCTAGCGTAAAGAAGGAAATAATGCAACAAACCGACTCATACTAAATCTGGACTCCTACGGACTCATTTGGAATCCTAGACGAACTCTGATGCCCTTGTCCTTGTCAGGTTCGGTTCCGGCGTGTGTAGTGCTAGCCGAACCTGACACCTGCACAAGAATATATAATAGGATATATTATATATTCTATTATATAATATATATATATATATATAATAGAATATATAATATATCCTGATTGCCGGAGTTTTGAATCCAGGTAATGGCTCCTGATCGGTAAGGTGTTGGCTTCTGATGACCGGTTGTCATCTCTCTTCCGCCTCGGTGATGATTGCTGGTTTAAAGTCCCGGGTGCACAAGGATGAGAGGGTTTGTTCCAGTGTGGCGTCGGATCAAGAGCTGAAGGCTGCGAGAGCAAAATTGTCTGCTGTGGTTGAGTCTGTGGCAGCGGTCTGCTCCAGACCAAGTTCCGGCGTTGGCAGAAATTCTCGTTCCAGATTCTGGAAGTCCTGCGTCTCCGATGAGGAGTCCTTCGATGAAGATGTAATTTCTACAACGGAATTCATCGCGGAGGCTAAGGCTGAGGGATTTTCTGTATGTGATCTTCAACAAGCGGAGGGGGGCTGTCGGTGAGTAAATCCTCAACCTCTCGTCGGGCTAATCGTTTGTTGGCAAATCGCATTGTCAATGCATTAGTTCATCGTAAGGTTGGTGTAAGGCCATGGCAGGGTCCCTTACCCCCACCTCGGGTGTCACCACCGAGAACCTTTGGGGATGCGTTTGATTTCGGTAAATTATGGTAACTTGGGTTTACGTCGACGTGGTTCGAATTTGTTGCAACCAGATTTGTTGCCTTCTAGTTCAACATTGGATGCGAGTAACTCTGGTACTAAGTCGATGCTGAAATTTAAACTTCCTGAGGGGTGTTGTGAGGTGGAAAAATCCTTACCTTCACATGCATGTGGAAAAAGTTTTCAGCCCAAGTTGGCCCAGAGTATTTCACCCGATGATCCGAATTGGATTATACTGGGCCCCGGTGGAAGGTTTAGGCGGACACAGGGCTTGGTAGCGCTTTTCTCACGCGCGATCCTTCGTCCCAACCCTAGCGCCAACACGGACCTCTGTTCGCTTCGTCGATCTACGCGCAGTTCGCGACCGATGTCTTCAGGCAATGGTGCGGTGGAAGCGGGAACAACGTTGATCAAAGGCCTTGCGGTTTAATCTCGGTTCGACTGGTTTCAACCCTGGGTATGCTGGTCACCGCTACTGTGGGGGATGAGGTTATTACGGAGGTGGTGGCTACAATCGTGGTGCTTATGGCCGGGGAAGAGATTTTTAGCAAGGTGGGAGGGGTATTCGTGGTGAGGGCCAGGTTTCTGGTCGGATCGGAACTGGAGGAGGAGGTTATGGTGCTCGCGGAGATGATAATGTGGTCGGGGGCAGCCATGGGAATGCTGGGCGCAGCTGCTCGGATGTTCAATTCTCTAGCGCCAATACTGTCAATAGTGGCTGCAATGTCGCTAATACTATTCATCTTCTGGCAATGGATGTTGGTAAGCAAACTTCAATTCAACTGCCAGCTCTTTCTGGGTCAAGGGAGTTAGTTGAGGCGAAAAGGCGTAATTGGGGACACTAGCTAAGGGAGTAGTGAAAAACAAAATTAACAAGCCATACTGCTATAGATGTCTTACTAAGGGTCATGTTAACTCGGATTGCACCACGGAGTTGAATTGTGAAATCTGTGGTTCGGATGAACATGTTGCAAAAGCACTTGCCTGACAAGTAAGCAATTTAGGTCTATGGCTATTCGATGTGGTTATCTTTGTAGAGGGTTTGGGCTTTTATTACATCCCGTTCTTTGGTACCCGAAGGTGTCTTCGATTCTCTGATGGCACTTGTCAAAGTGATTGAGGGTTCTATGTTAGGGTTGAATGTTAGAGCGAGAATCGAGAGGCCTGCCGGTAATTGGGATTGGAAAGTGGATGATTGTGGCCCTAATACTTTTGTGACGACGTTCCCATCTAAGGCTGATTTGCAGAGGCTCGTTGAATGGGGACCGGTAGTCGCTAAAAGTGTTAAGGCTACTATGAGTATTGAGGAGAAGGAGAGCTCAGATGTTTATAGGTATGAGATTCCAAAGGTGTGGGTTCAGTTCAGAGGTCTTACTCAAGATCTGCGGCTGTTTTCCATCATTTGGGCTGTGGGTTCCATACTTGGGGCTACTCGAAAGGTGGATATGAAATTCACTAAGAAAAATAATATGGCTAGAGTCAAAATTGCATGTCTGAATCCAGATTTAATCCCTGAATTTGTTAGTGTGGTAGTTGGGGATTATGTGTATGAACTTCAGTTTCGGGTGGAAAAGAACATGGACCTGGATAATCCAATGCTTATAAATCTGGATCTTGATCCGGAGGATGGTGCGGATGATGACATGGAAGAGGATCTTCTGGATGATTTTAATGGTCAGGGCAATATTAAAAGAATGGATAACAAGAAGGTTAACTCTGAGACTCCTGTTAATGGCAGTTCGACTCCTGCTTCATCTCGTCAGGTTCCTTTGTCACTCTCAAGTTACCATTCGGCATACTTCCAGAACCTGGGTTAGTAGCTTCGGCTGGTGCTATGGATGAGAATAGTCTGTGTGAACGGCAGGAGGAGGTCAATACGCCAGTGCCAGTGGTTCTGTCTAAGCTGGCTGAGACATCTTCATCCAAGGTGACAAAGGTTCTACCGTTGGTGCTAAAGGAGTCTTCTCAGTTGGTGGTGTCTCCAGTTCGTTCCAGTAAACAGATGGCAGCAGTCGCGGAACAAAACATTTTGGAACGAGCTGCTAGATTGAAAGCAAGAACTAATTTGGAAGCTTCTGATGGGGAAGGTATTACCAACTCTTTTCATTTTGATTCCTTCAATGATGCTGTTATTATGAAGAATTTGCAATCGGTGGGCATATGCATGGGTAAGTCCGAATCGGTGATTGCTCAGAATGCGCGAACTCTTAATAACTTACTATCTCGAACTATTGATAAATCTTTATCTTTGGGGGGTAGACCTAGTTCGGCAACCCTGTGTAAGGATAGTGAGGATTGTTTAGACAGTTCCAGTGATATGGACATGAGGGATATAAATCTTTTTTGCGGGGAGGTTGCTGAGGGGCTTAGTGAGGGTGAGGTTGATTATTTTAGTGATCAACAAGCTCATACCCGTGTGAACAGATCTCAGCGTAAGAAGGGGGGAAAAAGGTAAGAGAATATAAATTGTTTGAGTAGTAGAATAATGAAAGGGATTTTTTTGGAATTGTAACGGGTTAGCAGATCCAAAAAAGTTTAAATTTTTATCTGATCTTACGTTAGAAAAGGATTTGGATTTCAATGCCTTATTGAAAACTGGTAGGAGGGAGTGCTCACAGAATTTCCTCCGAAATCTTTGTGCGGGTAAGGATTTTTTGTGGCATTGTAAAGCTCCTCTTGGTTGGTCTGGTGGCATGTTAGTAGGAGTTAACTTGATGACTTTTGATATAGGCGAGATTGAGGATAGAGATTATTTTGTGAAATTTAAAGTCAGAAACAAAAATTATGGTTTCCAGTGGATATTGGTGTCTATGTATGGGCCGGCACAACAACATCTGAAAGAAGAGTTTCTGACGGAGCTTGTCCAGCTTTGTACTAAAGAAACCTTACCTATGATGATAGGTGGTGATTTCAATATCATAAGGGGACCAGCTGAGAAGAGTAATGCCAACTATAATAATCGATGGCCTTTTCTGTTCAATGCTATTATTGACGCTTTTAATCTTCGAGAATTGGAGATGTCGGGTAGAAAATATACTTGGGCGAATAATTTAGTTAATCAGATTTTTGAGAAGCTGGATAGGGTGCTAGTTAGTACGGAGTGGGAGACAAAATTTCCAAGATCCACTTTACTGGCTCTAACCAGAGATATTTCTGACTATACTCCTCTTTTTCTTAATAGTGGTGACTCGTCTACCTCGTTTAAGTCGCCTCTGTTCAAATTTGAACTTAGTTGGTTGACTCGAGCAAGTTTTTTTGACATGGTCAAAAGTATTTGGGAAAAAAATGTTAATGGTGTTAATCCTTTAGATCGTTGGCAATCTAAGATTAGACGCCTTAGACAGCACTTGAGGGGTTGGGCTAAAAGTGTGAGTGGTACATATCGGAAGGAAAAAAAGTGGCTACTTGATAAGCTCGATGTTCTAGACAAAAAAGCTGAGTCCATGGTTCTTTCTTCTGAAGAGCTCAATTTAAAACACTCTTTGAATAAAAGATTAGCTCAGTTGTTAAGGGAGGAAGAAATCAAGTGGTATCAGTGAGCAAAAGTAAAGCACCTGTTAGAAGGTGATGCTAATACCAAGTTTTTTCACATGGTGGCTAATGGTAAGCATCGTAAGTCTCGAATTTTTCAACTGGAGCAAGAGGAGGGTTTAATATTAGGTGATGCTGAGTTAAAAACGTATATCACCAAATATTATAAAAAGTTGTTTGGTCCTCCTGACCATGTCCAGTTAATGTTAGATGAAACAAGAATTGATGATATTCCTCAAGTTTCTTTGCTGGAAAATGAACTCTTAACTTCAAGTTTTACTGAAGAAGAGATTAAGAGGGCTATTTTCCAGATGGAAAGTAACAAATCCCCTGGTCCAGACGGTTTCCCACCAGAATTTTTTCAAGTTTTTCTCGATGTTATCAAAAGGATTTGATGGCTCTCTTGAGAATTTCATCATGGTTCCCTAAATCTATTTAGGTTAAATTTTGGAACTATAATTTTGTTGCCAAAAACTAATGATGCGGCGATTCAACAATACAGCCCATATGTTTGTTGAATGTCAGCTTTAAGATTTTTACAAAAGTGGCTACTAATAGAATTTCCCATGTGGTTCAAAAAATCATTAGGCCTTCTCAAACAGCGTTTCTGCCTGGTAGAAACATTATGGAAGGTGCAGTTATCCTTCATGAGACTTTACATGAATTGCATAAGAGAAAGCGGAATGGAGTGATTTTTAAGATTCATTTTGAGAAGGCTTATGATAAAGTCCGGTGGGATTTCCTGCAGCAGACATTGAGAATGAAAGGCTTTTCTTCTATTTGGTGTAATTGGGTTAAATCTTTTGTCCAAGGAGGGAATGTTGGAATTCAGGTCAATGATCAATTGGGATCTTATTTCCAAACTCGGAAAGGGCTCCGTCAGGGTGATCCACTATCCCCAATACTTTTTAACATAGTAGCGGATATGTTGGCTATCATCTTGGCGAGAGCGAAAGAAGATGGTCAAATTAAGGGTGTGATTCCTCATCTAGTAGATGAGGGTCTATCTATTCTTCAGTATGCTGATGATACAGTAATTTTCATGGACCATGATTTCGAAGGAGCGAAGAATATGAAATTGCTACTATGTGCATTTGAACAACTATCAGGACTCAAAATTAACTTCCACAAAAGTGAAATTTTTTGCTTCGGTAATGCAAAGGATCATGAGGCAACATATTCCGATCTGTTTGGATGTAAGTTAGGTACTTTTCCGTTTAGATACTTGGGGATTCCGATGCATTATAGGAAGCTGAGAAATTATGATTGGAGGATGATTGAGGACAGATTCGAGAAAAGATTAAGTGGTTGGAAAGGAAAGTTATTATCGGTTGGAGGGAGGTTGGTATTGATTAATTCAGTGTTGTCTAGTTTGCCAATGTTTATGATGTCCTTTTTTCAGATTCCTATGGGAGTCCTGAAGAAATTGGATTATTATAGATCACGTTTCTTTTGGCAAAATGACCAACACAAGAAGAAATACCGGCTTGCACGTTGGGATCTCCTTTGTCAACCTAAAGATCAAGGCGGAGTTGGGATCCTTAACCTAGGTATCCAAAATAAGAGCCTGTTGAGTAAGTGGTTGTTCAAATTATGTAATGAGCAAGGAATGTGGCAGCAATTACTTAGAAATAAATATTTAAAAGGCAAGACTTTAAGCCAGGTTGAGAAGCAACCAGGCGACTCCCATTTTTGGAGCAGTGTAATGGGGGTCAAACCTCAATTCCTCAGCTTAGGTTCTTATATTTTAAAGGATGGAACCCAAGTTAGGTTTTGGGAAGATACTTGGTTGGGAAATTCTCCTTTGAAAGCTCAGTTCCCTTCCTTGTTTAATATTGTCAGGAAGAAACATGCAATGGTGGCTGAGGTCTTTGGGGCACTTCCACTGAATGTATCTTTTAGGAGATCTTTACTGGGGAATAACCTCAGAGACTGGGGGATTTTAGTAGTGCGAATGATGAATGTTAGTTTACTAGGGGGAACTGATAGTTTCAAGTGGCATCTTCACACTACTGGGATCTTCTCTGTTAAATCTATGTACAGCTACCTGGTTAACAATGGTATTAAAGTATCACAGGAAATTTGGCATACGATGTTACCTTTGAAAATCAAAATTTTCCTGTGGTATATTAAGAAGGGGGTGCTATTGACTAAAGATAATTTGATGAAGCGTAAGTGGCGTGGGGATAAATGGTGTTGTTTCTACAGTTCTACTGAAACTATCCACCATCTTTTCATAGATTGTTGTTATGCAAAATTCCTTTGGCGGGTTGTATACATAATTTTGGGTATTCCATCTCCTGTATCTATTCATCATTTATTTAATGGGTGGGTGAAGCAGGGTGGGTTAGTCAAAGGTTACTCAGACACTTACAAGTGTAGCCGAATTTTTGGGCCTTATAGCTAACTAGAAATGATCTTTGTTTTGACAAGCGCATACCTAAATCTTTCTTGCAGGTCTTATTCCGAGGAACACATTGGCTTCGAACTTGGGCCAAATTACAGCGGTGTGAAGTCATCAAAGCGAGTCTCTTAGATGTGTGCCGTCGTTTGGAGACTGTGGCATTGGAGTTATTTACTTCGTTCGGTTGGCCTTTTGTGTCTAGGATTGGTTATTCTGCTGGTTGATTTGGTTCGCTTGGCGCATTTAAATTTTAATTATCAATCTGTAATAAGTATGGTCTGATTCCCTACTGAAGGGATGAAGCCGGAATTTTGTATTCCATTATCTAAAAAAAATGAGGTAGTACTATATTGATGACATTCAAGTAATAAATAAAATAGTTCTAGTTCAGTGTCAACATAATACAATTAATATGTTATTTCTTTTTTTTTCTTACCTCATCAAGGCCATTAACTATGTCCAGAAAAGGGCACGATGCTCTTGTATGTCCTTTTTCTTTGCACACACTACACGTAGTTATTCTCTGGGACATCTTTTCGGCTGTTGGCATCAATCTATTGCCTCTTTTCCTTCCTTTCGTTCGTGATTGAGGTGAATCATGCAATTCATAACCAGGATGCATGTTAGTAGGTTGTTGAAGGACCATGTGAAGGTTTATCTATATTTGTGATGAGTAATTTACTGGATTTAAGCTTGGTTTGCTTTGGAATTGAGTTCTATTTGAATTGAATTTTCAATTTGGAGCAATTTGAGATTTTATCGCCTTTTCCGGTCATGGTAGAGCAGTGCTACTGGCCAGGCGGTAGCACCGGATCTTCTGAGTATTAATATTTTAATTAAGGATTTTGTGAAGATTATTTCATATCTTTTGGACATTGCTATGTGATGGGTATTCCTTGTCTTTGATGGTTGCAGGACGACGATGTTAGGTCATGGTCAGGTGGAGGATGACTGGGACTAGGCGAGGTGCGTCGGAGGTCCAGACGGTCGAAGATCACCGGAAGATGATCAGAGATAGAGTCCGGACAAGCCAAGAACACAAGGAAAGGCGATGATGCTAGCTAGATGCCGCGTAGATCGATGAGGGCCATTGGATCACAGTTTAGTTAATAGGTTAATGGGTCTAGGTAGTATGCTTTGAAAATCGTACAAGAAAAACCATTATGTGTGTGGGTTTGGGGTTAGTCCTTGCATGGCTGTGTGAGTGGGTTAATCTTATCCCTTTGATGAGTGCTCTAAGTTTGAGGGACTTATCCAAGGATGGTAGGTGGCCCAAGGGTAGTATAAATCGAGAGGGAGGGGTAGCTTTCTCCTCTTGAAGGTTGTAGAGGTTTTTATACTCCTTTGAGCTTTTCTCACTTTTTTGTGAGGCTTTGTAAACCTCTATTTCTAAAATTCAAATCATTTTCATTCATACTTGAATTTACATTACGCATTTACTTTATGTTTTAAATTCAGCATTTAAATTCAGTATTTAAATTCCTGTAATTTACTTTCTCGCAATTTGGATTTGTCTCCCCTCCTTTTAAATGCTGCTGATTTAGGATGTCTTGAGTGTGCTTATATGGTTTTACATCTCTCTTGCACCTTAGGATAGACTAGAGATCAAGTTTTCTATCATGTTCAATTCTGTCCAGAACTTGTTCTTCGCGCAATAGTCAATTTTTGATTTTTAGAAAAATATAAAAAAAATATTTTTTAGTGATTATTATTGGGGAAGGTGCAAGACTCCTAAATACATCTGTGAAAAAATTGCGGAGTCCACTGGTTGCACCGTTTAGGAGCCATGAGGTTTTCTGCTCTAAACTTTCTGCTCGAAATTCCTGATAGTCTGTGGTTTTTGATTTTTTTCTGATTTTTCTACAAGGTGTTTTGAGGTAGTCTTTGGTGAAGTGCTTCATGACTCATTTTCTCATAGGGAGAAAAATTCTCAAAATTTCTAGAGTAACAGAAATCCACCAACCTCTGCTCCAAACGAAGATAATTTCTAGAAAATCTGCTTTTATTTTTCAGAAAGTAACTTTTGTGATTTGGCTTAATCTCATTTCTAAAAGTAATATTTGAATTGATTCTTTTTTATTTGGAAACTTGAAAACCAGGATTGTGATCAAAATATTTTCCACATATTCCATGGTTCTCATCCATGCAAGATAGGGGTACACGTAGTTGTCTAGTTGCTCGGGTTTTAGAGGGTTGGTGAACTTGAGGAGCACCGGTTCGAAGAAAAATCTTCAAAGTAGTTTTATATTACGATTCTTCATGACTTCTTTTATGTGATCTTTTTGAGATCTTAGTTGGAGTATTTTGTGGGGGAAATTTTTATTTTGCGACCATTCACCCCCCTCTATTCGCCATCTCGATCCTTCAATTGGTATCAAAGCCGGTTTTGCTCTTCCATAGATATTGACCGGTCTCAAGAGCTATGGTGACAGACAAATATTCCACCAAGCCTTCCATTTTTTCTGGAATTGATTTTATATTTTGGAAATCTCGTATGGAGTTATACATCACTACCTAGGGCTTCCTGATATGGTAGAAGGTGAAGGTCCCATATGAGGTTCCTGCCAATGAGCATGTTATGGCCGGTAACATAGCTAACGTTGAGACAAATGCTAAGGCAAGGAATATCCTCATACAGGACCTTACCACACTGAGTATGATAGGATCTCTCACCTACAATCTGTTCATGAGATTTGGATGACTCTCAATGCTTATCATGAGGGCACTACTCAAATCAAGACCGTGAGGCAGGATCACAACAAGTGTGAATACAACAAATTTGAACAACATGCTGGTGAGAGTCTTGATAAGTGCTTTAATCATTTTACAAAGATTTTGAGTGATCTTTGAATAGTTAGTTGCACATACCCTGACTCGAATAATGCTCGACATTTCTTGACCACACTTGACCTTCGAGTTTGCGAAATGAAAGTGACCACCATCAAGGACACTACCGACTTGTCGACCTTGACTCTTGATAGGCTTTATTCCTGACTCAAGACTCATGAGATCGACATCTTCTCTCACAAGATGAAATCTCAGTCGATGGCCTTGATCACTGATCCCACTGGATCTTCCCTTGATTTTTCTAATGGATTCTCTCTCTACCCTTTGCGAGCTAAGTGATGACCAACTAGACAAATTTTCAAAAACTGAGCTTGCTCTTTTAGCTCGCAAATTCTCTCATGTATACAAAAGGGTGAGAGAGAGGAAGAGAGGTGGCGTGATCACCAGCTTGTGTCGTGGCATCAACCACATTCGAGCGAACTGTCTCAAGCTGGAGAAGGGCAAGAATGACTCTCGCGGTTTAGGGGAAAACAACTACACTGACAAGAACCGCAACAAAAAGCCTCCAGCTCATGAGCTGGTGTGTGAGAAGAAGTACTGCAACTTCTCAAAGAACAAGAATCTCTTCTACCGTGTCCTTGTTGCCCTTGAAGATATCAACCTCTCCGACATAGAGATGTGGAGCGATGAAGGCATGGACAATCTGTAAGAGAAGAAAGGTGGCAACGAGTTCTCCGGCATGTGCTTTATAGCAGACGCCAATGGCATCAGCGACTTTGAGCTCTACAATGACTTGGATGAGGTACCCTCCTATGACCAACTCAATGAAGCTTTTTGCAAATTAAAAAATTTTTATACTAGAGCTAAGTGTATGAAGCTTGAGAAGGAAGTAGGTACCTTAACTCAGGAGTTAGCTTCTCTTAGATCTTCTCCTTCCTGAGTCAATGATGACTGTTCTTTGTGTGATGCCTTGCTTGTGAAGTTAGAGAACCTAAGGACAATGCATGATACTGTGCTTACTAAGCTTGAGAGTCTTAGGTCGAAGAATGCTAGCACATGTTATGTTGATGGTATATTTTTAGATGCTAGTTTTCTTCATGCTTACTCTACTTCACTTTGTGCTAATTGCCCTAAACTACTTGCTGAAATTGATGTTATGAGCACTCACCTTAGAAAGCTTTCTGCTAGAAATGTTGAACATGAATTGCATGCTTCTAAGGACCCAGTCAGCTCATGTGAGGGCTGTAAGCAACTAAAACTTGATAATGAATCCTAAATGTCAACTGTACTAAACTTGCTAAGGACTTACTAGATAAGTCACAAGAAAGTTGCTTGCGATGTTTTGTGATTGAGAGGGACATGGATAAAATCCAAGTCGAACTTAGGAAGAAATTAGAAGACCAAGCCCATAGGATTAGATATGCTCCTTGTATTTCTTTTGAGGCTCTCAAAATTGAGGCAGCCATGCTAAGGGAGAAAAATGTATGTGTTGGTAAGATCTTCTCCTTCTGATTCTTCTTCTTCCTCTCATCCATGTTCTTCATGTGCCTCTCTCTCTTTAAAAAGTGTGAGTATCTCATGAGTGAAGGAGAACGCGTAGGCTACGCTAGCCGAAAACAAAATTTTCTACGCATTCAACCAGGATACATGCGAGTAGAGGATCATGGATCATTACCCTTGGAGCACGTTAGCAGATGAAGTAGAGTGGGTGAAGCCTCCCCGTGCTCCGAAGCACTGACGTAGTCGAACGTACTCCCGACTGCTCGCCGAGTGCTTGCGAGATCACCCGAGTGCTCGCCGAGTGGTCTCCGGACCGCCCGAGTGCTCGCCAAGTGATCGCCTGAGTCCTTGACGTCTCCTCGCCGCGGGTGCACGATGCAGCGGATGAAGATATGCACGCGCAGGTTGGAGAGGGTGAAACCGATCGCCGATCAGCGCCGAGGACAGATGCAACGGTGCCTCTACGGATCCACACGCCCAGGATGGAACGCAGCGTGTGCCGGTGTGCAGCACCACCGTGACGACTAGGGTTTCGGCAGGGGTAGGGTCGACGGCTAGGGTTTCGTGGTGGGAGAACCCTTGTCTGCATGCCCCACGCCCCCTTTATATAGAGCGCACTAATGGGCCTTCTACGATAGAAGCCCACTAGGACTCACGCTAATGGATCTTCTACAGTAGAAGTCCATTAAGATGCCAGAGGATCCAAATCCGCGTAAACCCACCAATGGATCCAATCCATCAGACATGATCCAACCCGTTAAGTGTGTGACCCGTTAGGTTCATGCGCAAACGGCCATGGCCCTGAAAACCTCTTTTCCAGACCATCAGACAACAGTGGTTTCTAGCAGGACATGGTGTCCCCCGAATGCACAGAGTGATCGTATCGGCTGAACCTTGATATATTCATACACCAATCCTTTTGCCACGCGATACCAGTCAAGCTCAAGGTAAGATGCGTGCCATCCTTGTGATAGCTCGACCCATTCACTCGTCAATGTAATGGATATAATTCGTGATTAACACTTTAATCACTTTGGCATGGCCATGCACTTTTCCTTATCCATCCACACCGAGGGGCCCAGAGATATCTCTCCCGTTATCGAGGAGGGGCAAATTCCATCTTGATCTCTTATATCTCACGTCATGGTTCATTGCATACACGTAAGCTACCTTTATAACTCCCCTGTTACGGAGAAGCGTTTGATAGCCCCAAAATATACACTACACATGCCGAGAATCAATAAGAATCTCAGGTCAAAGGATCGTATAGGTATACCACTCGAGACTACACCCTGATGGCACTTCTAAGATAACAATCTCATCAGTGTCTCGGAGCGGGTCTATCCAACCCCATGTTCTCTAACATGTGCCCACATTATTGATTTGATATCTCCATATCTATGGTATGTGAAACATTACCATCAATCAATACATGTGCTGGTCAGATCACTATTGTCCCACATAATGATATGTGACCAGGGATCGTTTAGAATAATATCATATAACCAATGTGTTTCACAATTAAGTCATACTCAATGAACAAAGGAGTGATATTTATTCATGGAACTGATAAGTACATGAACATAGACGTATGATACAATCATCTCATATGATCGCCTCTAGGGCATATCACTAACAATGAGTACTCTTGAGAAGTTTGTAGGAGGCAAGAAGAAACTCAATCTCATTCTAGACCAATTCAAGATTAGTAGATTTAATCTATGTTTAGGATTTGACTATTTAGAGCACACTAGGACTCATCCTCCTATCATTGTGCATGGCTCCAAGAGTGGTGAGATCGTGGTAACTCCTAAGGTGAGTACCACTGTGTTTAGGTCTGTTAAGGTTTTCCATGGGACTTCTAACTAGAAGGTTGCTATTCCTACTACTTCTGCCTCTAGTAAGGCGAAGTACTCATATATCTTCTATCAGAAGGATGGTCACTTAGTATATTTCTATTTTAGGCGCGCCAAGATCATAAGGAGTGAGTGTGCTATTGCTCTTAGAGGTACTCAGGGTCATCCCTAAACACTCGGTGCTCCTAAGGCACGCACTGCTGCTAGACAGGTTAGAGAGTTGTCTATTTTTGGGTAGCATCTAGGACTCGGTTTTCATACTGTTCAGTCGAGTTTTAGTCTTGGAGTTGCTCATGGTCAGTCTTTCTGCCATCCACTTGATATTCCTTGTTTTCCACATCGAGGTAGATATCAGCAGCGTGAGGTGTTTTCTGGCAGAAGATTTAGGCAGTCTCGCTGGGATGGTCTGGCCTTTGCACCATGGCAGACCAACCCAGTTTTAGCTCTCAGATCTTTTTCTACCTCCGGTCTTGTGAGAGTTGAGTGTTAGAGAGACGCTAGAGTCTAATCTTCTCTCTCTGTGGTTGGTACTTTGAGACATCATGTGATTTAATATTGGGTTCTCAGGTCTTCATTTTATCTCAGTACTAAGTCTTCTCTCTCTTTTGGCTTGATCAAGCTCATCGAATGGTGAAGGGAGATGTTTGGATTATGACTCCGGTTGTTCTCGTCATATGACTAGAGACTCTCGTTAGTTCTCTTCCCTAATCCAAGCCCTTGGTGATGAGTTGATTACTTTTAGAGATGCTTCTTCAGGTAGAGTCATTGCTAATAAGAATTTTATTCTTAAGGACGTTGTCTTAGTGAGTAAAGCTGCAATATAACTTGCTTTTTGTTTCTCAGTTATCGATGACTCTTTTGAGGTAAGCTTCAAGAGTAATGCCTGTAGATTCCTTGATTCATCATGATAGTTAGTTTGCGGGATTTCTAGATTTAGGAAAGTCTTTCGTGCTAATTTTTCTATTTCTTTTGGAGACTCTCTTCATTGTTTGATTACTTCTGAGTTCTGTGATCTCTACTTCTAGCATAGGAGATTTGGTCACAATGGTTTTGATCATTTGACCAGAGTTAGTAGCCATGACCTCATTCGTGGTCTACCCAAACTTAAGATGGTCAAAGACTTAGTTTGCTCGCCCTGTCAACATGGCAAGATGGTTACTGCTTCGCATCCTCCAGTCACCATAGTGATGACCGATGCATCAGGACAGCTTTTACATATGGACAATATTGGTCCAACTAGAGTGCAATCAGCATAAGAGAAGTGGTATGTTCTTATCATTGTTGATGAGTTTTTGAGGTATTTTTGGTTATTTTTCATGGTCTCGAAGGATGAGACTTTTTTTCACTTCAAGGGTTTGGTCAGTAGGTTGTCTCTTGAACTCCTAGGTGCATTATAAGTTATACGTAATGATAATGGCATGGAGTTCAAGAATTTCTACTTTGAGAGTTTTTGTGTGGAGTATAGTTTAGAGTATCAGTTCTCTTCTCCCTACGCTCCTCAACAAAATGGCGTAGTGGAAAGGAAGAACAAAATCCTGGTTGAGATGACTAAAATGAAGCTAAACGAGTACAGTACTCCTAGGATGTTTTGGGCCGAGGCTATAGCTATTGCTTGCCATGTTTCTAATCGCATTTTATTGAGATCACATTTGCATCGTGCTTCTTATGAGTTGAGGTATGGGCGAAAGCCCAGTGTTTCTCATCTTTGTTTATTTGATTGCAAGTGTTTTACCTTGAAGTCTGATAACCAAGATAAGTTTGAGTCTCGTTCTTCTGATGGTATTTTTCTGGGTTACTCAACCTCTTCTCGTAGCTATAGGGTCTGGAGCTATGATACACCAGGATTCTCATTTCCTTATCGTTCAGATTTATGTGGACGATATTATCTTTTGTGGCTCTTCTCATTCTCTTAGTTTTCTAAGATAATGAGCACGGAGTTTGAGATGAGTATGATGGACGAGTTGAGCTACTTCCTTGACTGACAAATCAAGCAAACTCGGGAGGGTACTTTCCTGCACCAAGATAAGTACATTCGAGATCTCCTGAGACGATTTGATATGTCTAATAGAAAGTCTATGATGACTCCTATGGCCACCATTGTTGTCTTCAAGCCCGACGAGGATGGTGAGTGTGCTGATCCGAAGGAGTTCCAGAGCATGATTGGTTCCCTATTGTATTTCACTACCTCACGGCTAGAAATACACGTTGTCGTGTGTATATGCTGTAGGATCGGATGGCGTCAATCAGAGGGGGGTGAATGATTGCGCGGAAGCTAAAATCTTATTTTTAAACTTTTTGAAACACCCCAATTCAAACTCAACTTGCTTGAAGACCAGTTCACAAAGTTGGGAGACCAGTTTAGAAGTCGGGGCAACCAGTAGAGCACTTGGACGACCAGTAGAATACTTGGACGACGGCTTGAGCACTGGCGCACCAAGAGGGACACTAGGCGAAAGCAGCTTGGGCACCTAGGCGGCAGTAGGCGCTGGGCGACCAAGAGGACACTTGGGCGAGCAAGAGAACACTTGGGGAGCAAGAGGACACTTGGGCGAGCAGGTTGGGCACTTGGGCGGCGCAGGTTGGACGACCACGTGAACAGTTGGGCGATGACCACGCCAAGCCTGGACGAGCAGACCGATATATGTCCACTAAAATAGAAAATCCTGAAGATCTATCCGTTGGATTGACGTGAAATTTTAACTGTAGAAACTAGACGCAATTCCGCAGCTAACACAAAATGAATCAGGTCAATTGGATCTACGAATCTAAAGTTATGTCCTTCGCAAGAAGAAGCTCTCTGGAAGATTGATTTTTATTTCATTGTCTAAAGTACTCCAACACAAGAGTACAAACCCTCAAACCTGAACGCTCAACCTCTGCTATAAACAGGGGACACCTCCCCCTATTTATACAGAGCAAACTCACAGAGATAAAATACAACTCCACTTCCAACATGGAAAGAGTTCGTATCTATCTCAACTTGGCCCAACGTGGCCAACAACAACTCTTGCACGTATGTACAGCCCACCTGCTGTAATTACGTGACTAACCAGCCTCCATGTGCATGTTCTCTAGCCCGAACGTCCCGCATGACATCCTTGACCACCAAGACCTCGATTCCTCCCTGAACCTAGTCCTAAACCTCAGTTCCTCCATGAACCTAGTTCTGGTCCCGTCATCGACCACGTTCGCCTTCGAGCAACACCTGCACATGAATAAACACAGAAACCGTGCACGAGCACAAGTCCACGACTTGACTCAAAGTCAATCCATGCAACCACTCACACGAAAGTGCATTGCATCAAGGTAATCCATCATGCTATCACCAAAGATAATAATTATCTCAACATGGCACACGACAAGCACCACACATGCTATAATCAAAGTCACTTTACAATGCCAATTTCACCATTCAACCAATTTTTCATCACATGATCTCACAATCTCCCCTTGATGAAAACATTGGCAACACCATTTGGACCTGAACATTGGCATTAACCTCACAAGAAAAGATTTTAAGAAATTTCATTTTAAAACACAAAGCAAAGTGATCAAAAAGCAAAGTGAAAAATCTCCACCTAAAAGGAAACCAAATTGTGTATGAACTCCAAAATTTCCCCCTTTTGACAATAAAACATTTTACTTCTCCCCCTGAATGTAAGCTTTCTTCTCCCCCTTTGACAATGATTTCAGCAAGGAAAAACAAATGAGTGCCAAGACAAGAACCAATGAGCTTCGTTGATCATATAACCTTATATATCACATAATAAGCATAATACATGAACTTAATATTATTTAACAAGTTAGGGAGTGACATGCATCTCAACCTCAATTTAATCAACTATAGCCAAGTACTAAGCAAAATCTTGACAGAAAACACTAGGCCAAAAAATAAAACAACTAACAACTTAGGGCAAGCAAGTAGTTTCAACTCCAATCTAGTAGACCAAATTAATCTTGATAACAGTAAACTGCATGTGGCATGCTTGAAGCATACTTCTTTTATTTTCAATGAATGGCATGCTTGAAGCATACATCTTATCTTTTAGGGAATGGCATGCTTGAAGCATACATCTTGAAGCTTTTGCTTATTTTGATAATGTTGACAAGCTTCTTGCAGATTTGAGCCCCTTTTTTCTTATTCCCTTTTCTTTTATTGTAAACATGCAAAGTGATTAAATGATCTATGAAAGAGTAAAGCTGAAAATGCACATGCTTCATAGCCCAAATTTGTTAAGACGATTCATTATCAAGCCTATAGAAGCAAGATATCACAAGGTATTAGCTATGGACAGTTAAACCAAGGAATTCTGCAATGTCACTTTTAGTTCAAGTAAAGCAATTTAGATTATCATATATAAGCTTAATTACATAATATATAAAGAAATATGATAAAGTAAGCTCATTAAGTAACAGACTTGGCATAAGACTCCCCCTCAAAACAACCATCTTAAAAAACTTCTTCAAAATTGTCACCTGTTATTTTAAAAACAAAAGACTGAAAGAACAAACCTCCCAAAAAGGCAACCGAAAGGAATTTTCACTAATAACCAATAACTCCCCTTCAAATGGATAACCAAAGAGATCAACAGAGAGGAGATGATGATATACATGAGCTTGAGTTATCATGGTATGTTCAATTAAGCATAGGCATGAATCATGACAAGTGAATTCAAAGCATGAAAGGCATGATATAAAATATAACATTATTGAACATGCCAGGGGATACAAATGAGCATATAACAATCATTTCATCTCATGCCACAATTAGATATCTGTGAATGTAAAGAACATGAGTGTATCAGATAGCTCACAAAGTAGATGAAGAATTATTGCACATGCTTCTTGAAAACCATCTCAAGGGTGAAAACCATCCAAGTCTTGATCTCATCTTGCAAAAGACCAAGATCCACTAAGTTTCTGTTCTCCAACCCATTCTTGAAAATCTACATAGCACAAGAAGATGTCGAAGCCTTGGTACTGGGGTTAGAAATAAAGCATTTGGGAATCCAGTACTGAGACACACGACGAGTAGGCACAACACGAGTATGCTTGTTCACAAAATCAGATTTGTCTTTTTCCGTGTTTCTTGCAACAAAAGGTATTTGCATCACCCTAGGCATAACATGAGTATGCTTGTTCACAAAATCAGATTTGCCCTTTCCCGTGTTTCTTGCAACAAAAGGTGTTTGCATCACCCTAGGCACAGAATGAGGAGTAAAGTGTGCCTGTCTGAAATTAGACCTAGCCTTAGATTTTTCTTGCTTCTGTTATTTGGCTAGCCTAAAGCAAAAATCTACTAGATGTCCATCTCTACCACAATGAGTGAAAGTGTACTTAACAGAATGCTTAACTTTAGAAGTAGAAGCAACATTTGCATTCATCACAGTAGAAGATAAAATTCCAGCAGATTTAAAAACAATTTTCTTAGGCTCATTTGCAATTTCAAACTTTCCACTTTCAAGAACTTTGACAACAGTGGGAACATGTGTTTTATGATGAGCATAAGAATCAAAACCTAAACCTTTGTTATGAGTGCTGACTTTTGATTGATCCAAAATCATGTTTAGGTTTTTCTTTCCAAGAGTGAACCGCTCTAAAGATTTTTCCAAGTAATCAACCTTTCGAGAAAGAGTTAAACAGCTTATTACATGGAACGCCCACTTTTCCTTTTCGCTTATGCATAAGTTGAGCATGAGAGAACTTCATGAGTGAGCATAGCATCTGTCATTTGAGAAACCCTAGCATTTGCATCATGCAACTTCAATTCCAAAGATAGCACATTTAGAACAAAGGAGTTGTATCATGCAAATCAACAGATTGAACAAATTAGCATTTTTCACATGTTTCTCATTTTCTTTCTTTTCAGCATTAACTTGCTCTAACAAAGAAACATGGACATTCCTTAAGGTAATAACTTCAGATTGTAACACATCACAAGATTTGCAAGAATCATCATCAGGAATTAAAGATTTAAGTCTTGCAATTTCAGAATTGGAACTATCAATTTCTAGATCTTTTTCTTTAAGAGCCTTCTTAGATTTTTTAAGTTCTAAAGCTAATTTAATCATGGCATACTCAAGATCATCATAGGAAGGTCTCACCTCATCAAGATCGGAGTCGTTGTCGCTATCCCTTCCGGTCATGAAACACATGGGTGAAGTCATCATCGAATCTCCTTCTTGTCCTTCTTCTTGTCATGTGGCTCATTATCACTCTCAAAGTCTACATCGCTAATATCACACTCCTCTATGGCGGCTAAGACTTTCTTAGCAACTTTTCGAAAATTGGAGCGCCTAGGAGAAAAGGCCTTGAGCTACGCTATACCGTTCCCTTTCTTCCTTCTTCTTCAACTTGGGACAATTTGTTTTAATATGCCCGGAAGGCCACACTCAAAGCAATTGAAGGAACCCGAAATTGTGCCTCCACGCCTCCTCATCCTCACATTGTTGAGTGCTTTAAAAGCACGTGAGGAGATGAGCACAAGATCTTCTTCAGAAGCATCTCAAACTGCTCATCTGAAAAGAAAGCCAATGCGCATAAAGAAACAAAAGATGGTAATCTAGGCGAAGTCGTCAAGTTAGCAATAAGTGCATGTGTAGAGGATTTATCATCTCTGGGTGACAAGGAATCCATCTCATAAGTTTTCGCCTAGAATAAAGATCATCCATGGTCAACGATCCAAATCAACAGCTTGATTGATTGCAAGAATAACCATGCGCCATTCAGAGTCGAGATCTCAAAATCTTACTAGCATTCTCTCATCGATTGTTAACTCCAACACCACGCAAATTGCACAAAATTTTCTCAAATCGAGAGTAAAGATCATCAATTGATTCACCAGGTCTCATAACAAAATCAGAAAGGTCCTTTTGGTAAATATTTTTGCGCACTTTCTTAATCTTAGTTGAACCTTCATGATAGTCACATACTGTCTTCCAAACTGAATGTGCAGAACGTAAATGAGAAACTCGATCAAATTCTTTTTCAGAGATTGCTTGAAAAATCATGTTTTTAGCTTTAGCATTTAAATCAACGTCTGTTTTATTATCATTAGTGACTATATCAGGAACATCATATGCAGTAGAGACTTTGCGCCAAACATCATTACCTTGAGCTTCAATATAGGATTGCATGCACTTTTCCAAAGAAGAAAAAATTGAATCATTAAGCATAGGAGGACGATTAACATACTTATCCGATGCCATACCTCAACCTTGCTCGATACCACTTGTAGGATCGGATGGCGTCAATCGAGGGGGTGAATGATTATGCGAAGCTAAAATCTTATTTTTAAACTTTTTGAAACACCCCAATTCAAACTCAACTTGCTTGAAGACCAGTTCACAAAGTTGGGAGACCAGTTTAGAAGTCTCAGGCGATCAAGAAAGCACTTGGACGATCAAGAGAATACTTGGGCCACGGTTTGAGGACACTTGCATGGGAGCAGCTTTGGGCACTGGCGGCAGTGGGGCGCTGGGCGACCAGTAGGACACTTGGGCGAGTAGTAGAACACTTGGGCGAGCAGTAGGACACTTGGGCGAGCAGGTTGGGCACTTGGGCGAGCAGGTTGGCACTTGGGCGAGCAGGTTGGGCGACCACGTGAACAGTTGGGCGACCACGCGCACAGTCTGGACGAGCAGACCGATACACGTCTACTAAAATAAAAAATCCTGAAGATCTAGCCGTTGGATTGACGTGAAATTTTAACTATAGAAGCTAGACACAATTTTGCAGCTAACACAAAAAGAATCAGATCAATCGGATCTACGGATCTAAAGTTATATGCTTTGCAAGATGACTGAATCTGGGCGACCACGCGAGCAGTCAGGCGAGCAGGACATCAATCTGGGCGACCACAAATTACCAAAGATCTAACCGTTGGATTGATATGAAATTTTAACTGTAGAAACTAGATTCAATTACAAATCAAACCCAATAAGAATCAATCCGATCGGATCTACGGATCAAAAGATATTCCCTTCGCAAGATGATACCTTTGCAAAGAACTGAACTCCGTGATGAACTTCGTGGATCGCTGTGATGAACAAAACTTCAAGCGATTGATCAACTATGTCGGCCAAGAGCAAATCATAACCGCAAGAAGAAGCTCTCGAAGATTGATTTTATTTCATTGTCTAAAGTACTCCAACACAAGAGTACAAACCTCAAACTCGAACGCTCAACCTCTCGCTATAAACAGGGACACCTCCCTATTTATACAGAGCAAACTCACAGAGATAAAATACAACTCCACTTCCAACATGGAAAGAGTTCAGATCTATCTCAACTTGGCCCAACGTGGCCAACAACAACTCTTGCACGTATGTACAGCCCCCTGCTTTGAATTACGTGACTAACCGACCTCCATGTGCATGTTCTCTAGCCCGAACGCCCCGCATGACATCCTTGACCACCAAGACCTCGATTCCTCCTCGAACCTAGTCCTAAACCTCGTTCCTCCATGAACCTAGTTCTCGTCCCGCCATCGACCACGCTCGCCCTCGAGCAACACCTGCACATGAATAAACACAGAAACCGTGCACGAGCACAAGTCCACGACTTGACTCAAAGTTAATCCATGCAACCACTCACACGAGTGCATTGCATCAAGCAGAATCCATCATGCTATCACCAGCATAATAATTATCTCAACATGGCACACGCACAAGCACCACACATGCTATAATCAAAGTCACTTTACAATGCCAATTTCACAATTCAACCAATTTTTCATCACATGATCTCACATATGCACTCGTTTTAAGGCTTCTCCTCATGCCTCTCATCGCCAGGCAGTGAAGCGCATCTTCAGGTACCTTCGAGCTACTATTGATTATGGTATTTGATATTCTTCTTCCTCTTGTCTATCCCTTATAGCCTTTTTCGATGCTGAGTTTGCTAGCTGTAGGGTAGATAGGAAAAGCACTTCTAGCACATGCCAATTTATTGGCACTTCTCTTGTTTCTTGGTCATCTAGGAAGCAGTTCGGAGTTGCACAGCTTACGCTGAGGCCGAGTATGTTGCTACAGCCAGTTGATGTAACTATGTGCTCTAGATGAAATTGACCTTGCAGGACTTTGGGTTAGAGGTAAAGAGTGTTTCACTTTTCTATGATAATACTTCTGCTATCTACATTGTTAAGAACCCAATGCAGCACTCCAAGACTAAGCACATTGATGTTAGATATCACTTTTTTAGAGATCATGTGGAGAAAGGAGACATAGTGTTTCAGTTTGTGGAGAGTGACCACTAGTTGGCTAATATCTTTACCAAGCGTTTAGACAACTCTAGGTTTTTTGCCTTGAGGAGTGAGATTGGAGTTGACGAGGGCTGGGAACTCCTTGACCGGTGGCGACGGTCAACTGGAGCCCCAAGCTCGGAAGGCCCCGATCACACTGGTGTATACTGAGCGCCGACCTAGAGCGCTGTGGACCGGGTTTGACCTCGCTCGACCTCAAGCTCTCAAGGGATCTCGCTTGAAGCCTCGGTCCGCCTCGATTTTGGATCGCATCCGATCGACAGTTGCCGTGAGAGCGGTCGAGGGTGACTCAGAGTCTTGGCAAGCTCTGGGCGATTCTTCGCCGCCTCAAGGTGCACAAAGGCCCCTCTCCGAGGATTGCTCCGGCCGCTTCGTCTTGCAGAGGAAGTATAAAGACCAAGGACGATGAGCTCCAAGGACACGAAGACAACACAACACACACAAGCACTCGAAGTTAGGAATCACCATTCTCGTCTTAAGTTGTAAACACCGCTCAGACACCCATATAACAAGAATCACCATCGCGAGGCGGCGGAGTAGAGCTATTACCTTCACGGGCTCGAACCAAGATAAACTCTTGTCTCGTGCTCGTTGTCGCCTTTGTTCACCATCGCCTGATCGATTTTCTTCCTTCGCTCGAGTAAAACGCAGCTCGGGTCCCATAAACTCTTTGACCCTACCTCTTTCTTGCGTTGACGATCCCGATCGCCGACATTTGGCGCCCACCGTGGCGCCGATTGTTTTGCTTTTCGCAGAACGACACCAAGACTCGTGAGCATGGCGCCTTCATCGACGAATTTTTCGAACGGACCGACTCCGTGTCTCGTTTCACGCCCTCGCCGCCGCCGAGCAAAGACGCTCGTGGCGGACGGGCAAGGCATTGAGGGAGATGGATGACCGTGATCCGCAGACCGGAAGACGCCACGGATGGTGCAGTTGCCATCAACCAAGCCATAACGGCTCTCCGGAGGCCCAGAAAAGGCCAAGACATCTTCGGGCCACCGGCTCCCCCTTCCGGGGCGCCTCCGCTTATCGCCGGTCATGGCTAACCCCGATAGGGCGAGGTCGGACCTCTTTGGCCGAGCCCCGCCGAAGAACTCGATCGAGACTACGACCAGGTGGCACCTCCGCAAAGATCAAAGTCAACACTCGGGACCCGCTCCAGAGAAGTAATGATAACACATCGCGCCATCGATCGCGTCGGACACCTCTCGCGACAGAGTTAGCCCCGAGCAACAGAGCTCGGGACGAGGCTCGACGCGACGCGGCGCCCCACGGCATCCGCGCCAACCAGCCTGTGCCAGAGCCGAGCCACTCCGAAGTCGATTAGCGCAGGTCTGCGGACCTCTCCCGGGACGTTCCGCCCAGGCGCCGCAGGGTCCAGGACCGCCTGCGTTACCAACCAGGTGATTCCCGTGCTCGGCACCATGGCCGTTCCCGACGGAAGTCGGGCCGCCGAGGGAGCCTCGACTCCGAGTCCGGCAGCAGCAGGGATCTTGTCGGCGATGACCATGACCGGCGTGCGCCTGTCCCGGCCTACGGCTGCATGGCGTACTCCGACGGCCTTCATCGCGTCTGATGGCGGGCTCGGTTCAAGCCCGTCTTGACGAGCTCTTCGACGGGACCAAGAACCCTGACGAGTTCCTGTCCATCTATTCGACCGCTATCCTGGCGGCTGGAGGGGACGAGCTCGTAATGGCAAACTACCTCCCGACTGTTCTGGACGGGGCCGCTAGGACCGCTTTTAATCGGCTTCGCTCCTTCAGTCGTGGGCGCCAGATCAGAGCGCCTTCGCCCAACTTCCGAGTTGTTACGAGCGGCCGGCAGGAGAAAGACTCGGATCGTGGTCATCCGGGGAAGAACGAGCCATCTTGGCGACTTTGTGCGGCGATTCATCCGCACAAGGAACCCGATCCCGAGCATTTATGATGAGGCCGCCATCAAGGCCTTCAAGTTCGTGGTCCGTGATCGACGCCTCACCAAGACACAGAGATCACCTCGAGGCTCAGCGTCAACAAACTTTTTTTTTCGCATGGCGAAGATGCAGCGCGGACGCCGACGATGCCGTCCGCTGAACGCGACTACGACCAAGGTAAGCTTGGTCTAAACCAAACAGAGGCCGCCCGCCCAACTGTGGGCGCCGACCAAGGCGCCACCACCAAGAAGCGAAAGCGATCGCAGAGGTGGCGAGGGCTACCGCGAGTGATCGTCTCGGCGGATGGCAGCGAGGTCCTCGAGGTCCGAGGCCAAGCTCGGGAGGACTCTAAGCCTCGCCAAGGTCGACCCCGACCGCACCAGGCGAAGAACAAGCCCCAGCAGGAGGGCCAACGTGCGGTCCCGGCCAGACGATGCTCGCGGCCAGGGTCGAGGGGCGCTGGGTTTGACGAGACAAAGTTCATCTTTTCCACAGGCGGCGGCCACGATCTACGGGCCTGTGGCTTGGCGTATTGCTAGACGCTTTCACGATGGGCGGGTGAGATGCCCATGCTCCCGGCGATGACGACCAGCCCGACCGTGAATGCCGGGCGCTGAGCGGACGACGACTCGACACGAGTTCGGCAGAAGGCGAGCGCCGGATCGACGTCATCTTCGGTGGCTCGTCGGCCTACCAGTCCAGGCGCGAGGTCAAGGCCGCCGCGCGTACCATCTACCAGGTCGCCACTGGGAAGCCCACCGAGCAGCCCTGCAAGTGGGCCGGCGCCACCATCACCTTCTCCCCGGAGGATGCTCTCCCAGGTATGGCTCGAGACCTAAAGACCGCCTTGGTCGTGACCCCGACCATCAGCAACACCACGGTCGGTCGCGTCATGGTCGATGGCGGCTCTCTTAACTTATCGCAGCAGAGCGCCGACCGATGCGATTCCCGATCGAAAGTCAAGAGCGCCACCATACCGTTCTTTCGATAGTCCCGGGAGTTCGACCACCCCTTGGGGCGGGTTGTCTTGCCGGTCACCTTCGTGGCTCGACAACTTCGCATCGAGTTGATCACCTTGAAGTGGTCGAGGGTGACCTCCGCATAACGCCATCCTCGGGCGACCGCCTTGGTCAAATTCATGGTCGCCAACCATTATGGCCATCGATGCATGAAGTTACTCGCCCCAACGGTGTCATCATCGTATGGGCGACCTACAAGCGGCGCATGGTCGTGAGACCAAGGCCTTGGCCCTTGCAGCATGCTTGCCTCAAATGGTCGGAGGAGATGACGAAGAACGCCCGCCGAAGGCGGCGATGACTAAGCCTAGCGGGACGCGAAGGGCGTGCCGCCGATGAGAGCGACCCGACCGTGTGTGTCCACGTCTCCGGCGAGCCGAGTCCCAAATAGGAACTCGAGCTCGCCACCTTCCTTCGCGCCAACAAGGGTATATTCGCTGGGAGCCCGCGGATATGCCCCCGCCCCGAGGGAGGTGATTGAGCACAAAGCGCAGTGGGATCCGGCTCGACCAGGCGCCAAAAGCTGCGTCGCTTTCCCCGAGAAAGTCGCATCATCAAGGAGAACTCGACAAGCTCTTGAAGGCCGGCTTCATTCGTGAGATTAACTACTCCGAGTGGTCGCCAACCCGGTCATCGTACGTAAAAAGGGAGGAAAGTGGAGAATGCGCCGACCATACGGGTTGAACTCGGCTTGCGAAGGACAATTTCCGCTTCAAGCATCGACGGATCGTGGACTCCACCGCGAATGCTAAGATCTCGAGCTTCTTGGATGCTTACTCGGTACCACCGGATCAAGCCTGGCGGTCGATTTATTTAAAGCAAGACCTCCTTCATCACGCCGTTTGGCACCTATTGCTATCGACCATGTCATTCGGTTCTGCGCAATGCGGGGCCACTTTTCAACGTCGATGACCAAGACTTTCGAGCCCCAGATCGGGCGGAACCTTGAGGTCTACGTGGGCGACATCATCGTCAAAAGCCCCACCGAGGGCTTACCACGTTCGCGACCTCGAGGAGACATTCGCCAATCTGAGCAGCACAAGATCAAGCTCAACCCCGAGAAGTGCGTGTTCGGGCGCAGCGTCCAGAAGGTGCTCGGCTACATGATCGGGGCTCGGGGTTGACCAAACCCGAGAAGATCGAGGCGATCGAAAAGATGGCACCCCGCCTCGATCAAGCGGTGCAAAGCCTCATCGCCGCATGGCCGCCTCAACAGATTCATCTCGAGGCTCGGCGGCGGGCTCCCATTCTTCCAAACCTTGCGCAAGCACGGGCTTCGAGTGGACTCCAGAGGCCAATGATCCTTCGACGACCAAGGCATACCTGTCGCCCTCACCCCTCCTTACAATGCCACAACCCGGTGAGAAGTTATCGCTATATCTTGCGGCCACCCCCATGCCGTTAGTGCCGATCAGTAATCGCAACGGGGCCTCAAAGAACACCCATTTATTACGCCTTGAGGTCTTGCACGGCCCGGCGAGCGCTACCCAGTGGTCTGAAGCTGTTATATGCTCTCCTCATGGCCAGCGCAAGCTCAAGACTATTTCCAGCACACTCGTGGTCGCCCCGAGCAACTTCCCGCCGGGGACATCCCGAGAACCCGGAGGTGGCGCGCGAATCGCCAAGTGGGCCATGGAACTGGGCGGCGTTCGACGTCCGGGTCGTGGGCGCAGACGACCATAAAGTCGCAGGTGCTCGCCGACCGTGGTCGAGCAGACGTCGCAGCCCGCTCCCGAGCTTCAGGTCGAAGACGAAAAGCCCTGGGTCATGTTCTTCGACGGCTCGAGATCCTTCAAGCGCTCGGGGGCTGGGATCCTTATCCTCACCCCGCGCGGCGACAAGCTGAGGTACGTAATTTGTTTTGGCTTCTCGGCGACCAACAATGTGGCGGAATACGAAGCTCTCTTGGCCGGCTTGCGAGCTTGCAAGGCCTTGGGAGTACGCCGCCTGGTCGTGAAGGGCGACTCCCAGCTCGTCATCAATCAGTTCAACAAGGACTACCAGTGCTCGGGAGACTCGATGACAAAGTACCTCGCCGAGGCGCAAGCAAGATGGAGAAGTGGTTCCAGAACTTGAACTCAAACACATCCCCTCAGAAGGACAACTCCAGCGCGAACTCCTCTCCAAGCTCGGCTCCTCCGACAGCGAAGTCCCACCCGACGTCATCCTAGAGACTTTGGCGGCCCGTCAATCTCCAACCAAGAGGTCGCTTCGCCATGGTCGAAGGTACACCCTCTGGCCGAGGCCATCCACAGCTTCTTGCTCGGGCAACTCGCCACCCGACCCTACCGAGAGGAGCGGATCAAGCGCCGGGCGAGTCTCAGACACGCTTGTCGAGGAGAGCTTACTGAGCGCAATGTTTCCAGATCCCGACGTGGTGCATCTCCACGGAGGAGGGTAAGTACCTCTTGCATGACATTCACTCAAGCCTCGGGGCGACTCTTCAGACAGACAATGGTGGAAGGCCTTCCGCATGGGGTACTATTGGCCCTCGGCGCTCAGATGCTCGTGATATCGTCCGCACCGCCGAGCCCGCCAATTCCACGCCCGAAGTCGCGATCAACCCGCCTCACGCTCCTGCACCATCCCGCCACGTGGCCCTTCTCGACAGAAATTTGGACATCCTCGGTCCTTTTCCTCAAGCGATCGAGGGAAGAAGTTTACGTTCGTCATTGTCGACACCTTCACCAAGTGGATAGAGGCCGAGCGGTCTCGACCATAACCGCCGGGCGGCGATTCATTTTTCCGCTTGTTCGTGGTCACTGTGCACGGGTTCCATGCAAGATTATCGCGACAACGGTACTTTCGCCATCAAATGAAGTTGTTCTAGGAGTTTTGCGAGGAACTCGGCATTAAAATTTGCTTCGCTTCGGTGGCTCACCCCCAGAGCAACGGAGCAGCGGAACGCGCCAACGTGCAAATCGTTCAGGGCATCAAGAAACAAGTCGCAGATGAGCTCGACCGATACGGCAAGGCCTGGGTGGACGAACTTCCCACCGTCCTATGGTCTATTCGTACCACAACAAGCCGAGCCATGTGGTCCACACCTTCGGCTCGTGTTGACCGGCCGCCCCGCCTCCCGAGGTCACGCTGGCTCGCCAGGTCACTTGGTCGACCAAGTTGACTCGAAGCGAACGGTCTCTCGACCTCACCCTCGCAGAAGAAGTAAGATGCCGTGCACTGCACGATCAACGCACTACCTGCAAACTCTTCGCAGACATGCGTCTCGGTCGGTACGACCTAGGAAGCTCCTTGTTGGGGACTTAGCCCTGAGGTGGATTCAGAGCTCGTCCAGCACCAACAAGTTATCCCCGGTGGGAGGGCCCCTATAGAGTTGTTTCAACAGATCGCACGGGGGCTTACCGGCTAGCGATGCCCGACGGCAGAGAGCTCTCTAGCTCGTGGAATATAGATCGACCGGAAGTTTTATGTAAACCCTATGCCTCACATTTCATAAAGCCGATCTTTCATTTTCTATGTTCCGCTTCGCCGATGTTATCGCTATTTCTTTTTCGAACGGTTCCTCGTTTGTTTTTTCTAACACGACCCGTCGGCTTGAACACATTCGCCCTGGTCTAAGCAACGCAGTTTGGCGCTCACCGCCAAATAACGAGCTAAACGTAGTTTAACCTCTTCGCCATCCAGCTCTTCCTCGTGCTCGGGCTCGAAGCCGAGAACCTCGCCGCTTTAGCCGCCGAGCGATATGCATGGTCGCAAGGACCGCTCGAGCACTAACGATGTCCGCCGTGCCCTTCTACCTTTTGCGAATTGTTCCTCCACTCGCAGTCGTGGCCTCTCGTCCATATTTAAGTCTTGTGCTCGAGGCACGCGCCGCCGACCTCGGACCCAACGGGCTGGGTAAGGCTACCCTATCGGCAAGACGACCTAGAAAGCACGGAACGGCTAACAAGCAAAGCAAGAAAGACTTCAAAGTATCCCCAAACCACGGGTACACAACAGGACGAGGTTTCTTTGTACACCAAAACTAACCATTCTGTTAGTACATCCCTTGCTTTTTAAAGTTTTTTTTTACTGGTCGGCCATCTCATGGGCGTAGCTCTCTTGCTCGAGCTCGACGACTTTGGTCCTCAGGCCGATAGCTCACTCAGTTACGGAAGGCCACCGTGGAGGCATCCGGCTCGGCGCCGTTCGTCTTGAGCTGGGTCATCGCTCGTCGCCGCCCTTTGGCACGCCAAGCCTCCTTCAAGCTCCGAGACCTTGGCCTCGAGCTCTGGGATGCTTATGCCGAGGAAGACCGGTCCATGGCAGCCTTCTCCGGTGCCTCGACCTTGGCCTCGCTTGTCCTCGACGCCTTGTTGGCGCGGCCGAGCTTCTCTTCGAGTTCCAGATCTTAGCCTCGAGGTCTGGGACGCTTCGGAGAGGCGCCCGCCCTCTGAGCCTTCTCGGGGCTTCAACTTTGGCCCGCCGACCTTGAGCGCTTTGGCCGACCGTGGCGCGCTCTTGCTCGACGCCAGATAACCATGGTCGCGTTCGAGGCCCTGGCTCGCTCGAGCTCCGCCAAGATGGGCTACTTCTTGTGCCCTCATAAATCTGGGCGCCAAATCGTCAATCTCTGGGCCCTCGCCGAGCTCTCCTTGCTCGACCTCAATGGTCCGGATAAGCTTGTCGCGCTCAACCTCCCGCGCCTCTATTGCGTCCAGAAGGCCCTCCAGCACAACGGCATGCTCTTGAAGGCCTTGTAGCCCTTGGGTGGCATGGTCGATCACTTTCACGACGAGTAGGGAGGCCCAAAATGAGGAATAAGGAACACAAGGCTACCACCACTGAAATGCGTAGGAAGACCCTTACCTTGCGGAGATGGCCTTCCAGGTGTATGCGGTTAAACTCCTCGCGGTCGTCGATACGATTGCGGGGGATCTCTTCCTCCTCGTCGACCGGCGCACTAGTGTCAAGGTTGACCCCGACCACCACCGGCGCTCGGTGGGATCTCGAGTTACCGCCCTAGGGCGGCCCGGTGGTCGTCACCTCCTCCGGGTTCGACCGAATCAACAACTGTGGAAGGCGCGACGCCAAGCCTTCACGGGTCCCACCTCTTTCACGACCGGATTCTCGACCTCCACGGCCCGGGCCGGTACCTGGTGCTCGGTGCCAAGCCGCTTCTAGGCGGTCCGCTGAGCTCGCGGCTGGTCACCTTCGGTGGCCGGAGGAATCGCGACCTCGACGCTGGGGGCGGCCGTGGTCGGGAGCTCGGTGTTGCCTCGGCGCCATGAAGCCCTGGGCACCCTCCCTCGCGGTGAAGCCGGGAGAGTCGACAACGGTGGCCGCATCATGAGCCTCGCCAGTGTCAAAATCCGCGCTGGTTGCGGGCTGGAGCTCTCCATCGTCGAATCATCAAGGGCCTGGTCGAACTCACCGACCGGAACCAGGTCCGACGACCCCGACGGGGTCCGCGTTGGGCGCGAAAGGCGACGCGGGACCAACTCAAACGTATCCTCCTCCTCGGACTCGGACTCGCCCTGGACAATAGCCATCGTCAAAATGGGCAAATTTCGAGCTCGGGTGCTCACGGTCTGCGATCAAAAGCATACACTAAGCCAAAAAGATGCGAAAGGGGCAGCGCATCCCGGGATGCAAAGAATTTACCTGGGTCACCGGTCTCGCGTCGCCGAGGGTCGTCGAAGGTCTTGTTGCCCGATCTTTGAGCGCCGCTTCTTGGCGTCCTCGACACAGGATCTCGAGGCCCGAGCAGCTCTTGATCGCCTCGCCAGCGCAAGGGCCGGGTTCAAGCCCCAAAGGTCGGGGGTACCCAAAGACTGGCGGCGACGCCCGCGCTCTCTTTGCAACTAGGAAGGTCTCGTCAACCGCAAGGCACATGAACTTAGGCTCGGGGGCTCGACCGGTAGGGTCCTTACCGTGGCGCGGTTCCCCCACTCGACATGCGGCCTCTTCACCTCCTGACGGCTTGTCGTGGCTGAGGGGGGCCTCTTCCTCCCCTTCTTGAGTTTGCCCCCGCCGGGCAATGAGCATCCTCTGGCAGTCGAGCAGCCCCGATGATCCTAAGAACTTGCGTGGGTCAGAGGGACCTTCGCTAAAAACAAGATCAAGGGCAAGGTCGGGACGGCTTGCCTCAGCCTTCCGGCGAAGTACGTTCTTCGGGACCGGATCGTCGAGGGTGTATCTATCGCCGACTTCGAACATTTGAACATCCCGCCGGAGATCCGTGATTCTTCGGTCTTTGCAAGAACATGGGCTGTCAAGAAATTTGGAAGATGGATTTCGCGGAAGTTCCAAGGGCGGAGGCCTTGCTGTCGAACCTTCACGAGTGGGGTCGTCGCGCCCGATCTCGAAGAACGGTGCTCCTCCTCCGCAGAGGGGACACCGGCTCAAGAAGAAGTCGACGGCGATTGCTCCTTGTAAGGCAGCGCAGCGTGGCGCAGATATGTATGGCAGCAATGGCCTCCTCGTCAACCTCCGGATCTTGGGCTCGGGCGTCTCCTTCTTCTCGGTGACGGGGTCCTCAGACGTCGAGCTCCGAGCTCCCCTTTCTTCAAATAAAACCACCGCTTCGGGCGGGGCCAAGTGAGTCCCAAGCGCGACGGGAAGAGCCATTTGAGCGGTCCAAGTCGAATCTGAACATCCGACCACGTGGTCCTTCCCGAGCGGAAGAGGGAGTAGTAGCGAAGAACAATGAGAGGGTGGGAAGGATTCCCGTGAATCCCTCGCACAAATGGGAAAAGATGGCGAGCGAAGGACGGAATTCGTGCAGATTGATGAGCTCTATTTCGCAGCCTAGAAAGAACGCCCGCCACGAACTCGCTCTCCGGCCCGCAGCCAAGGAGAGCGTAATGCTCGTGCAGACGATCTCATCATCCACGGGCGAGGTTCGGTCTCGCCGCCAAAGAACCGCCATGTCACCGGGTCCACTATCCCCGTGGCCTCGAGCTCCTTCATCCTCGCGGACGACAGTGCTCCTTCCAAGCTTGGTCATGGCGCCAGAGGGCACTTGGTCGAGGAGGCGAACGGAAGGGACCTTGCTCGGCGAGAGAACTTGGAAGACGAAGGGCTCAAGGGCGAGTGCTTTTCTTCTTTCAAGATGTGGTATTTGGGATTATGAACCGCAACACGGTAAAATCTAGTCCACGGCGCCTTAAAAGGCGTGCCAACTATGACTTGGCGGTGTCATTAAGGCTTGGGCCACGGGTCGAGACGCCGCCAGTGCCCATCAACCGCTCACATCCGCATCAACATCGAGAAGTCCAAAGGTCGCCAGTGTCGTGGCCAAGAGACTTGCCTTATGGTCTCCGCCTCGAGCCTCGACCAAGGCGCCAAGACCACTGAGGGTTTTTCCGTCCCAAGAATAAGGCTCGAGGTCGTCCTGAGGGTTCCCTCCAACCTAGAGCCTCGGGGGCTAGCTGACGAGGGCTGGGAACTCCTTGACCGGCTGGCATACGGTCAACGGAGCCCCCAAGCTCGGAAGGCCCCGACCGCGACCTAGGTGCATACTCGAGCGCTCGACCTAGAGCGCTGTGGACCCGGGTTTAACCTGCTCGACCTCAAGCTCAAGGGATCTCGCTCAAGCCTCGGTCCGCCAGGATTTGGATCGCATCCGACCGACAGTTGCCGAGAGCGGGTCGTAGGGATGACTCGAGTCTTGGGCAAGCTCGGGGCGATTCTGCGCCGCCCTCAAGGTGCACGAAGGCCCTCTCCGAGGATTGCTCCCGCCGCGTCTGCAGAGGAAGTATAAAGACCAGGACGCATGAGCTCCAAGGACACGAAGACAACAGTAACACACACAAGCACTCGAGTTAGGAATCACCATTCTTGTCTTAAGTTGTAAACACCGCTCTGTACACCCATATAACAAGAATCACCGCCATGAGGCGATCGAGTAGAGCTATTACCTTCACGGGGGCTCGAACCAGTATAAACTCTTGTCTCGTGCTCGTTGTCGCCTTGCTCCGACCATCGCCCCGATCGATTTTCTTCCTTCGTTCGAGTAAAACGCAGCTCGGGTCCCATAAACTCTCTGACCCCTACCTCTTTCTTGCGGTTGACGATCCCGATCGTCGACAGGAGTTGTGTGCCCTCATGGCACTACAAGAAACAGGGGAAAATTCGTGGGTTTTTTTAAATTCGTGGGCCAAAAAAGCCCACGAATTTATATATTTAAATTCGTTGGTTTATAAAAAAACTCATGTATTTAATTAAATTAGTGGGCAAAAAAACCCATTAATTTATATATTAAAAATTGGGTTTATAAAAATACCCACAATTTAATTAAATTAAATGGGCCAAAAAACTCACAAATTTATTTTTTTAAATTTGTCGGTTTTTAATAATTTCAAGATGAATTTAATTAAATTTGTAGGCCCTATTGCCCACAATTTAAAAAGGTTAACCCTAGACCCGTAGCCCTTCTCTTCTCTCGTCTCTCTCTCTCTCTCCTCTCCTCTCACCACCCTTGCGCCCGCCCCGCCTCGCCGCCACGCCCCGCCCGCATCGCCACGCCCACCGCATTTGCCGCCTGCAGGCCGACGCCTCCCCTCCTCCTCGCGCCAAAGATCCGTGGGAGGATCAACAGGCAGCGTGGGGACCGCTAATGAACCATCATCACCGCCGGCGAGATGCCACCATTCGCATTTGGGACTCGGAGGTTAGCATAATTTCCATACTTGCTCATAGCTCTCTTGACCACTTGCTAGTTCCATTGAGTTCTCTTGACCACTAGTACTATGGTGTGCGGTGCTTTCTAGGTATATGAAAATTTGCTTATAGATACTGAATGCTAGTGTAGTGGTTGTTTTTGTGGATTGACTAATGAAATTGTTCAATGGTTAAAAATGTTCTCGGTTATGACCCAAAAATCATTACTTGTCTTTGAATGTGATGGTTACAATTTAGCATGGGATTTCAATTACCTTGGTTGTGATGTATATAGGTCACTTAGGTTTTACCTCATTGTTAAGCATTCCAGTCAATTACTATGCTTGAGTAAAGAAGGAACTAAAAGGATAGCCCTTGAAGCGAAATTTTACCTCATTGTTAAGCATGCCAGTTATTTGATTGGATGAAAATGGACAATCTCTTTTCACATCAATTTGTCATAGGATTATTTTACATTCATTTTATTTTTGACATGTAGACTAGAAAGCTCTTTGAAGGAGTCGATAAGGAAAATGGACATAAGAAAACAATAACTTCTTTGTCAAAATATGTAGATTGGTCTCATTTCCTTACAGTTCCTCGATAAATCTGCTAAGGTGATATTTTGTTGAAGATACTATTTTTATCATGTCTTTTTCTACTTACGGCACTTGTGGGGCAATTCAACGATGTCGACCTTTAAGCGCACTAACGTCAATTAATCATGGAATAGGTTAATATATTTTGTAGATACATACATAAACCAACAAACTTTGTAGCTATTGTTTGATGCCTACTATGAGTTCTTTCTATTTTCCATCCATCTAAAGTTCGATACAATCGAGTTGTTTAAAGTTGAAATACCGATTTTACAAGTTGGTTGTGACAAGATATTGTTATGCAGAAACTGGCGAATACACATTTGAGATTCTTTGAAAGTCTGATGTGGATGAAAGACTCGGCTGCAATTGCCGATTTCTTGTCGGCATTCGATTCTCTTCCAAAACAAATGCTTGGGCAGGACTTGAGCATTGGAAATATCAAAATGTTAAAGGTCTTCGCTGGGTCCATAGTCCTATTTTGGTTTCATTTCATGCGGTTTTAGTTATGCTTGAGCTTACATTCCTTTAGAGTTGGATCCTGCCCCAACTTCGTCTGGTGATTTAGAAATAGCAAAAAAGATGAAGAAAAGAGGCAAAGATGAACCAGATATTGATTTCACGAAAGCATTGCAACATGAGATTCCAAATATCTTTGCACCTCCCAAGAATCCAAAGTTACTGATGCTGCCTACAAATAATCGTACCTGCAGCAATAAAATTCCAAAGGATTGTCATTACCGACCTGAAAGCCTTGTTAAATTATTTCTTCTTCCAGACATATTGGTAATGCTAACTTCTCATGAAACCTATTCTTGATATGGACCTAAGGTTATTTGTAATAACTATTGATCTTTTTTTAGTGTCTGTCTCGGAGAAGAAGAAAACCACTTGGTAAGTTTTGCCTCTTGCATTATGTTTGAACGGAAGAATTTTGCTTGTAACTTTTGTTAGTTTTTTGGAAGTCCTGTAGCAAATGAAAGTTCTAAAATTATTATATTACATGTTACATGTTTGTTTTATACTACATGTGTTGTTTTTGTCTGGTTCCTTTTGGTTTCTGAGGTCTTGACAAGTTCATATTGTTTTTCCTTACATGATACAATTGTGCCATGCTGTGAATCATATGGTGTTATTGTCTGAAACTATGGAATATCAAGATCAAGTTGAGAGTTCATGGCTAGCTTTTCCTTGTTTTTATAGACTTTATTCCTTTATGTGCAAAATCCAAACAAGGTGATAATTGAGTATGACTGTTGAGTACATGTTAGGTAGCATCCTACTAACATCTTTCTGCCTCTCCAATTCGTTTGGTTTTGCTGTAGGCACTTGACCTTATAAGAGGAAAGAATTTCCTGGTGTTGATGGATTCTTGCTTGGAAGGCCATGTCTCCGGCTCGATGGAACATCGACTTGATGCGATTAGCTTCCGTTGTTTGCAATATGAAGCTCGTGACCGCCCAAACACGAAAGTCGTGGTGTTCGCTCTTGTAAACCTCGAGAAAGATGCTTCTGTAATGTTCTTTATTTTATGTACACACACACGTGATTGATTATCTAAGGATCCGCTTCTGGTTTGAGAGATTGATATATATATTATAACAGCAAATGTTCTTTTGTCTGTTGAGTGGATGTCCTATTTACAAGAGAGACCATGCCGAAATTTTGTACATTTCGGTGACTTAGTTTAGACTCTTGCAAATATTTTCAGATTTAGTTTAGTACTCAGATTGTGCTATAAGAAATTATCGTTTCAGAATTAGTTAAGTTTACTTCATTTGGTATGACAACTGAAGTTAACATTTCAGATTGAGGCTATTAATGATTTTGCTAAGTTTTACATTTAAATAAGTTTTTGATTTTGCTATAACACACTTGCATCCATGCTTGTTGTGATATCATGAAAGTTGGTGGTTGTGTCTCTTGTGTACAGCACATAGTCGCATACTCATAATGTCCAAAGCGTCCACATGTGCACCACTTAAAAAGTAGTGGTTATTAGCAAAATATATAACTAAATGTGTTTAAAAATTACAGGATACTATTACTTCGTTCTTATCTTTAGTAGAATATTCTTACATATTGTTCGGATTTCTTTTTCTTCAATTCTACAACTATGGTTTTCTTTTTCTCCCAACTATCGCCATTTTATGACTTTGAGGTAAATATGCAACATAATTCCCAATACTTTGCTCATATAACAATGCTCCAAACAATTGAAGTTAACTTGTCCAAGACAACAAAATTTGAAGTATGGATGAACACTAAACAAACCCCTTGAGTATAAAACACAGGTTAAATTAACCCGTCACACCATTAATTTTTGTTCGTATATATATATGTTATTTATAGTTTTCCAGGTTTGGAAAATGGGCTAATGCTTCTTTGCTATAATTTGGGTATGAAATTACCAAAATAATGATCGTGACATCAATGAAATACAAGTTGGATGGGTGGTGGAGTCATCATATATATATATATATATATATATATATATATATATATATATTTATTTATTTGTATAATGGCGGATAAATTTAGTGGGCCATTTAAAACCCACGAATTTAATGATTAAATCGTGGGTTTTATTCAATTACAATTTATGATTAAATAAATGGGTTTTCAAAACCACCAATTTAATGATTAAATTCATGGGTTTTATTCAGCCCACAATTTAGCATTAAATTCGTGGGTTTTTTAAACCACAATTTAGCTCATAAATTCGTGGGTTTTTTTTCAAATTTACGAAGTTAACTGTTAAATTCGTGGGTTTTTCAGCCCACGAATTTAATTGTTAAATTCGTGGGTTTTTTCAGTAACCCACAAATTTAATTTAAATTCGTGGGTACCCACGAATTTAATTGATTAATTTCGTCGAGTTAAATTCGTGAACTAAATTCGACGGTTTGCCCACGAATTTAACTTAAATTCGTGGGTTTTGGCCTAAATTCGTGGGTTTTTGGCCCACGAATTTTTCCCTGTTTCTTGTAGTGTGGCTTATTCTGAGGGGAAGCTGGTTTGTATATTATATATTATATATCTTCTTCCAGTTTTTCCTTTCTTTTGTTTTGCTCTAAGTGTTTATTAGGTTTATTATCTAGAGTGATGAGTTCACTTCACTAGTTTGGTCAACTTTGAAATTGACTAGCTTGGTGTCCTATCTTGTTTTCAAAATTATTTGGATAATTTTTAAAACTCCATTAGGTTACATTTCTTTCATGTAAAAACAAAAAAAGGTGAAGAAAATGTCATCTTGATGCCTATATTGCCAAAAGGGAGAGAAATCGTAGAAAAAGGCATCATTAGAAAAAATACGAATGCATTTTGGTTCTTTTGATCTTGGTATAACTTTGCTAATTCTTGTGGATTATAAGAGCATTTCAAATTCTTCTTAGATTTTAGAGCTTTTTTAGAAAACTTGCTCTTTGTTCAGTATAGCTCAAAATTTCCTCTCACCAACTTGGTCATGATTTCTTTTTCTTCCTTTTGAACCAAGTTTGGTTTTGCATTCAAATTGTTTTCTTCTTCTTCAAATTCAAAACTTATGCTTTTTTGTATGTTTGTCAATATACTCATCAAGGGAGAGATTGAAGAACTATGTGGAGGTCTATCGATGTTTATGATGAGTAATTGACTGAATTTGAGCTTGGTTTGCTTTGGAATTGAGTTTGATTTGATTTAGATTTTCAATTTGGAGCAATTTGAGATTTGATTGCCGTTTCCGGTGCTACCGGTCATGGTAGAGCGATGCTACTGGCCGGGCGGTAGCACCGGATCTTCTAACCGTTAATATTTTAATTAAGAATTTTGTGATGATTATTGCATATCTTTTGGACATGTCCATGTGATGGGTTTTCCTTATGTTTGATGGTTGCAGGACAACGGTGCTAGGTCATGGTGAGGTGGAGGATGACCGGGACTAGGCGAGGTGTGTCAGAGGTCTAGATAGTCGAAGATTACTGGAAGATGATCGAAGACAGAGTCCAAGCAAGTCAAGAAGAAAAGAAAAGGTTATGATGCTAGCTAGATGCCGCGTGGATCGATGAGGGCTGTTGGATCGCGGTCTAGTTGATAGGTTAGCGAGTCTAGATAGTATGCTTTGAAAACCGTACAAGAAAACCCATTATATGTGTTGATTTTTTGTTAGCCCTTGTATAGTTGTGTGAGTGGGTTAATCCTAATCCTTTGATGAGTGCTCTAGGGTTGAGGGATTCATCCAAGGGTGGAAAGTGGCCCAAGAGTAGTATAAATAGAGATGGAGGGGTAGCCTCCTCCTCTTGAAGGTTATAGAGGTTTTTGTGCTCCTTTGAGTTTTTCCCACTTTGTTGTGAGGCTTTGTAAACCTCTCCTTCCTGAAATGCAAATCATTTTTATTCATGCTTGAATTTACATTACGCATTTACTTTATGTCTTAAATTCAGCATTTAAATTCCTGCAATTTACTTTCTTACAATTTGGATTTGCCTCCCCTCCTTCTAAATGTTACTGATCTAGGATGTCTTGAGTGTGCTCATATGTTTTTACATCTCTATTGCACACTAGGATGGATTAGAGATCAAGTTTTCCATCGTTGCAATTCTGTCCAGAACTTGTTCTTCGTATAGTAGCCAGTTTTTGATTTTTACAAAAATATGGAAGAATCATTTTTGAGTGATTCTTATTGGAAAAGGTGTGCGACTCCCATATCCATCAGTGGAAAAATTGGGGAGTCCACTGGTTGGACCATTGGGTGCCATGAGGTGAAAACTAAGCCCTAAACTTTCTACTCGAAATTCCTGATTGTCTGTGGTTTTTGATTTTTCCTCATTTTTCTACAAGGCGTTTTGAAGTAGTCTTTCATGGAGTGCTTCATGGCTCATTTGCTAGTGGGGAGAAAAATTCCCAAAATTGCTAGATAACCAGAAATGCACCAACCACCTACTCCAACTAAGGACAATTTCTAGAAAATCTACTTTTGCTTTTTAGAAAGTAACTTTTGTGATTTGGCTTAATGTCCTTTCTAAAAGTAAGGTTTAAATTGATTCCTTTTTGTTCGGATACTTCACAACCAGGATTGTGATAAAAAAATTCCCCATATATTCCATGGTTCTCATCCATACAAGTTAGGAGTACACATTGTTGTCTAGTTGTTCAGGTTTTGGAGAGTTAGTAAATTTGAGGAGCACCGGTCGGAAGAAAAATCTTCAAAATAGTTTTATATTATGATCCTTCACGATTTCTTTTACATGATCTTTTCGAGGTTTTAGTTAGAGTATTTTGTACGAAAAATTTTGTTTTGCGACCATTCACCTCCTCTATTCGTTATCTCAATCCTTCAGTTGTCCGGTACTTTTTTGTCAGTTGAAGTTTTCATTGTCCCGCGAACTTCTTTCTAAACATCATCTAGTCTTTGCAATAGCAGTTCATACGCATTTTTATTTGAACAAACATCAGAACAAAAGTCTGCTAGCCTGCTCATGATAATAGCAAATCGTACTGAACTATCAGCAGCACCATCATTTTGGTGTTGTCCATCCTCGTGGATATGTGGAACTTATTGGCCTATTTCCTTTGTCCATCTTCGTTTGATAAAACTTTCTGGAAGGTTAGTCATTATTCCCAGATGTACTGTCACTCGAATACGTGACAGCAGTGGATTCCGTCCCTATCCATTTTTCTGCATGAGCATGAAAATACTGACATGTCATGCGTCACATACACTTTATAATCAAGCCTCTGAAACTCAAGTTTATCATAGATAAAGTTCCTCCTAAGTTCATACTTCATGCCTGACAGAATTTCATGTATACTGTATACAGTACTATTTTTTAGTTCCTTTTGAAATTTCAAAAGAAAAATCCCTTGTATATATTTTACCAGCCTGTCGTTCAAGGGGGTGTTGAGACCAATAAGATGATTCTGTCCCCACTGAGATTTGTATCTATTTTCAAGAGCACTTATATTCTTATCTTATGTAATTTCATATTGCTCCAAGAACTTCAACACAGTATCCTTTGGTAGCACATAGCGTTTCCATTGGGAGTTAGTGCTTTCACTCCGTGTAGTACTCGATGAGAAGGCATAGAACAAGCCCATGAAGTAGCACTACTACAGAACCGACCTTTAATACCGGCCCATCAGTGCCGGTTGGGCACAACCCGGGACTGATAGTTACAACAGTCCCGGTTCAACGGCAACAGGGCTGCGGGGGGGCTTAGTACCGGTTCAAAGCACCGACCGGTACTGATGATCTAACATCAGTACCGGTTCGTGTTACGAACCGGTACTATTTAGCGGGGTCTCATTAGTACTGGTTCGTGACACTAACCGGCATCGACGATGTTAGATCATCGATGCGGTTTGTGTTTCCAACCGCTACTATATCTACTAGGTTCCAATTTAAACTTCTTCCTCCTCCCGCTCTCTGCCAGACTTGATCATTTCAGTGCGCGAAAAGAACAGTGGAGCTTCGGCCAAGAGCTTCAAGGGAGGGGAGGTGCTGCCCAAATTTTAAAATTTTGGTCATTTTACTTGCAACCAAGGTAACTAAGATTAGTAACATCATTCCTCACTTCATTTGGTGTTAAATGGAGCCTCTTTTTTGCTTGAATTATGAAGAAAATTTGATCTTTTCCCATGATTGATGAAAGATTATGAAAGTAGAGGGAGGTGCTGCCCAAATTTCAAAATTTTGGTCATTTTCTCGCAACCAAGGTAACTAAGGTTAGTAACATCACTCCTCACTTCATTTGGTGTTAAATGGAGTCTCTTTTTTTGCTTGAATTATGAAGAAAATTTGATCTTTTCCCATGATTGATGAAAGATTATGAATATAGAGATCTAGCTTGATCTTTTCAAATAGGATACAAAAACTTGTTGTGTAAGCTTAGAATTTGCTTGGATTATAATGTAGCTTGCATTTAATGTGTGGATCTAGCTTAAATTTAGGTTTTAGTTCCATCGATCGATGAAGGATGAGGTTTGGTTGCACGTAGTTGGGGGAGAATGGTGCATGGAAATCATGGAGTTTGGGATCTTCAAACGGCAATAGTTATGTGGAAAAGAAGAAATTTAAATTCATTTGCGAATTAAAATAATATCAGAAATATGAATGGCTTTATAGAAAAAATAAATAAAAATAAATGATTGAATAATAATTTGGAAATTTTTAGGGTGTTACAATGTCAACATAATTTGCAAACAAAGCTGTCGTGAATTTTATTCAGAATTTTGAATCCAGACTCTGATTGACCAATTCTTTTTGTAGGTTGCAAAAACTTGTTGTGTGAGTTTAGATTTTGCTTGGATTATTATTTAGCTCGAATTGAAGGTGTGGATCTAACTAATATTTAGGTTTTGGTTCAACAATTCATTATCAAAAAATGAGCTAACAATTACCTTGATGTAACATAATGTAGATGGACCGGCGATGGATGTACATGGACCGACGCTCCCCGGAGTTCTTGTAGGGTTTGCAAAATTTTCTTCGTGCGGCCGATGCATACACAACGTCAGGCTACATATGCTGTCCATGCATAGATTGCAAGAATGAGAAGGAGTGGCCAAAATCCAGCCACCTCCACTTTCATTTGCTCACAAGAGGTTTCATGTCAAACTATACCTGTTGGACCAAGCACGGTGAAGAAGAGATTATCAGAAGAAGGCGAAGAAGAAGAGGCGGACAACAATATCCCGGATCTTTGGCCAACACGGTTCTTTCGAAGATACATTGGGGAGTTTGGTGATGATGACCTAGACCAGATCTTGCTGCATGATGGAGAGGAGAATACATCGATGAAAAACATTACGAAAAGTTCCGGCGCCTATGGGAGGACCACGGAACTTTGTTGTACTCAAAGCGCCGATAGAGCCATAAAAAGTTGCGTACCACACTAGGCGATGCAATGGAAGGCGACCAATGGATTGTCTCGATAAGGGATTGACGAGTTGTTATGCCTCATAAAGAAGTTACTTCGAGGGGAACACCTTGCCGAAACTACGACGATGCCAAACAAGTTATGCGCCCTTTGGGGTTGGAGGTCTGAAGATACATGCATGTCGTAATGATTGTATCCTTTATGGCAATGAGTATGGGGATTTGGAAGCTTGTCCGTGTGCAAAACTTGCGGTATAAGACCAGCGTGATGACCCTGTGAGGTAGAGGGCAGCGAAGAAGAAGAGACCTCCTGCTAAGGTGGTGTGGTATTTCCCTGTAATCCCCCGGTTGAAGCGTTTATTTGCGAACAAAGCGCATGCCCAGATGATGCGTTGGTACAAAGAAGACCGTAAGGATGACGGAAGGCTAAGGCACCCTGTTGATGGCTCCCAGTGGAGGAAAGTCGATAGAACATACCCAGACTTTGCTGAGGATGCAAGGAACATAAGGTTTGGGTTGAGTATAGATGGGATGAACCCGTTCGGCGATATGAGCAGTAATCACATCACTTGGCCCGTGACTCTATATATCTACAACCTTCTTCCTTGGCTGTGTATGAAGCGGAAGTACATTATGATGCCATTGCTTATCCAAGGCCCGAAGCAACCTGGAAACGACATCGATGTGTACCTCAAACCGTTGGTTGAAGATCTGATAACACTGTGGAACGATGGTGTACGTGTATGGGATGAGTACAAAAGAGAGCACTTCACTCTACGTGCATTGCTATTCGTAACCATCAACGACTGGCCTGCACTTGGTAACCTATCGGGCCTATCTATCAAAGGATATAAAGCCTGCATACATTGCTTAGAGGATACGGACAGCAAGTACCTAAAAAACTCTCGAAAGGTTGTGTACATGGGCCACCGTAGGTTCCTCCATATGAAGGACCCGTTACGAAGGAAGGGTGAGAATTTTGATGGGACAGAAGAGAAACGTAAGAAGCCCATGCATCGTAGTGGGACGATTGTATTTTCTTTGGGAAAGGATCTGAAAGTAGTATTTGGAAAAGGTCCTGGTAGCAAACCTGTCCTGGCTGAACAAGGTCACACGAAGGCCATTTGGAAGAAGAAGTCAATATTTTGGGACTTACCTTACTGTAAAGACTTAGAGGTCCGCCACTCATTGGACTTCATGCATATCACGAAGAATGTCTGCGTGAACCTGCTAGGTTTCCTAGATATGTACGGTAAATCAAAAGATACACTTCAAGCACGAAAGGACCTAGAGCTACTGGGAATCAGGAACGACCTACATCCGGAAATGAGAGAGAAAGGACAACATTACCTCCACCCCGTGAGCTACACTCTGAGCAAGGAAGAGAAAAAAAACATGATTAAGTTTTTGAACAGTGTGAAGGTCCCTTCTGGATACTCCTCAAACATAAGGAGACTCATAAACACGAAAGAGAATAAAATCATACACATAAAATCCCATGATTGTCACGTGTTGATGACACAGTTGCTCCCAGTGGCGGTGCGAGGTATTCTGCTAGATTGGGTACGAGGGACAATCATAAAGCTGTGTTCGTTCTTCAACGTGGTGTCGCAGAAGGTCATCGAGCCGAATAAGGTATCTAATCTGCATGATGACATGGTCAATAGTCTGGTTAGCCTTGAGATGATCTTCCCTCCATCCTTCTTTGATATTATGGTCCATCTCATGGTCCACATTGTTAAAGAGATAGAAATTCTCGGACCTGTGTTCCTCCACAACATGTTCCCTTCGAGAGGTATATGGGTATCCTAAAGAAGTATGTTCAGAATCGGTCTCGCCTGAAGGCTGCATGATTGCGAGGTGTCGACCAGAGGAGGTGATCGAGTTTTGTGTTAGTTACATTCATGATCTGAATCCGATTGGCATCCCTGTATCACGCCATGAGGGGAGGCTACATGGAAAAGGGACTTTAGGGAGAAAAGAATCCTATAGCGACGATCTACTTTCATTTAAACAAGCACATTTCACGGTATTGAAACAATCAACTGTAGTGGCTCCATATATCTATGATCACAAGATGAGTCTACGCGCCCAATACCCAGAGAAGTCAGATAAGTGGATTGCAGTCGAGCAAATGGATCATTTCGGCAGTTGGTTACAAAAGCAACTATTGGGAAACTAGACAGATGATGAACAATTGAAACTCTTGGCTTGGGAATCGTCCACAACAATCGTATCATTCCAAGGGTATGATATAAATGGGTACACATTTTACACGACAGCCCAGGATAGCAAGAGCACCAACCAAAACAGTTGTGTCCGTATAGATGCCTTGGACAAAAATGGAAAGATGGACACCTACTATGGTTTCATAGAGGAGATCTGGGAGCTCGAGTACGGGCCATTAAAAGTCCCTCTGTTTCAGTGCCAATGGGTCAAACCGACGGTAGTGGATATCGATAAGCACGGTATGACAACTGTGGACCTCAAGCAAGTGGCCTATAGGGACGAACCGTTCGTGCTTTCGCTAATGATGTGACATGTATTCTATGTGATGGACATGGACAAAGAAACCAAAAAAAAGGAAGGAGAAGACGGCAAGAGCGATCGGCTAAGGCACCACGTGGTTCTTCCAGGTAAAAGAAGGATTGTCGGAGTTGAGGGCGTCACGGACGAAGAAGAGTATAATCAATTCAATGAGCTGCCTCCTTTCACGGTGGATGTAGACATTAGTGTCCTGAATGATACGGAGGAATCTCCCTACGTACGCCGTGATCATAATGAAGGATCACTTGTAAAAGCAAAGTGTGTTAGCAAATAAGGATTGCTTTGGTTTCTTTTGTTGTAATAGACTACTAACATACTAGTTTCACATTCCTCTAGTGGTTCTCCTGTTGCTCCGTATTTTCTGTTCAAATTGTACTAATATTTGACTAACAATATTGTTCAAAGTCCCTCTGTACTAATATTATTCAAAGTGGTAAAAGCATTTGTAAAAATTATTTAATGAAACAATAGTTAAACAGTAAATAAACAAAAAAATCTTAAAAAAAAGGCTAAATGAATCTAAAGTGGTAAAAGCACTTTTACAAATTATTAATGAAACAATCGTTAAACAGTACATAAAAAAAGAAATCTTAAAAAAAAGAAAGGCTAAATGAATCTAAAGTGGTAAAAGCATTTTTACAAATTATTTAATGAAACAATCGTTAAACAGCAAATAAAAAAAAGAAGTCATTAAACAGTAAATAAAAAAGAAAAGAAAAAGAAAGACTTGGGGGTGCGAGAGCGGGGATCGAACCCGAGACCTCACGGCAGGGCGAGCCCGCACTCAAGCGCCCCACGCTAGCCAAGGGGGAGGAAGATTTATCATTAACCAGTGAGGGCACCAAAATTTCTTTGAGTTTTAGCAACTCTTCACATCAGAAACGGTTGGTGTTTTCAACCGGTGTGAGTCATCAGTCCCGGTTGGTGTCTCCAACCGGTAGTGATGCGCGGTTTGAAAACAGAACCGTCTTTCATGATCAATTGAAATAAGCAAATGCGCGCTATAGAAAAAAGACTACTGGATTGCATGAGAAGTAGTAGCTTGCATTATATATATAAGAGATAATTACAAAAGTATTATAGAAAGCATTATAATGCTTTATAGATTGCATTATAAGCAGCATTACAAAAATATTTTAACTACAAAAGACTAGCTACTCGTCGTTGTCGGAGGAGGAGGCCGGAGGGTCGTCGGAGTCCTCGCTGCGGCCATCCGGGTCCTCACTCGAGCCGGCTCGGTCTGGGTCATCCTCCAGCTCCTAGCCGTCGCGATATCCCTTCGACGAGTCGTAGCTTTCATCGTCGTCGGAGGACGAGGACGGCGCGGGGTGCTTCTTCCCGGCGAGGGTGGAGGCGAGGCGGCCGGAGGGGCACGGGAGGAGGCGGGGTCGATCGGAGGGGCGCGGGTGGAGGCGGAGGCGCCGGTAGAAGGAAGCAGAGCAGCCGTGGAGATGGCGCCGGCGTAGCGCCGCAGCCATTGGCGCATGGTCATGCCGGCGGGTTTGGGCTGCAGAGGTGGTGGCGTCGGTGGGGTGGAGCTATCGGAGGAGCTATTTTTCGGAGCCATCGGAGGAGGAACTGTCGGTGGGGTGGAGCTCATGGCGTCGGAGTGTTTTTCTGCTGATGATGGCGTCGAAAATTAAGGGCCTCTCTGTTCTTATAGGCGCGATTTTGTGTTGGGAAGCGAAACGCCTCTCTTTTCTTGATGATGCCTTTGGGAAGGCAAGCGATCAAGCATTGGGGAAACGAAACGATCAAGTCGAAAAGCCTCTCTGTTCTTATAGGCGCGAATTTGTATTGGGAAATGAAACGCCTCTCTGTTCTGCTGATGATGCACTGGGAAGATGAAACGATCAAGCACTGGGAAGACGAAACGATCAAGCACTGTGAGACATCAGTCCCGGATGAATACCCCAACCGGGACTGATAGTGCCTAGGGCTCCCACAGTAAATAAAAAAAGAAATCTAGGGCTCCCGGGCGCCAAATATGAGCCATCAGTACCGGTTGGTGTATTCAATCGGGACTGATGCTCAGATTTGGCGCCCGGGAGCGGGAGCCCTAGGCACTATTAGTCCCGGTTGGTGTATTCAACCGGATCGATGAGTCATCGATCCCGATTGGTGTATTCAACCGGGACTGATGGTGCACTATAAATCCCTGGCGCCGCCTCCTCTTCCCCAATTTTTGCTACTCCCGCCATTGTTCCCCAATCTCCTCCTCCTCCCACCCGTTTGCAAAGACCTCCGACGACCTCCTCGCCTCCAACGACCCCACCGCCGCCGTCCTCCTCGCCTCCGATGACCCCACCGCCACCGTCCTCGCCTCCACGCGCGAGCCACTATCGTCCTCGCCTCGGACGCCTCGCCTCCGACGACCCCACCGCGCACCGCCGTCGTCTCCAGCCATCCTCATCGCCGACGACCTTGCTACCGTCCTCCTCGTGTCCGACGGTACAGTGTATGTTCACCTTGCGGATTGATTCGGTTTTGCCATCCTCACTGGGATATGGAAATGAATGCCACACGAGGGTTAACTAATAGCAATTGTATTAGCCTATGAATCAAGTAGTAGTTTTGTAGAACGTGATGTTCCATTTCTAGGTTTAACGTGCCTAGCTATACTGCCTTAACATTTACCATTCATCCATTGAGATTCTTATTGTTTAGTGGATATATAAATGCTGTAAAGTGTTAAGAAATGCCAAATTCTAGAGCCATATCTGAAAGGCATGGAGGTCAGAAGATTGGAGGTGTTTAAGATAATTCATAACAATACATTGTATGTGAAGATTCTCAGCTCTCTCTGATGTGTTGGGAATGTGTTATAGATGCAATGATATCAGGTATGGGTTAGGAACATAGGATGCTGGTATGACATTTTGGATGACTAGTGGCAGGGAGATGAGCTCTGCCCTTGCATATATGTCCATCTACCTACTTCTGTGTCATCACTTGTGTTTTCTTACACACGGTTCCATTACAAATTATCTCCTGCTGGATCCATATTGGCTCATCTTAACAAATTAAGTAGCTGAAAGAGCCTTTTTGTGCTTTTATCACCATGTAGCAAGTGCTTTATTCTTTGCACTGTTCATTATTCTGTGATTTGGGCCTTGAACTCATAGAACTACATGCTAGAAAGGGTTGTTCAATTGCTAGTCTTTTGTTCACTGATATTATCTAGTCTGTGGTTCTCTTTTGATATACCTACTCACAATGACCATTAGTGAAGAAATGAGTTCAACGATCGATAATAACAAGTATATGTCTCGAACTAGCGATTAATAAATCGGCGAGGCGCCAAGGAGGCAAGCGACTAATAACTTGAGAAAAATTATTATTGCTTATTTGCTCAATAAAAATAATGAATCATTTTATTCCACACTAATATGATTTTCAAAAATAAAATAAGGTTATAAATCCACAACTAGAATGTTAGTAGTCTATTACACCAAAAAGAAAGCGATGCCGATCATTCCATATCAACCTGGTCACGTCACCTCATGGCAAGTTCAAGAAGCATGCTCTCAGACAGTCATGCTTCTTGAACTCGAGAGGTGGAGCCAGAGGTGACGGACCTTTGACATGCGATGATCGGCATTTCTTTTGGTGTAATAGACTAATAACATTCTAGTTGTGGATTTATAACCTTATTTTATTTTTTGAAAATCATATTAGTGTGGAATAAAAATGATTCATTATTTTTATTGAGCAATACAATAATATTCTAAAGAATATATGTATCATGTCAAATGTATATGTATCATGTGAATTATTCTAATTTACATTTGTATTTTGAAATTTCTATGTATATGTGAAGTTTCTGTGTATATGTGAGATTTCTATGTATTTGTGAAGTTTGAAATGTATATGTATCATGCCAAATGTATATGTATCATGTGAATTTTTCTAATTTATGGTGAATTTTGAAATTTCTATGTATATGTGAAGTTTCTATGTATATGTGAGATTTCTATGCATTTGTATAAGTATACTTGTCGATAGTATTTGGCCGACTTACATTAGGAACATCTTCGGCGTTGCCGCCCATCCTCTCTACCGTCTCTTCCCCACCGTCTTCCACACCGTTTTAGAGTAGTACCATCAGCTTTACATGAAACGTGATCTATTTTCGTTAATTTTCAGAGCTTCTTCTAGACTAAGAAACGACGATGGACGATGAAGGAATTGATCAAGAAGAATTTATGAGAAATTTGATTTTGGCATCTGGTGGTCATGAGACGGCGGAGCGTGAACCCGCCCTCATGGCCGCTGAGGCCATCCAGGCCGATGAGGCTGCAGAGCACGATGAGGCCGACGAGGTAACAATCAGTCACGTTCATGATTGTCGGTTCCACTATCATGCTAAGCCAACATTCTGACCCGTTCATGATTGTACCATGCTTTCAGATCGGTCAACCAAGCAGGCAATCACGTCAGTGAGGTCCAAGCAAGAAGAAGAAGGCAAGACATGTTATCACCGAAGTCGGCGAGGACGGCCAACCTCTTGCACCCTTGGGGGCGCTTGGGCCGTTCAATTCGACATGCGGCGTCCACGTTACGGACCACGTGGCAATTAGCATAGCCAAATGGGATCAGGTCCCTGAAGATACGAAGAACATGCTTTGGAACGATGTGAAGGAGACATTCACCTTCCCCCAAGGGACCGAAGAGAAGGTGAAGAGTTACACTCTCAAGAAGATGGCGGTCGCATTCCAGACTTATAAAAAGAAGCTGAACACGGAGTATATCAAGAAGAATCGAACGCCCGACTTCAACAATCACCCAAAGTTGCAAGATCACTGGGATGCGTTTGTGAACTACAAGACTTCGAACGAAGGTCAAGTTTGAGTGAGAAGAATAAGTTGAATGCACGAAGAAGAATTATCACCACCGACTCGCCCGGTGGTTACCGCCATGCAATACCAAAATGGGAGAAGAGGGAGCAGACACGCTAGCGAAGGGTATCGCACCGCAACAATGGATTGGACCGACGAGCAAAGCATTGGTTCTATGGTCGGCGGCGGCCTTGATGATAATGGCAATCTTTGTGTTTGGGAGGTGCTAAGAGATGTGGCTAGAAGGCTTATGCAGTCCATCGAGAGTCTTCCTGGGGTAGCTTTGTGCCAAACAGAGAGAACGACGAGCTAACAAGGGCCTTGCAAAATCCGAGCACCACTGGGCGTACGAGGCGTCGGCGTTGTCCCGTGGAAGGTTGGTTTCGCTCAGGACGCCAAGACCTATAGGAGTCGAGCGAGGAGCAAGGCTCGACAGACACAACAACTTAGTGCGCTTGAAGAATGCTTGAATCAAACACAGGAGAGAATGCAAGAAGAGATCCAAAGAGAGGTACAGCTAGCCTTGAGCCAACAGCGCGAGACGGGCCAAGAACCTCCAAGTAATCCTAACATCATCAGCCCCTCCGGGCAGCAAAGCAGCTGTGCTTCTGGTGGGCTGCCAGAAGCGGATCTGGACAAGTATCCCGTAGACGACATCAGACAGCGGACACCTTGTGAGCTGCATGTCCAAGCGCGGAACCTTACCTTCAAGGCGGCCGATGGCATAGCTCACCCATTGGAGCCGGGGCAGCTTATCCATGGCCAACAGATACCGTCAGGATACTCCAAGGTCTCGGTGTAGGAGGTGCGCTTGGTACGAGGACCTTGACCTCGAAATTCCTAGAGGTGACGGGACTACGGCTAGAGAGGCGGTACACAATTTCATCTGTGGGCATAAGCGGTACATAATTTTTCGAGATAACATGGACGTGTCCTCTCCGCGAAGAAGCCCGAGAAGAAACCCGTCTCCTCCCAAGAAGGCGTCGACTCCTACACCACCTCCTGCGCATATAAGCCCGACAAGAAGCCCGTCTCCTACACCATCTCCTGCGCATATAAGCCCCGAAAGAAGCCCGTCTCCTCCCAAGAAGGCGCCGACTCCTACACCACCTCCCGCGCACATAAGCGCCACAAGAAGCCCGTCTCCTCCCAAGAAGGCGCCGACCAAGGGAAACAAGCCAGCTCGGCCAGTAGCTCCCAAGAAGACGGGGTCCTCCACCCAATCCAAGAAGCTGGCTGAACTTCCGAAGCGGCCGTATGATATGAACGATGAGGAGACCAAGAAGATGGTAAAAGGAGAGGTAACTAAATTTCTTAGACCCAAGTCACCAGAGAAGAAGGTTCAACCTGGCACAGAAGAATTTCATAAAGGCTTAATGACTATTAAAAATTTGAAGGATAAAAAAGAAATGCCTCGCCAATCAAACTACGAGCGCACATTGAGTAAGAAATGCACCAAGAAGAAGATGTCGGTGAGGGAAGGGTAAGGAGATGCTACAATTCTTCAATGAAACCGGCCTTGACCGGATCAAATATTAGGCACCAAGAAGATTGAGTTTGCCCAAGTAAGATGGTCATTTCAAGTGGGCGATCATTGGTCGAGGAGGAGCTGCCCTGCTAACGACAAAGATGCGGCAATTTCATGAATGGTACTTGGACGCGACCAAGCATGGTCTACAGATGTTCGCTGTCAAGTTTAAGCAACAAGATTTTTTTTGCGGTGAAGGTGAATTTTATGTCGATTGGGACTACATATATGAACTATACCAGACAAACGTCCTCAGCGCGAGCTTGTTGGGTTGCTGGACTCTGTAAGTGTCTTAATTATTTACAAAAACTATCGTGCACTTCCTTGTACTATACTAACTTGCAAGCCTAACTAATTTCTTATGTAGTATGGAGATACAAAGATGTCGAAGGGATCGTATTTTCGACATAGGCTTCATGGACCCAGTAGTTATCAACGGGACAACCGTTAGAGACCACCCAAGCGAAACAGAGACTAACGTATTCAATGCGCTAATGGGTCAAAGATATAAGTCAAAGATATATCTAGCCAACTCATTTGAGTACGTGTTTTCGTATCACCTCATTCTACTCTTTTTTCATAACACGATGTTAGAACTAATTAGTTATCTATGTTGACACATCTATGTATAGTTTTCACTAGATTCTTCTTATGATCGAGCTAGATCGTAGCTCGATCACAATTATGAACTCGCAAAGGAGACCAGTTGAAAAGTATCAAAACTTTATCGACATGCTCAACCGGTATTAATTCTTGTTCCTTTCATTATCGTACTAGTTCTATTTCCTTCAATTTGAAACAAATTCTAATCATGTAAAATTCGTAATCATATGTGTAGTACATTCACACGGTTCCGTGCTAAAAACGTGGGCGTATTCAAGGAGAAATTTGATATTACAATTGCCTCTAGGTAACGATATCATAATGCTAGCTTTTAGTTAGTTAACTTAATTTCCTTGCATCCATTTCACGCTTTCAACTTTTTCCACCGCAGATCTTGACTCAACCGCAGGTAACAATTTATCTTGCTACTATGTATCGAAGTTTATGCACACCCAAACTGGAGCCGCTGACCGCATACTAAAAGGCAACGAGGGGGTGAGTAAATATAATTACTATCTTTAATGATGTATAGGTACTCCTTATATCTTGTACAAATTCAAGTATTGATTAGTTAATGACCTAACGATAGGTGCCTCAATATTTGGCGGAACAAGGTTCGGAACTCTCGCCAAACACAGTGAGAGCAATCCAAGAACAACTCGTCGGCTTTATTTACGATGAGGTTGTAAATCCAAAAGGCGAGTTTCACGAACCAAATTTAAACAGGTGGGGCCCTTCGATAAGGACCGGTGAACTGTCGGGGTCGACATCTACTGTAATACCGCAAATCGTTTACCAGGGTTTTCTTTTGGCTAGAATTGTTTTGTCTTCTAAAATCCAGGATTTTTCTTTTCGCCGTGAGTTCGAAGTATCAGTCTTTGGCGTTGGTTGCTTTATGGTTTCTAGAGGTGGTGTAGTTTACATTTTTTCCAAAGCCCCCAGCCGCCTCTCTCTTCCCTTGTTACTTTGTGTGGCTGTCAATCTTGGAGGGGAGATATTTTTGCTTTGGCTGTCGACTCCATCGATCTGTTGGCGCCTCCGGCCTGGCGATTTCCCAGCGCTACTACTCGGCCATTGCTCCCCCTTGCGTTTCCTCCTGGCCTGCTCCTCCCAGGCCTCCTCCCCTGCTGCTCCTCCTCGGCGTCCTCCCTCCCTGGCGCTGCTCCCCTCCCAGGCGTCCTTCCTCCCCCTGGGCGGCGAGCCTGCTCTTTGTGCTGGCTGGCGTCGCCCCACTCCTCCCTTCCTGGCAGCCAGCGAGTGGCGTTCAAGAAGAGCAAGAACCGGCGTTCGAGAGGAGCAGCGGCGAGAGCTAGAAGCGGCGACCAATGACTGGCGTTCCCTCTTCCTTTCCCCTTGTGGTGAGTACTCTGGTACAGCTAGATTGAGGGTTTAATTCATTGTGCATGCCAAGTGTTTGAGGAATTGCTCACAAAGGGCATGTCTCTATATTTTCTTTCCTTGTTTGTTACTATGTGGGTCATGAGGATACCGTATACTTGTCAATTCCTTTGAGTTGCTAGCAGCCAGTTTTATGATCTGGAGTTTTACCTATTGAGCTTCTTAGATGGATCATTAGATAATGGGAAGGAAAGTGTTTAGCTGAAACTTGAAACATCCATCAGTTATCATGTTTCTGGTGCAAATGATTCTGCTGTGAAGATTGAGTCTAGCGACAATTCTTGGCGACGATTTCACCTCTTGAAGGATAACTAATTACATTGTACCCTTTGTCTTGATTACATTACATTATACCCCTCTTTGCAAAACATAAGGCCTATAGTGGCACTCATGCAAAGTAATGATTGTTTTCTGCTTGGTGCTTATTTAATTCATCCCTCTCCTTTCCAAGGCAATTATGGAAGCTAGTTCGACATTTCATGCCATTCTATTCATTGAGACATCTGAGTCGATGTGCATGGCGGTTTTATGCCCTAACTTTACATTGATGTTTATATTGCTTATCTAGCATCCATTTCTTTTGTTAGAGCAATATTTAGCATGCATAATACTTTTGTATGGCTCAATTCAAGGGAGTGAGTTAAGATTTTTTTCTTGCTTTTTGATTATGAGCATACAATTGAATATTAGCTTAATTTGTTCATGGTTATGCATAAGATCCCAAATTGAGAGAGTTGTCGATGAGTTCTCCTATTATCGGGGTTTAAATGTCCATATCTAGTGGGTTGTCCGGAGTTCCCATTAGTGGGAATTGGGATTTATTTTTAGCAAAAGTTGAGATTTCGTCATGCATTGAGTCTTGAGTCGGACCTTGACCCATTCTTCAGCGTAATGTTGTTTTCAGGAGAGTGTCTTGAGGGTGGTCACGACCCGCGATGCCTCATCGTCGGTAAAGGCAAGTGCATCTCCTAGGCGTTAGTAGGGTGTTAAATGCTTTGCTTGCGATAAAAGTATGAAAATTCTAATGATTTGGTTATGTTTAATAGCATAGCTAGAAGTTGTTCTTAGCATGGTAATGGGGATGGATGAATGTTGGCAATGGGAAGGTAAGTTATTCAATTTCTATTATTGCCACGCCTTATGAATTGTATAAATGAGTATGGTTATGTTGATGCAAAGGATAAAGTGATTAAATGATAATGTGTGTGTTATATTCATGTTTGTGTTGTGCTTATACACATGACTTTATTTACTCTCGAATGCAAAATTACTTTCATTTGGAAATAGCAAATTAATTGGTACTTTCATATTGGTTATGGCTATGTGTGGTGAAAATGAATGAGGATGAGATGCATTCACGTCAATTGCATATTTGCATTCATGATGGACGAGGCGTCCCATGTTGATCTGCGGCCTCGGTGCTCACCGTAGTGAGCACAAAAGTCCTACCTCGTAGTCCCATCCACGGATGGGAGCGAGTCGAGAAAGTAGGCCCGCCACGGATGGGTGGGATTGAGGGTGCACACCGGCGGGTGTGCACTCACTCTCTGGTATACGCTATGACAATGTGCATTATGAGCATGCATGGTGCATTCATTTTATGATTCATAAGAAAAGGATGAGAGCATAGAAGCATTGCATTGTGTGTTGCAATTGTTAAATGTTAATTGATGAGAATAGAAATGATAGGTCGAGGGTTGAGTCGTGGACTCATCACGGATTGATTTTGAGGCACGAGTAAGGTTAATTACGTTTCGGATGGGGCAAATGGGGCTATTCTTGCTCCTTTACTAGATGATTTAAATTTAGTATTGGTTATGTCAAATAATGAAGTAGTTGTGCTCTTATGTTTGGTTTTATATGCATTTCAATTGCTTCTTTTATTTATGGATATCAATTTAAGAAACTTTTACTTTATGTCTTGAAGCAATTATATTCTAAGAATTCATTACTTTTCTTACTTGATTGCACCTTCTTTGAGTCTTGGACTCACGCTTGTTTGCTCTGTTTTAGGTCCTTTGAAGTGGCTCGCGGAATGGGAGTAGAGCACATGCGACTTGGTCACCATCAAACTAATTAAATCAATTTGTAAAGCCTAGTGTTATTGGTGAGGTTGTAATATGTTGTTAGTTGAGGAGTAGTTATTATTTTCTATTGGATGTGAGATTGGTTAACTAAGGACACGCTAGTATGATATCATATACGCAATGTTTTACATCTGCTGAGTGGATGTCCTAGTTTCTAGAGAGGTCATGCGAAATTTAAGTAAATTCGGTGACTTAGTTTTAAATTGGTTTAGAGAGTTTCGAAGTCGGTTTTTCTTTCAATCTTTAGTGGAGGTAAAATGTTTAGTCTCGCTCGCTGAGTTTTTAGTTCATTGGGACTTCTTTGTCAAGTCTATTTATTGAGTCTTGCTTGGGACACTCTGGACCAGTATGGTTCGGGAGTGTTGTAAATGTCATTTAGGGCGTTTGGTAGCATTCGCGGTGCGTTTGGCGCCGGGGTGTTACAGTTGGTATCAGAGCGGGCTTTAGGTCCGTGGTGTTTGAATGTAGTGAGTAATTCTAGAATGAATTAAAATTTTGCTGTATGAAGATAGAAACATGGTTTAGGTTGAACCTTTAAAATGTGGCCCTAGGGCAATAACCGTAAAAACTTGATGTAGAATGACGAATTAATTTAAAATTTGACACACTCTGATGCACAGTAGGAAGGGATGGGATATCGTTGTATTGTGTTACAATGTTCTTTTGAGATTTATGCTATATTGATACTTGTTGGTATGTTATATGTTAGTCTTGTTAAGGCTATGGTATCATTTATGGCTATGTATTTGAAATGGTAGCTTGACTAGTGGAGTCCGGTAGGACTCTTTGTGCTGAAGGGTTTGGCCTTGTTGTGTGGCTGTGGTTGTTGGTGCGGCAGTTAGAGCCAGCACCGAAAGAGAGTTCTTGTGTTTCTGTTATAGATCGGAGAGTTGATGGAGTGCGTATGTGAATTTTGTCTTCCTTGGTCTTCTTGGATTTAAGTCAAAGAAGAGAGTTTTGTGTTGCACCTTTTTGGTTGCTTTGCGGAGAAAGTCATGGTTTCCTTCTGGTGTTGAACCTTCTTCCAGTTTAAAAAGGAGTTATTGAGTTTTGTGAAAACTTAGGTCGTGCGAACTCAAGATTTGGGGCTTTAAAGGAAAAGTGTTATTTGATCGACCCATTTTTACTTCTCGTGGATTTAGTTGTACAACTCCTTTCTTTCGTGGAATCTTGGTAGTTTGATGATGATTTGAGGATTTGTTGAATGACCAGGATTGAGTCCTGTCATTCACTAACTTTTTGAGAGTTGAGCTACCTTGGAAGTTTCTAGTTGGGTTTTACGGAAAGGAAAGTGTGGCAATCGAGTATATTGTGGGTTGGTTAAAGATCTCTGTGTGATTAGTAGAACGATAGGGTGGTTAGGGTGGTTGACCCTAAATTTGATAGAGGGCAAGGATTATAGTGTTGGTTATGGTGACCCACGACTATAGGGGAGGATTGGTAATGGTGTGTGTGCGAAAGGCTAGTAGTGGTTATGATGTAGAAGAAATAACAAGTTGGGTTGCGGAACTTGTTTAAATAAGTTGATGGGATTGCTTTGACTAGAGGTGTCTTTAGTGCTCGAAATGGGTTGATTAATGTTAAGTTTCTACGAGGTGACGATAAAATGACCTAGAATGGAATGGAGTTAAAATGCGAAGAATCATTAGATGGAGTATGTGGGAGCTTGGTTTCTTTGCTAGCAATGGATGGTCTTATAGCCATTTTGGACGATTTATATCTCAAGGAGATATTGTTTATTGAGGGAGACCTAAATGGTTCGATCCATCGTTTGATCGTATTGCTAGCAAATCAGAAGTATGGATGGCAGACGTTAAATCTGCTGAAATTGCTTTGAAAAGGGAAAACTTGAATGTAGCTTATGAAGTGGACTTGATTTGGTAGGTTGATTATGGTTGGAGTTATAGCTTACTTTCCGTGATGAGTACCATGGGGAAGAATTGGTTAATGTTGGTGGTAACTTTGTCCGAGGGTGATGTATTTAGGTGAAAGGTTGGATTTATGATTAAAATCTATGGAATTGGATTGTCGATTATGTCTGTTGGGTGTATGCCTTTGTTAAGGCGTTCTGTTGGTGTGCAATGGAGAATTTCTAGAATCGTTGCGTCTCGCCAAGTTGCGAAGTTAGTGGATTTACTAAATGAAGGAAATAAATAGAGGTATGGAAAATGTTGGAAGTTCTTGAATGGGAATGATCTTTGGGAATGGTCTAAATGATGAAATCTTTAGTTGTTGTTAAAAGTGGTTTTCGGTTAGAAAACAAAAAATTTTCCTCTCTTTAGAGGCAAGTATTGGTTGTGAGTGAAGAGATTTGGGTCCTAGAGCAGGGTTTCTTTCTCGAGTTGTGTGGTTTGGGGCAAAAGTTATGGGATGTGTTGTCTCTTATTCGAATTTTCTTTGGTGTGAGGTGGTACACCATAGATTTTAAGATGATGAAAATGGACTTTTGTTGTTAAGGAAAATTTAGTTTTCTTTGGTTTCATGGTCGCTTCTGAAAAGAATTATGCGGTGATTCTCGCCTAAGCTGAATTTCCCTTTCTCTTAAGAAAAAGGATGGTGGTTGTGTGTATAGATGTTGGATTCGAGGATCGATTTTCAGTTTTCGAAATGTTGTTGGGGTTAGTATGAGATGTTTTGCTATGGTAAAAGCGAGCTAATTTTCTTTGATCATTGTGATCGTGTTTGTAAAAGATTTAAGTGATGTTTTTTTTAGGTTGAGTTTTTCCTCAATGTGAAATTTATTGCTTTGAGTTTAAGTTGAGGAAAATGGTTGGCTTTGTTAAATAAAGCGAGATTCTCTTTGTTCTCAAGTGTGATATAAGAAAATCTTTGAGTAGTGAGTTTTTGGTGGAGTATAGTAGAAGATTATACTCTTTAATTTATTTCGAGTAAAGGTGGATAGTAAATGGATCCAGAATGGAGAGCATTGAAGAATATGGCATGTTTTGATCCAAATCCTTTGTTAGGAGGATCATTTCGATCGCGTTGTCCCTAGGTTGTGTGGGACTTTGTTGCAGGTGGGCGATTCATTTGATAGTAAGGAATGACTTTGCCCTGTTGTTTCCAGAGCAACTGTTGAAAAGATAAGAATGATGTTTTGGTTCTGGAGGATTTGATGTTAAATCGTTAAAAAATAATGATATGTTTGGAATTGGTTAGAAGCTTGGTGGAATAAAGAATTCCGTGTGTGGCTCTTTGGTTAGGAAGGTTAATCAATGAGGAGAGATGGGAATCAGTGTTTCTCTTGGTTCGTAAGGGATCGATTTAGAACCGGTTGTTTAATCGGATATCTTGGGTGTTTTGATGATAATTAGTTGGATGCCTAATAGAGTGACGTGACTCGTGTTATTTCTGTCATCACGAGTTGGTTGATCTGCGGTACTGAGTTTGAGATAGGAGATTTAAGTTGGGTGAGTGAAATTGAGTAGAGAAATGAGAATTGAGTTTGGGAGTTAGTATTATGATTGTCGGGAAGAATAATTAGTTGATTGGAAATTTGGGTATTGAATCGTTAAGGAAAAGTTATGCGAGTTGTCGATTAGTGTTGGTCTTTGAGAAAGGCCTAGCTTCGAATTTTGTGCCATGCCAATTTAAGGAGGTAAAGTGGCGTTGATTCGAAAAAGGGATGGAATGAGTTAAGATATTTGCTTCTTTTTATTGGGAAGAGAAGTGGATTGACTTTTGGAGTTCTTCTTGCGTGAGAAATACCCGGATTTGTTGTTTCGGATATCCTTGTTTTGTATTTTGTTTTCGTTGTTCTTGTTGGTATTCTTGTTGTGGTCAGAATTCGAGGTCGAATTCTGTTAAAGGGGGGAAGAGTGTAATACCGCAAATCGTTTACCAGGGTTTTCTTTTGGCCAGAATTGTTTTGTCTTCTAAAATCCAGGATTTTTCTTTTCGCCGTGAGTTCGAAGTATCAGTCTTTGGCGTTGGTTGCTTTATGGTTTCTAGAGGTGGTGTAGTTTACATTTTTTCCAAAGCCCCCAGCCGCCTCTCTCTTCCCTTGTTACTTTGTGTGGCTGTCAATCTTGGAGGGGAGATATTTTTGCTTTGGCTGTCGACTCCATCCAGTCTGCTGGGCGCCTCCAGCCCTGGCGATTTCCCCAGGCGCTACTACTCGGCCATTGCTCCCCTTGGCGTTTCCTCCTGGGCTGCTCCTCCCTCGGCGCTCCTCCTCCTGGCCCTCCTCCTCGGGCGTCCTTCCGTCCTTCCTCCCCAGGCGGCGAGCACTGCTCTTTGTCTTGGTGGCGTCGCCCCTCCTCCCTTCTGGCAGCCAAGAAGAGCGGCGTTCAAAGAAGAGCAAAAGACCAAGCGTTGATGGGAAAGCGGCTAGAGCAAAGAAGGCAGCTGACTGCCAACTGGCTCTTCCTTTCCTTTGTGGTGAGTACTCTGCATGCAGCTAGATTGAGGTTTAATTCATTGTGCATGCCAAGTGTTTGAGGAATTGCTCACAAAGGGCATGTCTCTATATTTTCTTTCCTTGTTTGTTACTATGTGGGTCATGAGGATCCGTATACTTGTCAATTCCTTTGAGTTGCTAGCGGCTAGTTTTATGATCTGGAGTTTTACCTATTGAGCTTCTTAGATGGATCATTAGATAATGGGAAGGAAAGTGTTTAGTGAAACTTGAAACATCCATCGGTTATCATGTTTACGGTGCAAATGATTCTTTGTGAAGATTGAGTCTAGCGACAATTCTTGCGACGATTTCACCTCTTGAAGGATAACTAATTCTGTTGTACCCTTTGTCTTCAGTTCTGTTCTGTTATACCCCCTCTTTGCAAAACATAAGGCCTATAGTGGCACTCATGCAAAGTAATGATTGTTTTCCTGCTTGGTGCTTATTTAATTCATCCCTCTCCTTTCCAAGGCAATTATGGAAGCTAGTTCTGACATTTCATGCCATTCTATTCATTGAGACATCTGAGTCGATGTGCATGGCGGTTTTATGCCCTAACTTTACATTGATGTTTATATTGCTTATCTAGCATCCATTTCTTTTTGTTAGAGCAATATTTAGCATGCATAATACTTTTTGTATGGCTCAATTCAAGGGAGTGAGTTAAGATTTTTTTTACTGCTTTTTGATTATGAGCATACAATTGAATATTAGCTTAATTTGTTCATGGTTATGCATAAGATCCCAAATTGAGAGAGTTGTCAGTGAGTTCTCCTATTATCGGGGTTTAAATGTCCATTTGTCTAGTGGGTTGTCCGGAGTTCCCATTAGTGGGAATTGGGATTTATTTTTAGCAAAAGTTGAGATTTCGTCATGCATTGAGGTCTTGAGTGGGACCTTGACCCATTCTTGCAGCGTAATGTTGTTTTCGGGGAGAGTGTCTTGAGGTGGTCACGACCCGCGATGCCTCATCGTCGGTAAAGGCAAGTGCATCTCCTAGGCGTTAGTAGGGTGTTAAATGCTTTGCTTGCGATAAAAGTATGAAAATTCTAATGATTTGGTTATGTTTAATAGCATAGCTAGAAGTTGTTCTTAGCATGGTAATGGGGATGGATGAATGTTGGCAATGGGAAGGTAAGTTATTCAATTTCTATTATTGCCACGCCTTATGAATTGTATAAATGAGTATGGTTATGTTGATGCAAAGGATAAAGTGATTAAATGATAATGTGTGTGTTATATTCATGTTTGTGTTGTGCTTATACACATGACTTTATTTACTCTCGAATGAATTACACTGGGGAAATAGCAAATTAATTGGTACTTTCATATTGGTTATGGCTATGTGTGGTGAAAATGAATGAGGATGAGATGCATTCACGTCAATTGCATATTTGCATTCATGATGGACGAGGCGTCCCATGTTGATCTTGGGCCTCGGTGCTCACCGTAGTGAGCACAAAAGTCCTACCTCGTAGTCCCATCCACGGATGGGAGCGAGTCGATGAAGTAGGCCCGCCACGGATGGGTGGGATTGAGGTGCACACCGGCGGGTGTGCACTCAGCTATCTCGGTATACGCTATGACAATGTGCATTATGAGCATGCATGGTGCATTCATTTTATGATTCATAAGAAAAGGATGAGAGCATAGAAGCATTGCATTGTGTGTTGCAATTGTTAAATGTTAATTGATGAGAATAGAAATGATAGGTCGAGGGTTGAGTCGTGGACTCATCTGGATTGATTTTGAGGCACGAGTAAGGTTAATTACGTTTAGGATGGGGCAAATGGGGCTATTTCTGCTCCCTTTACTAGATGATTTAAATTTAATATTGGTTATGTCAAATAATGAAGTAGTTGTGCTCTTATGTTTGGTTTTATATGCATTTCAATTGCTTCTTTTATTTATGGATATCAATTTAAGAAACTTTTACTTTATGTCTTGAAGCAATTATATTCTAAACGAATTCATTACTTTTCTTACTTGATTGCACCTTGCTGAGTCTTGGACTCACGCTTGTTTGCTCTGTTTTAGGTCCCTTGAAGTGGCTCGCGGAATGGGAGTAGAGCACATGCGACTTGGTCACCATCAAACTAATTAAATCAATTTGTAAAGCCTAGTGTTATTGGTGAGGTTGTAATATGTTGTTAGTTGAGGAGTAGTTATTATTTTCTATTGGATGTGAGATTGGTTAACTAAGGACACGCTAGTATGATATCATATACGCAATGTTTTCTGTCTGTTGAGTGGATGTCCTAGTTTCTAGAGAGGTCATGCGAAATTTAAGTAAATTCGGTGACTTAGTTTTAAATTGGTTTAGAGAGTTTGAAGTCGGTTTTCTTTCAATCTTTAGTGGAGGTAAAATGTTTAGTCTCGCTTCATTGAGTTTTTAGTTCATTGGGACTTCTTTGTCAAGTCTATTTATTGAGTCTTGCTTGGGACACTCTGGACCAGTATGGTTCGGGAGTGTTGTAAATGTCATTTAGGGCGTTTGGTAGCATTCGCGGTGCGTTTGGCGCCGGGGTGTTACATCTACGGCTAGCAAGAGCGATGCGTGTAAAAGATCCCAATGAATAGAAGGAAAAGAAATACTAAAGTTGTAATTAAAGTTGTGTACATATATATTGTAATACATTAGACGATGAGCAGAAGAACAAATATGTGTACATATTTGTATACATTAGATGTAATTAAATTTGTTAATGAATGTTCAGTGATTTAATTATCAGGCAAAGTGCATGATTGATTATCGTGCTTTTAATTAGTTGTGATTTAACACACACACATATATAATAGCTCTTTGGAGAAATAGACATATATATATATACAAAACATCAAGTCGATTGGAGAAACCATCGATGAGGGCCTTATCGCACGGTTGGAGACACCAACCGCATCGATGAGGTCCTCGAGGGTTCAACAGCGCTACCACGTGTGACTTGAACCGCATCGATACTCTATCAAGACGGGTGAGGGAACCGAGATAGCCTGTACCGGTTCAAAAACCGGTACTAAAGGCTGTTTTGAACCGGTACTAAATGCCCTTTCCGTAGTAGTGTAGGTTGGCACCCCAGTTGCTCTAATATCCCACAAATGGTTCAAATATTCAATTCCATGAGCATTGTATTTCTGTACCATATTCAGCCATACTTCTTCAAAATCTTGAACTGTGAACGAACATGTTAGGATGTATCTTATTTCTGCTGCCATCAAACCATGGGATGCTAGAAAGCTCCCTAGTTTTTCTTTCAATTTCTTCATTATATGCCAGTAGCAGAAACGATGTGTTGCAGATGTAAACACGTCTTGAATTGACCTTCGCATTGCCCGGAGGAAACATTGGAAGAGACAACTGAAAGTTTCTGCTTTCTCATCCTGTAGGAATGCTAAACCAAACAGTATCGTTTCACCATGGTTGTTCATGTTTGGAATAGTCCCACATTGGTTGTGGAGAGGGCTTGCGTATGGTTTATAAGGGTGAGGGAGCACCCTCTTATTGAGCTAGTTTTTGGGGGGAGATGGCCCAAAAGGCCTTGGCCCGCTGCTCTGGTTGGTTCTGTGAGTGCGGGACGGCGGCCTGGGATCCGGACGCGCTAGGTGTGGCGGTCCGGCTGACAATTGGTATCAGAGCCCAGGTGGCCCCAGGTGGTTCCTAGATAATCTCGGCCCAATGTGTGAGGGGGAGATTGTTGGGAATAGTCCCACATTGGTTGTGGAGAGAGCTTGAGCATGGTTTATAAGGGTGAGGGAGCAAACCCTCATTGAGCTAGCTTTTTGGGGGGAGATGGCCCAAGAGACCTTGGCCCGCTGCTCTGGTTGGGCCTGCGACACAGCGGCGTGTTCGTGCGCGCAGCTGGTGGCGTGAGTGCATCGTGTGTTGATCGTGTGGCGATCAGGTCAACAATTGGTATCAGAGCCCAGGTGGCCCCAGGTGGTTCCTAGATAATCTCGGTCCAATGCGTGAGGGGGAGATTGTTGGGAATAGTCCCACATTGGTTGTGGAGAGGGCTTGAGCATAGTTTATAAGGGTGAGGGAGCACCCCCTCATTGAGCTAGCTTTTTGGGAGGAGATAGCCCAAAAGACCTTGGCCCGCTGCTCTGGTTGGTCCTGTGAGTGCGGGACGGCAGCCCAGGATCTGGACGCGCTAGGTGTGGCGGTCCGGCTGTTAATTGGTATCAGAGCCCAGGTGGTTTCTAGATAATCTCGGCCCAATGTGTGAGGGGAGATTGTTTGGAATAGTCCCACATTGGTTGTGGAGAGGGCTTGAGCATGGTTTATAAGGGTGAGGGAGCACCCTCTCATTGAGCTAGCTTTTTGGGGGGAGATGGTCCAAAAGATCTTGGCCCGCTACTCTGGTTGGTCCTGTGAGTGCGGGACGGCGGCCTGGGATCCGGACCAATGATTGGTGCAAAAGGCATATTATAAATGTTGGTACTGTAGGTATTGTCAAATGACACATATTCTCCATACAGTTTGTAGTTCATCCGACACATTGAATCTGTCCAAAAGATACTTCTTATTGTATCGTCGGTATTGTCCACTTGAAGTGTGTAGAACAAACTAGGATACTTAGATTGCAGCTTCGTAAACAAAATCAAACATGTCTCAATGTCTCTATTTCTGTATCTCATGTTCCTCGGCTATTCTTATATTGCTCAAGTCTTTTGCATCGAGAAGGGTACGTATATTCCTAATGCTGCCTTGCAGCGATCGGAATATTGACGTGACGCTTCAAGAGGGTAGGCGACTCCTCTACAGCACTTTTATAAACTTCCTGTCCTGTTCAGTCATGTTATTGTGGCATTTCACGAATCTGGCCAACCACTCTGATGGCAATAAAGGATGGTTGTGATCCAGACCAGCTGTTGTTACAAGCCAGCCGTTTGCTTCAAGTTTTACGATAATTTTTGCTTTGCAATCTATTCTGGTATGTAGTTGATCATGCTCTGTCTTCCTGGGTTGTCCTTTGCTGTCCTCAAACCTTCCTTGTTGTAGACAATGGTCTACTTATCAATCTGCATAGTGACCAATGAATTTCTTGTACTGCCTCTTCTTACTGCAAAACCCATTCATCTGGCATACACTACAAAAAATGATCCCTTCCTCTAGTGCATGCGCTGTGTAGATCTCAGTAATTGTGGGATAATTTTCTTCAACAAATATCCTATCCATTTCCTTTTCAATGGGTGTTTCTGCATCTGGAATAATGTCATCATTGGATACTTCTTCAAAGTGTTTACCATTGTTTCTATTGATAGAAATAATCTTGTAATAGGAAAGTTTTAGTTTGGAAATATTGTATTAAGAAAGCTTAGGATGAGGAGTCCGATTAGGATAAGAAAGTAGAATCCTATTCCGTTTATGAGGGCTGTAGTTTTGGGTATAAATTGAGGGGTGGGCTTCAGTTTTGTAAGCAAACAGAGCGAGAAGTAATAAAGAGAAAATTGTCTCAAAAATATTTTAGCGTTTTGTTCCAACAAGTGTTATCAGAGCCCAAAATTATAGATAAAGCCATCTTCCCTGGGAGGAGGAGACTCGAGGGCGGTCATCTTGGGGCGGTACTAAAAGAGCCGATGCGACAACTAGAAGACGAGAAGTGCGGCTGAAATGACCACTAAAAAAAGAGAAGCACCAGCGACAGCTAGGGACGCACATCCCGACGCTGCGGAAGGAGCAGAATGCGAAGCCTCCCGAGCCGGCCTCGGCTTCGTGATGTGCGTACGTGCGTGACGTGTATGCAGCGGTTGCATAGAGGGATGCACCGCTGCAGCAAGAGGCGCGGCAGGGACAAATTCCAGCGGGAACACGATGATGCTTTACAAGGGGAGTTGGCAAGTTTTTGCATCAATATGATTGACGATTGATGCTTGTAATGATGATGTGCCTCCAAGAACCATGCATGCAGGATCGGAGAATAAATTGTGTGTCGATCTTGGTGAAGAAAAGCAGATGTGCAGTGGCCAGTTGCCGAGATCAAGTCCCTCCCCGGCAACCACGTGCCGGACGGCCGGTCGTCAGTGCGGCGATACAAGAAAACAAGCCCGGGCGGCGCCCAAGTAGGCTGGCTGCCATCTGACGACAGCTGATGGCGTGGATCGGTGAGCGCTTTGGAAGATCCGAATGAAGAAAACCTGGGTGCCAGCGGGCGGTTGTGGCGGCGGCCGACCTCAGGGGTGGCTCCGGAGGAAGGTCGTGCCAGCGGAAATGGCCGCTCGGTTGGAAGTTGAGATGTCGGCAAGAGGGAAGCTCTAGCAAGGCAAGCCATCAAATCATCGTCAGGGTGATGCAAGAAGTAAAGCAAAGGCTCCTGAAAACAACAATAGTTCAGCGCTCGGTGTATTTTGTTTCGCGTCGTGTCTTTTCCACAGTACCGTAGCACAGGCGTCAGGAGGCCGCAGAGGCACCAAGTGGGTGGAGCACAGGCATCAGGAGGGTGCAGAGGCACCAATTGAGTGCGGGTGTAGGCGACAAGGGAGAGGAGGATGTTGTTTCATATACGCAAGCGAGACAGCGCGAAGGAGTTCAAGCACAAAGAAGGAGCTGAACAAGTTCTTAGAGATGAGAGAGAAGATTAGTGTGATCAAAGGCGTTACAAGATTAAGGAGGTGATTGATAGAAATAATCTTGTAATAGGAAAGTTTTAGTTAAGAAAGTTTGTATTAAGAAAGCTTAGGATGAGAAGTCCGATTAGGATAAGAAAGTAGAATCCTATTTCGTTTATGAGGGCTGTAGTTTTGCGTATAAATTGAGGGGTGAGCCTCAGTTTTGTAAACAAACAGAATGAGAAATAATGAAAAGAAAATTGTCTTAAAAATATTTTAGCATTCTGCTCCAACATCTATGCTCATCATTATCGTTGATTACCTGTAGAGAATCATCACATGTTCCATCGAGCTGATAGCCGCTTGGTAGATGGTCCTAACTAACATAATGTGGAGATGCATGTAACGGACCGCCCTTTTCAGGGGGTGCGTATAAATACTTTTACAGCTACCCAAGATTTTAGCTGTAGGTAACCAAGTGTACATTACCAGACATAAAAGCAAATATGAATATTTTATAGATAAATTAAGGGCCTAATGGCCAGATTTACAAAAGGTGCGACTAGTACCAGATACATTACCAAAACACCCACAGGAAAGGCTTGAGTAGATAGATCAAAGCCTTCAAAACCAAATATCATCGACATCTACGTTCTTCAGGAACTCACTAGCTTCATTGAAATCTAAAAGGAGAATTAGGAGTAAGGGTAAGTACACAACCGTACTCAACAAACTATACGGAAATTCTGAATATTACATGCACGAAGTTTCAAGAAATTGGCACTAGTTGAAATATTTGGTGGATGCATGAACTAGGATTACGTATAGTACAAAAGAAATACAAACCATCAATCAATATCATCACCACAACACCACCACTGAGTTATTAGCAAAATCCAGATTACGGTAGGTTTATAATTAAAACTACTCGAGCTCAGTTACAGGAATCACCCTAAATTAACCCATCTTCATTAACCGGAAGCACGGCGTATTCGAATACCATTTAGATCACTCTGCAGAGCTACTCAATTTTACCTACAAGATATCTACGGTCGTTAGTGCCCTGCGCAAGTAACATGCAACTTTAATGCATGCGGCCGGACCGAGATTAACATAGCCTTTCATTGAATTTCCCCTTTAGCTCCTACCTAGTAGTCGGTGCAAATCCCCAGCTTCTAGGACCCACGGGCCAGGGCGGGCATCGCGATATGGTCAACTGAGGAAACCTACTACTATGAGAACCAGCGAATGTCCCATACCATTCCCGTTCCACCCCAAACACGTTACGCGATCCATTCCTCCACTAAGAATGGAAATCCACCCGTAGGCATTCCAAGGGGAAAGACAATATACCGGGCTACGTGGATCAAGCCAACAGAGCTGACTGACCCAACTTGTGGTTGAGAGAGGACTGAGGTTATTTACTTTGCCCAGGGATTGATCCTTAATTGCCGAAGACACAGCCCGACGCGTACCGCACCATTGGTACCCGTCACCATACCACACTAGGCTTGTCATCGGTTTGAGGATTGGGCCAGCATCCACCTTCCGTGGTCCGCCCAATACTATCCCCCAAACCGTAGTGGGTTTTAAAAACGCATCCCGAGTCAAGACTCGGGGGTTTTGAGCAACAATTGAAAAGAAATGATTATGATTATAGCTAACCTACGGTGGTTCATTAATGATAACCTAGGGTTAACAATTGAATATGGCATAATCAACATAGTTTTAACAAGGGGGTGGGTTTTAACTAGTCAAGTCTTTCCAAATTCCAAAAATGCCTTTCGGTTGGAATTCCAAAAATGGATTTAACCAGGGAGGAAAATGGCCGGAGCGGAGCTCAGGGGCATTTTAGAATATGTATTTTTGGCTATTTTTGGATTTTTGGGAATTTTGTGGAATTTTAATCTAATTTTTGGATTTTTAAAAAATTCAAAATCCAAAAAAGAAATTAAAAGGAGACATTGTGCTAATGGGCTACACAGTGCCACACGGCCCCAGGCGTGTGGCTCCACACACACAGCAGCATGCACCACAAGAGTCTTGGTCCACGCGCCCACGAGTCTTGAGCCAACCCAAAGCGAGGGCAAGTGGGTCGACGCTACTGCCTAGCTAGCAGCGACTGGGAGCAGAGCCTACAGATGGGGCCCGGACGCAAAGAGAGAGTGAGGGCGCTAACGAGGCGGGGCCCGGTGTCAGCGAGTGGGGAGAGGGGGCCTGACGGGTGGGGACCACTACACACGGAAGAGGGGAGCAGCGAGGCGAGGGGTAGCCGGAGGTGGGGAAGAAGACGGGAGTTACGGCGAATGGCGGCTCGGGAGTGAAAATGGGATGACGGGGGGAGCAAAAGGGCCTCACGGCGAATTCAGGGCAGGGAAGAAATGGGGGAGGGAGTGAGCGGAGGGCTGGGGCGGCGGAGGGGATCGGAGTCGAGGGAGAAAAGGCTTGGCGCGGCGTAGGGCGGCAACTGGCGAGGAAATGCGTAAGCGAGGGAGGGAGAGAAGAGCTCTGTGGCTCAGGGCGAGGAGAAATGGCGGGGTTCGAGGGCTTTTATAGCTGAGCTTGGAGGAGAGAGGAGCGGCGGGAGAGAGAGAATGGGCAAGAGGACGACACAGTTTCATGGGTGGGCTAGCGGAGCGGGATTCGCGGCGCAGAGCAGGTGTGGGATTCGCGGTGCAGAGCAGGTGCAGGATTCACGGGCATGGGTGACGGGGGCGGTGCAGACGAGGCGCGATGGGACGGTGGCACAGCGCTCAGACCGGACTAAGCAGCGACGCGAGGAAGAAGGGGGGATGCTGGCACGGGTTGGCCGAGGCTGTCAACTGGGCCGGGGCACGCGGGAGAACGGGCACAGGCCAGAGAAAAAATGGGCCAAGGAAATCGGGTTGGGGAAAAACCGGGGACTGGGTCGGAGGAGAAGAAATGGGCTGGGACCGGCCGGGCCGAAAATAGGGGAGAGGCGGAATTGGAAGCCAGGAATTGGGCGAGAATTTCGCAAAAGGGAAAGGATTCAGAGAAGCTCAAATAAAATTCGAATAAATCCAGAAAAATTTGAATAAAATCCAATTAAAATAAATAGATCAAAATTTTGAAATTTTGGGGTGTTTCAACCTACCCCCCTTAAAATAAATCTCATCCTCGAGATTTACTCTTCCTTGGGGAACAGGTTGGAAAATTCTGCTGCAACTCCGACTCCTTTTCAGGGTCGGTTCCTCCCAAAATGATCTTTCGGCAAGACTCTGCACCTTCTGACATTCTTGTCTCTGAGTTGTCTTTCGGTTGTCTCAACGATCTGGAGACACCACTTGTGATAAGGTAAGTCATTTTGCAAGTCAATTCCTTTTAGCAGTGCTTGGTCTGTCGGTTGCCGAAGATATTTCCTTAACTGGGATACCTGGAGTACATTGTGTACCTGAGTTGATCTTGGGCTCAACTGTGACTTGTAGGTCACTCCTCCAACTTTCTTGAGGCTCTGATAGGGTCTAACATGTTTGGATGCAATTTCCCCTAAACTCTAAAATCTGTGCACTGGCTTGAAGGGTGTCGCCTTCAGGTAGACAAAGTCTTCAATCTGGTAGCTGATACTCTTCTGTTTGTTGTCTGCATAACTTTCCTGTTGTTCTAGGACAACTTTTTGGCCCTTTCCATTGACTTTCACATGAGTTTCTGTATCATGAATAACCTGTGGCCTAGAGAGTTGCCTTTTTCTTTTCTCTATCCAACTTAATGGGGTTCTGCACCTTCTTCCATAAGGAGCTTCAAAAGGGTGACATTCTCAACTATCCTGACAGCTATCATTGTCAGAGAATCCTGCAAATGGTAGCCATGTGGCCAAGAGGCTTCGTAGGTCCAAGTTTATGCCCTTAGTATGTCTTCCAGTATCTGGTTGGTCTTTTCTATCAGTCTGTCAGTCTGCGGGTGGTAGGTTGTACTAAATGTCAAGTCTGTCCTCATTGCTTCGCGCAGACTTTTCCAGAATCTGGATGTGAATTGGGCTTCTTGATCTGACACAATTTCCTTTGTAATCTCACCATTGGTGTCAGGTATAGTCCTACTAATTTACTTTTGCCGAAAGTCTGCTTAGTTGGAATGAAGTGGATTATTTTGGTCGGTCTGTTAATTATCACCCAAGTAGCATCGAATCCTTGTTGAGTCTTTAGGCATTCCTGTGATGAAGTCCATTTCGATCTCGTCCCATTTCCTGTCTGGGACTAGAAGTGGCTGTAGTAGACCGGCGATCTTTTGATGGTCAGTCTTAACCTTTCGACATACATCATAGCATATGACACTCTCAGCTATTACCTTTGTCATGTTCTTCCACCAGTATTCTTCCCTTAAACCTTGTTACATCTTTGTACTTTCGGGATGCATGGGGAGTGGGGATGAGTGAGCCTTTTGTCAAAATCAATCCTCTTATATCCTTATTATTACATATATGGTTATGGAGCCGCCATATCCCTTGCTCATCTTGTGAGATCTCTCGAGGGGTTGGTATCTGCCATTTCCTTTCTATGATGCTGAATTTCTTATATTTCTGTTGGGCTGTCTTGTTTTGGTCTAAAAGATTTGGTTGGATTCCAACGGAGTGTATGGATCTGACATCACTTGTAGGTCAAGGTTTTCCATTTCTAACTGGTTCCTTATGGTAGGTTGTCAATTTCCATGTCAATTCGTCTGGATATTCCTGACATCTTGGCTGTTTTTGAGGTGAGAGTGTTGATGCATTTCCTTTCAGCAAACTCTGGGTTTGTCTGCGCGGTTGCTTGTTGTCCCTGGCCATTTGTAAGGGTGACGAATGTTCTTTGATGATCCAGTATTGTCTCATGTCCGATTAACCAATCCATTGTTAGGATGACGTTCAGGCCTTCCATCCTTATCATCAGCAAACTGGTCATGAAATCAACTTCTTGAATGATCGATCTCCAGAATCCTCACACTCGAACCGAGTTGCTAATAATTTCTCAGGTGTTTGGAATAGAAATGGTAGGTGAAACGGGATAGGCTAAACCATTTTTGCAAACAAGATCCAACAAAACAAAGGAATAGGGTGCACCAGGGTCAAAAGAATCAACGTTGGCTGAGGCTAAACTTAAAACTTATCCATGCTGACGTCCGCTGCTCCTAGTGCTTCCTCTATAGAAACATGGTTGATTATCCCTTGAAAATTCCCTAGGGCGTTCTGGCTTCTATCACTGGAGTGCTGCTCTGACTTCACTGACCTTCTTCCTTGTAGTAGGTCTTGCTGCTGTCGCGGGGGTTAGTAGGAGACTAGCTGCCTATTGGCTGAAATGGAGTTCGATGCTTGTGTCTTGGCTACCTCTGTCGGTAGATGCTGTCTTGGATAATTCTGTCTGACATACCCTGCTTGTGAACAGTGAAAGCAACTTATTTGTTTTCGGGGGCAATCATTTTGCGTAGTGATTTCCATGGCAATTGATGCATCGCACCGCGCTGGACTATGTCACAGTGGGGGCTGGTCTTTGTCCACTTATTGCTTGCCTCTTTGCGAGAAATCCGGGAATAGGGGCTTGCATCCTCCGTCCTACTAGTCTGGAGTTTGTATTCTGAGTTACTGTGCCTTCTTTTTCCGGGTGTCCTCCAAATCATTCCGGGTTTCCTCTGTAATTATCAACTTGTCGACCATCGTCGATAAGTCCTTAAGGTCAGGTGTTGCAATATGGAACTTTAAATTCCTCGGGAGACCTTTGTAGAACCTTTCCATCTCCGCTTCGGTGTTCACTTCTTCTGGGGCGTATCATGCTAGTTGGTTAAATTGGTAGAAATACTCTAGAACTATCCTTCCACTTTGGCGTAGAGCTAGAAATTTTCTTCTTTTAGCTACCATTAATCCTGTAGGGATGTGGGCTTTCCTGAATGCTTTTTCAAATTCTAACCACGAGATTTCTTGTCCTGATTTCTGTGTCTGGATGTTTATGCACCAGGCGGCGGCTTGTCCTTGTAGTTGATACGAGGCATACAACACTCGCTCCTTGTCTGTGCACTGAACTCATGTCGAGCTTCCGCTGAATGTCCCTGATCCAATCATCTGCTGCGAGTGGTTCTGCTGTGCTCAAAGAGACAGATGATCTTGCCTTCTGAAAATCTGATCATCTTAATCCTCCAACGTTTTTATCCTATCGGTGGAATTGTACTTGGGTTCTGGCGGCTAGCTATTCCACGACCTTGTCCATCAGCTGCGTTTGGTGCATCTCTGCCTGATGCATGTTCCTTTCCATCATAGCAATCACTTGCACCAGGCCAGTTGGGTTTTCCACTGATTTTGCTTCCTCACTAAGATGTTGGTGTGATTCGCTTCCCACCATCTGGTGTAATCTAATTCTTGTTCGGTTTTGCAACAGGTTTTGGGCAAGCAGAAGGTAAGTAAGATTTAGAGTATGGGGTAAGAGTAGAATGAATAGGTAAGAGGCTTCAGATGAAAGGAGGAAAACTCTTTGAGTTGGGTAGGGTTATACGGATATTTAGGACCAAACAAAATATCAGAAATTAGGGAACATAGTTTTTCATATATTATGGAGTTATACTCAGTATCGTCTTTAAGGTCTGGTACGACCCATTTTACACTACCAAAATACCTATCACAACAAAGGGTATGATCTAAGGCTAACGATCTACTACGGCAGAAACTCCTTGCTGTCGTCGAGCCGGGTTAGGTCCACCACCTAAAAGCGACTATTGAGAACTAATGGGGATGAGAGAATGCGGAGCGCTACCCGCCACTACGAAAATTTTGAAGTCAGTTAAGAATGGAAAACCTTAAAACAGCTTTTGTAAACAAAAATTTAGGTAAGGCAGAAGAGGTGAGAAGAGAAGAAGATGGCTAATATGCTTATATATTTTTGTAATCAGTCTTGTTTAAGTTTTAAATAACTTTTTTGAAAAAAAAATCCTAAACCACCTTAAGGTCTCAATCTATTGGTCAAACCGGGCTCTGATACCACTTGTAACGGACCACTCTTTTCAGGGTGTGCATATAAATATCTTTATAGCTACCCAGGATTTTAGCTGTAGCTAACCAAGTATATATTACCAGACATAAAAGCAAATGCGAATATTTTATAGATAAATTAAGGGCCTAATGGCCAAAGTTTACAAAAGGTGCGGCTAGCACCAGATACATTACCAAAACACTCACAGGAAAGGCTTGAGCAGATAGATCAAGGCCTTCAAAACCAAATATCATCACCATCTACGTTCTTCAGGAACTCACTAGCTTCATTGAAATCTAAAAGGGGGATTAGGAGCAAGGGTGAGTACACAACCGTACTCAACAAACCACACGGAAATTCTGAATATTACACGCACGGAGTTTCAAGGAATTGGCACTAGTTTAAATATTTGGTGGATGCATGAGCTAGGATTACGTATAGTACAAAAGAAATACAAACCATCAATCAATATCATCACCACAACACCACCACTGAGTTATTAGCAAAATCCAGATTATGGCAGGTTTATAATTAAAACTACTCGAGCTCAGTTATAGGAATCACCCTAAATTAACCCATCTTCATTAACCGGAAGCACGGCGTATTCGAATACCATTTAGATCACTCTGCAGAGCTACTCAACTTTACCTACAAGATATCTACGGTCGTTAGTGCCCTACGCAAGTAACATGCAACTTTAATGCATGCGGCCGGACCGAGATTAATATAGCCTTTCATTAAATTTCCCCTCTTTATCTCCTACCCAGTAGGTGGTGCAAATCCCCAGTTTCCAGGACCCATGGGCCATGGCGGGCATCACGATCTGGCAAACTGGGGAAACCTACTGTTATGAGAACCGACGAATGTCCCATACCATTCCCGTTCCACCCGAAACACGTTACACGATCCATTCCTCCACTGAGAATGGAAATCCACCCGTAGGTTCATACACCAATGCCTCATGGCTTAAGAAATAAAACTGTTGCAGCAGAAATAAGATAACTTGGGCTATTCGACATGCCATAGGCAATCGTCTGGGAAAATGCCTTCCTAGTCGACGTAGTCTTCATAGTACTCCTCTTGATATTCATTACCTGGTCCTTCCTCAGGAACTGAACAACAAGGGCGTAAAGTTGTGAGTACAAAACGTACTCAGCAAGGCGTAGGGAAATGATGCAATATATTCATGCACGGCTTGGAAAATGATAGTCATATGGTTCATTTGCAGAAAGGAATAACTTGAATTTAAATACAATAAATAGATTGAAGGTAGATTGATGAAAACAATAATAAATAACTGGTAAATCAATGGTAGACAACATGAACAGAATGGCGAGGCATCACCCTACATCATTAAAACAAGTATCAACCACTAAATTCAACAGTATAGCTTGAGACAATAAAACAACAGCGAACTCCCCGTTCACATTCCAACAATTCCACATTTCAAGAAACACTCTATACCCTGGGCTTGTCCAAGACTGCGGACACGGCTATTCGAATAGTTTTACACTCTGCAGAGGTTGTACAGCTTTACCCACAAGACATGATCATCCCTTAGTGCCAAGCGCTACGAACACACTTCCTTTGGTGTGTCGGCAGAGAGATCACTACAAAGCCTTTACAATGCATGTCTAAACTCAGTACTGCCCTCTAAGGTTTTGCCCCTCGAGCCCCCTCTTGGGCCATGTGAGTCTACCCGTCCATCTTGGAACCCACACCAACACTTGGCAGTACTCAAGACTAGACATCGCAAATTAATCAGCTAGGTTTGTCCCATAGCAGACTTGTGGTTGCACGATTAGGCCCAGTTCAATGGCGCACAAGATTAAGTCTTTAAGTTGTCTCAGGCAAGACAACCACATCCCAATGTGCTAGATAGCACCCCCTTTACTGCACGATCACTTGCCTGAGGAAAAACGTTTTGTTCAACCAAGACTAATGGCATCCCCTGCCATGGTACAACAAGTTTTACAATAGTAGCCAACAGCCACAATTCAATATCTCATTAATTCAAGATTAACATTATTTCATTTGAGACATGAACCCCATCGTATGATTAAGCAGGTCTAAGCATAGCTACGTTAACCCAATGTTGGTATTATGATTACGTCCAACTAGTAATGTCCCAACCTAAGGTTAACAATGGGTATATGTCATTCCAATAGTCAAGGTGGCATAACATCAATCAGGTGAATAGCTACTCCCAAAACTAGCATTGATACACAAATAGTATACAGTTGTACAAAACAAAATAATTTCAGAAACATAGGTTCAACATAATCAAAGGTTATGACTTGCCTTGCTGATCTAGTGCTGCGTCTTGGTCTTCGAAGTCTCCGTTCGCTCCTTTAGGGTTCACATCTACCAGAAAATAAAGCAATGAAATCAAATAAATACAAAACAGAGAACCAAACAAGCTCAAAACTAAAAATAAATGGGTCTAGAAGGTAGAGCTCGATTTTACAAAAATTTAGAAATTTGAATCACTTCAATCGGAGTTCGTATGAGCGAGAACGAGCCACCAGAAGATTTAATTCAGAGAAAATAGCTGAAAAAGAGAAAATCCAAATTTTTTGATTTATTTTTATACGGGAAAATTGATTTATTGCGCAACACTGATGTCAGCAAGCAATTTCCTAAAATAAAAATAAATCCAAAAATCCTCATCTCACTGACAAGCGGGTCCCACGGTCTATGGACCGAGTCCACAAAAGGGTGCTGGTCCATGGTGGATCGGGTGCACGGAAAAGGGCTAGGGCTGACGTCACCGCCGACGTCACGAATGACGAGGCAACACATGGGCAGAAGGGCTGATGCGGCGCTGACAGAGAGGCTGATGAGGCGACGAGGTGGCTGCTGACGCGATGCACACACGGGCGCTGACGCGGTGGGACACATGTCACGAATCCAACCGCACACCCAGATCAGACGGCAGCGATGAAGCCCCAAGGCGATGACAACGTGGCGCAATCGGGCGCATGTGCTAACGATCGGACGGCCAAGATTGCTCGACGAGGAACAACGGCGAGGCGGCGGCGCTACTCACCGGATGCGAAGAAGATGACGTGTGGCACGGCGGAGAATGGCCGGATCAGGCGCAAGAGGATGCGGAACTGGAAGAGCATGACGCGGGAGCTCGTTCGTGCAAGTGGCGATGGCGGAGGATAACCCGAGCGGCTGGACGATGGTAGGGAAGGTGTTCAGGGCAGCGGCGAACTTCGGCGAGCTCACTGCAGCGGTAGAAGGGGTCTCCGGCGACGAGGAAGAGGGCGGTGGGCAGAGCGCGATGAGGCGAACCTCGTACGGGGGTCCTCGGGGCGTTAAATTCCTCGGGAGGTGGGTAGGGTGCGGACTCCGAGTGGCGGCGCGGGTAGGCACTACAACAGGAACACCCCTTTAACAACGGATACATAGCAACACATGATGTTATGCGTTGCAAGTAACAGGGTGGCAACGCTTACAAAGCGTTGCAAGCATCATCCATGGGGTTAAACAACCAATGGCAACATTTGTTAACTATTGCAAGAATCATCTGTAGATCGCTTTGTTTTTTTCCCCGGATCCGTATTAGACCCTTTTGTTTCCAGCGTGAACCTTTGTTTTTTTGATTGCGTGTAGGCTTTTCGTGTGGTGTAGGCTTCCAGTCAACTGTGTCTATGTATAGAAAAATATTTGCAATAGAAAAATAGAAGCTGGGGCTCGAACCCAAGACCTGACGCTGATCATCGCACCGCGCTAACCAACCAAGCTGTGAATCGTTTCAGATTAAGAATTTAACATTGCCTAATTATTGGATCTACGAATAGGGATGTGTCCTCACGGCCCACTGGAAAGTGAGAGCCTTAGGGTTTATTCTTCCCCTGACCCACTGACGTCCCCCCCCCAAATCCAGAAATCCCCAATTGAAATCAATCGCCTCCTCCCTCCTGCGGTCGGCGATCCTGCCTTCGCCCTTCGCCCTTCGCCCCGACGGCCGACGGCGACGCCCCCAAATCCCCAATCACCTCCTGCCTTTGCCCCGACGGTCAACGCCCCCAAATCCGGTTCTCACTTCTCACGCACATCGCCGCCGGCTCCCTCGGCGCATGACCGGTTAGCTCCTCGAGCTCAGCGCGCCGCCTCTTCCCAGCAGACGCGGCTCCTCCTCGGGCCCTCGCCAACTCACATGAGCCCCTCGCCACCGCCTCGGGGCCCGCCACCGCGTGGTCGCCCCACCCCTCCTCAGCCCTGCCGCCTCGGCTCCCTCCCGAGGCCCCCCCACCAAGATCACATCAAACTTACGTCACATCTAAAGATGTCTTTTCGAAGCATAGTTCGTGATTTCAGGAGAGCTTTGGAAATTTATCGAGGCGGGGTTTTGAGGTGAGAATTTCAAGCATCGAGCCTTCCGGTCATCACAGAGGGAAGTCTCTTGGATCTTCAAGTGAGCTGCACGATAGGCTTGTGGTAATTCAAAAGCAGCGGTGGGGTGGCCTTCCTCCTGAGTTACTTTGTGATGTGATGACAAGGTTGGAGGAAGACGAGAGCAATTGGCCATGCCGCAAATATGTAGTTGCTTGCGCTTCCATTTGTAGAACTTGGAGAGAGATGTGCAAGGAGATAGTGAGAAATCCAGAATTTTGTGGAAAGCTCACATTTCCAGTATCTCTGAAGCAGGTAATGAATCAGTTCAATCTGAATGCAACTTGAGTTTCATGGAATTTTATTGGGTTGACTAATGTTAGTGAGGGTTAAACCCTGTGCATCACATGCGTTTTTCCCTCGATTATCATATCAATTTTTCCCACTTAATAGGAAAACTCCGCATTGAAATTTCTATTCAAGTTTGCCCCTTTTATTTTTATAAAATTATCTCTCTTTTTCTTTTTGTTGAAATATGCTATTTCCTTATCTCTTACCACTTGGTTGAATTTCTCATGCACAGCCTAGACCTCGAGATGGAGCAATCCAATGTTTCATAAAAAGGGACAAATCAAAACTAACTTATCATCTCTACTTGTGTCTTAGCTCTGGTATGTTTGTGTAATTATGTTGCACTTTTCCCATTGATATCCTAATCAGCAGTTTTTTTATTCAATCTTAATACTCGGTAAATATGTATGCCCATTGAACAGACAAACTGGAAAGTACAGAAAAATTTCTCTTTTCAAAGTTGTCAAATCTTTGTCTTCAAATTTAAAATTTTCTCTTTTCACTCAGTGATCTTTAGCTTCAAACTCTGGGATATTGTTGGGACAAAGTGGCATTTAAAATGTAGTTCAATTAATTGAATACTCAAAATGCTAATCTGAATTAGCATAAACACATAATGGAAGACAATGGAAATTGAACATGGCTGGTGTTGCTTAACTGATAAAGAATTACGTGGAGGACACTTTTATAAAAAAACAAAGAAAGAAAATAAAAATAGAACCTTTATTTTTCTTTTACATTTCATCTGGACTCCTTTGCCATTTTTCTGAATGAACTGTTAACCCTAATAAATTTCTATACGTGGCAATGGATTTCAGACCTGCTGTGATGTAACATCCCAAAATTTGGATTTTCAAAAATTTATATTTAAATTAGCTTTCCAAAAAAATTTCATCAAACTTATTTGATTAAAGAAGCTTAATTTAGAATTTTCTAAATCTAAAACAATTTAATGTGCCGTCTGTGTACATCAAGTAATTTAAAATTTAGTTTCTACATTGTTCTTTGTATCTCAGGGAATTTTCCAAATTTGATATTTGCTTAAAATTAATTAAAATTATGAAATTAAACATTTGGATGTTAATTGTATTTTTATTTGGATTTTTAATTCGAATTATTAATTGTTCGGGCAATTCTATATCCAAATTCCATTTCAAAACATTTCCAAAAGTCTCATCAATTAAAAATATAATTTGGAGACAAAATAAAAGATTTGATTTTGCTAAAACTATCTTATTTAATATAAATAAACCTAAGGGAATTTATACGAAATTTCCTACAAATTTCAAATTATATATTTTCTAAAGCCTTTAAAGCTTTAACAAAATAAAAATATATGTTGATATAAAAATAAAATATTTGGTGGTACCAAAATATTTTAGTTGATCTCAAAATGTCCTAATTAAACTCCCTGAATTTTCTTAGAATTTTTGGGGTTGTTTTAGTATTTTTCAAATTAAAAAGATATTAAAAACAGTATAAAAGTATTTACTGTACATGAATAAAATTATAATTTTATGTAATAATATTTTATTTGTGTTACCAAGGCTGTGAGTCACGTTTCAGATTTTTCCCGGAATTTTTAACGATTGTTTGACATTTATTTCGATTTTTCTTGAACGGTTAATTGATTTTCGGATTAAATAAACAGTAACACTACAGTAATTCCGGCAGTTTAAAGTCATAACTCCGGCGAGCGTTTCCTGATGATCTGCTGGTCCGATTGTCCTATAAATCAAACCACAGATTTTTACGTGCGTTTTCTTTACAACACAATTGGAATTTTCCCCATCCATGTTCTGGATCTTCCTGTATGAGCCATTCTTTTCAACTCCGGCGAAAATTTCGACGAGCTCTCCTGGTCACTCCTGAACTTATTTCGATCTGAAATTTTTACTAGAGATTCCTATTGCTGTCCTCTACCTCTAGTAAAATAAGATTTTGAAAATACCTACCAGAGCACCTCCGGCCACCGATTTCTTTCCCAACTCTGGCGAGCTTTTCCCGTTAATCGACTGCTTCTTTGTATCTGAAAATGAACCCTAGACGCCTCTCCACATTCCCCACATCATAATCAAAGATCAGCATCAGAATCGCAATGGATCTCCCTCGGCAAGCCTTCTTCCCCAACTCCGGTGAGAACTTCGGAAAGCTCTACTGGGCGCTCCCGAACTCCGTTCGTCCTCAAATTTTTTATGGAGCACCCCCATGATGTTTGAAATAACCCTTTGAAATAGTTTTCGAAGATTCTGAAAGACCATGTGGAGTATTTTGGGGGAAAATTTATTTGCGACCATTCACCCCCTCTGTTCGCCATCTCGATCCTTCAGATTCCAAACAGAGCAGCCGCGCCGCCGCATCACCCTGAGCGCCGCCCCCACGTCGGCCTGTTTTGGTGTCGCGTTCCTGGTCGGCTCGTCGCGATTTTTGGTAATCCACCTATGTCACCTTGTGCTCTATGGTACCCTCTGTCTTCCTTTGAAATTTCGTGCAATTTGGTTCATGGAATCAAAAGTTATGGCCGTTCCAATATCAAATCATGTTTTTGCCCGTTCTCCCTCGTTTTTGCGGGTTTGGCCGTGAAATTTTTATGGCAGACTCCTGGTGATTTCTCCTACATGGTGCTCACCCTAACCCATGGTTTTGTCCTCGTAACTTTGCGCATAAAATTCTTTTCTCCGATCAGACTGCATTGCAAACGGCAGAAAACTTCGTCGCGCGTTCCCCGTTGATCCAGAAGGTAAAACTCATATCCATTCAGGTCACTTTGTGCCAAATGTTCCCAGATAGCTCTCTGTAAAATGTGGTTAGGTTTCGTGCAGTACTTCAATAGTTATGATCGTTTGATCTATTAGCTCCGGGAGCCGTTCATCGGCAGTTTGTGATCAATCCGTTGAGTTGCTGCCAAATCCGGCAATATCGTTGAGTTCGTGTCGCCGCGTTCTACGCGATGGATATTTCCACTTTGCTGTTGCATCTACCGAAATTCTTTTTATTCGTCGGCTGCCGCCTTTTGCCGCTGCCGCGCGCCGTTTTTTGCCGCCACCCAATTTAGTTCACTTCAGCCGTGTTGTCCTGTCCAGTGGGTCACCATTCACTGTTTAATCCATTTTTGGAGTGCATTGGGTCCCCGTTTGCCGTTAGAGCCTTGTTCCGGTTTATAACCGTCGTCTTTTCAACCTAGCCCTTTGTTATCCACTCGCGTCTCGATTAACCATCCTTGGTAACATTCTATCGCTGTTATGTCGTTGCACCGACGGTCGCCACCTTGTTATTTCATGAGCGTGCCATTATCGCTTCGCCTTCGCCGTTAACGTTTTGCCGTTAACGTTCCACCGTTAACGCTCCACCGTTAACACTTTGCTCTCATCGTATCGCTGTCATCGCATGGGTGCATGCAAGTGGAAGCCCTAATGTGATGTCCTTACCTTTTTCTATCGCCTTATTGTGATCTAGCCCATCACGTTGAGTTCAGTCATGTATTCCTGTCATTACCGCCTCGTCGTCGTCGAGTCCCGTCCTCGATGTAAGACTAACCTCCGGATCGAACCATAGTGGATGTCGATCCTATCCGTCCTTGTCTTATCATTGAAAATCTAATCTGCCATTAACCTAGAATTTATTCGTGGTCTTGGTCGATAGACCATTAGCCATATGTCATATTCTTGTGCCAGACCTAGCCTATCAGTTTATCTTCCTTTTGGTTGACTGTGTCGTTCGATCAACGAAAATTAACCTCGAGCATCTGCTTAGTTCATGGCGAACTAACGTATCATCATGGACCCAATCTATAGATCGAGAGTCCATATGTCATCGGCGATCCAACCAATATAATATTCTTCGGAATATCATTCCTTCTTTCCCAGTTATTAATCTTTCTCTTCGGTGTATTTTCCGAAAGCCGTTCTATTTTGTCTAATCATCGACCTAATCCATTCAAGTTCCTAATTTCATCTAAGCCATTGTACCCAATGCTATTCGTTCTTAATTTGGAGTTTACTTGATTTGCTTTTTGAGTTTTGTTGTATATGTGCTTGTTTATCGTTAGACGCGTTGCCGGAAGTCGCTCGAAGCAGCTGAGGATCAAGCAAGCGGAGATTGAAGATCGAGGATCAAGGATAGAAGATAAAGAGTAAAGAATAATAAAAATTGCAAGGGCCAGGCAAGTTGTGCTTTGACCATATTGATCCCATGTTTTAAAATTACTTCGTTTGAAATTATTGCATGCTAGTTTGAAATAAACTGATTTCAATTAATCTGGGATTAGATAATCAACCTACTTGTTATTGCCACCTTGTCTCTATTTTTTGTATGCCATGATTCATTTGTCACCCTAGATTGTGGATTAATAGTTGGACATTAATAATTTACCAACATGGGTTAATTAGACTGTATGTAGTATGCTTAGCCCTGCCACGTAGATTTGTCATGATTTTAGAAAATTAAAGTTAATATTGACTTAATGAGATATGGAACATGTTTTTGAGAATGAGACATGGGTTATTGAGTTGATGATGGCACGTGGTGCATGGTAAAGGACTGGGGTGGGAAAGTGATTTAGACTGAGGCAAGTGGCAAGATTGTTTCTGGTGGGCCAAGAGTGGCAATTGGGTGGTCGCATTTGGTTTTAAGATTGTTTCTGGTGGGCCAAGAGTGGCAATTGGGCGGTCGAATTTGGTTTTAGATTGTTTCTGGTGGGCCAAGAGTGGCAATTGGGCGGTCGCATTTGGTTTTATGATATGTTGATGTGATGAACTTTTGGTTAGTCTTACCTCGGTCAACTAAGGACCTAACCTTGCGAGCCTTTGACCTGAGTCATTCATACAACCACAAGTTCCAGAATGGGACGGACCTAGCTGAGTAAATTGTGAAATCTATTCTTCGGTACTATCGTGGTGGAGTGAGTCCCGAGTGTGTGGGTAGTAAAACTCACAGGCGCAAGAGGGGGGCCCTGGTTGTGGTAACCAATCCCTCCAGTGTTGAAACCTTAGCGGGCAGTACTGGGTTTAGACGGATCTTTGGAAAGGCTTTGTTATGATCGCTCATTCGCATACTATTGTATGGCGATTCACGGCTGACGTGGTGAGTTGATTATATCTTGTGGGTAAAGTATATAACCTCTGCAGAGTGTAAAAACTATTCGAATAGCCGAGTCCGCGGTACTGGACAATGCTCGGGAATTACAGTCAAGGGGTAGAGTTTTGAAAATAAAATGAGGTTGGGAATGTAGACAATGTGATATGGAAATTGGTTAAGGATGAGAAATGTTTTACTTGAGAATAATTACGAAAGTTATTATGGGTATTACTTGTTTTACTGCTTTTCAATCTATTTATGATATTCATTTGTAAATGCTGTTTTATGCAAAATAGCCAATTCAGCCATCCAATTGGAATAAGCCGTGCATATAGTTATTTAGACTTGCATTCTGTGCACGACTTGTTGAGTAAGGTTGTGTACTCACCCTTGCTTTAACAAAACATCACCAGTTGAGGAGAAGTCTTTGTCTTCGAAGAAGGAGAAGTTTTGCAAGAAGGCGAATATCTAGGAGTTGAACCTTGTCAAATGCCTGTGGTATTTTGATGGGATTGACCGACGTTCTTCGTTCCGCTGCTGTTCGTTTTACTCTGAGTTGAAGCCATCTAGGCTTCACAATTATAAGTTGACCTTAAGGTTGTTCAATATGTTATATTAAAAGATGAATTCTTTATTTATTAATCCGTTGTGTATGATTGTGATATTCATCTTTGTTAAGCGTGGGCACTAGCTACCGATCACGGGACTAGTCTTTGAAAACGAGAGGGTTTCGGATTGCGAATTCGGGTCCCGACAGAGGTGGTATCAGAGCATACTGACTGTAGGTCTTGACCCTAGATAGTTTGGCCGTTCTTTAGGAACTTCGAAATTATTTTCTAAAGAGAACATTTAACTTGAAGAATAACAAGTTCTTGACTTATCTTATTCTTCCGTTCTTTTTCCCTTTGCTGAAATTTCTATCTTTCCCCGCCAATTTAAGTTGAAAATCTTACCTTAGTTGTCTTGAGTAGATAACGATATTTCACACTTTAGGAGAAAGCACTGGATGCCGTTGCTGAACCTTAAGATCAAGAAGACAGGAATCATCGAGCTTAAGGAAAGAGTGCCGATGAAGTGTTCAAGAAATTCGAAGAATCAGTGCTTGAGTAGCTGTTGAGACTTATGTGTGAGAGTCGCGTCTGTTTAAGTTAGGAGTGTTACCCTTTCTAGACGTTAGACATGTGTGCTTAGGTTAATTTGGTTTTCTGTTTGCTGAGTTTGCAGTATGTGTTGCATGGCCCTTAGGCTTTTGTGAGCAACCATACCAAGTTGTAAATAATGATTGTGTAAATTGAGGTTTTGGGTTAAACCTAATCCCCGTAATAGTTCTTGGATACTTACCTATGCTTTTCCTTCTTGCCTATTAACCATGGTCAGTCAACAGATGGAGAAATTATCTAGTATCAACCTTGGTAGTATTCCTGAAGCAGTCCAAGTCAGTTCAGATGTTGCCGCCAAGATGTCGATATAGAGCAAATGTTGACCAAAAGCAATCTTCAGTTCCACCGGCTGAAAATTCAACAGTGCGTTCTCAGTGCAAGTTTGCAAAGTTTATAGAACTAGGCAAATTAGAGGATCGTGCATGTACCCGTTGTGGAGTCATGGGACATACCTCGGACGAGCATCATATCAATTGTTCTAGTTGTGAAGGGAACCATCTTCTTGTAGAATGTCCGAATAATAAAATTACGTGTTTTCTTTGTGAAGGCCAAAATCATTGCCCAAGCTAGTGTGCTATGTATTCAGTATTGACCTCTACAATGCAATGTCAACGAGAAAATTTCCGAGCCATTATGGTTCAAGAGTTAGCAAAGAAAGGCATGTTGTCATCTACCCATGCCTTGTCACAGGAACAGTTAAAAGAGAAATACCAAGAATCTAGCAAGCTACCGCAGAAAAGAAGCAAGTCAAGGTCTCCAGTAAGATGTTTTCTTTGTAGTAAACAAGGTCACTATGCCAAACAATGTCCCCAGAAGCATCAAGCATCCACTTTTCCTTCAGTTATCCTAGAAGTCAGTTCGGTTCAAAGCATAACACCAAGATCGCAAGGTGAAGCATCAAAGAATCGATTATGCTATGCCTGCCGTAAAAGAGGTCACTTTGCCAAGCAATGCCCATTCAAATATGAAGTACCTTATGAAATTGAAATTGTTCTGAAGCTACCTCGCTTGAGCTCAGATACTAAGTATACCAAGCAACAATGGGTTTATTGTTCTAAGAAGCAGTTGGAGAAAAGACGGTTGACTGTTGAAGCTACCAATAAGTTCCAGAAGCCATGATGCTATACTCTAGTTTATAAGAGTAATGTCAAGGAATTCTCTTAGCAATTTCTATTTGTGGAACAAATGTACCCAGAATTCTAATCAAAAGTATTAAGGGCAATAAAGAATTTGATATGTCTTTGAGCATTCACTTCACTAGACAAAGTTCATGTGTATGTTGGCCATAGATCTTGAGTTCTCAGTAATGTGATGTAGAGACAAAAATTTGTTGATTTAGCATATTGAAGACCAGTACCTTTACTTCAGTGGTAATTGAAGCATTAATTCGCTATGGAAAGAATATCTAGTTGATATAGAATTTCCAGTCACTACTCGAGAACCAAACCGACAAAGATAGTATCAGACCAACAGATTAACAAAGATGTTATTTTTACCCATGCTTTTGAAAAGTCAATAAAGATAAAATTAATTCAGAATTTCCAGGATTCCAGGACTCAGTCATGATGTTAAGAGTTATCAGATTCATTTCGATCAATGTTCCTTACTCCGAAGGTCATTGGTAGTGAATTTGCAAGGATCAAGGGATCGTTCAAGACTTTGAAATGCCGTGAAGCAATTATCAATCAGCTTGAGTTCCTTAGATCAAGAGCTGTTCTCAAGAACCAACTCAATAGAAATAATGTTCAATCTTTGATCAAGACCGCATAATAGCAAGTCGTTTTCACCGTCAGGAGTAGCTTGTCCAGTTTCCAAAAGAAGCAAAGAATCAAGTGTCAGTGCATAATAAAAGGTTGCTTAAAAATGGAAGTTGTCAGCATTGTTAGGAAGAGTGCAGATTGTCTTTTAAGGGCCTCAGTGGAAGAAGTGTTCCATATGCCAGAAAGTAGATCCAGTTGAAGCCAATTAAGTTTGCAAAAGGATCTTGCCTACAAGGAGCAGCCTGTTAGAATTTGACCCAGTAGGAGGATGTTATTCAGTGTTTGACCTCGAAGCAATTCCGCCAAGTGTGCAGTTGACTGCAAGTGCAAAGAGTCTTGAAGATCGAGTTTCCCCGAACCTATTCTTTAGTCAGCCCGAATCTCGGGGACGAGATTCTGTTAAGGGGGGAGGTTTGTAACATCCCAAAATTTGGGTTTTCAAAAATTTATATTTAAATTAGCTTTCCAAAAATTTTACATCAATCTTATTTGATTAAAGAAGCTTAATTTAGAATTTTCTAAATCTAAAACAATTTAATGTGCCGTCTGTGTACATCAAGTAATTTAAAATTTAGTTTCTACAGTGTTCTTTGTATCTCAGGGAATTTTCCAAATTTGATATTTGCTAAAAATTAATTAAAATTATTAAATTAAACATTTGGATGTTAATTGGATTTTTATTTGGATTTTTAATTCGAATTATTAATTGTTTGGGCAATTCTATATCCAAATTCCTTTTCAAAACATTTCCAAAAGTCTCATCAATTAAAAATATAATTTGGAGACAAAATAAAAGATTTGGTTTTGCTAAAACTATCTTATTTAATATAAATAAACCTAAGGGAATTTATACGAAATTTCCTACAAATTTCAAATTATATATTTTCTAAAGCCTTTCCGAAAGCTTTAACAAAATATATGTTGATATAAAAATAAAATATTTGGTGGAACATCAGGGCCCCCAGGTTCAAGATCATTTACAGTGATTGTGTCAAACTAAGTGGTAGATGTAGTATCTCTGTAATGCAACAATTTGATAACTAAGTGTTGGATGGAACTCTGTAATGTGACAATTTTTTTAATATAGTACTGATTTGCGCTTATTTGCAATGTGTGCCAGAGAAATTATCTTGAATTCTTCAAATACATTGTACATGCATAATATATTTATTTGGCTCCAAATAAAAATAATTACAAATATTGTTGCTTAGATGGTTTATTCCTTGCTACCCATATAAGCGTAGCCATAAGTACAATCTATATGTTGCAACAAGCTATAGAAGGCTATTCGTCCATAGGTTGTACAAACATATATAAGCGTTGCCATAGCCCATCAATATCCATTACAGCTTAGCAACGGTTATTAATAGGACTTAACAACGCATAATTAAGTGTTGCAGTAGACCCTAGCAATGCCACTTTAGGCAACGCATAATTATGCGTTGGTATAGACCCTAGCAACGCATTTTGTAGTGAGGGTTCAGGGACACGGTGGTGGCGCGGGTGGGCGATGTGGCCGAATCTCAGCCGGACGCATGTCGCAGATCGGGCGGTGGAGCGTGCGCGGGCTGGCTGGGCCGGACAAATGCACGAGGTGGGCTGAGCGAAGGTGAAGCGGCTGGGCGGAAAGGGGAATAGGGATGGGCCAATGCGGAGGAATAGGAACGGGCTAGGCAAATTAGGCCCGAGAGGGTTTTTGAGAAATAAAAACAATTTTTGAATTATTTTAATTCTAGAAACTCAAGTAAATCCAAATAAATTCAAATAAATAGCAAATAAAATCAGAAAAAATCTCCAAAAATACAAAAAAATTCCTTGACGCATAAGGAACCCAACAAAAACTAGAAACCTTTGATTTGATGCATGGATTAATCAAATTAAATCTTTTCATTTTTAGAAAAATTTAGATTAAGCTTCGATTAATTCAAGAAAATGCAAATGGTTAAAATTTTCACTTTAAACATTCCAAAACTCAAATTTTGGGATGTTACATGCTGGTAGAGATGCATGAGGTATGATCTTTGACTTTATGGCATAAGCCCATATCCCATATTTGGATATTCGATAGTAGCCCCTAAACTCTGCTTACAAGAGGGTCTGTTTGAGCGCTTTGTCGATTGCCGCCAAACTCGATTTGGTCGAGCATTGCCTCGCCTGCTTGTGGTCGAATGATTTGAGCAAGTTAGGAATTGCTAAGTATCGAGTAGGATTGTAATATTGCGAAACCTCGCTCCAATTTTGGGCCTTCCGCCGTGAATGTTTTGGCCATCCGGCAGGTATCTGCGGGGGTGGTCGGCCCATTTAGGGGAGTGCTAGGGTTAGGGTTAAAGATTTAGGTTTGGGATGGGTATGTTTGGAATTTCCCCTCTCCACCTATTCCCCCACCCCTCTCTCTCTTCCTCTCTTTTCTTGTGGCTGGTATTCATTCTCCCTAGGCAGGATATCTTCCCCAAAGCTCCTGCTGGCGCCTCATTTTCTTCGGTCTGGCCTCTTGCGCCATGGGCTGAGCTTCCAGCTCGCTCTGCCTCGCCAAGGCCCGCCCGGCCCTAAGCCGGTTGCCATTTCATTGAGTCCCTACTGTCGCGCTGCCGTGCACTCAATCCTCTGCCGGCCGCGCCTGTTTTCCCGACCGGCACGCCCCGAGCTGCCGACACCACCTCCGGCCTCTAGCAGTGTCGCTTAGTCCTCCCACGGCGTCCTTCTTCCCAGCCTGTCGGCGCCGCCCAGCCTTGCTAACGCCTCTGGTCTTCCTCCTTGCGGCACCAATGAGAAGAAGCTATGGCAAGAAGAGTTGTCGGCGGCGCCCTCCTGGGCCAGCTCCGGCGCTGCCCTTGGCCTCTCTCCATGAGCTTCCTCCCCTCGTCAAGTGCCCTCTTGCCTTCTTGAGGTGAGTACACAGGTGCAAGTAAATTGGGGGTTTGGTTTATTGTGTATGCTAGGTGTTTGTTGAAATGCTCCAAAGTTTAATTCCCTCAACCCAAGCTACACAAGTATGAAGGCAAATAGCTGTCTATGGTTAGTCTACTACAACTGTGGTATCTCTTTGGGGTAACTCCTTTTATTCGTGTTTATCATCAACTTACTCCTCTTGTGGCGCGTTGGATTGTGAGCCACTCGAGGGTTAGATCATTGGCTAGGTTATTTTAATGAAGATTGTGATGATTATGTCTAAATTTTCCTTTGCGTCCATTTGGGGTGCACATGTGTATATGGGTGCTTGATTTATCGTGGATTTATTTGGTTGTCTATTTAAGATGCATGTTTTCCCATGCATAGTCGCTTCTGAGGATCATTAACTGACAATTTAAAGGGTTGACTGGAGCATTGAATTCTTAGTGTTAGTTTCTCCTATATTATTTACAACGACACTAGACATGTTCATGCTTTGGTCATAAATGGAAATCAATATTCATTTCTATGGGCATGGAGAAAAGAGGTTATATTTGAGTCTAAAGCCAATTTTATTTGCGTATGAGCTCCTGTAATATCATTCTTACCTTGGTAATGGTTGTGAATATTATGTTGTCACTCGATCCTTATTAGCTTTTGTATGGCTCAATTCAAATGTGTGAGTTAAGAATTTCTTACTGCCATTTGATTATGAAAAATACCATTGTATATTAGCTTAATTTGTTAATGGTTGTGCATAAGATCCCAAATTGAGAGAGAGCTGTTAGTGTGTTCTCCTATTATTAAGGTTTAAATGATTAAGTCATTTCTAGAGTTAGTATTGTCGGCGTATTCCACCTGACAGGCCCGGAGTCTACAGACCGGGTTTGGTTCGGAAGGAGGGCGTCTTCGTGGCTGGCTAAACCTAGAGGGTGAAAACCCTAAAGACACCCACGCGAGGGATTCCGGCGCCTATAAACTAGGAATGACACACGTATTTTACCCAGGTTCAGGTCCCCTTTTTTTTGCCTTGGGTAATAGCCTTACTTCCTGCTAGATTGTTTCGAGAGTGTGCAAAACTAGTACCAAGTTCTCAGGTTACAAGTTCTCTCTTAGACTATGCTGCGGAGCTCTTGCTTGCTCGGATGCAACACTACTCGACCGCTCGACCTCCTCGACCCCCTTTCCCATGCAACCGGAGGCCCTTATATAGGCCAGGCTAACGGCAGTAGGTAAAAAGGAGGGTCATCATGCTTATCTTCATACATTTATTACCCCTTCCTGCTGTCCTGCTCCTCCAAATTTCATTAAATGCCGACGCATGGCTTCGCCTGGTCCGCCCGGGATGTGACCCCTTCTTGACGGGTTGGTGAGAGGCGTTAGAGGAATGGGCTTGTAGCAGAAATCCTTGCAGTTTGACAGATCTGACACCGCTATCCTGTCGCCCAGAACGGTACGGCAGGAGAAGGAGCCTTCGAGGTGAAGCCACCTCGCACCACCTTTTTTTGTCGGCGGGCGAGGGGCTTTCGCCCAGCAGGCTCTGGCGCCACGTGGGCCACCGCCGCCGGGCGCCACGGGCCGGGCGCCCGGGCTTACCGGCGCGTAGGCGCGTTTCGCCACCGCCGCCGGGCGCCACGTGGGCTTACCGCCGGGCGAGCAGGCGTGTTTCGCCCACCGCCGCCGGGCGCCACGGGCTTATCGCCGGGCGAAGCAGGCGTGTTTCGCCACCACCGCCGGCGGGCGCCACGGGCGACGTGGCCTTCGGCCGGGCGGCAGCAGGCGTGCTCGCCCACTGCTCCCGGGCGCCACGTGGACTTGCCGCCGCCAGTAGGCGTGCTCGCCCACCGCCGCCGGGCGCCACGTGGGTCTCTGGCTATGTTGACCGCCGTGTTGATCAAGCGGCGGAGAGGGTACCCCAACAAGCAGAGTACGCCGACAAGAGCCCCTGCCCGCCCAGAGCGCTGCATCAAAGCTTACTTTAGAACCTTCATTAAATGCTTAGCGGGCTCTGGGTGGGGCCACCACTCATGAGGATACGACCGCCTTGCCTCTGCCAGATCAGAGATTTTTCTCGGGACCCGAGGCGACGACGATCTTGTCTCTTCGCAACCGCCAAGGGGGCGATATATAGATGGGTTCGCTCAGATCAAACGGTTTACGGCTTCTCCTTCCTTGCGCACCCTTAACTTTCGCTTCTTCAACCTTCTTGCTCGAAAAACTTCAACCTTTCTTCATCCCCATGGCACCTTCTATCCCCGCATCCACCGCGGACACCCATGCGGTGGGGAGGATGGCCATCCTAGTGCCAGAGGGCACTTTCCGCTTCCGGGCGGGGACCGCCACGCCGCAGTGCCTTTCCGACGAAATCCTCATCCATACCTGGGCTTTGATGGCTGGCCTGGCCCCGCCTTTTTCTGATTTCTTCCTTACCATCCTTCACTTCTACGGGATCCACCACCTTCACCTCACCCCCAACTCCATTGTCTTTCTTTCCATCTTCGCACACCTCTGTGAAATGTTCATGGGGGTGATGCCGAATCTTCCACTTTTTCGCCATTTCTTCCTCTCGCCGCGCCCAACGATAATGAGGTAGTGGAGCTGCTATTTCCGTCATGGATGGGATGGCCTCCGCTACATCTCTTTCCACCTAGGTCCAATCGAAGTCATGGCGCAATAATGGTCAGACATCAGGATGACAATGGCGTTGACGCTTGGACGTGCCCGCCGGGCAATGAGGCCTCCGAGGACCGGAACTCGCTAATCGAGGAGACGGCGGAGTTCACAAGAATGGTGACCCGTGATCCTCCGATTGCGGAAGCCGGACTATCTGGGGTCTGGTAGCCCGGACTTCGTGGGCGGAGAATCGGCCCTCTTCGCCGCCGCTCTCGTCCCTGATGGCAAGACATCGGCGACGACGACCGACGCGCACGTGGTCTTGGCCGTGAGTCTTCGTTCTTCTTTAGCTTTTTCTCGTGCACATGCTTCTTTTTGTGGTCTCCTACCAACCAGCAGCTACTTTTTGTCCATTGCCAGGCACGGGAAACTTGGATGAGCAGCTCCAGGGTCGATGGCTCTCCGTGCTTATGCAGCCGGTTCCGACCGGCACTTTTTTCCAAGCGGCGGCCCACCTTCGCCGATCTGGAGCATGCGGAGTGCCTAAGAGTCGGAGGTCGCTCCCGCCGATGGACTCCACGGGCCCGCCAGTGGTGCGACCGCGCTCACCGGTGATCGAGGACACGGCCCCCGCCAGCGATCGGGCCGCGGGCAAACGATCACTTGCCCCGGACACCACGGGCCCGGATTCAAAGGCCCGCGGACGCGAGCAGACCTCACCGCCACGAGTTTCTGTCATGCGGATCGCAGGGGCGGCCACAAGCCGCCCCAATCTCGACTTCATCGCCGGTGGCGCCGCCTCCCGCGGCGCCCGCCCCGACGTCTTCTCCTCCGGCGCCGGCCTCAACGGCCGCGGCGCCAACTTCTTCGGCCACGGGAGCCCAGGCCACCACCCAACAAGGTGGTCTCACACTCCCAATGGCCGGTCTCAGCTTGAGGGTACCGCCAAAGGCGGTCCCTCAGGACGCGCCAAGGGCGGAAACGCCCCCGGCGCCCACCGAAGCGCCAAGCACCTCCGCCCAGGTGCCTCCGGCCGCTGCCACGGAGAGGGCCGGAACGGATGATCCTAGCGCCAGCGCCTCCGGGAGCCTCGCCCCTCGCACCGCCATTGCTCCCGCTGAACGCCACGCCGAGTTTTTATCGGGCTCGTGGACTTGCACGGCTCACTGGCACCGCCTTGCCACACCCGTGCATGGGGCCGATATCGCCAGCTAGGTTGGCGTCGGTGAGAGGCGAGAGTGGGAGTGGGTGAGGCGACACGGCAGAGGCGGATTGGCGCAGAGAGAACCGACGCCGCCACCATGCAGACGCGGCCGAAGGGCCGAGGATCGGTGCAGAGGGGAGGCGGCGCCAAGACCTCGAGTTGGAGCTTCCACCCCACGGAAAGGGCCGATGCTCAAGAAGGCCTTCAGAGGGCGAAGAGGTGCCTAGAGCCCTTGGGGTGGCCTCGAACTCGCCGTTGAGGACTCGCGCCGCAATTCACCCACGCAACCAACCAAAGCCGCTGAAGCGCCCGGGATCGCTGTGGCCTTAGCCGCCGCTTCCACCAGAGAGAGTCGAGAGGTCGCGATCATGATCGCGACCTATACGCCGCTCGCTGGCTACCGCGACGCCGCCCTTGATCCCATGGCCGCGGTAACGGTCGGCGTCGAGGGAGATGTGGCGCAGGCGGAGGCGAGGGTGCGCGCAGCCGCCGAGCACGTGGCTGGGATGATGCAAGTTGAGCAGCCGGTCATGGATGTCTCCACCCCACTGGCCGTGGAAGGCGACGAGGACGACGACATCGACGTTGGCGATGAGGAGTGAAGGGCCGGGCAGCCTCTTGGTTCTTTTTGCTTTTCTTTCTTTTGTTTGATCCACCTGTATGTACAAACACTTAAGCGGTACTTAGCAGATCGAATATTTCTGGGTTCGGTACTATTTTGCATGTTCATTCGTTTTGTGTGATCAAGTTTGCTAGGTTAAACTGTTAGGAGGCCAGCCTTCTAGCTTAGCTGGAATGCCTGAGGAACGCTTAGGTTAGGGCAGTATCCCTGAGCTCCGCCAGTGATTACGCGTGTTTGCTGCAAACACAAGTAAGGATCACACAAGTCATACGGGACTTAGGCAAAAACGACCTTGAGTCCGACAGGAAACGCTAGACGTAGCTTGATCTTAGCGTTTGGTTTTTGCGCGGGATTGCCACTTGGTTCATATTATTCTGGTACTTGGACCCTGATGATCGCTTGAAAACATGCTGCAGCGTAGCGTGGCGAGGCAACAAGTTTCCGGATGTGTTTTTAGACCAGCGGCACTCGACGGTGACAACCAGCGGTGCTTCAGAGAGCCAACCCGAGGCGTACGAGCCGTGTTTGAGTACCACGTCTAACTTGCACCCCGGTCGCTTGGCCGCGCCGAACGTTAACGCTTTAGCGCATTTCCTCGTATCATGAGGGGCCATTAATTTTTGGTACTTGCGACAATCACGCGTAACTTGACCCATCTTAGCGCATGCACATAAGGAAATGGTCAACAATACGGTATGAAGCACTTATCTTGCTTTTTATATCATTGGGCGACCAGCCCCCAAGCGTCTGGGCGGCCACGGAGAGACTCGGGGCGACCACGAAGGAGCTTGGGGCGACCACGAAGAAGCTTGGGGCGACCAGCCCCCGAGCTCCTGGGCGACCACGAAGAGGCTTGGAGACTTCATGCAATGAGCCGGTGACTCCATGCCTTGGTGCACAGCTACAAACAGAATGAGCAGGCATATGCAAGATAAATCCGAACGATATAGGTCCCCGCATGGAATGAACCCTGGTCCCCTTTTGATTTCTAAGTCCTTGCGATTTTTTGGAGATCGAACCATGGTGTCAGGCGTCAAGGTGCGGGCTTCGGGAGGGGTACTAGACTAACGATGCTCGCGGTGACAACGGCGGTGCTTCAGAGAGTTAACCCGAGGCGCGAGCAGCGCTTGAGCACCGTGATCTAGCCCGCCCCGGCCGCTTGTCTTTGTCGGACACGGACACCGTGTGACCCAAGATAGATCACCAAGGATTTAGCAAACATACGGAACCAGCGACATTCATGCAAAAAACTTGCCGCTAAGGGCACAGAAAGGGAAAACAATGGTAAATTGAAAGCCTTCTAGGCAACAACTTTACTAACCGCCAGAAGCCACCAACCAGCCAAGGGAGAATCTTACCTCATGGTCGATCGGCGAAAGCAATAAGCACTTACAATTTCTTCAAGGATAGAACTTCCGCAACAACTCTATGTTATAGGAATTCGTCAGTTCTTCGCCGTCCTTAGTGGCCAACCGGACCGCCCCGGGCCGAGATACTGAGACCACCTTAAAGGGGCCTTCCCATCGGGGAGACAGTTTATGCAACCCGGCATGCGTCTCAATCTGCGCAGACTGTGTCGCCATCGCTGTGTTCTCAGAGACCCGGGTGGCGTGGTACCGCCTGAGACTTTGCTGGTAGCGGGCGGCGCGGAGAGCAGCGTGATCCCGCACCTCTTCCAAAAGGTTGACATCCTCTCGTCGGAGATCCTCTTGGTCTTCTTCGTTAAACACCGAGACGCTGGGGAACCGAAAGCGACATGGAGGGGAGAACACCTCGCCCAGACACTGTGAAGAAAGGCGTTTACCTGCGGGTTCGATCGGGCGTGGTACGGAGCGACCACAGCACCGCCGGGAGCTCTTCCGTCCACCGCGCGCCCCTTTTGTGAAGCTGGTCAAACGCCTCGCCTTGAGGCCCTTTAGCACTGGGCCGTTGGCTGCTCTGCTTGCCCGTTGCTCATGGGATGGACCACCGAAGCAAAACATACCTTGGTGCCCATTTCATCGCAGAATTCCAGGAAAACCGCACTGGTGAATTGGGTCCCGTTGTCGGTGATGATGCGATTGGCGACTCCAAAGCGCGAAGATCCGCGATAAACTTGACGGCGGCAATGCGCCGTGATGGCACGCACCGCCTCGGCCTCAACCCACTTCGAAAACTTATCGATGGCGACGAAGAGGTGGGTGAAGCCCCCTGTGGCCCGCGGGAACGGACCCAGGATGTCCAGCCTCCAGACCGCAAACGGCCAGGAGAGCGGGATGGTTTGCAGAGCCTGGGCTGGTCGGTGGATTTGCCTGGTGAAGAACTGACAAGCTTTGCATGTCCTCACCAGCTCACAAGTATCCTGGAGGGCAGTAAGCCAATAAAATCCCTGGCGAAACGCTTTACCAACCAGCGTTCGGCCGGACATATGGCTCCCGCACACGCCTCCATGGATATCAGAGAGTAGGTTGCTCCCCTCTTCCCGAGTGATGCACTTCAGTAGAACTCCGTTTCTGCCCTGACGATATAGGTCCCCACCTACCAGGTATAGCACTTGGCTTTGCGTGCAATCTTCTCAGCTGAGGCATCATCGTCGGGGATCACTTGGTCACGCAGGAAGGCTAGGATAGGATCCATCCACCGATCTTCCTCGTTGCGCCGGCGACCACTCGGTGCTCGCTGGGTACTCCATCAAGCTTTTGTCTGGCCGCCTCGGCAAAGACCGCCATTTTCCTCCCGACACAGGGGTCGAGGCGGCACGCCGTCTTTCCCCTGCACTGGGGGCTATGACAATGCACCGCCTCTCCACTCGAGCCGAGGTCGCAACGCTTCTTGCCGTCCCCTCCTCGAATCGGGGTCGCGACAATGCACCGCTGTCCCCACCGAATCGGGGTCGCGATGGGACGGTCGCGATAGTCTTTCTTCGAAGACTCCAACCGGAACAGGAGCCCTTGGGGACGCAAGCTGTGAAAGCCCGTCCGCAAGGTGATTGTCGCGCCGGGGGACATGGATATATCCCAAACCTTCAAAATGACGCTCCATTTTTTGGACCTCCACCAGGTACGCCGCCATGATGGGGTTGGAGCACTGAAACTCCTTCCGCGCTTGATTGATGACCAGCAGGGAGTCTCCCTTGACTTGGAGGCGCCGAATGCCCAACGCCAAGCGACATAATCCCACCAAGCAGGGCCCTCGTGACTGCCACGTTGTTTGTGGCTTTGAACTCGAGGGCGACCACGATCTTGGAGGATGTCGTCGGTCGGGGAGACCAGGACAACTCTAGCCCCCGCGCCCTCCAACCTGAAGGAACAATCAAAGAACAAGGTCCAGGGAGAGGGCGCGGGAGCTTCTTCAGCTTCTGGAGTGGCGGGAGTCCATTCGGCGGTGAACTCCGCCAGCTTCTGACTTTTGATGGCGGTGCGAGGTACGAATTTGAGGTTGAATTCCCCGCCCACCACCCATTTTGCAATCCGCCCTCTGCTTCGCTTTGTGAAGGATCTCTCGCAGAGGGTAGGCCGTGACCACGGTAATTTCCCGCCCCTGGAAGTAATGGCGCAGCTTCCTAGACACCACCAGATCACAGACAAAGATCATCTCGAGCTGCGGGTATCGGGTCTCCGCTTCGTGCAGCACCTTGCTGATGTAGTACACCGGCCTTTGGACGCCTTCTCTCTCCGCAATCAGCACCGCGCTCACCACCTCAGGGGTGGCGGCTATGTACAGGAGCAACGGCTCACCCGGTGCGGGGGAAACCAGCACCGGGGGAGAGGAGAGGTACCGCTTCAACTCTTCAAACGCCTTCTGGGCTTCTTCAGTCCACTCGAAGTGGTTTGTCTTCTTCAGCAGCTTAAACAGGGGCAAGCTTTTCTCTCCCAACCGGGCAATGAACCGCCCTAGGGAGGCTAGGCGACCGGCCATGCATTGGACTTGCTTGAGTTGCGCCGGCGGCTTCATGTGCTCGATGGCCGATATTTTGTTAGGGTTGGCTTCAATGCCCCGGCTGGACACCAGGAAGCCCAATAGCTTGCCGGAGGGCACACCGAACATGCATTTCTTTGGGTTGAGCTTCAGACAATTCTTCTGGAGGTTAGCGAATGTTTCCTCCAGGTCTTGGATCAGTTATTCACTCTTTATGATCTTCACAACTAAATCATCAACGTACACCTCAGGATTTCGCCCTATCTGGGGGCGAAAGGTAATGTGCATGGCACGTTGGTAAGTGGAACCAGCATTTTTTAAACCAAAAGCCATTCTTACATAACAGTAGACACCCGTAGGGGTTACAAAAGCGGTCTTTTCTTCATCTTCAAGTGCCATGCTAATCTGGTGGTATCCGGAGTACGCATCCAGGAAGCACAGCAGTTCGCACCCGGCCGTGGAGTCAACAATGAGATCGACCCACGGCAGGGGGTAAGGGTCCTTCGGGCAAGCCTTGTTGAGGTCGGTGAAGTCGACACACATGCGCCATTTCCCGTTGGACTTCTTGACGAGCACAGGGTTGGCGAGCCACTCAGGATGAGAGACCTCCCGGACAATCCCTGCGCTCAACAACTTCTCTACCTCCTCCCGAATGGCATCTTGGCGCTTACGCTGCCCCGACCTTCTGCGGACCGACGCGCCTCGGGAGCGCCGCTAATCGGTGCTCGATCACCTCCCTGGGGACCCCAGTCATGTTGGACGGTTGCCAGGCGAACACGTCGGAGTTAGACTGGAGGAAGGTGACGAGCGCGTCTTCCTATTTGGCGCTGAGGTTGGCGCCAATGTTGACGGTCTTTCGAGGTTCACCCGCACTCAGGGCGACCACCTTAACCTCACCGGCGGAGCCAGGTGAGGCGCGGGTCCGGGCCTGAGGGGCTCCCGAGGAAGTGGCGTCTGGGCCCGACGCAGTGGCACCGCCAGTCTGCGCGACCTTGAAAAGCAGCAAGCAAGGCCTCGGCCTTATCCACCCTGACCACAATGGGGCCAGCGGGCCCCGGCATTTTCACCACCATGTACGCGCAGTGGGTGGCCGCCATGAACCGGGCCAACGCCCGGCCGAGTATGGCATTATAGGGAGGTCAAGTCGGCGACTCGAAATCCACCAACTTCGGTGCAATAGTTATCCTCTACCCGAAGGTGACGGGAGGCGACCGACCGGGGCATCAAACCAGCCTCTGGGGCTACCCCAAGAAGGGCGTAGCTGGGTGCGATCCGCCGGGATCTCAAGCGCCAGAACACCGAGGAGGACAGAGGTTGATAGAACTCCTCCGCCCACCAAAGACGGGTAAGCCGCGACGTTCGACGGTGGGCGACACTACGACCGGGAGATGCCCCAGGCCATTGGCGCCCTCGGGATGGTCATCCTGACTAAAGGTGAGCGTTTGATCAGACCACTTCAGCATCCGACCCGCCTTCGAATTTGATGTGGTAGCACACACTTCCCTCTTCAGCCGTTTGTAAGCGGCGTTGGAGGGGAAGGAGGACGAACCACCATGGATATAGGCCACCACGTGATCGGCCTGCTGGAAGGCCAACGGGGGATCTTCATCTTGATCATCGTCGGGGCGGCGTTCCTTGAGCTGCTTCTCCACCATCTTGTCCACGACCCGACAATTGTCTAGGTCATGGGTATTGGTTTTATGTATCGGGCAGTAAGGCTCGCCCTCCTTTTGGTCGCGGGGTCGCTCCCACGCATCGCGGCGTCATCGCACCGATCGCGGCGATCGTTACGCCGTAACGACGGTCGTCACGCCGCTCACGGCCATCATCACACCGGTCGCGGCGGTTGCACTTCCGAGGCGCGGATCTTCTTCGTCGTCGCGCTTCGGCGGCCGGACTTGCCTGGTTTCTCCGCCTCACGCTTCGCACCATCTTGCTCAGACGGCGGAACCCTTCGAGGTCCGGCCTGCCCTGCCTTAGCCACCCTTGGGGCCAAGGCGCCGCCCTCGCCTCGCGGCCCTCGCACACTTATGTGCGAGGGAGAAGAGCTCGGAGGTGGAGCTGATGGTACGGGTGGCCATCTTCTCCTTCATCTTGCGGTCTTGTACGCCTCCCGGTTATGAAGGCGATGACGACCGATTGCTCGGAGATGTGGGGGATTGTGTTGCGGTAGTGGCAGAACCGCCGGATGAAGTCGTGGCGACTCCTCTTCTCTTGCTCCAGAGCGTGGAGGTCGCCCTCCACACCGGCTGCGCAAGGAGCCTCGAAAGTTGGCGATTTAAGAGGTCGCACAACTTACTCCCACGAGTGCACCAATCCTCTGGGAGATTTAGTAGCCAGAGCGAGGCGGAGCACTGTTAAAGGCTGTTGGGAGGTAGTTGGCCATGACCTTTTCAGATCCGCCAGCTGCCCGCACCATCGTTGTGTAGATTTGGAGGAACTCCTCCGGGTTGATGGTGCCGTCATATTTTTCTATGGCACGGACGGAACTCGTCTCGCCCACGCTGTGGCGCAGCGCCGAAAAGGCCTGGCACCCGACGCCGTAGAGGGAGCCGAGCCGCTCATCGGGAGCCTGGTCCGGAGACCGTTCATGGGAGCGCGAGGCCCGGATCCTTGGAGAGTCGGAGGAGTGAACCTCCTCCTTGGCCCGAGAATGAGAGACACAGGGGACACTTCATCGTCACCGCCACCGCTATCAAGGCAGCGGCGTTCTTGGTCCGGTGGTGGCGGCAAAGCGCATCGAAAGGTCATCACCGCATGCCGGCGGCTCTCGTCAAGATGAGAGCGGAGGTCCCCACGGTTCCTCGGGGAACGGGACCGTCTTCTTGTAGCGCTCTTTCCTTGACCTCACCCCCTGCCGTGGCCTTTTCGTTAGGGCGGCTGGAGGCCTGAGAGTGCCCTGCATGCGCTTTAGGTGTCAAGGTACGACCGGTACCTGACTGGCCGGGAGGCCCTACCTTAAGCTGTGATAGCACTTTGGTGTCCCGATCTTTCGATGAGAGTGATAACTTCGATTTGGAGGAATTGACTTTGACGATCCGACTACAACGTACGATGACGATGCGCCTTAGCAATCGCTAAACCAACTCCAGAGGGTTATTGATCTTGCCGCTAGCACGATCAACTGAACACGAGGTTCAATTCTCGCATGCAACAGAAGAACAAGCAAGAACAATGGTAAAGCAATCTAAAATTGCAAATAAAGATGAAGGATTGATAAGGTGGGGTTCAAACAAGGAGCTTCTTAGGCGGTTGTTGAGCACGTCTCGAAGACTCAAAATAGTAGCAATGGCTAAACTATCAAATAAACAAAACCCAAAAACTAAAGTACGGGCGGTAGCAAACAATATATAGATGTAAGTGGCAGCTAGGGAGCAGCTAGGGGCGTGCAGCACCCATGGGGGGGCGGCCAAGGGGTTGCCCTAGCGTTACATGGGCTTTGGGCCCAAAAGAAAGGTGGCGCAGCACCTGGAGTTTCTGGCCCGTGATACTCTTTTGTGATTTTCCATTGCTTCAGGACGAATTTGGCATTGGGGCTGGATCCATTGGAAAGTAGACTCCGAGATCATTCAAACGTGTACTCATGGGTCTCCAGAACCCTCCGGAATCAAAAGTTATGGCACTTTAAAGTCAGTGTTGTTGCTGAGGCCGAACTGGACTCGAACTCGGACTGAAAAAGTGTTCTGGATTGTTTTGCGTATTCCCATTGACTCGAAGGGAATTTTGTGGTGATCTTAGATCTGTTTGAAAGAGCACAACGAGAGCTTTCGTTCTTGTACTCGTAGACCTCCAGAAACCTTCTAGAACAAAAGTTATGGCCGTTTGAATTTGACCATCTCTGGGAGTCCGAAGCTGATTCCAATTTGCTCTTCCCTTCGGACGCGAACTCCCTTATGGTTTGCAAGTCTTCCCCAAGGTTCCTAAGAATAATCAAATCATGACAAGTATTAAATAGCATTCCATTCATATTATCACTAATGGGAAGGCTTTGGAACGCATTCACCGATAACTAAACTGCTGCGGCGCGAGCTCGAGTAACCGGTCCTTGTATAATAGCAATGGGTTCAAATTGATGTGTAGATGTGGTTGTATCCATGGAAGTGATGTCCTCATCATCCTCCCTTCTTGCATTTGAGTCGTCCTCGACTCATGCTCACCTTTTGCTCATCTTCAGCACAAAACATTCTCATATAGGTCTTGCATTTATTTAAATAAAATGGTAGCTCCGCCTCTTTATATTTTTTAAGACATAAAAATATTTAGAGGATTCACCGATAATTATCCACATAGCTCAACACTTCTTTCCAGCATATTATGGCTTGATGAATGCTAGCACTCTTCGATGCTTTCTCCCTCTTTGAAGGAAAACCATTCTCGGTTTTGGACAAGCCGAAACGAAGCAACCAACAAAAAGAACGTGTACACGGCAGAGATGTATATATCCCATATTTCATTGTTCTTTTGGATTCATGTGGGTTATTTTCAAAACAACACATGAGAAAATCAGATTTAAGCAAAGCACCTTTCCTCTAATTCGCCAATGATTTGTGGTTATAAGTGAAGCATATAACATCAATATTAGCATGATTTAGTTTGCAACTTGATTTGCAAATATAAGTAAAGCACATATCTATTCTCGACCTTTGATAAAGAATACTCATGTTTTGTGAGTCGATTCAATAACATGTTTTGTGGGCAAAATAACAAGTTCTCGCATCAAGTATGGCTCATTCATGTTATCAAATTGTAAACAAGCAAAATCAAACCATTCCAATAATGGTGACACAATTTTAATTGGCTTCCACGCATCAACTACTTACATGTTGATTTGTAATACAAGTTAATGTACTAAAATTCAACAATGTGGCAGCAAACTATGGGTATCACACTTATTAGGAAAATTTGATGGAGCCTCAAATGAAACAAGTTGTTGCTTACAACTAGAATTGCCCAAAATAGCAAGCTTCAATTCATCAAGTTTATTACAAGTTATGCATATTCTCGTAAACAAGAAACTTGCCATCTATGCCATATTCACCAAATAAATTGAATTTAAAACAAGAGGCATAGGTGCTAGACAAAGACTTAAGAGATGAAATTTTAGAAATCTTGTCCATAGCACAAGTCAAACTAATGTGCTCATTCAACATGATATAGCACAAAAACAGTGGCGGGGATATTCTAGCTATCACCTCCTTATATGTAATCAGCACCACATGAGCAAAATTATAAGCATGCAATTAGTCATATGGTTCTACAATTGTGGCACAAGGTGGTAGTTCACAAGAGTTATGTATAGTAGGAATATACTCACCAATTTGATCCTTTTCTTGCTGTAAAATCAGATCTGTACCATGGTCATTAGTTTCCTCCTCGAAGTAGAAATATCAAAACTTTCACCGATAACGCTGGTATTTTCGCTTGTTGCCCCTTCTTCAAAAGTAACCTGAATAGCGCATGGAACAACAACAAATGTAACTAACCGAAATAGATTGGATTGTGTTAGTAGAATCATCGTCACATATGCTATCCTCTACTTCACTCAAATTTTCTTGTATTTCTTTCACATTCTCGGTGTGTATGCTCTCATTCAGGTTTGGTGCAAAGGCATGCCACAGAGTAGCATTTAACTTTGTGTTAGCTTGAATTTTGGTTGATTGTCTTCTCTGTATCTTTCTTTCGCTTCTCGTGAAAGATTAAGTAAACATGACAAAGAATTGAATTCTTTACAAGATATCATGATCTGAATGTCGAAATCTAGTCCAAAATAAAAGTTATTCATGTAGTCTTTTCGGTCTCTTCTAACCCCTAACGCAAAGATCTATGTTGAAATTCTTGGTAGTACTCATCCACCGTTTTACTACCTTGTTTTAGATGTTGCAATTCATTTCAGTAATTGACGGGCAACATATGAAGGACAAATCTAGCTCTCGTAATTTTCGCTTTTGTCCATGTGCTAGGAATGTCCTGATTTTTACTCATATAATCATTCCATCAAATAGCAGCAAATCCAGAGAATCCACTAGTAACAACCCTAACCTTATCATGCTCAGAATTTCATGTTTATCAAATGATTGTTCGATGACTAATTCCCATGTAAGATAACCTTCAGGATCATATTTATCACTAAAAATGGGTACGGTAAACTTATTTTTGGTACATGTGCGATGCCGTTGTACCTTCCGTAGTGTTGAAGGTATGCTCAGACGTTCTCTGTATCTTGGAGTGTGAACTATCTCTTCTCCTAGGATGTCATGGCCCAAGCGCTATGACGTTGAGAACCTGCCATTGTTAGTGAAGACAAGAAACAAAATCACAAGTATAATGTTCTATCACTACATAGGATATGGACAAAAGTCGTTCAACTCTCAAACTTTAACCAAAGCTCTTACAAGTTCTTACCATGCAGCAGGAGTTGTCGGCCGTTGGTGGTATCAAAAGTTCTCCCAAGCTTGGATAAAGCGATTGCCAAGGGACCGAACAAACGTACGAGGTAGAATATGTGGAGCTTGGTAGGCTATGTTAATTTCCTATGCAATCTGATAATTCTAGATTTTGTAATGATAAGTAATGATCCAAACTAGAATTCACAAGCCCTAGTTGCCGATCTCAAAGATATAAGTGAATTTCAAGGCAACACACACGCATAAAGATAATGCAACTTAATGCAACCAATGGAATGAGCAAAATAAGAATAATTTCAGCACCAAAACTCGTGTTGCATAAGTTATGGAGAGACGCTAGCAAATTGCTTCAGAAAAGGTAAAAGGGCACAAGATTGCTCACTACTTAATACAATTGCACAATCTGAAAATGACAAACACAAATTAGGGTTTTGATCAATGTAGTCTTGCCGCCACTATTCTCTTTTCTTTTTCTTTTTTTTTTCTTTTTGGCCTTTTGGCTCTTTCTTTCTCTTTTTTAGTGACTTTCGCCAACACTAGTATGAGCAAAGTTTTGGAATCCCTAACTTGATATCACAAGAGTTATGATAGTGCAACGATCATAAGGAGCAGCCCCAAGCAATTTCAAATTGCTAGTCTCAATTGGGATCAAAGTATTCAAAAGGATGAATTGGTTCCCAAAGGTATGTACACTGATATTTTGGAACTTTTATGGTTGTAGATGCTACTGGACTCAACCAACTCAAAGGAACAAAGCTAGAACACAAATTGAAGAAACAAACCCCAAATTCGGCCAGAACTATGCAATAAGGTTGTTGCTGCAATTAAAGCTTGAGAATGACCGAATCAAGCTTGCTCACAATGTAACAAAATGATGGCACTGTTCTAAGCTTTAAAACAAGTATTCAAACACACAATTTGGAGCTCATATGTAGAAGTTATGGCCAAAACACTAAGGTGCATAGATTCAACAAAATTCAGCCGATCTGACCAAATCCGAATCTGAGTCAAATTCGGTTTGAAGGAGTCCGAATCACGAAGGACACCCCAAAACGTTTTTGTAGAGGACTCTTTAAGGATTCAGGAAAGTATAAAAACTTCTCAATCGGAGTTCGGATGTGAGAGTTATGATCAAAATACTGAACCAATCTGGATTGCAATTGCAACTTGCTTCCCGAATTTGATGTCAAGATTAAACAACCTTTTAGATAGAATTAGATTTCGTGCCCAACTAGGTTTTTGTGGAGCTTGTACAAAGGTTTCAGGAAAGTGCAAAAACACTTGAATCGGAGCTCATATGCAAAAGTTATGAATAAAACAAAGAACTGGACAGATTGGAATAAAAGCTACGCGAAGGAAAAACGATCAGCAACTAAAACAAGGACTCTAATGGATCAAAACCTAACAAAACTCACTAAATTACCAGATTGAATCTAAAGGTTGAATTTTTGTGGAGGATTTTCAATTTTGGACAGAAAACAAAAACTAATCTAGGGTACTGAATCTCTCACCGAGCAACTTGGCGCTCTGATACCACTTGATGGCACTTTGGTGTCCCGATCTTTCGATGAGAGTGATAACTTTGATTTGGAGGAATTGACTTTGACGATCCGACTACAACGTACGATGACGATGCGCCTTAGCAATCGCTAAACCAACTCCATAGGGTTATTGATCTTGCCGTTGGCACGATCAACCTGAACACGAGGTTCAATTCCTGCATGCAACCGAAGAACAAGCAAGAACAATGGTAAAGCAATCTGAAATTGCAAATAAAGATGAAGGATTGATAAGGTGGGGTTCTGAAACAAGGAGCTTCTTAGGCGGCTGTTGAGCACGCCCGAAGACTCAAAATAGTAGCAATGGCTAAACTATCAAATAAACAAAACCCAAAAACTAAAGTACGGCGGTAGCAAACAATATATAGATGTAAGTGGCGGCTAGGGAGCAGCTAGGGGCGTGCAGCACCCATGGGGGGGCGGCCAAGGGGTTGCCCTAGCGTTACATGGGCTTTGGGCCCAAAAGAAAGGTGGCGCAGCACCTGGAGTTTCTGGCCCGTGACACTCTTTTGTGATTTTCCATTGCTTCATGATGAATTTGGCATTGGGGCTGGATCCATTGGAAAGTAGACTCCGAGATCTTTCAAACGTATACTCATGGGTCTCCAGAACCCTCCGGAATCAAAAGTTATGGCACTTTAAAGTCAGTGTTGTTGCTGAGGCCGAACTGGACTCGAACTCGGACTGAAAAAGTGTTCTGGATTGTTTTGCGTATTCCCGTTGACTCGAAGGGAATTTTGTGGTGATCTTGGATCCGTTTGAAAGAGCACAACGAGAGCTTTCGTTCTTGTACTCGTAGACCTCCAGAAACCTTCTAGAACAAAAGTTATGGCCGTTTGAATTTGACCATCTCTGGGAGTCCGAAGCTGATTCCAATTTGCTCTTCCCTCCGGACGCGAACTCCCTTGTGGTTTGCAAGTCTTCCCCAAGGTTCCTAAGAATAATCAAATCATGACAAGTATTAAATAGCATTCCATTCATATTATCACTAATGGGAAGGCTTTGGAACGCATTCACCTGATAACTAAACTGTCGTGCGCGAGCTCGAGTAACCGGTCCTTGTATAATAGCAGCGGGTTCAAATTGATGTGTAGATGTGGTTGTATCCATGGAAGTGATGTCCTCATCAAGCTGGGCCGCGTCCACGAGGCCGGCGATGCTCCGCAGCCACGGAGTGTCCGGGGAGTCTCCCGCGAACTCCACCGGAGGGTGGTCCAGAAAAGCACAGGCTGCGTGCAAGTTCTGGGCAGGAGTGGCCGCCTCCATGGCCAGCCTGCGACGCACGGGCTGCTCCCCCGCTTCCAAGGGAACAGCAGCACCGCCTTGCAGGGGCGGGGTGAGACGGTCCCTCAACCGGCGCGATGACCGGGAGGCGCCTTGGTCGTCGCTCGCCCCCGCGATATTCTGATGCTGGGAACCCGCCATCTTCAGATGCACGGGCTTGCTTCTAAATCACGGACGCCGAAGTCCGCCGGGGAAACCAACCACTAGCCCCCTACCTGGCGCGCCCCTGTCGGCGTATTCCACCTGACAGGCCCGGAGTCTACAGACCGGGTTTGGTTCGGAAGGAGGGCGTCTTCGTGGCTGGCTAAACCTAGAGGGTGAAAACCCTAAAGACTCCCACGCGAGGGATTCTGGCGCCTATGAACTAGGAATGACAAACGGATTTTACCCAGGTTCAGGCCCCCTTTTTTTGCCTTGGGTAATAGCCTTACTTCCTGCTAGATTGTTTCGAGAGTGTGCAAAACTAGTACCAAGTTCTTAGGTTACAAGTTCTCTCTTAGACTATGCTGCGGAGCTCTTGCTTGCTCGGATGCAACACTACTCGACCACTCGACCTCCTCGACCCCCTTTCCCATGCAACCGGAGGCCCTTATATAGGCCAGGCTAACGGGAGTAGGTAAAAAGGAGGGTCATCATGCTTATCTTCATACATTTATTACCCCTTCCCGTGCTGTCCCGTTCCTCCAGCCTCATTAAATGCCGACGCATGGCTTCGCCTGGTCCGCCCGGGATGTGACCCCTTCTTGACGGGTTGGTGAGAGGCGTCAGAGGAATGGGCTTGTAGCAGAAATCCTTGCAGTTGACAGGTCTGACACCGCTGTCCTGTCGCCCAGAACGGTACGGCAGGAGAAGGAGCCTTCGAGGTGAAGCCACCTCGCACCACCTTTTTGTCTTGCGGCGGGTGCGAGCAGGGCGTGCTCGCCCACCTGCTCGCCGGGCGCCACGTGGACTTACCGCCGGGCGAGCAGGGCATGCTCGCCCACCTGCTCGCCGGGCGCCACGTGGACTTACCACCGGGCGAGCAGGGCGTGCTCGCCCACCTGCTCGCCGGGCGCCACGTGGACTTACCGCCGGGCGAGCGGTCGTGCTCGCCACTGCCGCCGGGCGCCACGTGGACTTACTCGCCGGGCGAGCAGGGCGTGCTCGCCCACCTGCTCACCGGGCGCCACGTGGGTCTGTCATGTTGACCGCCATGTTGACTGCTTTTGTGCGGCGGAGAGGGTACCCCAGCGCAGAGTACGATGACAAGTATATTTGCGAAATTTCTTCGTGCTACTAATTTAGGCGATATGTTGCCCTGGTTTATACATGAGGTTGATTAGACTAGTACGAATGATCATGTATGGAAATAAGGAGGGTGGATGAAAGTTAGCAAATGGAAAGTGAGTAATTAATTGCAAGTTTATAGTGGTGAACGTGGTTTGGGGGCCGTCTGATTTAATTGTATGACAGAAGCACTGTAATGGGTTGCCATGGCTTATTGTTGAATCGGATTAATCTAGTATCGCTGGCAACTCATGAATGCGAGAATTGGCTAGGTTTATGTGAGTGGTTATGGTTATGTTAGTGAGTGGCAATGATTGAAGGGTTGCATTTCATTCTTGTAAATTGCATTGTGCATTCATGATTGAAGAGGCAACCCATTCTGATGTGGGCCTCTGTGCTCACATGTAGTGGGCACGAAAGTCCTACCTCGTAGTCACATATACGTGGTTGTATGGGAGCGAGTCAGTAAGAGTAGGCACCCTCCACCACGGGGTGGAAGGGGAATGAGAGGGTGCACACCGACGGGTGTGCACTCGGCCATACCGGTATGTGCTAAAAGAGGAGAAGAGCATGCATGATGCATCATATGCATGGAAATTGTGCAATCTGCATTGAATTGTCAATGATGGATCATGTTTTATGAGTTGATTATGATGTATGGATATGAGACTCTTCTTTTGTATGGCATATTTGCATCTGCATTGCATTATAATGATGATTTTGAGTTAAATGGAAAGGTATTGAGTTGGATCGAGTCGTGGCCTCATCCAAAAAGATTAAAGAGATATGTGTCGGGGTTTAGTAATGAAGTGAAACAGGTGAGCATGCATAATGCAGTACATGATTGTAGATGTGTGATTGATTATTCAGATTCTGTGTTCTCATGTCTGTGTGATGTATTATGCATATTTTGTATTTCCATGTTTGTGTGATGGATTATTCAGATTCTCAGATTCTCATGTGCGTGTGATGGATTATGCATATTCGTATTTTCATGTCTGTATGCGATGGATTGTGCATATTCTCAGATTTTCATGTCCGTATGATGGATTGTGCATATTCTGTATTTTCATGTCTGGTTGCAAGATATGATTTATGTTTTCAGGTTATATGTTACGCTTCTTTATCGTGGAGTTGTGAACTCCGTCAAAGACGAGCACGGGGTTGGTTTGGAGAATTAATTTTGACACTTCGTTTTATCCACTTCTTTGTTCTTATGTAAGAATGGTTATTATGCTCTTAAGTAGGAAAATGCGATTGACTATGAAATTATTCTTTGATGTACTTATTTGAGTTATCGACTCACGCTTGTTGTTTGTATTGTTGCGGTACCTTGAACCGCATGCATTGGTGGGGGTAGTAGCACAATCACGTTTGCATCACCACCGCTCCTTCATGTTGGTTTATAGTTATGTTATTACTAGCTCGAGAAAATTCTTGTAAAAAGTTGTTTGCGGTTATGTTTAATGAGTCCCGTCTGTAATAATTATGTGGTGGGGTTGATTAATTTCTATTGGATGTGTGATTGGTTAACTAAGGACTGCTAGAATGATATCATAACTGCATATGTTTTTCGTCTCTTGAGTGGATGTCCCTATTTCTAGAGGTCATGCGAAATTTTGTAAAAATTTCGGTGGCTTAATTTTAAGCCGGTTTTAGGAGTTTAGAAGGTTGGTAGCATCCGTGGCACGTTTGGCGTCGAGGTGTTACAAGGATGTGCGAGTTCGAGCGCCCTGTTACAAGTCTAGCTCGAATGCTTAGGGTAACCTCACATCGCTCGATATTGACCAGTCAACTCGACTCTGAGTGGAGTTGAAACGATTGTCAAAAATTCTAAACATTTAGTAGTTTTAGCATTTATTGTTCCTGTCAAAGTCACGTGCCATACGATGGGAAATGAATCGTTGTGCCTAGAGACTTTTGACTTATAAATCCTTGGATTTGGAATAGTGGCTGTTTCATTCCTTCATCTTCAGTCTTGTTCTTGAAGCCTCTGTTTTGCCCGTTTGAGCCCATGCGTCGTTCGTGTTTTATGGGAGATCTTCTTCTCGTCTGCTCCAATGGCTTCTGGTCCTTCTGGCAACCCTAAGGCTGTCGCTTAGTCGAAGAAGGAGACAATGGTGACCAGGCTGGTCTTCAGCGATGAAACCTACCAGCAAGTATGGCAAAAATATAGAATGATGGAGAAGCATCTCGTGGAACTGGAGAAAGGTAGCTTTGTCCCTCCTCGGGAATTCTTCCACTGGAGGTCATCCATCGGTGAGGCTTATCTAACCCCTAAGGACGAGAACGAGACTATAGTTTTTGAGTCTTTCTTCTCTTGTGGTCTCAGCTTTCCCCCTCCAAATTTCTGCTTGTTGTTCTGGATTTCTACAGAAGTCAACTTTTTCACCTGCGCCCCAATTTGATTTCTATAGAATTCAGCCTTTTCACCTGAGCCCCAATTCGATTACAATGCTCAGTGTGTTAGCTCATCTTTGTGAGGCCTTTCTGGGCATCAGAACCAGCCTCAATTTGTTTTGCCATTTTTACTGCTTGAAGAGATCGACCAAAAATGAGGTCGTTGGGGGTGCTAGATTTCATCTCCACAGTGGTGTTGCTAGTGTTTATATCTCGATTCCAGTGACTTCTTTTTAGCAATCAAATTGGAAGAAGAGGTGGTTCTATATCACCTCGCCGGATACAGTCAATTTTCCCCTGGCTTATCAGCCGTATTTCCCGAGCTCCACTGACCTCTCGACGAAAGTCCCTCCGTCAACAGAGCAGAAGGCACATTATGTCGAAAAAATTGAGGAGCTGAGAAAAAGGGGTTTAACCAGTCCAATCAGGTGCTGCCACGTGGCATGGCACTGTGCTATGGTCTCGGTGCACTGTACAGCCGGTCAACCATGGACTAGAGGCACCGTGTTGTGCACCGGCTCATGTCATCGCTGACGTCAGCACCATGTGTCCACTCCTGATTGGTCTGATTCAGATGTGATCTAGTTTGCACAGCGTAGATCTAATGGCTCACAATACAACCTGATCTTTCTTCATCCAGATCTAATATAATGGCTACGGATCGTGGGCCACGCGGCGCAATCCTAAGCATCCAACTTGATCGGACGGTGAGGGGTACCCGAGGGGTTTACTACTTTCCAGAGCAATGTGGATTGATCCGAGGTGTCCACAAAAGATCCGACGAATGCCACTGCTCGATCTCGGCGATGGTAGTGCAGTGGCGCAAACTTATTGGGACTGGTGAAGATGACTACGATGGCGATGATCTGGCGGCAGAACGGTGACAAAACCCAGCGAGATTGGTTCAGCTTGATGCCGCGATCTTGGTTCTGGAACCCACACGGCGAGCGGCGGCTTGACGGTGGCGCAACTCAGTGAAAACAGCAACAGCGCGGGTTCGGACTTCGGCGTGGTCGCACGAGCTCTCTGGTGCACTTTGGCTGACGGTGCTTCAAAGTAATGCTGCGGCGTGCTCTGACGGTCCTCGGGAGGGGTACGACACACTTAAATACCCCCGGTGATATGCTAAATCCGGAGCCCTAACAACATACAATGATAGCAGTGTATCTACGGCGGACTCCGAGTCCTTGCCCAAGACGACAACAAACAGCTGTCCACACTACACCATGACCCAAATATAACGACAGATTGTCTGTTGGCAAAGGGCATATATAACGTCAGTTGGTCTGTCGGCAAAGGATTTACCGACAGATGGTGTGTGTCGGGGAAAGACCTGTCGTTAAAGACCTTTGCCGACAAACAAAACATTACTGACAGACAGTTTGTCGACGGTACCGAACTTTTGCCGACAGACAAATGTTTACCGACAGACACATCTTTAGCGACAGATAAGTTTTACCGACAGACGATCTGCGTGAGAAATAATATTTGCCGACAGACGATCTGCGTGAGAAATAACATTTACCGACAGACTGTTAGACAACATATTGTATTACCATTGCAACAGCATAATGCATACCATTGCAACAGCTGCATGAATCAATAATATGCACGTTTGGATCTCATTCAGATTTCAGATTTTCTTTGCCATACAGTTCAACACATGGAGAGAAAATATATATATTGTCATACAAGTGGTAGCAAAAGCCAAGATCACGTAATGCATTACACGTAAAATATATATATGCAAAAGCCAAGATCACAGTTAATGCATTACATGATAATGATCCAAAGAAGACTCCAAGATCATATAATTAGTAGTAACAAAGACTAATTGTCCAAAAGATTACAAGGGCTACACCTCTTTTGACATGTCACTAATTGTCCAAAAGTTCTAAGTCCATTAGTCCATCTATATAACTAGTCGGCTATACATGGATCTCCACCACTTCACAAAAAAATTCCTTTCTAGAAGCTCACCGACATCATCATTCCTACACACCCCAAAAGTTACTTTCGATCGATTAGCTTTTGATGGTCTCACTCCTGCACACCCCTGTAAAAGAATAGGTGATATGGTCATAATCAATTAAATAACCACATTTGGTCTGTTCATTGGAGTTATCGCTTATGTACAGGTATGAACAACACAGATATACAACATATGAAAAGGAAACAGGTCTGCATAGTTGGTTTGCAAGAGTTTGAGGTTTCTGATGTCCAGATTGTCAAAGAATACATCGAGAGGAAATTTCGCAAGAAGCACTGAGGTCAATGGGGCCAATGAAGAGTCATCACGCCTCATGCTATTCTGCAGTTGGTTGTCAAGAAGCAAATTCCAAAGGATCGATACAGGAGACAGAGAGATCGTGATGCTAATGAAGCTAAAAATACAAAGCTTGTGGGGAAAATGTCATTTATTGATCTTCTTTGGAAGTGAGCGTGGTGCCGATACAATGCATAATGATGCATAAACTAGGTATTTATTTTCATTCTATAGATCTGGACTTGTCTTTCTAGCACGCCTCTGTTGTATCATTTTGATTTAGTACTTACGCCTCAAGAATACTGACCTAGTACGGCTTGTGACCATCTAAGCTGTTATTGTACGTAATTGAGGGTGCAGAAATAAACAAGAGCCTTTTGGCTCTCAAGGAATGTATTCTAATCGGATAATGATCAAATACACATACCTTTCAGAGGAAGCAAGCTAACGGAGGTGCTTCGTGACTCGTAACGATAATGATTTCTTGCATCTCACCAAACTCAAATTCATGTGAGCACACACTAAATACCTTAAGATATGCCGATAGGTATTATTTCTTTTCAATTTATTGAATTTACATATGGTGTTCAATGATTTAGAAAAAACTAGTTATTAGTGTTACTTGATATTGCGATCAACAAACAGGTTAAAAGTCTTTCAAAGGTGGTGAGAAGCAATACCAATTAAATATGAAAAGAGAAAGAACTGCTTTTAGCAAAGTTGATCACAAGGAACTCTTTTAAGTTTTGGGGCTATTAAGGTGAGAGCTTAAAAGAAAATTAGAATCTTCAACTTGATATGAGGAGCTCAAAGGCAACTCACTAGCTAGTATATTTTTATTGTATGCTCAGTCTATAGCACTAAGATGCAGAAGACTGAATATGATATTGAATACAAAATTTCAGAGACCACAATGTCAATTGTACAGTTTAACCTAAAAGAAGCATTAGATCAACAAAAGAGATCATTTATACAGCACAACATGGTACCAATTGCTCAAACCAATAATGCACTAACTACTGGAATTCATGTTTCTTAATACCTAGTTCCTAAACCTCCTGGAAAGTAAAGATTGTATGTGACTATACCTGTGCCTTGGAATGAGTTGACTTCTTGGGAGCTCTCAGCTGCCATTGTCAACATCACATAGTTAGCATTTGAAGGTTACCATTACAACTAAAAAAGAAACAGTGAGTTAAATCTTACTTTATTGTTTGGCCATGCAATGGACATATAAAGAGCATCAGTCATGGTCTCCATACCATCATATGGACGAGGAAGCAAGGCATCTCTTTTCAACACGACATTCACAACAACTTCATAAAATTGAACTCCAAGAGGTTGACCTCCCACTAGGGCACTTGGATCGGTTGATACAATTGTTGCTTTAGCCACAGGGATATCATTTCTTATGACAGCATATAGTATAACATCCCTACCAACCTAAAGCATAAATATTACATTTTAGCATGGTGACAACTACAGAAAAATATTCAAATGAGTAATTAAGAGCTGGGATTAGAAGTCAAAGAAAATAACCAAGCTTTCTTCACTGCTTGAGGATTCATGGCTTCTTCTTGTGGTTGCATTGTTCATTGAAGGCATCCTTGGTGTAACAACTTTTTTACGGATAATGGAATTGTTCTCATCCAATAGTGTATTATCTATATCCCTATTGTTGTTAGCCACATCATGCTCCTCCTGATATGAATTGTTAAATTCTTCTAGTCTTTGTTCAATCCTTGGGCTCTACAACCAAAGCAACAAAATGTTGGATTCTCATTTTGTTCAGGACAACAAGAGATTGATATGGACATAAAAGACTTGATAACAACAAAAGAAAGATGAAGGTACGAAAGCACATTACAGAAGTATGTCTTGAGTTAGAAGCAGGTTGGGAACTTCCTTCCACATTCTGCATGCCTTGTGGTAGTAGCATACGCTCCATAAGGTTAAAACGTTGCTGCATTTGGTCCATGCGTTGGGTTAGAGAATTAAGTTCTTGCTTAGTTTGACTATGAGCTTCTATTTGTAGTTGAACTCTTGTTGGTATTCTTTTGCATGCTCCTGGTGTGCCCACATGTTGAGGAGTTGGTCCCTTCCCTAGAACACGAACACAACCTCTTGGCTCCTTCTCTCCACATACATGTGAAAACAAATCACCCTCCTGGACAGTTTTTTCCTTCAATTCTGGGTAGTTTTCTGCAACCTCTTTTAGCTTTTCCTACAAATGTAAATATTATGTAAGCAAGTAATATTCGACATGCAAGTGTGTTTTGCAAAAAAACATACAATTGTTGATTGAGCTTGTGGAATAGGTTCTCCATTTTTTTGTGAATGCGTCACAATCCAAAATTCATCTCTCCTGGCAGCATGCCCAAGTTTCTCACCCTAAAATGAGGTTTATAAGAGGTCTCACAGTAAAAAACATTATCCTACAAATCAGATATGTAATTAACTTTAAAAGACCAATTATACTATTTTTTTACCAATTCATGGCCAACACGAGCATGGCTTTTGCTACCACTTGTATGTAAGGTACGCAGCTTTTCTCGATTAGCTTTTCCTCTTATTGAACGGGCCTATACCAAAGCATAAATATGAATATAACTTTTCAAGCAACTACAACCAAAGCAAGTAACATGACATATCTTACCTCAGCCTCTGGAGATCTCCAATGATTAACAAGCCACTCCCAATCATTCACATTAACTCTTTCGTCACGCTTTGCCATAAGTTCTTCGTCAGTCAGAGTCGTATCATAATATGTCTTTTTTAAATCAGCCTTAAAGTCCTTCCATTGCTTTGCTGCTGTTGCCAAAACATAATACATACCCGAGGTGTCGATCTCATAATATGACTGTTTTAAAATGAAAAATATTGTTTCAAAGAGGATATACAAAATAAAACAAGAAAGATAACTAACAATCCACCTACCGTATAGCAATCCACACTTCTAGCTTCTTTTTACATCAATTTCTCTCCAATCATTACATGCAACCGATATTTTCTTTCTCACCATTGTTCCAATAACATTTGCAATTTCTTTAGAATCACGCCCTACAGGCTGACCGTATTCGTTAAGGACAATTTTGATTTTTGGTTGCCCCTCTCTTGAATATATGCTTTTTAGTGATACCCCTTCCATCCTTTTTGTTTTGTTGTTCATCAACTTGACGTGCAACAGCTTCTATCAACATCCATAAAATACTACCATATGTCAATTATACAATCATGATCTGAATTGAAAGAAGTAACACATATCTAACATGATTCCATACCTTCATCATCACTCATTGGATCTTGATGTGGCTGGTATTCAGGATCTCTATCAACATGTTCATGTTCCTCTATGTTTGTCCTTAACCTTGACCGCAAGTTATGATTTCCATGTGGCATCAAAGTTGTGCATTCAGTTGTCTAGAAAAGTTAACATGCTTGTCAATTTCATGATATATGTTGTAGACAAGAATGAAATATGGCTAAAAGTGACAGGCACACATGACCTTAGCAATTTTCATAGGCCGGTGTTGAACACTGACATTGCTACTACCCATGGGTGGGAGGTTAAGAGATTGCAGCTTCTCATTGTTTTATGCAATTACACCATTCCGACATATTTCATAGTCAGTAAGTGTGCCTTGCTTACCCTTCCCTCCTTCCTTTCTTTATCTCTTCCTCGTACGTTTTCCATTATTTTTCCTGCAACATGAGATTAAAAAGTAGCAAATATTGATTAAAATATTCCACTACAACACAACAATATAGATATACATGACTTACTTTTTAGGTTTATTTGCACCAACAATTATTCCATCTATATCTGTCCTAACACAAGTAGTACCACCAACAGAGATATTCATAGGTAAATTAGTATGCACATCAGGCAAAATTATAGGCATTTGAGGGTCATGCTCTAAATCTCCATTTTCAGCTTCACTCATGTCATAAAAGTCACGTGGTTTCGATTGAACAACAGCAAACCATTCAGTATCAATAGGGTCTTGAACGTAGTACACTTGAAAAGCTTGTGATGCCAAAATGAAAGGCTCGTCAGAGAGCTTGTCACCGGTATTGAATAAATGCTTGAAATTCACAATAGTAACCCCAAATTGATCTTTTTTTACCCACTTGTCTTGTGTGCGGTTGTCAACCCAATCACACTTGAAGAGCACTATCTTCCCTTTGTTGTTATAATTCAACTCAATGATTTCTTTTATAATACCATAATATGTCTTGTTTCCTATTATGCAAGAATCATTATTGCCCCTTTCAAAACATGTGGTCTGTGCAATTAAAGATACACCACTACTTTGAATAGGTCTTCCCTCATCATAGGAGTGTGTATGAAAATTAAACCCATTTATGGTGTAACTATTATATTTAACTACAACCATGGATGGCTCTTTGGCTAAAATTTTTGTCTCTTTAGGTTCATCCTCACCCATCTCAGCCACCTGCGATTATGACATATTTCTTGAGCTTAATTTATTAACTATAACAAATTACACATTAGTAGGGGCATTTGCATACTTACATGCAATCTAAACCACTCATGAAAGGTTTCGTGATGCATACGATTGATTTCTTGCTTGTTTCGAAGTCCAATTGAGGAAAGATAGTTAATGTGCTTGCTGCAAGTGTTCAATTTGTCATTTTAACAAAAACAAAAAATTTCACAATGCTAAAATAAATTCAAATAGCTTACTTCAAATAAGGATCTATATTGTCATAGTTGAATAGGACATATCTATGAGCTTGTAGCCAAGTTTTGTGATCTAAAGCCACACTGCATTTCCCAGCCAATCCTCGACCAAGGTTGCGAAAGAAAGGAGTAGTACTACCAACTTCCACATGCAGGCCTTCATCATTTCTAACTTGTTGAGTAAATCGAGTCATCCCATTTAAATAGCGAGAACAGAATGTAAGACTCTCATCGAATAAATAGCTCTCTGCAATTGAACCTTCTGGATGGCTTCTAGTGCGTACATACCCCTTACACCTCATCAAAAACCTAAATCCAGATTGCAAATAAGTAAATTTGTAATAGGGCATGACTACGATTCATAGATTAGTTGTTCCAAAAAATTACCTCTCCACAGGATACATGTTACGAAAATGTACAGACCAAAGAATGCGTGCTTGAGCGGTAGATGAACCATCAAGTGTATCATAATATCAAAAATGATGGTAGGAACATTGTCTCAAGAAGGCATAAGGTCTCAGCTATCTCAGCCTCTAGTTTTTGCATATCACTTACACGGATAACAGGTGAGTATATTTTCTTAAAAAAATTGCTCACACGGATCAATGCTGCAGTAACATTTTCTAGTAAAATCCTTCGGATAGCAAGTGGAAGTAAGTGTTGAAGAAGAACATGGCTGTCATGACTCTTAAGCCCAATTATCTTTTTCTCATTGACAATAACATTACGGCAGATATCGGATGCATAACCATCGGAAATTTAACTCCTTTAAAACTTCACAAAACATTTTCTTCATTTAGAACTCATTGAGTATTGTGGAGGTAAGTAAAATCTATCTTCTACTTCAATCGGATGAAGATCACTTCTTATGCCTAGAGCTTGAAGGTCCAACCGAGAATTCAAATTGTCCTTAGATTTCCTGTCCATACCCAACAAAGTATTAATTATGTTATCACAAACATTTTTCTCAATGTGCATCACATCGAGATTATGACGCAAAAGCAAGTCCTTCCAATATGGAAGTTTGAACCAAATAGACCTCCTTTTCCAGATTTTAATTGGATCCCCATCGCGCTTTCGCTTTTTTGTTAGCTTCTTTCTAGATGGATCCTTCCCAAAAATTGTTTGCATGCCTTCTGTCTGCTCTAGAATTTCCTCTCCAGAAAGTGGACTAGGTGCTGGCCGAGACTCAGTAACACCATTGAATGAATCAGCATCAAACCTAAATAGGTGGTTTGCATGTAGAAACCTACGATGCCCCATGTAGCAAGTCTTGCCACCATTTTTCAGTCGAAGAGAACATGTAAATGAGTGACACTCAAGGCATGCTCCTTCACCAGAGGTAGAACATCCAGCCACATATCCAAGACCTGGATAATCCGAAAGGGTGCATAATATGGCAGCATGCAATTGAAAGTACTCACCCTTGGAAGCATCCCATGTTCTAACACCATGGACAAACATATCTACCATATCATCAACTAGTGGCTCCGCAAAGACATCCATATCACTACTAGGAGCATATCGACCAGGAATTATCAAAGAAATAATGAAGTTTGGTTGCTTCATACATATCCAAGGAGGAAAGTTGTATGGAATTAGAATAAAAGGCCAAATACTATAAGAAATATTCATGGATCTGAATGGGTTAAAACCATCTCAGTAGCTAATGCAAGTCTAAGATTGCGACTATCGAAGCAAAATCTGGATACTTGTGGTCAAAATCCTTCCAAAGAGGAGAATCCATTTGGATGCCTAAGCAAACCATCTTTTGTGCGCTCTTCATCATGCCATCTTGTTTGAGCTGCTGTTCTTGAGCACATAAACAACCTCAGAACCTTCTCTTTATTGGAAAATAGCGAAGAACCTTATTAGGAACCTTGTGTGTGCGTTTCCCATCTAAACTCTTCTTTTCTCGATTTCCATCGAGAAGTTTTACACTTTGGACAACTATTAGCATTAGCATTGTCCTTCCAATAAAGAATGCAATCATTTATACATGCATGAATCTTGACATATCCAAGTCCTAGGCATTTTATTGTTTTCTTAGCTTCATTGTAATTCCTAGGTAGTCCTGACCCTTCAGGGAAAGCTTCATTAAGAAGATCTAGTAGTAGGTCAAAACTCTTATCGGACCATCCCCCAAGCAATTTGATGTGAAGTAACTTAACTATGAAATGTAACTTTGAGAATTTGTTACACCCCGGGTATAGCTCTTGGCCATAATCATTTGAGAGCTTCTGAAGAGCATCTAGATCTTTATTTGTTTGCTCTGAATCACCCTCATCCTCAAAATCCCCACCATAATCTACGCCGCATGCTAAGTCTTGAAGCAAATCAGATATATCATCATCTTCACTTGACTCCTGCATATCTCCATCCCCATCATTCTTAGCAGTAGCTTGTCCATGTAATATCCATGTCTTGTACCCTTCTTGAAAGCCCTCACATATTAAATGCTCACGAACTTCGCATTCATCTCTCCAAAATGAACTAGCACAAGTTCTACAAGGGCACTGAATTTTGTTGCCTACTGATGAACTAAATGCATGATGTAGGAATTTGTCCAACCCTTCCAAATAAATTTTACTGTGCCTACATGCAGCGTATTAATATGTATCAGATTAAATAAAATGTGTGTGAATTGTAAAGACCTAAAATGGTTTGAAGTGTTTCCTATACCTGGGCTTATCCACCCACTGTTTATCCATTGGCACCTCTGTTTATTCCAACATAGATTCCACTGAAAATGTATAGTATTATAGTACAAAACAACCATATTAGTTGGCGCTCGCAAGTCAGATAGCTTGTAAAGTTCAATGATTTCAGTTCCACACAACATATATCCTATGCAAACATCTATAATGTTAGTTTTATCATCCATTAGTAGGGAGGCGCCAACAAAGTGTCAATTTCATCCTCAACACCTCATGGCCACCATGGCTTTTGATCCCCAAATCATAATTTAATGAAGCAAAGTAAATGAAAATATTGCATTACAAACACGGTGATATAGAAGTCCACGGTATTGTTGCCGTCCTTGTCCCACAAACAAGTTCAAACTCCCAATATGGTGATTCGCTCGATCGACCCTCCGACTTCCTAGCTTGATGGTGATTCTACAACATTTCATTGTAAACAACCTCAAAACATAATTTTGGAGAATACCATATATTTTGACACTTCAAGCATTAAATATGCTCATATCTTCTTGGTGTCAAGTTGTAAAATAGTCAAATGTTAACATGAGACAGCATCATGACAATAATATTGAGACTTTTTGGATGCTTGGGAAGTACCGTAAAGTCTCCACTTAGAAAAAACAACAACCGTTGATTAACAAATAGTACTTTAGGTATGATGCTACGTAATTACAGGCGGTTTAGTAGTTGTTGACTTTCCTATCCTCTGCCTAAGTGATCAATTGATGTTACTCCTCCATTAGGCAAGTAAACCAATCAAGACTACAAAGCAAATGAAGGGGTAAAGAAATGAAGGTCAATAAAGTATTTGGAACCTCCAATTAAAGAAAGCATGAGCGGTTAGTAGGCAAATAGATTCGAACCTCCAAGACTCCATAACCCTATCTCGTAATGTAAATCCAAACAATTGACCTTTGCAAGTGCTTTTTTAACTCTCTGCTTTTGTTTTAAAATCTTGTAATCATCACACAACTTAAGCACTGCCCCATCAAGACTCGGACCATCGACATAATTAATGAATGGACATCATGACTTCCAAGCATAGGATACAATATCTTGTTTGGTTGACAACCGATGTAGCAAAATGAAAAAGAAAAAAAAGAAGAGGAAAGCCGGAAGATGAAGCTACAAAGTGTTTTAAGCTCTTACAGGTTTTTTATTTATACTTAGAATGGATTTAATGAAAACCGAATAAATGTGCATCTTCATTTGTTAACACTATAGCATAATTTAAAATAGCACAAAAGTTTTTTTGTGATACTATAGAGCTCAAAGTTTATAATGTATAGCTACGCTGCACAATTGAAACCTTTAAGAACAAAAAGAACCTTAGCAAGCATCATAGTATTCACATAAATAATACCAACCTAGGGACAGGAGATTGCTGAAGGTAACCACCAAGTCTACTTATATCCTGTCAACAGAATTCAAAGACAATACTTAAGAAACATGAAAAGCAAGTTCATCTGCAATAATAATCAAGTTTGATGAGAACCCAACAAAGTAATTGATGTATATCATTGAACATATCTGAAGTAGGAGGTAACCCAAGGAACGATTGAATCCTACCCTTTCTTCTGAGATCATGCATGTTTGTGCATCTTGCCGCTTAATCACTGAACCAACTAATTACTGTTAGGGATCCCCGACAAAGACACATATCTAATACTTGAAACCAATCACTCAAAACACTTCATAGATAACAGATTACACAGAAAAATTTCCAAACATGAAGACTGAGACAAGCATTGCTACGTTTTGGGACTGAAGCACAAAACTCTTATCGCCATTAAGCACGAAACTTTTTCTCGGTGCTGTTGATTCTCCCTGTGCATGGATTCGATCTTCTCGTTTTGCCCCTGCAGCATGATATGAGGTATATAATACATCATTGTATTCCATGATAACTTAAGATTTTAGACTTTCAGTTGATGAGAATAACATACAATAGCACTGTAAAAAGTAGATGCTAAAAGGGAATACAATGCCTTAATGTACATGTTGGTGAGTTCAACTTCAGTTCTTTCAGAAAGCAGTGTAATGAATAGGAAAAAAGTGCGTGTTTATAAAAAGGTGGCTGTCATCAAATATTTGTTATCAAAGTCACAATACTTCAAATATCAGTTGTAGTATGTAAGTTTGAGTCAACTGCACCAACAAACAAATTCATGTTTTTTTGTAAGTTGTAACTAAAAGTGATTTAAGTTGCTAACCAAAGTGAATCATGTTTTTGGGTAACAAAGATGCAATTATCCTTCTATTAGCTTTCAGAAGATATCCAGTGGAGAAGAATGTGAGTACAGAAAAAAAATTCAGAACTTTTGTATCTAGAAGTCTGGACGATTATTCCTTCCTTTGAAGACCTATGAAGTCTCATTTCTCATTTACCTTTATATAATAGCTTAATTTTAGTTATCAGACATATATTTCTACATGCTTCAAGCAGTCATCAATTAATTGCATTTATGAACAATCTTTAAACTACCCTAATATCACTATATTCAGATCATTACTCCAGAAGGCATAGCTAATGTATAATTCAATTCACTATCATGCTGTGATATTGATGTTGGTTTTCTTTCACGTGATCGAGTTCTAGTCAACTTTCTTGGCAACAATGAATTCACTAGTGAAATAATTCCATTGATTCAGCAAAATCTAGCATCGATCCCTCCAGATGCATTGGGCTTGTTAAGCATGTGAAACTAGCATGCCCCCACCTACTATTTTCGTGTCTCATGACAATAGGAATGAAAGACTACTCAACACCGAAAATTTTAAGGTGGATTTCGAGATCGTAATATCACAAATGCATGCTCTTTGTTGAATTTTATAAGTCGTTGTTTTGTCTCGATCTGAATGCATGCCCAGTAAATTATAAGTCGTTGTTTTGTCTCGATCTGAATCCAAACAAAAAGCGTAATCGGTCATGATGACACAATAACGACCTCAATATGCAAGATAGTACATGAGGAAAACAAGGTATTGCAGAGTAGATGTTCTAATGGTCGAGAGCATAAGAATCGATAGAATAAGACCTGAAATTATCTCGAGAATCCAAGTGGCATTTCAGCAGAAATGGCAAAGAGCGGATACACGTGGTTCGCTAGCTTTGACCTCCATGTAGAATCACCACCTCGGACTCTTGGTAAAAAATCCCTAATCTAAGCAAGCCAGCAGTTGATTCCTAAAACCCGTGCATAGATTGTGACCAACCATGTCACCATGTGTTCTAGTGTCCCACTAAACAAGATTCAATCAAGAAGGTGTTCACGGTTCGAGTAAAGTGAAAGGAGGGAAGAGAGGAGAGGAGAGAGTGCAGTTGCGAAGTGGCGAACCGGCTAGAGCGGATGAGGTCCCTCGGCTCGGGTTGGAGAGGTTGCGAGGCCCGTCGCGTGGAACTCCCACGACTTGAACTGCGCCGCCAGTAGTTCGCTAATCATTGGTAGGAATTTCCCACAAAACACCGATGAAATTTGTTATATAAATTGTCCTCTATTTCCACAATTCGCACCAAAACTCACAACCTAAAAAAATCAAATTTTAAGTAAGAGTTCCAACTAAGAACAAAATCTGCATGCTATTTGGCTCACCTCGATGTCCTGCATTTACGAGCCTTGGTCCTTGGGGAGAGTTCGTCCCCGAGCACAAAGCGCCCTCTTGGCCTCAAACCCAATATATCTGCTTGCCCATAGATAACCGATCTAAAGGCTTATCGAGGCAGAAGATGAAGCGCACAGATGACTCTTGATTGGTGAGCAACGCCTGCGTCAACAAGCAGGGGCGAGCTGGTGCTGTGATTGGGGGGGGGGGGGCGGCTGGGGCGGAGCAGCAGCAGGAGTGGAGCTGGTGGCGCGCGATTGGGGTTTGGGCGCGGGCGCTGGGGCGGAGCTGTTGGGGCGATGAGGGCGGAGCTGGTGCGGCGATGGTTGGGGCGGCGGGCCTGTGGCGTGAAAGGGGGCGGCGCTCCTTCTTGTGAGACGATGGGGATTTTGGCTGGGGGCGGAGAATTAGGGTAAAGTAGCGAACCAAAAATTTTGGCCCAGCCCGCGCAAGTTAGGGTGACTTCGCGCGCTCGTGAACATTTTCGGCGGGACATATCAATCATTCTCGATAGACCGCTTGACCGTGTAAATACCACTACCGACAGACAGATCGACCCTATAAGTTTTCAGTTTTGCCGACAAACCGTTTATGCATACTAAGCGATTATCGACATACAATGCTGCCGTTACGAATTACCGCGGTATCGCTCGACATTGAACATCAACCTTTCCCGACAGAAGTCTATCGCTATATTTGTGTCATGGTGTAGTGCCATCTCTAGATCAACGGCCATGATACGACATGATCTCAACCGTCCACAACAGCTCAACAGTCCGGATCAGATACGCTTCCAACGACACAATCTAATCTCAACCGTCCGATTCTAATCCAATGGCACGCGCTTCCCTAGGGTTTCACTGTTAGACACGGTTGATCCAGTCTGTCCGATGCCCGATCAACGACCACAGGTGGCGATTCAAGAAACTAGGCTCACGGTCGCACAATGGCCGGGTCGGGCGAAACGGTGGCCGGGCTTGCCCAAGATCTTATTCACGCTGATTTACTCAGGTTTACTCGATTTAAAATAATTATAGAAATTAGTTTGATTTATTTAAGGTAATAAAAACACCAGGAAAAATCCAAGAAAAATCTCAAAAGTACTTTGAGACATTATGGACCCAAATAATATATTTTTGATTAAACTTTATTTAAATTTTATTTATAAATAATTAGTTTTCGACAAAAGGCTAATATACTTAATTTAAATTATTTCCTAATAAATCTAAGAAAAATCTAATAAATCCAAAAAATTCGCAGAACTGATAAATTGCAATAAAACACTATTAACTAATAATAAAGAGTAAATTTTGGGATGTTACAAACCTCCCCCCTCAACAGAATCTCTACCCCGAGATTTAGGGCTATCTAGGGAACAGGTTTGGGAATTCTGCCTTCAGGTCCTCTTCGTGCTCCCAGGTTACTTCATTCTCTGAGTGATTGCTCCATTGAACTCTGCAAAAGTGAACAGACTTGTTTCTGGTCTTGCGTTCCATCATATCCAAAATCTTCATTGACTGCTCCCTGTAGGTTAGATCCTCCTGCAACTCAATTGCTTTTAACAGCATCTATTCTGGTGGCACTCTGAGACACTTCTTGAGCAGCGATACATGAAACACGTCATGCACTCCTGCCAAAGATTGTGGCAACTCCAACTGATACGCAACCTCTCCTTGACAGCTCAAAATTTTGAATGGCCCCATGAATCTTGGTGCAAGCTTTCTCTTAACATGGAACCTTTTTACTCCTTTTAAAGGAGTGACTCTGAGATACACGAAGTCATCTGGCTCAAAGCTCATATCGCGGTGGTGATTGTCAACGTAACCCTTCTGCCTTGACTGTGTAGTTTTCAACCTTTCTCTGATCATGGCAACTTACTCTTCAGCTTCTTTGAGAATATCAGGCCCAAACACCAAGCGCTTTCCTGTTTCATTGCAATTCAATGTGGGGTACGGCAGGCATGACCATATAAAGCTTCAAACGGTGACATTTGCAAGCTAGCCTAATAACTATTATTACAGCTGAACTCTATTGGGAAACGCAGGATGCTATGCTAGCATATAATCAAATTCTATCACGACTACCCAGGACACCCTGCAAGCAATTGATCACAGATCGCATTACCTTACGACGCGCAGTGCAGCGGAAGACGAGTCGATGAAGCCAGTTCAATCGATCCGCGCGTCGTGGAAGTAGCCGTACATGCCACGCCTCCTCGCTGGTTCTGTAAGGCCTTGCCACTCCATGGCCAAGCCCCACGACCGGATTGTAGGCGGCGTTGAGGTAGACGAAGCGCCGGAAGACCTCGCGGAAGTTCGCGACCTCCAGGAGTAGTCTGACTTAAAATGGATGCCCAGGTCACATACGAGCTCCGTTTTGGGCGTTCTAGCACTCGTTTGAAAGATAACGAGATAAGCTTTCAAACGCATCCAGTCTTGCCTCCAAATTCCTTCTAGATCAACAGAAATCAAGAAAACAAGATCATATCCAGAAACTATGCGCGAATCTGATTGCGCCTCCTTTCATGTTCGCTTCGATTAGCCCCGCAGGTGCAACGCCTCTACGGTATCCACATGTACAGGGATTAGAATCCATCCACGGGGGTGTGCTAGCACCTCATGTGTGAACCCTTGGGAGAGACGACGGCTCGGGTTTGGTGGAGGTGAAAACCTAGAAGCTCATCTGTCACAAAGCCTCCACCGCCTCCCTTTATATAGCCCCCTAGTTGGGCCCCTATGCTAGAGGCTCAATAAGTTTTGTAGCCCACGTCCAACGTGGCCTACTAAGCTCACATCATATGTGACCCGCCATTACCAAGCCCACATCATATGTGACGCATGATACACTATTGGGCATAATCCCAACAATATCCCACTTGCACAATAGACAATTATGCAAAGAGTATTCCAACCCCTTTAAGTATGTGACCCTGTAGGTTCATGTACAAGTTGGCAGTGGACCCGAAACACCTTTCCAATCCACAGATCAATAGCGGCGCCTAGCAGCACATATTGACCCCCGAATGCATAGAATGATCATATCAGCAGAATCTTGATACATTCAACATATACCGATCCTTTTGCCGCACGATACCAGTCAAGCTCAAGGCAAGATACGTGCTACCCCTGTTGATAGCTCGACCATTTTACTCGTCAATGTGATGGATTCGGGGATTGTGATTAACTCTTCAATCACAGGCATGGCCATGCACTTTCCAATCCATCCACACCGAAGGGCCCAGAGGTATCTCTCCCGGCAAATCCTATCTTGACCGATCAAACCCCTGGCAATGTTTCATGGCATACCCAGTAGTTACCTTTATAACTACCTAGTTACGATGTAGCGTTTGATAACCCCAGAGCATACGAGTCCACATGCTGGGAATCCATGACGATCTCAAGTCTAAGGACCATATAGGTGTATCACTCGAGACTACAATCTGATGGCACTTCTAAGATAACAATCTCAGCAGTGTCTCGGAGTGAGTCTGTCCAACTACCCTTGTTCACCAACAAGTGTCCACACCATTGATTTGATATCCCCATATCAATGATCCAGGAACCTGATCATCAACCAATACATGTGCTAATCTTTGAATCATAATTGTTCAGATTATGATATAAAATCAGGGACCAACTTAGAATAACAACATATAGTAAACGAGTTCCACGAACAAGTCGTACTTGTTTATCAATACCGATGATGTTATTCAAGGAACTGTGATAACATATTATCAATCATAGACATAGAAGTGATATAGGCCCTGTTTGTTTCAGCTTTTTTGCTGGCTTAAAACTAAAAAAGCTAAAAGCTGAAACAAACGGATAGCTTTTAAGTCAGGCTTAAAAAAAGCCAAAAGCCACCATATAACTATAAGCTAAAAGCCAATGTGAGGTGGCTTTTTTTGGCTTTTGCGGATTGGAATTTGTATTTGCCATTGAAGTTGTAACGTATTTACCCACTAATGCCATCCATATATAAAGAAAATTTTTTTGTTTTTTTGGCTATTCTTCTCCCCCGATCTCCTGAGACCAGGCGACGCTGCGCCCTCGCGACTCCTCGCGACTAGGGTTTTGCGACGGCGCCCGCCTCCTAGTGACGAGCCGGCATCGCCCTCCTCCGCCCGGCTCCCTCATTCAGCGCCTCCGGGCCATCTCCCACCGAAGCAAGCACACTGCGTGGAATTCTTCCCTCCTCCTCCTCCTCCTCCTTTCCCTCCCACTGGATTGGCGTGGGGGTGGAGATCCGCAGGTTGATTCACCTCGCTACTGTAAGCACTACTTGCTTGGATTTGTTCTGGACTCTTTGCCGTGAGCAATCGAATCCAAATCAAACTTTTGTCCTGGAGTGCTAGTAAATAAGAAAATTCCTTGCAGCATTCGAGACTGCTTTTAGAGACTCCAGTGCTCCCTTGACGAAGCAAATATAAAATAACAAAGGTGCCTTGTGCCTTGCTCCAGATCTCTTTCGAAATTCATATGTGAATGTTTGTTTAGTACTGCACAATTGGGTATTATGTTTCAGTCAAAACCTCTCACCTCTGTGTTGGTACTTACGCTATCTAGATCGATTAAACATTTTTTTTTGTAAATCACTACATATGCATGTCTGAGTAGGTGGGTGGGTGAATCAACGTGGTTATGGTTTCGCTATTGTCTGCATGGACTTTTGTAAAGTTCATTAGTTCAAGAATTAACCTCTTCATGTCACAAGTGAGCATGAGGTGGTGAAGAACTTAAAAAGAATGTCTGCAAGGAGATTCCCACTTTTGGGTGGGGTGATGAAAATAGTGAAAACATACAATCGCTTCAAGAATTTACGTAAAATTCGGTGTTTTTAGAGGCTAAATTCAAAAGTCTATGGACAAAGAAGATCCCACTCCCACATTTAGGTAAGGGAATTCTGAACCAAAAGTGTATGAAAGTCACGCATCTTGAACACTTATGTACCATTGGTGCGCTTATGAATTTTCTTCATGTGCAATCAGAACCATTAGCAATGATTGCAATAAAACTTAAGCATTAGTGAGGACCGAGGTTAGCATCGGTACAATCAACGAAGAGTCCATAACTAAGGTGCCAACGAAGAAAGGAAACATTTGTGACATCTCTCTCACATGCAATAGAAGTGGAAGTCAGATGATTCTTTTTTTCTTTTTCCTGCTCTAGTGAGAGTGCGTATGTCATTAAAGTATGTATGGGAATAGTTTCACTGACAACTCTTTTCCATTAAATATCTTATGGACATAGAAAATAGTTGTTTACCTTTGTATTTTCGGCCAGCATGCTATTTTTAACATAATTTACTTGTGTAATATTTGTGACCTTGTGCTTCAATGCTAATAGTTTAATCAATATTGTCTAGATGGATCTGATTCCTATCTCCAAGGCAAATTGGGATGCATACCATAACAGGGTATTTTGCAAGTTTTGTAAGGAGGAAGTAGAGGCTGGTAATAGACCATTGGGTAGTTTGAATAGCACTGGTTATAAGAACCTACAACAGAAGTTCTTTCAGATGATAGGAAAAAAGCATGATAGAAAGCAACTCAAGAACCATTGGGAAGCATTGAAGAAGGAATACAGCTCGTGGAATGAACTGAAACTAAAATCAACTGGGCTAGTTTGGGATTCTCAAAAAGGAACTATAGCTGCATCTGATGCTTGGTGGGATGACCATATTAAGGTAGCTATTTGATAAATATAAATCTATTTCATTTCATAATACCGTATTTCAATTTAAGGTAACCACTGTCATTTTAATTCTTTTCTAGAATCATCCAAAACATAAGCATTTTCGTGATGGACCCCCTGAGAACCTAGCTGAGATGGAGGTCATGTTTGAGAAGGCTTATGTCACTTGCAACACTTCACCATCGGTGAGAGTCCTGGCGGGCCATAATGTTGTTGAAGTTGGCGTTCAGAGGATGGTGTTGAAGCTACTGTAGTTAATGTGGATACCATCGATGACTATGGCAACAAACCAAAGGGCCTTGCAAAGCGTGGGGTGCCAGATTAGTCCTAGCCCAAAGAAGAATAGAAAAATCCTATGGCGAGGATTTCAAGCGTATGGTGGACATTATGGCTAGCGGCTCTACTCGATGGTCCATCCATAGCGAAGTCATGAATATAGCTATCCGGTGGGGTAGTTGAAGAAAGAAGGAGACAACCACTCATGGTGGGTATGAGTGGGTTATGGAGCAACTATGCGATGAAAGAGATTGTTACAACATGTTCGTAATGAGTAAGGAGGTATTTCTGATTGCATGAAACATTGGTCACAAAATATGGCTTGAAATCAAGTAGGGATATGAGTTCTATCGAATCTTTGGCTATGTTTTTGTGGGACGGTTGGTGGCCCTCGATCGATTAGACAGTCATGAATCGTTTCAAGAGGTCAAGTGAAACAGTCCATAGAAAGTTCCATGAAGTTTTGCAATGTTTGTATTGTTTATCTGAACATATTATTAAACCTAGAGATCCGAGTTTCAAGCGATTGCATCAAAGACTTGAGATAATAGATTCTTTCCTCATTTCAACAATTGCATAGGGGCAATTGATGGCATATATACTGTTGTTGTGCGGCCAGATGAGCGGAGTTGTCCACAGTCGTCATGGATATACATCTCAAAATGTGATGGTGGTATGTGACTTTGATATGAGGTTCACATTTGTTGTTGCTGGATGGCCAGGTTCAGCACATGACACAAGGATATTCAATAATACTTTGGACAAGTATTCAAATCGGTTTCCACATCCTCCTGACGGTACTTTTCTTCTTTCAAAATAAAATAAATTTATATAACGATATTGTTGGTTTGTATCATCAACACTTTTATTTTTCATGTATAGGAAAATATTATCTTGTTGATGCAGGATATCCCAATCGAAAGGGATATCTAGCTCCTTATAAGGGACAAAAATATCATCTACCGGAATTTCGACGAGGTCGACAACCAAGTGGCAAATACAAGGTGTTTAATCATGCTCACTCCTCCCTTCGAAATGTGATTGAACGTTCATTTGGCGTGCTGAAAATGAAATGGCGAATCTTGTTGGCTATGCCAAGTTACAACATGGAGAAACAAACACAAATTATTATTGCTTGTATGGCTCTTCACAACTTCATCCGAGATAGTGCTTTGCGTGATGAACTTTTTGAGAGATGTGATGATGACGAAGACTATGATCCTAACACTACACAAGTTGGATCATCTGAAGGAGTTGGTGGTGGTAATGTATCGGCAGTGGATGATAGAGACATGTGTGCCTTTCGCGAGAGTATTGCTAATTCCCTGATGGTTGCAAGAGTATAGACAGTAGGTTAATACATAGTTATATGAACTATATAAGCATATGTGATTTTATGATTAAAGTGAGCAAGTCAATTCTTTATGTAATCAATCTAGCCTTTTTCATTCTTTATACTTGACAGCACTAAAATTTAGCATTTGGTGCAATAGAAATGGTGCATCTTGTACTCTATATAGATTCTGTATGCTTTTTTTAAACGAGATATCTATGCTGTTGTAGGATCATATATTATTGCAAGTCCAATCATCCAAAGAATTAATCACGGTTGGCGAATCGTCTAACTTATGGTTGCTGCATTCCCTGAAATAGCATGATCGATAGTCTAATGGCATGATCGATAGCATTCCCTGAAATCGTCTAACTTATGGTTGTGCAAGCAAGCAATGCTAGTAGCTAGTACATGAGAATGCCTCCATGCACTAAAGGGTAATTTAGACTTTTTAACAATAAGCTATAGCATTCATTCCATCAAAAAGCCATGATGCCAAGCAATGCATCTTAGCTTAAAAGCTGATAGCTTATAAGCTCATTAAGCCAAAAAGCTGCCTTTAAGCCATAAGCTAAAAAGCCTAAGCCCAAACAAACAGGGCCATAGTCATCCCCATGACCGGCTAGTTGGCTTATCACTTATGTTTTCTCCACCAGCACTAGAGCGTACCAATTGAATATCCAATATTCAATGCTCATGTGCGCCTTTCATAAAGGTTGTGGTAATATTTGTCTAGGCCTGGAACAGTTCCAGCTTCTCAACCTCCATTAAGTATTGGTTTGGAAACTAATGCGCAATGTAACCATTACATGCCGTATTTCCTCACCACCAAAGAATACAATCGTTTTACTTCATAAGTATCTTAGAATGTTCCTTTCCAAAACATCCAGTGACATTCACCTGGATTTGATTGATATCGGCATATTCGGTGACATTCACCTTAATGCGCTCAGGGTGTGAACCTTAATTTTGGCAATTATCAAGCTCATCAAGTATTAAATTCTTGAGTATTGCTATCAATGTGACATACGAGAACACATTCTCGGCTGAACCATTCAACATTATGTCAACATAAAGCACTAATCCAATTAGACTTTTAAATCTATCTCTATAGATTTTTATGCCAAAATTTCCAATATGTCCCAAAGTCTTCTATAAAGAATAATTTCTCAATTAAGACATGGCAGATTTAGAATATTATTTATGATCACCAATATGTCATACATATATAAGATCAAATGTAAATGTGCTCCCACTTGCCCTTGATGAACTAGCAAACACTTTGACTTTACATCAAAGCAAATATCCAACTCTGAGATGCTTGTTTCATAAACTTGCATGCTATAGCATCTTATGGAACATCAAAACCTTATGGTCGTGTCAAGAACACATTCTCACTTAGGTCTCCACAAAGCAGGGAGAGCCGTTTTGACACCCATCTCGCATATCAAATATGCAACAATAGCTAGATCGATCTAGATAGCATTAAGCGGATTAATCAAGTTCATAATTTAATCATCACGCACAGCTCTTCTTTAGATCCCATGGCTTCAAACCATCTTTCAGAGCATAGGCCCATCACACTTCCTCACAAGTCTTAAGCTCATCATAGTCTGACAACAATTGTCATACCTATCATATAGGTGACTAATGCGGCTTTAGAACATATGTAGGGTCGGTTTATTTTTCATAAAATATACAACAACTTGTACATTATATGAAAATTTAGTAAGAACAGAAACACTTTCTAATGATCCCCAAACTACTTCGAGTCACATTGTGCTCCCACTGACTATTTTGGAAAAATATTTTCTCCAAAATCAACCATTCCGAGCAACAAATAATTTGTTCTCGCCCCCTTTAAAATGTACAAACACTTTGCACTTGACAAAGAAATATTTATCTAAGTTGAGAGTGAGTTCATCAGACGTCAGACGTCTTACATGTACTCCACAATTCAAACTTTGATAAAACAGTATGGAACACTTTCCGATCCATATCATATATGGTTCATTCTCTGTGACTTGATGGAACCCCTTTTATGAGCACTATTATTCCTAAAGTATACCAACATATAGATAATGAAAACAATGGCACAATACAAGTGTATCATCAGGATCCAAATACACATCCATTCACTAATGGAGCATGTCAACACGACAAATCAATCAGGCAAATCGAACAACATTTGTTCTATATTTGCGGTTCATAACCTTCTACTCCCAAGATGAAGCTAAACTATTGATTTTGCCTATGCCAGGAGTATAATAACAATTATTTAACTCCGACATTAATCCTGACAGTTGTGCCGTTAAGAGTATGTCAACGTCCAATGAGACAACTTCAACACCCTTGCCACTATTTCAAAATCCTATCTTATAGTGTCAGGGTAACGCCAATCTTCAACTTCACAAGTCTAGGATTTGTACTCCAGATCTCATCAGGACCTTTCCCTTTTCACTCATGACTCGGTCTCCTTCATAAGCTGACCAATCTTTCGAACCATCATCACATGATTAAAGCTGATCTTAATGCTTTCCAATTTTAACATGCATCATATGCATCTCGGCTAGTGATTTATCCAAGCTATTCATTAAAATGTTTAGCTCAATGCTAAAAAAGAGCAACCAAAAATCACATCAATAGCTAACCATTAGCTAAAGGGAGAATCATATTTTCTAATGCCCAATGTAATCAATCATATCAACTACATGATGGCTAACCGAATTCTTCTTGTGCTAACTTGCAAACAGTGATTTAGGGATCAAATCCTCTAGCTCTTCTCTGATCCTCAAACATGCCCTCAAAGTCCATAATCATATTGTAGACACCCATAATCTCATCTTGCTTCCAAAGCTCAGAGTTCATGGAGACAATAATGAGACAGCAAACACCAAGAAAACAACTGCAGTGTTTCCAATAAACACTGTTTCAATTCAGATTGCATTTCAAGCTGGTTCATCTAGGTACTATTCTTTAGAACAAATATTCCTTTCAACAATAAGAGAACAATTCTCAAAATCAATATCAATCACAATGCACTAATAAGAAATTCATATCAAATATATATATATATATATCAAATAGTAAAGCACGAGGTAATCAACAAATATTAAACTATGTTTATGTTGTGTACCCTTTGTTAACAAATTAACAAAAGATACTCCCACTCAAGTCACATTCCTTCTAATGACTTGTAGTAGGACAAAATCTATATTCACTAAAGTCCTAGTGAACTTTGGCTCACCGCTAGAACCTAGTGACATAGGTAGGCAACCCTTTTGCCGATCACATCGTATGTGACTTTTGTGTGTTGAGTGGCATGCACCGATGCTCAGCACCAATACCCTTGCCCCGAAGCTCAAAACCGTTTTGATAGCTTCGTCAAGTAAAACCAACACTATGTTATGAAGTCCGACTTCACCCTATTGATCAGGTAAATTAACGGCACCCTGCTTTGGCAGAAACTACCAGTTAACATACAAGACCTTAATAGGTGCAGCTGTTGGAAGGGCAAACACTCTTAATTTTTCAAGGGAAATCTATTCTATCAAGATGAAAGAATAGCAGAGCAGATAAACCATCACAGAAAATACACTTCTAAGCTATGCACCAGTATGGCCCAAGATGTGGTGATTAATATCACCATGCGTCCATTTCTGTCCACCGGGCCATCTACTTGATTTTAGTCAAGTATCACAAATTAATATGTAAGCGTCCGTAAGATCCCACACATGCATCGTATACACGAGGGTTAAACTATTCACATACATATGCATAGAATCAAATTCTATCAGGCAATGTGAACTTATAACATTTTATAAAAGGCACATAAATAATTTGTGTGGTGGAAACAATTTCCCCATAGAGAATCATATTCATAAATTTAGCCCATGAAAAATTCCAACAGATTAATCATATTATCCAGCTCCGGACCAATCAAATTTACCCAATGAATATTCCACTAAGCATGTTAGCCTACTAACAGCTTGGTCGGTAGGGTTTGAACTATGAATCCTATTCACAATCTTACCCGAGAAAGTTCGATTGAATTAATCATATTAATACAATACCGGACTAACAATTAGCCCTTGCTTAGTGATTCAAAAAATTATCTGGCCATGAATAAAATATTCACTCGGCCACGCCACATCAAGCATGTGGTGCAGACAGATAAATTCTCCTTAACCGAATACAAATATCCAACAAGACCCACCATAGCATATTGCGAGGTATCATAAAGGCTATAATACAAAGAAATCTAATTTCAATTGTGATTAATAGCGCAACTATATAGCCCTTTATGGATCAGAATGAAAAATATACACACAATCAATATTGGTCATAATTTCAATAAAAGATCCATCGAATTAATCATATTAACCACACATCATGCCCCCGACCAACTCGAGCTCCTCTGAGCAAAAACCGAGCGGTACCGAGTGGTTTCCGAAATTACTTTCGGTGACATCCTACAAACTAGACTTTGCACGGCATATCCCAGCTGCGCTGCCCCGAGAACCTTTCCCGGGGGCCAACCCAATCTGGTAGCAGTAGATCAAATCTACTAAAATCCGAAGTCAGCAGTGTGTTGATCACATCAACAAACAAGGCATGATTTCGTTGATCTCTATATCAACTCAAATATATTAATGAACTAATTAGAACAACTAATTTAGTAATATATCACATATACTACTTTAGTAATATACCACACATACAACTAATGCATATTTACCGTATGCACATACTATAGTGATCTCATCAACACAACATGCAAGTCCAATCTAATCAAATCCACTAATGATATCGTGATGACTAAACGCAACATTTGCACCATAGTCCATCTGATCGATCCAATCTAACTCTCAATTGATCCCATCAATCAAAGTTTGATTAATCTCCATTAATCGGTTGGATTCTCCTAACTAACCGATCAATCGGCTACAAGAAGAACGGTAGTAGATCGCATCTAGTACCCGCATATCACATATCGACCAAAACCGATCTAGATCAAGAACTAAACAGGATGGCTCTGATACCACTGTTGGGAAACGCAGGATGCTACGCTAGCATATAATCAAATTCTATCGTGAGTACCCAGGACACCCTACAAGCAATTGATCACAGATCGCATTACCTTCTGACGCTGCGGTCTGTGAAGACGAGTCGATGAAGCCAGTTCAATCGATCCGCGCGTCGTGGAAGTAGCTGTACATGCCACGCCTCCTCCTCGTTGGTGCCGCAAGGCCCTGCCACTCCATGTCCAAGCCCCACGACCAGATCGTAGGTGGCGTTGAGGTAGACGAAGCGCCGGAAGTCCTCACGGAAGTTCGCGACCTCCAGGAGTAGTCCGACTTAAAATGGATGCCCAGGCCACATACGACTCCATTTTGGGTGTTCTACCATTTGTTTGAAAGATAACGAGATAAGCTTTCAAACGCATCTAGTCTTGCCTCCAAATTCCTTCTGGATCAACAGGAATCAAGAAAACAAATCGTGTCCAGAAACTATGCGCAAATTTGATTGCGCCTCCTTTCATGTTCGCTTCGATTAGCGCTGCAGGTGCAACGCCTCTACGGTATCCACACGTACGGGGATTGGAATCCATCCACGCGGGTGTGCTAGCACCTCACGCGCGAACCCTTGGGAGAGACGACGGCTAGGGTTTGGTGGAGGTGAAAACCTAGAAGCTCATATGTCACAAAGCCTCCACCGCCTCCCTTTATATAGCCCCCTAGTTGGGCCCCTATGCTAGAGGCCCAATAAGTTTTGTAGCCCACGTCCAACGTGGCCTGCTAAGCTCACATCATATGTGACCCGCCATTACCAAGTCCACATCATATGTGGCGCATGATACGCTATTGGGCATAATCCCAACAAACTCTACATATGGCAAGCATTTATCCCAAGATGTAGCGTAAGTTAATGCACAAGCTCTCAACATATCCTCTAGAATCTGATTAACTCTTTCTATCTAGCCATCTGTTTGTGGATGATATGTTGTGCTGAAGCTTAAGCGAGTCCCCATTACTTCATATAGCTTGTTCCAAAATCTTGAGGTAAATTGGGTAGCTCAATCTGACACAATCTTCTTGGGCACACCATGCAAACATACAATCCTTGACATGTACAGTTCTACTAAGCGATCCCCTGAATAAGTTGCCTTCACTGGGATGAAGTGAGCGACTTTGGTCAATCGATCAATGATGACCCATATAGAATCATAGCCTCTTAGAGTCTTGGGCAAACTGGTGATGAAATCCATTCCGATTTCCTCCCATTTCCACTCTAGAATCTTCAGTGGTTGCAACAAACCAACGGACTTTTGGTGCATGGCTTTACTCTTTGGCATACATCACACAATGCAACGTGCTCTCCCACCTCACGCTTCATATTAGGCCACCAGAATCTTCCTTTAAGGTCTTGATACATCTTGGCGCTTCTCGGATGAATGGAATAATTCGAGTCATGAGCTTCTTCCAAAATCAATTGCTTAAGCTCTTTCTTATCAGGTACACAAATTCAACCTTTAAACCACATTGTTCCCTAATCATCCACAGTGAAATCCTCTGCTAGCCCTTCCTCCTTCTTGGACTTGATCTTGCTGATTTCCTCATCATTATTTTGCCCATCTCTGATTTTCTCCTCGAGCGTCAGCCTTACCTCCAAAGCGGCTACAAATCCTTGTGGCACAACGTCCAATCTCAACCTCTGAAATTCTTCACACAACTTTGGTTGATTGCTCACTACCATCACATTTATATTGTTTCTTTTATGACTCAATGTGTCAGCTACCACATTAGCTTTTTTAGTATGGTAATAGATTCCAACATTATAATCCTTAATCAACTTCAGCCATCTTCTTTGCCTCATATCAAGATCCAACTGAGTGAATATACATTTCACACTCTTATGGTCCGTATATATCTTACATCTATTACCAATGAGATACTGACGCCATATTTTCAATGCATGCACTACGACAGCTAACTCTAGATCGTGCGTCAGATAATTCTCCTCATGCGGTCTAACTACCTTGATGCATAGGCCACCACCTTGCCATTCTAAATTAACACACATTCGAGACCCGCGTCACAATATATGTCAAACCCGCTCTGCACATATGGTAACACTAACACAGGTGTGGATGTTAGTCACTTCTTTAACTCCAGAAAACTCTTCTCACACTCTGGGGTCCAGGTAAACTTTTTCTCTTTCTTCAACAATTGCATCAGAGGTGTCGCAATCGTCAAAATCCTTCTATGAACTGATGGTAATAACTCGCCATCCCCAAAAAACTACGGACCTGGGTAACTGTCTTTGATTGCTCCCAATGTAACACAACTTCAACCTTACTAGGATCTACAACAACTCCTTTAGCTATCATTACATGTGCAAGGAATTCCACCTTTTCCTTCCAAAAATCACACTTGCTGAATTTAGCATACAACTGTTGCCCTCGCAACCTCTCCAAGACCAATCTCAAGTGCTCTACTTATTCTTCTCTTATCTTAGAGTACACCAGAATGTTGTCTATAAAGACAACCATGAATTTTTCCAAATATTCCATAAATACCTTATTCATCAAGTTCATGAAGTATGCAGGGGCATTTGTCAGTCCAAAAGACATGACTGTAAACTCATAGTGCCCATATCAGGTAGAAAATGCAGTTTTAGGGACATCTTCTGCTCGGATCTTCAGTTGATGATAACCTAATGAAAGATCTATCTTGGAGAAAACTCTTGCTCCTCTCAACTAATCAAACAGATCATCAATCCTGAACAAGAGATACTTATTCTTGATCGTCATTTCATTAAGTGCACGATAATCAATACACATCCTTAAACTTCCTTCTTTCTTGCCGATGAACAAAACTAGTGCTCCCCACGGGGAAGAACTTAGTCGAAAAAAACCTTTCTCGAGCAATTCTTCGATCTACTTCTTCATCTCAACCAATTCATCGGTTGGCATACGATATGGCCTCTTAGCTATTGGTGCTATTCCAGGCACTAACTTGATAACAAACTCAATATCCCGGTCTGGCGGCATGCCCGATAAATCCTCAGGAAAAACTTCTGGAAATTCTCTAACAACTGGTACATCCTCTATGTTAGCGACTTTTACACTGTTGACCAGCAACTGCTCATCACAAACTACGATTGCACGAACTTCCACTTTCTTACCACTAGGGCTTTCTAGAGATATCATCCTTTGGCCACAATCTAAAACAGCTTTATGCTTGGATAGCTAATCCATTCCAAGGATGACATCCAAGGTTTGGGTATCCAATAAGATAAGATTCACTAGGAACTCTATCCCATTCATAAGCAACTTAACCCCCAAACATCAAGGCTAGACCGAAGTTCAAATCTTGAGCCTTGGACTAAAAGCACACATTTAAGATTCTTAACATCAAATCCATTCTTCATCGCAAAACTACAAGAAACAAACAAATGCGGAGCTCCAGAATTAAATAAAACTGTAGCGAGTACTGAGTTAACCATGAACTTACCCAGTACAACGTTCGATGCCTCTTGAGCTTCATCTGCAGTGATGTGGTTGATTCTACTATGCACTGTTGTCTAAGGTGTTGCTCCTGATTGCACTAGTATGCGGTTTCCTCCTGTCACAAGTGCCTTGGCTGGAGTAGTTCCCAAATTGAAGCGAACTGGCGTAACCCCTCCTTTGTTCGGACACTTGTTAGCAAAATGTCCAGGCTCATAGCAAGAGTAGTATCGCTTGACAGTGGACTGTTGACTCCCTAGTGGTGCATTGACCCCTTGTGCTGGTGTTTGGAAATTCTGGTTAGTGGGGTGAGGTGCCAGGGTTGATGCCTTACCTGACAACTGCAGCTGAATCCTAGCGAACTGCTGGGGAGACGTCCTCAATCTGAACTGATTTGGCCATCTTGCTTGACTAGCCCTCCTGCGCTTGTGGTCCTCACCTAACTCCTTGCGCTTGTCCTCTAGGATCAAGGCGTTGTTGACTAATTCCTGAAAGTCAAGAAAATTGTGGGTGATCAATCCCACTTGCAGTCTAGAGTTTAGGCCTTTTAGAAAGCAAGATTGCCTGGCCTTGTCTGTAGCCACATCCTTAGGAGCATAGCGTGCTAATTAAGTAAACTTGTTCAAGTAATCTACCACTGAATGACTTCCTTGCTTTAGGGCCCTAAACTCTTCCTTCTTCAGGTCCATCATTCCTTCAGGCACATGGTATTAGCGGAAGGTAGTTGAGAACTCTTCCTAGGAAATCTCCCGCGGGGCTTCATGTGTGGCACAGTAGTTCTCCCACCACTCTGCTGCAGTTCCCTCTAGCTGATGAGAGGCATACAGTACCTTCTCATTGCCCTCACATCGAGTGATGTGCAACTTCCTCTCAATGGTTCTCAGCCAATCATCGGCTTCCAAAGGATTGACATTGCTTGAAAATGTTGGTGGGCGGGTCCTCATGAAGTCTGACAACTTGGAATAGGGACACGACCCATTGTTGCCATGCTAAGCATTGTTGTTTATTGTAGCTTGTCTTGTCACACTCTATATCTATTGCATCATTGTCTTCATGAGCTGAGTCTGCGCTGCAAGAAAGCTACCAAGTTCTGCATGTCCACTGGCGGTGCTGGCTACGGTGGTACTCCATCATTGTAGTTGTCACTTGGGTGCAACCCACTTCTTGAAGCTTCGTTGTTCCCACAGGTGTTCACCATCTGCTAATTGCTTCTTGGGTTAGGAAAGGTAGATATAGCATAGACAAGATGCAAGAATTTCTAGGATGGGAAAACAAGTTAAACCCAAACTTTAATAACTTTATTAAATAAACTTGGTATGGTTGCTTACAAAGCCTAAGGGTTATGCAACACATACTGTACACCCAGCAAACAATAAGAACCAAACTAAGCACACAACCTTAACGATTATTACAATTGGTAACACTATCTTATTGACGCAACTCAACACTTGAGTTTGAAACTACTCCCTAACACTCTCACTCATCCAGCCACCTTGGCTAAGGCTGACTCGGTGCATACACTGGTGGATGGACTGGCATGGGCGCAAACTAGTTCTGATGCCCTGCAGCTGGATGCTCCATTACCACCTGCACCTCCTACTCCTCTGGCTTAAACTCGACCTCCTCCGAGTGTTCCTCTTCCTCCTCAACGTCTGGTGGTGCTGGTGCAGCATGGCCACCCTCCTGCAGTGCCTCCTCAAGCTCCATAATCCTCTCATTGGAAGCAACACAAGTGTCCTGTAGCTCCTCTGTGACTCTGAGGACCTCGTACACCATCTTCAGCTCTTCTACTATGTCCCTTGCATGGCGTCCTGCACTGCTGCCAACTATGCCAGGTGCACAACTGTGGCACCCTCCTCCTCCTCCTCGATCCTCTATCTCCACTATGCTCATCCGAAGGGTGAAGTCTGAATACAGTGTTATCCAGCTCGCGGGAGTAGTTGTGGCAGATCCTCCTTAGAGTAAGTCGAGAAGCCTCCTAGATACTGATCTCGAAGGTAGTTCTCCTCACGGTGATATTAGTTGGTTGATTTGCCTTTTATAGTCTTTGGCATAGATCAGAAATCTGCAAACAACTCTTCTTGTAACTCCATTGACAATCCAATTCCTGCCTCGGTACATTGGTCTTGTGAAACCTACCAAAACCTGAAGAACCCTCCAAAGCTCTATTGCGTAGCCACCCTCACGCTCTCCATAGGTCTGCTGCCTCCTCATCTATTCAAAAGAGAAAGAGATAAGTCCACAACTCCCAAACGGCCATGAGAAAATAAAAATTTCAGCAAAGGTGAGGAGCGGAGAATAAGAAGAGTCAAGAGTGTTATTTTAGTCAAATTTAGATTTTTTTAGAAAATAGTTTTGTTCACACCTAGGACACCACCATGCTAACTAGGGCCAAGACCTACAGTTAGTATGCTCTAATACCACCTCTGTCGGGACCCGAAGTCACCAATTTGAACCCACTGTGTTTGCCGCACTAGTCCCTGGATCAACGCTAGTTCACACAACTCAATGTTGGCAAGTATCACATCATACATAGCGAAAAGAATAATAAGACTCTATTTATTAATAAAACTAAGTGTATGATCTTATGATCAACATACATTATTCAGCCACGCTGGGCAAGACCGAAAGTAAAGACTAAGACAAATGCAGTAGAAATAGCAAAAGACGCTGGTGACTCATCAGTTCACCATAGGCGACTGACAAGGCTTGAGCCTAGTCTCGTATCCACTTGGAACTCCTCCAACAAAGGTGACGACTCCTCAATTGTTGATTTGTTGGTGATGGTAAGGATGAGTACAAACGTACTCAACAAGTTGTGCACAGATTGCAACTCTACCATAGCTATATGCAAGGCTTATTCCAAAGGTGGGGCTAACATGGCTTATTTACAGTAAAGTAGCATTTATGAACAAGTACAATACATAGATTGAAAATACAGTAAAACAAATAACAATAATAGATATATTCGACATTTTCTCAAGTAAACCAGGTTTCCAACGTAAGTCAAGTTTCATATTTCCCCATGGCAACCTGCCATCCCATTCAGTTTTCTAGTTTATTAACTAGCCCTTGACTGTAATTCTTGACCTATACTCAGTACCATGAGCATGGCTATCTGAATAGATTTACACGCTGTAGTGTTATGCATTTTACCCACATGATACAATCATACACCACACAGGCGAATGATCATAACAAAACCTTTTCAATGCCTTGCCTTAACCAAGTACTACCTGTTGAGGTTTCAACACTGAAGGGCTAAACCACCACAATAGGGCCCCCCTCTTGCGCCATGTGAGTTCATCCGTGAACCTGGACTCACTCCACCATAAGCAGTACTAAAGCTAAGATATTGCAAATTAGTCAGCTAGGCTGCCATAACAGACATGTAGTTGCATGATTAACTTAGGTTAAAGGCTCTAAGGTTAAGTCCTTAGGGTGATCAAAGCAAGACTTCCTCATACCGTCTGTCTATCGGGCCCACCTTGGCACACTTGCCCCTTGCCACTTGCTTCGATCTAATTGATTACCAACCTAGTTGATTACCAAGCACCATGTGCTATCCACAAGTCAACATCGTTGCGTGACCTCCCTTGTCACCACAACTCAATCTCATTGTGTGACCACACATGACACACAAGTTCAAGTCATTGTTCCATATTCCATTAGTAAAGATTAATAATCAATGATTAAGTACATGTGATGATGTGGCATGGCTAAGCAATCTAATACGATCTAACCATCCCATGTTGACTTTAATATTAATCAACTATAGTGAACCAATCTAAGGTGGCAAATAGATCATAGCATACAAATTTCAAGGTAGGTTATACATCAAAAGATATATTAGCTAATTCCCAATCTAGATTGAAAGCATTTGTACACACGAAATAACATGCAATGTTGTAAACAAAATAGCAACTTTATAAACATGGGTTCAACATGATCAAAGCACAACTTGCCTTGGCAATGGTCCTGGTCTTGTTCTGGAATCTGGTGTTGAGTGGTGAAATCTTCCTCTAATGCGTCGCACAACTAAACGTCTACGCGAATCGAGAGAGAAAAGCAAATAAATACCCAAAATAGAGAGCAAATGAACTCAAAAAAATCAAATAAAATACACCAATAGATAGATCTCGATTTTACAAATTTTTAGAAATTTTAATCACCTCAATCGGAGTTTGTATGAGGGAGAACGAGCTCTCGAAAGATTGAAAAATCATAAAAATAAAAAAATTGAGAAATTAAATAATATCCAAATTATTTTTATAAAAGAAATTTGATTTATTGCATTATCTTGATGACAACCTCGAACCGATCTAACCGAGCAGCGACCGTGGCTCGATCTTTGTCTTTGTGGACTCGATATGCCGTCACGGCCAATCATCGGCGTGCCGGTGATGTCATCGCTGATGTCAGCACCACGTGTCGACTCCTATTTGGTCTGATCTGGATGCGATCTGGTTTGCACGTTGTAGATCTAATGGCTCACGATGCAACCCAATCTTGCATTGTCCAGATCTAATCTAATGGCTATGAATCGTGGGCCACGCAGCGCAATCCTGAGCATCCAACTTGATTGGACGGTGAGGGGTACCCGAGGGATTTACTGCTTTTTGGAGTGACATGGATTAATCCGAGGCATTTGCGGAAAGTCCAACGGTGTCACTGCTCGATCTCGGTGATGGTGGTGCGGCGGTGCAAACTTACCTGGGCTTTGAAGACGACTACGGCGGTGATGATCTGGCGGCAAAATGGTGACAAAACCCGACAAGATTGGTTTAGCTTGACACAGTGATCTTGGTTCTGGAACCCACACGGCGAGCGGTGGCTTGACGATAGTGCAGCTCAGCAAAAATAGCGGTGGCGCGAGTTCGGACTTCGGCGAGATCAGACGAGGTCTCTGGTGCACTTTGGCCGATGGTGCTTCATAGAAAAGTTGTGGCATGCTCTGATGGTTCTCGGGAGGGATGCGGCGCACGTAAATACCCCCAGCAACATGCTAAATCCGGAGCCCTAACTACATACAACGGCGGTGGCATATCTGCGACGGACTTCGAGGTCTCTCCCGAGACAACAATGGACAACCGTCAATCTCCAGATCAACGGCCACGATGCGACATGATCTCAACAGTCCGCAACGGCTCAATGGTCTGGATCAAATACGCTTCCAATGATGCGATCTAATCTTAGCCGTCCGATTCTAATCTAACGGCACACGCTTCGCTAGGGATTCATTAGTCGACACGGTTGATCCGGTCGTCCGATCTTAACCAATAGCCCTGACGCGATTCGAAAACTAGGCTCACGGGCAAACTAGCGGTTGGGTCGGCGAAGCCTTGTCTTTGAGCTTTGGGCGATCTTGGTTATCTTGATTTGCTCGGGTTTTCTCGATTTAAAATAATTAGAAAAATTAGTTTGATTTATTTAAGGCAATAAAAACACCAGTAAAAATCCAAGAAAAATCTCAAAAATACTTTAAGACATTCTGTACCCAAATAAATATTTTTGGTAAAACTTTATTTAAATTTTATCTACAAATAATTAGTTTTTGGCAAAAGGACAATATACTTAATTTAAATTAATTCCAAAGAAATCTCAGAAAATCAAATAAATCCAGAAAATTCACAAAACCCTCAAATTGCAATAAAACACTATTAACTAATAATAAAGAGCAAATTTTGGAATGTTACATTAGCCATGCAACGAGTCATAATTTTATGTGCAAATGTTTAATCTTGCTTAATGAATATAGAACATGTTTCCTAACTTGTGTGTCTGGTGTTGTCACATAATGTTGGTATTGTTAATGGCACGTGGTGCATGGTAAATCAACTGGGGAGGTAAAATGATTTAGACTGAGGCAAGGAGCATGTATTTGTGGTGGGCCAACACTACTACATAAATCATTTGTACAGGTGGGTGGTAACCTATATTCACAGGCGTTTTTGCACCCGCTTGTAACTGAAGGTTTGTGTAAATCAATATATTTGCATAGGCGTTTCTATGTACCGCCTGTAAAATACATTTGTGCAGCCGGGTTCTTAAACCATCTGCCTGTACAAATGCTATTTGTACAGGCGGACGGCTTAAGAACCCACCTGCACAAATGCTTATTCATACAGGCGGTTTCTTAGCGACCCACTATACAAATGCTATTTGTGCGGTGGTGCTTAACAAGCACCCTTTGCATAAATAGCATTTTCTCGAGCACGGCTTAAGCCGTCACTTTATAAAGCTGCATTTCTTCATCCGGTTGCTTAGGCGAACCGCAGGTATAAATAGTTGTACCACATGCGGCACCTAAGGTGAACCGCCTGTACAGATCCAGAGAATCTCTTTTTAATAATGTTATGTTAATTATATTATAATATTAATAAATGCATACATTCTATCAATCACATCACTATTCAGCACAAATCCATACATAACAATGACAAGGTTATATATACAAATCACATATAAATCATAATTGCATTATGTATATATACAAGGCTATATACACAAGGTTATATATACTCCTCTGATATTCTCCTTGTAAAACTCTCCAGGTGCAGTGTCCTGTGCCATGTACTCCTCTGATATTCTCTATCTAATATAAATTACAGCCCTGCTGTCTTTCAAAAAAAAATATACACAAGGTTATTATATATACATCAGTGTTCACGGCTCGTCTATCCTCGTCTCCCAATTACAAAGTCTAGGATGCTTCGCCACTTCACCTCCCCAGTAAAAGAAACTACCTCTCTCATGGATGACTTCACAACGAATGAACTGGCACATGTCCTTTTGCACATTGCAAAGGTCATCATCAGTGAGTGCCAAAGTGGTCTTTGCAATCTTCACCTGCGATAATAAAGTAGGCAATAAAGAGGTTAGACAATAGTGAAATCGAGAATCAGACAATAAATAATCTTGAATCACCAATTTGTATAGGCTTACGTCACAGGGTTTATACATACCTCCGTTGATCTGAGGAAGTCGCATGAGGCGTAGTATCCTAAAGAACTTTGCTGGAGGTTGCTTGTGGCACTTCAAATCAAATAATAATGTATGGAATTAGTACAGTTGGTAATACCCTTCCTTACTAGTGCAATTATGTTGAAGCATTACAAGTGTCTTCTTACCCATGGGTGGACATAGCAAAGCATCTTATTTGACCCCTTCGTAGGATCATGTTGCCCCCCTTTTTTAGTCGTGTAATTCTTGAAAGCCCTACTCGAATGTCAACAACAAGTAACTATCATATCATAAAACAAATTACATTATGTTATGTATGTTTGTGTATGTATATTTCTTACGCATTTAAGATGCGGGTGAATTCATAGTAAGATTCCGGTGGGGTTCTGGATGAGTCAAGGACCATATATCTACTCTGCTTCGGGTACAGCATGAAACAAATGAAGTGATCGCTGCAATGAAAACTTATGTAAGTTTCACGAGTAATCATGGTGCAAACTAAACTTTTAGCAACGATTGACGGATGAGAAGATTACTTAAAATTGTAGGGAGCCATTATGACGTCCTTGTCTTGCATCTGGAGCATAGCTTTTGATATGTATAGCCCCACATCTATTTGGCTTTCTCGGGTTAGGGCCTGTCACTTTTCTTCTATCTCCGTTTCCGTCATCCCCTTATCCTTCAACTCCTTGTCATTGAGTACAGCTCTTAAGCTCGGCTGGCTAATTCGTACGGGGTCAAGGAACCCGACACATTTTCCCATCTTTTTAGTATCGTTATATTGCATTCTACACACAAGACAATGGTCAATCGCCAATTTATATGCTGAATGCTGGGAAACATGACATTTTGGCAAATATCAGATTTTGGCAAAATGCATCTTGTTCGACAGATTTGGCAGAAGTTAACTTTATTTAAAAGGAAAAAACCACTAAAATCAGCCCACTTACGATTTAGTGAAAATTATATGGATTCTGCCAATTTTTGAATGATCTAACAAGCCATTACTATAAAGAGGAACTCAACTTGGCACTCAACTGCTATACATTTGGGTTTTCTTTATTATTCTATCAGAATGCAATATAATGATATACTGTCATAATTTGTTATATCGGCACTTGCTACTACATGAGCCGATATAACAATGTAGGGGTAGGTCAATGGCTAACTTACAGGTACCACACGCTGATCAAGTTGATGTCGAGTTTTCCAAAACGGAACATCTGTTGCAAGTCACCAAAATGGATCCAGACATAGCAAGTATCCTCTTGTTTGTAGACATTTGGAGGGAACGGCGGCTTGAATGCCCTTCACCCCAAGACGAGATGCCCTCAAGTACCAGTCATGGAGTCTCTTCAACTCCCATGGTCCTTCGTTGATCTGCTCCATGGGGAGAAATGGCTTGCCATGCTCATAAGTCTCTAGTGAAGGCATAGTGCATATCGAGTGGAGTTGGCACTCCACTTTGACTTAGTGGTACTCCGTTGATTGCAATCTACTTCTTTGTTTTCTTTGCAACCAACAACATCACCGAAGATGAGGCGTTGTGACGGTTAGAACAGCGGAGGTGATGCATCACGGTGCATAAGGTGCGGTGTGAGATGCTGCTGTGGTGAAGGCACCGCAGCGGAGATGCAAGCGTGGTGAAAAGCGCGCCGCGGAGAAGATCTTGTATTTGTTGTGAAGGCGCCGCCGGTGGAGAAGATGCGGTTTGTGGTGTAGGCAATTTTGGAAGAGGTAGGACGTCTTGACTTGCTGCTGGCGTCTCTGACCTCTCTTGTATCAATGCAATATCTTCCTTGGGCCATACAATAAATGACCCAACTGCATCTTGGATGGTCTCTATGTCATTAGGGGTGCTGAATGGTAGCTTCCACAAGCCAAGGCACGGAACAAACACGATATCCACTTGCACCTTTGCGTGACCAATCAGGACAGGTTGGTTGTGTATCATAGTGTCCGGATATGCCATGCCCTCCGCAAGCTCGACGACCAAGCCCTCTTGCTCCAGATGTGCACAGAGCTTGCACTTGGATGCCTCTGTGATATCATCCATAGGATATTGAGGCGTTGGGACTAACGCGGACCCGACGCTACTCCAGATGCGGGCCGAGCTCGGGTCGTCATCCGACCGCGCTTGTAACACCCTTTCCGCCTCCTTCTCTTCCCAGTCTTAAAAACTCTTGTTGGGCTTATTGTCTTATTGTGTCAGCCATGGTCCTCTTATATCTTTGACACGACTTGTATTGGTCTTGATATTTCGGGAACCCATGCTTGATGCCCACTCGACTTCTCATGCCACGAGTGCGATCTGGGTGTTCCTTGGTTCCCAACGTCGTTATGTCGTCGTTCTCCCTGTCTGGCATGAAAGATCCCTCCGCTTGCTCGTGCGAGATCTTCTGTAGCTTGGCCGAAACTTCCAGGACCCCAGGGTCCACCGTGCTTTTGCGACCCTTCTTGCTACTGGGTTGGCGAGCTAGGACCCAATTTCTACCTCGCTCGCTACAGCTCGTCAATGGATTCTCTATCCCAGCACGGGCTTCCTCTTCTTCTTTACTCCTCCACTCAATAATCTTAGGGGCATACCCACCTGTGCCTAGGTGATGGGGGTACTTGTTCTTCTTCGTGAGGGCACTGTACACCTCGCTCAATGCTATGGCTTTGCTTGTGGTCTTCTGTCGGACAAACTCCGCCCATTCACTCGTGCTGATTTTTCCATATTTCTGGAATGGTGTCCGCTCCGTCTTCACAAAGTACTTGTTCAGCTCATACCTCCAGTTCCGGAAGCTCTTCCCCATCATGTCCAAGGCATTCTTCTTAGCGATGGCCTCATACTCTGGGGGGAATCTTATGATTTTCTGCAGCTCGGTCCAAAGGTGCACCTTTGTCGCGTCGGCCACCTTTGTCCAATTATCAATCGTGATGGAGATATTGTCCTTGACAAGACAGCCGCAGCTATTTTGGAACTTGGATAGTGCCTCACGAGGTGCTAGGGGCTCTCCTAAAGGACTGACCTCCGTGATATACCAAGTGCCTTCCGGTAACTTGTTCCTACTTCATTCCCCCGTTTTCGTTTATGTGAGGTTGTGGTTGTTGCAGCAGAGGAATCCACGGGAACATGCCCGGAGGTATCTTCAATTACCTCTTGAACTGCAGCTAGTCGGCGTGATCGCCTTTCGGCCTCTTCATAGAAATAAACACGAGAATCGCATAAACATAAGGAAATGCAATTATGTCCACGCCAAGCTACAAAGAAAACAAGCTCACTCTTTTTAATACCTCTTCATTGGGATCGTAGTCGGAGTCGATTTCCCCACGTCACCGTTCTAGTCATGGGCATGGAACTGGGCTTGGGCTCTTGTACGATGACGAGGAACCATTGCTGCCCAAGGACAACGATGGGCTCGGTGTTCTTTCTGGCCGCGTGGCTGCATCATCCTTCTCGGCCAAGTCTTGCTGCCTTCCGGCATCGCCCTCCTCTTGCAACGGCGTATTACCACCAAGCTCTGCAAGCAGGCTCCTCTTAAGCGCCTTCTTGGCAAGCAATTCTTTTTCTCCTATCTTACTACAAAATAGATTGCAATGACATCAATTTGAGCCTATTAATATTTACAGTGGGAATTCATTATGGTTTTATTAGCACGTCAAACTCTTTGGTTAAAATTCTATCCGAATCAATAGCTGACATTCGATTTCTACAGATGAGGGGAATGCTTTCTACATCAAAGGAAACAAAAAATATCGATGGTTGATTCGAAGGAAACAATTATGAAAAAAGAAACCTCTTTAGTGAGATTATAGGAGCAAATGCGTGAACTAAAATACTTGCCTTGCTAGGCCAAGCGAGGCGGCGGGGTGGCGTCGGCAGGGAAATTTTTACCTTGGTTTTGGGCTTTGCTTGGCGTCGGTGAGGCGTCCGCGTCGACGAGGGTGAGGCTTCGGCAATTGATAGCCCGACGGAAAGTTCGTTGCAGGAGCAAGGCCGCGGAGAGGTCACTAAGGGAGGCAATGTGGAGGTGTCGGCGTCGACGAGGTCATCTGCGACCCAAGCGTCATGGCGGAATAGTCGAGGAGGCGCGAGCCGCGAGAGATCACCCGTGGGCGAACGATTGTCGGCGCGAGCCCAAGGATGTCGCGAGGCGGTGGCGTGGAGGCGTCGGCGGGCAATTTGGCTTTGGGCGGGGAGCACTCGATCTCCCGCCTATTGATTTTAGGAGTTAGGGATTTGCACAGGCGGTGCAAAAGATTTCCACAGGCGGTCCAAACGATTTCTTCAGGCGGCATCAGTAGAGACCAGGCGGGCATCTCCAAACGATTATCCAGTCTATGTAAATATTTTTACACCGGATAATCGGTTTGACCGATACCCTTGGATTATGCAGACGATCGACTCTGAGGAATCCACACTATTTTAAATCGGCCAAAACCATTTAAAATCTGAAAAACCCGGCGAAAATAGGCCGATGAAATTATGTTGACGAAAATAGAAGCATTTTTGTAGTTGCCGACAAAAATATTTGTATTTTCGTCGGCCAGAGCGAGCAACAAAAATAGTGGCGTCCGCTCCTGGCGCTTTGGCGGCTCTATTTTAAATCGGCCTTGGCGTTGAAAATATCGTGCTATGTCGTGACCAAGCCACGTCGGCGATTCTGTTTGCTATTTTCATCGGCATTTTTATTCTATTTTAATCACATTTGAGACCAAGTGAAAATAGTATTTTAAATTTAAAAAAAATACAAAAATCCTATTCTATATTTTAAATTTTTTAAAAAATACGAAAATCCTATTTTATATTTTAATTTTTTTAAAAATATGAAAATCCTATTTTAAATCGGCCTAGGCCGACGAAAATAGTGTTTTAAATTTTAAAAAAAATACAAAAAAATATAAAAATCCCTGAAAATGTACAAAAATTCACCACATACATAAAATGCTACAGTTACATATATAACTTCAATGTAAACAAAAGATAGAGCCTAATAAGAAAAAATCCAACCAAACTCTTAATATACAAGCGCATACACAGTTGTTGATTTGGTAATTTAGCCATGCGATAACAGTCAACAATAAAATGACTCACATGCAATAACGATCAACACTAAAATGAATGTCAATAGCTAGCATATTACGGCATACATTACATTTGTAAAATCATTAGTTCGATTGCATTGTGAGAATAGTACTATAATAGATTATTGGTATTCAACTAGTTTGTGTAGCAAGGAGTTGTCACAAATTCTATAGCCTATCTACTCGCTTGTTCAGTACTCACCATGCCATACCTGCCATCGAAGTATTCTTCAACTTTTCAAGCGGCTTCTTGTTACTTAGCATAGCGCTTTTTGAAGTACATGTTGGCCTCCACTCACTACATAGCAACCTTTTAACAACAAAATTAGTTTTGGAAATTCCAATGCTGCTATTTTAATAAAAGACATAAAATTTTGTAACCACCCAGTATTGTTCAAAAAGTGGGCATTTGACAATCATTTAGTTGATACTGAGCTAATGTTCAATTAGGCTCTCTGATCTAAACATTCCATATTTTAAGAATCCGTTTACATCATATTGCATTATGACTAAAGCTAAAAATGCTCAAAAAATGTTTGTGGTAAGGTTTTTAAAGTGACCAATGCTCATTCTGTTATTGCTTGGTGCACCATCTATGCCAAGAGAGCATAAACATCAAAATCCAGCATGTCTCTAATAGGAAGCGAATCCCAACATCGCATGGCATATCGAGGCGGTGAGAAACCTTGACACCAGCCTTGAAAAATGCCCTATCTGCATATAAGAACTTTGTCAAAGAGCTACGAGTTATACATGGTATTCCAGATTCTGATATAGCAAGCTAACGAGAAAAATGGTAAACAATGCAAAGCAGTAGAGAACTTAAGCCAATAGATTGACATGTGGCAAAGAAACATTCCTAAATGGCTATGGCACGAGAATCATAGTTTGCGTAGTGAAGACTTCTCGTGGTGTAATTATGTACACCTTACAGCTAGAAACAGTATTTAACCTAGTTTTGATTTTCCATGCCCACCATACATATTCAGATTAAAAACAGAGTAGACAATGTGAAAGGTAACACTTGACTGAAAAAGCTTACTCACCTCAGGTTCATTCAACCAGACAGAGTGAGCAGCCAGCAAATTACTCCTCGAGAAAATCAATTTTCTCTAAATATATAAGCTGTCCCATGATCGATTCCTTAGTGCGCATTACAAGCTGATTTTCATATGGTAATTCTACGATGTCTGTGTAAAAAATGAAAAGCGAAGGTGTAAGAAATTTATTGCAGCAAGCTAAGCAACAAAATATTACTGGAACCAGAATCCATGAAAGACCTTATTTCATTTGACACCACAAAAAAGTTCTACTAGACTGAATAATGGTAAATTAGCACAAATCCTTTTCAGGAAAATCATTCATAAACATTCCCAACTTTAAAAAAAATACTCAAGGCAGTACTTGAGTATGCATAAATGTACAAACCAGGACATCCAAAAAAGTATGAACTAAATGATTAACGATACCATCTTAAAAACAGATAAACTTGGTTGCACAAGTAAATTTATAAATTACTTTATAAAAGTACCACATGGATTCGATATTTAGCTTCTCTCGATATCTCTTGTTTCAAGCAATAAGCGATCTGTTGCATTCATGATCTGTCTCAACCCAAACCATATCTGATGTGCCCATTAGTTTGTGTTATCATGCTTTTCATATAGTTCATACGTATGCGTATAAAAGAAATGAAGCTTGTCATTCACATCGCATTCGATAATGAAAGCAGTTACATTGCGAGACATGCGAGACACAATCGAGACGCTGAATAAGGACTTGCGGGCGTCAAAATGTCACGATCTGAGTAGCATGATAAAAAGCCCAATATATGATTGCATAAAGTAAAGACCAAAGACACGCAATTGCAAAAGGAGTAAGACGGATAATCCAAAGCATGAACCATCCTCCCAATATCATAGTGTTTACCTTGTAAACTAAACTATCGACACTAGACTCTTCTCCTTGGTTGTTTTCATACTTAATTAGAATAGTGACACCTTGCCACCTATTCTTGTGTAATCTTGAATTGCAACAAGATATATTGCGATCAATACATACACGCATGATATAACCCTCAATAAGAATTCATATACTTCATATATTACTAATGACCAAAAGAGACAAAAATACGGGAAGGAATGATATATAAATACGGGGAAGGAATGATATATAATACTCGGGAAGTCGGGATAAAAAGCTAGCTAGCAAGTCGGTTGCACATTGCTATGAAACTTAAACACCACAGATAGATCATAGTGTCATTCTTACCTTAGTGCCTCGGTTTACGCAATCTCATATAAATGAGCATTGGCCAACAAATGGCAATTGAAGACAAATGATAGCCAACACAATGATAGTATTGTTTCTAATTGACAAAGAACATAGCAAAACCGATAAAACAAATGGCAGGCTCGAATTACGTATCACGAAGACCATCGATTTAATCAAATAGCCCCATTAAAAATCCCAACTTGCACGATAGAAACTTGCCAATTTTACTCATAACCAATGTGGTAGGGTATCTACAATGTACATTTTAAGCATCCAACGAGTTGGTGGGGAAAAATTGCTGAGATCGATATCATACTAACTAAGGCTTTTAAAATTCTCCCTTAACACTTAAATACTAGCATAATTTGTTAAATACAATGGAGAAGTGCATGCATCAATTTGTAGGAAGATTTGCAAAGTATGAAGTCCATTTAGACCATGAAAAAAAGCTATGATATCAAACTGCGACCAAGCTTCAATTATGAACTTTATGGTACATGTGTTATGTATTTAATGTACTTTCTGGACCAAGAGCTTATGTGATCGGTGAGCTATGTAAAAGACAAGCGGGAATAATTTTTCGATGTGTTCCCTCTGAAGGTAGCATAATTCTTGTGTTTCAAATTGCCCATAATCCTCTGCCTCTATCGATTGCTTAGGAGAGCTTGTGTTACTAATGAGAAAATAACTAAATTGGTATGTCTTTTGGGAGATCCACATCTCCTCCGGCCTCTCTGAAACTCATTCAAAAGCTGGTCTATCCTGTGTTCATCTATTTGCGAAACAGACTTACCACGCAAAAGTAAGATATTGACGGCATGGGGACGGCGGCCATGAGGACAACACGACAGCGGCAGGGGACAACACGTGGAATGGCCGGCATGCCGAGGACTACTCGGCATTACTATGAGTTTATTTAGCAATTATCCTACAAATCCAAAATCGAATAAGCTAATTATCATTCAAAATCGAATAAGCTAATTATTGAATGATCAACTTTTCTTATTCAAACAAAGTTTCCATTAAAAGAAGCATCAAGGTATGTACATGAAAATCTTCCATTTCCTCAATAAGAAATAATCCAATCAACAAAACTGGACCAACATGATATGGTCATAAGACAATTCACAGCTGGACAGTATATACATGACAAAACCCAAACACGTTCCTAACAGATGGAGATTCACGAGGCAATAATGATTTCATCTCCAAAGCCTCCCGAAACACGGACTCGCTAGTTGGCGGCACCACGATCGTGAACAGAACCATCAAATCGATTAGGCAAACACATAGCAGTCTCACTCCAACACCACCGAATTAAGCCCGCGCCGTCATCGAAGGCAATCAAGCGCGCATTTCCCTCTGAGCCGGCGAACCAAGCGCTCCTGGAACGAACAACCCCAAAACCAATCCCACCATCATTGATCCTCGAGACCTCGATCTAACCCTCCGATCCCCCGCGGCACAACCTCCGTCGCGGTGCGACACCGGGGCCCTAAATCGATCGAGATCTTGGGAGCAGCGGCATCGCGAGAGTAAGCGCGCACGTACCTTCTGCGTCTTCGCCGGCGCGCGCTCACGAAACTGCGCGAACCGCCACTCCGGTAGCGCTCTGCGTCTGCGGCGTCGCGGATCATGGTAGCCTCAAAGGCGGTCGTCGTCGGGGCGTTAGGATTCATGGCGCCGTGCTCACGCGATCGCGCCGCGGTGGCATCCCATCGGGGATCGGGAGGGGGGAGGAAGGCTCTGGAAGGTTCCGAACAAGGAGGTGGTGGTTCTGGAAGGATGGGGCATTGTTGCGTGGGGAAGGAGGAGGAGGCGGCGGAGATCGAGTCGAGGAGGAGGGTGGTATGGGGGCGGCATGGGGGCGGCGGCGGTGCGAGACAGCATGGCGGGTGTCGCCGGGACGGCTCGGGGATAGCGCGGCGTGGGAGGCACGGGACAATGGCGGCGTATGGGACGGCCGGCGAGGCGTGTGGCGGAGGCCCCAGTGGCGGGCTAGGTTGGGCGTGGAGAGCTAGGTTTTCGATCGCGTTTTGGTGTTGAGTCGCGTTTTGCTGTGCTGGCTGTTATTTCCATCGGCCGGCCGACGAAAATACGAAGAGATTTTTTTTGCGTCGCCGTGTGGACTATTTTCGTCGGTACAGACCGACGAAAATATCCGGATATCTATTTTCGTCGGCCTAGACCGACGAAAATAGTTCAAATTTTTTTTCGAATTTCCCGAGCACGGTGACTCCATTATTTTTGTCGGCTTTCACAAGAATACCAACGAAAATAATTGTAATTTCGTCGGTTATACCTCAAGCGAAATTACTCGATTATTCGTCGGTTTTTCTGAAGCGAAAATAATTAAACCGACGAAAATAGTGTAGATTCCTGTAGTGACGATCTGTCTGGTGTTTAGGATAAAATACCGGACCGTCCTCTCTACGTAGAACTTCTGTCTCATCCGCAACAAAACTACTACAAAAGGATGATTCGATTCTTGTAAATATGTGTACACCGGACCATTGTCCCGGCAAAAACCATTACTGATTCTAACACACATTGCAATGCAGATAACATTACTGATTCTAACACACAAAAGCATTACTGATTCTAACACACAATGCGAAAAGCATTACTGATCCGGTCCATGGGAACAATGCAATGCAGATAACATTAACATTTTCAAAACAGATAGATTACAGATTCTAACACACAAAATGTAAATGTTCAATCACTGTTTAGTACATCCAAAAGGGGTGCCAGTAGTACATCGGAATTATGCGCCAACTAGATACCTAGTAAACTACTCTATCTACATCCAGAAATCGTCATCGTCATCCTCGTCTTCGTCCGACGAGAACAAGATGTTGGTGGAGGAGCAGCCGGAGGTGTCCCTGCGGTAGAGGGCAGAAGTCATGTCGCCCGGCGTCCCTCGCTTCTGCTGTGTCGTCATCGCTCCCCACCCACATCAATCCTTCCTCCTCCTCCTCCTCCTCCTCCTCGTTGTTCTTTCTTCTTTGATGCTTCTTGGTACCGCCCTTCCCTTCTTTGCCGCCACCGTCGCTGCCGCTACCTCCACGGATGGCCTCCTCCACCCGAGGTAGAGGGAGTTCCTCCTCCTCGGGTGCTCCCGATGGCAGGGCTCCCAATTGTGAGCCTTGAACAAATCGACGGCGGCCGAGTCAAGCCCGCAAAGCGGGCTCGATCTCGATGAGATTCCCATGGAGGATGAGGACGAGGACGATGACATTGTTGGTTGTGGGGAGGGAGAGAACGGGAGAATTTGTTAACCGCCGGTGGAAACAAGGTTAATATAACTACCGGGAGGCGAAACGTCGCCTCGGAAGGGGAGTCGATTCTACACACCGGACGATCCGGCAGTGGTTAGGATAACACACCGGATCATCCTCTATGCGTAGAACCATGGGCTACAACAGAACTACAAATCAGGATGATCCGGTATGTGTAAATATATGTATACCGGACCATCCTACCGGCAAAAAGCCTTCGAAGTTATCTTGCGTGCCCGAACTCCACAAGCGAAAGAGTGCAATGTAAAATGGCCATACCATTTGGTACAGATTTAGTGTTGAAGTAATTAATCACCCGCACGGTCTTAAATGTTCACATCGTTCGTGGGGAACGCTACATTTAACATGGATCGATCGATTACACTGAAAGGAACAACTACGAGTGGCGCAACATTCAGATAACTCATCCTTACATGAAGATCCGACAAGAGCTAACACCACTAAAATCAACTCAGCACTACGTGTAAAATGCGTTCTCGGTGGGAATGCCTAAAGATCGGGCGATTTGGATCGACCTCACGCTCTGCAACAGAGTCGCCGGCAGGCTTGTGGAGGTCATGATATTGAAATGGTCTACTCTTGTCACCATCGTACTGATGGGCTAGCGGTGATGTCGTAGGAGCAGGCTATGGGTCATGGACTTAGGGGTCTCCGGGAGTTGTCTCTGCCGCACTAACAGGGTCCACCCTCAGACCCTAAAAACCCATAGCAGCCTTATTCTCTGTGATCATAGCAATCACAGCAGTAAGTGATTGCCCGGGAGACCAAAGCTCTACACATGTTGTCTAGCTAGGTGCTCTCCTCAGCACGGGAGCCGATTCCACACACTGGACGATCTGGTAGTGGTTAGGATATCACACCGGATCATCCTCTATGCATACAACTTTCGCCGTGGGCTACAACGGAACTACAAATTAGGATGATCCGGTATGTCTAAATATATGTATACCGGACCATCCTAAACAAAAGATTTTGAAGTTATCTTGCGTGCGAACTCCTGGCGAAAAGAGTACAGCGTAAAATGGCCATACCGTTAGGTCTGATTTAGTGTTGAAGTAATTAATCACCCATACGGTCCTAAATGTTCACATCATTAGCGGGGCGCTACATTTAACATGGATCGATCGATTACACCGAAAGGAAAAACTACGAGTGGTGCAACATTCAGATAACTCGTCTTTACATGAAGGTCCGACAAGAGCTAATATCCACTAAAATCAACTCAACACTACGTGTAAAATGCGTTCTCGGTGGAAATGCCTAAAGATCGGAGCAGTGGATCGACCTCGCTCAACTGTGAGTAGCCGGTAGGCTCGTCGAGGTCATGATATTGAAATGGTCTACTGTCGTCACCATTGGACTGATGGGCTAGCGGTGATGTCGTAGGAGCAGGCTATGGGTCATGGGCTTGGGCGTCTGCGGGAGTTGTCTCTACCGCTCTAACAGGGTCCACCCTCGGACCCTAAAAACTCATAGCAACCTTATTCTCTATGATCATAGCAATCACAACAGTAAGTGATTGGCCGGGAGACCAAAGCTCTACACATGTTGTCTAGCTAGGTGCCTCCTCAGCACGGGAGCAGATTCCACACACCGGATGATCTGACAGTGGTTAGGATAACACACCGGATCATCCTCTATACGTACAACTTTTACCGTGGGCTACAACAAAACTACAAATTAGGATGATCCGATATGTGTAAATATATGTATACCATACCATCCTACCGGTAAAAAGCCTTCGAAGTTATCTTGCGTGCCCAAACTCCACAAGCGAAAGAGTGCAACGTAAAATGGCCATACCGTTCGGTACAGATTGTCATGAAAGAGTACAAAGTTAAATAAAATTTTTATGAAATGCATCGTTCCAATCTAGGTGAACACAGCGAAATCAAAATACGACATATCAAGCAAGTTAGAGTACATAACAACCGAAAAGACAAGTGGCGCAATAAGCTAAGAACTACTCGTCCGTCCGAGTCTTCCCTATCAGCCTCACACTCAACACCGTCGGCATCAGCCTCGTCGAGATTCTCCTCATGGGACTTTGTAGCTTTAGTCTCTGTCGGTGTACTTTACACCGGGGTACCCTCTCCGTCGTAGAAGTAATAGGCCCAAGATGTGGTCTGGCCCAACTTGGTGCCCTGGAGCCCGCGTGGCCCCCTGGCGGCAAAGGCGAGCACGCCCAGGACACCCAGTGAGCAGGCAGCGATCACGCCGCTGCACGCGAGGAGCTCCGTATGGCCCCTTTGCAGCAAGCTGGCGATCACACTTTCGCCGCCAGCGAAGCGGCCCATGCGGTGCCTGGCGGGCGGCAAAGGCGATCACGCCACTGCCGAAGCGAGGAGCCGCATGGCCCCTGGCGGCGGTAGGGCAAGCATACGCTTTCGCCGGGCGAGTGACCCACGCGGCACCCTTGCGAGCAGCCGGGTGGTCACGCCCTGCCTGCTGGGCGAGGAGCCCACATGGCCCCCTAGCGAGCAACCGGATGATCACGCCCTGCTCGCCAAGCGAGCAGCCCGCACGGGCGTTGGTTTATGAGGCGGCCTGGCGAGTGGGCGGGCATCTAGGCCCCCCTCATCAGGCCATGGAGGTAACCAAAGGAATGAGAGGAAGGCTTCGCCTCGAAGTTTCCCTCCCCTGGCACCTCATGTCAGGGTCATTAATTATGAAGGATTCTGCTATCGACATGACGACGGCACGTCCCTCTGACACCTCTTACCAAACCCATCGCAGGAGTGTCATATCCCGGGCGGACCGGGCGAAGCCACTCACCGACATTAAATGATGTTTGAAGGACAAGGCCATGGAGGCGTGTGTAATAAATGAGCCGTGGGTCGATGTGGAAGTTGGAATGATGAGTGTAGTTAATGTGTTGTAGATAAGTATGCCGTCTCCTTCTCCCCTGCCTGGGACAACCCATCTATATAAGGGCGCCTCGGTGCATGGGAGAAGGGGCGGAAGGGGGAAGAAAGACTGAAAGATAGAGAGATGGAAAGGAGAAGAGAGAAGTCAGTGTAATCCCCTTCACATTTCCTCAACAAAGAGCTAGCAAGACGTAGGGCCATTACCCGAGCTGGGGGCTTGAACCTGGGTACATCGCCGTGTCCATTAGTCTTTTGGTTCCCGGAATTCATCGCGAGAGACATTAGGGTCTCCAGCCACGAAGATGCCCTCTACTGAACCATAAATTCCGTCTAGGGTGTAGTCAACCTCGCTCGTTGACGGGAACTTGTCAGGTGGAATACACCGACAGTCTCCTCATCAGGGGCCTGTGAACCTGTTGGTGAAGGGGTCGGAGCAATCGCTTTGTCATCGGCAAGGGGGTTTGATGGGCCTGTCTGTGCCGCACTGTCAGGTTCGAAGGTCAAATCCACATCACCCGTATCAGCAATATTCTTTGTGATTTGAGTAATCACAATAGTGTGGGTTGAGTCCGGAGACTGATGTTCTATACATGTTGGCGCAGTGTTATCCTCATCAGGGGCCTCAGGGGCTGTAGGTGAACTCACAGGAGCACACTCGGAGGCAATGGCGGATCGTCGTCAACGAGTCGACACCGCATCGATAGGTGCGGAACTCAGCGATACTACACTCGAAAGCAGCCATCTCGTCGGTCATGTCGGCATGCGGACATATGTTGATCTCGATCGAGCGCAGGCGAGGCATGGTCGATGTGGGTGCATCCGCTAAAGTAGGTGGAGTAGTGGACAACGGAGCAGATGCCTTATCATCGGCTGGTCTGGTGAACATCCCTGTTAAGGCCGTAGGTGTTGGTGGGAACGTGGACACGGGGTGGGCAGGAGGCCCCCAACAGAAACAAGTGGGGTAGCAATGCTGGTAGCGGGAGGTGCAACTGGAGCTGGCAACTCAGGTTGTGCAAGACTAACTGCATTGTACAACCGAACAAAGCAGCCTGAGAAGAAAGTGAACATCTGAGCCATTTGCATCTCACCGTGGAGCAAAGCTGCCTGGGTCGTCTACTGATGCAACCTCATCTCCTCTAGTAATTGGGTCTGTGTCTCCCGCTGTTGGGCAATTGAAGCTGCCTGAGACTTCTGCAACTCAATAATCGAAGCAAGTACTGAGTAAACTCGGAGGGCTAAGAGCGAAGCCGCGATCCACGGTGTCATGTCGGGAGGCTGGCGCAGTGCAGTTGAGTTGTCTCGGTCCTCGGTCTGAGCACGATCAACATGCCTCGTGGTCGTGGGTTTGGACTGGTGGAAAGTACTCAGGGTCTTCCTCCTCCTCCTCCTCGTCATCATCCCTGTCAATATCAATGATTCGCGCCAACCCTGCATGCTCCTCAGCCTCTGCTAGTGCCTGGTCCTCCCCTTGAGCGGTCTCTCTCAGTTCCTTAGGTATCTGCTCCTAAGCCCTCATGGAACGCTAGCCTCTGCGTCTGTCGTCAAGAGATTGAGGCATGTACTGACGAAGACGAACTCGTGCTTCTAGGTACTCCTCACGATGCTCGTCGGGAGCGAAGGTACTGCATATGTAAGAAATTATATGTGCAAATGGTTGTTGTCTGGCCAAACTCATAGCATCTGCAATAGCATCTTCAATCACACAAATGATAAAGTCGAGAATGCCGAACGGCTCGTGAGATAGGATCGAATAAAGTAGCCACTACTGCAAACTAGTGATCGTCTCGGCATTCCCAATCCTCGGCAACAGTGACTTCCTCAAAGCCATGTGGACCGCCTTTGCCTCAGGAGTGAGACGGTCTGGATGGCGAAGGGATCTAATGGGGAATAGCTGCTGGAATAGAAAGTGAATATGGTCATCTGTCAGGAAACACCCTCCGGCCTTAGCACGACGAGGCAGTGTGTTGTCTGCGTACACCACCCGATGCAAATTTCGGGCCTCCTCCTCAAAACCAAACAACTCAAGCAAAGTGGACCTGTACACCCTCTGGGGTTCTCCGTCGTGCATGAACTGAATGTATCTGTGCTTTGGGTCGATCCAAACTATGGCGTAGAAGTCCTTGACCCACTTTTCCACTACCATGTCGAACTCTGTCAACAGCCTGGTAAGACCTTCGAAATGGTCGAAGTGTCTCTGAACGTCCACCCCACCCGCGGCCCTCTGTAAAGAGGCGAAGTTGAGCATCCTGTGCATGCTCAACTGGACCCCGAGCTCTCTGTACATAACATAGAAGCTCTGTTGAAGAACCGTCCAGAACCTCCTATGAACTCCGAATTCTCTGGCTAGCGGAAACCAGACATTGACATCAGAGAAACGAAGGCTCTTTACCCTCCGGGATGAGAGGTTCCGAAGGTCTCTAAGTCTTATCTCAGGGTTAGGATGTGGCACATGGTACTCCTCGTCCTCTTCCTTTTCATCGCCAGTCTCCTCCTCATGCCGAACTATGTTGCGACGAGCATGCACCTGCCTAGCAGTGTGCTCGGAAGATGTCGAACCACCACGAGTGCGAACGCGGCTAGAACGACGAGGAGGTGCCGCACCACCCTTTGGGAATTGAGTGCCCCCCTCCCTCTCTGACCCTTCTGCTGCTGACTCTGTGTGTCTCTAATCTGCAATTGGCGGCCACGCCCGCATGCCTGAGCCAAATTCGCATCTATAGCCATCTTAGCTCGCTCAGTTGCCTTCTATGCCTTGGCCTTCTTAGCCTTCTCAGCTCGCACAACAACTTCTTTTCCCTTCCTTTTCCCTGCCATCTGCAATTGCACGGCATTTGAATGGAGTCCAAAGAAACCAGAGGGATGTGGATCTCACTGCTTACAAAGTGAAGGAGAGTCGATCGCCAGCCGAGGGCTCGGATTTGTCGGCGGCGACAAAACGGGTGGCGCGAACTGGGGTGTGGCGGCGCCAAGGTGGGTGGAGGATTGGAGTACGGGGTCACAAGACACGGAAATGGGCTGTGGCGCGAGGCGGTGTGGAGGCGTGGAGAGAGGAGTAGTTAGGTGCGGTCGATATTAAAGCTCCACAGGCGGTTCTCTGAATGTTGAAGTGTGTTTTTGGCTAAGGTTAAGATCAACATACCGGATGATCCATTATCAGAAACATCACCAGACCGGATCAATGCCTCTATTCGACTCGGTGGCAGGATGGTCCGGCCACCTGAGGAAAAAGAATCGGATCATCTTGTGTAGCAGTGTGCTAGCAGAGTCGCAATAACAGTGAGCGCGGACAATACAAAGTCCAGACGATCCGTATAGGAAAGGATAAAGACGCTCTCAAATGCGGATGGAGGCCTCGAAGCTAAGATTCACATACCGGACGTTCCGTTAAGTCGAGAAAAAACCGTACCGGATTATTGTCCGGACGAATAGTGCTTAGCTTCCTTGGACCTCTTTTGGCTTCAGTTTACAGGATGATCCGGCCTAATACCGAATTACCTACCGTACTATCCTGCACTTTCACGCAATAGTTTTACTCAAGTCCAATAAAAAATATAAGTTCTATTACATATTATGTTTTTACACAACGTGTCCCTATTTGCCTTTAACAACTTTTTCGACGCAATCATCACGCATATATGGCATCATTGAAATATCGAGGGTTTCTTCTACAAGTTTGATCCTCTCCGGATCTTGAAAGCGCGAGTCATCAAAGCGATTGTATTCTGCCTCGTCGTGCACATTGTCAACTCCAACTATTCTTTGTTTTCCGGGAACAACTATGTTCCTTTTCATATTATTGGGGTCAGCTATGTAGAAAACTTGCGAGACTTCAGAAACTAGTATCCAGGGGTCAGTTTTGTGGCCTAGATTGTTGAGGTCGACAGTTGTGAACCCATAGTTGTCCACCTCCACACCATTAGGATGTTTGACCCAGTTGTAGTGAAATACGGGGATCTGCATATCCCTTCCATAGTCAAGTTCCCAAATTTCTTCAATGATTCCATAGTAGGTGTTCTTCTCCCCTGTTGCATCTATGGCTTCTACTCGAACGTCGCTGTTTTGGGCCAACGTCTTCTTGTCCTTTTGAATGGTATAAAACATGTACCCATTGATGTCATACGCTAGCCATGATGTTACCAGACTTGATGGGCCATGAGCCAACATTTTCAATGTTTCTGTATCTTCGTCCTCACCATCTGGTATGTTTTGGTTCTTGAACCATGTGGTAAACATGTGCTTATTCTCTTTCAGGATCCAATCAACTTGGCGTCCTGGATTTTCTCTTTCAAGCTCTTCCAGGTGTTGCTCCACGTATGGCTCCACTATCTTTAGCTATTGCAAGACGGTGAAATGTGCTTGGTCCACATTCTTGTACTCATGGTCAATGAATCTTTTCTTTCCCTTAGTCCCTTTACCAGTCAACCTCCCCTCATGTCGAGGGACAGGCACACCAATCGGCCTTTCCGTGGGCATGAAGTAATCCATGCAACACTCAATGACTTCCTCAGTATTGTAGCCCTCAATAATGGAACCCTTTGGGTAAGCACGATTCCGTTGTAAGCTCTTAAGCAAGCCCATCCACCTCTCAAATGGAAACATCCAGTGTAAGAATACTGGTCCCAGTACCTTTACCTTCTCGACAAGGTGAACCAAGAGCTGTGGCATGATATCTAAAAAGGATGGAGGGAAGCACATCTCAAGTTGGTTTATAGTCTCCACTATGTAGTTCTGCAGATAGCTCAGCTGTTCATCATCGATTACCTTCTGTGAAATCACATTGCAGAAATGACACGGCCGTGTGATGGCCACCTTTACAAATGTTGAGTTGATACCCCTAATTGCAATTGGGAGCATTTGTGTCATCATGACGTGGCAGTTGTGAGACTTCATACCACTTCTCTTTAAATCTTTCATCGATACTAGGTTTTTGATGTTGGATGAATAACCAGACGGGACTCTGACCCCACGTAAGCACTTGCACACTGATCTTTTCTCCTCAGCTGTCAGAGAGTAGCTTGCTAGGGAAAGGTAATACTTTCCATGTGTTCTTTCTTGAGGGTGTAGTTCTTTCCTGATTTTAAGTACTACTAAGTCTTTACGAGCTTTAAGACCATCCTTTTTTCTTGTACTGAATGTCCAACAAGAGACCTATCACGCTTTCACAGACATTCTTTATGACATGCATGGCATCGATGCTATGGCGAATTTCCAAGTCCTTCTAGTAGGGAAAATACTTGTAGAAAATTGACATCTTTTTGAACAGGACAACAGGCGGAGGAACCTCCTCATCGGTATTCTTCCTCTTTCGACCCCTCTTTTGGCCCTGCACCAGCTTCTTCTCGAAAACCACCTTGATGTTCTGGACTATTTCAAACACTTTTTTCCCACTACGGTGCTTTGGAGCCACACCTTCCTCAACCGTATTGTCAAAATACTTGCCCATCTTGCGGTATTTGTGAGCTTTGATAAGCAGCGGTGCGCATGTGCACTAACTTCGTGAGCATGGAAGGAACATCGACACAATTTCATCCATGCATACTACACAAGTGTCTTCCTTTAATCGACCCGATAGGGCTAGCGAGCGGGGTAATCAGCGATGGTAACAAAAATAATGGCTTTTAGTGTGAAATCTTTGTTATTGGGCCGATCCCACACTGGACCCCATCGTGCCACAATATGGCCATATCTTCCATCGATGGTTAGAAACACATCAATATCTACTCGGGTTGTCTCGGACCTTGGATAAGAATGGACAACATTAGGTACCTTCTCTTCATACATAGCCATGGAGGAAGGTTGCGAGATGGACAGGACTCTTGGCCAAGTGCTATGTGTGGCGTTCCATTCACGAAAGGATTCATACCATCGATACTCGGTCGAACCTTACATTCTGGGTTTGTTGCGAAATCTGGATAAATCACGATCAAAATTTCTCCATTGTCTACCATCGGTTTGGGTGTTGAATCTTTCCATCTTTTACGCACTTGTTGGAATGCCAACCCATTAGTTGAGTCCCTCTCATTCAGTACAAATGTTTGATGACCAATAAGCGGAAAGTACCATATCACCTGCGAGGATTCTTTTCTTCTTGTCTGTGCCTGAAGATGTGTCTTCTTCGTTATTACCAGTAGTACTATCCTTGTTGTTCTTATTCTTCGTAGTGCTGGCTGAAGAATCATCATCGTCGTGGGAGTCATCATTCTTCTTATACCGGCTTGCCTTGGACACCGGGCATTGATCCAAGTCTGCGTAATCTTTATGGAAGAGGATACAGTGGTTTCGACATGCGTGTATCTTTTTCACATCCACTGACATCGGAGTGAAAAGTTTCTTCGCGAAATAAGTGCTCGTCGGCAAGGTGGGCAATCCATTAGCCTTCGGAAATATTTCTGGCAAGAGCCTCAACAGATCAGTGAAACTCTTGTCCGACCATCCATTGCTAGCCTTCAATAGTAGAAGCGTCGGACCGTATGCAACAAGTAAAATCGGAGGACAACCCTTGGATTCCTCATATAACAGATCATTCGCTGCTTTGTGTAACGCATCGACATTATCTAAACCTGTCACCTCCTTTAAAACCTGTGGTTCGGCATGGCGCAACATTTCCTCTACATCAGCGATGCAACCATCATCTAGTAAACGAGCATGCATGTGAGCTTCATCTCCCAAACCATCAGTGTCGCCTCCGGCACTTCAATCATCCATGAGATAGGGATCAACGTCATCGGTTGTTTGTGATGTACGTTGCTCGCCATGGTTGGGCCAACATGTGTAATCCTCTATAAAACCTCTCATGATCAGGTGTGTTTTGATTACACTTAAATCTCCCCACCCTACATTGTTCTTACAGTCATTGCATGGACAAAGTATTTCCATTTCCTTCTTAGTCCAGGCGTCCTTCTGAGCGGTTTTAATAAAAGTTTTGAGCTCTTTGAGGAATACACCCTTATTTCTTGGGGCATGGGCCCTTTCCATCTTGAACCTGAAACAGAAAATCAGATCGAAATGTCAATTATTTAGATAGAACTTTAACAAGAGAACCCTAAGTTAAATACTATAAAATGATTTTATTAAAATCATGAAAGAATGTAAGGTCCTCTCCTTCTAGATCTAGAGAGGGGGACTGTTCTCTCCCTCTAGAGAGAGGGAGGGATACAAGATCTGTCTATAGATCCAGAAGGTGAGGGCTTCAACCCCTCTCCCATGCACATTCTATCTACACTACATCTTCCTCTCCACAAGATATAAACCTCTACAAATGTCAGGAATGAGATGCTCTTACCTTAGAGAGTTCACTATATTCCAAGGATTTCAAGTTCAAAACCTAGCTCCCCCCTTATTTTCACAATTTTGTGGCACTTTGGAACTACATGAGAGAACGATCTGTTGAGACTTTAAGCGAAGTTTCCACAGGCGGCTCCCTAAGACAACGGCCTGCAGAAAAATAATAATGATCAAGCAAAACAGCACTACAGGATGATCCGTCAATGGACAAAAGAATCATACCAGAGTATTTTCTGGACGTTGGATTTCTCTGTGTAGTGCCGCTGTTGCAACATAACGGATGATCCGGTATGTCAATACAAACTCATACAGAGTATTATCTGGACGTTGGATTTCTATGTTTTGCAGGTATTGTAGAACAAAGGATGCTCCGGTATGTACATGAAAACGCATACCGACATCTCCTTTGTCACAAAATTTGTAGACAAGCATTTACAAAATTTGGACAGGTGGTTTATTTAAGAACTACGCCTTTAAAGACTTGAACATCACCACGGGGGTTCGTTAATTAATTAGGCCGTCAATATAATTAACTAAGGCGGCTTGTAACATACCACTGTGGAAGCTGCGCTTTCGCATGCGGCGTAAGAAAGCCGCTGTGTAGATCGCAATTTCCCAAAGCGGTTCCTTAAGAAACACTTTGTGATGAGCATAGTTTCCCAGGCGACATCTAAAGGCACCGCCTATGAAAAGATCAATATTTTCACAGGCGGTTTCTTAAGAGAGCAGCCTGTGAAGATACCTTTACACAGGCGATTCTTAACCCCAAGGACCGCCCGCAGTCATTTGAGGTGGCTCTCCTTATAATCCGCCTGTGGAAAGAAATCCTTGGTGTCTAAAAAAATCATTTCTGTAGTAGTGCAATGTGGCACGTGGCAGTCGCATTTGCTTTTTATAATAATTGTGGTTTATGGTTGTGACGTTTTTTGGTTAGTCTTGCCTTGGTCAATTAAGGACTTAACCTCGTAAGAATTTGAACTGAGTCATTCATACAACCACAAGTCTGGTATGGGACAGACCTAACTGATTATTTTGTTGAGTTTAAACTTTGGTACTATTGTGGTGGTGTGAGGCTTGGGTTGTGGTAACCAATCCTCGCACGGGTTGGCTCACATGTGAAAGACCATGTGGAAATTGACGAGATTTGGGCTTAGTTTGATTTGAAATTGAGTTTGATTCGAATTGGATTTTCGATGTGAAGCAATTTGAGGGTTGGTGCTTTTCCTAGTGTTACCCGCTTGGCGCGATAGCATCGGACCGATAAGTGAAATTATGATTGATTAATGATTTTGTGATGGTCATTGAATATCTTTGTGGGCATTGCTATGTGAAAGGTTTTTCCTTGTCCTTGATGGTTGCAGGGCATCGGTGCTAGGTCATAGTGAGGCGGAGGATGACCGGAACTAGGCGAGGAGCGTCGGAGGTCCAGACGGTCGGGAGACCTTCGAGCTACCATTGATTATGGTATTTGGTACTCTTCTTCTTCTTGTCTATCCTTTAGAGCCTTTTCTGACGCAGACTTTGCCGGCTGTAGGATAGATAGGAAGAGCACTTCTGGCTCTTGCCAATTCATTGGCACTTCTCTTGTTTCTTGGTCATCTAAGAAGCGGTCAGAGTCGCCTGATCCACCGCAGAGGCGAGTATGTTCTTTTGACCGATTCTTTGTAGCAGTGCTATGGATGAGATCGACCTTGCGGGACTTTGGGTTAGAGATAGAGAGTGTTCTACTTTTTTGTGATAACACTTCTACTATTTGCATTGCCAAGAACCCAGTGCAGCACTCCCGGACCAAGCACATTGATATTAGATATCACTTCCTTAGAGACACGTGGAGAAAGGAGACATAGTGCTCCAATTCGTGGAGAGTGACCACCAGTTGGCCGATATCTTTACCAAGCCTTTGGATAGCTCTAGGTTTATTGCCTTGAGGAGTGTGCTTGGAGTTGTGTGCCCTTACGGCCTTCTGTGAGGGGGAACAGATCTGTATATCATGTATTATATTTTATTTCAGTTTTTCCTTTCTTTTGTATTGCTTTGGGTGCTTATGGGTTTTATTCATTAGAGTTATGAGTTCACTTCACTTAGACTTCTGGCATGCTTTGCATGGACCTCTCATCTTGTGCTTTAGGTTGCTATCATGCTTAATTAGATGTTCTCTCTTCTCTCTAGGTTGAGTTCCCTCACAGTCTTATAAGTCTAGTAGGTGTTGGGCCCCCTAGGTAGACAGGGTCTATGTGCACTCCTTAGTTCATTATCTAGAGGTAGCTTTCCTATGTTAGTCATTGGGGAAGATGAGAGCGAGTCTGAGCCGTAGTGTTCTCTACCATCTTTTCTATACTCTATAGCCACCCGATCTGTGAGTTTCTTCACTTCTTCCCTCCATTACGTGTTTACGGCTTTAATTGAGTTCTTTTCGACCATTCTTGAGCTTAATCTTGCTAATAACTCAATTTGAACCAGATTTGTGCTTAAAATTCAATCACATGTTGAGGGGGAGTTTAAGAATCTGTCTCATGCATTGCATATAGACTTGATTTTTCATTTTATGAGATTTGTCTATTATGCAAATGATCCATGTTTCATTTTATACACCATGCTATATTATGAAGAAAATTACTTGCATAGATATGTCCAAGTTCATTTATCTTGCTAAGCCTGCAAAATTGAAAAATGAGCTTTAAAAGAAAAACTTGATAAAACATGTTGCGTTTACTTGTTAAGTTTCTTCTCTAGGTGTTTTTGCCATGATTTGTGAAATTCTGGAATTCTCTAGAGTCCCTATAGCAACTTGGGTGAATCTTGTTTGATCCATACTTGAGTCCTTCACTAGATTAACAATGAAAATGCTAAAATGAAAGTGAAGCAAAATTGACTCTTTTTGTGCGCATTAGACTCAACACCTCACATTCACAAGATGGCTTCTCATTGCACTTGAGATGAACTTGAAATGTGTTGTGTATGACTAAGATCATTCTCTTAAGAGTCCCTCTTGAGATGATAGATTATGGCTTGAGTCAATTGGTTTAAACAATGCAAAAAAAAACATACGTGGGTAAAGAATGCAAATAATGTCAAACATTTGCACCCCGTTATATCTTTCAAAGATTCAAGGAAAAATTTGCATACAAGAAACAAAAATAAGCTCGAAGGACCTTGTATGAACGTCTAGATTCTCCAAAGTGACGCTTTCCATTTGATCCTTTGAATGGCGTTGCTTCTAGTTTTGAAACTAATGACAAGTGTTGCTCATGTTCATTCTTGCTGAAAATGACATGGTTTTAATTAAATCTTGCTAGCAAAATGTTTATTTGCACTTGGACATGTCTTAACTTAGACTATTTTTGCCATAACTTAGCTTGGTGTCATAACTTGTCTTATTGGTCACATGGATAATCTTCAAAGCTCCCTTAGGCTGCATTACTTGCATAAAAACAACAAAAAAGGGGGAGAAAAGAAAATATCATCTTGATGCCTATATTGCCAAAAGGGGGAGAAATCGTAGAAAAGGCATCATTTTGCATCTTGATTTATCTTATTTCTTATGATCTTTGCAAATCTTTGCTATCTTTCATAGATCATAAGTATTTCTAGCTGCGAACTTGGTCATGTTCTTGATTTCTATTTCTTTGATCAAGTTTGGCTTTGCATTCAAATTGCTTTCTTCTTCTCTTATTCAAACTCAAAACATATGCCTTTTCATGTGTTTGTCAATATACTCATCAAGGGGGAGATTGAAAGACCATGTGGAGGTCTATCCTTGTGTGTGATAAGTAATTGACGAGATTTGGGCTTGGTTTGATTTGAAATTGAGTTTGATTTGAATTGGATTTTCGATGTGAAGCAATTTGAGGGTTGGTGCTTTTCCTAGTGTTACCCGCTTGGGGCGGTAGCATCGGACCGATAAGTGAAATTATGATTGATTAATGATTTTGTGATGGTCATTGAATATCTTTGTGGGCATTGCTATGTGAAAGGTTTTTCCTTGTCTTTGATGGTTGCAGGGCGTCGGTGCTAGGTCATGGTGAGGCGGAGGATGACCGGGACTAGGCGAGGAGCGTCGGAGGTCCAGACGGTCGGGAGATCACCGGAAGATGATCGGAGACGGAGTCCGGGCAAGTCAAGAAGACAAGGAAAGGAGATGATGCTAGCTAGATGTCGCGTGGATCAATGAGGGCCGTCGGATTGAGGTCTAGTTGATTGGTTAGCGGGTCTAGGTAGTATGCTTTGAAAACCGTGCAAGAAAACCCGGTGTGTGTGGGTTTTGGTTAGCCCTTGGATGGCTGTGTGTGGATTAATCCTAGCCCTTAGATGAGTGCTCTAGGGTTGAGGGACTCATCCAAGGGTGGTAGGTGGCCCAAGAGTTGTATAAATAGGGGTGGAGGGGTAGCCTCCTCCCATTGAAGGTTTGAGTTGCTCCTTTGAGCTTTGCCGACATGAAGTGTGGCTTTGTAAACCTTCCCACCAGAAATACAAAAAAAAATTCTTTACATTATTGTGATTTTAAATTCCGCATTAACATTATGTCTTTACTTTACGCAATTTAAATTCAGCATTTACTTTACGCATTTACTTTCGCGTAATTTACTTTCTTGCAATTTGGATTTGCCTCCCCTCCTTCTAAATGCTGATCTTAGATGTTTTGAGTGTGTTCATTTGGTTTTACATCTCTTTTGTACTCTTGGATTGAGCAGAGATCATCTTTTCATGCAAGTTGCAACTCTGTCCAGAACTTGTTCTTCGCGCAGTAGTTAGTTTTTGATTTTTAGGAAAATATAGAAAAATCCTTTTTTCATGATTCTTATTGGAGAAGGTGTAGGACTCTCATATCCATCTATAGAAAAAGTTTGGAGTCTAGTGGTTGAACCGTTTGGGATCCATGAGGTGAAAACCGAGCCCCAAACTTTCTGCTCGAAGTTCCTGACTGTCTGTGTTCTTAGATTTTTCATGTTTTTTTTGGAAGTGTTTTTAGTTGAAATTTGGTGGAGTTCTTCATTACTCTTCTGATCATAGGGAGAAAAATTGTCAAAATTTCTTGAGCTGCAGAAACTCACCAACCACCTGTTCAAATTGAGGACAGCTTCTGAAAATTCTGCTTTTGCTTTTCTGAAAGTGGCTTTTGTAATTTGAATTGATCTCCTTTCTAAAAGCAAGAGTAGAATTAATTCCTTCTCATTTTTGGACACTAGACAACCAGAATTGTGACTCAAAAATCCTCACATATTTGATGGTACTTATCCATGCAAGTTAGGGGTACACATAGTTGTCTAGGTTTTCGGGTTTTTCACGATTTCCTTTGAGTGATCTTGTCGAGGTTTGATTTGGAGTATTTTGGGGACAATTTGTTTGCGACCATTCACCCCCCTCTGTTCGCCATCTCGATCCTTCTACATGGAGCAAGCGAGGGGCCCTGGATGTGGTAACTAGTCCCACCAGTATTGAAATCTTAGCGAATAGTACTGGGTTTGGATAGGCATTGGAATGGCTTTGTTATGATCACTCACCTTTGTGGTCTATGATTGTATCTTGTGGGTAAAGTGTATAACCTTTGAAGAGTGTAAAACCTGATCGAATAGCCGTGCTCGTAGTATTGAGCATTGCTCGGTGATTACAGTTAAGGGTTATATTTTATCAAAACAAATGTGGGAATGGGATGTTGAAATGAGGAAACAGATTGTGAATTGGTTATTGGAAACAAATGCAAAAGTTATTGTTGTTAATATTTGTTTTACTATCTTTCAATCTATTTATACTATTCTTTCACAAATGCTTTTTTATGCAAAGTAACCTTGTAGCCTATCCATTGTACTAAGCCATGCATATAGTATATAGACTTGCATTCTGTGCACGGCTTGTTGAATGATTTATGTATTCACCCCTTGCAACAAAACATCATCAGTTGGAGAAGAAGCAACACCTACTTTTGAGGAGGAGAACCACAAGGAGGCAAACATCTAGGGTGCGAACTTTTTTTGTTGCCTATAGCAGTTGAAGGGTTTTCTACACTTTCGATTATTTTTCACTGCTATTTACTTTTGTTTTAGTTTTAGCCCTGCGTGGCATATTCATGTAAGGTGGACCATAAGGTCGTCTAATAGTTATACTTAACTTGATGAAGACTTTATTATACTCACTACAGGAAAACGTGGTTGATTCGTCAGCCAACACTATTTTCGTCGGCCTAAAATAAGCCGTCGAAAATAAGTTTGTAAATTCGTCGGCCAAGCTAAGCCGTCGAAAATAGCTGTATAATTTCGTAGGCCCAAAACAGCCATCGAAAATATCAGAATAATTTCGTCGGCCAAAATATAGCCGTCGAAAGTAATATGTAAATTCGTCGGCTCATTTACAGACCGTCGAAAATAGTACTTACATTCGTCGGCTTGGCCGTTGAAATAATCGGAGACCTAAAACCCCATGACCACCAAAAAACCCTTGCTCATGACAATCTCCCACCGCCCGCTCCAGCGCACCACCGCCGCCGACCGCCGCAGCTCGCCGCCGCCACCGTCGCCGTCGGCGCCTTCGCCCCTTGGCCCGTGCCTGCCTCCGTCGGCCCGCGCGCGCCCGATGCTCGATCGGTATTCTTGTTAACTAACTAGTGTATGTGCTAGTTGTTAGTACTCGATGAATAGTATCGCCTAGCATGACAACGGCGACATCCAAAGACTTCGGTTTCTTGTTACGAATGCTAATTTCGAGTTTGTGAATGGAAGCTTGGGGTCCCAACCGATTGCACGTGGTTGCGTGTCGTTCTTGATGGCTTCATTTGTTGCTGTCGTCAATCTGTTGAGGAATCATTTGCTCCTCTAGTTGCACTAAGTTGTTTGGTTCTGATCTATTGGTTGTGCAAGCACTACTAGCTATAACTTTTGAAGTGCCAATGTTCTTAAATCGCTTCTTGAAATTTGAGCCGAGGTAGTGCTTGATCATGTGTTGCTTGATCTGCTGTTACTTTAATTTGGGTAGTTTGTGTCTTTGCTTGTCCTAATGGTTGCAAAATGTAAAAGTTGATGATCTTGATTAGTTGAACCACCAAAATTTATTTTGAGGAAATGAAATGTCTGCTGAATTGATTTGGTACCCTTCATAAGTAGTTCTCTTTTGTGCTTCATAAAAGCGCCTAGCTTGAGAATCAACAATTACTCGGTCGAGAAAGTTCTCCTTTTGGAGCGAGCAAGTGAGAACAAGTCGGCTGAAATTTTTTAGAATGTGTCTTTGATTGATTTGGATCTGTGAAACATGAGTTGCCTACACATTGGTGCTGATGGTGCCTTCACTTGATCTCCTTGCTAGCGATGAAATTATTTATTTTCGATAGTTACCCAGGAGCTTGACTTGACAATTTCTTCAAATCTCAAACTAGAGAGCTTGGTTTCGTTTCAACAAATCTATTATCACCTTTGGTTTCATTTCTTTTGACCATTTACGTGGCTTAAGTGCTTTTCGATTGCTTAAGTCCTCCTAATTCCCAAGGGTTCTCCTATTCCAAAGGGCCTAAGGTGGCTATAAATTAAGCCGTGTGAAGCTTGATGAGGTGGATGGAAGAACTTCCATATATTCTCCTCGGAGGCCGATGGGGAAATCAACTTGGCATAATTATGTACTATAGTGGTTCGTTGGTCAGCGATGAATGGTTGGAAATTTTACTAAACAATTTTCTCTCGCATATATAACGAGTAGATCATAAAGAGAGCCACGACTTGCAAAGCATGCCCACCTTAGGATCTGGACCCCTTAACGGGACAGCTAAGTACACGTTGGTTCAACTAAAGGCATTCACCTCACTTCATTGCGTTTCCTTTCCCTCTGTTTGTAACCTATTGGAGGGTGGTTTGGTTACCAATGGTTGGGGATTACTGGTTGTAATGCTAGGGGCTTGGCGCATTGGTGGCGTTCGGTGAGATGGGCATGCGAACTCATTTCTTTATTAGGAATGACTAATTTTAAAGTATTGATAATTCTTGTTACAAATTTGTATTTCCACTCATTTCTTTATTAGGACAGCGATTTGCCAAGCGAGGCTTTGAATTTATTCCTTGTAGCAAATATCTATTGGATTAGTTCCGTCTTCTCAAAGCAATATAACTAATCCATGTTTCATAGCTTCCACTATTTTATCGTAGCATGCCTACTGCGGTTAATTTAAAACATTTGCACGGGGTTTGGTTTGTTTTCATATTTAACAATCTTAATGAAAATGGCTGCGGCATGCTAAGTAGTGCATCTTATGATGACATTAGATAGCTAACTATCCACTTGCACCATCATCCATGTAGTGTTAGCGACATCAAAAATGGCGACGGCCAGAAGATGGATGTATGATGGATGGAAAAACAGGGATGCACACACGAGTAGATGGTGAACACACGGGCTTTTGTGGATTTTGTTTCTCTTCCTCTCCTTACGGTGGGTTGGGGAAGTGCCCTGTCGTAGGTGTCGAATTTTAATTGGCGGTACAAAAGCAGATATGGGCGTCACCTTTAAAAATGGGGTTTCATGCGGATTATCTAACTTTGGTATGAGCATGGTGAAACCACGTTCTGGGAAACATCAATCGAGCGAGTGTGAGCTAGCCGATGATCCTATTGATGCATTGGATGATATGATGCATGATTTTGTTCAGCGGTTTGAGGATGTGCGGACGGTAGATAGATTCTTTAGTCTTGAAAGCTTTTGAAGATCCTTTGCATGAGTCCTGGCGTGACCTGACTTGCGGCGTGACACGATTGATTGCTATAAGGTCGAAGTACAACTTCTCGTGGATTGTTTCAATGATCTAGTTGATTTGTTATCGACATTTTACCAAAACCTCACAAGTTCTTTGAAAGATTTCTATTACTCAAAAGCGCTAGCTGGCCTAGGGATGCCATATCAGAAGATTAATGTGTGTGTGAACAATTGTATTTTGTTCTGGAAGGAGCACGAGAAGTTGGATCATTGTCCATGCTGTAAGAAATCTAGATATGCAGAAGTAGTCAACAAAGATGGGATTATGCAGAAAACAAGCATTCCCCTGAAGCAGCTATGATATCTGCCTCTCACAGCACGGCTCCAACAGTTGTACCTCTCTAAGATGATTGCGAAGCATATGAGGTGGCACAAGGAAGGCATCTGTACAAATGAGGGGTACATGGGCCATCCATCTGACGGTGAGGCTTAGAAGGCACTGGATCGGTATGACCAAGATTTTGCTAGCAATCCTCGGAATGTACGTATTGGATTGGCGACCGATGGTTTCACCCCTTTCAACACAAATGCGGCGACATATTCATGTTGGCCCGTTTTTGCAATTCCATACAATCTTCCACCCTCTTTGTGTATGAAAGATCGTATGTGTTCGGACTATTATCATACCGGGGCACGATCATCTGGAAAGCACTTAGACATGTTTATGCAGCCGTTGATCGATGAGTTAAAGAAGCGTGGATCGGTGTCGGGACATATGACAATAGTAGAAAGGAGTATTTCAACATCGTGCAGCATTCCTTTGGTCTATCCATGATTTTCTGCATATGGCATGTTCTCGGGATGGAGCACGCATGGTCGGTTATGTTGTCCAATATGCATGGATGACAGCGATGCATTTCACGAAGAGCGGAGGTAAATTCGCTTCTTCGATTGTCATCGGCGCTTCACACCATCCAATCACCTATTTAGGACCCAACAAAATGCATTTAGTAAAGATCGACCATTAGTAAAGGTCCACGAAGTGTTTGACCGGATCGAGATTGTTACTTGGCATGATCGGTTAGAAGCCACAGAGAATGGTTCTGAAGGGTTCAAAGAGGAACATAATTGGACTCACATATCTTCCATCTGGAGTCTTCCTTATGTTAAATGTCTAATCTTATGGCACAATATCGACGTGATGCATCAAGAACGGAATGTTGCTGAAAGTATCATCAGCTCCGTTTTTTACTTCAAGGACAAAACAAAAGATAATATGAAAGCTCGTAGAGATATGGCTGACATATGTGACCGGCCTACCCTTGAGGTCAGAACCAATCAAGCCAGATGTATGGGTAAGCCACGTGCTCCATACTGTCTAAAGCCTTCAGAAAAAAAGGAGGTGCTTGCGTGGCTCAAGAATCTTAAATTTCCCAATGGTTACGCGTCAAACCTAAAGGGCGCGGTGAACATCGTAAGTGGCAAGATAAATGGTTTGAAGAGCCATGACTACCATATTATTATGGAGAGGCTACTTCCTGTAATGTTTCGTGGATATCTAAAAGAAGAAGTTTGGATAATGTTAGCAGAGCTTTCTTATTTCTCTGAGACAATTGTGCAAAGGAAATTAAGAAAACAACAATGAGGAAACTTCGGTAAGGAAATACGGTGTTGATATGTAAGATGGAGAAAGTGTTCCCACCAAGTTTTTGAACATAATGCAACATCTGTTGGTTCATTTGCCTTATGAAGCGAGAGGTTGGTGGGCTTTGTCTTGATGTCGATGGATGTATCCTATAGAGCGGAACTTAAAAAGATTAGAATAGCTGTGGGTAACAAAGCACGAGTTGAAGGATGCATCGCGCAAGCATTTTATCTGAAAGAAATATCATACTATCTGAGCACATATTTAGCGAGAAGAACACAATATCAATGCTCATATACCAAGATACCACACCTCGATGATGCACCGCTAGTAATCTCAAGATATTTCATTGGAAAGGTAAAATTTGTTGGTGGAAGTTGATGCATGAGGTATCTGAGAAGAATGGAATGCTGAAATGTTGTATATGTACACCAACATCGAGGAGATGGATGATTACGTCGAGTAAGTACTTAACCTAATTTCCGTTTTAATCTCTTCATGCACAAAACTGTATAAAACCTAAATAATGTACTACAGGTTGTTCGATCAACAACAATGGAGATCTAGGCAGCAACCTACCAGAAACAACTTGAAACTCTACGACGTGATGGATTACGTGATTGTCCTAATTTTGTCACATGGTTTCTAAAACACGTAATTTTCTTAACAATTAATTTTCTCATCGATTAATAACTATGTTGAGTATTAGTTTAAACACTGCTATAACCTTGCAGTGCATTACTGATGGTAGCATCCATGAAGATCTGAGACAACTGTCACACGGAAGCATAACAGCGAGGAGTTTCAGATGTTATGATGTCAATGGATTTCGTTTTAGATTACGCAAAATTTGAAGCAACCGTCACTGGCAGCCACGACAAATAGTGGAGTTGTCACTATAGCAAGTGGCTCGGATGGTCGTCTCATCGAGTACTATGGTGTTATTCAAAACATAGTTGAGATGAAGTTTGGGGGGTCGAAAGATCTACGAGTAGTGTTTTTTTTATTATGATTGGTTTAATGAAAAATTAGGGATAGGGATAAGGCGAAACACCAAAATTGGTCTAGTGGAAGTTAATCATACATCATGTCTTACAGGTTTCAATCCATTTATACTCGCTCACCAAGTTGAACAAGTGTACTATATGTCCTATCCTTGTCCCTTAGCAATCCTAAAGCCATGGTGGGTTGTTCAGAAGGTAAATCCTCCTGGCCGGTTGCCTACCCCTGGAGATGATGGGTATGTTGAAAGTGAGGTTGTGAGCACCTTCGAATAACCATATCAAGAAGGTGGTTTACCAGCCTCATTTGGAGTAGATGAAGGGGTGGCACTTGACCAACTAGCCGGTGACACTACAGATGTCATTGTTGATGATGTTCAGAAAACGAAACGACCTCGTCGCGTAACCAAAGTCCCACGAAAAGTGGTTAACACAAGGCGTTGCGGTGGTTTACAAAATGTTACAGATGATGATCATGAGCTCGATGATTTTTAAGAAGTAAATAATTTGTTTACTCACTTTTGTCGTATGTACCAGCATTTAACATATGTATATAGTTGTGTTGTTACGTTCATGCTACCTGCCGTGCAGTTGTTTTTGTAAAGTGAGTAAAGAAGGATTGTGATGTCAGTGAAAGCTTTGAGCCCTTATTCTCACAAGATTATTTTTTAGCATTACAACTACTGAAGAGTATAAATCCCTCACATACTTAGCTTGTACTTTAGTTCATATCATTAAAGATCTTGTGATGTAATACTTGTTGAAAAAGCAATTAATACATTTAGCATTGGAAATAGCATTGTGCGGTGCAGATCAAGTTCAAGTAATGTAACAAGCAATGGGTACTTGTATCTTGTACCTGAGAACCTAATCAGGCTGTTCCATATGTTCTCTGCTGCTGACATTTAGTGTTATCCATTAGTGATATGTTATTGGAATCCATATTCTCTGCTGATCAGGAGAGATCCTGGACACATTTAACACATTTTTATGCAAACTGTATACTAATTAAGCTAGTAACTTAGTAGGGACCAAATCTAACAGCAAAACGATCTTAGGGCCTTACCTTTTTGGGAAAGAAACACTGAAGTAGTATTTATATGCAAACTGTATACTAATTAAGTTAGTAACCATGTATATCAAGAAAGTTGTTCAATTGTTTTAATCATACTCAGTAACTTGTAATTATTTTTTTAACAGGATGAAGTCATTTGCACACGCTTTTAGAGGAAAGAATAAGGATGGCTCTTCATCTTCGAAGAGTCAAGGAAGTAAGGATGATGGCTCTTCATCGGTTAGTGGTTCACTTTTCAGGGGCAGTGTATCTCAACAGAGCCGGCGAAGTGCATTTGAGAGGTGTCTTGAGGAGGCTCGTGACGGTTGCTTCACTAGAGGAGACTCAACAGGAGGAGGTACTTCTGCTCTGTGTCGCCAGAGGAGAGCGATCTTGATGGGGATGGGGATGGGGATGGGGAGGGGGAGGGGGATGGTGCTGAATCAGATGACACTGGTGTTGATCCTGTTGATCCTGTGTTTAGGTAATTGTAAAATTTTTCATAAGTTTTGTGCAAACATTGGTGCTGAATTTTTTTTCACCATTTCAGGTTCAGATCTTCCAACTTAATCACCCCAGCAGTTACAAACCCGGCGGCATGGAGACAGATTAGGCCACATGGTGACTGGTAAGTATGAGAATGAGACAATCTGTTGAACCAATGTATGGATGGATCTATGATGGATGTATGGATGGAGATATGCTTAAACTGTCTTGTCTTTGTGTATGAATGGAGATATGTGTGTATGGATGGATATATCTTTATTTCTCTTATTTATATATGTGTGTGGATGTAGAGACATTATAGGGGACATGCTGCCTAAATTTGCAAGTTTCTATAGTGTTAATAATATTTTCATATTTTTACTTCACAGACAATGGGATGACATTTCTTGGGAGAGAAAGAACCGTTTGAGGCCAGTGAACGCCACCTTAGGAACACTCTGTCGGCATCACTATCCTGGAATGGTTACTGTAGACGGAGTTTCTCAGTCGGCGACGAGTTGGGCGCACTACAAGATGGCGACAGATGTCCAAACTGGAACTATTGCTTTTAGGATTTGGAATGACTTCTGGGTAATATTTTGGAATTTTCAGTTTTTATATACCCATATTTTTTGTTTTAATTTGTCTAACAGGTATTGATATTCCTAATTAGGAGAGGTATCGTTTACCTGAGGGTGAGGAGGAGGCGTTGGCAGCCAAGTCTCGATGTGTCTTTGAGAAGGCCGCGACGAAGGTCGTAAAAGACATGATGTCCAATGCACGTATCCAAGCAGTGTGCATGTACTACAAAAGGATCAAAAAAGAGGACATGACCAAGAAGTTGGGTGCTTCAGAGATCTACCTTCGTGCCGATGAGTACCTCCAGGTGGACCTACCTTGGGTAAGGAAGTGTATGGATGCTTGGCAAGCACTTTGTGTCTACTGGGCTTCACCAGCCTTTGTTGACAAGTCGAGGAGGAAGAGGGGAAACCGTCGGGCGGGAGCGAGGGTCACTCAGTGATATGGCGCTGATGGACATATTCGTCTAGCGCGGCGGATGGTATGGTCGATATCTTTATTTCAGTTATTATATGCTTGTCAAATATATTGTGCTTGTTAACATAGATGAACATCGAATCACAGGAGGCTACAACTGGGGTTGCCCCAAGCTACATTGAGACTTATGTTGGGGCCCTTCATGAGCTGATCCTACACATCCTGACCAGCTTTGTAGTGATGTGGCGACACAAAACCTGGTTAGTAATTATGTGTGAACTTGCTACAAGTCTGATTAGTGCCTAACACAAAAATCCTGTAATGACAGGCTAGATATGGGGAAATAATGGTCGAACGTCACGGGGAAGATTATAACTAGAGGAAAGAACAAGTTGACCTTACAACTGTGTACTCAACTGGGGGTGGAAAGAAACATGGCAGATTTGCTATGCTGAATGGGGTAATTGATTCAAGTGATGCACTTAGTGAGGCCAGGTCATCTCAGTCATCTCAGAGCTGTTCACGTACCTCTCGTGAGGCTAGACTGGAGGAGGAGTTGAGGGTGCAGCGAGAAGCGATGAGAAGAGCAGAAATCGAGCGAGTGGAGGCGATGAGAAGATCACAAGAAGAGTGGGCAAGGCAACAACAAGAATATATGATTAATTGGCAGATACAACAACAACAACATCTGCAAGTAAGTTAATTAGAACTAGCTATGAATTGATGAATTGCCTACATTTTCATCTTTCATTCATGCAAACGTCAATTTTATTGATGATATGAAGATTTACTTTATTTTTTCTTGTAATTTGATCTTTAGGAAATTCTATCTTCTCATTTGGGGGCAACAATTAATTTTCCAGCATTTCAGCCTCCTCCCCCACCGCCTCCTTTTTTCGTACCGCTATCCCCACATATGGTTAATTTTCCTAATCACAAATTCCATTTAACAAAATGTACACATATTGCGAATCACTTAATAATTTTCTTTAACATATAGGGTTCGATAACACCTCCAACGGCGGGATCTGGTGCAAATCACGGATCTGGTAGCAATGCTACAGTACACCGTCTGTTGTGCAACACATACACTCGGGGAGGTGATGATGGCGTGAAACAACGATACTCCAGGAAGTTGAATTCTTTTTCTTCCATGTGACCTTTTATGTATGAATTTCGACTTGGTTGAGTATGGAACCGTTAGCTTGTTGATGATATGTATGTGTATGAACATGTGTTGATGGTGGATGTTTGAGTGAACCACTTATTAATAATTTGTATGGATCGGTAATTGTGATACTATGTGTATGCGCTGTTTATTTTGATTGTGTTGATAGTGAAATGGGTAAGATATGGATATTTTGTGATATGATTGATGATCGTTATGCTTTGCATGTGATGATATCATTGCTCAAAATATAGATGAATTTTCTGTTATTTTCTAGGATGAGATATGCATTACTATGTGTATACGCTGTTTATTTCGATTGTGTTTATTTTCATTCTTGAGCATTTCAGTAACCACCATCTCTATTTGTTCAGCCTACAAGGTTTCATTTAATAGAAACTTACATTCTGTGTGTATCTGATTCAAACAAGTTTGAAAAAGTATAGCATGCAATGAGTCTTAGTGATCTTCACCTCAAAAACATCGGTGTCTTACATCTGTTTGGTGACAATTTCAATACTCTGGGGCTCCACTTGTCACATTTTATTGGTGACAATTTCAATGAACTTCTGCCTCTTTTTGGGCTCCACTTGCTCATCACATTTTATTGTATCACCTTTCTCTACAACATCAGTTTTCTCACCCAAGTTAGATGCTTCATCTTGTATAAAATACACTAGTGAGTTGTCCTGCAACTATGCCCAAATTTAAAGGACTAGGCATATTTGATCTTGGTGCTGATTGAAAAATCAAATAGAGTTCCCTTAAAGTACAAATATGCTTCTTTGCTTCAATATAGTGGAAGTTACAACTTTGATGTAGTCCCAATCTTTCCTCGACTTGGGTAAGAAATGTGTATGCTTTAGTTGCTAAACATGTTAGGTAGATGAAAGAAATTATTGGTTGATGTGCACATACCTTTAGTTCCATTGGCTCCTGTATTTCATATTTGATTTTTTCATGCACCAACATTACATTGTCAATTTCATTTCCTAAGTTTTCTTCATTTGACTCTACAGGAAGCTCTTTTGGTACATAAATGTAATGCATTACTATGTGTATATATGCGCTGTTTATTTTGATTGTGTTGATAGTGAAATGGGTAAGATATGGATATTTTGTGATATGATTGATGATCGTTACGCTTTGCATGTGATGATATCATTACTGAAAATATAGATGAATTTTCTATTAATTTCTAGGATTTTTTTGTGAATTTTACGGGACTTTATATGATTTTTTTAATTTTTTTAAAATCAAAATATTCTTTTTGTCGGCGGTAAGCGAAAATAAGTGCTAAATTATTTTTGTCGGCCAGGCCGATGAAATTAGGTGCCAAATTATTTTTGTCGGCCGGTAAGCGAAATTATCTTAACTTATTTTTGTATGCCTTTCGTGAGCGAAAATACATATCTGCGTCGACCGGGCTTGGTTCTGTTTATCATTGGTAATTTAAATGACCCCGTAAGCCGTCGAAAATAACTTTATTTTAAATCGGTGGCAGATGAAATTTCTTGTATTTCGTCGTTTTTGTTCCGTCGGCCAAAAGCGGCAATGAAAAATACAATGAAAATAGCTATTTTCGTCGACTTTTCATGTATTTTACGTTGGCTTTTGGTTGACGAAAATAACTCAGATTCCTGTAGAGATTATCATTATGTATGATTGTGGTATCCATCTATGTTGAGCCTGTGTGCATTAGCATGATCCTAGACTAGCGCGGAATACACAAAGGGTCTGGATTTGCATATTTAGGTCCCGACAAAGGTGATATCAGAGCTATACTGGCTGTAGGTCAAACCTTAGCTAGATTGTCACCTTAGGAGTGTCCGAAACTATTTTCTAAAGGCAAAATTAACTTGAAAGATTAAAAGAATCTTGACTTGTCCCTTCTTTCTTGCTCTCCTCCTTTGCTGAATTTTTCTGTCTTTTCCTTCTTTTGGGTTGAGATTTTTACGAGAGCTACTTTTCTGTAGGTTGAGATGGATTGCCTCTATGGTGAGTGCAAGGGAGGATTTCTTCTTGAGCTCTAGAGGTTGCATGTTGGGAGGCTTTGCCTAATTTATCATGAACCAAGCTGGGTTGTTGCATAGAATTGTCAAATGAAGCTTGTGAGGCGCTGCCTTGCTTGACTACACTCTGGAGCTGGAGTCCTGACCTTCAAGTATCATCCAATCTTTCACCAAGGATAGAGTCGGGGAGAAGGAGAATGCTACTTCGTCCACTTTCTCGCCTTCGAGGAGACACTTGCTTTTTGAGGCATATGATGCTTTGGAAAAGGCTGAGACGGATCTTCAGGAGTCTAGGAGGATGGATGCTAAGAGGATTCTTTGAGTTGGAGCTCTTTACCTCCTGGAGGAGTGCGAAGGATCTAAAGGACAAGTCAAGGATCTATTTCATCCAATGAGACTCCTGGCCATCAGAACAAGTTTGCCCCGATACCGAGTCATCCACCGTTGTGTCAGCTAGGAGTTCCGCATCTAGGATGGCTTAGCGATTAGGCAGAGTTTGAGTCTAGTAGTAGTTGTGACTCGAGTTATGAGTCACATGAGTCTGAGTTAGTGTCTTACCCTTAGTTCATTAAAATTGCTTGTTAGGTTATTTAAGAGTTCTTATGTTCTTTTTGAGTGTGAGTATAAATACTTGTCCATACCAAGTATTGAATAAAGTTAATAAAATTTGGAGTTGAGTTAAGAACCTTCCTTTTTCCCCACATAAGTTCTTATATTACTTGTCTATACTATTTTCCCCTCTTTTCTCTAAACCTTGATGTGATCAGCGAGATGGTTTTCATGAGGAATAATAGACCATTAGAATGAGAACTAGAATGCAGCCAATTCCTCGGCGGTGCCCCCGGTTGATATGAGCAATTTTGGAGCCTTTCTTGTTGCCGAGACTGCTTATGTGGACCATGATGCAGCAAATGCAGCACTTTGCTAACCAAGCAGTGGCTAATAATTCTAATCAAGCTGCTAGCAATAGGAATCAATGAAGGGACTGAATGCGGATTCTATGTTGAGTTAATCACCCATAACTACGGATTTTCAAGAGCTGGTAAACAAGGCCCTTATCTGAAGGATAAGCGCAAAGAGTTGGATGACAACCGTGATCACAGAATGGCATAGCAGGGAGCTCGCCAAGGGCCGCTGCAATTTGTCAGGTTTCAGCCCAAAGTAGATTTCAAAACACCTTCATCTGCACCCTGTTCTAGTAGGCAGAATTTTCAAACACCTATTTAGGCCAATAATGCACTAGGAGGAGGTTAGCAGTCGACAGATAGGCGTTGTTTTAGCTACAATGAGCCAGGACATTTTGCCAACAACTCTTTGAAGAAAGGAGGTGTTATGCCCGTTTACTTCAACCTAGGATCGACACCGGCCAAGACGCCTGCACTAGGAGGAAACCGTAGGATTGTTTAGTCTGGAACTACAACTCAAGCCACAATGAGAGGTTGTGTTAATCATATTACGACTGATGAGGCCTAGGGAGCATCGGACGTCGTACTGGGTAAGTTTCTAATTAACTCAGTACCTGCTATGGTTTTGTTTAATTCTAGAGCTTCGCATTCATTTATTTCCTGAGATTTTACTGTTGGGAATGGGTTAGAAGTTAAGAATTTTAAGTGCATACTTCTGGTCCAATCCCCTGGATCGGAGTTGCGTTCTAACCTAGGATGTGAGGGAGTAAAGATGCTTATGAATGGAATATAGTTCCTAGCGATCCTTATTACCTTGGATACCCAAACATTAGATGCTATTCTTTGAATGGATTGGCTGTCTAAGCATAAGGTCATGCAGGATTGTGGTAGAAGAGTAGTATCAATTGAAAGCTTGAAAGGCGAAAGGGTGGAGAACCAAGCAACTACAGTTCATAATGGGCAATTGATGGTTAATAGTGCTACAGCAGTCAGCATTGAGGAAGTATTGGTTGTAAATGAATATCTAGACATTTTTCCTGAAGAGTTATCGGGAATGCCACCTGATCGAGACATTGAGTTTGTGATCAAATTAGTGCCTGGTACAGCCCCGGTAGCTAAGAGACCATATCGAATGCCCATAAATGAGTTGGTAGAAATGAAGAAGAAGCTTGAGGAGTTTCTAGAAAAAGATTTTGTAAGACCGAGTTCATCGACATGGGGAGCACCTATTTTGTTTGTTCGGAAAAAGGATAGAAGCATGAGAATGTGTATTGATTATCGAGCTTTAAATGAGGTAACCATAAAGAACAAGTATCCGCTACCCAGGATTGATGACTTGTTTGATTAGTTAAGAGGAGCTGGAATTTTCTCCAAGATAGATCTTCGATCAGGATATCATCAGCTGAAGATTCGAGCAGAAGACATACCCAAGATAGCATTTTCAATCAGATATGGTTATTGTGAGTTCATAGTCATGTCATTTGGATTGACCAATGCCCCTACATATTTCATGAACTTAATGATTAAAGTTTTCATGGAATATCTGGATAAGTTTGTTGTTGTTTTCATAGATAACATTCTAGTCCATTCCAAGATAGAGGAAGATCATGTAGAGCATTTGAGGCTAGTTTTGGAGAAGCCTCGAGTGCAGCAGTTGTATGCTAAGTTCAGTAAGTGTGACTTTTGGAAGAAGAAAGTGGAATTTCTAGGTCATGTGATGACTGCCAAAGGTGTGGTAGTTGATCCTAATAAAGTCGAGGCAGTGTTGCATTGGTAACAGCCGAAGTCAGAGACTTAGATTCAGAGTTTTCATGGAATAGCGGGATATTACTATCGATTCATTGAGAGATTCTCATCAATTGCTAGGACCCTTACACAATTGTTGAAGAAACAGAAGAAATTTGCATGAACGCTAGATTGTGAGAAGAGTTTTCAAGAATTAAAGAAAAGGTTGACATCGGCACCAGTGTTAGTGTTGCTGGACATTCAGAGCAGTTTTGATATTTATTGTGATGTTTCGCGTCAAGGACTTGGATGTGTGCTGATGCAGAATGGTAAAGTGGTCATGTACACGTCAAGGTAGTAGAGGCCAGATGAGGAGAATTACTCGATGCATGATTTGGAATTAGCTACAGTAGTGCATGCTTTAAAGTTATGGTGTCACTATCTTATTGGAAATCATTGTGAAATATATATGGATTATAAGAGTTTAAAGTATATTTTCACTCAATGAGATCTGAATATGAGGTAGAGAAGATGGTTAGAGTTAATTAAAGATTATAATTTGGGAATTCATTATCACTCTGGAAAGGCTAATGTGGTAGCCGATGCATTAAGCAGGAAGAGTTAGATTGTTAATATGATGATTCAGAAAAGTCAGCCTGAGCTATGTAAGGAATTTCAAAAGCTGAAATTGGAGGTGGTACCAAAAGGATTTCTAGCTACCCTAGAAGTAAAGCCTACCTTGGAGGATCAAATTAGAGAAGGGCAGAAAGATGATGCCAAAATAAAGAGAATTAAGTCTAAGATGGATGAAAGTAAAGCTAAGAATTTCATCTTAAATGCATAAGGAACCTTATGGATGGGAGGTCAAATCTATGTGTCGCATAAAAAGGAACTAAAACAGTTGATTCTTGAAGAAGCGCATGATTCAAAGTACTCTATTCATCCAGGAAGTGCAAAGATGTACCAGGATTTGAAGATGAGATTTTAGTGGCCAAATATGAAGCGGAAAGTTGCTGAGCATGTCGCCTTGTGTGATATATGTCAGAGAGTGAAGGCAATGCACTAGAGACCAGTAGGGTTGCTGCAACCTTTGAAGGTGCCGGAATGGAAATGGGAGGAGATTGGAATAGATTTTATCACCGGTTTACCCAAGACTCAGAGAGGGTATGATTCCATATAGGTCATAATTGATCTTTTCACTAAAGTTGCACATTTTATACCAATGAAGACCACCTACTCAGGGGATCTCTTGGCATAATTGTACATGTCGAGGATCGTATGTCTGCATGGTGTACAAAGAAGATAGTATTGGACAGAAGTACTCAATTTACCTAGAGATTTTGGAATAAGTTGCATGAAGCAATGGGAACTCGTCTAAATTTTAGTACAGTTTATCACCCTCAGATAGATGGTCAGATCGAGAGAGTCAATAAGATTTTGGAGGATATGTTAAGAGCTTGTGCCCTAGCCTATGCGGTTATATGGGATAAATGCTTGCCGTATGCTGAGTTCAGCTACAACAATAGCTATCAGGCCATTTTGCAAATATCACCATTTAAAGCCTTATATGGTCGCTCTTGTCGCACCCCGCTGAATTGGAATGAGACAGGAGAAAAATTGATGTTTGGGCTAGATATTCTAAAGGAAGTTGAAGAGCAGATCGCCATGATCAGAGAAAGATTGAAGGCTACTCAGTCAAGGCAAAAGAGTTGCTGATAATCGTTGTCGAGAGTTAAGTTTTGAGCCTTATGATTTTGTGTATCACAGAGTAACCCCTCTCAAAGAAGTAAAATGGTTTCATGCCAAACGAAAGCTTGAGCCAAGATGTGTTGGTTCGTTCAAAATCTTGAGTCGCAAAGGAGAGGTTGCATACCAGCTAGAATTGTCGTTGTAGTTAGCAGGAGTACATGATGTATTTTATGTGTCTCAGTTGAAGAAGTGTCTTCGAGGACTCGTAGAGCAGACACTATTGGAGTCAATGATTTGCAGGAGGATCTAACCTACAAGGAGCAACCAATCAATATTCTGGACGTAGCTAATTGCAGAACTTAGAATAAGTTAGTGCGTTTCTACAGAGTGCAGTGGAGCAACCATTCAGAGAGTGAGGCCACGTGGGAGCAAGAATAGGATCTGAAGTTGAAATTTCCAAATCTATTCCTTAGTCAGTCCTTAATCTCGGGGTGGAGATTCTGTTAAGGGGGGGGGTTTGTAACATCCTAAATTTTACTTTTTCTAGATTTATTGTGCTTTTCCCTTTTTTTGAATTTTCTGAGATTTTATTTAATTTTATAGTATTTATTGAATTAGGTCATTTGCTATCTTTTATTTATTCTATGCAATGTATTATTGATCTTTTACTGGAAATATTTTATTTGGGTTCTAAAGGTCTTAAAGTATTTTATGGAATTTTTTTGGATTTTTTCAGATTTCCTTGCTATTTATTTTGGCTTATTCCATTTTCCTGATTTGATTTTATTAGGAAATGAATTAAAAATCTTTGAATAGTGTTGGGCCGAAACTATTTGGTCCGACCTATCTTCCCACTCAGCCCAGCTCAGCCCGCGCGGCATGTTTAGCCGCTCCGCCGAAACCCTAGTGTCATGGCCGATGGATCCAATCCAACGTCTCCCATTCCTCCGTGTCACCCACATTCTCCATGCCGTCGATGGCCTGTGATGTGGACGGTGAAGGTTGCACCATGTCGTTGAGCTGTATTGCCACCGAATTCCATTGCCGCCGCAAATTCAACCGCATTTCTTGCAATGAACGCAGACATCGAGGATGCTATTTAATGTGCCATTGCCCGCATTGAGATCTCCACCTTGCGTTGCACGTCCTGGCCAATGCACGCACGCCGAGATGCCCCCGATCATCCACGCGAGCTCGCTATAGTCCCCGAGCCATTTCACCATTTGTTTCACTGCTTTCGCCGTTGCCAAGGTCGCCAGAGTGACGCCCGTGCCGAGCCGCGTCGAACGCGCCATTTACCATTGCCAGAACTGCCCTAGAATGCCGCCACCAAGTTCTTCATCCAAAACACTGATGAACCTGCCCCGCCATGCCATCGCTGCCAATTCGAGCTTCGTTGACCGTCAAATCTTCATCCAACGACCAGGATCGAGCTACGTCGCTGCATCTGCAGTAAACAACTCCTTCAACCCATGTTGTTAGATCTTAATCGTAGGATTCTAGTTGTGCCACGTTGCATTGTCACTGTCAGCCATCGGATCTGCATTGGTCGTTTCCGATTATCTTTGCATGTGTCTTGCCGCTTACCGCTTTGCCATCACCGTCCGTCTGGATCCGGTAAAGACGCGCCGCGTGTCGAGCTTCGCGATAAGCGAGCTGAATTGCATCGCTTAATCTTGGCCATTTATTTTGAATTGGATGGATGCGATTGCACCAAGTTTGATCAAGTTCCAAAGCAGGATCCAAAACTCTTCGAAGGCAAGTCATGCTTTGATCATGTTGAAACTATACTTTAAATATTATGTTGTTTCAATGTATTACATGATATTTCAATTATCAATTGTTTTCCATATATTGGGAGTAGCTAACCATCCACTTGAATTATATCCACATTGCCATGTCATATGCCATATCTCATTTGTCACCCTAGAATGGTTTAATATTAATTGGTAGTTATAATTGCCAATGTGAGTAGTTAGAACGCAAGTAATGTGCTTAGCCACGCAACGAGTCATCATTTTATGTGCAAATAATTAATCTTACTTAATGAATATGGAATATGTTTATTAACTTGTGTGTAGAGTGTTGTCACACAATGTTGGTATTATTGATGGCACATGGTGCATGGTAAATCAACTGGGGTAGTAAAATGATTTAGACCGAGGCAAGGGGCATGTATTTGTGGTGGGCCAATGTGGCACGCGGGCGGTCGCATTTGTTTTTTATGATAATTGTGGTTTATGGTTGTGATGATTTTTGGTTAGTCTTGCCTTGCTCAATTAAGGACTTAACCTTGCAAGAATTTGAACTGAGTCATTCATACAACCACAAGTCTGGTATGGTACAGACCTAGCTGATTAATTTGTTGAGTCTAAACTTTACTACTATTGTGGTGGTGTGAGGCCCGGGCAGTGGTAACTAGTCCTCGCATGGGTTGGCTCACATGGCACAAGAGGGGGGCCCTGGATATGGTAACTAGTCCCACTAGTGTTGAAACCTTAGCGAATAGTATTGAGTTTGGATAGGCATTGGAAACGCTTTGTTATGATCACTCACCTTTGTGGTGTATGATTGTATCTTGTGGGTAAAGTGTATAACCTCAGCAGAGTGTAAAACCTGTTTGAATAGCCATGCTCGCAGTATTGAGCATTGCTCAATGATTACAGTCAAGAGTTAGATTTTATCAAAACAAATGGGTGAATGGAATGTTGAAATGAGGAAACAGATTATGAATTGGTTATTGGAAACAAATGCAAAAGTTATTATTTTTAATATTTGTTTTACTATCTTTCAATCTATTTATACTATTCTTTCACAAATACTATTTATGCAAAGTAACCTTGTAGCCTATCCTTTGTACTAAGTCATGCATATAGTATATTGACTTGCATTCTGTGCACGGCTTGTTGAGTGCTTTATGTACTCACCCCTTGCAACAAAACGTCATTAGTTGGAGAACAAGCAACGCCTGCTTTTGAGGAGAAGATCCACGAGGAGGCGAACAACTAGGGTGTGAATCTTGTCAGTTGCTTGTGGCAGTAGAAGGGTTTTCTACTCTTTTGATTATTTTTCGCTGCTATTTACTTTTGTTTTAGTTTTAGCCCTGTGTGGCGTATTCATGTAAGGTGAACTATAAGGTCGTCTAACAGTTATACTTAACTTGATGAAGTCTTTATTATATTATCATTGTGTATGATTGTCGTATCTATCTATGTTGAGCCTGTGTGCACTAGTGTGATCCTGGACTAGTGCGGAATACACAGAGGTTCCGAATTTGCATATTCGGGTCCTGATAGCAACCTCCAAGAGTAATAGACTTTGACAATCGATTGAGCTGAATCAAGTGTCTAAATGGCTCAATTAAATGCTTTCACTTGATTTTTCACTCAGCTACTCTCAAAACTACTCTCAAAATGTGAATTGAATCCACTTGACTAGTGGATAAACAAACACTACACCACGTCCTAGATTTAGAGGCAGAGGCATATTTGTCGATAAAACTTGACTTTCATAGTCAAATGGTATGTCGGTAAAAATGCGTGGCGGAAGCGTCATCGCTAATTCCACCAAGCATGACATTTTGTTTGTCGGTAATGCTATAGACATATAGTAACGCCCGGCGTGTCGGTAATTTCATATCTATAGTCGAGTTGTCATCGATACTAGACCCATAAAAAGCCGAAATAATTTGGCATATCGCTTGGTGGCGGAGACTCGAAAAAAAAGTTAGAGGATGAAATCCTAGCAAAAGAGAGAGAGCCAGTGCCGCCTGGTGATTCACTCGCCCCTTCTCATTCCTTGCGCCGGACTCCTCTCCTCTCTGGCGCCTTGCTGCTGCTCCTCCTGCTGGTGCTGAGCCCTCCCTGGGGTGCTCTCCTGCGCCCCTCCCGGCAGCGTCGCCCTCCCCTGCGCCCCAGGCTGCCCTCCTAGCTCCTCCATGGCGGCGAGAGGCAGCGCCTCCATCCCCCCACCTGCCAGCCACCCACAGTCGTCCTCCCCAGTGGCGGCCCTTGGGTGCTCCGCACCTCTAATGGCAGCGAGCTAGCGGCGTTACCTCGGGTTCTCCTCCTAGCAGGTGTTTTTCTATTTGCTCTCTCCTTCCTCCTCCTTGAGTTTGTGAAGGTATAGCTTGCTCACCATGTGTTTGATGAAATGCTTGAAAGATTTACGTTACGTAATTTCAGTCGATTTCTATTTCTTGTTGTTGTGGTGCATTAGATACCTAACGCTGAGGACAATATCTTGTTATTACTGCAAGTATGCTACAACAGATTTTGTGTGAAACCAATGGAACTGTAGAGTTATAGCCTACAAGAAATGACCTTTGAACACTTTTCTTGGTAATCTATCTATGATGTTGGAAGAAACCTGTTTCTTGTTCAATATAAGAGCTGGTGCATTGTTTAAGTTTAGCATTAGTAATATTGTGGTGTGAGTTGTCCTATGGAAGTGTTGTGTTACCATGTATTGTGCTGAAATATTAGTTCCACTATTGCAGTACTACTTTCTTTGTCAATGATTATATTTGAGTCACTAAAGATGAGACTGACCATGATAAGGGTATGGGGCATTGATTGGCTTAGAGGCTTAAATGTATAGATTCAGATAGTGGAATAAGAAAAATCTCTTTGATAATAATGGTGTAAGAGTGTGTGTTGGTGTGTGCACAAACTATTCTACTGGATGTGGCCCTTTTCCTCTTAGTGGCAATTTTATTGCAAACCACATACAGGTTGTAAAACATAAAAACTGACCAAACTTGCAGCCAGGAAAAGTAGGCTTAGGAAAAAGGTGAGTGATTGGGTCAACTAAGAAACTGAACAACTTAAATAAAGAAATTATATATAACCATGTGCCATGTGTATGTATTCTCGAAACATACAATACATGTTGCAAAGTCTAAACATAACTCTTAACCATATTAATGTATCGTTGTTCATGCAAACACTACATTTTTAATAAAGCGTTCTTTTGCTAAATGCAGTCCCATTGTCTATTGGATTTAATGAATTTTGTGATGTAGCAATTTTGGCTCTTCTTTGGGACTTTATGTGATGAAGGATATACTTTATTTTCCTTTCTCCTGAATTTGACAAACCAACTAAAGGATAGTATCACTTTCCAAAAGTAAAATCCTTCCCAGGTGCAAATTATTACGATGATGATGTGGCTATATGAAATACGTGCTATGCCTAAGTACCCCAAGAATTGATTGACATACCATACATTAATTGTTTCATTTCTGTATGATTAGATATAAGAAATCTAGAAAGATTTTTTTTTCGAGCAAATATGTACAAATTAACTGGCGGGGAAAGATTTATGTCTTGTTAAGATCCTTTTTATCTAATCAAATCTTTTATACTTGTTTTATTAAAAATATGTGAAAAATCAGCAAAGCCAGAAATTAAAATTAAATGTGCATTTATACCATATTGTCTTCATTCTTCAGGCTTATATCCAACAGTTGGAATCAAGCGAGATTAGGTTAAGCCAGATTGAACAGTAGATTCAAGCGGCAAGAGTACAGGTACAAGGGCAAAAAAAGTCTATTCATTTTTATTGTAACTCTCCAGAATTATCTTGGAGGAACTTCTGCATTATTTTCTGCAAAATATTTTCATGTCCTGCATATGCAAGTCGTGACAAGTGACAACTACTATAATGTTCAGGGTGTCTTGTTGGGTCTGGAGATCAGCACCAGATGGGACTTCATTCGCCCTTCATCTGGTAATTAATGAGACTCTACAATCCATCCCTTAATTTTAAAAAATTACTCAATTGCGTTGATTCTTTATCGGGATCTGTCTCTAGTTGAACATTTTAGCAATGAATTTCGTTTTAACTACTCCATATATATGATGAGCAGCTGGGATATTTGACATGGAGTGCGGAGGTGGGTAGATGAACACAGCAAGTGATGTTCCAGCTTAGGGCTGCCTTGAGCGAGCACGTCCGGGACAACCGGTGCAGGTTGTGTCTTGTCATGTCTCGGATGCATCATCATCATACAAGATACCCATTTGGCTCTCTTGTGGTTTTTGCTTCGATCCGATTGGACCGTGAGTTTTAGTCTCTCATCTTGTTTTGTAGCTGCCATTAAGTGTTGAGTAGCCTTATTATTCCTTTTTCAATTCCTTCATGCAGACCCTATTTAGGAATTTATTCTATGTTCAGAATCTACAAGAACAATGGCGAGATCTTAAGGTAAATCTTATTTGACCTTTTTCCCTCTTTATTACTTGATGTCATCAGATGTTCCTATTGAAATTGAAATTCATTCGGTATAACATGTGAAAAGATATGGTGTATGCACCATACAAGGAATTTCCTAAAGCTTTGTACTGATTTGCTGATGGTGAAGTTTTCCAATGGAGCAAGGTATTATTACATAATTAGCAAGAAATGGTTGAATCTGTGGAAATAATTAAGCTGGAAATATGCTATCTCGGTGACCACTTCCATTTACAATCTCATATTGGGCAAACTGTATTGTGATCACTATGGTACTATCGCATACAAGGTAATCGTGAATATTCATATAAGTTTGAAGTTCAAGGAAGCGATCAATTTTGCTTCCTTCCTTTGCAGTGTGTTTCTCACTAAAATATGCTTTTCCATCTATGTTAGTTAAAAGCAAATTATCGTTTGAGCCTTTGGTAGGGCTTTATTTTTCCAACTTATATGGACTTCCACTTATGAATAAAAAAAGTTGAGTTTTTCTTGTGATGTTTCTCAAATTTCATAGCTTGAGGGTTTGGAGAACCTTGGGCGATTGTAGAATCTGTCTTGAAATGATATGAGCAGATAAATCTTGAGCCTGTCACTCTTATTGTAGTAGCATCATAGATATGAAAAGCTTGGAACAAAAGCGATTCATACCCAACTATGCTTCATGCTTCCACAGTATGCCGATGAATTACGACTCACTTGCATGGTGTGAATGTATTTACAGTACTATGCGTGCGGAATCAATCAATTCAAATTGGATATCCATTCGAACTTAAAACCATCACTAATGCATGGAGCTAATCCAACGGGGTCCATTAAGAATGGTATTCTTTTGGTTTCTTTGATGAGAATCTGTTTTTTTAGCCCAAGCACAACTCAAAAATTCAATTTATAATGCAGCGATGAAAAGTTATTTCCTGAACTATTAATGAAATAACATAAACGATATGATTGTTTATTGTTGTAAGCTTTCTTTCTATTGTAAAAGCTTTTGAGACATGTACTGATTTGAGAGAAAAACTAGTAAGATTTTGCCTAGTGAAATGGAATGGTCTTTTGGTTCACACAAATAAACTATTGAATGTGAGGTCACTTGAGGTCCGTATTTCATACATTGCCATCTTCTGGTCTGTCATCCTTTGCAAAAGTCATGAATGTTGCAAGCTGTAAATTCTGTAGATTTTGCCTAGTGAAATGAAATGTCTTACAATCATTGCATTCTGTAGGTTGCAAGTGCAGGTAGGATCTTGATCAAATTGCTACTTGGAGCTTCTAAGTCTTGTCAAATCCTCCGATAAATTGGCTGCATCAATATTTTTGAAGCCCTTACGTTTTTGAGGGACAAAGACGGCAAGAAGAGGTGGGGTTATACGTAGTAAAATTTCCTTCATTTTCTTTAAGCGTGAATTTCTCCCTGCTGACTGTTTAAAAAAGTGCACAAGTCTAAGATTATTCATTTGGTATTTGTAGATGTGTTTATCATTAACTATTGTATTGCATGGTTCTGCGAGCATCGATTTAATTGCTAAACTTCAAAGCGTGCTCAAACTTTCACATTGGTAATCCATTCGCTAATCTACTTTTTACATCATGCGTTAGCATTTATGCATTGGAGATGAAGTAAACAGTTTCTCTTTCACTAGCATTGTTTCTTGAGATGTTCACATATGCATGTGTAGTAAGCCTATAGAACAATACTTAAGAATCCTTTTCACCGCATAGATTCCAAATTTTAAATACTAGCTCTAGGTCGATACTTAAATATTCCACAATGCCTCGTAAGTATGGTTTCTTCATTAGAAGTTAGAGTAAGGTTGAACATAATTGTTTAACCGAGCAACTTCTTCTTCTTCGGCACAATTGAGTTCTGTAATTTTTTTGGCTATGATGTTGGAAGTTTCGTATGCGAGAACAGACAAAGATTAGTAACTTCAGATTTTTCTCAACTTTATCTTCATGTCCTAGATCTAGTTTATCTTGCCAAATGGGCAGATATTTTTTCAAATTCAAGATTTGGTAGTGATTAGAATCATGTAATAAAGAAGTGCTGCTTGCTATAAGCTATGAAGGCTCCACATTTTTTTGTGTACTTTAGTACTGTTTTATCTCTTACAGTACTCTTCATGTTGGCATACATAATGATGTTGAAAATTTGACTAGACACGCATTGAATAAAGCTGTATGGTTGGTCAATTGGCTATCGAGCTTTTCATGGCTGCTTTCTGTCATGGCAAAAGTTGTTGTACTTTTTCGTTAGCTAACAAGCTGATCAAGAATTTTAGCAATTTCTATGATATTCTGCCTTGGATAAGAATGCGCATGACAATGAGTTTGGCTTCTTTTCCTCTGGTCACAAAAGAATGCTGTTTTGGCATACATGCAATCAAACTTTGGATATAGACATCTTTTTAAATAATTAGTAGCAACAAATCTGTGAGTGGTACTTCTTGACAAATGGTTTCTCACACCAGCTCACTTAAAATAAAAGGTTTTATTTGTATATACTCTAGCAATCATTTATTCTTACTTTGAGTAAATCCAACTTCTGAATTTCATGTAGCTATATAAGCATTTGTATGAATACCTTGATTGTGGCATCACAGACGCCAGATATGTCACCATGCATCATGACTCGTCACACTGACCTTAAAATTCGGGAGCTAAGCTAAAGGATATCGTGGGGGTATGACTTGCTTGAGCCAAGGTGGATACCACAAGTGTTTGATGACTATTGATTGTGTATGTAATATTTGATCTTATTTTCAGGTCCCAGACACTTCCCTGGAAGTAAGATACATTACTCGTCACATCTGTGACATTATTGCGAGCGTGGCGCGCTTGGCTCTGCTGGTATATATGGCATCTTGAAGAAGCTAGGCCGAAAATTGCCAAGTGATGGCGGTAAAATGCCGAGGACCTGTCATTGCCTTGGATGGTGGGCTCTATGAACACTACAAGAAGTTCAGCGATTGCTTAGAAGCAACTCTTCTGCACCTCCTCGGGGAGGATGCCTCGTCTTCGATGGTTGCCAAGTCGCCAACGATGGCTCGCATTGAGCTGCTCTTCTGATGTACATATTTATATATATTGGACTGGTTTTGAAATGATCATTCTTTATAGACTTGTGAAATCTGCTATTTGTGAAGACGTGTATTGATTCTGTGATTTCTTTTTAACTGTCAGTGTTGATGTAAAAGAATGGTACTGGACTTGTATCTTAATATAACTGGAATGGAATGAATTCTATTTGATATTCTTGAGTGATAATGTGTGGATGTTTAGTTGCGGTGTTATGATTGTTACCTTATGGAGTATATGTTTTCATCTGTTAAAAGTATTAGCAAGAATCTTGTAGTAATTAGTCATCTGTTATAGGTGCTTAAAAAAATGGAAAATTAATTTTATCGTCACCACATCTGTCGGTAAAAGCTTTGTCTGTCGGTAAAAGGTGTCTGTCGGTAAAGATTTGTCTGTCGGTAAAAGTAGTAAATCAAAGGCAAACGGTCTGTCGGTAAAGATTTGTCTGTCGCTAAAAACTTTTACCGACGGGACTTACACCGGCACGTCTCTTCTGTCGGTAAAAGCTTTACCGACAAACATGCTGTCGCTATAGGTGACTTTTAGCGACAGACAAGCTGTTGGTATATTTAGGGCATGGTGTAGTGAAACTAGAGCTAACGAATATGCAATAATTGCCCATGAAATGCTCGATGCTTCATATGAGGCTGCATTTATAGCCCTCATCAATAGTTCTAGCTGTTGCTACCAAACCCCTAAAAAATTCAGGGACCCCAGCACTACCACCCATCTGGGGCCGGTACTGCCAACCTTAGGTCCAACGATCGACTATAGGCTTTTTAAAGCACTGATAGACTAGCTATTACCAAAGGATCGGCACTATCGCCCAAGTGGGGACGGTAGTGCTGGCTGGGCTCAACCCCAAAATGCACCCTTTCTATAATATAACTACTGGCCCTAGGGCTAGTATTGTCGACCAAGCGGCAATACCACCCTACCATGGGTGGTAGGGCTGGCCGTGGCAAAGCTGAATTGGGTTTTTCAAATTTTCTTTTTATCTCAATTAAAATAATCATTTTATGAGCACTGATTGAGTCATTTTCACTAAAAACACATCAAGCTACTAATTAAGAGTCCCTCTTAAAAGTATGGCACCTAATCTAGCTATCCAATCTCTCTCCAATACTCCGAGATCGATAAAAGATATGAAAAGGTCCTTAATTATATACCTTTACTCTTTAGCTTGACACAATGATCTTCTTTCATTCCTTTTTCATGTTTCATCGTGTTCCATCTTTAGTGCCAACCTAAAATCAACATTCTCAAGTGGAAATATTAGTCCTCTAGTCGCGATTGCCATTAATTACGAAAACCAGCATGAATTTGGGGGCCTAGATGCTTTTAGTAAGAACTTAGTAAAAGCTTGAGTGTGAGAGAATTTGAACCACTAGCACCTAGTAGTTGATAGGAACATATACTTGTGATTTGTTTCTTGTTTTCACTAACAATGGCTGGTTCTCAATTTCGTAGTGCTTGGGCCAACATCATCCTAGGAGAAGAGATAGTTCACACTCTAAGATACAAAGAACGTATGAGCACAGCCTCATCACCACGGGAGGTATGACAGTATAGCACATGTACCAAAAATTAGTTCACCATACCCATTTTTAGTGGTGAATATGATCCTGAAGGTTACCTTACATGGGAATTAGCTATAGTACAATCATTCAATAAACATGGAATTCCTGAGCATGATAAGGTTAGGGTTGTTACTAGTGGATTTACTAATTTTGCTGCTCTTTGGTGGAATGATTATATATGTAAAAATCAAGACATCCCTAGCACATGGATTAACTTGAAGAAAATTATGAGAGCTAGATTTGTTCCTTCTTATGTTGCTTGCCAATTACAGAATGAATTGTAATGTCTAAAACAAGGTAGTAAAACTGTGGACAAGTGCTACCAAGAATTTCAGCATAGATCTTTGCGTTGTGGGTTAGAACAGATCAAAAAGACTCAGATGAATAGCTTTTATTATAGACTAGATTTTGATATTCAGATCATGATATCTTGTAAAGAATACAATTCTATATAATGTTTGCTTAATATTGCATATGAAGCTGAAGGAAAAATACAGAGAAGACAATCAACGACAATTCAAGTTCCTATTGAATTAAATGCTACTCTTGTTGCATGCACTGCACAAAACCTTAATGCGAGCATACACACCGAGCATACGAAAGAAATACCAAAAAATTTGAGCGAAGTAGAGGATAGCACATGTGAGGATGGTTCTACTAATGTAATCCAATCAACTTCTTTTACTTTTGTTGTTGTTGTTCCATGTCATATGCAGGTTACTTCTAATGAAGGGGAGCTACAAGCTAAAAAACCTACGTTATCAAGTGAAATTTTTGAGTTACCTACTTCTTTTGAGGAGGACACTGATGAATATGGTACAGATCTGATTTTACAGCAAGAAATGGAGCAAATTTATGAGTATATTCCTGTTGTATTTAATTCTAGTGAGTTACCACCTTGGGCCACAATTGTAGAACCATGTGATGAATTGCAAGATTTTGATCATGTGGTGCTGATTACACATAATAAAGTAATAGCTAGAATGTCCCTTGTCACTCTTTTATGCTTTATCATATTGAATGAGCTTGTTAGTTTGATTTGTGCTATGGATAAGATTTATGAAATTTCATCTCTTAAGTCTTTATCTATCACCAATGCCTACTGTTTTAAATTCAATTTATTTAGGGATTATGGCATAGATGGCAAGTTTCTTATTTACAGAATATGCATAACTTGTGAAAACTTGCTGAATTGAAGCTTGCTGCTGTTTTGGGCAATCCTAGTTATATGCAACAGCTTGTTTCATATAAGGCATCATCAAATTTCCTGATATGTGTGATACCAATAGCTTGCTACCTCATTGTTCAAATTTTAGTACATTAACTTGTATTACAAATCAGCATATCATAGTTGATTAGTGGAAACCCATTAAAATTGTATCACCGTTGTTGGAATGGTTTGATATTGCATGTTTGCGATCTAATCATATGAATGAGCTATGCTTGTTACCAAAACTTGTAGTAGTTTCGCCCATCTATGTTATTGAATGAGGCTTACAAAACATGAATATTCTTTATCTAATGACAAGGATAGATATGTGCTTTACTTATATTTGTAAATTAGGTTGTAAACTGAATCATGTTAATATTTATGTTATATGCTTCACTTATAATCACAAATTGAGTTGCAAAATTGTAAGGAAAGGTGCTTTGATTATATCTGATTTCCTCATTTGTTGTTATGTAAATAGCCTTATGCGAAAACAAAACAACAATGAAATATGGGATATATATATATCCTACATACACGTTGTTCTTTTTGTTGCTTGTTTCTTCTCTGACTTGTCCAAAACCGAGGATAATTTTCCTTCAACGAGGGGAGGAAGCATCCAGGAGTCCTAGCTTTCATCGTGCCTTTATATACAGGAAAGAAGTATTGATCTATGTGGATAATTATCAGGTGAATTGTCTGAATGTCTTTCCTATTTTTAAAATATATAAAGAGGTGGAGCTATTATTTTATTTAATGAAATGCAAGAGCTATATGAGGATGTTTTGTATTGAGGACGAGATAAAAGGTGAGCTTGAGTCGAGGACGACTCAAATTCAAGAAGGGGGAGGATGATAAGGACATCACTTCTACAGATATGACCACACCTAGTTATACCAACTCCAACATGTTATCCATGTGCCAAGAAGAGTGAGATGTCAAATCCATCACATTCTAGAATCCAATTCGGCCTCCAAATACCAACCTAAAGTAGAACGAGTATAACTTTTGCATACGGTGTCTGATTGGAGAGTTATTGTATTTGATTAAAAGCTTACTTCGAGATCTTTCCAATGGATTTGATCTCATCTAAAAATTCCTTTGGAGCACTCCATAATCACCAAAATAATTTGAGTCAACTTTTCAGTCCAAATCAAACTTGAGCATTGGGCCTTGTAAGAGTCCTATTCGGCCACTCCTTTGTGCTAGCCGAATTCTCCTTCTCTTTTACCTATATATAGCTAGGAAGTCCCTCAAAATTACTTGAATTTTGTTTAGTGGTAGTTGTTCTTGGTGAAACTATTTGGTATTCTTTTGTTCAATGAGATCAACAGCAATACCATTCTTCAGAACTGCACATCAGTAAAATCAACCTGATGAACAGTAATTTCAGCCCGAATTCAAAAGAAAAAAATGAAATCTTTTGATCGGTTGGTCCAAACTCAATAAAAATTTTTGGACACCTTTCTAAGGATGTCAAGAACCTATTCCATCCTTCTATTACAAAAATCAACATCAAAGTTCTGACCTTTTTCAAATTTACGGAAGGGTGCACAAAAACAGGTTCAATAACAAAAACTTAGTTCTCAGCTAGCTCGTGGGTTTTTGATGATCAAGATGATCCTAGATGCCTTCCCACATATTATAGCAAGCTAGAACACAAGACAAGAACACTCAAAACCAAATCTTTCAAGAATCATCCTCTCAAGAACAAAATATTGGTTTCTTGCAAGAAAGAACACAAGACTTGCCTAAATGATTGGGATATGGTCTAAAGAAGACTCATCCATCAATCATACATCCTCCACAAAAGATCCAAAAGCATTTAGAAGGAGGGAAGGCAAATCCAACTTGCATGAGAGTAAATTTCATGAATGTAAATTACAGAATTTAAAGACATAATGTATATGTGATAACTAAATTCAGAATTAAGAGAAAGTTAGATTTTCATTTTTGAAAGGGAGATTTACAAAGCCTCACAAACAAGTAGGAAAGCTCAAAGGAGCACAAAAACCTCAAAACCTTCTTAAGATAGGAAGACTACCCCTATCCTTCTATTATACTACTCTTGAATCATCCTTCACCCTTGGATTAGTTTCTTCTTCCCTAAGGATCACCATCAAGGGCTAGAATTGATTCACTCACTCAAACATGGGCTAACCCGAAACCCAACGACATAATGGGTTTTATACGCTTTTCAAAGCATACTAACTAGACCCACTACTCTATCACCTAGACCGCGATCCAATGGCCCTTCTTGATCTGAGTAGCTCCTAGTTAGCCTCTCATCCATTCCTTGTCTTCTCGGTTGACAGCAGCTCCATCTTCGATCATCTTTCGGCAATCCTCGACCGTTTGGACCTCTGGCACACCTCGCCAAGTCCCAGTCATTCTCCGCCTTACCATGATCTAGCATCGTTGCCCTGCAACCATCAAAAATAAGAAAAACCCATCACATAGCAATATCCAAACAAATCTTACTCAAATTTACTTCTGATTTCACTTAAGGGTCAGCACTACAGCTTCCTAAGGCCGGTAGTGCCGCTTTGATGAAAAACCCTAGGAAACACCTCTTTGGAAAATAAGTGCCGCCCCAATAGGCCAGTACTGCCGCTTTTGTGGGCATTACCGCCCCCATGGCCAGTACTGCCACTCCAGCCAGATTTAGCCCAAATTGATTCAAATTGCAAAACCAATTCAAATCAAAATCAAACTCAAACACTTTATACTTTAAACACAGTTAATAACTCATCACCACTAAGGTTAGACCTTCACAAGGTCTTTTAGGTTTATGCAAAACTTATCTAGGATTCGAATGAGGTGGAGGATTGCAAACTGTGAGGCTTGTGTGGCACTGAGTTGGCGGCCATGTTAGTGACACTTCAGCAAAAGCGCATGAGAACCAATGGTCCTCGGTGACGACGACACCTCAGCGAATGGTGGCGAAAGCCATGGATGCAGTTTCAGTCATGTAAAGGGATGGATGCTCACTAGAGGTGATGGGATCTGATAATGAAGTGGAGACAGTGCAAAAAATTGAATTGGATTAATATCTGTGCATAGTGAACCAAATGAAATTCACATGAGGGGTGAGATTAGAATCTAGAACATGTGGTGACATGGTTGGAATCATGAAGAACTAACCAAAGTGGCGAGGAATAGTGAAGCAAGTGGTGAACATGGTGGCTTTGTTTCTAGAGACAGAGTAGATGGCCATTAGCATGACTCCTTGCGGTGTGGATGAGGAAGGCACACATAGGTTACCTGAGTATTTAATGGAGTGGCTAGGGTTTTGCTGCATGGATTGCATGTTGAGAAATCTAGGCACTGGTGGTGGCTCATACCATGTTGCAAAGTGGGGCAGCGAGGTGGGTAGCAAGGACAGCAAACCAAGTTGGGCCTAAGTAGCAGTACGAATAGGCTGGGCCGTGGTAGAACAAAGGCGAGGTGGAGGCAGCTGGGTTGAATGGCATTAGTGGGTTGGGAGAGAAAGAAAGAGGGAAGTGGGTCAAAAGAGAAGATTTGGCCCACTTGGCCTTCCTGGTTAATAAATAGATTTTCTTTTTATAAAATACCAAAAAAGAAAAGAGTATGAATAAAATAGAAAATGCATTTGAAAACATTCTGAGAAAAATTTGAAAAATAATTCCCTACATAAAGTACTGAATAAAATAAATTTGGCATAAGTTAATAGTGCATTTAATCACATTATATTATTTTTGATTTAGCAAAGTCTTGATTAAGCTTTAATTAGCAAGTAAATACACATTAATAGGAAGTTGACCCTAAATTTTAAAAGAGAAAAAATTGGGACACTACAAAGCTCCCCACGTTAACTGTAATCTCAACCGTTAAATTCATGCTAACTAGAAAAAAGGCTAGGGAACTCATCTTTCAGATCTTCTTCATGCTCCAATGTTGCATCACATTTAGAGTGATTACTCCACTGAACTTTACAAAAACAAACGGTCTTGCTCCTTGTGAGATGCTCAACCACTTCTAGAATTTTGATCGGTTTGTTCCTATAGGTAAGATCATCTTGCAACTCAATTGATTCCAATAGGGTCTACTCTGTTTAAGCTAAGAGACATGAAAGACGTCATGTACTCCTGTCATTTACTGTGACAACTCCAGCAGATGTACAACTTCTCCTCTACGCTTCACAATTCTAAAAGGACCAACATACCTAAAGGAAAGCTTTCCTTTGGCATGAAACACCTTGACTGCCTTGAGAGGGGTCACTTGCAATAAACATAATCCTCTAGCACGAAGCTTAAGTCATGACGATGATTGTTAGGGTAACTCTTCTATTTGGGCTAAGCTACCTTCAATCTTTCTCTGATAATGGATACTTAATCTTTTACCTCTTGAATAATGTTTGGCCCAAATACTAGGCATTGACTTGTCTCTTTCCAATTCAAGGGAGTATGGTAGGATCAGTCATACAGTGCTTCAAATGGTGACATTTACAAAATAGCTTGATTGCTATTATTGTAACTGAATTCAAAATCCCAACTGGTTGCACGAGCTAAAGAACATGCTCTTAACCTATCTTCCAACACTTGATTTATTCTTTTAGTATGGCCATCATTTTGAGGGTGATATGTGTGCCCACAGTTTCATATAGACTATATAAAAAGTGTGAGTTGAACTAGGAATCTTGATCCGACATAATCCTAGACATATAGAATTCTACAATGCAGTCTTCAATATAGGTGGTCTTAACAGGTAAGAAGTGAGAAACCTTGGTCAGACGATCCATTATAACCTAAATAGAATCAAAACTCGATTGAGTTCTAGGTAAACCGGTAATAAAGTCCATATCAATTTCTTCCCACTTCAATTCTTTAATCTTGAGTGGCTAGAGCAAATTGGCTAGTCTGGAATGCTTTGCCTTCACTTTCTAGTATATCTCACATAAGGTGACATACGATTTATGTTTGGCCACCAAAAATTGTCTTTGACAAAATGATACATCTTCGTTCTTTTACGGTTTATCGAGTACTTTGAGTTATGAGCTTCTTTAAGTATCAACTTCTTAAGATCCTTTTGATTTGGCACATAAATCTACTCCTTGAGCCACAATGTACCTTGGTCTTCAAGGGTCAAATCTTAGATTTTACCCTTCTTCATCTTCTGCTTAATCCTCTTGATCTCATAAAGATTTTACCCTTCTTCATCTTCTGCTTAATCCTCTTGATCTCATAATCATTCTTTTGGGCTTTACGGATATGATCCTCCAAAGTTGGAATTACCTCCATGGTAGCAAAAAATCCTTCAAGAACCACTTCAAATCAGAGCAACTACAATTCTTCTAGAAGTTTGGCCTAGCTATTCAGAACAATGGCCTAGCTATTCAGAACAATCACATCGTTAAAATAACACTTATGACTCAAAGCATCTACTACCAAGTTGGCCATTCTAAGGTGGTACTGGATTTTGACATCATAGTCTTTAATCATCTTAATGATGAAATTGTTTTGTAAATTGGGTGCAACATGGCCAAAGAACACAAATTGACTTAGAATTTCTCCTAGTCTTGTCCTTGAACAAGCTCTTCCTCTTCATAAGCTCCAAGTGACAACATCTACACGAAATAAGCAATAAAAAAAGAAAAACAACAAATAGTAGCAAAAAACTCCTAAAAAATAATTCAAAAGGTATGGTTTGATTTAAGAAGGATTTAGAGATTTGAATATACTCATTTGAGTTTATATGAGGGAGAATATATTTTCAGAAGTTTGGTGGGGAAAAATTTTGAGAATTGAGAGAGAAAGGACAATATTCTAGGAATATTCCTTTGGTTGAGACTAATAGGTGGGACCAGTGTCTATAAACTAAGCACAAGGACTAAGGCTTGGGATTACGTTGGACTCCTACTAGCGTAGACAGGATCGATGGGGCACGGAATGAGGGTAGCGCACACGGAGTTACCTCAGTGCTTTAAAGGGCAACTCAGGTTTAGCAGCACAACACACATGCCGATAAATCTAGGCGGCGGCTCATGTGAAGCTACAACAGACTCGGGTGTGAAGCAGGGTAGCAAGGCTTTGGTGGCTATGCCAAGAGGCACGAGTTAGCCAAGAGAGAGAGAGAGAAAGAGGGATGTGAGTTGAAAGAGAAGATTTCACCTTCTTTACAGATTAATAAATAGATTTGTTTGTAGAAATACCAAAAATAGCACGAATAAATAGCAAAAGCTCTCAAAAAATTTGAAAAATATTTCCAAGAAGAAAGAACACAAATAAAATAATGTTGGCAATAGTTGATGATGGATTTAATCACATTAATTTTTTATTTAGGAAAGTCCCAATTAAGCTTTAATTAGCGAGGAAAATTGGTGAGAATTTTCAAAGGGCCTACACTACACAATGGAATTTTAAAAAGCAACAATTAGGATATTACACACATGTTTCTCCTCTTTATTGATATTTTGGATGTGTATACAATATACCCTATAACCCCAGCTATATAGTAGTAGAAGAGGAGACTTTTCTTGCAAGCCATGTAAAGATTTTAGGTATTGTACTAGGACTTTTAGTCCTTGTCAAGAAACTTTCATAAATTCCTTTAGAAAACTAAACATCCATGTATATATAATATTAGAATATTTTCTTGTAAAATGTAGTCATTCACCCATGATCAATCAAAAGCATACCAACAAAATCACAAGAACTGGAGCACACACAATGTAGGGAGGAAATTTTGTTCTCTCACTTTATTAGATTGATCTCTTATACAAGAGGATGCCCAATATATAAAGAAAATAGCAAGAGATGAGTTCGGATTCACCCACATATAGAGATAGAGTTCAACTAAATACGGTTACAAATATCTTGTCTCATAACACTCCTACTTAATACACATGCCTCATCAAAAACTCCATTTAAAAACCCGGTGGGAAAAAGGAGATAGAGAAAAGAGTACATTGCACTCGCACTTTATGTTGCATTAGTTGCCTCATTAAAAACCTTCATATGAGAAAACTTCAGGAAAACTCAATAAGAGAAAAGGAGTATAACTTATAATATTCTGGATTTATATTAAGGTCTTTAGGATCAAATCAGGGTCATGATTCAAGGATTTACTCCCCCCTAAACTTTGCCTATCTCTAAGTCATCTCATTCTAATGCCATTAACATATCATTGGAATGTAAATTTTGGCAAAGAATTAGTGAATATATCTGCAAAATTTTCACATGACTTAGTTTGCAAAATCTTTACCTCACTGTTCTTCTAGAGTCCATGAGGATAGGAAAGCTTAAGAGCAATATGCTTCGTGATATTGTTTTTCACATAACCCATTTGCATTTATGCAACACAAGCAACATTATCTTCATGATAATTGTGGGGGTATCTACGGTGTTAATATAACACCCCGGCACAAACCGTGCCCAAAATGTTACTAAACAAATACAAAACTTAACGAAATCTACAATACACAAGCAATTTCAGCAAGCATTTAATTACAAAACTCTCCACCAAAGAGAATTAAGACCACAAACATGGGTAAAGACACAAGTGGAGCAACATAATGGGTATCACAAGCCTAATGCTAACTAGGAAAATATTCTGCAATATAAATTCAACATCCACAACATGGCATGAATAGATTAACAATAGGGTCTAATGCATAACATGGATAATCTTATGACCAAGATAGCAAGTATTCAACAAGTTCACAACACACAACTACGAAATAACCATAAGTACAACAATTTTAGCATAAACTACTTAACAAAATAGGTCTAGTTTAAGTTCACAACCACTAAATTTAACCATGATCCCACATAAATAGAAACATTACACAAATACCCTTACAAAGTTCTTCTAAACTGAACTACCAATTAGGCAATGAGAGTAAATTGCTCCAGAACTATAAAACAAGTATGTCATGATAGTGAGTGTATTGTGGAGCTAATTCCCATCCCTGGATGTTGTCACCAAAGTACCTAAAACATAAAACAGCAAACAAACGTGAGTTCCAACAACACATCAAGTAAAGCATACAAATATAAACATACTAGCGGTTAACCAATAATAAGACACAGCCTTTACCATAATCATACTAGTGGGGAATGTCACTTCAAACTCATCCATGCAATGCATCATGCTATTATGCTCAAGAAATTTCTCTCTTTAAAGACTATACCGATATAGCTGGTTGGTGTCGCACCCTGTCATTCTTTTCGATCCCTGTGAAGGGGTCTACTCTTACTGTCTCACTCCCATCCATCCCTGTGGATGGGACTATGAGATAGGACTTTTCAGGAGCAATCCGGATTAGTCATATGTCCCCATATGGCTTTCTCACCGACCGGGCTCGAATCTCTTTTTATGACTTGAATGCAAGTAATGCAATAAAATAACTAAATCATTCAGATACCATAGATCATCTTCACACATGCGAGCACCAATAATAGCACCAAATGCAATAACCTCATATAAATCCTCAAGATAGCTAGATTGACAACAATAAGCACGAGTAATTTCATCAACTGCAACATTCTTATATAAATCATAAAGAGAGCTAATGTAACAGTAATGGCACAAGTAATATTATCAAATACAACCATTTCCTATGATTCATCTTTTGCACATTATACTTGCCTCTTTACCGTGCGAAGAGGTGGGGTGTGAGCTTGAGGCCACACCCGAAGCTACTCCACCTACATCATACAAGCTCCTCAAATTCAAGCCCAAAATAGTACGTGCAACAATTAAAAACATAACGCACTAAGCACCCTTCCCCGAGGTCGGTTACCCTTCAAGACAACGACGCATTGTGGGTTGTCCTGGCGGTCATCCGATGTTAACAAATAGCTCCTAAATCTAAACAAATAAAACCACTCTTTTTGCAACAACTACGCAAGAATTCCAATCATTTTTTGTTACTCACCGAATTCCAAAGTCATTTGGCACTCTAAAGCATAATCTGCATTCAGCTCTGCCTGCCTCTGCATAGTTAGCTTCAACACCTCATAACTTATGCTATACAAATTCAAATCAGGAAAATGAAGACATTTTTAGCATTTACAGGAAATTTCCCAACTTTTTCTAGGTAATGAAAATTTTTTATTCGACATCTAATTAGCCCTAAACAACAAATTTTTGATACAACTGCTATTGTATTTAGATTCAGTCTGCCCAATGGACAGTCAACTTCAACACCTCATAACTAATGCTATACAAATTCAAATTAGGCAAATGAAGATATTTTCAGCATGTACATGAAATTTCCCAACTTTTCTAGGTGATGAGAAATTTTGATTCGGCCTCTAGCTAGCCTTAAATGACAGATTACCACAACAACAGCAGAAGCACACAAATTCAGTATAGCTGGCAATAAAATAAGCATAACTTTTAAACGGCTGAACCAAAATGGGTGTTCTTGCTCTCAAATTAAAGGGGCAACGATGATCTATGACTTTTTCTACAACCAAACCCTCAAACAATGCCTCTAGATTCCTAAAAAACCAGCCCTAACAGAAGGGTCTATTATGCCCAAAAATAGAAACTGACCTAATCAGCCCTAATCCTCCCAAATCCCCTTCTAAATTCAACTCGAGATGAAGAACCCTAGCAAGGACTCCCTAAATACCAGCATTCCAGATCAACAACCCTCAAAAATAGAAATTACCACACTTAAACCTACCAGATTCGGTTGGGGAGGAAGCCATGAGGGAGGACTCGAGCCAGGAGACCTTGGGCGGCTGGGGAGGAAGGCCGAGCCAAGAGGGAGCAAGGAGGCGTGGGGGAGCGGTCTGGTGTTGGCCTTGGGGGAGAGGAAAAGAGGAAAGAGCTACTGTTGTCCTGGAAATGGAATGGGCACAGGAAGGGGAGGGAGCGGCCGGCTAGGAAAAAAGGGGGCGGCTGGGAGTTGGGGGCTAGGGTATGGAAAAAAGAAATGGTTATTCCCCTACAAATCTAAAATATTACAGTTAAGACCATATAACTTCTGGATATGGTTAATCACACGTCTTAGCCAAACGCACTCACGTGCGGCTTCATATAAAGTTATAATCTCTGAGTGGTTGGTAAAAATAGATACAGAGGTCTACTTACAATACCGCCAAGAAATGGCTATACCACTGCTAAAAAATATAAAACCAGTTTTAGATTTAGCACTGTGGGGATTAAACAGATAGCCTGCATTCGTATATCCCACCATGGTCAAGTCTTAGTTATTTTGGAAAAACAATCCAAGATCTTGAGTACCTTGGAGGACCTTGGAGGTATCTGAGTAAAGTCTTCACACCAGCCCAATGTCTTCTGGTTTGAGCTGCACTGTGTCTTGCTAGCAAATTTACTACAAATGCAATATCAGGCCTTGTGAAATCTACAAGATTCATAAGTGCTCCAATGGCACTTAAGTATGGGACATCAGGTTATAAGACTTCCTCATTTTCCATCTTTGGTCTAAAAAAGGGTCTTTATCCACTTCAAGGGATCTTATTACCATGGGGGTTTTCAAAGGATGAAGTATACACATATTAAATCTTTCCAATACCTTCTTGGTATAGATAGGTTGGTATACAATAATTCCTTCTAGGAAATGCTCTAGCTTTAGGCTTAAGCAATATTTGGTTTTACCCAAATCTTGACATCTCAAAACTCCGTCGTTAGGTAAGCACTTGCTTCCTTTATTTTCTCGTGGTTCCGATGATATTTAGATCATCAACATAAAAATAACATGATTCAAAATCTATTCTGGGATTTCTTTTTGAACACATAGGGGCAATATTCCTTCTTTAGGAGAAACTCAATAAGTTGGTTATACTACATCTCCTCAACTATTTTAGTCCTTATAGCGATCTCTCTAGTTTGACGCTATACATGTTGCGATTATTAGGATTTGGAATTTTAACTCCTTTAGGGATTCTCATATAATATCCGTATCTAGTGACTCTTATAAATGTGTGGTCACTACATCCATTAACTACATTGATAAGTTTAAGCTTGCTGCCATTAATGTTAAATTTCTGAACATTATTCCACTCTTTATAGGAGAATATATTTCATCGTAATCGATGTTAGGTCTCTACAATTGTGCTACAAGCCTCACTTTATATCTCACCACTTAGATATTTTTATTTCTGTAACATCCCAAAATTTGGTCCATTTTTAACTTAATGGTTATTTTGAATTTTTGAGGATTTTTGGAATTTATTTGGAATTAATTGGGATTTATGGAATTTAACCCTTCTTTGGAAATAAATTAAATAACAAATAAGTTTTTGCAAATTATAAATGAAATTATTTTATTTGAGATCAAAATGTTCCAAAATATTTTCTAGAATTTTTCTGGAATTTATCTAATATTTTAAATGCCTCAAATGATTTAAATGAAATTTTGGAATTATTTTTATTCAAAAATCTGAGAAAAACCGATGAATAGTGTTGGGCCAAGCCCGTTACTGTGTGTCGCCAGCCCAGCCAAATGGAAAACCTAAATGGCGCTGTGTAATAATCGTCCGATTTGGATCGGACAGCTCAGGGAAAACCACGTCGCGCGCGCCTATGGGTTGTTCGATTCATTGCCGCGTGGACGGATACGATCGAGCCACATCGCTCGTCTTCAGTTTCCGGAAGCGCCGCCGCCGCGTGTTACCGCCGTGGACTCCGCTCGCCATTAACGCTGGTGTGTTTAATCCTCACCTTCATTACCTAGCGCAGCGTTTAGAGCAACCCTTTTTGCTTCATTTGCATCCTCTCACGTCTCCCGAGACACACCGTAGCGCCCACACGAGCTCGCCGTAGTCCCGAGATAGTTCTGCCATCTTTGCACCGACTCCGGTTACTCTCCGCCGTCTTCGAGGTCGCCATCATTTAGAGCAACCCTTTTTGCTTCATTTGCATCCTCTCACGTCTCCCGAGACACACCGTAGCGCCCACACGAGCTCGCCGTAGTCCCGAGATAGTTCTGCCGTCTTTGCACCGACTCCGGTTACTCTCCGCCGTCTTCGAGGTCGCCATCGAGTTGCCTGCGTCGAGCCGCGTCCAATGAGCCATCTCATGTCACCGGAGGAAGCCCCAAATGCCGTCGTCGCGATCATCTTCTTCCTCTCCGGCAACTCATCCTCGCCGCGCCATCGTCGAGACTTGGAGCTTCATCGACCGTTCGATCATCGACCGACGCTCTAGATTCATCCACGTCGTCGTTGTAATAGTGAGTCTCATCTTCAACCCTTGATCGTTAGATCTTGATCGCAAGGTTTAGATTACGCCGCGTAGCCTAGTTAATCATAGCCGTAAGATTCATGCCAATTGTGTTAGATTGCGACAAGTGCCATCATGTGCAGCCATTGGATTTCAATCAACAGTTTAGATTGCATCGCGTAGATCTGTATTAGAGAGTAATCTTAGCCGTTAGATCTTTGATTTGTGACTCAGATTGAGCCACGTCGATTAGGTTAACAGTGAAGTGCTTGGTAAACTACCACCGTTGGATCGGGATGTGTGGTCTGGATTGCGCCGCGTGCTGGGCCAGTTCCGCACTAATGCGTGTCGCGTGGGAATCGAGGAGTCAGCGCCGCCGGTGGTTGATTGACGTCACCGGAATAATCGTGGCTGTTCGATCGGGATCCAACGGTAGATATTATGCCATGTGTTGGCTCCGGGGTAAACCAGAGCCGAATCGTCGCATCGATCTTAGCCGTTCATTTTGAATTGGATGGATGAGATTGAATCAAGTTTCGGTTGATAGTTTAGCGCCGCGTGTCGCATCCAAATCGTGCCACGTGTCATGCTGATGTCAGCAGCTGACGTCATCAGGGGGACCCACGTGTCAGTCGTGGTACTGTGGATGCTGACGTCATCCATGTCATTATCAGTGGGGCCCATGTGTCAGTGGAGGTACAGTTCCGTAGACCGAGTTCACGGTAGACCAAACCCGAACGGTAGACCAAGTCTATGGACCGGATGACGTCATGCTTGCGCAATAGTTCGATTTTTTTAGAAAAATAATTCGGGGGAAATTCAATTCGGTGATGACGTCATGCTGACGTCATATTTCCGAATTTCCCGTATAGAAATAAATATAGAAATTCGGTTTATTTTTTAAATTGATTTTTAAACATCAAATGACTATAACTTTTGCGTTTTAACTCCGATTTGAGTGATTCCAATTTCTAAAAATTTGTAAAATTAAGATATTTTTATTGGTGAATTTTATGGAATTTTTAGAGTTGATTTTGCTCTCTGTAAATTGTATTTATTGTGTGTATATTTATTTCGAGTAGACGTTGATTTGCCGGAGAGCTTCGAGGGGGAATTTCTAGTGCAAGTCCAAGCTCCAGATCAGGATCAGCCACTGTTTGAAGGCAAGTTATGCGTTGATCATTTTGCTCCTAAGTTTTGAAAATGTATTTTGATTCAAACTATGCATGCTAATTTAATTAAAAATGGATTTAATTAATTTGGGTGAATTAGTAAATCAACCTATTTGTTATTGCCACCTTGTCACTAATATTTGTATGCCATGATTCATTTGTTGCCCTAGGTGATAATTTAGTTGGATGTAATGATATGCCAACACGGGAGGCTAGACCGTGAATAGTTGCTTAGCCCTGCATATATCGTGAATAATCTTTTAAAATACAAAAGCAACATTGATTAAAGGAATAGTGAATGTATTTTGGTAAAAGGTGAAATGTTGTTGGTAATGATGTTGAAATGTGGAGACCTGTGTGGTTCTACATGAAGGTTGATTTACTGGCATGTGTTGCACTGTAAAACAACTTGGGTTGGGAAATGATTCAGACTGAGGCAAGTGGACCGAGGCTTTGTGCCAAAGGGGGGCCTGTGTGGCAAATGAGATGGCTGTGTGCCAAACTTTTGGAAGGAAGTCTTGCCTTGGTCAGTTAAGTACTCTACCTTGCAAGCCTTTGAACTGAGTCTATCGTACAACCACATGTCTGGTATGGGACAGAGTTAGTTTAGTAGGGTTCTAATATCTTTCCTTTGACACCTCGGGGCGGCAGTTACACAAAGGTGTAACTGTGTGGGGGGCGTACTTGTGCTACGGCTTGGTACCCATCCAACAGTATTCGCTTGTTCTAAACTTCGGCTCTGTGTGAGGGAAGTGTTAGGAAGGCCATACTGGGGAGGTTCATAGGTTTAGATGTTAGTTTCTAAAAGACTTTGTTACAATCAATCACCTGTATGGTGAGCGACTGTATCTTGTGGGTAAAGTGTACAACCTCTGCAGAGTGTGTCAAAACTATTCGAATAGCCGAGTCTACGGAATTGGACAAAGCTCGGGGATTACTGTCAAGAGGTAGATCTTTGAAAATAAAATGAGATGAAAGGTTGTGTGCCAGGGATAGTGGTGAAATTTGATTAAGGATTGTGTGTCCGAAATTATGTGAAAAACAATTGGAGAAACTTATTATATTATTATGGTTTTGCTGCTTTATATCTAAATAAATAGTAAGTTAAATATCGATGCGATGCAAAATAAACAATTGAGCCATTCCTTTGTAACAAGCCATGCATGTAGTAATAGAACTGCATTCTGTGCATGACTTGTTGAGTACGGTGTGTACTCACCCTTGCGGAAAGCAATTTACCAGAGGAGGAGTCTATGTCTGCTTGGGAAGAGGAGTTTGCTGGGGAGTCAGAGAACTAGGGAGCAAGCCTCGTCAAGGTGCCTGTGGCAAAGAGATGGATCACCACGATGTTTGATTTTCCGTTGTTGATTTCTTATTACTCTGATTAATGTAAGCCCTGTGTGGCAAACTATTGTAAGGGGGACCATAAGGTCGTACAACTCGTTTATATACATGTTTGAAGTACTTTATTATTATTCCACTATGTATGATTGTGGTACTTTAACCCTGTTTAGCCTGTGTGCACTAGCATGATCCTGGACTAGTGCAGAATACACAGAGGGTCCGAATTTGCAGATTCGGGTCCTGACAGAGGTGGTATCAGAGCATACTGACTGTAGGACTTGACCTTAGATAGACTGGCCGAGGAAGATAAAAATATTTTCTAAAGATTAAAATTGTACAAGATTATCAATGAAATCTTGACTAATCTTTTTCTTCTTACTTCGTACCTATGCTGCAATTTTCTGTTGTTACTTTATGATTTTAAAATCTAGGCCTAACGAGGTTTGTTTTGGCAGATGAGCAGGATTCACACTTATGGAGAGTGCACTGGAGGGTACGCCGCTGAGCTGTGGCGTATGATGCAGCTGCTCGGAGGCTTCGATAGGCCGATATATCGGGGAACCTCTATAGTTCGGGCAGGACTGGATATTGCCTGGGACGTGAAAATCACGGTCTACGCTCGAGAAGGGATGAGAGCGAGTCGTCCTATCTACATCACCACTAGGAGATCTTCGTTTGAGGCTGGGATCCAGGATACGTCGCGTTTTGCGATGCGGTAGATCGCCCGCACCTACTCCGCAGAGATGGAGGGCACCGTCTTTCGTCATCACCCGTGCCGAGACAACCGCTTCGACCAGCAGCCGATAGTGGAGGACGACGCCACGATCACTCACCTGGCGAGGTTCGTCATCGCCCAGGAGGAGTCCATGGATGATACAGTCCAGGAGCTGCAGAGGGCCCGTGACGAGGTCACGGAGGTGAGGACTCAGCTGCGGGAGGTTCGAGAGTATCTAGCTCACTCCATCCAGAGGGTTCATGAGTTGGAGGAGGCACTGTATGGACCTGAGCCAGAGCCAGCGCTAGAGCTACACGACCCGGATCCGGAGGAGCAGGTACAGGAGGCACTAGTGTAGGAGCCATCGGTACAGGAGCAGGCAGCTCAGGGACTAGCAGAGTCGGTGGGGTCGTTCGTACCGCCTGCAGTGGGGCATCAGGACCAGTTTGCCCCTATGCCACCGCACCCGCCGCAGTACCCATCGGGAGGACCGCAACCCAGGTGGCTCGATGACTGAGAGTTCTCTTTTTCTTTTCAGAGTCGACTCAAATGTTGAGTCAGGTTATCGAGTCAGTTTTATCAAGTCTATCCCTAGAACATTTGCTTGATTTGAACTTTATGAGTTGCTATAGTTGTTTGATGTGTGCTTGAGATGTGTCGCATTGCCCGTAGGCACTTGTGAGCGACCATATCACTATAATAATAAAAAAGTTGCGTGTTTTGTTTTGAGTCAAACCTTTCTCCCTGCATTAGTTTCTTGTGTACTTGTCTTCTCTTTTTCCCCCTTTCCTATAAACTTTCTTGTGTACTTGTCTTCTCTTTTTCCCCCTTTCCTATAAACTTTATTGTTCTTCAGATGGTGAACACACGTGGAAGCAGTGGAGCGGGAGGAAGCGATTCGCAGAAGGGAGGCAACCAGAACAATGCACCAATTCCACAAGGACCACCACCTGTTGATATACAGAATCTAGGAGCTTTCCTGACTGCTCAGACCCAACTGATGCAGACGATGATGCAACAGATGCAGCAGATGCAAAATCAGGCTGCAGCCATCAACCACAACAATAATCAGGCCATGAACCATGGACATCAATCTAGACTGTCAGATTTCATGAGGACCAGGCCTCCAACATTTTCCGGAAATGTCAATCCCATTGAGGCGGATGACTGGCTACGGACTATTGAAAGGAAGTTGCACATATCCCAGAGTGCAGGCAATGAGAGAGTCCTGTATGCCTCCCATCAACTGGAAGGGACTGCCGCAGAATGGTGGGAAAACTACTACGCTTCCCAGGAGCATCCCCAGGAGATCACTTGGGAGGAATTTACTACAGCCTTCCGCCAATACCATCTCCCGGAGGGTATGATGGAACTCAAGAAAGAAGAATTCAGATCCTTGAAACAGAGAGGCCAGTCAGTGGCCGACTACCTGAACAAATTCACTCAACTTTTTATTCCGCATGTTGAGGGCGATGTGGCTGTTGGGCCCCTCGTTCGGCCCTCCGCCGGGGCAGTCGAGCTAACGGGCCCTCTGCCACCTTGGGGGCCGCCACGGCCCGTCTAGGCTTTTCTTCGTTACGTCGGTGTGGTTAGTCCAGCCCAGGAGCCGAAACTGAAGAGCCGCACCGTGCCCTGCCCGAAGCGAGTCCTTCCGCACCCTGCCGTCCCGTCGCATTTTAGTGCGAAGTGGGGTTTCAATGCATAGTGGGAGGAGCGGAAAGGACACGTCCCGTCGCACAAGGTGTGGAGTTAATACGCGTGCGGCGCTTCGCCTAGGGCAACGCCCGCTTGGACCGCTCCGCCCCGCCTCTATATATATAGCATGAGGGGCGTGAAAGCGGCTGCGCCCAGCCATTTGCCTTCGCTTCTTCGCCACCCCGCACCTTTCTTCGACTCAAAAGGGAGCGGTTCTTGCATCTCGAGTCGACAAATGGCAAGCGGCGGCGACGACCGGAGAGCTGGCAAGCGGAAGGCGGCAGCGGACCCATGGGGTTCGGACCCCAAGAGGCCCCGTGCCGACGCTGGGTCCTCCGCCGCCACGACGAGAGGCAGGATCACTCTGCCCTCATCAATCTTCCGCATTAGGATCCCTCTTCCGGAGTGAGTCCCCTTTACTTGTCTCGGAATGGCTTTGACTCTGTCTTGCTGACGTTGAGCTGCTTCTTCTTTTTCTTAGCGCCTCCGGCTCGGGTTCTGGCCAGCTGCCCGCGGTGCCACCGGTGGCCGCCGTGGCGCAGGAGGTGGACGCCGCTGGAGCGGCTTCTGACACTCCCTTGATCGCCGCAAGCGATCTCTCTGGGCGGGGAACCCGGGCGGTGGATCTGGCGGTCGCACTAGCGAGGCTGAAGGCCTCCTTCAACGTTCAGGACACAAGGGCCGCTTCCCACGAGGCAGAGGCGTTGTGGTAGCGGGCTCAATGCCGGGCCGCTGAGGAGGAGCTCGCCAAGACACGCGAGGAGGCTTTGGCGCAGCGGGCTCAATGCCGGACCACTGAGGAGGAGCTCGCCAAGACACGCGAGGAGGCTTTGGCGCAGCGGGCTCGGGCTGAGGTGGCCGAGGAGGAGCTCACGAAAACGCACGAGGTGGCGCCGTTGCAGGCTCAAGCGCAGGACGCCGGGGAAGAGCTGGCCAGGCTGCATGCGGAGCGTTGTACCACGCGCGAGAACTTCTTGTCCATGCTCCGCCCAGCCTTTGAGAGCATGGGCAGGAGCCTGGAGCCGCTGGGGGTGAGGCTGAACCAGCCGTTGGAGGATACTGCGTCGCAGTACGCCTTTGGCCTCACCCAGGCGACCGACGCCTTGGCCGACCTACCCCGTGCCCTGCACGAGCGTTCCGCCCGAGAGGGGCGGAGAATTGCTGTCGACGTGGCGGAATACGTGCTGGCCTGCTGCACCAGCCGCGATGCCTCCTTCGACCCGATGGCGGCCGTCGCCAGGATCGAAGGTGACACGGGCCGGGTTCGGGCCAGAGTGCGAGCGGCGGCGGAGACGGTGGCATGGCTAGGCGCGGTCGTCGTGAGCAACGACAGCTCCGACGACAACGACGCCTCCGGTTGAGGATCCTCCAGGCACCTGCGCCTAACTTCTGTTTTTGGGTGATGTAATATATTTGGATTTTAGGGACTTTGCTTGCTATTCTGCATTTCCTAGCTGCGATGGGTGCTCGCCGAACGACCGTAACCCTAGGGAACCTCTGGGGTTGTTAGAGCGTGGGTCGGAGCGCCAGCACTTCGAGGGAAACGCAAAAATAGAGTGGGACTTAGCAACCCAAAGAATCGTCCTCAGTTGACCATGGGTTACCCCGCATAGTCACTCCCTTCTCCCACAGCACAGCGCTACTTCGCGGCCATAGCCACTGGGGTGTAGGTCGTAGCACTTGGGTCGAAAGGGTCACCGCTAGGGAGGCCCCGACGGTCGTTGGGGGCACCGACTTGGGTGAGTATGCGAGCAAGAAGCCTCCGAGTGGTGCACGAGTACCAGGGCGTGGTCGGCATGCCGCACTTCGGACTCGGAGGTTTTGCCGAAGACGCAGGAACAAAGGAAAAGTTTCAGGGATAGAATCGCCTAAGCTTTTCAATATTCCATGCGTTTGGTACAACGTTGCCGTCGGCATCTTTGAGTCGAAAGGTGCCGGGTCGGAGGACCTCCACGACGGTGAAGAGCCCTTCCCACGGAGGGGACAACTTGTGCCTATCCTTGTTGGACTGGACCTGGCGCAAGACCAGGTCGCCCACGCTGAAGGACCTTCCGTGGATCTGCCGGCTATGGTAGCGTCGCAACGTCTGCTGGTACTTGGCTGATCTTAGAATGGCCACATCGCGTGCCTCGTTAAGCTGGTTGATGGCGTCTTGTTGTGCGTCGAGCCCTCGTGCCTCGTCGAAGGCTTGTAGTCTCGGGGCGTCGTACTCCAGGTCGGTTGGCAGGATGACTTTAGCACCGAACACCAGGAAAAATGTTGTAAACACAGTCGGCCAAGGTCGGTGTGGTCTGCGAGCTCAGAGGGCGGAGGCGATTCGACCGCCCATCGCCCCACGAACCTCTTCAGTCGGTTGAAGATTCACGGCTTGAGCCCTTGGAGGATCATGCCATTCGCCCGCTCAACTTGGCCGTTGGTCCGTGGATGGGCCACGACAGCCCAGTCGACGCGGATGTTGAAGTCATTGCAGAACTCAAGGAATTCCTTCCCCGTGAATTGCGTTCCGTTATCGGTGATGATGGAGTTCGGGACTCCAAACCGATAAACGATGTCACGGAAGAAGTTGGTCGCCTGCACCGAAGTGAAGGTGGCGACCGGTTTGGCTTCTATCCACTTGGTAAACTTGTCCACCGCAACAAGCAGGTGGGTCAAGCCCCCGGGCGCCTTTTTGAAGGGCCCGACCAGATCAAGTCCCCAGACGGCGAATGGCCAAGTGATGGGGATTGTTTGCAAGGCTTGTGCTGGAAGATGCGTCTGTCGAGCAAAAAATTGGCACCCTTCGCAGGTGCGAACAATTTGCCCGGCATCGGCTACGGCGGTAGGCCAGTAGAAACCTTGACGGAAGGCTTTGCCCACGAGGGACCGCGGCGCAGCGTGGTGGCCGCAGATGCCATCATGGATGTCTAGCAATAGCTGCATCCCTTGGTCCGCCAGAATGCACTTCTTGAGGACCCTGGAGAGGCTCCTCTTGTAAAGGTGTTCTCCGACCAGGTGGAAGGATTTCACCCACCGAGCGAGGTGCTGGGCCTCAGTCGGGTCGGTGGGGAGAGATCCATCAGTCAACCGGTCAACGAAGGGCTTCCTCCAGTCGGAGTCGGCAACCATCACGCCGTGGCCCAACCCGGAAGGTCCAGCGTCCGACTGTCCGGCAGTCGGAGCGGACGCACCCGGAGGGGCGGTCGGGGCTCGGAAGGCGGGTCCAGTCGGACAGAAGACTGGTGGAGGTCGGAGACGAAGATCCTAGGCGGGATTGGTCCCCTGCGGGAGGCGAGATTGGCTAAGTAATCAGCCTCACTGTTGTAGCGCCGATAGCTGTGGTGAAGCTCGAAACCCTTGAATCTTTCCTCGAGCTTGCGAACCTCACGGCAGTATGCTGCCATGCAGGCGTCACGAGGCTCTGAGGCCTTCATGACTTGGTCGACGACGAGCTTGGAGTCGCCGTGTACATAGAGTCAGCGCGCGCCGAGGTCGGCAGCGATCCGGAGACCGTTGATGAGGGCTTCGTACTCAGCGATGTTGTTGGTCACGTTGAAGTGGAGTCGAATGGCGTACTGGAGCTTGTTTCCAAGCGGGGAAACACGAGACGACTCCAGCACCTGCTCCATTCTTAGTGTAGGACACGTCGAAGTACATAAATCGATGACGGGGTCTTCAAGCGGTGGCGCTGGCTTCGATCCATCCAAAGAAAATCCGCCAAGACCTGCGACTTGATCGCCGTCCGGGGGACGTACGATATGTCGTGGCCGTTGACCTCAAGCGTCCATTTGGCGATCCTTCCTGAAGCGTCGCGGTTGCGGATGATTTCGCCGAGCGGCGGGAGGACACCACGGAGACGGGGTGCCGGTCAAAGTAGTGGACCAGCTTCCTCTTCGTGATGAGCACCGCATAGAGCAGCTTCTGCACCTGCCGATATCGAGCCTTGGACTCGGAGATTACTTCACTGACGAAGTACATCGGCCGCTGTACCTTGAGCACATGGCCTTCTTCGGCTCGCACCACAACAAGCACCGCGTTGACGACCTGGGTCGTGGCAGCGATGTAGAGGAGGAGCGGCTCCCCTGGCGCCAGAGCGACTAGCACCGGGGGTGAAGTCAGGAACGCCTTCAGTCGGTCGAGGGCTTCCTGTGCTTCCTTGGTCCAACTGAAGTGGTCGGACTTCTTGAGCAGCTTGTAGAGCGGCATTCCGCGCTCGCCAAGGCGAGACATTTAAAGCGCTCAAAGGCATAAGGCATCTGTCGGTTCTGGACTCCCTTTAGGTTATCCACCGGGCCCATCTTCACGATCACCGAGATGTTCTTCCGACTGGCTTCGATGCCGCGCTCGGAGATGATGAAGCCCAGCAGTTTTCCCTTGGGGACCCCGAAAACGCATTTCTCAGGGTTAAGCTTGATGCGAAATCGTCGGAGGCTCGCAAAAGTTTCCTCTAAGTCTGTGATGAGATCGTCAGCCTTCTAAGTTTTGATGACGATGTCGTCGACGTACGCCTCGATGTTACAGCCGATTTGGTCGCTGAAATACGTTTGCATACATCACTGGTATGTAGCACCCGCGTTCTTTAGGCCAAATGGCATCATTACGTAACAAAACAAACCGAACAGAGTGATGAAAGAAGTCACGAGCTGGTCGGACTATTTCATCGCTATCTGGTGGTAGCCCGAGTAGGCATCTAGAAAGGATAGGGATTCGCACCCTGCGGTGGAGTCGACAACTTGGTCGATGCGAGGCAATGGAAAAGGGTCCTTGGGACACGCCTTGTTCAGGCCTGTGTAATCAACACACATTCTCCATTGCCCGGACTTCTTTTTTACAAGAATAGGGTTGGCTAACCACTCGGGGTGGCTCACCTCTTTTATAAACCCTGCGGCCAAAAGTTTGGCGATCTCCCCTCCTACGATCCTGCGCTTCTCCTCGTCGAAGCGGTGCAAGCGTTGGGCAACCGGCCTCGAGCCGGGTCGAATGTTCAAGGAGTGCTCGGCGACCTCCCTTGGGATGCCTAGCATGTCAGAAGGCTTCCATGCGAAGACATCTCGATTTGCGCAGAGGAAGTCGACGAGCGCGCCTTCCTATTTGGGGGAGCACGGCTCCGATCTGCACGTTCTTGGCCGGATCCTGGGGTTCGACCGTGACCTCCTTCGTGTCCTCGGTGGACTAGAGAGTCGGGGGCGGACTCGGAGGTTTCCCTCCGGAGGCTTTTGAGCTCGGCGGACGCGATAAGCGTCGACGCCAACCCGCAACTGCTGTGCTCGCAGTTGTAGGCGAGCTGAAAGGACGCGGCCACGGTGATCACTCCCCGTGCCCCCGGCATCTTCAGCTTAAGGTAGGTGTAGTTGGGGACGGCCATGAACTTGGCGTAGCACGGCCTCCCCATGATGGTGTGGTAGGAGCCTGAGAACCCCACGACCTCAAAGGTGAGGGTTTCGGTGCAGAATTTATCCGGGCTCCCAAAGGTAACGGGCAGATCGATTTGCCCGAGCGGGTGGGCCTGATGACCCGGGGACAGCCAGCGTGAAAAGGTGCCTGCTTTCCGTAGGAGCGCAGCGGGGATCCCCATGAAGTCAAGCATCTCAACATACAGGATGTTGAGACTACTGCCGCCATCCATGAGCACCTTAGACAAGCGCTTTGGTCCCACGACGGGGGCAACGACGAGAGGGTACCTCCCTGGGTGCGGGACGTGGTCGGGGTGGTCGGTCCGATCAAAGGTGATCGGGGACTCTAACCACCGGAGATACTTGGGCACGGCGGGGGCCGCCTATGGACTTCACGATGGGCGAGCTTGAGCCACCGCTTGTCGGTATAGCACGCCGGCCCGCCGAAGATCATGAGGCAGTCGTTGAGTTCTGGGAACTCAGCGTCCGCCTCCTTTGCCCCGGCGTTCGGTGCCAGGTCCTGCTTCTTTCCTTTGCCCCGCGTGGGGGCTCCGGAGATGAGGCGCTTTAGGGTTTCGCATTCCCTGAGCTTGGGCCTGACGGGGTACCCGTGATGCGGACACGGGCTATCCATCAGCTTCTCAAAGTGGTCGGGCGACTGTCGCGCCTGCTGCTTGGCGGGGCGGTCGGTAGCCGCGACCACATGGTCTTCGCGACCTTGCCTCCCCTTCTGCTTCCATTTGTCGGAGCGGTCGGAGGGGGCAGCAACGTCGGGAGCGGACTCCCGCTTGGCCTTCCCCTTGTTGAAGATGGCCCCTACGGCCTCCTCGCCGAGGCGTGGATGGTGGCGATGTCCAGGAGCTCCTTGGTGGTCCGGGGCTTGGCGCAGCCCAGCATGTGGACCAGAGCTTTGGACGTAGTGCCGTAGATGAACGCCCCGATGACGTCGGTGTCACAGATGTTGGGGAGCTCATTGCATTGTTGGGTCCTAGGAGTTCCCAGGGCGCTTGTAAGTGCCCTGGAAGTTGCCGACGAAGAGGTTCTTCAGGTCGGTTCAGTTCCTAATGGCGTTCGCGGGCAGGTACTCGAGCCAGGCTCGAGCCGAGTCCGCGAGGTAGATGGGGAGGTACTTGATGATGAAAAGATCATCAGTAGCTCCCCCTGCTCGGCATGTGAGCCGGTAGTCTTCCAACCAGATACTGGGGTTTGTCGCCCCAGTGTATTTGGCGATGTTGACGGGTGCCCAGAACCGGGCAGGGAAATCCGCGTTGCGGATCTCCCGGCCGAATGCCTAAGGCCCAGGGCCGTCAGGGCTTAGACCGCGGTCGTGGCGTCGACCGCTGTCGACGGCCCGCGATCGGGCCGCCTCGTCCATCACCCTCCTCCGTGCCTCGAGGGTGTCGCGGACGTCGCGACTGTCACCCAGGCGCCGGCGTACCGAAGTGCGCGAGGCCTAGGGCCGCTCAAGGAGCGGTGCCGTCATTGCCAGACCTCGCTGGTCCCGCGCAGCGGTATGGCTCGGTTGGCTCGAGGAAGCCCCTGAGTGATGAGAGCTGGAGGCTTGCATGTGCTGCACAGCAGCACGCTCCACCAGCCCTTGGAGGTTCTGGTACATGGCCCTGGCCTCTAGGGCTTCTGGCTCGGGAATGCCGCGGAGCAGCACCACCGCTGCAGCGACATTCTGGCTAGCGTGGGGGAAGAACGGAATACCGTCGGACCCTTCGGCCAGTTGATGTTAGACCTGGCGTGCGCGCGTGTGTGCCAGGCGCGTGTGAGGGCTTGGGCTGGTGCTGCCCCAGGCCGGCCTAGAGTTTGTCCAGTTGGGCTTTTTGAGCCTCTAGCTATTCGCGCTGCTGCTGAAGCTCAGCGCGGTGAGCCTAGAGGCTCTCCTCTGTCGTCTGTGCCTCGACGTGCCGGGCAGCGGTGCCCGGACTTACGGGGGTTGTGGCCAGTTCAGCCACACCCGCCATGTTGCACTCGCGAGAGTACAACTCGTCCGAAGCGTGCTCCACGTCGGAGCTGGAGCCGTCACTGGAGGAGACCTCCAGTAGTTCGTGGATAGAGGCTGGCGCATATCCAGCCATTGCCACGAATCGTGAGCCCGCGGGGGGCGAGGCCTCTGCCGTAAAGGGCTCAGCGCGCGCCGCCCGAAGCGACGCTTGGCGGCGAACGAGGCCCGCCGCCGAGATCCGTCAGAGGAGCCTCAAGCCGAGGTCGCCGAAAGGCGTCGGCGAGGAGTCGAGCTCTGGCGGAGTTCGGACCGGGGTGGCGGGACGAAGTCGAGGGAGCGGCGGATCAGCTCCCGACATAAATCTGCCGTCGTGGTGAAGAAAGCCATCAAGGAGGTGGCCAAGAGTCGAGCGAAGACGATGACGCTTGAAACCCTACTGGCATGCCAACTGTCGGTGTTTCGTACAACCGGCAAGTAAATTTGTAAGTGTAGGGGCCGCGCGTTCCCTCTCCTTGAATGGTTAGACTGCGGGAGTCCAAGATGTATACTGGTTCGGGCCGAATATCCCTACGTCCAGTTCGTGGTGGTGGTTTTTATTACTCGGGGTGCAGTGGACTACCACGGTTTGTGAGCGAGGGCTAAGGACAGACCCTTAGCACTTGTCCGAGTGAGGGAGCTCGAGAGTGTTCGTTTGTATTTTTGACTTGCTGGAGATCGGATGCGAATGCCGACTGGTTACGGGGGGGTGTCTTTTTCTTCCCTGAGGGCCCTGCCTCCCTTTATATAGGCGGAGGGGGTAGGTTACACGGGAGTTTTGGAGAAAAAAAGGTAGGGGTATGCTGCGCCCGGGAGTCCCGGTCTTCGGTCTTGGTGACTGACAGGTTCCTGTTTATCCCATGCCGGGCTAGTAGACACAACGGACAGCGCTCCATTGGGAAGGTGCGCACCTGCCCTCTGTGCGCCTGTCAGACAGTGACAGCGCGAAGGGACGGGCGCTTGACTAAGGCGGCCCCCTAGCCACCTTGGGAAGGAGCCACCCACCCCACCATGGCCGTCGTGTCTGTGGGGCAGGTGACCAGCTTGTCGTCGACTGTCGACGTGGCGGAGGTCGCGGAGTTGAAGCTCATTGGGGCCTCGGCCTAAGGCCAGGTCGGAGTCTGCAGGGGCATCGGACCCGGGTCTAAGTCGGGGCCTGCGGGGGCACCGGACCCGGGTCTAGGTCGGAGCCAGCAGGGGCACCTGACCCAAGGCCAGGTCGGAGTTCTCTCGGTGGGCTTGACCGAGGCCGGGGATCCTTCGTGACCCAATGAGGCTTTTGACCAGAACGTGGCCTAGAATGGCCCATTTTGTGTTCCATCCAACATTTAGAGATAATCCCATCTGTGAGGGACAGAGACTTTGGTAATACCCTCTCCAACACTCTGCATCGCTGCCAGTCTTGCTGCCATGTCCGTACGACTGAGAGAAGGACAATCTTGAAATAGATGTATACCTTGCTGTGGGGTACCCCTGGTATAAGTATTCGTCACCTAGGCATCAAGGCAGTTGAGGCCGCATGAAAGGAATTACCCGACACATGACCTAGAACTAGCAGCCGTAGTGCATGCCTTAAAAATATGGCGTCACTATCTCATTAGAAATAGATGTGAGGTGTATACAGATCACAAGAGTCTTAAATACATTTTCACCCAATCTGACCTAAGCATGAGGCAAAGAAGGTGGTTAGAGTTGATCAAAGATTACAACATGGGGATTCACTGTCATCCAGGCAAAAGCCAATGTGGTGGCCGAAGCCTTAAGTCGGAAAAGTCGTAGTATAAATATGTTGGTGGGAGAGAGCCGGAAAGAATTGTGCAAGGACCTCCAGAGGTTGAAATTGGAAGTTGTTCTGGAAGGATTTTTAGCTACTTTGGAAGTAAAGCCTACCTTAGAAGATCAGATCAAGGAAGGTCAGAAGAATGATGAGAAGATCAAGCGGATCAAATCCAAGATGGACGAAGGCTTAGGCAAGGACTTTAGAGTAGATGAGCAGGGTACCTTGTGGATGAAAAATAGAATCTGCGTACCTCATAAACCTAAATTGAAGCAGTTGATACTTGAGGAAGCACATGATTCCAAGTACTCAATTCATCCAGGAAGTGCTAAGATGTACCAAGACTTAAAGAAAAGATTTTAGTGGCCGAGTATGAAGAGAGCAGTAGCTGAGCATGTAGCGTTGTGTGATGTATGCCAGCGAGTCAAAGCAATGCACCAGAGACCAGCAGGACTGCTGCAACCATTAAAAATACCAGAATGGAAGTGGGAGGAAATTGGGATGGATTTCATCACTGGTTTGCCAAGGACTCAATGTGGCTATGACTCCATATGGGTCATAGTAGATCGTTTAACAAAGGTTGCGTATTTCATACCAGTAAAGTGTAACATCCCAAATTTTGGCCCTTTTATTTTAGCTAATAGTGTTTTATTGCTATTTGTGCTTTTTGTGAATTTTCTGGATTTATTGGATTTTTCTGAGATTTATTTGAATTATTCTCAAATTAAGTATATTGCTTTTTGTCAAAAACTAATTATAAATAGATAAGTTTAAAATAAAGTTTTACTAAAAATATTTTATTTGAGTCCAGAATGTCTCAAAGTATTTTTGAGATTTTTCCCGGATTTTTATTGGTATTTTTGTTGCCTTAAACAAATCAAACTATTTTCCTTATTTATTTTAAATAAAAAACCCCAAAAATCCGGTATGAACAGTGATGGGCTCGGTCCACCACTGTGCGCTCCGAAGCCAGCCTGTTGCGGCCCGTCTTCTAGAAGCTTGCGTCGTAGCCGTAGGATCCCGATCCGAGCGCCATCATTAAACCCTAAGGCATGCGGGATCTCAGCCGTCGGATCTGCCTGTGCGGCTGTGGCGTGTCACGAGTGATCCGGGCGCCGAGAATCTCGGCCGTTAGCGCCGCCGCGTGTGCCGTTGGGAGCAAGGCGTGTGCGTGGGTGTTGGCCGCTCGATCTGCCATGTGTCGCCCATCCGGTCGTCGTCTTCGTCCCGTCTCTGAGCCGGACTTCAGGCCGTCGTTTGCGCCGCAGACTCTTCGTAGAATCCCGCTTTGTTCGGCTGCCATGTACTATTTAAAGGGGAGCACCGGGTGCACAATTCCACAAGCAACCAAAGCCCTAAACCCTTAGCCCGAGAATCGCCGCACAGCTGCCGCAGTTGAAACTCTTCCGTGTGCACCACTGCAAGCCTTTCTTCGCCGATTAGCCGCCATCGGAGGATCATCTCGAGTCACCAGCCGGACCTTCAAACTCGCCGAAGCACTGCTAGGGAAGGAGTTCACCGTGAGGGCCATCGCCGCCGGAGAAGAAGACCGCGCCGCCGTTAAACCTAAGCCCAAACCAGAGGACCGAGCGTGTCACCAGATCCGCGACGTCGAGACAAGTTGGTAGGTGCCCTCGCTGCAGGTCGCCGGTGACCCTAGGGCCGCGCGCGCCGCCGACTAAAGTGGCTTGATGTTTCATCGACACGTGGCACCACGTGGCACGGGTTGCTCGTGTGGCGCTGAGGTGGCACTGGGTTGTCATTGCGTCCTTTGCCGGTCATCCGCCATTATTTGGTGTGCACGTCGGCGTGCTGAGTCCACTCGACGATGGTACGGATTCGGTGAACCGGGTCCATGGAACAAGGGCCACGTGTCGCCACGCCATCGGTCCAGATCAGGGCTAACGTCAACTGACACAATAAAGCGATTTTTCTTTTATAAAATAATTCGGTTAAATATTGATTTTCCGATTTTATGAATTTTCAGGAATTTGAATCTTCCGAGGGCTCTTCTCCCTCATACGAACTCCGATTGAGGTGATTCAAATTTCTAAAAATTTGTAAAATTGAGATCTATCTAATGGTGGTTTTTGTTTGAATTTTTGAGTTCATTTGTTCTCTGTTTTTGGTGTTTATTTTCTTTTCTCTTTCGATTCGCGTAGACGTTGAATTGTGCAACGCTTCGGAGGAGGATTTAGCACTTCAGGATCAATACCCAGAGCAGTACTAGGAGCTTAACCAAGGCAAGTTGTGCTTTGATCATGTTGCACCCATGTTTGCAAAATTGCTATCTTGTCTTTACCTTATTGCATATTATTTCATGTGTATAAATGATTTCAACTTAGTTTGGGGCTTAGATACCATACCCTTTGAATTATACCCTACCTTGTCGATTGAATGCTATGTTCCACTTGTCACCTTAGGTTGGTTTACTATAGTTGGTTAAATATGAAATCAACATGGGAAGGTTAGAACGGAATAGAATTGCTTAGCCATACCACGTCATCACATGTATATGAATCATTGATTATTAATCTTGACTAATGGAATATGGAACAATGATATTAACTTGTGTGTCATGTGTGGTCACACAAAGAGATTGAGTTGTTGTGGCGGGGAGGTCACGCAACGATGTGGATTTGTGGATAGCACGTGGTGCTTGGTAATCAACCAAGTTGGTAATCATTTTAGATTGAAGCAAGTGGTAGGGGCAAGTGTGCCAGGGTGGGCCCGATGGGCAGGGGGTATGTGCAAGTCTTGCTTTGATCAATCCTAAGGACTTAACCTTGCGAGCCCTTGACCTGAGTCAATCATGCAACCACATGTCTGTTATGGGGCAGCCTAGTTGACTAATTTGCAAAGTCTTAGCTTGAGTACTATCGTGGTGGTGTGAGTCCGAGTGTACGGAGGAAACTCACATGGCACAAGAGGGGGGCCCTGTTGTGGTGGTTTAGCTCATTAGTGTTGAAATCTCAGCGGGTAGTACTGGGTTAAGATGATGCATTGTAAAGGCTTTGTTATGATCATTCGCCTGTGTGGTGCATGGTTGTATCGTGTTGGTAAAGTGCATAACCTCTGCAGAGTGTACAATCTATTCGGATAGCCGTGCTCACGGTATTGAGCAATGCTCGGGAATTACATTCAAGGGGTAGTTAATTAAATGGACAACTGAATGGGATGGCAGGATGCCATGTGGATAATGAAACTTGACTTAGGTGGAAACTTGGTTTACCTGAGAATCTTTGAATCTATTTATTGTTATTATTTGTTTTACTGTCTTTTCAATCTATGTAATGTACGTGTTTATAAATGCTGCTTCACTGTAAATCAACCCCTAGCCATTCTTTGGAATAAGCCTTGCATATAGCTATGGTAGAAATGCATTCTGTACACAACTTGTTGAGTGTTTTTGTACTCACCCAAGCCATCAACAACAAATCAACAGTGGAGGATTCAATGCCCTTGTTGGAGGAGGACTTCCAGGTGGATACGAGTCACTAGGCCAAGCCTTGTCAGTCGTCTGTGGTGTATTGATGAGACACTACGCCTTTTGCTATTTTTTTCCACTGCATTTACTTTAGTTTATTTCAGTCTAGCCCTGCGTGGCTTAATAATGTAAGTGATCATAAGATCATACACTAGTTACATTAATAATTGGAGTTATACTATTCTTATCGTTGTGTATGATGTGATACTTACCGATGTTAAGCTGTGTGCACTAGCGTTGATCCTGGGACTAGTGCGGCAAAACACAGCGGATTCGAATTGGTGAATTCGGGTCCTTACAAAGGTGGTATCAGAGCATACTGACTGTAGGTCTTGGCCCTAGTTAGCATGGTGGTATCTTAGGGAGTCCAAAACTATTTTCTAAAGAAAAACCTAAATGGGACTAAGACAACACTCTTGACTCTTCTTATTCTTTGCTCCTCACCTTTGCTGAAATTTTTGTTTTTCTCGTGGCCGTTTGAGAGTGGTGGACTTATCTATTTCTCTTTTGAATAGATGAGGAGAATGCTTGATCGTCTGAGAGAGCGTGAGGGTGGCTCGTGACGAACTCGGAGGTGCTTCAAGTTTTGGGAGGTTTTGCGAGGCCAATGTATCGAGGCCGAAGTTGGATCGTCAACGGAGCCACAAGAGGAGTGGTGTGCAAGCTTTTAATCTACGCCAGAGACGGTGAGAAGGCAAGCCAACCTATCAGCATCACGGTGAGGAGGGCTACTTGGGAGATCGGTATTCAGGAGGCTTCGACTCGCCCTACGGAGGATTTGCTACGACTACTACCGCGAGCTGGATGACACCGTGTTTCGACTCCACCCCACAGTACGAGGTGCTTGGCGCCCACGCGTCGCTCAAGAGGAGGATGCTATTGCGGTGCACTTAGCACGATTTGTAGCTGCTCAAGAGGCTCATGCCAGTGACACTGACGCATAATTAAGGATGGTCTATGAGGCGCTCAGAGTTGCGGAAGAGGAACTGCACGAGACCCGAGTAGCTTACGAAGAGAAGGTCATGGAGCTCGAGGAGGCATTACAGGAGAAGGGCCACGCTACACCATCATCATCAGAGGAGATGAAGTTTGAGTCTGAGGAGACGGAAGCGCAACCGGTTGCGGGACACCAAGATCGATTCAGCGTCGGCTCGGCTCACTGCTTGATGTACCCAGAGTTCCCGTGGGGGATGGCTGGAGGAGTAGGAGTCTTAGGGTTATGTTGAGACTTGAGTAACGAGTCACATCAATAAGGTAGCCTTACCATTTGTAGTAGACGTTAAGGTTGCGTGTTTAGTTTGGTTCTTATTGTTTGCTGGGTGTGCAGTATGTGTTGCATAGCCCTTAGGCTTTTGTAAGCAACTATACCAAGTATAATTAATAAAGATCTTAAAGTTTGGGTTTAACCTATTTCCCCCGCTTAGGAACTCTTGCATCTTATATATGCTACTTCTACCTTTCCTAACCTAAGAATCGATCAAGCAGATGGTGAACACTCGTGGCAACAATGGAGCATCAGGAAGTGGCCTTCGTCGGAATGACAGTCCCAATGATGGAACGCCACCAAAGCCCGCACCGCCAGTGGATATGCAGAACTTGGGAGCTTTCTTGGCAGCACAGACTCAGCTTACGCAAACAATGATGCAACAGATGCAAAGTATGGCATGTCAAGCTGCAGGCGGCAACAATGTGCAGCAAGGCAACAATGGGCCGCGTCCTCACTCCAAACTGGCAGACTTCATGAGGACCCGTCCCCCAACATTCTTAGGCAACACTAATCCTTTGGAGGCCGATGATTGGTTGAGGACCATTGAGAGGAAGCTGCACATCACGCAGTGTGAAGGCAATGAAAAGGTGTTATGCGCCGCGATCATTTGGATGGGCTCGGCGAGAATGGTGGGAGAACTACTGCGCCACTCATGAAGCCCCGCAGGCGATCACTTGGGAGGAGTTCTCAGCTGCTTTCCGTCAATACCATATGCCCGAGGGAATGATGGACCTTAAGAAGGAGGAGTTTCGGGCATTGAAGCAAGGAGGCCAGTCAGTGGCGGAGTATCTGAACAAGTTTACTCAATTGGCACGCTATGCACCTGAGGATGTGGCTGAGATAAGGCGAGCGATCCGTTTTCGAAAGGGCTAAACTCAGGACTGCAGGTGGGACTGATCACCCACAACTTCCCTGACTTTCAGGAATTGGTCAACAAGGCTTTGATCCTCGAAGATAAGCGCAAGGAGTTGGGTGAGGACGCCTTGCAGAATGGCTAGTCAGCGGGGCGGCCTAACGATTCAGTTGAGGATGACACCTCAACGGTTTGCGAGATTCAACCCGGTTGCCAGCAGGCATCAACCCGACACCTCGCCTTTGCCGATCGAATTTCCAAACACCGGCGCCCGAGGCAACGCGCTCAGAAGTCAACAACCGATGCCAGAAGGTGTTACTCATGCAACGAGCCAGAGCACTTCGCCAATAAGTGTCCGAAGAGGGGAAATATTACCCCAGTCCACTTCAACTTGGGCACTACTCGGCTAAAGCTCGGTGGAGGAGAAGAAAGTGCAGTCTTGATCGGGAGCGTCGCCTCAAACCGCAGTGCGTGGAAGAATCAATCACATCACCGCAGATGAAGGTCAGGAAGCATCGGACGTCGTACTGGGTAAGTTCTTGGTTAACTCAGTACCGGCTACAGTTTTATTTGATTCTGGAGCTTTGCATTCGTTTGTTTCTCGGAGTTTTGCATTGAAGAATGGATTTGCTGTTAAGAATCTTAAATGTGTGCTTTTAGTCCAAGCCCTAGGATCGGAACTCCGGTCTAGTCTTGGGTGTTTGGGAGTAAAGTTGCTAATGAATGGGATAGAATTCCTAGCGAATCTTATTTTGTTAGATACCCAAACCTTGGATGTCATCCTAGGAATGGATTGGTTGTCCAAGCATAAGGCTGTTCTGGATTGTGGCCAAAGGATGGTAACCCTAGAAAGCCCTAGTGGCAAGAAAGTGGAAGTGCGTGCAACCGCGATTCGTGATGGTCAGTTAATGGTTAACAGTGTGAAGGTGGCTAGCATAGAAGAAGTGCCAGTGGTTAGAGAATTCCCGGATGTATTCCCTGAGGATTTACCAGGCATGCCGCCAGATCAGGATATCGAGTTCGTCATTGAATTAGCACCTGGAACAGCACCAATAGCAAAGAGATCGTATCGAATGCCAACCGATGAGCTAGTTGAGATGAAGAAGCAGATTGAAGAATTGCTGGAGAAAGGTTTCATTCGACCTAGTTCTTCCCCGTGGGGAGCGCCAGTTCTGTTCGTCAATAAGAAGGATGGAAGTTTAAGGATGTGCATTGATTATCGTGCACTTAATGAAGTGACGGTCAAGAATAAGTACCCTTTACCAAGGATTAATGATTTGTTTGATCAGTTGAGAGGAGCAGGAGTAATCTCCAAGATAGATCTCCGATCAGGGTATCATCAGCTGAAGATTCGAGAGGAAGATATACCGAAGACCGCATTCTCGACCCATTATGGACATTATGAGTTTACAGTCATGTCTTTTGGACTGACAAATGCCCCTGCATACTTCATGAACATGATGAATAAGGTATTCATGGAATACTTGGATAAATTTGTGGTTGTCTTCATAGACGACATACTTGTGTACTCCAAGTCAGAAGAAGAGCACGCAGAGCATTTGAGATTGGTTTTGGAGAAGTTGCGAGAACAACAGTTATATGCCAAATTCAGCAAGTGTGATTTTTGGAAAGAGAGGGTGGAATTTCTTGGCCATGTGATGACCGCTAAGGGAGTCACCGTGGATCGAAGCAAGGTAGAAGCGGTGTTGCATTGGGAGCAGCCGAAGTCAGTCACTCAGATCCGTAGTTTCCTGGGAATGGCGGGATATTACCGTCGCTTCATAGAAGAATTTTCGACGATTGCGAGACCTCTCACGCAATTGTTAAAGAAAGAGAAGAAGTTTGCATGGACGCCTGAATGCGAGAAGAGTTTTCAAGAGCTAAAGAAGAGGTTAACATCTGCCCCTGTGTTAGTACTGCCAGATGTGCAGGGCAGCTTTGACATTTATTGTGACGCCTCGAGGCAGGGTCTTGGTTGTGTGTTGATGCAGGAGAGCAAAGTGGTGGCCTACGCATCAAGGCAGTTGAGGCCGCATGAAGGGAATTACCCGACGCATGACTTGGAACTAGCAGCCGTAGTGCATGCTTTAAAGATATGGCAACATTATCTCATTGGAAATAGATGTGAGATATATAAGGATCATAAGAGTTTGAAATATATATTCACTCAGTTAGATCTTAATATGAGGTAAAGAAGATGGTTGGAATTGATCAAGGATTATAATGTTGGAATCCATTATCATCCTGGAAAAGCTAATGTGGTAGCCAACGCCCTGAGTCGTAAAAGCCACAGTATGAATGCGATGGTGGCAAGCGAACAACCGGAGTTGTGTGAAGAATTTCAGAGGATGAGATTGGAAATTGTGCTGCAAGGATTTATTGCTGCTTTGGAAGTAAAGCCAACCCTAGAGGATCAAATCAGATATAGGCAGAGTAAGGATGAGAAAATCAGCAAGATCAAGTCCAAGAAGGAAGAAGGGTTAGCAGAGGATTTCTCGGTGGATGAGCAAGGCACCCTATGGTTCAAAGGTCGAATTTGTGTGCCGGACGAGAAGGAGCTTAAGCAGTTGATTCTTGAGGAGGCTCACGATTCCAAGTATTCTATTCATCCGGGAAGTGCCAAGATGTATCAAGACCTTAAGGGAAGATTTTGGTGGCCTAATATGAAGCGTGAATTAGTAGAGCATGTTGCATTGTGTGACGTATGCCAGAGGGTAAAGGCGATGCACCAAAAGCCCGCTGGACTGTTGCAGCCATTGAAGATTCCGGAATGGAAATGGGAGGAAATTGGAATGGATTTCATCACGGGATTGCCCAAAACTCAGAGAGGTTATGATTCCATATGGGTAATCATTGATCGATTGACAAAAGTTGCCCACTTCATCCCCATGAAGACAACCTATTCAGGAGATCGATTGGCAGAGTTATATATGTCAAGGATTGTGTGTTTGCATGGTGTGCCCAAGAAGATCGTGTCGGATCGAGGTACCCAGTTCACTTCAAGATTTTGGGACAAACTGCATGAAGCAATGGGAACTCGTTTGAATTTCAGCACCGCTTATCATCCATGAGCATGTGATGGCCGATGAGAGAGAGTTAATCAGATTTTAGAGGATATGTTGAGAGCCTGTGCGATATCATACAGTACATCTTGGGATACATGCTTGCCATATGCAGAGTTCAGCTACAATAATAGTTACCAGGCTAGTTTGCAGATGTCACCATTTGAGGCCCTATATGGTCATGCCTGTCGTACCCTATTGAATTGGAATGAAACAGGAGAGCGTTCAGTATTTGGGCCTGAGATTCTAAGGGAGGCCGAAGAGCAAGTTGCCATGATTAGGGAAAGGCTGAAAACAACGTAGTTAAGGCAGAAGAGCTACGCTGACAACCATCGCCATGAATTGAGCTTTGAGCCCAATGATTTTGTATATCTCAGAGTCACTCCCCTTAAAGGTGTTAAGAGGTTCCAGGTCAAAGGAAAGCTTGCACCCAGGTTTGTCGGACCATTTAAAATCCTGAGCCGCCGAGGAGAGGTTGCGTATCAGTTGGAGTTGCCACAGACATTGGCAGGTGTGCACGATATGTTCCATGTGTCGCAGCTCAAGAAATGTCTCAGAGTGCTAGCGGAACAGACGCCGTTAGAAGCTATCGAGTTGCAGGAAGACCTGACCTACAAGGAGCAGCCGATCAAGATCTTGGATGTGATGGAATGCAAAACCAGAAACAAGTCTGTTCGCATTTGCAGAGTTCACTGGAGCAATCACTCAGAGAGCGAAGCAACCTGGGAGCGTGAAGAGGACCTGAATGCAGAATTCGCGAACCTGTCTCTAGTTAGCCCTGAATCTCGGGGTCGAGACTCTATTAAGGGGGGAGGTTTGTAACATCCCAAATTTTGGCCCTTTTATTTTAGCTAATAGTGTTTTATTGCTATTTGTGCTTTTTGTGAATTTTCTGGATTTATTGGATTTTGTTTAGATTTATTTGAATTATTCTCAAATTAAGTATATTGCTTTTTGTCAAAAACTAATTATAAATAGATTTTACTAAAAATATTTTATTTGAGTCCAGAATGTCTCAAAGTATTTTTGAGATTTTTCCCGGATTTTTATTGGTATTTTTGTTGACTTAAATAAATCAAACTATTTTTCTTATTTATTTAAATCAAAAACCCCGAAAATTCGGTATGAGCGATCTTTGGGCTCGGCCCACCATCGTCGCGCAAAACCATCCTGCGGCCCGTATTCTAGAAGATTGCGCCGTAGCCGTAGGATCCCGATCTGAGCGCCAGCACTAAACCCTAAGGCGTACGGGATCTCAGCCGTCGGATCTGCCCGTGCGGCTGTGTCGCGTCGCGAGTGATCCGGGCGCTGAGAATCTCGGCCATTAGCGCCGCCGCATGTGCCGTTGGGAGCAAGGCGCGTGCGTGGGTGTTGGCCGCTCGATCTTCCATGTGTCGCCCATCCGGTCGTCGTCTTCGTCCCGTCTCCGAGCTGGACTCCAGGGACTTCCGTCGTTTGCGCCTTGGACTATTCGCTGAATCCCGCTTTGTCTGGCTGCCGTGTACTATTTAAAGGGGAGCACCGGGTGCGCAATTCCACAAGCAACCAAAGCCCTAAACCCTTAGCCCGAGAATCGCCGCACAGCTGCCGTAGTTGAAGCTCTTCCGTGTGCACCGCCGCAAGCCTTTCTTCATCGATTAGTCGCCGTCGGAGGATCATCTCGAGTCACCAGCCGAACCTTCAAACTCGCTGCGTCAAGGCGCATCCCTTGCGCACCGTCGTCTCGCCGAAGCACTACCATGGAAGGAGTTCACCGTGAGGGCCGTCGCCGTCGGAGAAGAAGACCACGCCGCAGTTAAACCGAAGCCCAAACCAGAGGACTGAGCGCGTCACCAGATCCGCGACATCGAGACGAGTCAGTAGGTGCCCTCGCCGCCGGTCGCCGGTGACCCTAGGGCCGCGCGCGCTGCCGGCTAAAGTGGCTTGATGTTTCGTCGACACGTGGCGCCACGTGGCACGGGTTGCTCGTGTGGCGCTGAGGTGGCAATGCGTTGTCATTGCGTCCTTTGCCGGTCATCCGCCGCTACGGTGTGCAAAGCAGCTGGGTCCACCGACGATGGCATGGATTCGGTGAACCGGGTCCATGGACCAAGGGCCACGTGTCGCCACGCCATCGGTCCAGATCAGGCCTAACGTCAGCTGACACAATAAAGCGATTTTTCTTTTATAAAATAATTCGGTTAAATATTGATTTTCCGATTTTATGAATTTTCTGGAATTTGAATCTTCCGAGGGCTCGTTCTCCCTCATACGAACTCCGATTGAGGTGATTCAAATTTCTAAAAATTTGTAACAATGAGATCTATCTAATGGTGGTTTTTTTTGAATTTTTGAGTTCATTTGTTCTATATTTTTTGTGTTTATTTGCTTTTCTCTCTCGGTTCGCGTAGACGTTGAATTGTGCGACGCTTCGGAGGAGGATTTAGCACTTCAGGATCAATTTCCAGAGTAGGACCAGGAGCTTAACCAAGGCAAGTTGTGCTTTGATCATGTTGCACCCATGTTTGCAAAATTGCTATCTTGTCTTTACCTTATTGCATATTATTTCATGTGTATAAATGATTTCAACTTAGTTTGGGGCTTAGATACCATACCCTTTGAATTATACCCTACCTTGTCGATTGAATGCCATGTTCCACTTGTCACCTTAGGTTGCTTTACTATAGTTGGTTAAATATGAAATCAACATGGGACGGTTAGAACGGAATAAAATTGCTTAGCCATGCCACGTCATCACATGTATATGAATCATTGATTATTAATCATGAATAATGGAATATGGAACAACGATATTAACTTGTGTGTCATGTGTGGTCACACAATGAGATTGAGTTGTTGTGGCAGGGTGGTCACACAACGATGTGGATTTGTGGATAGCACGTGGTGCTTGGTAATCAACCGGGTTGGTAATCATTTTAGATTGAAGCAAGTGGTAGGGGCAAGTGTGCCATGGTGGGCCCGATGGGCAGGGGGTATGTGCAAGTCTTGCTTTGATCAATCCTAAGGACTTAACCTTGCGAGCCTTTGACCTGAGTCAATCATGCAACCACATGTCTGTTATGGGGCAGCCTAGCTGACTAATTTGCAAAGTCTTAGCTTGAGTACTATCGTGGTGGTGTGAGTCCGGGTGTACGGAGGAAACTCACATGGTGCAAGAGGGGGGCCCTGTTGTGGTGGTTTAGCCCATCAGTGTTGAAACCTCAGCAGGTAGTACTGGGTTAAGATGATGCATTGTAAAGGCTTTGTTATGATCATTCGCCTATGTGGTGCATGGTTGTATCGTGTGGGTAAAGTGCATAATCTCTGCAGAGTGTACAATCTATTCGGATAGCCGTGCTCACAGTTTTGAGTAATGCTCGGGAATTATAGTCAAGGGGTAGTTAATTAAATGGACAACTGAATGGGATGGCAGGATGCCATGTGGATGATGAAACTTGACTTAGGTGCAAACTTGGTTTACCTGAGAATCTTTGAATCTATTTATTGTTATTATTTGTTTTACTGTCTTTTCAATCTATGTAATGTATGTGGTTATAAATGCTGCTTCACTGCAAATGAACCCCTAGCCATTCTTTGGAATAAGCCTTGCATATAGCTATGGTAGAAATGCATTCTGTGCACAACTTGTTGAGTGCTTTTGTACTCACCCTTGCCATCAACAACAAATCAACAGTGGAGGATTCAACGCCCTTGTTGGAGGACTTCCAGGTGGATACGAGTCACTAGGCCAAGCCTTGTCAGTCGCCTGTGGTGTATTGATGAGACACTACGTCTTTTGCTATTTTTTTTCCGCTGCATTTACTTTAGTTTATTTCGGTCTAGCCCTACGTGGCTTAATAATGTAAGTGATCATAAGATCATACACTTGTTACATTAATAATTGGAGTTATACTATTCTTATCGTTGTGTATGATGTGATACATACCGATGTTAAGCTGTGTGCACTAGCGTTGATCCTGGGACTAGTGCGACAAAATACAGTGGATTCGAAATGGTGAATTCGGGTCCTTATATAAAGACAACCTACTCAGGAGATAAGTTGGTAAAGCTATACATGTCAAGGATTGTTTGCTTGCACGGAGTACCTAAGAACATAGTATCGGATAGAGGTACTCATTTTACCTCAAGATTTTGGGATAAGTTGCATACGGCAATGGGCACTCATTTGAATTTCAGTACGGCATACCATCCGCAGACACATGGTCAGACTGAAAGAGTAAATCAGATACTCAAGGATATGTTAAGAGCTTGTGCATTGTCATATACTACATCGTGTGATAAATGTTTGCCATATGTAGAATTTAGCTACAATAATAGTTATCAAGCTAGTTTGAAGATGTCTCCATTTGAAGCTTTGTATGCTCAACCGTATCGAACACCTTTGAATTGGAATGAGACGGGTGAACGTCGTATCTTTGGACCAGATATACTTCAAGATTATGAAGAACAAATATCCATGATCAGGGAAAGGTTGAAAATCACCCAATCAAGGCAGAAGAGTTATGCTGACAATCTTTTTGCAGGGAATTGAGCTTTGAACCTGAAGATTTTGTATATCTTAGGGTTACACCTCTCGAGGGAGTCAACAGATTTCACACGAAAGGAAAGCTTGCACCACGATATATCGGGTCGTTCAAGATTTTGAGTCACAGAGGTGAAGTTGCTTACCAGCTAGAATTGCCGCAGTCATTGGCAGGGGTACATGATGTATTCCATGTGTCACAATTGAAGAAATGTCTTCGAGTACCTGATGAACAAGCACCTCTAGAAGCAATTGAACTGCAAGAGGATTTAACTTACAGAGAACACCCAGTGAAGATTTTGGACACCATGGATCGTGAAACAAGGAACAAGTCAACCCGCTTTTGCAGAGTACAATGGAGCAATCACACAGAAAACGAAGCAATTTGGGAGCGCGAAGAAGACTTGAGGAAGGAATTTCCCAAGCTATTTTCTAATCAGTCTTGAATCTCGGGGTCGAGATTCTATTAAGGGGGGAGGTTTGTAACATCCCAAAATTTGGTCCATTTTTAACTAAATGGTTATTTTGAATTTTTGAGAATTTTTGGAATTTATTTGGAATTAATTGGAATTTCTGGAATTTAACCCGAGATAGTTCCACCGTCTTCGAGGTCGCCATCGAGTTGCCTACGTCGAGCCGCGTCCAAGGAGCCATCTCGTGTCACCGGAGGAAGCCCCAAACGCCATCGTCACCATCATCTTCTTCTTCTCCGGGAACTCATCCTCGCCGCGCCATCGTCGAGACTTGGAGCTTCATCAACCGTTCGATCATCAACCGGTGCTCTAGATTCATCCACGTCATCGTTGTAATAGTGAGTCTCATCTTCAACCCTTGATAGTTAGATCTTGATCACATGGTTTAGATTACGCCGCGTAGCCTAGTTAATCATAGCCGTAAGATTCATGCCGATTGTGTTAGATTGCGCCAAGTGCCATTGTGTGCAGCCGTTGGATTTCAATCAACGGTTTAGATTGCATCGCGTAGATCTGTATTAGAGTAATCTTAGCCGTTAGATCTTTGATTTGCGACTCTGATTGAGCCACGTCGATTAGGTTAACAGTGAAGTGCTCGGTAAACTGCCGCCGTTGGATTGGGATGTGTGGTCTGGATTGCGCCGCGTGCCGGACTAGTTCCGCGCTGACGCGTGTCGCGTGGGAATCGAGGAGTCAGCGCCGCCGGTCGTTGATTGACGTCACTGGAATAATCGTGGCTGTTCGATCGGGATCCAACGGTAGATATTAGGCCACGTGTTGGCTCTGGGGTAAACCAGAGCCGAATCGTCGCATCGATATCAGCCGTTCGTTTTGAATCGAACGGACACGATTGAATCAAGTTTCGGTTGATAGTTTAGTGCCGCGTATCGCATCCATATCGTGCCACGTGTCATGCTGACGTCAGCAGCTAACGTCATCAGTGGAACCCACATGTTAGTCGTGGTACTGTGGATGCTGACGTCATCCGTGACGTCATCAGTTGGGCCCATGTGTTAGTAGAGGTACTGTTCCGTAGACCGAGTTCACGGTAGACCAAGTCTATGGACCGGATGATGTCATGCTTGCGCAATAATTCAATCTTCTTTTAGAAAAATAATTCGGGAGAAATTCAATTCGGTGATGACGTCATGCTGACGTCATATTTCCGAATTTCCCGTATAGAAATAAATAATGAAATTCAGTTTATTCTTTTTAATTGATTTTTAAACTTCAAATGACTATAACTTTTGCGTTTTAACTCCGATTTGAGTGATTCCAATTTCTAAAAAATTTTAAAATTAAGATCTATTTATTAGTAAATTTTATGGAATTTTTAGAGTTGATTTTACTCTCTGTAAATTGTGTTTGCTATGTATATATTTATTTCGAGTAGACGTTGATTTGCCGAAGAGCTTCGAGGGGGAATTTCTAATGCAAGACCAAGCTCCATATCAGGATCAGCCACTGTTTGAAGGCAAGTTATGCGTTGATCATTTTGCTTCTAAGTTTTGAAAATGTATTTTGATTCAAACTATGCATGCTAATTTAATTAAAAATGGATTTAATTAGTTTGGGTGAATTAGTTAATCAACCTATTTGTTATTGCCACCTTGTCACTAATATGTGTATGCCATGATTCATTTGTTGCCCTAGGTGATAATTTAGTTGGATGTAATGATATGCCAACATGGGAGGCTATACCGTGAATAGTTGCTTAGCCCCGCATATATCGTGAATAATCTTTTAAGATACAAAAGCAACATTGATTAAAGGAATAGTGAATGTATTTTGGTAAAAGGTGAAATGTTGTTGGTAATGATGTTGAAATGTGGAGTCCTGTGTGGTTCTACATGAAGGTTGATTTATTGGCATGTGTTGCACTGTAAAACAACTTGGGTTGGGAAACGATTCAGACTGAGGCAAGTGGACCGAGGCTTTGTGCCAAAGGGGGGCCTGTGTGGCAAATGAGATGGCTGTGTGCCAAACTTTTGGAAGGAAGTCTTGCCTTGGTCAGTTAGGGACTTTACCTTGCAAGCCTTTGAACTGAGTCTATCGTACAACCACATGTCTGGTATGGGACAGACCTAGTTTAGTAGGGTTCTAATATCTTTCTTTGACACCTCGGGGCGGCAGTTACACAAAGGTGTAACTGTGTGGGGGAGCGTACCTGTGCTACGGCTTGGTACTCATCCAACAGTATTTGCTTGTTCTAAACTTCGGCTCTGTGTGAGGGAAGTGTTAGGAAGGCCATACTAGGGAGGTTCATAGGTTTAGATGTTAGTTTCTGAAAGACTTTGTTACAATCAATCACCTGTATGGTGAGCGACTGTATCTTGTGGGTAAAGTATACAACCTCTGCAGAGTGTGTCAAAATTATTCGAATAGCCGAGTCCACGGAGTTAGACAAAGCTCGGGGATTACAGTCAAGGGGTAGATCTTTAAAAATAAAATGAGATGAAAGGCTGTGTGCCAGGGATAGTGGTGAAATTTGATTAAGGATTGTGTGACCGAAATTATGTGAAAAATAATTGGAGAAACTTATTATATTATTATGGTTTTGCTGCTTTATATCTAAATAAATAGTAAGTTAAATATCGATGCAATGCAAAATAACCAATTGAGCCATTCCTTTGTAACAAGCCATGCATGTAGTAATAGAACTGCATTCTTTGCATGACTTGTTGAGTACGGTGTGTACTCACCCTTGCGGGCAACAATTTAAACAGAGGAGTCTACGCCTGCTTGGGAAGAGGAGTTTGCTGGGGAGTCAGAGAACTAGGGAGCAAGCCTCGTCAAGGTGCCTGTGGCAAAGAGATGGATCACCATGATGTTTTATTTTCCGCTGTTGATTTCTTATTACTATGATTAATGTAAGCCCTGTGTGGCAAACTATTGTAAGGGGGACCATAAGGTCGTACAACTCGTTTATATATATGTTTGAAGTACTTTATTATTATTCCGCTGTGTATGATTGTGATACTTTTAACCCTTTTTAGACTGTGTGCACTAGCGTGATCCTAGACTAGTGCAAAATACACAGAGGGTCCGGATTTGTAGATTCGGGTCCTGACAATTTCTCTACCAGATGAAAAACCCATTTGATCTTATAGGGAACACATTAGAAGGTGTTTGATCAACAAGACCAAAAACTTTCCTTTTAAGCAAGCGCTACCTGAATTGCTTCTTTTCATTTGACCCTATCTGAGGGCTTCTAATACTCTGTTATGGATTTTGGTTCAGGATCTAGCTTTGAGCAATTTTATAGACAAAATATATGTCAACAATTGTAGTCTTTCTTTGATACAATTCTCTTGCATCACTTCAGGGATATCTCTTTGTTTATTTCTTCCAGCTCTTCGTGATTTTCCACGATGATGGAGCCTGGGTGTTCCGACTTCCTAGTGTTGAATTGTGCATGCAAATATACACTGGGGTTATCATCTCCAGGATGGACCACTTCAGGGATGTTACTGATACGAGGGTGCGCACGACCTTCACGACGTAGAATCGAAGATACTCGTGAAACCTGACGAGTCTTGTGCAGCCAACCATTGCACTGGCAACAACCTGCAGCACCGAGTTCGCCCAACCTCACGTTGTCCACTCAACCAAGTCAAGCGGAATACAATCCTCACTGCAATCGCAAAGAGTTTGTAAGAACAACGGGAAGGAATGCATGATTCTAAGAGATAATTCAGCCGATGGCTAGAACACTCAAGAACATGCATAAAGCATAATTGTTTCAATCTGAAAATATCCAAAAGTCCCTCCACACATCGAGAAAGATCCTATTATATAGAAGGGATGGAGAGAGAGATGGAGAGGTGTCCAGATCTGATCGGGACATTTTACATGGCATTAAGCTAATATTAGTGCGTAGCACCCTAATTAAGGAAAATAAAAGGTTGACAGTTTCTGGTCTCTATATTAATTCGACAATAACTCTATGCTCTTGTGGAATTATTGGATGGGGCCAGATCCGTTGGAAAGCTTATCTCATAAGCTTTCCAAGCTGTGGTCGAACACATTTATTGGATTTAAGATGCAGTTTCTATGAGCATTTTACTCCCGGTAGTCTTTGGAACCGAAATGGCCTTCATTGCATTCATTGCTTGATTGATGGTCGTTGATGACTTAGTGCTGCTCCTTTGGCCACTCTTCAACTTTTTCATACCTGAGAACAATTAAATTATGGGCATTAGGTAGCAGCTGATTCTCATGTGTAATGCTATTCTTATTTAGGAGCGAGTTCACCTGTTGATTTATTTGCTTTGCATGAGCGTGGGTTATTGCTCCTTCAAAATGATTTGGAATATCTTGATCAGTAGGGGAAGGAAATGATGATGACGCTAGGCTGCTCGTATCATCCTCCCCTTCTTGAAAAGGAGTCGTCCTCGACTCTGTTTCTTCTGGTCTAAAGAACGTTAACAAATCAGCAACATGGAAAGTAGTACTCACATTGTAGTCATGTCCAGGAAGCTCAATCTTGTATGCATTATCGTTTATCTTCTCTAACACTTTGAATGGACCATTAGCACGTGGCATAAGCTTGGACTTGCGCTTCTCCAGAAAACGCTCTTTGCGTAGATGCACCCAAACCAGATCACCCGGTTTGAAAAGCATCTTCTTTCTTCCTTTGTTTGCCTTTTGAGCGAAATACCGTGCCTTCTTCTCTATAGCTTCCTTGGTCTTCAGATGCATAGCTTTCACAAACTCAGCGCACTTTGTTGCCTCCATGTTTGCTCTCTCTTGAAAAGGAAGTGGCAACAAATCAAGCGGTGTGATTGGCTTAAAACCATACACCACTTCAAATGGGCACACTTGTGTTGTTGAGTGAACAGCTATATTGTATGCAAATTCAACATGTGGAAGGCAGACCTCCCATTCCTTCAAGTTCTTCTTGATCATTGTTCGCAGCAATATGGATAGTGTACGGTTTACCACCTCTGTTTGACCATCAGTTTGTGGGTGACAAGTTGTTGAAAACAACAATTTTGTCCCAAGCTTGGCCTACAATGTCTTCCAAAAGTAACTGATAAACTTCACATCACAATCTGAAACAATGGTTCTAGGCATCCCATACAATCTCACAATTTCCCTGAAAAACAAATCAGCAATGTGTGAAGCATCGTCGGTCTTGTAACAAGGAATAAAGTGTGCCATTTTAGAAAACCTATCCACAGTTACAAATATGGAATCTCTCCCCCTCTTTGTCCAAGGCAATCCCACAATAAAGTCCATGCCAATATCCTCCCAAGGTGCACTAGGAACAGGAAGTGGAGTATACAAGCCATATGGATTAAGTTTGGACTTAGCTTTATGGCATGTGGCACATCGCTGCACAAATCGTTCAACATCTCGTCGCATCTTTGGCTAATAAAAATTATTGGACAGCATGACCAAAGTCTTTTCTCTCCCAAAGTGTCCCATTAAACCACCGCCATGTGATTCCTGCTACAACAACAAACGTACAGACGAATCTGGAACACATAGCTTGTTAGCATGGAACAAGAACCCGTCATGAACATGAAATTTTTCCCAGCCTTTCCCATCTTTACATTTAGAGTATGGTTCAGCAAATTCTATATCTACAACATACAAATCTTTCAAACTTTCCAAACCTAGAACGTTAATATCAAGTTGAGATAAAAGAACAATCCTGCGAGACAAGGCATTAGCAACAATATTTTCTTTACCTTTCTTGTGCTTCACAATGTACGGAAAAGATTAATAAACTCCATCCATTTGGCATGCCTACGGTTCAGTTTAGCTTGCCCTCTCAAGTATTTCAAAGCTTCATGATCAGAATGAATGATAAATTCTTTGGGCAAAAGATAATGTTGCCAAGTTTCCAAAACACGAACCAAAGCATACAACTCTTTGTCATAAACCGGATAGTTCAATTGAGCACCACCAAGTTTCTCACTAAAATATGCTACTGGTTTTCCTTCTTGCATCAAAACACCGCCAATGCCCAAACCACTAGCATCGCATTCAATTTCAAACGCTTTTTTAAAATCAGGCAAAATAAGCAAAGGTGCTTCAGTTAAACATTTCTTCAGTTCTTGGAATGCATTTTCTTGTGACTTACCCCAAACAAAGTCAACACCTTTCTTCGTGAGTTGGTTCAATGGAGCAGCAATGGTGCTAAAATTCTTCACGAACCGTCGATAGAAGCTAGCAAGACCATGAAAGCTTCTCACTTGGCATACATTGACAGGCGTAGGCCAATTCTTGATTGCTTCAACTTTTGATTAATCCACTTCTACTCCCTGTGCAGAAACAACAAAGCCCAAAAAGACAACCTTGTTTGTGCAAAATGTGCACTTCTCCATGTTAGCATACAATTTTTCAATTCTAAGTACTTGCAGCACTTGTTTGATATGCTCAACATGCTCTTCCATGGTACAACTGTATATGAGAATGTCATCAAAATAAACAACAAATTTTCCCATGAAAGCCCTCAAACATGATTCATTAGTCTCATGAATGTACTAGGTGCATTAGTTAAACCAAAAGGCATGACTAACCACTCATACAAACCAAATTTTGTTTTGAAAGCGTTTTCCACTCATCTCCTCTTTCATTACGATTTGATGATACCCACTACATAAATCAATTTAGAGAAAATAATGACACCACTCAATTCATCAAGCATATCATCCAACCTAGGAATAGGATGATGATATCTAATAGTGATGTTGTTAATTGCTCTACAATCTACACACATGCGCCATGTACCATCTTTCTTAGGAACTAAGATAACAGGGACAACACAAGGGCTAAGGCTTTCACGTACATACCCTATGTCAAGAAGTGCTTGCACCTGTTGCTCAATTTCCTTTGTTTCTTCTGGATTGGTACGTTATGGTGGTCAATTTGGAAGGGAAACTCCTGGGATTAAGTCGATTTGGTGTTCAATGCCGCAAAGTGGTGGAAGACCAGCAGGTATCTCCTCTGGAAAAACATCATCAAACTCCTGCAAAACATTTGTCACAGCACTAGGAAGAGAAGATATGTCATTAGTAGAAAGCAACACATCTTTGTACAATACTACAAAATGCACACAAAGTGGGTTCTCATGCACTTCTCTCAATTCTGATTTAGTGGCTAACATCACCAACTTCTGTTTCTCATCCTTTCTTTTCTCACTCCCATTTGATTTGTTGCACTCACTCACAGATTTGGACTTCTCACTTGTGTTCTTCTCTTGCTCCCTAACACTTTCAACATTTACCTCATTCTTTTGCAAATCAGCATGAATTTGAGCAGGAGACATTGGACGAAGGACAAATTCTTTATTCTTCCACTTGAATGAGTGTTGATTAGTTCGACCATCATGATGACTTGCACGATCAAATTGCCATGGTCGGCCAAGCAACAAATGACATACCGTCATAGGTACAACGTCACATTCAACGATATCACAATACTCACCAATCTTGAAAGGTACATTCACCGTATGTTGAATTTTCACTTCTCCACAATCATTCAACCACTGTGCATGGTATGGATGTGGGTGTTGCAGCTACTTCTTTGCTGGCCAAATTATGAAAACTCCCACCATCAATTATTACCTTGCACACACGACCATTTACCTTTGCCTTGGTGTGAAAAAGAGTGCAGTGTTGTTCACTATCTTTCTGTGGTTGCACACTCAAAACTTTATTTGTTACAACGAGGGATTGATCAATTTCAAAATCACAATAAGTCATCTCATTTTCCTCATCACCCAAATCAGTAGTTGGATTATCCTCTCCTTCAATTGCAGATTCATATTCACCTCCCTCAGTTAAAAGCATTATGCGGTTGTTTGGGCACTCCCTTGACATATGTCCTTGCCCCCAAACACTTGAAACATTGAACAACACTACTCTTTGCTGTAGAGCCCATGGAAGAAGAAGAGCTAACTACTGGATCTTGCTTCGCATTTTGGTTAGATTGCTCCTTTCCACTTCAAGTTGCATTTGGACTAGAAAAAGCACTTGCACTAGAATTGTTAGCTCGAAAAGAATTGAACCGAGAGGTGGATTTACCTGCTGTAGGAGTAGAATTGTTTTGAGCCGAACGAGGATCAAATGAAGAGTTCTTTGATATCCTAGAATCTTGCTGCACTTGCCTTTCAGCCTTGGTTGCTTGATGCACTAATTCCACCACATTAGTGTATGGCTGAAATTTTGTGATGCGCTTGATAGGATAGTTCAAACCAGGAAGAAAACGTGCCATGGTTTGCTCTTCATGTTCATACACATTGGCACGAATCATGGCCATCTCCATCTCCTTGTAGTACTCATCCACCGTGCGATTTCCTTGCTTCAATCCCTGCAGTTTATCAAATAGATCACGTTTGTAATGACGAGGTACAAACCTTGCTCTCATCTCAACCTTCATTTCAGCCCATGATGCAACAGGAGGCTCGTCATGATCTTCTCTCTGATTCTGAATTTGCTCCCACCAAATCAGCTCGTAGTCTTCAAATTCAAGCGAAGCCATTGCAAGTTTCTTTTCTTCGGTGTAGTTGTGCAACTGGAAGATTTTGTCAACTTTTAGTTCCCAAGTTTGGTAATCTTCAGGATTAATTGTACCTGCAAATTTAGGCATAGAAAACTTAAGTTTACCAAACCTTTCTTCCTCGGGACGATTGTTGTTGTTGTGGTTATGACGTTGATTTGCTTCGTTGCGCGGCGGCAAATTAACATGAATGGGCTCAAATGCAATTCCTCCACAACCACGTCCCCTTCCATGATTATTATCATCACCCCTTGCAGGCCTAGCAGGTTGATGGTTCACATTAGCAGCATGAGCCCTTCGTGCAGCGGCTTCCTCATCAATCTCATCTAGCAAAGGTTCTTGTTCAGCTTGTGGTCATAGTTGCCGTACAATGTCAGCAACTATGTTGGTGTGGAGTACGTTCAGTTGTTGATTCACTTCAATTTGAAGATCTTGTATGGAGTTATTCAATTCTTCTCGTAGCTGATCGTTGCCAATGTTGAACTCTCGCCGTAGAGTGTCTCTCAAAGCACAATATTCAGTCAATTTATTGGGGCATCCGAGCACGTCCATCATTCTCATTGTCACCTTGACTGACATGGTTAGTTACACAAAACAAAGAAGAGTAACAAAGCAATATAATGTGTGGAAAATTCTCTCAACCTCACTTATCCTTACCAATCAAGTTCTTACTTACCCTTTGTCGATTGATAGAGGAGTTCACACTTGAGTGGTGAGGCAAAAACAAAATGAGGTTAAGTGAACTCACAATGAGATCAAAGCCTACAACGATTTTATTTGTGGAACTTGGTAGGAGAAGTGTATATGTCCTACACAATCTGAATTCTCGATATAGTCTCGTTAAGTAGTTATCCAAATGAGAACGCAAATCCTAGTTCTTGAACACATGCAAGGTCCGAATGATGAACAAAGCAACTCACACACAAGGATAATGGAACCAAATGCAATCAAAGGGATGAGCTAGCGAACATATAAGTGATAATACAATAGCTCAATTACAATGGTTATGGAAAGATGCTAGCTGATTGAAATGATTTAAGCAGGGCACAAGATTGCACAAACGAAATGATTATCACAATATTGTAAATATTTTCACAACTCTTTTTTATCACATAGCAAGCAGCCAATTTTGTTTTCTCCTTTCTTTTTTTGATATTGTGGTGGTCAGTACTCTCGATCTTGAACAATAATTCCCATCTTTCTTTTGATTGATTTTTTTTGCAACTTAAAGAATAAGACAACAAAGTGCAGCCCTATCACTACAAGAAACAGGGAAAAATTCGTGGTTCAAAAACCCATGAATTTAAGTTAAATTCGTGGGCAAACCGTCGAATTTAGTTCACGAATTTAACTCGATGAAATTAATCAATTAAATTAGTAGGTACCCACAATTTAAATTAAATTGTGGGTTACTAGAAAACCCACTAATTTAGCTATTAAATTTGGTTGAAAAACCCACAATTTATGATTAATTTAAATGGTAGGTAAAACCCTTAAATTGTGAAATTTGGTAAAACCCACGAATTTAATTAAATTCGTGGGCCATATAAAACCCACGAATTTAAAGTTAAATTCATGGGCTGAATAAAACCCACGAATTTATTAGCCATTATACAAATAAATAAATATATATATATATATAGGGAATATATCCAGTGCTAACGGACTACTCGGTGTTAAAATGCTAACTCCTGTCATTAGCCATCGGATGGAGAATCAGCGAATCTAATTGAGCAAGGTGGGAATTCCCTGTACCACTTAATCCATTTTACACAAAACCCCCTAAAAACTATTCCTTCTCTCGCGAGGATCCTCCCCGATCTTGTCCGTTCGTCTTCGCCATCAAACCGATCGCACCTTGCCTCCCCAACCGAGATCGTCTTCGTCCATGGTGTCGAGGGAAAGGGTACGGTTCTGACGGCTTGGATCGAAGCGACTCGAGTCTCAGCGGCCATCGCTTTCCCCGTCCCCTTCTCCTCCCGGTAGCGAGGCCGAGCCAGTGACAGCGAGCCCAAAGATGCATCACGACCCCAACCCTTCGACGAGGGCAACGCCGACGATAGCCCCTTCTCCGTGAGCCAACCTCTCTCGTTGTTTTTTCTCCCGGATGATTGCCCTAAGGAGCGATGGTTTGGTAGATCTGGACTTTTGCATCTCAAGTTTACGGCTGCCGTTTAGTGCTTCGTAATGGAGGAGGCGGCGGCAAGAGATCGGATTCCGCCAGAGCCGTTAGCCGGCGGCGGCAAGGGCGACGCCATCGTCGACGTGCCCCTCGACACCATGGACGAAGACGATCTCGGTTGAGGAGGCAAGGTGCGATCGGTTTGATGGCAAAGACGAACAGACAAGATCGGGGAGGATCCTCGTGAGAGAAGGAATAGTTTTTAGGGGGTTTTGTGTAAAATGGATTAAGTGGTACAGGGGATTCCCACCTTGCTCAATTAGATCCGCTGATTCTCCATCCGATGGCTAATGACAGGAGTTAGCATTTTAACACCGAGTAGTCCGTTAGCACTGGATATGTTCCCATATATATATATATATATATCCTGGTGACTGACCACCCATCCAGCTTGTATTTCATTGATGTCAGCTCGATCATTATTTTGGTAATTTGATACCCAAATTATAGCAGTAGTTACTAGCCCATTTTCCAAACCTGGAAAACTATAAATAACATATATACGAACCAGATTTAATGTGGAAAAACCCCTCCAATGCGAAGGGTAAAAAACCACGGACACCGGCCGGCAAACTTCACTATTTTTAAGAGTGTTTACAAATCGCCGGAGAGATCAACTCGCGACGGCTTACAAGATGAACATATATAAGGCAATGACTTAGGTCAAGAATAACAATGATCCGCGGAGGCCCAAGCCTCCCGGCGACGGGCCTCTGCTCCGCTCCGACAGAAGTTAGCCTTCTTCTGAATTTGAATCATAATTCAACAAAACTAAGTCACCGAAATATACAAAATTTCGGCAAGACCGCTCTAGTAAATAGGACATCCACTTAGCAGACAAAAAAACATTTGCAGTTATAATATATAAGGACAGATTAAACAATGAGACCAAGAGTAGCTAGAATAACTAAGCATATATGCAAATTTCTTACGTGATGACTTCACTTCTGCTTGTGCAGTTTATGAATATCTGCAAAGTATAATCTATTATATAAATTTTCAACTCATCCTGTGTTCAGAATCGCAAAACATATAAAGTTCCATGGACACACAAGTATCCAACAAGGCAGGTAGCATCTTAACATGCACATTACTAGGTGCTTGTAACATCCCAAAATTTATTTCAAAAATAGGATAAAAAAATATTTTAAATTATTATTTTATTGGTTGTCTCAAGTTTATTTGTCTCCTCTTTATTTTATGGATTTCTCTAGAGTTCAAAAGAAAAAGAGTTTTCCCTATTTTTAGAAAAACTTAAAACTATTTCCTTAAAAAAAACACTATTTAAGTTGGAATTAATTTTAAAAAAATATATCACAAGGGACTTCGGAGAATTTTCCATTATTTGTTAAATCCTGATTTCAAAACCTTTCCAAAAGTTTCATTAATTAAAAAATATACTTTGGAGACAAAGTAAAAGATTTGGTTTTGCTAAAACTATCTTATTTAATATAAATAAACCTAAGGGAATTTCTCGAAATTTCCTACAATTGTCAAATTATATATTTTCTAAAGCCTTTCTCAAAGCTTTAACAAAATAAAAATATATGTAGATATAAAAATAAAATATTTGGTGGTACAAAAATATTTTAGTTCATCTTAAAATGTCCTAATTAAACTCCCTGAATTTTCTTAGAATTTTTGGGGTTGTTTTAGTATTTTCCAAATTAAATAGATATTAAAAACAATATAAAAGTATTTACTGTACATGAATAAAATTATTATTTTATGTAATAATATTTTATTTGTGTTACTAAGGCTGTGGGTCATGTTCCAGATTTTTCCTGGAATTTTTAACGGTTGTTTGACATTTATTTCGATTTTTCTTCAATGGTTGTTTGATTTTCGGATTAAATAAACAGTAACACTACAGTAACTCCGGCAGTTTATAGTCAGTTTCCAGTTATAACTCCGGCGAGCGTTTTCCGACGATCCACTGGTTAGATCGGCCTATAAATTGAATCACAGATTCATAAATGCGTTTTATTTAGAATCCAATTGGAATGTTCCCCATCCAAATTATGGATCGTCCTGTATGAGCTATTCTTTTCAACTCCGGCGAAAACTTCGACGAGATCTCCTGGATACTCCCGAACTTCTTTCGATCTGAAAATTTTACCAGAGCTTCCGCTTACTGTCCTCTACCTCCAGTAAAATCAGATTTTGAAAATACCTACCAGAGAACCTTCGGCCACCGATTTCGTTCCCAACTCCGGTGAGCTTTTCCCATTGATCCACCACTCCTTTGTAGCTGAAAGTTGAACCCTAGACATCTCTCCTCATTACCCACATCATACTCAAATATCAGCTTCAGAATCGCAATGGATCTCCCTCGGCAAGCCTTCTTCTCCAACTCCGGTGAGAACTTTGTCGAGCTCTACCGGGCGCTCCCGAACTCCGTTCATCCTCAAATTTCTTGTGGAGAACCCCCATGATGGTTGCAACACCCCTTTAAAACAGTTTTGGAAGATTCCAAACAGAGCAGCCGCGCCGCCGCATCGCCCCGAGCGCCGCCCACACGTCGGCCTGCTTTGGCGTCGCGTTCCCCGTTGACTCGTCGACTCTTTTCAAGATCCATTTGTGTCACGTCGTGCGTCATGGTACCCTCTATCTTCCATCCAAATTTGGTACAATTTCATCCACTGGATCAAAAGTTATGGCCGCCCAAAGGTCAAATCTTGCCGGAGCCCGTTCTCCCTCGTTTTTGCGAGTTTGGCCGTGAAATGTTTATGGTAGACTCCTCTTGATATTCCCTACATGGTGCTCACCCTAACCCACGGTTTTGACCTCATGATTTTGCGCAGAAAATTCTTTTCCCCGATCAGACTGCGTTGCAGACGGCAGAAATCTTTGTCGCGCTTTCCCCGTTGATTCAGAAGGTAAAACTCATATCCGTTCACGTCACTTTGTGCCAAATGTTCCCAGATAGCTCTCTGTAAAATTTGGTTAGGTTTCGTGTAGTACTTTAATAGTTATGATCGTTTGATCTATTAGCTCGGGAGCCGCTCATCGGCGGTTTGTGATCAATCCGTTGAGTTCTTCGCCAATCCGCAATATCGTTGAGTTCGTGTCGCCGCGTTCTACGCGATGGACATTTCCTCTTTGCTGTTGCATCTACCAAAATTCTTTTTATTCGTCGGACGCCGTCTTTTGCCGCCGCCGCGCGCCGTCATTTGCCGCCACTCAATTTAGTTCGCTTCGGCCGTGTTGTCCTGTCCAGTGGGCTATCATTCACTGTTTAGTCCATCTTTGGAGTGCATTTGGTCCCCGTTTGCCGTTAGAGCCTTGTTCCGGTTTATAACCGTCGTCTTTTTAACCTAGCCCTTTGTTATCCATTCGCGTCTCGATTAACCATCCTTGGTAGCATTCTATCGCTGTTATGTCGTTGCACCGACGGTCGCCACCTAGTTATTCTATGAGCGTTCCGTCATCGCTTCACCTTCATCGTTAACGCTTCGCCGTTAACATTCCGTCGTTAACGTTCCGCCGTTAACGTTCCGTCGTTAACGTTTTGCCGTTAATGTTCCATCGTTAACGTTCCGTCGTTAACAACCCGCCGTTAACGCTTTGCTCTTATCATATCGCTGTCATCGCATGGGTGCACGCAAGTGAAAGCCCTAATGAGATGTCCTTACCTTTTTCTATTGCCTTATTGTGATCTAGCCCATCTCGTTGAGTTCAGTCTCATATTCCTGTCATCACTTCCTCGTCGTCGTCGAGTCCCGTCCTCGATGTAAGACTAACCTCCGGATCGAACCGTAGTGGATGTTGATCCCATCCGTCCTTGTCTTGTCCCTGAAAATCTAATCTGCCATTAACCTAGAATTCATTCGTGGTCTTGATCGATAGACCATTAGCCATATGTCATATTCTTATGCCAGACCTAGCCTATCAGTCTATCTTCCTTTTGGTTGATTGTGCCATTCGATCAACGAAAGTCAACCTCGAGCATCTGCTTAGTTCATGGCGAACTAACGTAGCATCGTGGACCCGGTCTATAGATCGAGAGTCCATATGTCATCACTATCAATCAAGATAATAACTTCGAAAGAAATATTCTTGAATACTATTCCTTCTTTCCCGATTATTAATCTTTCTCTTGTGTATTTTCCAAAGCCATTCTATTTTGTCTAATCATCGACCTAATCCATTCAAATTCCTAATTTCATCTAAGCCGTTGTGCCCAATGCTATTCGTTCTTAATTTGGAGTTTACTTGATTTGCTTTTTGAGTTTTCTTTGTATTTGTGCTTATTTATCGTTAGCGCGCTTAGGAAGTCGCTTGAAGGAGCCGAGGATCAAGCAAGCGGAGATTGAAGATCGAGGATCAACGATCGAAGATAAAGAGTAAAGAATAATAAAATTGCAAGGGCGGTGCAAATTGTGCTTTGACCATATTGATCCCATGTTTTAAAATTACTTCGTTTGAAATTATTGCATGCTAGTTTGAAATAAACTGATTTCAATTAATTTGGGATTAGATAATCAACCTACTTGTTATTGCCACCTTGTCTCTATTATTTGTATGCCATGATTCATTTGTCACCCTATATTGTGGATTAATAGTTGGACATTAATAATTTGCCAACATGGGTTAATTAGACCGTATGTAGTGTGCTTAGCCCTGCCACGTAGATTTGTCATGATTTTGGAAAATTAAAGTTAATATTGACTTAATGAGATATGGAACGTGTTTTTGAGAATGTGACATGTGTTATTGAGTTGATGATGGCACGTGGTGCTTGGTAAAGGACTGGGGTGGGAAAGTGATTTAGACTGAGGCAAGTGGCAAGATTGTTTCCGGTGGGCCAAGAGTGGCAATTGGGCGATCGCATTTGATTTTAGATTGTTTCCGGTGGGCCAAGAGTGGCAATTGGGCGGTCGCATTTGGTTTTAGATTGTTTCCGGTGTGCCAAGAGTGGCAATTGGGCGGTCGCATTTGGTTTTATGACATGTTGATGTGATGAACTTTTGGTTAGTCTTGCCTCGGTCAACTAAGGACTTAACCTTGCGAGCCTTTGACCTGAGTCATTCATACAACTACAAGTTCTGGAATGGGACAGACCTAGCCGAGTAAATTGTGAAATCTATTCTTCGGTACTGTCGTGGTGGAGTGAGTCCCGAATGTGCGGGTAGTAAAACTCACAGGCGCAGAGAGGGGGGCCCTGGATGTGGTAACCAGTCCCACCAGTGTTGAAACCTTAGCGGGCAGTATTGGGTTTAGACGGATCTTTGGAAAGGCTTTGCTATGATCGCTCATTCGCATACTATTGTATGGCGATTCACGGCTGACGTGGTGAGTTGATTATATCTTGTGGGTAAAGTGTATAACCTCTGCAGAGTGTAAAAACTATTCGAATAGCCGAGTCCACGGTATTGGACTTTGCTCGAAGATTACAGTCAAGGGGTAGAGTTTTGAAAATAAAATGAGGTTGGGAATGTAGACAATGTGATATGGAAATTGGTTAAGGATGAGAAATGTTTTACTTGAGAATGGTTACGAAATTTACTATGGGTATTACTTGTTTTACTGCTTTTCAATCTATTTATGATATTCATTTGTAAATGTTGTTTAATGCAAAATAGCCAATTCAGCCATCCAATTGGAATAAGCCGTGCATATAGTTATTTAGACTTGCATTCTGTGCACGACTTGTTGAGTACGGTTGTACTCACCCTTGCTTTAACAAAACATCACCAGTTGAGGAGAAGCCTTTGTCTTCGAAGAAGGAGAAGTTTTGCAAGAAGGCGAATATCTAGGAGTTGAACCTTGTCAAATGCATGTGGTATTTTGATGGGATTCACCGACGTTCTTCGTTCCGCTGCTGTTCATTTTACTCTGAGTTGAAGCCATCTAGGCTTCACAATTGTAAGTTGACCTTAAGGTTGTTCAACATGTTATATTAAAAGATGAATTCTTTATTTATTAATCCATTGTGTATGATTGTGATATTCATCTTTGTTAACTGTGGGCACTAGCTACTGATCCTAGGACTAGTGTTGAAAACACAGAGGGTTTTCGAATTGCGAATTCGGGTCCCGACAGTGCTATGATCACTTTACATCAACTTCAATCCAATGGGAAACCCTCCTTCTGAATGAATTCAAAAGCCTGCTTAGCTTGTTCAAGATTGCCCGCCTTGCTATACATGTGGACTAAAGTGATGGATGTGAGGATATCAGGTGCAATACCATTGTCTTCCATTTTACCAAGTATCCTTTCTGCATCTTCCACATGGTTTCCTTTAGAGTGAAGATCAATTAACTTAGAGTAATCCCGGATGGTTGCACCAAAGGATTCTTCCGCATGTGAATTTCAGCAACTGTAAATTGAAACATAGTGCACATATTAAACTACAAAAAGAGTTTTTGTGTGTGGATGGGTGCAGACTTTCAAAATGAATGGTAACCGGCAAACTATGCAAAGTGACAAACAGCACTAAGACCCTAGGCCGAGTTTGATGTAATCACATATTTAAATGCATAACTAAAGCAATGCTTTGCACAAAACAAAGACAAATTAACATCACAAGAGGTTGAAGCCGGGCTATTTCTGACTGAACTGAACTAATTATGTACTTATGTACATCGTCCATCACAAATTGACAAGCTAAGATGCTTTCCGAACTACAACGCAACAAGAAGCATGCATGTAGAATTATATATACCATGCGCAAGAGATTCTCCTTATGTGTTTCAAGTGCTTGCTCATGTGAAGACGAAGAGCCTCCTCATGGTGCTAATGCGATTTGTTCTACAACTCCTTGTATAAGCATGTGTTTGACACGAATCTACATAGTTTTGCAAGAAAATTACTTGTTTATGATGAGAGATGAAGATAGTATGAAGCTGACAATATAAGGTACCACTAGACTTACATAGTCAGAATAATTGTAATACAGCACACAAGATGAAAGTTGCCCATCTCTACCGGCACGTCCACACTCCTAAAAGAATGTGTGATGATGAAACAACTTAAATTATGCAATTTCACCTCGCACGCATTGTGAAAATTATGTCATCAGAAATACCTGATGATATCCTTCAATTGATTTGGGCAGGGAATGATGAATAACAAAACGAACATCGGGTTTATTAATACCTGCAATTTGTACCATTAGCATAGTGCACCAATAAATAAATATGTACAGATGTTTGAAAGATCAAGTTACCCATCCCAAATGCAACTGTAGCACATATTATGTTTATCTTATCCATACTCCATTGCCTCTGGATATGGGCTCTATCATTAGGATCCATGCTACCATGGTAGTGTGACGCTTTGTGTCCACGTTCCTGAGTAGAAAAAACAGGAAACAGTCAGAAGTTCCAGTCAGACAGGTCAATAACTACATAGCCCATAAAATTCAAATGCTAACCACTTGGAATTTACATAGCCTATCAAAGTTTCATTATCTGATTAAATTCAACTATAAAAGTGCAGCACTTTGAATTTAACACGTCATCCAACAATCTATTTTGGACAGATAAAATAGTCATATCAACTTAGTTATCAACATCCATTTTAGCAAAATGCAAGTCTGAGACATGGTTGCTGTGTAGGAGTAATGAGACTCTCACGTGGCAAATCTGAGACAACTCCTGAACCATGCTACTCGAACTGTCTATCTACCCCTACCACTCGCTTGTATCTATTTTAATCTCATGTTTCTATCTTAGTCAGCAGTCAAGGCCAGCACTGGTGTATGTGGGAACTTCCGTTTTAAAATACCTAGATGCTAACAGATCATAAAAGCTGTATCAAAAGGTTACCTTTTATTTAACATGAACTTCTCTCTTCCTGGTAGAAAGTACCTGGTAATCAGGTCGGAAATCATGACCCCACTGGCTTACACAATGAGCTTCATCAATAACAATTCTAGAAAGATGGCCTCGTGAATATACGTTTTCCAATTGTCTCAATAGAGCATCACTCCTGTTCTCAGGAAACCACTACCGGTTATACAAATGCATTGATAGAACACATGTAAATGATACATCAACAAAAGAAGGCTGTAACTGTTTAAGTGCCAAACTAATAGAGAAATTAAGACTTTGAATACATTGATTATCTCACAACTAGCACCCGATAAAACACGAAGGGTGTTTGCACAATTTGTTTATACTGCATTATAATCAAATGGAAGCTGTATCCTCAAAGTAGTTGGGTTCTGAAATAGCAAATCATTGCGATAGAATAGGCAACAACCAGAATTAACTACAGGAGTTAGCCTTCTTCTGAATTTAGATCATAATTCAACAAAAACTAAGTCACCAAAATATACAAAATTTCGGCATGACCTCTCTAGTAAATAGGACATCCACTCAACAGACAAAAAAACATTTGCAGTTATAATATATAAGCTAGCCAAACAAGCATTTAGTCTGCAGTTTATTGACAACCTTCTCTCACTGGAAGACAACTAGGTTCAAGATTAAGAGAATTTTCTGGTGTTTATGAAGCTATTTTTCCAAGTACATAGAAAGAAAAGGAACAAACAGATTTAGAAACGTGAACTAAAAAAGCACTGGAGAACAAAAACACATCCCAATGTCAACTGGTTTTAGTCTTTTTAATCATTTTCGATGATACAATAGCAGCAAAGAGCTATATGTAGACTAACAGGAATATCAAAACTTGCTATGGGTATTTGAATTCTATGCGTAGGCTAGGTAGTTCACTGTGCCCATTCTCCTAGGAATCACAGTTCTACAAAGTAGTGCCTTTAAATACAGAAAAACATACAGTGGACACAAAGCAGCCAAGATGTTGGACAGCAGGATGGGCAGCTTGTCGTTGTAACCGTAAACCTTTAGCTCAATGTTGCTACCGACAACAGATAATGAAGTCTCCAGTTTAGGAACATAAGCCTGAGAGAATCATAAAACCAATTGTAAAAACTCAGATAGGTCAAGGCAATTAATAACAGTCAATAAAATAGCAATTACCAAAAAGAGGGGAAAGGGAAGATGAGTCAGTTCTATGACATCTGATCTGAGAAGCAAGACAACTAACAACTGAAATAATCCACAGTAGGTGGCTAAGTTGCACCATTGTTTACTACATCAGGGCTTGATGAGTGAAAAGAAACTTTGCAAAAAATTCTAGGATAAAACTCTTGAGCCTTATGCTCGAGATGTTATTTGGATGCACTGCGGATATCCAACTAATGGTGGAACTTCCCATTTAAGCCACATCGTTATAAATCTCAACCAATCGTTAAATTTGGTTTAATAGTGAACAAATATTAGCAGCACCATGGTAGAAAAAACAATTACAGATGGGAGAAAAATGAGTCGAGAAAGGTAAATGTTATGTGCAACGAGACATAAGAACGAAATTTGGACCATAAGCTCATAATAATAGTTTTACAAATTCAAAAATACCCACGATAGAGGACCTCATGTAGCTCATCTTTAAGAAGGTTTACAAAAGATCGATCAAAAGCGAGTTTTTAGTGCACTCTGACCATCCATGACAGAAATCAAAAAGTATGTGTTGGCACGAGGAACATTGAATGTCATGTCCAACTTATACGAGCTTTATGAATGGGTCGCCCACAATGCATCGAGGATTCTTTGTAAGCTGGGGATTTAGATATGTTAGCATTTCGCAGAGTGAAGTCCCTGGGCTAAATTCATTCTTGTGAGGTAAATGAAAATTAGCATCTATCGTGCGAATTTCTCCACTTTCAATCAAAGATAATGGAATGTCCTCTTCAATGTATTGTGAACCAAACCAAGGCTCACATTGAATAGCTGCAGGAAATAGACTGCATTAGAAATGCAACATCATGAGGCAACATCATGAACAAATTGCGACTTGGTCCCATAATTATCCTTTGGACTCTCCATGGCACAGGGAATAAACATGAATCATAAAGTGGTAACTCTAAAACCAACAAGCTATTCTTTGATATAATTCTATGAACACAATGATTTTCATTTCTGGAGAAAATAGACTGTTAGGTCAAGCAACAAAAAATGACAATTATTGCTTGAAATATCATACTAGAATACACTATAGTAAAGAGAATAGTTAAGGTTTAAGTGCTTGCATGGTTATGTTTCTTTTTCTCAGTCTTCTCCGCCACTTTTTCCCATTGCAATGGACATGTTCAAAAAACATTTCACCTTATCATTGAATGATATCTGTAATGACTTTCTCTGAAACAATATCCTCAAAGTGTTCATTTCCACTGATGTACTCTGGAATGACCAATAAAGAAGTGAAAGCAACAGTTCGCACTGATGAACCTCCATGACGGTAGCACGGTAGAGCGTTGTCCCTTCCAGTGCGGCAAGCTAGTCATCGTTGAACCAAAGGGAGCTCCCGAAGGTGCTCGGAAGCATATCCAAATATCCATAGATGCAATGAGCAAAAGCTGCAAAACTTAACTTGGGCTCAGGTCATTTGAGTGTGGAGGTGAGGAATAGATGTGAATGTGGTCTTACGTCTTCCAGAGAGAGCTAGGGCCGAGTCGCTCGGCCATGAGGAAGAGCATCACGAGGAGGTGGTCGTCGACGCCACCTTCCTCGAAGAGCGCGTGGCACCGCGGCTCGTGGTGATGGAGAGGTCGAGAGGCGCCATCATCACCACCCCTGCACCGACGTAGCCACGCCGGTCGTCGGCGCCTCGACTTTCTAGAAACTCCGAGAGCGTGGGAGGGTGAGGTTTACCGTGGTGGCGCGTGCTCACGGTGGTGGAGAAAACGCCAAGCCCTTGCGCCCAGGCCGATCATGCAATCATGGGACGTCGGCGCCATTGACTGCTGGAGGTAAGGGGTGGGGTTTAGGGTCTCAGAGTAGGGGGTTGGATGGAAGGCGAGGAGAGGAGGTGACTGGAGCCATTGGAGGAAGGATTGAGCTTGGCGTCCCGACAGAGGAGGCGGCGGCGATGGTGTTCCACGAAATCGTGAGCGAAGTGAACGCAGGCGTCGGCGCCGGGCGGGCGGGCGCGTGATGGACGGCGCAAGGAAGGGGGCGAAATGGCGACGGCCGGGCGGTGGGTCGATGAGAGCGGCAAGGCGGCGGGTGCGTGAGAGGAGCGAAGAGAGAGAGAGAGATGCCTGCAGCCCTAAGTTCGTGCATAAATTGTGGGTGTTTTTCCCCATTTAAATTAATTAAATTCGTGTGTATTTTTATAAGTTTATTTAATTTAAATATATAAATTCGTGGGTATTTTTTGGCCCACAATTTAATTAAATATGTGGGTTTTTTATAAACCGACGAATTTAAATATATAAATTCGTGAGTTTTTGTTTGGCCCACGAATTTAAAAAAACCCACGAATTTTTCACTGTTTCTTGTAGTGTATGGAACAGATCAGCTAGTCTTAATAGGTTCAAAGTATTCGCAAAGGAAAGAAAGGCTATCAACACAAATTTCAGATTTCTCGCAGCATAACAGCAGGAAGATTCGACCCAATATTTGACCAATTTCTAAGCCGAACTAGAGGAAGTGATCTACAACAAACCTCTAGGAAATTTTATGATCATTCTAACAAGCATAAGAACATTGTAATTTGAGTTCGCATGTGGGAGATAAAACTAAAACATTCAGCTGAACAGAATGGATCAAGAAAAAGATACGCGAAAGATATGGTTGTTCAGCAACAAGAACACGGTCTCTTGGATAAGAACTTAGCAAAACGCACATGAACAACAGATCGTATACTAAGGTTCAATATTTTTGTGAGACAAGTTTTAGATAGGATGAAAATAAAACTACAAATAAGGGATAAAGATTCTACTATGACAACCGAGGCTCTGATACCAGATGATACGAGAGTGCGCACGACCTTCATGACGTAGAATCGAAGATACTCGTGAAACCTGACGAGTCTTGTGTAGCAAACCGTTGCACTGGCAACAACCTGCAGCACCGAGTTCGCCCAACCTCACGTTGTCCACTCAACCAAGTCAAGCAAAATACAATCCTCACTGCAATCGCAAAGAGTTTGCAAGAACAACGGGAAGGAATGCATGATTCTTAGAGATGATTCAGTCGGTGGCTAAAACACTCAAGAACATGCATAAAGCATAATTGTTTCAATCTGAAAATATCCAAAAGTCCCTCCATACATTGAGAAAGATCCTATTATATAGATGGGATGGAGAGAGAGATGAAGAGGTGTCTAGATCTCATCGGGATGTTTTACATGGCATTAAGCCAATATTGGTGCACAGCACCCTAATTAAGGCAAATAAAAGGTTGACAATTTCTAGTCTCCATATTAATTCGACGATAACTCTCTGCTGTTGTGGAATTATTGGATGGGGCCAGATCCGTTGGAAAGCTTATCTCATAAGCTTTCCATGCTGTGGTCGAACACATTTATTGGATTTAAGATGCATAATTTTGGCAATTAATTTTGGCAGAAGCATAATTCCTAGTAGATAAGAGACATACATAGGACCATCTAGTATAAGCATCTATCAGTACCATAAAATTTCTTAAAAGGGACCAGATTGGGGCTAAATAAGTCCGTAGATATCACCTTGAATTTTTTCTAGGGAATCAATGATTCTCCCCTAAATTTTTAGGTAAGAAGACCTAAGTATGAGTTTTCCTTTAGTACAACCAGAGCATAAGAAAACTTCAGATCTAGGAAAGTCTTTATGCTATGGTCAACAGAATTATTAATTATTCTTCTTAGTCATATTCTACTCAGGATAACCCCGTCGATCAGTCAGATCTTAAATACTTCTGGGATTTTGCATCGCAACACAAACTTCAGATTTTTATATATGCATAGTATAACCTGGAGGAGAAGGAAGAAAGTTTTTCAACGACACATTTATTACTCCCATTAAACTTAGTCATGAGTAGATATTTTGTATCCTTCTCAATTTATCTCTGTAAGGAAATGATTTAGACCAATGTCTTTAAGACTTTAAGAAAGTACGACTGGACTTGGCAATAGTCATAATATTTTCAATTCACATAGTGTGCACAACTGTCTTCTAGGTAGTTTTCCTCATCCGCCACTAGATTATACTTTGTTCTATATTAAAAGTATGATTTAACAATGAGACAATTGTTGCATAAAGAACAGATTATAAAATATAGAACAAGCGTAGAACAATAAATCAAATACTTGGGAAATATCAATTTATTTAATTTTAAATGATAACCACTCATTAGGAGCTTAGACCAAAAGTTCATTCAGGAACTTGGGCTAAACTGATAAGGAGACTTATAAGGAATATGTGACATCAACTAGCAAAGTGAATGGATAATTATGAAACTAATCTAGGTCTCCATCTGAGACGTAGGTGTCCCCCTGGAACTCCTCGAACTCAATAATTTTAAGAACCATATCATCATACTTCTCAACATCCGTTCAACAACAGTTTGAACGGTGAAGTATAAATCATCATTTTCTCCCTGGGTCTTATTGACTTTTTCAGTAGATTATATGTAAAGATCTACCACATGCTTCTAGATGTGATAGTTGCACAACCAATGGTCAGTGCATCCATACTTAAAACAGAGTTATTCAGGGTACGTAGCCTTATTTCGTTGAATCTTGCTTCTGGAAGCCCCCTGGCCCTTTACCTTTAATTTCCCACTATGGCTTGCCTCTTTCCCAATCTAATATGCCATTCTTCCACTTATCCCCTTTATTCCTTTGGCCCTTTCTATGGACATAGCTATTGCTAGCCTACTGAGCATTTGCATATGCTTCAAGCATTTCATGACTCCCATTAGGAAGTACGTGATGATTCTCCACCATGAGTTCATCATGTTTTTCTGCTTCTAGCAAAATGCATATAAGCTCAGAGTACTTTTGGTACTTTGCATGATGGTACTATTGCTATAGTATCCTTATATTAGGGTGAAATGTGCACAATGTCTTGTCAATCTTTTTAGCATCAGTAACTTTCTGGTTACATAATATTAGATCAGTGACAGGCTTGTGTATGGCAAAAATTGTATGCTACCACAGCCTTTAAAATCCTGAAAGCACAAAAGGATCCATTCGCGTTGTGCTTCAGGCAATAGAACAAACCTTTGCCGGTTATATATTTTTCCTCTAGGGAATCCAAAAGTACCAACTTGTCATTGTCTATCAACTATTCGACGTTCAAGTCCGTGTGGAGATGGTGCCTCAAGAGGTGCAAACCTGTACATTTGGTGGCTTCAGGAAGAGTAGGGGTACCAGTTTCAGGCAAGGAAAACAGTAGCTCCAAAAGATCAAGCTATCAGATTAATCTTGGTATTCATTACAAGGTAAAGTTATTGTTGCCATTTAGGGCAAGCTTGTTAAATTCCCGCTTTGCGATGTCAAACATATTGTATTTCTATTTATTCAAAATGACTTTTACTACTAGTAAAATCATAATATTGCATGCTCAATCTTCTATCAGTAAAGCATGGTCTATATCTATTCAGTAGATAATTATGTAAAATTTTCCAAAATTTTTCTAGCAATTTCCATAGTTTCTACTAATTATTCAGCAATTTTCAGAATTAAATTGTGACAAAAAAATAAATTTCAACATATTTCAATATGTAATTATGCTATGACTACAAATCCAGAGACATGGATCTTTCAATATGCTACAAATTTTTTCTAGCATTTTTCATAGTTTTCTGTTAATTTCCAAGCAATTTTCAGAATTACTGAATAATAAAAAATAAGGTGTCCAGCACATATAAACAAGAAATCATGCTAAGAAAATTAATATAGAAACATGATACACATTAATGGGTCATACTTAATTTTCCATAATTTTCTAGCATTTTCCGATAATAGTTAAGCAATTTTTAGAATTACTTAAATAACAAAGAACAAAATTTACCACATAAAATAATACTAGAAAATAAACCTAGAGCATGGAACTACTAAAGTGTGCTAAATACTAATTTATCAACATTTTTAGAAGTCCATAAAATAGAAAAACCAATTTTTATGATCTTCAAAAATTATTGATAATTATATTTTTTAAAAAATTCCTTTTCTTCAGGAAAAGATGATAGTCTAGGAAAACCCATCAATTCCGAGTGACCTTCAGGCCCGTGTGGCCTACTGGCCCAACAACCTGGGCGGCTAGGGTTAGAAAACCCTAGGCGTCACTTTGCCCTATTTCTGTATGAAGCAGGTGGCTTCTTGTGGTACCACCGCCAATAAAAGCTTGGCCGCTTGGGTGCCACCCCTGAGCTAGGGCTTCACTTCGCCATTTAGGTGCCACCGCAGGGCGATGCTACCTAGGGCGCCACCGCTTCGAGAGCTGGCGCCAATCTACCACCGAGCGCCGCCGGGGCCCGAGTGCTACCGGGGTGAGCATCATTGGTGGCAGCGCGGATGCCACTATCGTGTCCTAGCTACCTATGGATGCGGGCCATCAAAAACAGCACGGAAGATTGGTACTATCAGTGACCGAGGTCGCTAGCGCGTTAGGCGTTGCAGGCTATGGTAGGCACGGAGGCTGTGAGGTTGCGACAGCGTGGTTGCCACGGTTTTGGGTGACGTCCACCTACGACGTAGGGAGCATCGTCACTGCCTCAACTTCGGGCGAGGCCGCGGGACTATCTTGTCATATCTAGGGTTCAAGTTTTCGTTTGAAGAAAAATTTCGTTCCAAGCCGAAATCCGAAATTTCGGCCAAAATTCGGTAAATTCGGCCGGAGGACATTCAAAATTCAAATTTCAAAATTCAAATCCGGTTTGTTTTGTACCGAAATTTCTGAAATTTCGCCGAAATTACCCCGAAATTCGCCGAAATTTCCCGAAATTTCGCCCAAATTGGACTGACTGAAAATTGGTTCAAACGACATCGAAAAATTTTGAAATTATTTTTGTAGGTTCCTGACACATTATAGATGTTCTCATAAAAATTTAAGGTAATTGTCAGATTTGTAGAATTTTTAAAAATTCAAAAATTGATACTATATAGATGAAACGTTGATCGGCAAGTTTTAACCGGATGAAAAATAGTACAAACGATGTTAGAAAATTTTGGAATTTTTTGTGGAGATTCCTGACATACTTATGATATTTCTCTAAAAATGTCAGATTATGATAAAATGTGAGGAATTTTTAAAAATTCAAAAACAGAGAGAGTTGAAAACTAGTACTTTGAATGTCGAATTTTATAAATTCTGGAGAAATATTTTGAGTTGAAAATTTTACATAAGAATCCTTAGCTCAAAAATTTGAAAAACAAAATTTCAAAAAGTTATAAAAATATTTGAATTGCCTGATAAATCCTCAGCTCAAATGAATTGATTTTTGAAATATAATACAACAAATTAAGTTTAGTGCTTACTGCATTGATAGATTTTATTGAGCAAACCAAGAAAGTTGAAATTTTTTGAAAATTTTATATAATGGTACTGAGGAAGTTTTTAATCGGTCATAAAAATTTTAGGAGATGATCACACTCGAGAAAATTTAGAAAAATCTAAAAAGTTTATTGTCCCAATTATGTCCATTCTGTTTTTGATTTTTTTAAGATAACAAATGATGTTAAATTATTTTGAAATTTTTTTTCTATGATCCCAAACAACAAGGGATGGTACCATAATTTTTTCAGATGATTATCAGGCTTGTAAATTTTTGTTAAAAATCTAACAGTGTTTCTGCCCAAATTTTAAAAAATTTCAAAAAATTAGTTTTTCATCAAATTTTCATGTAACAAGACTTTGTTAAGGGTTATTGGACCCATTCCGTTCAAATCCGGCCAAAAATTTGAAAATCCGGATTAAAAACCCAAAATTTCGGCGAAATTTGCCCGAATTTCGCCGAAATTTCTGAAATTACTGTTGCAGTTACTGTAGTAAAATCAATTTTTTTTAAAATTTTAATTCGGTCGGTGGATATAGATTCGGAGGGGTCCGAAAACCGAAATTTCGGCGAAATCGAATTTCGGCGGTTTTTTGATCCTAGTCATATGGCGACATCCGGCGAGGGCATGGGGAGGACCGCCGCAGCCTTGACTTCCAATGAGGCCGAGAGACTGTGACCGCAGTCCGCAGGGTTGCCTCAGTTTCGGGCGAGGATCGGCAATGACGTGGGGATCATCATCGCTGCCTCGACTTTCGGTGAGGTGTGATTTGGGAGTTGGTGCATCTGCCGAGGTGGGCTTGGGCGTAGCCGTAGGGCGCGGCCGTACAGGCGCAGTGCGGGTAAAGTCACCGAGCACGATTGTCGAGGTGGTGGGTGAGGGGCTTGCGGCTTTAGGCCGATGAACAACAATGCGTGGCTTCGAGCCTACGATCAATGACGCGTAAGCGGCTGTCGGGCAACAGCGTGCTATGGGTGCAAGCGCCGCGGGCACGTGGCACCAGACGAATGTGGGCCGTTGGCCAGCGTGAGCGCACGGAGTCACGAACAAGCAACAGTGCGGCTATTGTACACGACTGTGGGCTGTCGGCACGACCACTCGCAGCCGAGGGCGCGCGGCGGTGAGGTGACGTTTTGGCCATGTGCGACGGTCGTGGGTCACGTGTGCACGCATTGGCTTCAAGCATAGGCCGCGACAAGCCAATTGAGAAAGGTGGTGTCAACCTGGTGTTTCAGTTTTTTTTGATTCGATGAACAATAATTATTTGATAAACAGTAATCATAGCAATTAGGACCTTGAACAATAATTTGCTGGATTTAATCATTGTTCATGTGTGATCAACTACCGTAGATTGGACTTACGTTGGGCTTGATGTAGGATGATTGAGTGTAGCAGGATGATTTCGATGTCGTGTAAACTGTCGCAGGTAGACAATCACGATCTTTAGCATCGGTTGAACTTCGTGCTAATAACGTTTTGTAAAACGTAGTCGTTCATCCATATTCAATCAATAGCATATCAACAAAATCACAAGAACAAGAACCGGAGCACACACAATGGAAGGAGGAAATTCTGTTCTCTCGCTTTATTAGATTGATCTCTTGTACAAGAGGGATACACAATATATAAAGAAAACTACAAGAGATGAGTTCAAATTCGCCCATGTCGACGATCGAAATTGTCGGACTGCAAAAGTGTATGGGGGTTGTTCGTGTGTACGGGACCTGGAATTGACTTCACTCACTGAAGGGTTAATCTTGCTATTTTGAAGGTCAGAGGAAAAAGACAGAGAGCGAGACACCAAGAATTATAATGGTTCGAGCCCCTGTGACAGGTAATAGCTCTACTCCAGTCTTGCCCAGAGGCGGAGAATTTCATTATGTTTGAGTACAAGGAGGTGTTTTCTAGCTCGACCTTCTGAGGCTTGAGTATCGGTGTGTGTGTTTTGTCTTGCGATGCGATACCCGAGTACGCTCGTTCCAAGGGGTTTTATGCCCCTCTAAGCCATTACTGGAAACGTCCGAGAGAGAGAGTGGCTTCGTGCGGGAGAGATTCCTAGGGGAGTGGCATCGTGCGCACTGAAGGTGGGTCGTAACTGTCCCGAATTTGCCACCCACGTCTGGCTTAACTCCACTATTTAAGGGCCTTGGTAACCGCCGGTTGAATGCACGACATGGATCCCAAGCTTGACCCCTCCGAGCGGAAGCTGATTCCTTACCCTCTAGCTCGAGGTCGTAAGGGAGCCGCGCGGTCCACGTTGTGGTCAAAGGCTTCACAGCTCGAGCTCGAGCTAGGGGCTTGTTGACTATCCGTTGACCAGGCAGGGATTTTCTAGTCCCCAACAGGTAGCCCCCGAAGCTCAAGTCATGCCTAGGCACCTAGGATGACCTCGAGCCTCACGATCTGGAAAAGGGGACGGCCTTCTGGAAAAGGTCGAGGTCGGACGGAGACCAACCACGAGACTTAGCGCAATTACACCTAGCAACCCTTGGTCTTTGAAATCTCGGTACGGACACGACAGAGCAGCGGAACTGCTTGCGACGCATCGATTCTGCCACCAAATCTCTGAATGCGCCTGTCGAATCGTAACTGGCGTGCCTTTTGAGATGCAATATCTTCCAACCGCAACGATCGAGGCCTATAAAGCCCGAACCATCGGCTCTCCTGAAAAATTCCCGAACTCCCTTGAACTTCCTTCAATCTCGCCTTTTCTGACCTTCTGCCCAATCTGCCCTTTCCCCCTCGACCAAGCACCAAGCTTCCCTTATGGCCAAGATCGGAAAGAGCTCTTTGTCGCTGGCTAGGATGAAGGAGCTCGAAGGCCTGGGGTTGCTAGACCCGGCAACATGGTGGTTACCGGGCAGAGAGACTGAACCGCAGCCTCGAGAAGACGAACTCGTTAGCATCGAGCACTACATGCTCTTTGGCTTGCGGACGCCGAAGAGTGACTTCGTGGCGTTGGTCCTCGCACAATGCGAGATCGAGCTCGTCAACCTGGTGCCAAACTCCATTCTTCTTCTTTCCATTTTCTCCCATTTGTGTGAGGGGTTCCTCGGGATCCTTCCCACCACATCTCTTTTTTTCCGTTTCTTCTCCTTTTTCCGCACCAGGAAGGACCCCATGGTCTGGTGCCTTTATTTCCGGTTCAGGACGGACTTCCTTGGTCCTTCCCTCAACTCCACGCTTCGGACTCCCTTAGTCCGTGGACCGAGAGGTGGTTCTATTTGAAGAGGTGTGAAGACGGCATGCTCGCGTATGATGGAGCACCCATCGTCGGCAAGCTCCAGACCCGAGGCGGATGAACTGGCGGTCGACCAGGAAGCCATCGCCGCCATCCACATCTGTGCCACGTGCGGTCTCACTGGACAAGTCATCGCCAACGACTTCCTGCGGAACCGGGTGTTCCTTCTGCAAAAGAGGCTGCATCCATTCTACGAGATCAAGAGTCGTGACGACCTTACCCGTGAGGGCCCGTTCGGTAAGTTTTCTTGAGCTGAAGTTCACTTGAGTTCAAACTTGGTGCTTTCTGATGACCTAGCTCTTCCAGCAACGTCGAAAGAGTCCTGGATGGCAACCAGGATGACGGAGATGTTCAGGAAAGCGGCGAACCTGTCCCGAAGAACGTGTTAAGACGGAGCGCCGAGGTAAGATGTCTTGAGTCAGGTCCCAACTCAGGAACATTTAGAGCTCGCCCTGACCTTGAAGTGTGATTGTAAGAGAACCAGGAACTGCTCCAGACGGTGAAGCGCATGCTACCGCTGCCCGGAGCAAGTAAGGGCAAGAAGGCGGGTAAGAGGCCGCTTCCGGATGCCCCAAGCGGCAAAGCCCCGAAGAAGCAGCACGTCGAGTGGGGCGACCGCTCAGTGGTAAGTTCACCTGTGATCGAGCTTGAGTCCTTGCTCAGTAAAGGGCTGCAACAGCCTTTAAATCTTTCCTTCTTTTTTTCTTTATACAGCAGCAAAGGGCGGCGACCGCTGCCAGGACCTCTAGCCCCCAGGCGGCTCCAGGGGCTCAGTCGCAGGGCCTTAGGTCAGCCGCCACAGGGAACCCGGAGCCACCGCGTGATCCAAGGTCCCCGACTCGAGGCGCTCAGAGAAGGGCCGCTTCTTCACCCTCGGGACGCCGAGACCTTCAACAGCCCTTAGCAAGGCGGAGGCTCGTGACTCAGGTACCTCACTTCTCTTTTAGTCGCAGAATTCCTTTTTGCCTTAGCTTAGTAATCTTTCCTTATCGCAGACCTTGAATGCTCGAACTCACCCCCTACCCCTCCTGACAATGGCTATCGTCCAGGGCGAGTCCGAGTCCAAGGAGGAGGCCTCGTACGAGTTGGCGCACCACTTCCCCACGAGCTAGAGTCATGCCGCCGGAGGCCCCCACAATTGGGTTGTGGCCGGTGAGCCTGAGCACGGGCTCGCCGATTCGAACGAAGACGCGGACTTGCTCGTAGCCGATGGAGGGGAAGCCGATGACAATGCGTCCTCTGAAGTCGACGTCTCCCCAACCAAGACCGCAGCGGGGAGTGAAGCTCAAGATGACTCCCCCGCCACGGACGAGGCCATTCAAGCCATCGCTGCTGTGGTCGCTCCGACCATCGAGGTCGGGGCGACCCTAACCACCGAGGCAGGCAATTCGCTGGTCGAGGCTTCCGAGGAGGACCAAGCCGACGACCCGACCGGGGCCACCGCTAGAGAAGAAGTGGAAGACCCCTCGACCGTGAAGGTCGGGGCCAACTTAGTCGAAGGAACTAAGCCCGAAGGCGAGTCTGGCCTTCAGGCGGACGACAAGGCCCAAGCTGAGGCCGCCACCGACGAAGTTAGCCACACGCTGGAAGAACTCCCCCTGGCGCCTCAACCTCGGTGGAAGGCCATACCACACGGCTTTCGAAGACCAGCTTAGCCAGGTACGGTGTAACTTCTTCGTACTCTTCTTGTCTCTCATCTCGCCTTTCTTTGATGAAACTTGATTTCTTTTGAATTTGGTAGGCCGTTGGCCTCATCAGCCTGGGGCTTCAAGGTCTTCAGAGGCATTCTGATGCTTTGAAGATTGTCTTCGACAAGGTGGAGGAACGGGAGACTCGCCTTCTCCAGATTGAGGAGACTTTGGCAATCGAGCAGGAGGTGGCCAGGCGAAGGACCGCAACCCACGCCGCTGAGCTTGCCGCCCTCCAAGGCACACTGACAGTGCTCGAGACAACCCATGCGTCCGAGCTCAGCCAAGCTGTCAGCACCGAGCGCGATCATGCCTTCAAGGCCGTGGAGGAATAACGCGCTCGGTCGGCCAAGGCGCTTGAGGCTAAGCGGGCGAAGGTTGAGAGGCTGCAGAAGGAGATCGCGGACCAGGCAGCCTCCTCGACGAAAGCCCCCACCGAGCTCGAGGCAAAGGTCACCGATCTCGAGGAGAAGCTAGGGCGGGCAACCAAGACGGCAAAGAATGCCCTGGCCTAACTCCAAGATGAGCGAAGCCGCGCCGCCAACTCTACAGCTGAAACACTTCGTCTTCAAGGCGAACTGTCAGCTCTGAGGATAAAGGTTGTCGAGCTCGAGCAGGAGAAACTTGCCCGCGACATGGCTGACCTGTAGCTAGGATTAGCTCTTAAGCTTTGTACTTAGTACTTGTAAAGAAAGGTTAATGAAACAAAGCCATCTTTGAACGAAATGAACTATTGTCTCTGTGTTTTTTTTGTTGTGTACTTAGCTTTTTTCCGGGCAGTATGCCCTCGTCCAGCCCCATTGTGGTCGGGGTCGAGCAACGCTGGCCTTGGACACAAGTCAGGATCCACAAAAACATTCTAAGTACGCGATGTCCTGCAAGGTCGGTAGAAGGTATGCATCCCATAGAGAAGGCTATTAGAATCGTTAAACATGATAAGTGAACCTCTATATGAGAAAGAGCTTAGTCCTGAAGACTCTGGAGTCGTTTAGATTAGACCCTAGAACTCCGATCGCGATTTATGCTTGCACGACGGTCCGAACGTGGGCTATGGTTCAAGCCCTGTCACAGGGGGAATCGGGATGCGAATAGAATCGGCTAACAGATGGCACGACCCCTGGAGGTGAACTTCAAGCTTGCGACATTCGGATCGAGTTCGAGAGCACTTATACGCAGGTCGGATTTAGGAAAATTTTAGCTCAATTAAAGCTATACATCCCCGGACTGGATCTCGGATTCAAGCCCTGCCACAGGGGAAGCCGACATGACCCCTAGAGGTGAATCCTGAGATCACGACACCTAGTACGAAGTATAGGATTAAGAAGGGACACAAAGACCAATATAGCCAACGAATAATAACTTTTCATTGAAATTTAAGACAAAGGCGTTACACATAGAATTTACGGAGTTAATCAATGTTCCACAAGTTCGAGAGCTCTCTGCCATTGGGCATCATTAGCCGGTAAGCCCCCGTGCGATCTGTTGAAACGACTCTGTAGGGGCCCTCCCACTGCGGGGATAACTTATTGGTGTTGGACAAGCCCTGAATTCGTCTTAGGGCTAGGTCCCCAATAAGGAGCTCCCTAGGTCGTACCAATCGAGACGCATGTCTGCGAAGAGCTTGCAGGTAATGCGCTGATCGTAGTAGTGCACGACATCTTACTTCTTCTGCTAGGGTAAGGTCAAGAGACCATTCTTGCTTGAAGTTGACCTGATCGACCAAGCTGACCTTAGCAGAGCCCAGCGTGACCTCTGAAAGCAGGACGGCTTCGGTACTGAATACAAGCCGGAAGGGGTGGACCGTGTTGCTCGGCTAACCATGGTACGAATAGACCAAAAGACGGTGGGAAGTTCATCCACCCAGGTCCGGCAGTGTCATTCGAGCTCATCTGAAAACTCGCTTCCTGACGCCTTGAACATCTGCCCGTTGGGCGTTCCACTGCTCCATTGCTCTGTGGGTGGCTCACCGAAGCGTAGCACACTTTGGTGCCTATGTCTTCGCAATATTCCTAGAATAGCTCGCTGGTAAACTGTGTTCCATTGTCAGTAATAATTCTACATGGAACCCCATACCTGGTGACAACAAACAAGCAAAAAAACTTGACAGCCACCCGAGCTTTGATGGTCGAAACAGGTTCGGCCTCGATCCACTTGGTGAAGGTGCTAATAGCAACGAATAAGAACTTCCCTCCAACCGCCTAAGGGAAAGGGCCTAAAACATCGAGCCCCCATGTCGAGAAGGGTCATGTGAGCGGGATGGTCTGAAACGCGTAGGCTGGCTGATGCGACTTCCGAGTATGGAACTAGCAAGATCGGCAGGTGCGAACAATGTCCCGAGCATCCTGTAACGTTGTTGGCCAGTAGAACCCCATGCGAAAAGCCTTGCCTACCATTGTCCTGAAAGAGGAGTGTGCACCACAAAGACCCGAGTGGATGTCATTTAGCAGGTACTTACCGTCCTCCGAGGAGATGCATTTTGTCAGGACTCCAGAGATGCTCCGATGATAAAGCCGGCCGTTGACGATTTTGTACGAACATGCGCGGCGCTTGATTCTACTCCTTTCGGCGGGATCGGACAAAAGTTCGCCTTGCGCCAGGAAGTTGTAGATCAGTTCTGCCCACGAGGGATCACCTTCAATGAAGGCGACCGAGACCTCTTGGCCGAAGATCGAGGGTGCCGCCAAGGTCTTAGGACGACTTCCGAGGGAACTTCGTCATCGGACGACCCGAGCTTGGAGAGGAGATCAGCACTGGAGTTGTCCTTTCTGGCATGTTCTTGATTTCTAGATTCTGGAATCACTTCTCCATTTTGCGTACCTCTGCAAGGTATTTGGCCATTGAGTCTTCTGAACATTGATAATGTTTATTGAATTGGTTGACGACCAGCTGGGAATCGCCCTTGACGATCAACTGGCACACGCCTAGCGCCTTGCAAGCTGGAAGACCCACTAGGAGAGCTTCATACTCTGCCACATTATTGGTGGCCGGAAATCCAAAATGAACCACATACCTCTGTTTGTCTCCTCGAGGGGTGAGAATGAGGATCCCAGCACCCGAGCGCTTGAAATATCTTGAACCATCGAAGTACATGATCCAAGGCCCTTCTTCCTCGACTTCACACTCAGGAGCTGGGTGCGACGTTTTTTCGACCACGAAGTCAGCAAGCGCTTACGACTTGATGGCCGTGCGTGCCACGAACTGAATGTCGAACACAGCCAGCTCCATGGCCCACTTGGTGATGCGACCTCCGGCCTCCGGATTCCTCAAGATTTCACCGAGCGGGAAATTGCTCGTGACGACCACAGAATGTGCTTAAAAATAATGCCGAAGCTTGCGCGAAGCCATAAGGAGGGTGTAAAGCAACTTCTGGACCTGGGGGTAGCGCTCCTTCGGTCCATGAAGCACTTCGCTGACATAGTAGATCGGATGCTACCGACCGTCTCGCTCGGCCACCAAGACGGCGCTAACGGCCTGGGTTAGAACCGCGAGGTAGAGCAGTAACTTTTCGCCTGATTGTGGAGTCGTGAGCAGAGGTGGACTCGAAAGGTATACCTTTAGCTTGTCGAAGGATCGTTGTGCCTCGGGCGTCCACTCGTAGCTCCCTTGCTTACGCAAAGTCTTGAAGAATGGCAACCCACGCTCACTGAGTCTTGAGATGAATCGGCTGAGGGCGGCCATTCGTCCAGTGAGAACCTGCATCTGTTTTACTGAAGTCGGAGGAGCCATCTTTTCAATCGCCTCTATTTTCTCTGGGTTCAAGACAACTCCTGAGCCCCCGATCATGTAGCTAAGCACCTTTCCCGAGGCGGCACCAAATACGCACTTCTCAGGATTAAGCTTAATCCTGTGCTTGTTCTAGTTGGCGAAGGTCTCTTCAAGGTCTCGGACGTGACTGTCTTCGGAAGAGCTCTTAACGATGATATCATCCACTTAGACCTCGAGGTTGCAACCGATCTGAGGGTCGAAGGTTTTGGTCATTAGGTGCTGAAACGTTGCGCCAGCATTGCGAAGACTAAATGACATGGTAGTGTAGCAGTATGTCCCGAACGGTGTGATGAAGGCCGTTTTACTCTCATCATCGACTGCTAGCTTGATTTGATGATAACCAGAATAGGCATCCACAAAACTCAGCATCTGGCATTCGCAGTGGAGTCGACGATCTGATCTATTCGCGGAAGGGGAAAATTGTTCTTCTGACAGGGCGAATTTAAACCCGTATGATCCACACACATCCTCCATTTTTCGCCTTTCTTCTACACGATGACTGGGTTGGCTAGCCATTCGGAGTAGTCGATCTCACGAATGAAGCCAGCATTCAAGAACTTGTCGAGATTCTCCCTTATCACAGCTACCTTCTCGGTGGAGAAACGACGCAGCTTCTGGCGCACGGGTCGTCAGTCGGGCTTCACTTGCAGTTTGTGCTCGATCACCTCCCTCGGGACACCTGGCATATTTGCCGGTTCCCAAGAAAATATGTTCTTGTTGGCGCGGAGGAAGGTGACGAGCTCGAGTTTCTATTTGGAACTCAACTCGAACGAAACGTGAACACACTTGCTTGAGTTGCCCTCTTCGAGCTGCACAGTCTTCGTCGCTCTGCTAGGCTGGATGACCGCCTTTTGGCGGGCAATCTTCGTGGTCGCCTCGGGACCTCATTGAGGCAGCATGCCGGCGAGAGCCAAGGCCTTGGTTTCACATCCATGTGCCGCCTTGAGATCACCCCGCACCGTTATGGTGCCATTGGGCCCTGGAAGCTTCATACAATGATGGCTGTAGTGGTTTGCCGCCATGAACTTGATTAACGCCGAGTGTCCAAGAATGGCGTTGTAGGGGAGGTCTCCCTCGACTACCTCGAAGGTGATCAGTTCGGTGCGGAAGTTATCCGAGTCACCAAAGGTGACGGGGAAGACCACTTGCCCAAGGGGAGTGGTCGAACTTCCTGGAATGATCCCGAAGAACTGGACCGCTATATTTTGACCTTCGACTGGGGGATTTGCATCCGGTCGAGCGTGTTGGCCAAGAGTAGGTTAAGGGAACTGCCCCCGTCGATCATGACATGCGACCATGGTGTTGCTAATGGTCGGAGTCACAACCAGATCAGTCTTCAAGTCCTTGGACATACCTCAGGGAGCATCCTCCCACGAGAAAGTAATCATGGCCCCAGCCCACTTGTAGGGCTGGTCGACGGTCCTCCCGGTGGTAGCTTGATAAACGGTGCACACAGCATCCTTGATCTCACGCCGGGACTGGTACGCCGATGAGCCATCGAAGATGACATCAATCCGGCGATCACTCTGTTGGAACTCCAAGTCGAGGTCGTCTTGGTCTGTTCCGGCGTTGACCATATCAGGTTGCTCTCCTTTCAGGAGTGTGGGCATCTCTTCACGCCCATCATAGAAGGTGTCTAACCTGTTCTGCCAAGCCCTGCAGTTTCGCAGGTCGTGGCCTGGGGCCTGTGAAATAGGCAGAACTTTTCCTCATCATACCTGGGATGCCCTTTAGGACCCTAAAATCGGCTGTCGATTGGCTGGGACCCAGACCGACGATTCCCCTGCCGAGGTCGGTGCAACGCCTACTGAGGCCATGGCCGGTTTCGTTGAGGTTGAGGCCCTTCTTGGACCGGTTCTCGCACCTCCATGACTTCACGATGGCCGTTTGCCACGACGACCACTCGCGGCCGTCCGCTTCCATTCTTGCGATCCCTCTTCTGCTTCTTGGCAGTTGGGCCTGGGTCGGTGCTTTTGGCATTAGAGGGACTAGCCTCGCCCGAGTTGATACCAAGCATACCTTGATCGTAATCACGCTTCCAGCAAACCGCGTCGTCCACGTCCGCATATTGTTTCGCCATGCGAAACAGCTTGTTGACGGTGAGCCTCGTTGTAATCTCCAAGTCCTCGGTGAGGCGCCAGTCGCGGACGCCGAACTTGAAGGCCTTGATCACAGTCTCGTCGAAGATGCTCGAGATTAAGTTCCTCATGCGAATGAATTGCCGCACAAAGTCGCGGAGGGGCTTGTTCTTCCCCTGGATAACGCGATCCAAGTTCTTCTCCCTCCCAGGTCGCGCATAACAACTCTAAAAATTGGAGCGATGGGCGCTTTGTACCTGATGCTATGATCGGAAGGAAGCAGGCTTCTGGTTGAAGAGCCAGGTGCGCGCAGCTCCATCCAACACGGTCGGGAGATAGTTATCCATCACCGACTCGTCTCCCCTGGCCGCCGAAATTGCGATCGAATAGATTGAGAGAAACTCGTCGGGGTTCTTTGTCCCATTAAACCGCTCAATCAAGGCGGGCTTGAACCGGGCCGGCTAGTGTGTCAGGATCCAGAAAACAATTTTGACCCCAACACTGCTATTCGGGATGATCGACAAAATCAAAGCCACATCAAGAACCGCTAGAAATGAAGAAGTACAGCTAAATGAGATGAACAAGAGAAAACTAGGCTAGGAGAGACTACTTTTCTTTTCTGGCAGCAATGCTTTCCCCATTCGCCTTGCCAGTATATATATAGCCAAAGTGCTTTTGCTTACAGCAACAGTTCAGTAATTCAAAGTTTAATCAAGCAGTAAGAAGTAAACAGAAAAGATGAAAATGACTAGCTACAGCATTGTCGTTTTGTTTGGTATCTTCTCAGCCGTTCGATGCACAGTAAACAGCACTAGTAAAGCTCCACCGTAGATCGCCCTTTAAGTGAACAACGAAGCGTTATCCAGCCGCGCCAAACACTGCTCATCTTCCTCCTCCGAGACTCAGGTGCTGACATTACCCTGCCATGAAGAAAGCGCTAGTCCTTAGGCTTGAAATCTGGGAAGGTTGACTGAATGAATGAAACATCCTCCCAAGTAGCATCCCTTGTAGGTAAATTCATCCATTGAATCAGCCATTGAGCCACCACTTCTCCTTTCCTGGGCACAATCCTTCGGTTTAACACTGCTACTGGAGCGACTTTTACTCTGCCTTCAGCATCTACTAATGGCAAGCTTGGTAATGGAACAGCCTGGGCACCAAGATGTTTCTTCAGCTGGCTGACATGGAAAACCGGGTGTATAGTGGCTTCTGGAGGTAATTGAAGCTCATATGCTACTTCTCCAATTTTTCGAAGAACTCTGAAAGGACCATAAAATTTGGACCTCAGTTTAAGAGACCCTCTCTATCGATGATCGGGATCGCCTGACCGCAGAAATGTGGAGGGGTTAAAACGTATCAAGGACCCAGAAAGCGCTTCGGACAACAATGGTGTAGACGAAGGTCGGGTGAGGCGTCAACGAGCAGAAGACAGGAAATTATACTGGTTCGAGCCCCCACAAGGGTAATAGCCCTACGTCCAGTCTTCTCTGAGGACAGAGGAATTCACTAATTGTGAGTACGAAGAGTGTTTTACAGCTCGATCTTGAGCGCTATGTGTGTGGCTATTACTGGTATGTTCGTCCTTTGTACATGCGCCCTGCACTGCCTTATAATCACTCGAATGTTGCCTGTAACGGGCGGGAGAGATTCCCGGGGAAGTGGCTTCCGTGCGCATTGAAGGTGGGCTGCAACTGCCCCGAAAACGCCGCCCACTTCCGCCTTGACGCAGTCACTCGGATCTTAGTAACAGTCGAGTAAACGCACGCCCGAGTTTAGGTCAAGGTCGAGCAAGGATAAGGCCTCTCACCGCTCGAACTCGAGGTCACCCGGGGCCCAACAACACCCAGGTCGCGCGGGGCCCAACGACACCCAGGTCGTGGTCGAGGGCCCATGCTGGACTGCCCCGAGCCGGGTATCCTGTTGACCGTGCATTGACTCGGCAAGGGTTGCCCGATCCACGTCAGCTAGCCCCCGAGGCTCTAGGTCGAAGAGAGTACTTGAAACGACCTCGAGCCTCACATCACAGGCGTAGGGAACAAGCTTCTGCAGATCTCGACCCTTTGGCCGAGGTCAGGCGGAGACCACAAAGCAAAACCTCCGACCCCGACACCTAGCGACCTTTGAGCTTCGCGATGATGGTACGGATGTGAACGGCCGGCGGACACTTGGGATGCCTCGAGTCCGCAGCCCAGGCCTTAATTGCGCCCGTCAAATCGCGGCTGGTGCGCCTTTTGAGACACCGCAGACTGGATTCGGTAGTGATACGGTCTATAAACCCAAGGCCGCAGCAACCGCTGAGAAAACTCCCGATCTTGCGCTTTTTATCTTCCAGCCTCCTTTCCCGAGCAAGCTCCTCTCCCTCCCCTCGACCAAACCCGCCACGATCGCTATGGCCAAGCTAGGGAAGAGCACGTTGTCGCTGACGAGGATGAAGGAGCTCGAGACCTTGGGGCTGCTTGATCCATTCACGTGGCGGTTGCCGAAGCGTGAGATCGAAGTCAAGACCCTAGGGACGACGAGATCGCTGCGATCGAAAGCAAGATGCTCTTCGGTTCATGCGGACCGGAGAGCGAGTTTATCACGGCAGTCCTCTTCAGCTGCGAGATCGAACTCATCAACCTGGTGCCAAACTCTATTCTTCAGCTCTCCATCTTCTCCCACCTGTGCGAGGGATTCTTAGGAATTCTCCCCACCCCTCGCTCTTCTTTCGGTACTTCAGCCTCTTCCGCTCCGGGAAGGACCCCGTGGTCGGATGCCTCTACTTCCGACAGTGGGCAGGGCTCAAGTGGTCCCTCCCAAAGATCCAAACTCAGGACTCCCTCGGCCCATGGCCCGAGCGATGGTTCTACTTGAAGAAGGGGGAAGCTGGCACATTGGTGTACGAGGGAACCTCCATCACCGGGAAGAAGGAGACCCCAGAGGCGGAAGATCTCGAGGTCGACGAGGAGGCCATCGACGCAATACATGTCTGCGCCATGCGCGGCCTCACCGGGCAGGCGATCGCCAATGACTTCTTGCGGAATCAGGTGTCCCCCCTACAGAGGAGGATGCACCCGTTCTACGAGATCCAAGGGCGCGTCGACCCGACCCACAATGGTACATCCGGTAAGCCTTCTCGCCTCGAAGTTTTGTTTGGGCCCATCCCTCGATCTTCTTTTGATGGTCGTTTTCCCTTGCAGCGCCGAAGGAATCCTGGGTCGCCGCCAGGATGACCGAGATGTTCGGGAAGCTGGCGCATGACTATGTCATTGACGACCCTGTCACGAAGAACGTGCTCCGCCGAAAGGCCGAGGTAAGCCATCCCAACCAAGTACCCAACTCGAGCGACCATGAGGCCTTTCTTGAACTTTTGCATGCTCATAGGACCACCAAGAGCTGTTCGAGACAGCCAGGAGGATGCTCCCGCTGCCCGGCGGGGGCAAGAGCAAGAAGGGGAAGAAGAGGCCTCCCCCGGACGGAGCAAGCCGCCAGGAGGTGAAGAGACCCCACGTCGAGTGGGGTGACCGCGCCACGGTAAGAGTTCCCATGGCCAAGCCCCCGAGCTCGTGCTCGGGCCCAATCATCGCCTGACATGATCTCTTCGCAGCAGTAGAGCGCGGCGGCCGCTGCCAGGACCTCGAGCCCCCAGCCAGCCCAGGGCGCCCAAACCCGAGCCCCCTGGCCCGCCGCCGCGGATGATGCAGATCCGGCGCAGGCCCAGAGGCCCCAGGCCGACGGAGCGCGAAGCGAGTGCCTCGCAGTCCGGGCAACAAGACTCTGGCCGCCCTCAACAAGACGAAGGTCGACGACCCACGTAAGCTCTTGGCTTCTCAGTTCGCTTTGCCCCCTTCGCGTTTTTCGGGCTTAACGTCTGTTATTGATCGCAGACCTTGAGCGCCCACGCTCGAGACTTGCCCGTTTTGACGATGGCTATTGTCCAGGGCGAGTCCGAGTCCGAGGAGGAGGACTCCTTCGTGTTGTCTCGAGCCGCCGACTTCTTCCCACGGGCCTAGTCGGCGAAGTTCGCACTTCTTTCGATCCTCGAGCGGGCCCTAGTCGGCGAGTTATTGATCGCAGACCTTGAGCGCCCACGCTCGAGACTTGCCCGTTTTGACGATGGCTGTTGTCCAGGGCGAGTCCGAGTCCGAGGAGGAGGACTCCTTCGTGTTGGCTCCGCGCCACCCCACGAGCGGTAGCGCACTTCTTACAGATCCCGAGCCGGGCCCTAGTCGGCGAGTTCTACCAAGGCGCGCACTTCTTCTGGATCCCCGAGCGGGCCCTAGTCGGCGAGTTATTGATCGCAGACCTTGAGCGCCCACGCTCGAGACTTGCCCGTTTTGACGATGGCTGTTGTCCAGGGCGAGTCCGAGTCCGAGGAGGAGGACTCCTTCGTGTTGGCTCCGCGCCGCCCCACGAGCCGGGCGCGCACTTCTTCTGGATCCCCGAGCCGGGCCCTAGTCGGCGAGTTCTACCAAGGGATCGACGACTCATCCGAGGATATCAAGCCCGCAACCAGCGAGGACTTCGACACCGGCAAGGCCCACGACCCAGCCGCCGTTGCTGATCCTCCCGAGGTCGCCGTGGGGGAAGGCACCCAAAGCACCATGGTCGCACCCGCGGCGACGCCCCAGGCTCTCCCGACCACGGCCGTTCCTGGCGCCGAGGTCGTGGCACCTCCGGCCACCGAAGACGGTCATGCTGCAGAAGCTCCGCAGACCTGCCCACCTGCGGCCGCGTCGGGCTCTGAGGACGTAGCATCTCAGGCCACGGACGTTGATAGCGTCGCGGGAGATCGTGTTGTGGATCCGACCGCTGCTCCCTCGATCCCGGAGGCGAGCGGGGCCCCGACCATGGAGGTCGGGACCAACATTGCTACCGCGCCCTCCCCCGCCGGCGAGTTGAACCCACCGGAGGGGGCGGCGGAACGCCAGGACGCCACTGGCGCGGAGGCGGTAGCCGAGGTCTTGGCCCAAGCGCGCCGGCGGTAGCCGAGGTCGGCCTCGCCTCAGGCGCAACGGGCGACGAGGAGGAGGAGATCTCCCGCGAATGCATCAATGAGCGTGAAGAGTTCACCCGCGCACGCCTTGAGGACCGTCTTCGCGAGGTAAGGGCCCCTCCGCGCACCTTGTAGTATGTTGGCATGATTTCCCCATTTCTTTTTTCATCTCGGGCCACTCTTCCTGTCGTGAAGGCGTCCGACAACATCTCCCAAGGGTTGCAAGGCCTTCGAGAGCACGCCGATGTGCTGAAGAGCCTCCTGGACATGGTTGAGGCGCGGGAGGTGGCGCCTGTGCTCATTAGGACCATCGAGGTCGGCGGGGAGGAGCTCGGCGTAAAACCCTGAGCTCGGCGACCTGCGCTGGGCGATGAGGGCGCAGGAGGTAGCTCATGCGACCGAGCTTGAACAGGCTAGGACCTCCGAGCGCGAGCACGGCTTTAAGGCCGTGGAGCAAGAGCGCGCGCGGTCGGCCAAGGCGCTCGAGGCCGAGCAGGCCAAGGTCGAAGTGCTGGAGAAGGTTGCTGCGGATCAGACATCTTCCCTGTCAAAGGCCTCCCCTGAGTTCGAGGCCAAGATCCTGGAGCTTGAGGCGAAACTTGAGCACGCTAGCAAGGCGCTCGAGGCCGAGCAGGCCATGGTCGAGGCGCTAGAGAAGGCCGCAGCAGAGCAGGCATCCTCTTCGACGAAGGCGTCCCCCGAACTCGAGGCCAGGATCCTGGAGCTTGAAGAGAAGCATGGGCGCGCCAGCAAAGCGGCGAGGAGCGCCCTGGCCCAACTTCAAGATGAACGGCGCCGAGCTGCGGATGCCTCCAAAGAAGCCCTCCAGCGCTAGAGCGAGCTTTCGTCCCTGAGGGCCAGGGTCAACGAGCTCGAGCAAGAGAAGCTCGCTAGTGAAATGGCTGACCTGTAAATAAGGCTAAATTTTTGTAAGCAACACTCTTTGTAAAAACAAAGAGCCTTACCGTAAGACTAGCTTAATGTCTTGTTTGGTTCGATCAGAAAACTCTCCTCCAACGTGCATTCAGCTATTTCTTGGTCGTGATGTATCCCATCTAGCCCCCGTTGGGTTCAAGGCCGAACAACGCCGGCCTTGGGCGCAAGATAAAATCCATCGAAGACCAAGTCGAGAAAAGATCGAAAAGGAGCATAACATGGTGCATACGAGGAAAAACTTGGATTCGGAGCGGCGCCGAGCCAAGACAATGGTTTGCATCTGCTGTTAGGTGCAGTGGGGCTTAGCCCAAACCTAGACACAGGGGGAGTGCTGATGCGAAGAGGTTCGGCTTACATGTAACTCGACCACTGGGGGTGAAAAGCAAGCCCCCAAGACCTGGACCAAGAGCAGGTACAGCTGCCCGTAGGTCGGGCTCAATTGAAATCAATACGAAAAGATAGGAAAAAAGATACACCTAGGCCAAGCATGACAATTGAACAAGAGCTTTATTAAAATTCAGGGTAAAAAGATTTACACATAGAATTTACGAAGCTGGTCTATGTTCCACTAACTAGAGAGCTCTCTGCCATCGGGCATCGCTAGCCGGTAAGCCCCCGTGCGATCTGTTGAAACGACTCTATAGGGGCCCTCCCACCGTGGGGATAGCTTGTTGGTGTTGGACGGTGCCTGAATCCGTCTTAGGGCTAAGTCCCCAACAAGGAGCTCCCTAGGTCGTACCGACCTAGACGCATGTATGCAAAGAATTTGCAGGTAGTGCGCCGATCGTAGCAGTGCACGGCATCTTACTTCTTCCGCCAGGGTAAAGTTAAGAGACCGTTCTTGTTCGAAGTCGACCTAATCGACCAAGCTGACCCTGGCAGAGCCCAGTGTGACCTCAGAGGCAGCGGGGCGGCCGATCTGGGAACACAAGCGAAAGGGTGTGGACCTGTTGCTGTTCGGTGGTCGTGGTATGAAGAGACCATAAGACGGTGGGAAGCTCATCCACCCAGGTCTAGCCATGTCATTCGAGCTCATCTGACACTCGCTTCTTGACGCCTTGAACGATTTGTCCGTTGGCGCGCTCCACTGCTCCATTGCTCTGCAGGTGGGCCACCGAGGCATAGCATACCTTGGTGCCTATGTCTTCGCAGTACTCCTGGAACAGTTCACTGGTAAACTGAGTTCCATTATCAGTAATGATTCTGCACGGGACCCCATACCTGGTCACCACGAACAAACGGAAGAATTTGACCGCCGCGCGAGCCGTGATGGTCGATACGGGTTCAGCCTCGACCCACTTGGTGAAGGTATCGATGGCCACAAACAGAAATTTCTTCCCCCTATTGCTTGCGGAAAGGGGCCGAGGATGTCCAGCCCCCAAGTCGAGAATGGCCACCTTGGCGGATGGTGCAGGTCGAGGCGAGGTGATCGTCTTCCGAGCATGAAACTGATAAGCTCGATAGGTGCGAACAATGTTGCGCGCGTCTTGAAGTGCCGTGGGACAGTAGAATCCCATGCGGAAAGCCTTCCCGACCATGGTCCTGAAAGAAGAGTGTGCCCCGCATAGGCTGGAGTGAATGTCATGTAGCAGGTGCTTACCTTCCTCTACCGTGACACACTTCGTTAGGATTCCGGAAAAATTTCGACGATAAAGCTTGCCGTCCACGAGCTTATAGGAGCTCGCCCGGCGCTTGATCCTGCTTCTTTCCGCTGGTTCGGCCGGAAGCTCACCCGTTGCCAGAAAAGCGGTGGATTGGTTCGGCCCAGGATGGGGCGCCTTCGATGAAGGCGACTGAGGGCCCTTGGTCGGAAATGGAGGGAGACGCCAGGGTTTCCAATATCACATCGGGAGGGACCTCGTCATCAGACGACCCGAGCTTGGAGAGGAGATCTGCATCGGAGTTGTCCTTCCGAGCCACATATACGATCTCCAGGTTCCGGAACCATTTCTCCATCTTGCGAGCCTCGGTGAGGTACTTGGCCATTGAGTCCTCCGAGCATTGATACTCCTTGTTGGCGGTTGACGGCATTTTGAGAGTCACCCCGTACTATCAACCGACACACTCCCAGGGCCTTGCAGGCCCGCAAGCCCGCCAAGAGAGCCTCGTATTCTGCAACGTTGTTAGTCGCTGGAAATCCAAAGCGAACCACATACCTCAGTCGATCGCCGCGCGGAGTAATGATGAGAATCCCAGCCCCCGAGCGCTTGAAAGACCTCGAGCCGTCGAAGTACATGATCCAGGGCCTTTCTTCCCCGACCTCGGGCTCAGGAGCGGGAGGCACTGTTTGCTCGACCACGAAGTCGGCGAGCACCTGCGACTTGATAGCCGTGCGCGCCACGACCCGGACATCGAACGCTGCCAGCTCCATGGCCCACTTGGCGATGCGACCTTCAACGTCTGGATTCCTCAAAATGTCCCCGAGCGGGAAGCTACTCAAGACAACCACCGAGTGCGCCTGGAAATAATGCCGGAGCTTGCGCGAAGCCATGAGAAGGGCGTACAAAACTCTGGACTGCGGTAGCGCCTTCAGCCGTGTAGGACTTGGCGTAGTAGATCGGGTCTTCGCTGCAAGCATCCCTCGGCCACCAGGCAAAGAGCGACAACTGGGCGGTAGCTGCAAGGTAGAGCAGCAGTTGCTCGCCCGGGCGGGGAGTTGTGAGCAAAGGTGGGCTCGAGAGGTACGCCTTCAAGTCATCGAATGACCGCTGCGCCTCGGGAGTCTATTCGAAGGTTCCTTGCTTGCGCAGGGCCCTGAAGAATGGCAACCCACGCTCACCGAGCCTTGAAATGAACCGGCTAAGAGCGGCCATACGGCCGGTGAGGCATTGTACCTGTTTCACCGAGGTCGGGGGCGCCATCTTCTCAATTGCCTCTATCTTCTCCGGGTTTGGGCCGACCCCTGAGCCCCCGATCATGTAGCCGAGCACTTTCCCTGAAGCCGCACCAAACACACACTTCTCCGGGTTGAGCTTGATGTTGTGCTTGTTCAGGCTGGCGAAGGTTTCTCCAAGGTCTCGAACGTAGTCGCTCTCAGAAGAGCTTTTGACGATGATGTCATCCACGTAGACCTCGAGGTTGCGGCCAATCTGGGGCTCAAACGTCTTGGTCATCAGGCGTTGGAAGGTCGCGCCGGTGTTGCGGAGACCAAACGACATGGTCGTGTAGCAGTAAGTCCCGAACGGCGTGATGAATGATTTCTTGCTCTCATCTTCAACCGCCAGCTTGATCTGGTGGTATCCCGAGTAAGCGTCCAGGAAGCTTAACATCCTGGCATTCGCGGTGGAGTCGACGATCTGGTCGATGCGCGGGAGTCGGAAGTTGTCCTTCGGGCACGCCGAATTTAAACCCGTATGGTCCACGCAAATTCTCCACTTTCCGCCCTTCTTCTGGACGATGACCGGGTTAGCCAACCACTCGGAGTAGTCGATCTCCCGGATGAACCCGGCCTTCAGGAGCTTGTCAAGGTTTTCTCTAATGATGGCGACCTTCTCTGGTGAGAAACGCCTCAACTTTTGGCGCACAGGCCGGCAGTCGGGTCTCACTTGGAGCTTGTGCTCGACCACCTCCCTCGGGACACCTGGCATGTCAGCCGGCTCCCAAGCAAATATACCTTTGTTGGCGCGGAGGAAGGTGACGAGCTCGAGTTCCTATTTGGAACTCAACTCGGCCGAGATGTGGACACACCTATATGAATCCCCCTCCTCGAGCGGTACGGCCTTTGTAGCCCCACCGGGCTGGATGATCGCCTTCTGACGTGCGACCTTTGTGGTCGCTGCGGGGCCCTACTAAGGCAACATGCCGGTGAGGGCCAGAGCTTGAGTCTCGCAACCGTGCGCCGCCTTGAGGTCGCCGCGCACGGTAATGATGCCGCCTGGTCCTGGGAGGTTCATGCAATGGTGGCCATAGTGATTGGCTACCATAAACTTGACCAGAGCTGGGCGCTCGAGGATGGCGTTGTAAGGGAGATCCCCCTCGACCACCTCAAAGGTAACCAGCTCGGTGCGGAAATTGTCCGAGGCACCAAATGTGACGGGTAAAACCACCTGTCCCAAAGGGGTGGTCGAGCTTCCCGGCACAATCCCGAAGAAAGGGATCGCGATATTCTTGACCTACGACTGGGGGATCTGCATCCAGTCCAGCGCGCTAGCTAGTAGCAAGTTGAGGGAACTACCCCCATCGACCATAACCCTTGGAAACCACGGTATTACTTATGGTCGGGTCACATTCAAAGCGGTCTTGAAATCTCTGGACATACCTTGGGGGGCATCCTCCGACGTGAAGGTGATCGTCGCCTCGGCCCACTTGCAGGGCTGGTCCACGGATGTCCCGGCGGTGGCCTGGTAGACCACACGCGCCGCTTCCATTATCTCGCGCCGAGACTGGAACGCCGACGAGCCGCCAAAGATGACATCGATCCGGCGGTCACCTTGCTGGAAGTCCAGGTCGAGGTCGGCCTGGTCTTCACCAGTGTTTACCCTTTCGGGCTCATCTCCTTCCTTCGGGAGCGTGGGCATCTCTCCACGCCCGTCGTAGAAAACGTCGAGCTTGGCCTGCCAGGCCTTGCAGCTCCGCAGGTCGTGACCCGGAGTCCTGTGAAACAGGCAAAATTTACCTTTATCGAACCGAGACCGCCCCTTAGAGCCATGTGGGCGGCCTTCAGCCTGTCGCGACCCAGACCGGCGGTCACCCTGCCGAGGTCGGCGCTGCGCCTGCTGGGGTCGGTGTTGGTTTTGCTGAGCCAAGTCCCGCACTTCCATAACCTCGCGGCGACCGTCTGCCGAGACAGTTACCTAGGGCCGACCACCATCACGCTTGCGGTCCCTCTTCCGCTTCTTGGCCGCCGAGCCCTGGTCGGTACTCTTGACGCCCGAAGGGCCTGCCTCGCCCGAGTTGACGCCGAGCTTGCTTTGGTCATAATCACGCTTCCAGTGTACCGCGTCATCCGCGTCCGCGTAGCGCTTCGCCATGCGAAAGAGCTTGTCGACGGTAAGCTTCGTCGTGATCTCCAGGTCTTCAGTGAGGCGTCGATCGCGGACACCGAACATGAAGGCCTTGATTACCGCCTCATCGGACACACTAGGAATCAGATTCCTAGTGCGAATGAACCGCCGCACAAAGTCGCGGAGTGGTTCCCCCTTTCCCTGAATCACCCAGTCCAGGTCCTTCTCCCTTCCAGGCCGCTCGTAGCAGCTTTGGAAATTTGAGCGGAGGGCGCTCTGGATTTGGCGCCACGAGCGGAAAGTACCTGGTTTTTGGTTGAAGAGCCAGGTGCGGGCAGCACCATCCAAGACGGTAGGGAGGTAGTTGGCCATCACGTACTCGTCACCTCCCGCGGCTAGGATGGTAGTGGTGTAGATCGAGAGGAATTCGTCTGGGTTTTTCGTCCTGTCGAACCGCTCGATCAAAGCGGGCTTAAAACGAGCCGGCCACCGCACCCGACGAAGGCCGTCGGAGTACGCCGCGCAACCGTATGCCAGGACGGGGGCGCGCCTGGGAAGATTTTCCCTGCTGTTGGAGTCAGACTCTTGATCACTTTGGCGTCCCGCCCTACGACCTCGATAGTCGCGACGATAGGCCCGGGCATCACCTCGAAGGTATCGCAGACGCTCCTGGACCCGCCGACGCCTTGGCGGTACATCGGGGGAAAGGCCTGAAGTCCCACTACCGGAGTGAAAATCATCGTACGCGGGACGCCGCCGTACGCCGTCCGGAATCGAACTCGGGGAACGACGGCGAGGCGGTGTACGGGAAAGGCTCCGAGATTACCGACGCGTGGGAGTCCGGCGAGAATGCTGGCGCCTGCGCGAGGAGCTGCCGTCACTCCTCAATAACCGGGACCCAGCAGGGGGGTCCTGGCGCTGCGACGGCACAACTTCGTTTGCCGCCTTGTCGAGCTCATCTGCGAGAGCTCGGCCGAAAAGACCCGCCGTCGAGCGTGCGGGATCAGACATGACCCGTGCAATCACACGGAGGCGTTCGCCCGAATGCGGGACTCTGGGGCGTCCTGAGGACGTCCCAATCTTCTCGAGCCCCTCTCGAAGAAGCGGTCACGGCCTGGTTGATGGCGACCTGGGCCATCCAGTGAGCATCTTCAGGGGTCTTCGGACTGCAGTCCTCCCCCACAACGTCCACATTTTGGCTGGCAGCCATGAGCACGAACCGGTTTCGCAGTTACAGGGAGGGGGAGAACAGGGACGTGGAACTTCCATGCTCGGGAGCTGTGTTCGACCCTGATCTTGCGGAATATGCTGTAGAGGACGCCATTCCTTGGAAACCTGTGATTACCTTTGTTTGAACGAAGCTTTCGAGCCCCACGGTGGGTGCCAGCTGTCGACGATCGGGATCGCCTGACCGCAGAAATGTGGAGGGGTTAAAACGTATGAAGGACCCAGAAAGCGCTTCGGACAATAATGGCGTGAAGCGAAGGTCGGGTGGCGCCAACGAAGCGAAGATGTGAAATTATCTATGGTTCTAGCCCCCACAAGGGTAATAGCCCTACGTCCAGTCTTCTCTGAGGACAGAGGAATTCACTAATTGTGAGTACGAAGAGTGTTTGACAGCTCGAGCTTGAGCGCTATGTGTGTGGCTATTACTGGTATGTTCGTCCTTTGTACATGCACCCTGCACTGCCTTATAATCACTCGAATGTTGCCTGTAACGGGCTGGAGAGATTCCTGGGGAAGTGTCTTCCGTGCGCATTGAACGTGGGCTGCAACTGCCCCGGAAACGCCGCCCACTTCCGCCTTGACGCAGTCACTCGGATCTTAGTAACCATCGAGTAAACGCATGCCCGGGTTCAGGTTGAGGTCGAGTGGGGATAAGGCCTCTCACCGCTCGAACTCGAGGTCACCCGAGGCCCAACAACACCCAGTCGCGGGGCCCAGCGACGCATACGGTGGTGGTCGAGGCCCATCTTTGGATCGCCGGCGGGTATCTGTTGATCGTGCATTGACTCGGCAAGGGTTGCCCGATCCACGTCACTCTCAATCCAAATGCATTTTGGCGATACGGTTGCATTTTAAGATACACCATGTCCCCCACTTTGAACTTCCTTTCGGTTCTTTGCTTATCGGCGTAGTATTTGATTCTGTGTTGAGCAGACAACAAATTTTCTCTTAATTGCCTTAACATTTCTTCCCTTTCCTCTACTGTAACTCGAGCTTCCTCAGATACATTGCAGGGAATAGCAAGCTCTGCCACTTGATGTGGATGATAACCATATAAAGCTTGAAAAGGTGTGACTTTCAAAGAAGTGTGATATGTAGTGTTGTACCACCACTCAGACAATGTCAGCCATGTTAACCATTTATTAGGTTCCATGAAAACCATACTTCTTAAGTAAGACTCCAAGCACTGATTTACTCTTTCCGTTTGCCCGTCCGTTTGCGGGTGGTATGATGTGCTGAACTGCAAAGAGACTTTGAGGATTTCAAAGATTTCCTTGAATAATCTGCTAGTAAATACCTGATCTCTATCTGTCACAATAGCAATGGGTAAGCCATGTAGTTTGAACACATTGTCCATGAAAACTTGCACTACTTGAGGCACTGTGTATGGGTGTTTCAATGCCATGAAGTGCGCATACTTTGTAAAGCAATCCACCACGACCAGTATAACATCTTTGCCACCTGATTTGGGTAAACCCTCAATGAAATCCATAGAGATATGTGTCCATGCCATTTCCGGCACTTCCAATGGATTCAAAAGCCCGGGAATATGGCTATGTTCAGATTTGGTAATTTGGCAAACCGGACATTCCTTCACAAAGAACTCAACATTTCTCTTCATATGGGGCCAATAAAATAATTTTTTCAGCCTGTGATAGGTTGCTCTAATCCCCTAGTGACCATCAAATGCCGATTGGTGAAAAGACTACAGCAGCTTCAATCTATAATTCTTGTTGATCCCCCACATATATTCTACCCTTGTATTTCAAAATGCCAGCTTCCATCTTGTACTTGCTGTTGGAATCGGTTTGTTCTTGCAGTTCAGCCAGAATTCGGCCCACTTTTTCATCCCCCACATAGCTACTCTTCACATCTTCAACCCATTCTGGGATTACACAAGTAACAGCCATGCACATGTTCGACTCTTCAGCATGCTGATCCTTTTGGAAAGAGCATCCGCCACCAGATTTTCTTTCCCCTTTTTGTATTCTATTTGGTAATCAAATTCCAGGAGTTTTAACAACAGTTTATGTTGGATGCCCTCTACCAATCTCTGAGTAGCAATGTATTTGAGACTCCTGTGATATGTCCTAATGATCACCTTGTTACCTAGCAAATAATGTCGCCATTTTTTTAATGCCTCCAGAATAGCCATTGCTTCTTTATCGTAAATTGACTTGCTTAGCGCTCTTGGTCCCAATGCTTTGCTGAAGTAAGCAATGGGCCTCCCAACTTGCATCAAGACCGCCCCAAGACCAGTGCCACTAGCATATGTCTCCAGATGGAATGGTTCATTGAAATTGGGTAATGCCAACACGGGACAAGTAGTCATGATGGTTTTCAATTTGTCAAATGCTGCTATTTGTTCTGACCCCCATTGGAATTGGTTCTTCTTTAGCATGTCAAACAACGGTCTGCAGATTTGGCTATACCCCTTGACAAATTTCCGGTAATAACCCGTCAAACCCAAAAATCCTCTCAATTTGGTGAGATTATTCGGCTTTGGCCAGTTGGCAACATCCTGAATCTTTTTAGGATCCGTTGCTACCCCTTCTGGACTAATGATGTGTCCCAAGTATTCAATGGTATTCACAGCAAAGGTGCATTTACTCATCTTAGCCACTAATTGGTTATCCCTCAAAGCTTGTAAAACAACATTCAAATGCTCAAGATGCTCTACCAAAGTTTTACTGTATACTAAGATATCATCAAAAAAGACTAACACAAATTTCCTCATGAACTTAACAAACACTTGGTTCATTAAAGCTTGGAAGATGGGAGCTAGGAGCATTACACAACTCAAAAGGCATGACAGTATATTCATAATGGCCTAAATGAGTACGAAAAGCAGTTTTTGGAATATCACCTTCATGCATTCTGATTTGATGGTATCCAGATCTTAAGTCCAATTTGGAGAAGACAGTGGCACCATATAGCTCATCCAACAAATCATCAATAACCAGCATTGGGAACTTGTTCTTTATGGTTGTTGCATTTAATTGGCGGAAATCAACACACATCCTCCATGCTCCATCCTTCTTCCTAACCATAACCACTGGCGATGAATAGGGGCTCCTGCTGGGTCTGATTTCTCCCTTCAACAACATGTTTTTGATTATCTCTTCCAATGAGTCTCTTTGGTAATGAGGTATTCTATAGGGCCTGAGGTTGGGAGGACTTGCACCCTCCTTCAGATGAATGCAGTGATCACAATCTCTCTTAGGAGGAAGACCTTCCCTTTCTGCAAATACATCTTCAAACTTGTGAAGAATTTCCCTGACTTCTGAAGGTATCTTCTGAGTATGATTATGTGATTCTACTTCCATCAAGTTAATGTGTATGAAAAGCCCCATGGTTTGTTTTTGAATCACTTTTTGTAGCTGTCCAGCATGTATACTATGGTTGACACTTGGGTGTGCGTAGTCAGGGATTTGAACCCATTTCCCATCCTTCCTGATGGTGATATTTTTTTCTTTAAGATCCAAAGTAACTGGACTATGTTCATAAATCCAGTCTGCCCCCAAAATAATGTCATAGTTCACTAGCTTGAGCTGCTTGAAAGTAGTGGTAAACTTCAAATCCTGAATAGTATACTGAAATTCAGCAATTTGAGCATCTGATCGCAGCTCTCCTCCCCCTGCCACCTTAACCTTCTTGCTTGGGATCGCATTGAAATCATATCCATTCCGAACTGCATGCTCACAATCCATAAATGAGTGGGTGCTCCCACTATCAACCAATGCCACAGATTTTTTATGACCCACCTGAATGATCAAAGAAAAAGTCACAGGACCTGTGATCCCTTGGACGGCATGAATGGATAAGTGCATCAATTGTTCTTCCTCCTCGATTGGCTGCTTGTGAAGGACTCCAGAGCTGTCGGTACCCAGACTCACCAGAGCCTCGGCTTCAACTTCATTTTCTGCATCATCTTCCCTTGTACAGAATGCAATGTAATGCTTTCTTCACTTTGCATTCAGATTGTGAGACGGTGTCCAAGGCTCACCACAATGCCGGCATGTTCGATGTTTTCTTTCAAATCTTTGCTGTTTGGCTTCATCTTTCTGGTCTTTATTAGGTGCATCTTCACATTAACTTGTTGGTTCTTCATTTTGTAGCCACTTGTTCCATGACTCGCTTCTGGCTAATGATGCCTTCTCACATAATTTAGCATACCTGTCGCCTCTAATAACCCCTTGGGTTGATGACGGCTCACCTCATACTTGATTTCTTCTTTTAATCCTCCAATGAAGCATTTCAGTAAGTAAGTTTCTTGCAAATAGGGATGATCCCTTTTAACCAACTCCACACATCTTTCAAAGTAATCAATATACTTCTCCACAGTGCTCAAGTGCTTGATATTTTGCAACCTTTCTACTGCCTCATGTGCACTCCCATCAGAGAATCAGTCGCACAAAATAGCACTAAACTGAAGCCAATTTAAGGAATGCCAAGGTATCCCAATTCCTTTAAACCAGGTCTGAGCCCTTCCTGTAAGATGCCCAGCTGCCAAATTAACCCATTGTTCTACAGGAGTTCCAGCCATCTCATAGAATTTCTCACACTGTTCTATCCATCCAATTGGGTTTTCTCCATTAAATAAGGTTAGTTCAAGTTTTGGCCCCTTAATGACCGCCTCCACATACTGATGAGGGCTATTACTGTGGCTCGGGTATGTATTCCTTTGTGTGTCCATTAATTGAACTCCAGGAAAGTGATTAAAAGTTGCCGGTACTTCACTAGGATATGCTGTTCCCACTCCCATATTCTGATTCAGAATTGGATGCTGATACTTAGGTGAGGGTAACTGGTAAGTAGGTATGCCCGCTCTTAATTGCTGATACACATTAGTACTAGGTCCCAGTGGTGGTGTTACTCGGGCCCCATGAACCCCTAAGTTTGCCTGTGCTGAAGTACTGATTGCTGCCGAAAAGACTGGGATGGGGTTGCTACTACTCACTTGATTTTCAGTCAAATACATTTGGGTTGAATGCAAGAAGGTACAGCAGAGACCATCACCTGGGGGTTCAGCCGATTCTACCCCGATGTAGCCAGCTCTTCCATCTCGGATGTTCTACTAACAAGATCTTTTGACTCCTCCGCAGGGGACGGCAATTTGATCAGGAATGCTTTGATTTCGGCGACATCCATCTTTAGGGTTTCCAGATCGGCTAACCTTTCCTTGATCTTCTCTATCTCCACTCTGTTGCTCTTGATGGTAGCTTCCTCAACCATTTCACCTGAAGATGATGTTCCCGCTGACATACTGATCCAGCCAATAAAATGCGATCAAGGGATTTTACGGTGTTCCCAACCTCAGATCAGCCTTCCTTCCCCAGAATCACCAGCTCTGATACCAATAATGTCAGGATCCAAAAAACAATTTCGACCCCAACAATGCTATTCAGGACGATCGACAAAATCAAAGCCACATCAAGAACCGCTAGAAATGGAGAAGTACAGCTAAACGAGATGAACAAGAGAAAACTACGCTAGGAGAGACTACTTTTCTTTTCTGGCAGCAATGCTTTCCCCATTCGCCTTGCCAGTATATATATAGCCAAAGTGCTTTTGCTTACAGCAACAGTTCAGTAATTCAAAGTTTAACCAAGCAGTAAGAAGTAAACAGAAAAGATGAAAATGACTAGCTACAGCATTGTTGTTTTGTTTGGTATCTTCTCAGCCGTTCGATGCACAGTAAACAACACTAGTAAAGCTCCACCGTAGATCGCCCTTTAAGTGAACAACGAAGCTTTATCCAGCCGCGCCAAACACTGCTAATCTTCCTCTTCCGAGACTCAGGTGTTGACACAGTGCACCTGACGAAGGTCGTCAGAGTATGCTGAGCAGCCATAGGCTGGTACAGCGCCACGTCGAGGAAGGTGGTCGCTGCTACTGGATCCAGAGTCGCAGTCGCCCCGGCAACTAGATCTACGACCACACTGATCGTGGCGATGGGCGCGAGCTTCGCTCGGGAGGTACCGCAGGTGTTCATGAACCCTGCAACACCTTGGCAGGATGTTTGGGGAAAGATCTCCTGACATGTTGCTACTGGAATGGGAGCTGCTGTAGCTCTGCTATCGCTAAACATCATCCGGGGTCGCGTTCAGGGTGTGGTGATGTGGAGGAGTCCGGGACAAGTCCCGGGACCGCTGGTGCGAAGGCGACCGGCGGGGGTGCCGACGCCTGCGCGAGGAGCTGTCGTCACTCATCAGGGACCAAGACCTAGAGTGGCGGATTTAGTGCTACGAAGGTATGACTTCAATAGAAGCTTTGTCGAGCTCATCAGCGAGAGCTCAGCCAAAAAGACCTGACTTCTCCCGAGCGGGATCGGTCATAACCCGGGTGATAGCACGGAGGCGCTCGCCCGACCGAGGGAGCTTGGATCGTCCAGAGGAAGCCCCAACGTTCTCACGCTCCTCTCGCTGGAGGGTGGTTATGGCCTGATTGATAGCAACTTGCGCCATTCGGCGAGCATCTTCAGGAGTCTTTGGACTGCGTTCGCCCGCCTCCACGCTTGTGTCATGGCTAGCAGCCATGAAGACAAACTGATCATGCGGCGGCGGTGAGGGCGAAAACAGGGACGTGGAACTACCATACTCAGGAACTACATTCGAGCCCAAACTCACGAATGTTCTGCAGTGATGAACGCCATGTCTCGAGGTTTTGAAGTTCCTTCAAATGAGTGAAACTTTCGGGCCCCACGGTGGGCGCCAGCTGTTGACGATCGGAATCACCGGACCGCAAAAGTGTATGGGGTTGTTCGTGTGTACGGGACCCGGAATCGACTTCACTCACCGAAGGGTTAGTCTTGTTGTTCTGAAGGTCGGAGGAAAAAGACAGAGAGCGAGACACCAAGAATTATACTGGTTCGAGCCCTTGTGATAGATAATAGCTCTACTCCAATCTTGCCCAGAGGTGGATAATTTCACTATGTTTGAGTACAAGGAGGTGTTTTCTAGCTCGAGCTTCTGAGGCTTGAGTATCTGTGTGTGTGCCCTGTCTTGTGATGCGATACTCGAGTACGCTCGTCCCAGGGGGTTTTATGCCCCTCTAAGCCGTTACTGGAAACGTCTGGGAGAGAGAGTAGCTTCGTGCGGGAGAGATTCCTGGGGGAGTGGCTTCATGCGCACTGAAGGTGGGCCGTAACTGTCCCAAATTTGCTGCCCACATCTGGCTTAACTCCACCACCGGTTGAATGCACGACTTGGATCCCGAGCTTGACCCCTCCGAGCGGTGATTCCTTACCCCCTAGCTCGAGGTCGTAAGGGAGCCACGTGGTCCACGTTGTGGTCAAAGGCTTCACAGCTCGAGCTCGAGCTAGGGGCTTGTTGACTATCCGTTGACCAGGCAGGGATTTCCCAGTCCCTGACAGCCCATATATAGAGATAGACTCAAACTAAAAATGGTTACGAATATCTTTTCTCATAACATACTCCACGACAACTCTCGATTTTCTTCCCTCTTTATTACGTACCACACACAGTGACTTCACTCTCAGATTCCACTTTTATGCAATTTCATATGCAGATTGGAGCAATCTGGGCACCGGGTGAACCATCAATGGGACGGCCCGCTGCAGCAGGAGGGTAAAGGCCTCCTCCATGTTCAACATGTCTGGCGTCTGGCCCGCCGGCAACTCCCAATCGAACGTGTGCACCAGGGTGGCGGTTGTTACGGTAACCATCCGCAGGCCCCAACCGAGGCCCGCGCATATCCTCCGGCCCGCACCAAATGGTATGAGACTGAAGTCGCTCCCTTTGACATCGACATCTGCATGCGACCCACCAGGGAGGAACCGGGCGGGCCGGAACTCTAGCGGGTCGGGCCACAGGGCTGGGTCACGGGCTATCCCCCACACGTTGACCAGCAACTCGGTGCCCTTGGGGATGCGGCAGCCCGCGACCTCGCACTCCTCGGAGGCCATGCGGGGAAGCGAGAGTGGCGTTGATGGGTGCAAACGGAACGCCTCCTTGATGACCGCGTTGAAGAACGTGAGGCGCGGTAGGTCGGACTCCAAGACGAGCCTGTCGCGGCCCACGACGACATCCAGCTCCTCCTGGGCCTGCTTCAGGAGTTCCGGGTGCCGGATCAGCTCGGCCACCGCCCACTCCACTATGGTTGATGTTGTGTCCGTGCCGGCCACAAACAAATTCTGCAGAGTTAACAAAGTAGAGAAAAAGAGATTAAAATGATATAAATGATATGCCACATCTGCTCGACATATCCAGGGATAACTCCATCAAATTAGTGGCTTTAACTTTTCTTGAATATTACATGCTTAAATAAGCAGTTATTTAGTTATATCGGCTCATTGCCAAACGATTAAACTATGAAAGCAGAACTAAAGAAAATGAGTTGTAAGCAACAGGCCTTTTGCGCTCTTCAAAAAAAAAAGATTACAAGCAGAGGATGCCAGAAACATCGGGGAGTTTTGTTTGATGTTTAAAGATGCTTTGCGTATGCTGAAAAAAAAGAATGCAAATTTACGTGTGCGAAAACTAACAACAACAACAACAACAACATTTAATTAACCTACCAGAATAAGCGCCTTGATGTCCGTGTCAGTGATCTTGTCCTCCCCGCCCGCGAGAGGCCGCTCCGCCTGCATCATTGCAAGCAGCAAGCCCAGCAAGTCCTTACCTTCCTCGCTGGCCGGTTTAATCCCGGCCCTCCTCTCGCCAATGATTGCGTTCATCATGTCGTCGTACCGGCGGTGCAGCTTCTTCATCTTGGCTACCACGCCCTGCGGGTCCAGCCACCGGAGCGCCGGTACGAAGTCACCGACGTTTAGCACCCCGCCCACCCGCATCACCTCCAGCACGATCTCCTTGAACTCCTTAGTGCCCTCGCTGCCGGCCACGAATAACCGGCACCCCACTGCTGCCCGCGAGAGTGCGTTCGTCGTGCAGACGTTCACCGCCTTGCCCAGCGAAACAGCGGGCACCCCACAAGCGGCACTCGCCTCCACCAGCGACCTCACCATGAGGGCGGCCTCCCGCTCCCTGACGGTGCGGAGGTCGTCGAGCGCGCGGGCGGAGAAAAGGTTCACGGCGCACACCTTCCGCATCGCGCGCCACCGGGCCCCGTACGGCGCGAACACGATGTCCTGGTAGTTGTACGCCATGTGCTCGCCACCGGAGTTGGGCGGCCGGCTGCTGAACTTGTTGTCTTGGGTGCGGAGGAACTCCTCAGCCACCGCAGCGGACCCGGCCACCACCACGTCGGAAGTGCCGAACCGGAGGCGGACCAGCGGGCCGTACACCTTCGTCATCTCGTGCAAGATCTGGTGCGTCTTCCCGTCGAGCTGCGGCAGGTTGCCCAGCACCGGCCAGCCCCTCGGGCCTGGCGGCAAGACGCGCCAAGACGCACCACCTTCCGGGCGGAAGAAGAGGACGTAGCATACGATCAAGGAAACGCCCAAGGTGGAGAAAAGCAATAGGAGAGGGAGATCCATGGCGAGGAGCTGCATGGTTTCGTCTGATGTGCGCAGTAAAGCGTTGGACTTTGCATCTGTATATGTAGGATCTGACTACACAATATTGGAATATTTTTTAGCCAAATAAAATAGTTGATTATTTTTACCATTAAACGGAGATCCAAAGGGCCATGTCACTCCACATCTCTTGTATATAATCCATCCCAAACATCCAAAACCTAATCCCCAACAGCTCCCGTCGATGCCCTAGCTAGCTCTTCCCATTTACCGCCACCCACCACCTCGTCGTCACTACCTCTATCACCAATGAGGTCATCATCGAGCTGCCACCCCCAAAATGGTCAAATGCACCTTGGCCTTGGAGCCGCCAACCCACCTTCTACTCCGTCCCTCCTCCCTTCCTCCTTAGCTCCAGCAACATCATTGCCACCTCGCCACCCGTAGCTGATCCTTCACCACCTCAGTCTCCCTACAATCAAGGCCCCGATGAACCTCATACCCTAACCTGGTGAATATGAGCCCTAATCTAGGGAACTCCGCACTAACTCGCCACCGCCACCACCGAAGAAAAAAATCTCACTGGTCAGAGCACAAATCTTTGAGCAGAACATAAGGTTAGAAAATCCATTTTGAGCTTATGATGCATAAGTTTGAGTTTGATTTAAATAGTTTGTAAACTGGTTAGGACGGTTTGTAAATAGGTTAGGACTGGTCGGGTCAGTTTGTAAGCTAGTTGGGACTGATTGTGAACTGGTCGGGACATTTTGTAAACAAGTTGGGACTAGTTGTAAACTCATTGGAAAAAAATTGAAAACTACTCGGGACAAATTGTGTATCATTCTTGCAATGTGTTGATTTGATTGCATATGTTGTTGGATATTACTATATGATGTGTTTTCTTGTTGATGATGGTTGCAGGACTTTAGAGTTAGATCATAGTGAGGCAGTGGAAATCAGGACTACTTGCGAGAGCTGAGGTCCAAATAGTCAAGTTGTCACCGGAGGATGACTAAGGCTAGCAGTGGCTACATACTGAGAGGACAAGTGGATGGATGAGATGCTAACTTATGCCCTACTCAAGCAAAGGAGGATCGTTGGATCGCTGGTGGAGTAGTGGTTAAGATACTTGTGCCTTAAAAGTTGTATGTCAAAACCAGTTATGTTGTTGGGTTTCGAGTCATCCAATGTATGGTTGAGTGAGTTAATCCCAACCCTTGACAAGGTTTCTTATGAGAGAAGGAAATCAACAAAGTGAAGATTGCTCAAGTTAGGCTATAAATAGAGGGGTGGAGGGATGCCTCAGTCCTAAGTCTTTAGAGATGATTTTTGGTTTTCCTTGTGCTCATGTGAGCTTTGCTCACCTGGTTGTGTGGCTTTGCAAACCTTTCTCTCAAAGAAATGCAAGTTTAAATTTGTTCTATATTTTGAAATTTCTTTTACTTCTTGCATTTTCACTTATTGCACTTTGGATTTGTCTCCCCTCCTTCTAAGTGCTTTTGGATATTGTGCCAAGGATGAAAGATTATTGGATGAATCTTCTATAAATCATATCCCAATCAACTAGACAATCTATAACCTCTTTTTTCAGTTTTTGCCAAAAAAAACAATCTTTGTGCTTAGTAGAAGAAAGATCTTCTTAGATCACGTTCTTATTTGTTTGAAGGATTGTTCATTGATATTGTTATTTGATGTGATATGTGGAAGGTCATCTAAGATCATCTTAATCATCAATTTCCAATAAGCAAACTAAGGGTGAAGTTTTTGTTTTTGACTCGGCTTTAGCACAACATTCATTAAACTAGAAAAAGGTAATAACTTTGATATCAATTCTTGCAATTGAAGGTTTCAATAAGTTCCTAACATCTATAGGAAGGTGTGCACAAAGTTTCATAGGTTTTGGATAAGCCGATCAAAAATTACATCAATTCTTATTTTTGAGATCGCGCTGATTTTACTATTCACCAAGCACTATTCATCCAAGCACTATTCACTGAACATTGTTCATCCCAGCATTTTCACCACAAATAGTGTTCATCCAACCAATGATGCTGACTAGTTGGAGTGTTGTTCATCCGACTAGTTTGTTGTTATTGTTCATCCAACCAGTGCAGTTTTCATTGTTTTTCTAAGCACTGTTTATCTAACCTCCTGGTGAAGAGGTACTATTCATCTGACCACTTGTTTTGATTATATAGTCCTTTGATCAGTTCTCTTGGTGGTTTGATTTTTACTAGGGAAATTTTATTTGGCTCCTATTCACCCCCCATCTAGTTGTCTTTTCAGTCCTACAATTAGTATAGAGCTGGTTTTGCTCTTTTTATAGATCTTGACCGGTCTCAAAAACCACGGCGAAGGATAAGTATTCCACGAAGCCTTCGATTTTTTTTTGAGTTGATTTTTCATTTTAGAAATAAAAAATGGAGTCATACATCACTGCCTGTCTTCTTGATTTGGCAAAAGATGAAGCTACCGTATGATGTTCCTGTTGATGAAAACATCATGACCAGTAATATGGCTGATATTTAGGTGCAGTGAGTATGATAAGATCTATCACCTTTGATCTACTCACCAGATCTAGGTGACCCTCAATGCTTAACATGAGGGCACCACCTTGATAAAGATGGTGAGTGAGACAAGATCAGTATAAATGTGACTACAACAAATTTGAATAGCATGCTGGTGAGATCCTCGATGAGTATTTTGGTTGTTTCAAAAAGATTTTAAGTGATCTCCGTGTAGTTGGCTGCACATATTCTGACTCAGAAAATGCTCAACACTTTGACCGCACTCGATCTTCGGGTTTGGAAGATGAAGGTGACCACCACCAAGGACACCATGGACTTATCAACTCTAACTCTTGATAGGCTTTATTCTCGACTCAAGACTTAAGAGATTGACATCGTTTCTCGTAAGATGAAATTGCAGTCGATGGCATTGGTTACTGATCCCAGGATACTATTCTGAGACTTCAGTTGGTTTCTCCCATTCTGATGGGGACGACGATCCCGATCTTTCGGTGAGATGATGATACGTCGATTTGGGGGTGTTGATGGCACCGAATTTAGGGCTTCCTACCAACAGGTCAGGAGCTTCACAATCGCAATGTCAAATCCACATAGATACAAGATCCAAACGATTAGTAGTTCCTGCAAGAAATCGAGAACCCGCAAGAACAAAGTATAAAGCAATTCGAAAAGGTAGTATTGAAATCAAAAGGAACAAGTTGAGGTTCTGTTTCTCGGCTCGGGCGGTCTAGTCGACACGCGCAAACACGAGGAGGGACACACACGGGGTCTACCAAACACAACAAAACCTAAAAAATGAAGAACAGGGGTGAAAACCTAATATAAAGGGGTACCCACACAAGGGGGCACCCAAGAGGGATGCGGCAGCCAGGAGAGGGGCGCCGGCCAAGGGGGGGTGAAACCCTAAGAGTACATGGGCCTTGGGCCCAAAAGAAAGGTGACGCAGCACCCGGGATTTCTAATTCGTGAGATTGTCCTATGATTTCCCATCGCTCCAGGAGGAATTTGGCCTTGCGACTAGATCCATTGGAAAGGTTATCTCGATACCTTTCAAACGGGTGGTCGCACACTAAAAACGGAGTCCGGGAGTCCGAGTTATGCCCATTTGAAGTACTGCTGCTCCTGGATGGCCGAACCGGACTCAGTGACGAATTGGGCTTGATCATGGGTCTTTCTTGGTGTGTGGGCTATCGTCGGTGGATGTTCTTGACGTGCTGGTCCAGCAAAGGTAGGTGGAAAGGTCTTGCTTCCGGATTAAGCCCTCCAGGCGTTGTAGACGAAGTAGCGGCTAAAACAGCGACGGTCGGGGACGAAGTGGCGGTCGTAGGGGAAGAAAGGGCAGCGGTTGTATCCTTGGTTGGGATGTCCTCATCATCCTCCCCTTCTTGAATTGGAGTCATCCTCAACTCCATCTCATTATCCTTCAAAGTATTAGTAATAACAGAAGACAAAGCAACAGATAATGGCAATTGGTTCTATACTATCCATGTTATCTTGTGAGAGAACTTTTGTAGCCAACAATACTTTGCCCTTCAACTTAAGATCAGGTTTTTGAGCAACTGGTGTAGTTGAATGGGTTGATTTACTAGCTACACTTTTAATTCCACTCTCTTCTTGTTCTCTTTGAGCTCTTTTAACATCAATGTTTCTTAGTTCAGTAGGGCTCATGGGTTTCAAAACAATTTTCTTTCCCTTATACAAGAAAGTATACTCATTGGTCCTACCATGATGTATAGCATCCATATCATAGATCCACGGTCTACCCAATAAAAGAGAGCAAGCATCCATGGGTACAACATCGCAAACCACATTATCATGATAAGAACCAATCGAGATAGGTACTTGAACGGTTTTAGTTACTGAATCTTACCATTGGAATTGAGCCATTCAATTTCATCTTTGTTGAGAAGTGGATTTGTGGTCAAGCCAAGCTTCTCGACCATGTCTACACTCGCAAGATTGTTGCAGCTACCTCCATCAACAACGACATGCACAGCGCGCTCATTCACCACACACCTTGTCTGAAAGATAGTATGCCGTTGATTTTGTTCATCGCGTGTAGGCTGTGCGCTAAGTACACGTGTGACAACAAGAGCCGGATATTTCTCGGATGCTGCAGAAGTGATAATCTCTTCTCCTGGCTCTGCAGTGTTAGTGGCAACAAGAGCATATTCATTTTCATCAATGTCACTAGCACTAGTGTACTCACCATTTTCTCTGATTATTAGAGCACGTTGATTAGGGCAGTCTCGCATCACGTGCCCCATTCCTTTGCATCGAAAGCATTGTGTTTCCGCGTTTGATCAGTGGAGGCAACTGAGAAAGCACTCTTGGCGGGTGCTTGAAGTGGGACTGACTTGTTTGCCTCCGGAATGCGTGATGGTGTCGAAGTAGTTGGAACAGCAGGTGTAGGTACACGTCCAGGTATGGAAGATGATGCCTTGGTATGGATCTGGACCGACTTGGATGTGGAAGAGCCTCCAAAACTACCTCGCGTCGTCGATCGTCGACCTTGCACTTCTCTTTCTGCTTTCAAAGCAAGATGGTACAAACGAGTGATAGAATTATATTCTTTATAATCAAGTATATCCTGTATCTCTCGGTTAAGCCCACCCAAGAACCTAGCCATTTTTGCATCTTCACTCTCTTCTAACCCACAGCACAACATGCCAATTTGCAAATCCTGATAATATTCCTCAACAGTTTTATCACCTTGATTAAAGCACTGCATTTTATTCAATAAATCACAAGCATAGTATGTAGGAACAAATCTAGCCCTCATGACACGCTTCAACCCATCCCAAGTTGTAGCTACATCACGGTTGGCTCTACAAAGTTCTTTCCACCAAATAGATGCAAAACCAAGAATTCACTAGTGGCGTGAACCCTTCTGTTGAGAGAAGTCATAGCAAGAAAATTTTTGATCTACCGCCAACTCCCAATCTAGATAAGCATCAGGATTATAAGTACCATCAAAAGGAAGCATAGTAAATTTCATTTTTGCCATAGAATCATCACGTTCTTCCCTTTGATCATGTTGATTTCTAGCCATACCTTGCCTGTTATTGCGGAGTCGACGATGAGGTCGGTCGTTGTTCACATTTACCCTGTAGTTGTCCTCGGTATCGGTGGCGTAGTTGTTCTCCTCTTGATCCACCCCGTTCAAAGGAGCAGGTGGAGCACCGCGTTGGCCCAAAGCATGACCAGCGACACCATTGTTGGGGGCAGCACCTTGAAGAAGTTGTGCTAGCTGTGCTTGAAGCTCAGTGAGGGGTGCCAATTGCACCTGAATCACATCAAGAGTGTCACGAGTTCGCATCTCATGCTGATTGTGCATCCTCTCGAAATGAGTGACCCAACGCCGTTCTTTTGGCGTGAGGCGGTCCTCATGTTCACTCCCACTGCCAACGTTACTCCCATGATTGCTTGGAATACCTGCCATAGTTAGTAGAAACAAAGAAACTTCACATAGATATGAAAGCTCCTATGAACTACTAGGTGGTATGAAGTGGCAATCCTCACACACGCTCAAGCTTCTACCAAGTTCTTACAAGTCTTCGATGTGGCAAGCGATTGCAAATTCCGGAACCTGTGTGGTTAGAAGATGGTGGAGCTTGGACAGGCAATAATATGTAGCAAAGGAGGAACTAGTACCACTGAACCAAAGTAAGTTGAAAAGTCGTTCAAAATCAGTACAGTGCTGGTCCTAGGCTAGACCGTGCTAGAGACGCGAGCCTAAACACCAACGATGCCACAGAGACGCAATGAGAACGTCCTCAACACAAAATAAGCAGCTAAGGCTCCTCCTTTTTTTTTTTTTTTTTTTTTTTTTTGTGGGAGCCCTAAAACTGAATAAAAGACTCAAAATGACTCCAAACAACACTCACCACACACACTTTTTTTACAAGGGGTATAAAGGTAATTAAAAGATACTCTCTCTCTCTCTAAACTTTGATTTGTGCACTAAAATTTGACGGATTGGCAAATGCAGCAAGATGGTGCGGAGAGGGTAGAGAGGTGGCCTGGCTCTGATTTTTTTAATTAGAGGTCCGAACCAACCTCTGCTCTGTTCTGGAACCGAAACCAACTCTAGCAGACCCGAAGCTTATCTGGTAGCAACTGAAGCTTATCTGGTAGCAACCGAAGCTTATCTGGTAGCAGAAGCAAGCGACAGACTCCCTGTCCAGTAAAAGCAAAATTTACACCGAACCAATCTCTTGATTCTAGCACAACCAAACTCTTTGCTGGTGGCGCGCGGTAGTAGGATTGCTGGTTTTGCGATGGCTTCTTGATAGCGCTACTGATTTTTCTTGGTGCGGCTGTTTTGGATGAACACAGATTGGAATTGTGGGCATTCTGGTGGGATGCTCTAGGGTTTACGGGATATAGATGACAGCACACACAGAAAACACGAAGAACACGACGCTGTGATGAAATCGTGAATAGAACTCGAAACTCTAAGGAAACTAGACTCTAAAACCAGCAAAGACACGACTATGCAACCGACGATTCAACAAACCAAGAACAAGTAGTAAAAGTTAGGGCACAAATTAGCTTGGACAGAGGGACAAATCTTGTTTTCGTGGGGCAAATTTTCTGGACTCTAGGTAGAAAACGAAATTGAGGGAAGATCTCACCGAGCAACCTTGAGCTCTGATACCAACTTGATGGGGACGGCGATCCCGATCTTTCGGTGAGATGATGATACGTCGATTTGGGGGTGTTGATGGCACCGAATTTATGGCTTCCTACCAACAGGTTGGGAGCTTCACAATCGCAATGCCAAATCCACACAGATACAAGATCCAAACGATCAGTAGTTCCTGCAAGAAATCGAGAACCCGCAAGAACAAAGTACAAAGCAATCCGAAAAGGTAGTATTGAAATCAAAAGGAACAAGTTGAGGTTCTGTTTCTCGGCTCGGGCGGTCTAGTCGACACGCACAAACACGAGGAGGGATGCACACGGGGTCTACCAAACACAACAAAACCTAAAAAATGAAGAACAGGGGTGAAAACCTAATATAAAGGGGTACCCACACAAGAAGCCTCTAGCTCATGACCGACTGTGTGAGAAGAAGTACCACAACCTCTTGAAGAATAAGAAGTTCTTCCACTGCATCCTCACTATACTTGACGACATTAGCATCTTCGACACAGAAACCTGGAGCAATGAGGGTGAGGATGATCCGCAATAGAGGAACAAAGGTGATGACTTTCACCGGCATGTGTTTCATGGCTGACGCCAATGGCATCAGCCACTTGGACAAGGTACTCTCATACGACCAGCTCAACGATGCTTTCTGTATACTAGGAAAATTTAATTCTAGAACTAGAGCTAAGTATACGGAACTATAGAAGGAAGTAGGTACCTTATCTAAGGAGTTAGCTTCACTTAGATCTTATTCCTCCTGAGAATTTGATGACTATATTTTTTGCGCTGATTTGGTTGTGAAGCTTGAGCACCTAAGGACTACGCAAAAATAGTGTGCTTTCTAAACTTGAGGGTCTTAGGTTAAAGAATGCTAGCACTAGTCCTATTGATGCTATTCCTATAGATGCTACTTTTCTTCATGCTTGTAGTAGCACATCTTGTGAAAATTGCCTAAAAATGTTGCCTAAAATTGATGCCATGAGCACTTACCTTATAAAGCTATCTGTTAGAAATAATGAACTTAAACTACTTGCTTCTAAGGACTCAATCAGCTCATATAAGGGTTGCAGGCAACTAAAACTTGACAATGAAGCTTTAATCTCAAGTGTGCTGAATTTGCTATGGACTTACTAGCTAAGTCATAAGAAAGTTGCTTGCGATGTCTGAGATTGAGGGAGACTTAGATAAAATTCAAGTTGAGCTTAGAAAGAAACTAGAGACCTAGACTCTTAGGATTAGAAATGTCCCGTGCATATCTTGTAAGGCCATCAAGATTGAGGCAGCTGTGCTTAGGAAGAAAAATGCACATGATGATTGTTCTTCCTTGTTTGGCCCTTTTTCAACTTCTTCTACCTATTCTTCATGTGCCTCTCTTTTACAGGAGTGTGAGTACATCATAAGCAGTCTAGAGAAGTTTGTAGGAGGCAAGTAAAACCTCAATTTCACCCTAGACTAATCCAAGATTAGTAAATTCAATCAAGGTCTAGGATTTGACTATTTGGAGCACGCTCAGGCACATCCTTCGACCACTGTGTGTAGCTCCAAGAGTGGATAGATCGTGGTAGCTCCCAAGCAAGCACCACTATGTTTAGGTCTATTGGGAATGTCCATAGGATCTCTGACTAGAAGATTGCTCCTCCTGCTACTTCTGCGTCAAGCAAGGCGAAGTGTACATGCACATTCTGTCAAAAGTATGGACATCTAGTAGATTTCTGCTTTAGGTGTGCTAGTATTGCACGTCATGAGTGTGGTCATGCTTTTAAGGGTATTCGGGGTCATCCTTAGACTTGAGTGCTCCTAAGGCACTCACGTTTTCTAGGCATGGCATAGTTTCTTCTATTTTTGGTTAGCATCTAAGACTTGTCTTTAGGTTGTTCCTTTTGGTTTTTGTCCTAGAGCGGCTCATGGTCAGTCTCTCCATCATTTTTTTATATTCTCTCCTTCTTTCCATCGAGATAGATATCAGCAGCGTGAGGTGTTTCCTACTAGGAGATTTAGGCATCTTAACTGATATGGTCCGACCTTTGCACAACGACAGGTCAACCCAGCTCTAACTCCTAGATCTTCTACTGGTGTTACCTCTGGATTTGTGAGAGTTCAGCGTCAGAGAGACACTAGAATCTAGTCTTTTGTTCTAGTGGCTAGCACTTCAGGGCGTCGTGTGATTCAGCATTGAGTTTCCAGATCTGCTCTTGTTTTTCTTAGTATTGAGTTACCTCTATCTCTTTCGAGTTGATTCAAGTCCATATGATGGGGAAAGGAGAGAATATGGATCGTTGACTCCAATTGTTCTCATCATATAACCAAATACTCTTGTTAGTTCTCTTCCCTAGTTCGAGCTCATGATGATGAATTGATCACTCTTCAGGATGCTTGTCATGTAGAGTCATCGCTAAAGGTACCATCTGTATTAATGATAATTTTATCCTTAGGGATGTTGCCTTACTGAGTAAGCTGCAATACAATTTGCTTTCTATCTCTCAAATTATCGATGACGGTTTCGAAGTAAGATTTAAAAGTAATGCCTATAGAATACTCGATTCTTCTGAGGGGTTAGTTTGCGGGATTTATAGATTTAGGATAGTCTTCCGTGCTAATTTTTTTATTCTTCTAGAGACCCTCTTCATTGTTTGATTACTTTTGAGTCTCGTGATCTCTTTTTCTGGCATATGAGACTTGGTTACATTGGCTTCGATCGTTTAACCTGAGTTAGCAGCCATTATCTCATTCGTGGTTTGCTTAAACTCAAGGTTGTTCATACGAGCACTGTTCACCTGAAATTGTTCACTTTGAATATTGTTCATCTAATCAGTGATGTCAAACTAGTTCGATGTATTGTTCATTTAACCGGTGCAGCTTTTACTGTTCATCCGACCAGTGTAGTTTTCATTGTTTTTCTAAGCACTGTTCACTTGACCTCCTAATTGGGCGGTACTATTTATCCGATCACCTATTTGGATTGTACAGTCATTTGATTTGTTCTCTTGATGGTTTGATTTTTAGGAAAAAAATTTATTTGGCTTCTATTCACCTCCTTTAATTGCCTTTTCGATCATACATTTTTCTTAAAAAACATCCGCCAGTCTTTTAACAATTCTTACACACACACACACACACACACACACACATATATATATATATACAGGATGCGATATGAAAAAGGGTAGGTGGATAGGGTGCCACGTCACATTCGGCAAAACTAACCTACTACTATGAATGGGTCTCTTGACACACAGAAGCCTCTTCTCCGATGAAGATAAAGATTGAATGGTAGAGATGTAAATTAAGGTGAACAAATTAACTTTTTTATAGAGACAAGTGAGCGTTGGAGACACTTAATTTGGTTTTGGCTGAATGGAGTTCTCAGGTAGTACGTACTTTATTAGCATGTTTCTTTAGTCACAATTTACGAGCTTCTTGTTTTGATTGATTTGAGCACTGGTGTGGACCAAATCTCGCACCCTTTTTTGTACTAATGGCAAGCCAGAGTAAGGGAAACGGTGGTGTGACTTGTGGCATAGCATTACTTGCTACAAACCGTTCATCTTGGCCTTCCCATCGTCGTCTTCAGTAGGGGTGCAATCGGATCAGATAATTTCTGACCGGCCGGACAGTTTCAGATCAGATTCGGATATTTTTTTGGATAATTTTTAGATTCGGATTCGATTTCAGATAATTTTTTTCGGATTCGGGATAGCACTATCCATCGGATCGGTATATTCCGAGAGTATTTTCGGATATATCCGAATTAATTGATTCGGATATCCGGACGAACATTTGGCCTGGCCCAACCCGACGTGCGTTAACCCTAGCTCTTTGAGTCTCAGCCTCTTGGTTTCCCGTCTAGGCGTCCAGTCGCCCTCCCCCAACTCCCCTTAGATGCCGCCGCGCGGCCGCCCTCCCATCGCCCCCGCGGCCCTCAGTCCCTCCCGTCGCTGCCTTCCGGCTTCCGCTCCCTTCGCCCCTTCCGCTGCCCCTCCCACAGCCCTCCCGCCGTCGCCCTCCACACCTCCCGCCGCCTGCCATTCGGCCGTCCCTAGATATACTGACCAGGAGTCCCACCACCGCCATTCGGCCGTCCTACCGCCGCCCATCTCTGCCCATCCCGCCACCCCTGGCGCCGCTCTTCCTAGTGCTCGCCCCCTGCGCGGCTGCGCTCGGTCTTCCAGATCCCCTTCGCATCCAGGCTCCGCCACCGCCTGGTGCCCCCCTCCTGCCACCGCCTTCGGAGGTACAAAGACTTTGCTTGCGAAATTCCTCATCCACCATTGCTCCACATCGGAGAACTTAGCATATATGAGATATCTTTGTTCTGGTTTTCTATAACTTGTTGCTTATGATTGTTTGGGTGTCTGTTAAATAACACGATTCTTGCATACGAAATAAGTGGTGTTTTCAGCCCTTACTCTACTTTACTACGGCTGGGATGCTAGTGCAATGTTGGTTGGTTCTGTCACTGCATTGCTGTTTTTCTTGCTCCCAGATGTGTTCCCACTATGAGACCATGTTGGTTATCGTGGAGGGGTCGCCAAATCAGGCCATAAAAATGTTCTTGACTATTGTTTGTAGTTGGCTGTGAACATGGAGGCCTGGATGGGAATGGTATTGGTGTTGGAGACAAATTAGGAGCACTTGGCAGAATGAAACCTTGTAGGATTGGAGATAATTTTAAATCCTTAATTCTACCGAAAACTAAGGGGTTTAGGCCAAGGTTCCTTGAATTTGATTTTGTAATTATTTCTGCTAGCTATTTCAGTCTGTAAGGTGGTAGAAAAATGCTTGGCTCATTTGGGGGAAGAGAAACTTGGACCGTAACTGGTGGGGTAACCGTTGAGCCATTCATATTTGTTATGAACTTATGTCATCGAATTATTATCCTTCAAAAAGTCCTGGAATCCTGGTTGTGTGATGGTCAATGAATTATTCTCATCGGTCAATACTGCACTCTCCCTTTTAAGTATTGTTCTCATTAATAAGTACTGCTCTGTGCCTTTTAGGTATTGTTCTCATTGGAGAAATTGGAGGTACTGCTGAGGAGGACCAGTGAAGTATCATTCAATTGTATAACCTTTGAAGAAATTGGAGGTACTGCTGAGGTATTGTTCTCATTGTTCTCATCCAGGTGAGGGTTTTTTTGGGATTGCATTAGTTTGTATAACCTTTTTCTGTATTTTATGTCTTTTTTCTTTATGGACTTTGCATGTTGCACACCTGTCTCATGAACCATTGAAGTATCATTCAATTTCACTCACGAACATAACATAGTCAAAATCAGGATCTACATATTTCTCTATTTGGATTCAGCCACACTCCCTTTGATTTCAAAGTATTTATACTTTAGGACCTTCAATAGTCAATAATATGACCATGTAAATCTCCTATCTCCTGCTATTGCAGATCCTATTGACTTACCATATTTATATATGTATCCAGTTGTCGTTTTGTGAATTGTGATGGAGTCTGGAAGCGCTAGTGCAAATGTTTGTGCAACTAGTGGAGCGTCACCTGCTGCCACACTTGGTACAAGTCTCTCTGCACCGAGTGCTCATGCATTAGTAGTGCGAGGGCCTCTTGCATCTGAAGCCGAAGGTCCTCAAGCTGAGCCTGAATGTGATATCACTAGAGAAAATGAGCCTCCTAGCAAGAGACAAAAGAAGTCCATCTCCAAGGAATGGGAGTACTACACTAAAGATATTGTCACAAAAACAGATTCAAATGGTGTGGTTACAAAGGAACTTTGGGTGAAATGCAAGAAATGTACTTACAAAGCCCGATGTGAGACAACAAGAGGCACATCATGCTTTATAAATCATTTAAAAAGCAAGAATTCTATAACTCCAGGACAACAAATGATCAAACTAGAAAAGGGTGAAGATAGCACTGCCAATGTTCAGACATATAGAGTTGATGCTGAAACTAGTCTTAGAAAGTGGCATTTAGCACTTGTTATGCATGAATATCCCTTTAATATGGTTGAACATGAGTACTTTGTTGACTTCATCAAGTCTTTGCGCCCTAGTTTTTCATTTAAGTGTCGCATAACTACAAGAAATGCCATAATGGAAATGTTTAATGAGGAAACAAAGAAGTTGTATGATCATTTCAAATCTCTTTCATGCCGCTTTTCTACAACCATGGATATGTAGACCTCAAATCAAAATAAAGGTTATATGTTTGTCACCGTGCATTGGATAGATGATAATTGGTAGATTCAAAAAAGAATTGCTAAATTCATGCATGTTAAAGGCAACCACACAGGCACTAATCTAGCCACAGAGTTCATCAAGAGTGTGATGCATTGGAATCTTGAAAAGAAGCTTTTTGCTCTCACTATGGACAATGCCTCATCTAATGATAAGTGTGCTGCAGAACCTGTTGCAAAACTAAACAAGAAAGCTCCCTTAGTCTGTGATGGTGTTTTTTTTCATGTGAGATGCTTATATCACATTTTAAATCTTGTTGCTCAAGATGGCTTGAAAGCAGTTACATCTTCAGTGTAGAATATTAGAGCTTCTGTTGTAATTGTAAAGAATTCACCATTACAATGGGAACATTTTCAGAAGTGTGCATCGGAGTGTGACTTAGATATCAATGAGGGTCTTCCGTTGGATGTTTCAACTAGGTGGAACTCCACTTTTCTGATGTTAAAGCAAGCTGTATACTATAGGAAGGCTTTTGAAAGGATATTTGAGTTGAATGAGAGTAAGTACAAGAAGTGTGCTCCATCAGATGAGGAATGGGATAATGCAATAGCAGTATGTAGGTGTTTGAGGAGACTTTATGAGGCTACATTGATTTTCTCTGGTACTATATATCCCATAGCAAATCTGTTTTGGTGGAAATTCTGTGAGATTAAGTTAGCTATTGAAGAGTGGTGTCACAGTTCTGATATAACTATTCACGCCTTAGCTATGGAAATGCAAGCAAAATATGACAAGTATTGGCAGAAGTCCAACATAGCACTTGCTGTGGCGTGCTTTCTTGATCCAAGGTACAAGAAAAGGTTAGTAGAGTATTTTATGAAAAAGATATATGGTGAGGAGAGAGTTGTTCTTGAACTTCATGCATTCATGATTGTTGTGAACCAATTGTTTCAAGCATACATGTCTATCACACCTCAAGTTGCAAAGCCTACAACTGCGGGATCTAGTGTGGCTTCTCACCCACTTGGCGATGACTTGGGTGTTCTTGAAATTGAAGAGTTCTTGTATGAAACTGCTGTGAGCGTGACAAGACACAATGAGAATTTTGAATTGGATATATACATGAAAGAACCAAATTTTCGATGAATTGAAAGTGAAGATGGTCCATTTGACATATTGTCTTGGTGGAGGGCTAAACAAGGGATTTTTTCCACTTTTTCACGACTAGCTCATGATGTGTTAGCCATTCAAGTGTCAACCGTTGCTTCAGAGTCGGCATTCAGTGCAGGTGGCCGTGTTGTTGATCCTTTTTGTAGTCGATTAGATCCTGAGGTGGTGGAAGCCCTAATTTGTACCAAGGACTGGATAACATCATCTAGAAGAGGTAAAAATATGTCATCCATTTTATATGTCATACAATTTCTATTTTTTCCTTTACTAATAGCAACTGTCATCCATTTCGTAAAATTTCAGGTTCTAAGGACAAGATTGCAATGCTGATTGATGAGTTGGATATAGAGTATAAGGCCAAAGCATGTGATTCACCTGTAGACATGACTTCAGAGGTTTGTCTTTTTTTTTTTGCGTTTCTTGTATGGTGGAAGGTAATAGATTTGATAGATCCATTCTGAAAGGAAATTATAGTCCTATTAGCTTTTTAAATGAGGATTGATCCATTCTGAATGGAAAGTATAGTCATGTGATGAGAACCAAGAAAATGCGGCTAGTTTTTTTTTGGTGGTGCATAATGTTCAACCTATAATTTTTTTTTAAAAAAAAAATCGAGAACACTTCAACCTGTACCTTGCATCTCTTTGATTTCAGTGGCTGTGAATTGTGACTTGCATTTACTCATTTGTGCATTACATTGATTGGTACATTGTGTCTCACTGCAATGTCTTCCTTGCATTACATTGCTAATTTCTATTTGTTGCTTTTATGCAAATTTGGCTAGTGGGTATGTACTGCAAATCATAAAATGTTTGAGATAGACTATTGGCTGCATTTGATTATTTATACTGATACTTTTTAATTGCTATACTTTCCATTTTAACTTTATTCTTACCTTTTGTTTTATAGGATGAAACTATGATGGCGGCTGATAATGATTGAGTGCTTGAGATGTTGCCAGCTTAATTTAGTACTCCTTATGATGTAATCCAAATATTATTGACTTGTTGTATTATCTCTTTATGAAACATGGAGTTGTATTGTCTCTTTATGAAACATGGAGTTGTGGACCTCATGGTCATTTTATCGACTTATTGTAATATTATTTACGTATCATTCTATGTTTCGAAACTTATCATCGGCTGGCTAATCAGTGTTATAAGTGTGCTTTATGCGGTATTTGTTTTTGCGCGTTATCCGACAAAAATGATTCGATACCGTATCGATTCCACTCCGTATTCGATTCGAATCCACGACCGATATTATCTGCGCCGTATCCATATCCGGTACTATCCGAATCCGATAAAAAATATGGTTTAGGATATGGAAAGAGCGATATCCGACCGAATCCGAGCCGATTGAACCCCTAGTCTTCAGTGAAGTGAGAAAATCAACTAAGGGTGCGTTTGACGGAGCTCCCATCTTCAGCTTACCTATGAGAAGCTAAGGAGCTCTACCAAACAAGAAAATATCAACCAGCTTTACATAGGAATTCGAGGAAGTGATTCATGTTTTTTGACTTGTAGCGTGGAAGCCAAAAAAACCTGCTCCCCACCTGATTCACAACCTCCTAGTTATAAACCTCTCCACCAAGTTCATAACTATTTCTCAGACAGGAATTACTTCCACTAAAGAACCGATTCTATAGAGAATAAGAAGCTGGAGCTGGAGAATTAGGATCTGGAGCTCTGCCAAATAGGTCCTAAGAAACGTAGGCAGAAATACAGTAAACCAAGTTGAACTTCTACAGATAGAAAACAAATAGTAATAAAATTGCGTATTAATTACTCTATATTTTTAGGTGATAGAAAAATACGAAAATTTCATGTTACTGAAAATTGGTAAAACCAATATTAGTAGGATAGTCTACAAGGTTTCAAATTTTATTTTCGTATCACATCTCGGTGATGGCCAAAATCCGAAATTCGGCGAGATTTTAGAATTTTGGTCGAAATCCAGCCAAAATTCGAAAGCTAAATTTCAAATTCGATATTTTTGAGGAACCCTGAACGAATCCAATATTTTTGAGGAACCCTAAACTGAAATTTTGGTCAAAATCACTGAAATTTTGACGAAATTGACTGAAATTTAGGTGATTTTCAACCCCTATGAAATAGTCATCTGAGGTTAGAATAAATAGGAAAAATATAAAAAAATTATGCAAGGATTTATCTACATTTTCTATCTATTTGAATGCAAAACACTGAGTACTTGCATATGAAATTCCCAAGTTAGTATTTAGGGTTTAGGTCAAAATTCATATCCAAGTTAAGGCATAAGGTTTAGGCCGAAATATATTATTTAAGACTGAAATCCAAGTTAGGGTTTATATCGAAATACATCATTTATAGCTAAAATCCAAGTTAGGATTAGGGTTTAGGTTTAGGATTTAGGCCAAAATCCAAGTTAGGGTTTAAACTGAAATACATCATTTAAGGCCGAAATGCAACTTAGGGTTAGGGTTATATAATTTGTATATGCATTCATTTTTTTGTAAAATTTTCATATGTATATGTCGTAAAAGGCATCACAATTCACCATAAAAAATTTCGTACAAAATTTTTCCAAAAAACATGAAAACTGGTCAAAAAATCAAAATCTTGGTGAGATTGACTGAAATTATGCCAAAATTTATGAAAATCAGTGTAGCAAACCCTAATTTTTAATTTTTTTTGTCTAGCCGAGATTTTGGTTTCATTGCTCTTAACTCATCTTCCTAGACCGGTAGGGTTGCTGCTAATGAAAGATGAATCCAGATCAGATCGAGACGATAGGAAGAGAGATATAAAAGAGAAGGCAAATGCAACAGAAGAACCATAGACCATAACCCAAAATAAACACATCTATCTTTATTTTTCACATTTATTTTTATCGCAATTTACCTTGTCGTTGTAGTTTCCATGCATTAGGACGAGAATTAAAAGGAGTTGAAACCCCTAACACCAACATTCATCGCCTATCTACAATAAAGCTTTCACCTTCATACCGATATCATCAGAATCGGCTCAATTTGTGTATTATCACTAAACGTACGCGGTATCAACTGCTGGAATGCTTTCTCGGCACCAAGAATATGTTTTGAGGAATTTAACCGCATATATATCGTGCAAAAGTCTTATCTATATATCTAAAAAGAATTGTTGATATTCAAGGTTTTCCTTCGTTTTAAGGGCAAGAAAATCCCACAATCATCCTAATTTCTATAAATTCTCACATTAATTGGAAGAAAAAGAGAAGGATCTCCACCACTTATTTTGGTGGGGTCAGATTATAACGGTGCAGATTAATCATATATAACAAATATATAGTATTGCATTTCAATCATTACAACTAGAGTTGTATATCAAAGAAAAGATCTTCGCAACTTATTTTAGTGATGTCAGATTATAACGGTGTAGGTTATTCATATATAGATAGAGTTATATAATAAATACAATTATATTTCAATCATTGAAAGTAGAGTTGTATATCAAAGATAATTATATTATAATATATAGACGTGCAATTGTGCGGGTAAAGTCTACTAGTTTATCTACCTTGGAAATACTTTCTCAGCCGAGTATTACTTGTTTAATCTAGAGGACCTCCATCCAACCACAGGGACTCCTAAATTTAATCACCATATACTAGGATGATCAACTATGCGAACTAAATTAATTAGAACTCTATTTTGCTGACATAGAATGTATCCCTATGACAGTACGTCTAACTTAGCGTGAGGTGGAGGTGAAACCAAAAAAAAGGAGAGAAGATAGGAAAAATTAAGTAGCGCCTATAAGGTTCGTCGGTCCTCCGCTGCATCTTCATCGTCTGCCCTGATGCCTCCTCTTCCTCATTTCCCGTGCCGCCTTTTGCCAACAATTTTAACCAAACCAGCACCTTTGCTATGAGTGCTTAGGATGTTGGATTTACCCTTAGGTCATAAACACACACTTATGTACATAGGAAAAACATAATAACATATAAAGAAAAAAATATTTGTAGTATGACATAACTAGTACTTTTGTATTTTCTTACTCTTATTTTTTCATAGCTTACAAGCAAGGGACTTGATTACAAAGTAGTACTACGAAGGAAATGAATTCTATTCGAAAATGAATATGTTTGCTACTCGCATAAGATTAATTCTAACATTCACCCTTTAATTTTATAACATCAACTAGCTCTAATTTTGGACACAACTCTAACTTACTAGAACAATCGGTCTCAACTACAACTTACCCAACATATACTCTACGCAGGATGGCGAACACATCTGCTCAGCATCTTGTACTCAACTTTGACTTGTACTATACACATAACAACTTACAAGATAGTGTTCACGACTCATCAACATCATAAGCAACTCCTGCATGCACACACACAACTAGGACAACTGTAAGAACTCTAATATCCTGGACTCCTCTTGCCACAAGTAGTGACTTCCCCTTGATCTTAGGGTGACAAATAATCATGGCATAGTAAATGACAAGGTAGGTATGATCCAATTAGATTGAATAGCTAAATCCCAAATTATTTAGAGACGGTTCTATGCATAAAATAATATACAATAATTTAAAACCAAATGGCGTTTGGCAAAGCTAGGTTCAACATGATCAAAGCACAACTTTCGTTGAAAAATTCTAGATCTTGATCTAAACCTTGAGCTTGAGTTAGCTCTTCACCCTTGAACCCTTCTAACACTTCAACATCTACGCGAATAGAGAAGCAAACATCAAATAAATACGAAGTAGAGGAAAACAATATTCAAAAATCAAATAAAATTACATCATAAAATACATGCTGAATTTAGAAAATTTTAAAAATTTGAATCACCTCCATTGGAGCTCTTATGAAAGAGAACAGACTTTTGAAAGATTCAAATTAAAGTAAAATAAAAAAAGAAAATTACCAAAATTTTAGAATTATTTTTCTAAAGAAAAAATAATATATGATGTCATCACTAACGTTAACAACTAATTTTAATTTCTGGTTGATTTATTTTTGAAAAAGAAAATCCCATAAAGATTGAAATTTTGGCCCCACACGTCAGCCCTGCTGACATCACCACGAAGTCAACATGCCATGTGTTGGCCTCTAGGTCCTCCACGTTGCATGTCCACGTGTCATGCCCAAGTCATGGCCATGTTAGCTCACCGTGGCTTTGGGCCCTATGGATGCTATCGACAACCGGGGAGACCACACCTAGAAAGCCCTCATCGCCGTGCACCTGATGATGCAGTTCGCTTCCTTTCCAGTGACCTAGAATAGTGGAAGCAATGATCACCAACGATGGTGGATTAGTTCCCCGGTGACGACGTCTTCTGGCGATGCTCTGGCCAATATAGCGCATGCACGAGGTGGAGCTTGTGACAATGAAGTGAAAGGCCAGTCTTGGGCTTCAGTGACCACCAAGCGAGGAGAATCGACAATGAACACTTCACGGTGATACACGACAAAATCTTCAAATTCCAGCAACTTCTTCGCTTCTCGGGTCGATTGATCTAGGGTTTTGGGTTCCTTGGGTCCTAGCGAAGTTGACACTCTCCTTTTATTGGTCGAAGAGACCCAGATGTAGCCGACACAGACACCATGTCCATGGTAGACATTGAGCTCATACATGGATTCCATCGTCTCCACAGAGATGACGACCCTGACAAATGTGGGCCCAGCATGTCAACGACTCATTGCGACAGCAAGTCGAGCAGCCCAACAAGACAATGCAACATAGAATGAGCCAACACGAAATGGGCCGGCATGTGGAAAAGATTGGGCCGACGCCAAGTGTTTCACCCCATTAACCATGTTGGGCATGGCATGGCACAGGCACGATGTGCTGAATAACTAGATCATGTCGTGCCACCACAACCTAGCCAACCCACCATGTCATGCTGTGCTGGCACAACTCACCTTTTGCAAGCCCAGGCACAGCCCATTAGTGAGTTGTGCTAGCTTCATGCCGTGTTGGCCTAGACATGATCCATTTGCATTATTGCGATGAGAGGAAAGGAGCTAGAAAGGTATGGGACTAAGGCAATGGACACAAATATTAGAGGAAAAGAAGTAAATTTTATTAATTCTTAAATAGTTATAGAGCTACTGCCTCATTAAAAACATCACATTCTAGTGTGGGTACCCTTATTGAGGAAATGTGTACAATAACTACATACACATACATAGACTAGTCGAGGTTGAGGTGGTCAAAGTCGCTTATTGCCTCCATAATCTTCAAATCCTCAGTCTGATGTTGTGTTCTCTTATTTGCACACTCCTAGACTTTGAGACATAAGATTGCCTCAGCCATCTCAAGCATGAGAGATGACTTCTTTGGCTCAAGTACCTTGCCCACCGAACAATAAGTACATCACATGCTAATTGCAATAGCACAGGATAAATATGTTAGTGATTCTTCCACCACAAGAGCAAGTTGAGTTCATTGCCATCCCCGATGTCAAGCTCAATCTCCGAAGACGTATTGAGATAGTAGTTGATCTCTACTCATGGATTCCATTGCAATCTACTTAGCGCTTTAAAAGATGAACTAGGCACGTTGCCTTTTAGCTTCTCTAACACTTGAAGGACTCGAATTGCCTCGTGCTTGTTATATTGTTGAGGTAGTTCTTCTTGCTTCATATTTGCTACCAAACTTTCCATAATATTTTTTGAAAACTATAAAAAACTCATTATGAACATGAGTATAGGCCTTAGAAAAATCAAGATCAAATGTTTCACCTATTCCCTCGAAGCCGCATTGCAAATCAGATAATTTTCTTTGAGGATCCAAAATAGTACAAAATAGTAGATATGTGGAATGGCTATGAAATATTTAAAAAACTTTTCTCCATTGGTTCAAGAATAAGTTGTAAAACATAATTATCTTTATTTTCTTTAAAAAAATTAGCAAAAGTGCAAAGCCACTTGATGACTAAACAAGAAGTTCAATAGTAAACACTGGATAAAATCTTGATTGCATTGTAAAATTAGAAAAAATGTAAAAGACTGGCAACTTCCCAATCCAAATCATTAACCAATTGCTTACTAGAATTATAATTGACAAAGACGGTGATAATGTACTCATAGTTGTTGTACTACTCCAGCATATCATACGTAGAGTTCTATCTAACATTCATGTCAAGGTTGAATATTCTTGGTATCATATTGTTGGCCTTATAGTACTTCGAGAATTGGGTGTATCTTATAGTTGCACTCTAACAAATTGGGTAACATCATGTATATTGTCCAAAATCGGTTTTATTACATCCAAACTTGCCTACAAGATTAGATTAATGATGTGGCATATGCATATCTGGTGGAGTACAAAACATTCAATATAAGCCTTCAGGTGTGGTGCAAGATACTCCATGGCTATCATATTAGCTAATGCATTTTCAGAACTGATGGCAATAATTCTACATGATGACAATAATTCTATTTTCTATTTTAAATTGACTAATAACCTCAAGTACACATGTAGCATAATCTCTCTAGTGTGTGCCTGATCGATTAGCCTAAACCCTATGACTACTTTGTTCAGGTTGTTGTCTTCGCCCAAGTAATATGCAACAACACTAAAACAGGATGCTCTTTGGTGGAATGAAGTTCATATATCTGAGGTCAAACCAAAGAAAAAAAACTAACTTTTGTGTAGTTCTTTTTCAAGCTTGCTAGTTTACGTTTGTATATTGTGTATATGTCACGTGCAGTTGTTTCCCTACTAAAGTATTAATTGGTATTATGGGCAACAACCACGTTAAATCATTCTTCCAAAACTAGGCTCTCACCTATTCTACGTGGAAGATCCTTGGTAACTATATACCGTGCAATTTTCTCTCTAGATATTTGAGCTTTGTATAGCTATGTGCTTACTGAACCATCGGTATTGAAGTTAAGTTAGTTCTGGATGCCCCCCTTGGCCTTTGTTTGGCTAATAACTTCTTCAAGTGTGCCTTCGTGTGTCGCTTAAGATGACCTATCCCATCACCTTCACGTGTAGATAATTTAGCTTGACAATATTTAAAAATATCATTGCTACCTCACACCCATCCTCAATTCTGACAATTCTATCCATATGTTGCCAACATCATATCCATCGATTGCCAGAGCCTTCGGCCACTACTTGCACCCATGTAATGGAATTAGGGGTTTGACATGGAGCTTAGCCCCTCAGTAGGGTAGAGGCATCATCGATGCCCTCCATACCATCTATATGACAGTCATCCATACTATAGTATCTCATTCTTGGGGAGAATTAGTGAAGATCAATTTCTTGATCCTAGGGAGGGAGACTAGGAGTGCGAGGGCATGTTCTCCAACTCCCCCTCCTAACTTTTTTGTCATATGTTTTGATCTTTGAGAGAGTAGTTTGAGAGCAAAGGGAGAAGAGGAGAGATTATCTTTGAGAGACTACTCTTCGTGTGATGAAGAAACAAGAAGACAAGGGGGAGGGGTTTTATAGCAATTGATTAGGAGAACATTGCCATTTTCCTATTGTCTAAAGAATCAGTGTTGAAACATTGCTTGCCATTTTCCCATTGCTCTTCGACTTTATTTCTTTCATTCATCACATCACTTCCCCATTGCTATCTCTTTGTCTATCTCTCATCCTTGCCTCTCTGTCCCTATCTTAGTGTTATCTGCCTGTTGCCCATGTCTAAGAGCCACATCACCATCATCTCTCTGGCTATCCCTCTCTATCTCAAAGGTCAAAGCCAAGTGGCCATTAATCTCTCTCTCGATGTCGCTCTCTATCTTTCTCTGTCTCCCGATTCTCTCTCAACTCTATCTCGCTTGGTAGCCACCTTTGCCTCACCCTCGCTCTCGTCTTGCCCTCGCCCCCTTCGCCTCTGCCTCACTGTCGCCCTCGCCCTTCTTGCCCTCAGCCCCTTTGCCTATTCCTCACAATCACCCCCTTCGACTCCGCTTCCCCCCTCCGCCTCACCCTCTCCCAATCCAACTCCCCTCTTCCCCTCTGCCTCATCCTTGCTCTCCCCTCTCCGTCATGGCCACCTCCACATCTGATAGCTAAGCTCGTCGATCGGCACCGCATCGATGGCACAAGCAAGTGCGGTGTCGGTGGCCACCTCCCCCTCCCCCTCTGTCCTGGCCGCCTTGGTGGCGCGGGCGCTTGCGGCAACCATGACGCGGGTGTGCTTGGCAAGTGTGGCATGTGCGTCAGGGAGCGCATGGCTAGCGTGGCATGGGGCACACATGTCAAGCGTGGTGCGGGTTTCAGGCGCTCAAGCAGTGAGCATGGCGTGGGTGACGATCATGGCTCGGGCGAGTGTGGCGTGGGCGTGCGCAGTGATGGTGGCATGGCCACGACCGACGACTAGGTAATCACACTCTGACTCATCTTCACATTCTGCAGTAACACCGTGCCCTGCTGCTTACCATGCCCTGTGCGCATTCCACTGTGTGATACGGATGTTCCTTTTCGAACAATTGCGTACCGGGTCTCAAGCCTGAGCGATGATCGGTGGAGGACGATGCCGGGAATCGACGTCGACCTATTGTTACGGTAATGGCTATGCGGAGCCACCGGCCAGTTGTCGATGGCAGCACCTGCTATGGAGTTGAATTGGCAATCAAAGCATGCGGGCTCTCTCTGCCCTTCTTCTCTATTTATTCTGATACCCTTTAGGGTTTTACAATTGACTCAACAAACTAAAGGATAAACATAGAAAGTATAAAGATAGAAACTCTAAAGATAGGAAGGTAAGATTATGGATTCCCTAACAAATTGATTCTATGCTTCCTGCAAGCGGCGTCGGATATAAACCCGATCTGTAGCCCTAACAGTACTCCCCCCTCGACACCAAGCTTGTCCTCAAGCTTGAAATTAGGATAGGTGTGACGAAGAACAATAGCATCCATCCAAGTGGCCTCCTCTTCCGGTTGTCCCATCCAATGAACCAAGAACTGACGACACCCCTGAACAAAACGCCGCAAAACCTCAGAAATTTGGATAGTCAATGCATCAACTAAAGAAGACAGATCCAAGGGCAATGGTGGTGGAGCATCCAGAGGACTGTCCTGAAATGGTTTCAGTAGGGAGACATGAAACACATCATTATGCGAGCGGACGCAGGAAGCTCGAGTCGATATGCCACCGCTCCCACACGACCAACCACCTTGTAAGGACCAAAAAATCGAGGAGAAAGCTTGTGTGGAGGCGTAGGTCGAAGAGATAATTGACGGTGACGTTGAAGACGAAGCCATACCCATGACCCGATCGAGAATTCCAGCTCCCTGTGATGCGCACCATAGACTGCTTCATACGGTTCTGAGCATTAAGAAGATGCTAACAAGCTTGAGCCAATAAAGCATCATGATCAACCAATTGGCAATCCACAGCATCGATCGAAGTAGTGCCTTCGGAATATGGAAGTAGGCTCGGAGGAAGTCTGCCATACACCAACTCAAAAGGAGTGAGCCAAAGAGCCGAGTGATAAGAGGAATTGTAACAAAACTCCATCCATGGCAACCATCGAACCCAAGTGGATGGATTATCATCAGCCAAACAACGCAAATACATCTCAATTGTACGGTTAACAACCTCTGTCTGATCATCCGTTTGAGGGTGATATGCTGATGAAGTGAGGAGACGAGTACCACAACGTTTAAAAAGACTCTGCCAAAATGCACTAGTGAACACTGGATCCCTGTCGGATACAATTGATTCTGGGATGCCATGAAGTCAAACCACCTGGTCAAAGAAGATGTCCGCAATTACGGGTGCTGAAGTAGGACGGCGTATAGCAATAAAGTGACCATACTTGGACAGGTGGTCCACCACCACCAAAATAGCTATTTTGCCCTCAGACATGGGAAGAGAACAATGAAATCCATGGAGACATCGGCCCAAATTTGCTGGGGAATAAGCAATGGTTGAAGGAGACCTGCTGGCATGAGGGTGCTGGCCTTATGAGCCTGACAAATCTGACAACGGCGAATAAATTCCTCAACTATCCGCTGAAGGCCTTCCGAGAAGAAGTGTTGCTTGATACGATGGACCATCTTGTGGACTCCTTCATGTGTCATATCATGGAAAGCGGCAACAACTAAAGTGCATAGTGGAGAAGTAGCTGGAATGACCAACCGACCTGAATAATATAGTAAACCATCCTTGACTGACCAAGGCGATAGTAAATCGGGCCCCTCCAAATCCGCACACCGTCGTTGGATCTCCGGGTTGGCCCAAAGTACGGTATGCCATTCTTCCCAAACTGACTCGAGCGGCACTGAGATGGTGTTACAGGCATCGGGGTTGTCAAAGGCGCGGGAAAGGGCATCCGCGGCCTGATTCAAGCGCCTCGGACGATACTCGACAATGAAATCAAATCCCATCAACTTACTCAACCAGTGTTGTTGTGGTGGAGTCACTAGTGCCTACTCCAATAAGTACTTGAGACTGGCATGATTTGTCTAGACAATAAACGGTCGGCCCCATAAATACGGCCACCAATGCCGAATAGCCTTGGAGAGGCCGATGAGCTCACTCTCGTTTGCCACCAACTTGACATGTCGATCAGCAAGACGCCGGCTATAGAATGCGACCGGATGGCCCTACTGCTGCAACACTGCACCCACTCCGAGGCTTGACGCATCGCACTCAGCCACGAAAGGAGTGTCAAAATCTGGCAGACGCAGGACTGAAGCTGAAAGTAGGGCTTCCTTGAGCCGCTGGAACGCCGCGGCAGCCTCAGGCATCCACTCGAAGGCTCTTTGTCGGAGCAATGAAGTCAATGGCTCAGCAATAGCAGCATAGTGGCTGATAAACCGACGATAATACCCTGCGAGCCCCAGGAAGCTTCGAACTGCTCTGGCTGAGGTGGGTGCACGCCACTAGGCCACATCCAGCGCTTTGGCAGGATTTGCTACGACGCCCTCCGCCGTGATGATATGGTCTAGGTATTTGACCTCCTGACACACAAATGAGCACTTTTTCCTTTTTAGGTACAATTTATGTCGGCGAAGCTTCTCAAGAACTGACCGTAGATGAAGAAGGTGCTCCTCCCGTGTCGCACTGTAGATGAGGATATCATTGAAGAAAACCAAGACAAACTTCAGAAGAAATTCCGCAAGAACCTCATTCATAAGCGCTTGGAATGTAGACGGCGCATTGCAAAGTCCAAAAGCCATCACCAGAGATTCATAATGACCATGGTGCGTTCGGAAAGCTGTTTTCTTAATGTCTTCCTCCCACATCCGGATCTGATGGTACCCCAAACGCAAATCAAGCTTGGAGAAGAATTTGGCGCCGTGCAACTCATCGAGAAGCTCTTCGACCACTGGAATCGGAAACTTATCCTTGATGGTCTTTGCGTTGAGTGCTCTGTAGTCGACACAAAAACGCCAAGTGCCATCCTCCTTCCGCACTAGCAGCACAGGGGAGGAGAAGGGTGATCTACTCGGCCGAATAATCCCTTGCGTGAGCATCTCGGCGCACTGTTTTTCAATCTCATCCTTTAGACGGTACGGGTACCGGTAGGGCCGCACGACCACCGGGTCTATACCTTCTGTCAACACAATGCGATGGTCGCTAGTGTCGTGGTAGGGGTAAGTCTCGAGGCTCCTGGAAGAGGTCGTTGAATTCAGCCAAGAGGGTTTCCACCTCGTCATCCACGGCGGCCTCAAGCTGATGGACAAGAACATCTGTCGACGTAGTCCGGCCTTGAAGGGTGATCTGCTGTCTTGCCGCACCGAAAGTCATGCGAAGCTTGTCGAAATTCCACTGGATATCCCCTAGTGTTTGAAGCCACTGCACTCCCAGCACTACATCAAACCCTTGGAGAGGGATCACTAAGAATGGTGCACAGAATTGATGAGACTCAATGAAGAAAACTCCCTGGGCAATGCGCCCCGGACATGGTACTTCATCCCCATTGGCCACGCGCACCCGCTGGAGTCTGCCCGGCTCCTGAGACAGCCCCACGAGGGTTGCGGCATGGCTACTCAAGAAGTTATGCGTACTGCCACTATCGATCAATCCCACAAACTGGCGGCCGCCCATAAATAAAGAAACCTGCATCGTCTTCCCTCCCTTGGGTCCCCGCACTGCCATGGCTGACAGTGCTGCTGTTTCTTCCTCGTCCTCTGGAATCTCTTCCTCCTCTTCATTCACTACTTCACACAAGAAGAGCTTCTTACATTGATGCCCTCTAGAGAACGCCACATCACAGTTGAAGCAAAGGCCCTTAGCCCTTCGTTCTGCCATCTGATCCGGTGTAAGGCGACGCCGGTAGGGGGATGATCCTGCGGACAAAGCCTGCGAGCCTGCTGGAGCCGAGCATCCTCCTGCCGTTGAAGCGCGCGGCGTGGGTGCCGAGGCCGCGGTCGCTGTCGGTGCTGCTGAAGGAAGAAGAGGCAGCGGCCTTCCTGTTCCACCCACCGGCCCGCTCGAGTATGCCGCCAAGCCCGTCGCCGATCCCTGAGTGAACACCATCCGCCCCCGATGGGGACAGGATTGCGCCGCCTTTGCGATCCACAAGTCTTCCCGGCGTTCTACCTCCCGAGAGAGCCCCACTGCGTCGGCGAGGTCGTGGGGTCGATCTCTGAGCACATCGGCTGACAGCGTCGCCGATAGTCCCGCCGTGAAAAGCTCCACTTGATCGCTCTTCTTCAACCCGTATGTACGGGCGAGGAGACGCTGGAACTCCTGCGCATACTCCGCCACCCTTCCCTCACCTTGCTTTAGATTCGAGAGGTCTCTGAGGGGTCTGGAAGACGAATACCTCGAAAATCGTTGAAGAAAGGTATCACAAAACTCATCCCACCGGATCACCTTGTCTTCCCGTTCCCAATTATCTAACACTTCTTGCGCTTCTCCCCTCAGGTAGAAGCCAGCCATCTTGACAAACTCTGCCTCCGAAACCTGGTACAACTTCCCGAAGCGCTCGCACTGCTTGAGCCGCAGCAAGGGATCTTCAGAGCCGTCGTAGATTGGAAGCTCATACTGTGGCATCTGCGGAACCCAGCGACGTTCATGGCGGTTGTGGTGCCCTCCTCGATCCAGCGCCAGGTTCTCCTTATCCCCCTCGCTACCCTCCTCTTCACGCGGAACGGAACGACGGTCCTGATCCTGCGCGCCGCTCCCCTCTGTTCCAACCTATGACTCGCCCGCAGATTGCTTCCCAAGCACTTTGATCAAATCCTCCAACTTCTTTTCCAGCGCTGAGAATCTCCTCTCCGCTGTGTCTTCCTTCTGTTCCATGGTGATGCGCAGCTCAGACAGGCCTTTCTCAACCCCTGAAATTCGATCCTCCAGTTGAAACATGATTGGATCGCTTGGCTCTGATACCAATTGATACGGATGTTCCTTTTTGAACAATTGCATACCGGGTCTCAAGCCTGAGCTATGATCGGTGGAGGACAACGCCGGGAATCGATGTCGACCTATTGTTACGGTAATGGTTGTGCGGAGCCACCAGCCAATTGTCGATGGCAGCGCCTGCTATGGAGTTGAATTGGCAATCAAAGCATGCGGGCTCTCTCTGCCCTTCTTCTCTATTTATTCTGATACCCTCTAGGGTTTTACAATTGACTCAACAAACCAAAGGATAAACATAGAAAGTATAAAGATAAAAACTCTAAAGATAGGAAGGTAAGATTATGGATTCCCTAACAAACTGATTCTATGCTTCCTGCAAGCGGTGTCGGATATAAACCCGATCTGTAGCCCTAACACTGTGCCATGCCTTGTCATGCCCGACACCCCTGTAGCGTGTCGTGCCAACCTAGGCATAGTAGCACTTCTAGGTATGTCATGCAGTGTTGCCTGGCACAGCTCTGACAACTAGGCCAACCCGGCCCAGCTAGCACCTGTGTGCGCCATACCGTGGACCATGCTGTGCCTCCTATGCTATAGGCTGCCACAAAAAGCACAGTCCGGTGCCCACATCTTGTAAAGAGGTCCTCAATAGTTAGAAAAAGTGATTTTGTTCATCCTGGAGTGCGCTGCTTCTAGCTAGATTGATCGTATTCGAAACAGGTAGAACACCGTGTCTGCTTCTAGCTAGATCCATCGTACCCGCTACTGGCCGGGCACCATGTCTACTTCTGGCTAGATTGATCATACTGGCAAAAGGTAGGCCATTAAAAAAAACCCGAAAGGACACCATGTAAGTGATGGGTATCTACTAGCAATGTCATATCTGTTGATGATCGATGAGACTAATCTTGAAAGCAAGATGAGATCAGTAGATGGTGGGGTATGTTGTTCTAGATACGAAATCTTGGCCACACGTTCTAGCTACCCCAGCAAACAGACGAACATAAAAGGATGAAAGAACAAGGACCATGCATGGTTGGTGAATCAAGAGACATATAACCATTTTTTATCAACCCAACAACTCACTTGATATGCTAATTCCATACAGGACTGAAAAATCTTTTGAAGTAGTTTGGGTATCAAAATGAACATAAAAAGTACCCAGATAATGTAAGGCAGAAGGCGATCTGATCACATGGTTCAATTTCAGACAGTATTGATGGTTATAAGGTAAATTTCAGACAGACCTAACGGTGATATGATCACTAGCTTTGCAAAATTTCAGTTTCATACTCAACCAAAGCTAAAAGAAAATGATATATTTGTACTCTATGTAATAGGTAATAAATAACTCTCCTGGCTCCATATACATTCCAAGTAAAAATCGATTCCGCGACCCATGTGTGTTTTTTTTTGAAATGACAGCAAGAGAATTGCTGCAGTTTTTATTAGAAGGAAGAAAGGGGGTGGGTCTTGTTTTTTAAGGAAAAAATCAGACCCGTGGAAAAACCTCACAACTGGCCAAGTCTACGAAAAGCCTTAATTCACAACTAGAAAAACAGGAACACCCTCCTGGACTAAGAGAAACAAAAGAAAAACACCCTCCTGGACTAAGAAAAACAGGAACACAACTAGAAAAACATCTAGAAGAAAGAAAAGAACGGAGACTAATCCGTAGACTTCAACGATGAAGCAAACCCCTGGGTAAGCACCGCGTCCTTGATCACCAGTGCTACTTGCTCTGGCGTTCTCTCGGCCCCTCGAAAAATACGTTGGTTTCTTTCGAGCCATGCGACCCATGTGTTTGACATTGCTTTTATAAAGAAATATAAGGCTAATTAGTTCTATGTGTTCAGATTACAAAAAGGTTACTTATCCAAGTGGTGGGTTCATGCTGCTGATGCATGCTTGGTACAGTCTCCTGGTTTAGTTTTAACAAAAAGGAAATATTGAGTGGTTATTGACTTGAAATCCCAGACAAAATTTATTATCATGATCTGCCTAGTTATTCCTTGCATGTGTATTCTGAGCAGTGACCAGCTATCTTGTCTGTCTTCAATCCAACGCTTTTGGCCGCTTGTTTCGTCAGCAGCATCGATCAGCAGAGAGTAAGACCAGCTGATGGATTGGATCTGCTGCACTGAAAGTAGAGTTCCTTGGAGCTTTGTTCACAGACAAATACTCCCTTAGGTACTGATCATTTTTGGGTAAATTACACCTGCTAAGGGAAAACGAGATGTGACTAAATTGCCCCGCTAACCCTAAACACTCGAAATAAAAAATGTTTTAATTAACCGTGCGATGAGGGTAGTTATGTTGGATAGAGAGCTGACGAAATAGCTTGTAAGGTGTTTCATAGAAAAAGCATCAGCAATGAAGTGATAAACAAGATAGGTAGTTGGCGCGAGACTATCTTCAAATTTACACACCCAAGACAAGAGGTTACAGGATCAAGTTCTTAACTAGAAATCGATAGAATACTCTAAAGGTTGGATGTTAATACTAGGTGACGGCAAATATATCTGTACCAGTTTATAAAAAGCAAATCAAATTGAAGATTAGATATGGATATAGACTTGAATATTAGGTTGGGACAAATTTTTTATTTAATTTATTTTTTAGATTATATGCATATCCGCCCCACCTAATATCATTACTATAGAACGAGACATCACTATCACTGTATCTGTGTCGGTTCTTAAGTTTTTCGAAAAAAACGATTGTGATAAGTAACTTCGGAGGGTGTTAGTAATAATCACTATCGGTTACGAGATTATAAGTGATTGTGATGTAGATCGACACATCCGAATCGGTTCTCTACTAAAAGTGATAGTGATGTACACGGTCATCACTATCGGTTCTTTCATAGAAGTGATAGTGATGTGCGTGATCATCACTATCACTTCTATGAAAAGAACCGATAGTGATGACCTACACATCACTATCACTTTTAGTAGAGAACCGATTCGATGTGCACATGGTTATCACTATCGGTTCTTTTATAGAAGTGATAGTGATGACCGTGCACATCACTATCGCTTGTTGAAAAGAACCGATTACGATGTGCTCGTGCTCATTACTAAAGGATGGCCGTGCACATCACTATCGCTTTTGAAAAGAACCGATTCGATGTGCCTCGCTAGGTTATATATACCACTCGCACTGAACTCTTCTCTGTTGTTGCTCCAGAGGAGATTTCTCTGCAGCCACCCGAGAAAATAGCTCATATTGTGTGGTTGGAAGCAATACTTGGGTGAGAAAATTTGAAGTCCTCATGGGTGGGTATTAAGAGGGCAAAATTGAAACCCTATCTTGAGGAGATTCCCCTCTTTTGCCCTCTTTTGCGGTTTTCTTCAAAATGTGTACGTGCTTTCAGATTTCACACTTTTATTTGACAAGCACATATCTATTTAATTTTTGTAATGCGATCTCCTGCTTATATGGAATTATTATTGCTATCATGTGGTAACTGTTATTAGAGTTTAGGCGGCGTAACCTCGCCTCCGCTCGAGGGTGCTTATTTATAAATATGCTGAACGAAAGGGCATATTTATAATGGCGATCTCGAATTGTCCACGTTTTTGGACGATTGATATATGGTTCGAGCAAGTTCTCGAGCTGTGTTGTACAAGTTGAGTAGATTTGATAGCGTCTCTCGGTGTTCTCCGGATACACACCCTCTTGACTGTTGTCGAGGCGTGTATCCGGAGAACAATGAGATGTCGCCAAATTTTCTCCGAGTTGTACAACGGCTTAGGAACTTGCCCAACCATATATCCTCCAATGGGATTAGGACCTAACCTATTTAGAGATTAGGAGTCATCGTTGGTACCCTTGTTTTGTTTCGTTGTAGTAGAAAGATTTGCAAGCTCTTGCACTAGCTATATAATTAGATTATTTGATATCATTGTTGATGTTAAAATTTATGTCTCTTATGTAGGGAATTGGAAGCTTTAAACCAGGGAAGAAGCTAGGTATCGATCGGGAGTACATTTATATATCTTGGAACCTGTCCACTATTTTGCAAAGGTAATATTAATTGAGATGATGTCTCAATATTTAAAATAGCTATAGCTAGTTGTCGCTCCAGTTTTTCCTTAATTTATTGTGTGAAATTTAATTTGCAGATGGACCGTGAGGAATGGATGTATCAGAAAAGCCGTGTGAGTGCTGAATTTCAGAGGGGTGTTAAGGAGTTCAAAAAAATTGCAGAAGACGACATGGTGAGGAGGGGTGTAAACTTCATATATTGTCCTTGCATTGATTGCACGAATCGAGGAGATTTAACAACTCATCTCAAATTGAGGACCACCGATTCGACGTGGCCGTGAGGAATTACACATGTTGGATCCATCACAGGAGGCGGTAGTACCCTCCGATATGCAACGAAGATACGGTGGAACGGATGACGAGTTGTACTGATATGTTTGAGGAGGATAATTTGGAGCAAATGTTGTGGGATATGGAGGGTAATTTACGGAAGAGAGTTTGAAAAGTTTAAAAGCTTGATAGAAGGCGATGCCAAACCGCTGTTCACAAAGTTGCAAAGCGGAATACACCAAAGTTGGGTTCGGTCCTTGCATTGTTCGAATCAAGGCAAAACACCGTTGGGCGGATACAAGTTTCAATGCACTACTAGTTCTTCTATCGGATCTGCTTCCGGAGGGAAACGAGTTGCCAACAAGCATTTATGAAGCGAAGAAGCTACTATGTCCCATGGGAATGGAAATAGAAAGGATACATGCATGTCCGAATGATTGCATCTTGTACCGTAACGCACATCAGGAGCTGCATGTTTGTCCAGTTTGCGGTGTGCCCCGGTACAAACAAAAGGAGAAGCGTAACGACAAGAAGCGTAAGAGCCGGGGCAACGACGGTGAAGAGGTCACTAAAGGTGCACCGGCCAAGGTATTGTGGTACTTGCCCATCATTCCCGTCTGAGCGGTTGTTTGCAAATCCGAGAGAGGCAAAATTGTTGCGTTGGCATTACGAGTCTCGAAAGGAAGATGGCAAGTGAGACACCTGGCCGATTCGGCTCAATGGAGAAACATCGATTGGAAACATGAGGAGTTTGGTGCCGAAATGAGGAACATAAGATTTGGGTTGAGTACCGACGGAATGAATCCGTTTGGTAACATGAGCGATCGTCCTGACATGGCCGATTCATAGGTATCTACAACCTCCCTCCTTGGTACATGCATGAAGCGGAAGTATATCATGATGTCATTACTAATCTCGGGACCCAAATAGCCGGAAATGATATTGATGTGTACCTTGCACCATTGATCGAGGATTTGGTAAAATTGTGGAATGAGGGGTCGTCGTGTGGGATGCGTACAAAATAGAGCATTTCACCCTCACGGGCTATGGTATTTTGCACCATAAATGATTTCCGGCCCTTGGTAATTTAAGGTGTTACTGATCTGAAAGGAGCCAAAGCGTGTCCTATTTGTGAAGTGAGGCGAGAGTCTATGGTGCGAATTCCAAGAAAATCTGTGTATATGGGTCACCGAGGTTTCTACCTTGAAGTCATCGGATCAGTAAGATGGATGACAAATTTGATGGGAAGAGGGAAGTCCGTTCGCACCGCAGCCTTTGAGTGGAAGCCAAGTATATTCACGTGTAGAGGATATCGATGTTGAGACGGAAAGAGTCAGAATCTGTTCGATCCTAGGACCATTTGGAAGAAGAGGTCAATATTCGGGACTTACTGCGTCTTTGGAAGGAGTTAGATCTCCGGCATTGTATTGATGTCATGCATGTTGAGAAGAATGTCTCGACAACTTGGTTGGCATCTCGCTGAACATACAGGAAGACCAAAGATGGTGTCAATGCTCGTCGCGACATGGCCTACATGGGAATCGGGCCCGGACTTGCGGTGATAGAGGAGGATGGAAAAGGTCCAGTACATCCTGCTACATGCTACACCTGTCCAAGAAGGAGAAAGAAGATCTCTGCAAATGTCTCCAAAGTATTAAAGTTCCATCTGGCTACTCTGCGAACATTAAGAAGCTTGTGTCTATGGATGATTTGAAGTTGTTGGGCATGAAGTCCCATGACTGCCATGTCTTGATGACCCAAATGCTCCTAGTTGCAATCCGAAATATTCTCCTAGAGGATGTCAGGTTGGCAATCACAAAGTTGTGTTATTTCTTCAATGCGATCTCCTGCAAAGTTATTGACCCCGATGTACTAGACAACTTACAGAGTGAGGTGGTGCAGGCTCTGTGTCACCTTGAGATGCATTTCCCACCGTCGTTCTTTGACGTAATGGTCCACCTTGTTGTTCACCTTGTCAGAGAGATTAAGATATGTGGACCCGCTTTCCTACGTTACATGTATCCGTTCGAGAGGTACATGGGTATATTAAAGTCGACGTGAGGAATCGGTCGGCTTCGAGGGTAGTATTGTTGAAGGTTATGGGTGAAGAGGTTATTGAGTTTTCGTGGACTACTTGGGTAAAAGACAGCAATCGGTGTTCTCAGATCTCGTCATGAGGGCAGACTTTGCGGTAAAGGAACCGTTGGGTCCAAACTAATGAGTCCGAGGTTTGGTATGTATTGCAAGGCGATTTCACGATCTTGCGAATAAGCAGGTTCGCCCATACATCAAGCAGCATAAGTTGATATTACGGGAAGAGAATCCACAAATGGATGAGCTTTCCATCGCACAAGAACACAATGATCGATTCCTCACATGGTTCAAAGAAAAAGCGGAGGTCTCCTTTAGTGAGAATGTAAAATGGTTGGCTGACGGACCAAGATTTAATGTACAGACATGGCAGGGGTACGATATTAATGGTTACACCTTTTACACTGAGAGTCAAGATGCCAAGAGTACTGTCCAAAACAGTGGTGTGAGTATAAATGCTTTCTCTGATGATCATCACTCGAAAACAGTCTCCCCAACCGCAATGAACTCCTACTATGGGATGATCGAAGAAATTTGGGAGCTCGATTACGGAATATACCAAGTTCCATTGTTCCGATGTAAGTGGGTACGACTTCCACATGGAGTGAAGGTCGACAAGAGAGGCTTTACTATTGTGGATCTCAGTAGACTCGCCTACAAAGATGATCCGTTTGTCCTTGCGAAGCAAGCAATTCAAGTCTTTTACGTGCGCGATCCGGCCAATCCGAGGTTTCACGTCGTTCTTCATGGCAAGAGACGGATCGTAGGAGTTGAAGATGTTGTAGATGAAGAAGAGTATAACCAATTCGATGAGATACCTTCATTTGCAGATGGGGCTTGTCTTAGCGGGGATAACGACACACATGGAGCCAATTACATGCGAGTAGATCATCATGAAGGGCAGTATTGTAAATAAATGGACTATTATAATGTATGTAAAATAGTATTGTAAATCCAAGGTGATTAATTGCTGTTTGGAGGCTTCGATGGAAATGCATGCAATTTCTCTTTATGCCTGCACTTTGTGCCATAATTTGTGAAAGAAAATTCCATTTGACGAAATTATTGTTGGGAAAGCTTGTAAATAGTCGAAAGTTCATTTTCGGAAATTTTCATACAATTCAGATTAATTTGAAAAAGTTTTGACTTTTCTACGCTTTTACGCACAAATCATGTCTCTGAAATGAATTTTGGCATATTTCTTGAATGAGGTCGCTTTTTCCAAAAATTATTTTATGAAAAGTTTTGCAGTATCCTGAAATATGTTTCTGCAAAATTTCTAACAATTTCAACAATGTATGACAAAGTTATGGCATTTTCTCTCTTTGATGAAATGCTGAAAATTCAGAACTTGCAGATGTCTGAAAAGGAATAGTGCAATAAACTACATCAGTGTCGGTTTTATGAAAAAAAGTGATACTGATGACTAACATCAGTGTTCTATTAGAAAAGTGATGATAAAGCATCAGTATCGGTTTTATTAAAAAAGTGATACTGATGATGAAGCATCAGTATCGGTTTTCTTAAAAGAGTGATACTAATGATGAAGCATCAGTATCGGTTTTCTTAAAAGAGTGATACTAATGATAAAGCATCAGTGTCGGTTTTCCTTACAAAAGTGATACTGATATGTGATCATCAGTGTCGGTTTTATTAAAAAAGTGATACTGATGACTAACATCAGTGTTCTATTAGAAAAGTGATGATAAAGCATCAGTATCGGTTTTATTAAAAAAGTGATACTAATGATGAAGCATCAGTATCGGTTTTCTTAAAAGAGTGATACTAATGATGAAGCATCAGTATCGGTTTTCTTAAAGAGTGATACTAATGATAAAGCAATTCTTAAAACCCCGGCCCATAACCATTCGCGCGCAGCCCTGCTCCACGCTTAACCCTAGCCGCCGAGTGCGGCGCCGCCTTTACCTCCACGCCACCGCCGGTGCTCGCCTCGCCTCGCTTGCCGACGCCGACGCCGAGGACGCCGAGGCCGCCTCGCACGCCCTGCCGCCGACGCCGCCGCCAGGCCTGCCTCGCCCCCCGCCCGTCGCCTCGCCTCCCGCTTCGCTGCCGCCGACGCCGAGCCGCCCCACGCCACCCCCACACCGCCCCGACGCCGACGCCGACCCCGCCCGGTGTTCTGTTGTAAGTTTTCTCAAATACTGCATTTGATTCTTGCTGGCTGGAGGGAGAGGTATTGCTCGGTGATGATATGGGTATTGTGATGAAAGAACGATTATTTCTGTGAATCAGGCCTTGAACTGTAGTCTTATATGCTGAGAAGTGTTGATTAGTTCCTTTGCTTAGATTATATTTTCTTTGCGTAACTCGATTACTATCTTATTGTTAGTAACCCATTGTTCATTCTAGTTTCGGTTTGGTCTTATTAAGCGCTAGTTATATCTGCTCATACCATCTTTGTTCGGTTAGCTTCTTCGATTCTTGATCTGTATGCAAATTGTTGGTCTATCGGTTATGATATATAGACGATAAATTGTTCGCATGTCGTTGAGTTAGTCTTTTCGATATCTTCATCGCTGATCTGATCAACATTTGTTAAGTAAGATAAGTAACTTTGCTGTCAGTTTGATCTGAAATTAAATGGTAGGTTCGGTTAGCACATGTTTGATTCGCTGATCTGAATGCCTACTGGTCTATAGATAATCTGTTGAAACAGTGATTTAATATTATCAACTCCTAATTGTGCATATTAAGGTGGTAAGGGTTCAAGGCCTAATTTGCTGAATTAATTTGTTAGCCGATTCGTGATTGAAGTGAAGTTTCTTATCTTCATTTAGACCCTAAAATCTGAGAGCAATTATTCATATTACATATTACCTCTATAGTGCCATAGTAGACATGATTCATTTTATAGATGACATGTTGATGCCTTTTCGTGTCTGTCACCATATGTGTCATTTAGGATAATCATGAATTATGTTGTTTTGCTCATATTGTTATATGGAATAATTAATAAAAGCTTGCTCTTATTATCGCATCTCTTCACAATGTCCTTCCCTCAAATTAATTTCATGATCTTAAGTGGTGCATAAGTTTGTGCAAATCAAGTAGGAAGATAAGTTCAAGATAATTTATTGTCATTCATCATGTTTGTGAGGTCCTATATTTTACAAGTCTTTGTTAAGTTCCATTTTGTTATATGTAGATATACTGAATCACAGTTTTGCTAATGGCTTATTTTGGCATATTAATTTTGTTTAGACATGTGTTTACTTTTAGCATATTACTTTTGTTTAGACATGTGTTTACTTTCAGCATATTACTTTTGTTTTTATCTCAAAGATATGTTAGAGTTTAGGTTATGTAACCTCGTCTCTCCTGTTCGAGAGTGCTTATTTATGAATATTTGGAATAGCATATTCATAAGCAAGCGATCTCGAATTGTCCACGTTTTTGGGCAGTTGAGGATATGTGGTTCGGGCAAGTTCTGAGCTATGTTGTACAACTTCAGAGTTGATTTCGGTAGCGTTTCCCTGGTGTTCTCCGGATACACACCCCTCTTGACCTGTTGTCGAGACGTGTATCTGGAGAACAGCGGGGAGATGCTGCCGAAATTTTCTCTAAAGTTGTACAACGGCTTAGGAACTTGCTCGAACCACATATCCTCGAATGGGATTAGGACCAAACCTATTTAGAGATTAGGGGTTATCGTTGGTACGTATTTAGTTGGTCAACAGATATTGCATGTTATGTCGCTTACTAACTTGACCTTCTTGTGTTGCTATTCTTGCAAGTATCGAAAACCAGCCTATTGTTCCCATTGTCTTGCATACTATGAATTATGTGTTGATCCTTTACAAGATTTATTGTCAAGTGCATATAGTAGCTTCAAATTGCTTTCTCTCATGTCACACATATGACCTTATCAGATAAGAAAACTCAAAATGTCGCAACTAGAGAGCATCGGCTCGTCGCTGACAGTAGAAGGTGCTGCTGAGGGGCCGAGCAAGGTTCCAATTACTCAAGGGCCGAGTAAGGTGAGGAAGACCCGAGGACCAAACAAAGGGGCTACAGGGAGAACGCCGCAGGTTCTCCGCTTCAATGCCACTGAAGTGCGTGACGGCCCTCCTAAGTACATGGGGCGATACGGTCATTTCTTGGCCAATTGGTGAGGAGAGAGTGCCCATAACAATTAAGGATTGGAGAAAGGAAGTCGTGGCTGAAAGCGTAAGAATCGGTTATGGGGCGAGGTTAAGAGTAAATGGATTATAGAGGAGGAAGATGAACCCAAAGCGAGACAGACGCCTTGAAGAGGATGGGTGTGGCCTTGAGGCACTTCAAGACCCTTATGCACAAGTGAGTACGTCTTTGAAAGGCCGTACACCATTCGAGAGGTATCCATTTGTGACCCCGATGTTTGGGCGGAGTTCACGAGGATGAAGGGTACGCCCGAGGCATCATGAGAGAGAGAGGAACACCGCTGTCCGAGGCATAACACGCACCCGCACCACCTCGATGACAAAGGCTATGAGGGGAAGAAGGTAGAGTGGGCGCGACTAGCCGAGGAGTGCACTCACTCGGGGACGGTGATGCCTTACTCCCACATATCTCGAGGAGACGCACGAATGGGTATTGCGAGGACAAAAAAACTCGACGGCAGCTTGTAGTTGCAAACCTCGCTACCGCTCAAGTCGTCTCTACCATCGTAAGACATCTAACTTAGTACAATACAATTGACCCAACTTGTTGTATTTCAAATCTAATTCAGACTCGCTTATTACAGAAGAGGTAAGCCAATAAAAGAACAGGGACCTTTCGAGCCAAGGGGACATCCTGTCGTCTGCGATCGGAAGTCCGACCATAAGGGGCGGGTGCTTGCCGAGGGGCGGACACACGAAGAAGTCCTACTTTCAAGATGACGCATGAAAAGCCGTATCAAGGTCATGGCGAGCACGTGAGGCGCCTCAAGGACACACTAAGGGAGCAAATGAGGAGGAGATTAAGGAGGAGATGAGGGGAGATGATGGCACGTGAGGAGGAGATAAGAGGGAGATGATGGCACGTGAGGATCGCCCGAGGGCCGAGATGATGGCGATGATTTCCCAGTCGAGCGGATGCCCTCGACTCTCATAGAGAAGTCGTGCCCGACCTAGCAGTGCGGTTCCAAAATGATAAGACCGGTCCCGGTGAAGGTAATAATTAATTTTTCTGAGTTAAAGCTACGAGTGTAACTCCCGCAATGTTTTTCCTCAAGTTGTACAGTTCTTGCGGTGCTCGAAGTGGCGCTACCACCATCATGACGGAGGATGGATTTCCGTCGAGGTCTGCACGCGGGTTGCATTTCCATGCAACGAGACCGACTTGTGCATGGTCACTGTGGGGAAGGGCTACATGAGGTGCGGTGGACTCGCCCACGAAGACTTCTTATCACATGTGCTCGATTTCCCCCCAACGAAGATATCACCACTCTCGGGCAAGCACGCATGTCGTTCATCAAGTGGCCCACGACGGGTGTCAGTCTTGGTCATGGTAAAAAGTCCTCCACGTCTTCTCTACCATTCCAAGATTCTGCAGTAAGTTAAATATATGCGTGCTTCAGAGGTTCCTCCTGCGCTTTGCTCCTCCCGCCTCCCGCTTTGATCCTGCCTCCTACCTCCTCCTCGCCTCCTGCTCCTTCTCCCGCCTCCTGCCCTGCTCTGCTCCTGCTCCTGCTTTGATCGCCTCCTGCCTCCTCACTTTGCTCCTGCTCCTGCTCCTGCGCTGATCCTGCTCCTGCTCCTGCGCTTGCGCCTCCTGCCTCCCCTGCTCCCGAGAACCACAGAGGCCTCCGAGACTCCTTTCGCCAAGAGGGCAAAGGCGACAGAGGCCTGGCGCCCCTTAAGGTACTGAAAAGCCCATCGCCTGACCTGGAGACTCCTTCGCCCGTAAAGAAAAGTCAAGACAGCAATAGGCACCATGTATGATTATAAGGCCTACGAGCATGGAAAGCCCCGATTGCATCGCTTAACCGAATCATCTAGGCGGTGGACTCGCATACTCCATGGATGGTACCTTGATAAGGTGAAGGCGGAAGAGCGTCGAGTCGACTTCAACGTGAAGTATAAAATGGTACATTTTCACCGTGACGAGGATGGAACATTCCCCGTCAGTTTTGAGGATCTATTCCGTGTGTATCAAATGAAAGCCGTCGATATTTCTACTTTACGATCATGGACGTTGTGAGTATCACACCATATAGCTTGCACTCATGACTTTTATAGGATTTTGCATTATGTTTTCTCACATTCAACACGAGTTGCAGGATAATGAGACAACGAGCCGTGACGCATCTACATGAAGTTGGGTTTGTCGACCCCGAGCTTGTGTCTGCGACCTTGGCTAGGCTTCAACCGGTGTTCGTTGCTAGCTACATCAAGGGGGTATTGCATGCTGAGTCGAAAAAGGACTTCATTGTATTGCCGCATCACGAGGAGTAAGTAGTACTTTTCGATTCAATTACTTATACGCACTTAAAACCGTATGTGAACTTATTTCCTTACACTACATTTTATTTAATAAGCAACCATTGGGTTCTACTCGTCCTCGTCCGAGTGAAAACACGATCTACACATTTAACTTCGATCGAGAAGAGACCGATGGCATACATGATCAAGCCTCCTTTGCGAAGTAAGCACATTATTGTAACCTAACACATCGAGGAATTTAACTACGTTTATTTTTTTGACTCAATGGTGCTCTCCAATGTATGCGGGGTTTCTCAGACTATGTCGATGAAGGAGGGCCGCACGACGACAAAAAGGGCAAGGCACTGCAGTATAAGCGATTTAAGGTACAAGTGCCTAGCATATATATGATTAATTTTTTTGATAACTAATCTTCGTGGGCTGAATTTCTTTTCTCTCTTCACAAGTGCCATCAACGAGGCAGCGGTGACCATTCGGCTTCTATGTCATGCGGTACATGCTCATCGTGGTCGACAACTCGCAACTTTTCCCTAAGGTATATGTCGTGCATAATAATATACTTAGCCTTTTACATAGAAATTTTGAAACTGAAAGTAATATCATTTCATTTTCGGAAGATCAATATCCCCCAGAAGATTTTAGACAACAAAGCACTCAACAATTTCTGAGACCACTTATGCCAGTAGTACTGGTTAGAAGTTATATCAGAGGATGACAGGTTTAGAGATCCTAAAGCATCCTACAAGTCCATATGTAAACAATATTAATAATATATGTCAATTTGATATGTATCAGAGGAAGTCCATGTACTGATTGTCAAGCATGTTTGAGTTGTATATTGTGAACGACTATGATATATATTTGTTGTAATTAAAGCGTTTACGTTACGTGAATGTGATATATGCATCCCGTGTTTCGTATTGAGAATGTGATGATATATATTGTGCATCTTGCTTTAATCATGCTTTTTTTGGGAGAATTTGCAAAAATGGCACACCCCAATGGGTCATCAGAATCGATTCTTTAAGCCGTCATCAGAATCACTTCCCTTAAAGAACCGATTCTGATGAGGGGGTCATCAGAATCACTTCCCTTAAAGAACCGATTCTGATGATATTTTTTCATGATCGGGTCAAAACCGATTCTGATAGCTCCACCTCATCACTATCTAAGGACGTCGTATCGCCACTAGAACCGATTCTGATGTGCCGTTCTGTAGTAGTGTATCAAATACTTCGCTTTAATATTCGTGAACATTTTTAAAAAAGACGTGCCAAAGCATACCATAAATACGGTTTGGTCTATTCAGAAGAATGCAGATGCTTAAATAACAGATGCTAAAAGGAGTAATCTCACACATCTGAAACTGACTTCAGATATTTGTTTTCATATCGTCTTAATTCTTCCTTATTTGTTTTCACCGTGAGGGGCTGAGGCTGCAATAAAAATTAACGCGACCTTTAAGCTGAAATGGCATTTTCAGTTAGGTTGTAAGCCCACCACTATTATGGTCCAACATGCACTTTCATTTATTTATACCTTCACTACCACACGAAGGATCATCTCTGAGAAATGATCACTTTTCTAGTTCGTGTTACTTTTTTTTTTGTAAAACTAGCTCTCTCCTGAGCAAAATTGCAAATCCAGCCCTCTCCCTCACTGCAGAAGGCGCGACTGGGGAGCACGGTTGGCCGGGATGAGCGCAGGAGCAGCGGCGTGCCATGGTTTGGCAGCATGGGAGGCACCTTCTGTGATGGGGAGGAGGCTACACTACTACGGAAAGGGTATTTAGTCCCGGTCCAAAACTGCCTTTAGTACCGGTTTTTGAACCGGTACAGGCCATCCGAGACTAATGCTCAAGGGCATCAGTCCCGGTTCACTCACACGGTACTGATAGAGTATCAATACCGGTTCCAATTCACATGTGGCGGCGCGTCGGGAACCCCTGAGGACCTCATCGATGCGGTTGGTGTCTCCAACCGCATCGATGACCCCTCATCGCACGGCTGGTTTCTCCAAGCAGTCTCGATGTTTTGTATATATATAGGTCTATTTCTCCAATAGCTTTTATATATATGTGTGTGTGTTAAATCACAACTAATTAAAAGCACAGATAATCAATCATGCACTTTGCCTGATAATTAAATCACTGAACATTCATTAACAAATTTAATTACATCTAATGTATTAAAATATGTACACATATTTGTTCTTCTACTCATCGTCTAATGTATATATGTACACAACTTTAATTACAACTTTAGTATTTTTTTTCCTTCGCTCCGGGATCTTTTACGCAAGACGCTCTTGCTAGCCGTAGATGTAATTCCGATACGATTCACTTGGTCTTATCGAAGGGCACCACCTATTAAAATTTCATTCGTGAAACTCGCCTTTTGGATTCGACCTCATCATAAATAAAGCCGACGAGTTGTTCTTGAATTGCTCTCACTCGTGCCGGTGAGAGTTCCGAACCTTGTTCCGCCAAATATTGAGGCACCTATCGTTAAGTCATTAACTAATCAATACTTGAATTTGTACAAGATATAAGGAGTACCTATACATCATTAAAGCTAGTAATTATATTTACTCACCCCCTTGTTGCCTTTTAGCATGCGGTCGACGGCTCCGGTTTGGGTGTGCATAAATTCGCATACATAGTAGCCGCATAAATTGTTACCCGGTGGCTGAGTCAAGATCTGCTGTGGAAAAAGTTGAAAGCGTGAAATGGATGCAAGGAAATTAAGTTAACTAACTAAAAAGCTAGCATTATGATATACGCATACCGAGAGGCAATTGTAATGTCAAATTTCTCCTTGAATCATACGTTTTTAGCACGGAACCGTGTGAATGCACTACACATGTGATTCTGAATTGTACATGATTAGAATTTGTTTCAAATTGAAGGAAATAGAACTAGTACGATAATGAAAGGAACAAGAATTAATTCCGGTTGAGCATGTCGATAAAGTTTTGATACTTTTTAACTGGTCTCCTTTGCGAGTCCATAATTGTGATCGAGCTACGATCTAGCTCGATCATAAGAAGAATCCAGTGAAAACTATACATAGATGTGTCAACGTAGATAACTAATTAGTTCTAACATCGTGTTATGAAAAAGGAGTAGAATAAGGTGGTGCGAAAACACGACTCAAATGAGTAGGCTAGATATATCTTTGACTTATATCTTTGACCCATTAGCGCATTGAATACGTTAGTCTCTGCTTTCGCTTTGGGGGTCTCTAACGGTTGTCGCGTTGATAACTCATGGGTCCATGAAGCCTATGTCGAAAATCGATCCCTTGGCATCTTTGTATCTCCATGCTACATAAGAAATTAGTTAGGCTTGCAAGTTAGTATAGTACAAGGAAGTGCACGATAGTTTTTGCAAATAATTAAGACACTTACGAGTCCAACAACCCATCAAGCTCACGCCGAGGGCGTCATTCTGTATAGATCATATATGTAGTCCGATCGACAAAAAATTCACCTTCACCATGAAAAAAATCTTGTTGCTTAAACTTGACAAATAACATCTCAGAGACCATGCTTGGTCGCGTCTAAGTACCATTCATGAAATTGCCGCATCTTTGTCGTTAGCTGGGGCAGCTCCTCATGCCTGACCAATGACCCGCCCACTTTAAATAACCATTTTACTTGGGCAAACTCAATCTTTTCCGTGCCTAATATTTGATTTGCGTTAAGGCCAGTTTCATCGAAGAATCATTGCATCTCCTTACCCTTCCCCTCAACTGACATCTTCTTCTTGGGGCATTCCTTACTCAATGTGCGCTCGTAGTTTCATTGGCGAGGCATCTCTTTTTTATCCTTCAAATTTTTAATAGTCATTAAGCCTTTATAAAATTCTTCTGTACCTTCTTCTCTGGTGACTTGGGTTTAAGAAATTTAGTTACCTCTCCTTTTACCACCTTCTTGGTCTCCTCATCGTTCATATCATACGGCCGCTTCTTGGATTGGGTGGAGGACCCTGTCTTCTTGGGAGCTACTGGCCGAGCTGGCTTGTTTCCTTGGTGGCGCCTTCTTGGGAGGAGGCTTCTTGTGGCGCTTATGTGCGCGGGAGGTGGTGTAGGAGTCGGCGCCTTCTTGGGAGGAGACAGCTTCTTCGGGGCTTATATGCAGGAGATGGTATAGGAGACGGGCTTCTTGTCGGGCTTATATCGCAGGAGGTGGTGTAGGAGTCGGCGCCTTCTTGGGAGGAGACGGGTTTCTTCTCGAGCTTCATCGCGGAGAGGACATGTCCATGTTATCTCGAAAAATTATGTACCGCTTATGCCACATGATGAAATTGTGTCTTGCCTCTCCTAGCCGTAGTCCCGTCACCTCCAGAATTTCGAGGTCAAGGTCCTCGCACCTCTGGCGCACCTCCTCCACCGAGACCTTGGAGTATCCTGACGGTATCTGTGGCCATGGATAAGCTGCCCCGGCTCTAATGGGTGAGCCATGCCATCGGTCACCTTGAAGGTAAGGTTTCGCGCTTGGATATGCAGCTCACAAGGTGTCCGTTGTCTGATGTCGTCTACGGGATACTTGTCCAAGTCCGCTTCTAGCAGCCCACCGGAAGAGCAGCTGCTTCGCTGCCCGAAGGGGCTGATGATGTTAGGATTACTTGGAGGTTCTTAGCCCGTCTCGCGCTGTTGGCTCAAGGCTAGCTGCACCTCTCTTCGGATCTCTTCTTGCATTCTCTCATTTGTTTGATTCAGGCATTCTTCAAGTGCACTAAGCTATTGTGTCTGTCGAGTCTTGCTCCTCGCCCGACTCCTATAGGTCTCGGCGTCCTGAGCGAAACCAACCTTCCATGGGACAACGCCGACGCCTCGTGTACGTCCAGGGTGCTCTGGATTTTGCAAGGCCCTTGTTAGCTCGTCGTTCTCCCTGTTTGGCACAAAGCTACCCTGGGAAGACTCCTCGATGGGTATACAAGCCTTACGCCACATCTCTTAGCACCTCCCCAAACACAGCATTGCCGTTATCATCAAGGGTGCCGCCGTGAGCATAGAACCAATGCTTTGCTCTGTCGGGCCAATCCATTGTTGCGGGTGCAATACCCTTCGCTAGCAGGTCCTGTTCCCTCTTCTCCCATTTTGGTATTGCATGGCGGTAACCACCAGGGCCGAGTCGGTGGTGATAATTCTTCTTCTGTGCATTCAACTTATTCTTCTCACTCAAACTTTGACCTTCGTCCGAAGTCTTGTAGTTCACAAATGCATCCCAGTGATCTTGCAACTTTGGGTGCTTGTTGAAGTCGGGCGTTCGATTCTTCTTGATATACTCCGTGTTTAGCTTCTTTTTGTAAGTCTGGAATGCGACCGCCATCTTCTTGAGAGTGTAACTCTTCACCTTCTCTTCGGTCCCTTGGGGGAAGGTGAATGTCTCCTTCACATCGTTCCAAAGCATGTTTTTCGTATCTTCAGGGACCTGATCCCATTTTGCTATGCTAATTGCCACTGGTCCCTAACGTGGACGCCGCATGCCAAATTGAACGGCCCCAGCGCCCCCAAGGGTGCAAGAGGTTGGCCGTCCTCGCCGACTTCGGTGACAACATGTCTTGCCTTCTTCTTCTTGCTTGGACCTCGCTGACGTGATTGCCTGCTTGGTTGACCGATCTGAAAGCATGATGTCGCCGTTGGAGAAGGTCTTGGGCATCTTGACTAGCCCTTGCAAGTTCAAGAAGCATGGCTGTCAGGAGAGCGTTCGGTACACCGAGAAGCGAAGCCATGAGGTGACGTACTTGGTTGATATGGAATGATCGCTTTGCTATCTTTTGGTGTAATAGACTACTAACATTCTAGTTGTGGATTTATAACCTTATTTTATTTTTTGAAAATCATATTAGTGTGGAATAAAAATGATTCATTATTTTTATTGAGCAAATAAGCAATAATAATTTTTCTCAAGTTATTAGCTGCTTGCCTCCTTGGCGCTTTGCTCGCTAATGATTAATCTAGATTCAGACATATACTTGTTATTATCGACTGTTGAACTCATTTCTTCACTAATGGTCATTGTGAGTAGGTATATCAGAAGAGAACCACAGACTAGATAATATCAGTGAACAAAAGACTAGCAATTGAACAACCCTTTCTAGCATGTAGTTCTATCAGTTCAAGGCCCAAATCACAGAATAATGAACAGTGCAAAGAATGAAGCACTTGCTACATGGTGATAAAAGCACAAAAAGGCTCTTTCAGCTACTCAATTTGTTAAGATGAGCCAATATGGATCTAGCAGGAGATAATTTGTAATGGAACCGTGTATAAGAAAACACAAGTGATGACACAGAAGTAGGTAGATGGACATATATGCAAGGGCATAGCTCATCTCCCTACCACTAGTCATCCAAAATTTCATACTAGCATCCTAAGTTCCTAACCCAAACCTGATGTCATTGCATCTATAGCACATTCCCAACACATCAGAGAGAGCTGAGAATCTTCACATACAATGTATTGTTATGAATTATCTTAAACACCTCCAATCTTCTAACCTCCATGCCTTTCAGATATGGCTCTAGAATTTGGCATTTCTTAACACTTTACAGCATTTATATATCCACTAAACAATAAGAATCTCAATGGATGAATGGTAAATGTTAAGCGGTATAGCTAAACACGTTAAACCTAGAAATGGAACAAAGACGTTCTCTGAAACTAGTACTTGATTCATAGGCTAATACAATTGCTATTAGTTAACCCTCGTGTGACATTCATTTCCGAATCAATCCGCAAGGTGAACATACACTATACCGTCGGACGCGAGGAGGATGGCAGCAAGGTCGTCGGCGGTGAGGATGGTGGAGATGATGATGGCGGCCTGGCCGGGTCGTCGAGGCGAGGCGTCCGGCGAGGGCAACCGATGGCTTTCAGCACAGGCGAGGACGGCGGCGGTGGGGTCGTCCGAGGCAAGGAGGTTGTCGGAGGTCTTTGCAAACGAGCGGGAGGAGAGGAGGAGATTGGGGAACAATGGCGGGAGTAGCGAAAATTGGGGAAAAGGAGGCGGCGCTAGGGATTTATAGTTGCACCATCAGTCCCGGTTGAATACACCAACCGGGACTGATAGTGCATAGAACTCCGCTCGGCGCTAATCTGAGCCATCGATCCGGTTGGTGTATTTAACCGATCGATGACTCTCATCGATCGGTTGAATACACCAACCTGCATCGATGGCTCATATTTGGCTCCGGGAGCCCTAGATTTCTTTTTTTTATTTACTGTGGGAGCCCTAGGCACTATCGGTCCGGTTGCTAGTATTCATCCGGACCGATGTCTCCTGATCTTGATCATTTCGTCTTCCCAGTGCATCATCAGCAGAACATAGAGGCGTTTCATTTCCCAATACAAATTCGCGCCTATAAGAACAGAGAGGCTTTTCGACTTGATCGTTTCATTTTCCCAATGCTTGATCGTTTCGTCTTTCCAGTGCATCATCAGCAGAACAGAGAGGCGTTTCGCTTCCCAACACAAAATCGCGCCTATAAGAACAGAGAGGCCCTTAATTTTCGACGCCATCATCAGTAGAAAAACACTCCGACGCCATGAGCTCCACCCCACCGACAGTTCCTCCTCCGATGGCTCCGAAAAATAGCTCCTCCGATAGCTGCACCCCACCGACGCCGCCACCTCCGCCGCCCAAACCCGCCGGCATGACCATGCGCCAATGGCTGCGGCGCTACGCCGACGCCATCTCCACGGCTGCTCCGCTTCCTTCTACCGGCGCCTCCGCCTCCACCCGCGCCCCTCCGATCGACTCTGCCTCCTCCCGTGCCCCTCCGGCCGCCTCTGCCTCCACCCTCGCTGGGAAGAAGCACCCCGCGCCGTCCTCCTCCTCCGACGACGACGAAAGCTACGACTCGTCGGAGGGATATCACGACGGCTGGGAGCTGGAGGATGACCCAGACCGAGCCGGCTCGAGCGAGGACCCGGATGGCCGCATCGAGGACTCCGACGACCCTCCGGCCTCCTCCTCCGACAACGACGAGTAGCTAGTCTTTTGTAGTTAAAGTATTTTTGTAATGCTACTTATAATGCAATCTATAAAGCATTATAATGCTTTCTATAATACTTTTGTAATTATCTCTTATATATATAATGCAAGCTACTACTTCTCATGCAATCCAGTAGTCTTTTTTGTATGGCGCGCATTTGCTGATTTCAATTGATCATGAAAAGCGGTTACTGTTTTCAAACCGCATCACTATCGGTTGGAGACACCAACCGGATCGATGACTCACATCGGTCCGGAAAACACCAACCGTTTCGATGTGAAGAGTTGCTATAAGTCAAAGAAACTTTGGTGCCCTTCTTGGTTAATAATAAATCTTCCTCCCCTTGGCTAGCTGGGCGCTTGAGTCTTGGGCTCGCCACGCCTTGAGGTCTCGGGTTCGATCCCCGCTCTCGCACCCCTAGTCTTTCTTTTCTTTTCTTTTTTATTTCTTGTTTAACGACTTCTTTTTTTTATTTCTTTGTTTAACAATTGTTTCATTAAATAATTTGTAAAAATGCTTTTACCACTTTAGATTCATTTAGCCTAATTTTTAAAGATTTTTTTGTTTATTTCTTGTTTAACTATTGTTTCATTAAATAATTTTTACAAATGCTTTTACCACTTTGAACAATATTAGTACGAGAGGACTTTGAACAATATTGTTAGTCAAATATTAGTACAATTTGAGCGAGAAAATACGAGCAACAGGAGAACCACTAGAGGAATGAGAAACTAGTATGTTAGTAGTCTATTACAACAAAAGAAACCAAAGCAATCCTTATTTGCTAACACACTTTGCTTTTACAAGTGATCCTTCATTATGATCGCGGCGTCGAGGGAGATTCCTCCGTATCATTCGGGACACTAATGTCTCGTCCACCGTGAAAGGAGGCAGACTCATCGAATCGATTATACTCTTCTTCGTCGTGACACCCTCAACTCCGACAATCCTTCCTTTACGGAAGAAGCACGTGGCGCCTTGGCGATCGCTCTTGCCATCTTCTCCTTCGCTTTTTTCGGTTTCTTTGTCCATGTCCATCACATAGAATACTGTGTCACATCATTAGCGAACACGAACGGTTCGTCCCTATAGGCCACTTGCTTGAGGTCCACAGTTGTCATACCGTACTTATCGATATCCACGGCTGTCAGTTTGACCCATTGGCACCGAAACAGAGGGACTTTTAATGGCCCGTACTCGATCTCCCAGATCTCCTCTATGAAACCATAGTAGGTGTCCATCTTTTCATTTTTGTCCAAGGCATCTATACGGACGCCCATTGTTTTGATTGGTGCTCTTGCTATCACGGGTCGTCGTGTAAAATGTGTATCCATTTATATCATACCCTTGGAATGATACGATTGTTGTGGACGGTCCCCGAGCCAAGAGTTTCAACTGTTCATCGTCTGTTGGTTTCCCAACAGATTGCTTTTGTAACCAAGCGCGAAATGATCTATTTGCTCATTCGCAATCCACTTATCGACTTCTCTGGGTATTGGTAGCGTAGACTCATCTCGTGATCATAGATATACGGAGCCACTCAGATTGCTTGTTTCAATACCGTGAAATGTGCTTGTTTAAATGAAAGTAGATCGTCGCTATAGGATTCTTTTCTCCTAAAATCCCTTTTTCACGTAGCCTCCCTCATGGCGTGATCTGGGGGCCAATCGTATTCAGATCATGAATGTAACTAACACAAAACTTCGATCACCTCCTCTGTCTTGACACCTGCATAATGCAGATATACAGGCGAGACCGTTTCTGAACATACTTCTTTAGGATACCCATGTACCTCTCGAAAGGGAACATGTTGTGGAGGAACACAGGTTCGAGAATTTCTATCTCTTTAACAATGTGGACCATGAGATGGACCATAATATCAAAGAAGGATGGAGGGAAGATCATCTCAAGGGTAACCAGACTATTGACCATGTCATCATGCAGATTAGATACCTTATTCGGCTCGATGACCTTCTGCGACACCGCGTTGAAGAACGAACACAGCTTTATGATTGTCCCTCGTACCCAATCTGGCAGAATACCTCGCACCGCCACTGGGAGCAACTGTGTCATCAACACGTGACAATCATGGGATTTTATGTGTATGATTTTATTCTCTTTCGTGTTTATGAGTCTCCTTATGTTTGAGGAGTATCCAGAAGGGACCTTCACACTGTTCAAGAACTTAATCATGTTTTTTTTCTCTTCCTTGCTCAGAGTGTAGCTCGCGGGGTAGAGGTAATGTTGTCCTTTCTCTCTCATTTCCGGATGTAGGTCGTTCCTGATTCCCAGTATCTCTAGGTCCTTTCGTGCTTGAAGTGTATCTTTTGATTTGCCGTACATATCTAGAAAACCTAGTAGGTTCACACAGACATTCTTCGTGATATGCATGAAGTCCAATGAGTGGCGGACCTCTAAGTCTTTCCAGTAAGGTAAGTCCCAAAATATTGACTTCTTCTTCCAAATGGCCTTCGTGTGACCTTGTTCAGCTGGGACAGGTTTGCTACCAGGACCTTTTCCAAATACTACTTTCAGATCCTTTACCAAAGAAAATACAAGCGTCCCACTGCGATGCATGGGCTTCTTACATTTCTCTTCTGTCCCATCAAAATTCTCACCCTTCCTCCGTAACGGGTCCTTCATATGGAGGAACCTACGGTGGCCCATGTACACAACCTTTCGAGAGTTTTTTAGGTACTTGCTGTCCGTATCCTCTAAGCAGTGTATGCAGGCTTTATATCCTTTGATAGATAGGCCCGATAGGTTACCAAGTGCAGGCCAGTCGTTGATGGTTACGAATAGCAATGCACATAGAGTGAAGTGCTCTCTTTTGTACTCATCCCATACACGTACACCATCGTTCCACAGTGTTAGCAGATCTTCAACCAACGGTTTGAGGTACACATCGATGTCGTTTCCAGGTTGCTTCGGGCCTTGGATAAGCAATGGCATCATAATGTACTTCCGCTTCATACACAGCCAAGGAGGAAGGTTGTAGATACATAGAGTCACGGGCCATGTCTTTGGATCGCCGCTTATATCATCGAGCAGGTTCATCCCATCTGTACTCAACCCAAACCTTATGTTCCTTGCATCCTCAGCAAAGTCCAGGTATGTTCTATCGACTTTCCTCCACTGGGAGCCATCAGCAGGGTGCCTTAGCCTTCCGTCATCCTTACGGTCTTCTTTGTGCCAACGCATCATCTAGGCATGCGCTTTGTTCGCAAATAAACGCTTCAACCGGGGGATTACAGGGAAATACCACACCACCTTAGCAGGAGGTCTCTTCTTCTTACGCTACCCCTCTACCTCACCTGGGTCATCACGCCTGGTCTTATACCACGAAGTTTTGCACACTGGACAAGCTTCCAAATCCTCATACTCATTGCGATAAAGGATACAATCATTACAACATGCATGTATCTTACAGACCTCCAACCCCAAAGGGCGGACAACTTGTTTGGCATCGCACGTAGTTTGGGCGGTGTGTTCCCATCTCGAAGTAACTTCTTTATGAGGCATAACAACTCGTCGAATCCTTATCGACAATCCATTGGTCGCCTTCCATTGCATCAGTTCTAGTGTGGTACGCAACTTTTATGGCCTGTCGACGGTTTGGGTACAATGAGTTGTTCGTGGTCCTCCCATAGTATTTGGAACTTTTCATAATGTCTTTCATCGATGTATTCTCCTCTCCATCACGCAGCATGTGGTCTAGGTCATCATCACCAAACTCCCCAATGTATCTTGAAAGAACCGTGTTGTTGGCGTCAGGGATATTGTTGTCCGCCTCTTCTTCTTCACCGTCTTCCTGTATAATCTCTTATTCACCGTGCTTGGTCCAACATGTATAGTTTGACATGAAACCTCTTGTGAGCAAACGAAAGTGAAGGTGGCTGGATTTTGGCCACTCCTTCTCATTCTTGCAGTCTATGCATAGACAAAGATATGTAACTGACGTCGTGTGTGCATCGGCCGCACGAAGAAAATCTTGCAAACCCTACAAGAACTCCGGGGAGCGTCGGTCCATGTAATCCATCGCCGGTCCATCTACATTATGTTACATCAAAATAAACTGTTAGCTCATTTTCCGATAATGAATTGTTGAACCAAAACCTAAATATTAGCTAGATCCACACCTTTAATCCGAGCTAAATAATAATCCAAGTAAAATCTAAACCCACACAACAAGTTTTTGCAACCTACAAAAAGAATTGATCGATCAGAGTCTGGATTCAAAATTCTGGACAAAATTCACGATAGCTTTGTTTGCAAATTCTGTTGAAATTGTAACACCCTAAAAATTTCCAAATTATTATTCAATCATTTATTTTTATTTTTTTCTAAATCTCTAGCACTTAATTAACGATGTTTTCAAAAATAATTTCTTGATGGAAATTAAAACCAAAATTATACTAGAAGTAATTTTTCTAAGTTTAAAATATTCCAAAGTTTTTTTGAAAACTTTTCTCAAATTTTGAACTCATTTTATATTTTCTATTCATATTTCTGATATTATTTTAATTCGCAAATGAATTTAAATTTCTTCTTTTCCACATAACTATCGCCATTTCAATATCCCAAACTTCATGATTTTCATGCACCATTCTCCCCCCAACTACGTGCAACCAAACCTCATCCTTCATCGATCGATGGAACTAAAACCTAAATTTAAGCTAGATCCACACCTTAAATGCAAGCTACATTATAATCCAAGCAAATTCTAAGCTTACACAACAAGTTTTTGTATCCTATTTGAAAAGATCAAGCTAGATCTCTACATTCATAATCTTTCATGAATCATGGGAAAAGATCAAAATTTTTTCATAATTCAAGCAAAAAAGAGGCTCCATCTAACACCAAATGATGTGAGGAATGATATTACTAACCTTAGTTACCTTGGTTGCGAGTAAAATGACCAAAATTTTGAAATTTGGGCAGCACCTCCCTCTACATTCATAATCTTTCATCAATCATGGGAAAAGATCAAATTTTCTTCATAATTCAAGCAAAAAAGAGGCTCCATTTAACACCAAATGAAGTGAGGAATGATATTACTAACCTTAGTTACCTTGGTTGTGAGTAAAATGACCAAAATTTTAAAATTTTGGGCAGCACCTCCCCTCTCTTGAAGCTCTTGGCTGAAACTCCACTGTTCTTTTCGCGCACTGAAATGATCAGGTCTGGCAGAGAGCGGGAGGAGGAGGAAGTTTAAATTGGAACCTAGTAGATATAGTAGCGGTTGGAAACACAAACCGGTACTGATGATCTAACATCAGTACCGGTTAGTGTCACGAACCGATACTAATGAGACCCCGCTAAATAGTACCGGTTCATAATACGAACCGGTACTAATGTTAGATCATCAGTACCGGTCGGTGCTTTGAACCGGTACTAAGCCCCCCACAGCCCTGTTGCCGTTGAACCGGGACTGTTGTAACTATCAGTCCCGGGTTGTGCCCAACCGGCACTGATAGGCCGGTATTAAAGGTCGGTTCTGTAGTAGTGCTAGATTTGCAATTCCGCTCAGGAGGGGCTAGATTTGCAAAAAAAAAAAACGAGGTAGTGAGACTAGAAAAGTGATCACTTCCATCTTTGCTGCATCATCTCAAATGGTTTTGACATTTGCTTGGAAATTTGTCAACAAAGGCCTGAGGAAAGTTACACAAAACTATCACAGACAGTTAGTTTCAAGCAACCATATGTGACAACCGTCGATTGTCCATAACCTATAATATATCAACTTATCACGAACAATTTCTTTCAAAGAAGCAATTGTGATATTTCACATATGGTTGTGAAAGCAAACTGTCTGTGAAAATAAACTTATCACATATAGTTGTATATTGAAACCACCTGTAATAATTTGAACAATTATAAATTGCAAATCATGTTAGTTTGCGAGAACTTTATATGTTATTCCTCTCCCTATTGCCTCTTCATCTTATTCTCAAACGTCGCATAGATCCACTACCGTTTGGGAATCACATTCTCTGTCATCTTCATCTTCTTCTCAAGCTTCTTCGTTGTTTTCCTTGTCTCGTTGCTCCAGTTCATTCACCCCTCTTCTTTGTTTTTTATTATGGCCATTCATAGTTTTTTTCTGATTAGTTGATATACCTTGTCCTTTGTGTAATTGCACGCCTACTGTATCTTAGTGTAAGTTTTATTTATACAGTTATAAGATTTATATACAATTGGTCATAATATATACGAGACAGTGTAGTGCATTACGCCGTGCCATCATGCATATGATGTATCGACACATATCTATTGTTGAAAGCAATTGAGCTGGCGTTTTCACTATAAATTAAGAGTCAGGACAGACAAGATGTAGATGAAATGAATTCATACTATTTAGTAGATATACGTTGGTGGGTAGCGGATGTCAGGCAGAAAGACCACACAATTCATGCACACTGGTAGCTCCATATGATTACAGAGAAAGAGATAATAATATTAGAATGTGACGATAATTAACGTGACAGCAAAAGTCATGGAGCCCGTTGTAGCACACAGCTAGGGCTGGAAAAAAAAGCTCGTTGAGCTGGCTCGGTGGCTCGTTTTAAAATTGCTTCCATTACATTCATTTTTCTTTTAAAATAAAAATTAGTTGATTTGGAACAAGAGTCAACTTCGGCTCGGCTCGTTAAACTCGGTTCGAAGTTAGATCTCAAACAATACAGGAGACTATAATAAATAAGAATAAATTAGTGTCGAAGAAAGCTCGAAAAAAAGTTCAACTGGCTCATGTAACATGGACCAAAAGAAATTTTAAAGCATAGGCAGGCATGCGTAAATGTGGAACATGACGAAGTACGCAAAGTGCGGGGTTTGTGGCATTATACATCATTTAACTGATGCACAAAATTTGCTGAGGATAGTGTTTGCTGGTGAGGAAAGCGAACCTGGGTGCGCTACCACACTGAAGGCTTCTTATCTACGAAGAGTAGTTTTTGGGTTAGTTGTTACAGGAATTGTGAGGATGAGCACAAATGAATACGAGCGTAGAAGGATGTGCGAGTTACCTTTCTCATTTTTAATCAGTCCTCTATGCGGAAACAAACATCTTTTCACCGGAGGCTTTTCTAGTGTCCGAAGCGCTGGTCGTAATGAAAACAATATGTCAGCATCTGACAGCGAGTGGCTATAATAATAATGTGTTTGTAAGGACACAAAAAAAGTATAATCTCGTTTCGCTTTCAGAAAAAGGCAAACTGCTGGTCGTGGCGTGCAGTGGCCGTTTAAGCTTACAGCTTTGGCTCTGGCAGCATCTAGCGATCATCACCAAGCAGAAAGATGATAAATGACTACCTACCATCGAAATGCACAAATCAGAAATAGAACGATGCAGCGATGAACGATGCTAACCTCTGTCAACGAGGGTGTTCCTTCAGGATTCAGGAAGAACAGTGTGCGCTGGTCTGTTTTCCTACTCTCAGACTTAGACAAAGGTTAGAAACACTATGTTTAAATAGTGTTGGGTCTATATATAGCTCCCTGTTTCGGAAGGTGCTGAAACACGGAGACATGCACAAAGTCTATGCGTTGTTTACTAACTGGGTCACCAATTTCTAGATTCGTGAAAATCATACTATTAATAATGCTCCAAATGTGCGAATGTGTAGAACAGTGTGCGTCCGCTGCACCAAAAGTCTAAACATACTACCTGGCTACGTCAAAAATATCAGGCACGGAAATGCTTAGTTACGAAGAGAAAATGTATTAGCTGTTGGGTACTGCATGGCGGGAAGAGCATTTAGGAAAGAATATAGATACCGTAGAAACATATTCGGCAACAAGAGATACCAAGCATTAAAAATTTCCTTCGTAGCAACATGCATACGTAGACAATGATATCTGTAATTATGTGACTAAAGGTAAAGGCAGGGAACAGACCTGGTTAGGCGCGGGTGATCTCGGTAATTCGTGAACTAAGGCAAGCAGGGGCAAAGCAATATCACAAGAGCTAGTGGACTGTACATGCTTTTCAGATCTCACTAAGTACACCTGTTCTTGAGAGCCAATTGAGGGCTGGCGATGTGTAGGGACAGGGAGATGAACCATGGTTGGCTCAGTAACGACCTCGATAGGGCTAACATTTGCTTATCGTTCGGTCATCGTGCTGTCACCGGATGCCACCGCTTCTCCTGTAACGTCATCATGGTCGGCAATAGCAGCACTTTTGTGTTTCGCCTGTTTACTGCCAGAGGTAGATGCTGATGAAGGTAAGAGGGACAGTATGGAATCAACCTGGTATGAGACCTAGAGCAGCTGCAAATAAGAGGAGTCACCGAACAACCTATCAGTTCCCGTGCAAGGTCAGCAAAGAAAACGAATTCCGCTGTTTTTGCATCAGGGCTGTTGATCTTGTTAGAGCTAATCTTGTCGTTAAGGAGTTCATGAGTTAAAAGTGAGTGTTTGTGCAGTGTGAGTGTATGTGTGTGTCTTGGAGATGGGTGGCCAGCTGAGTCTTGGTGAGCAGGAAGTAGCTGCGTGAGTCTTCAAGATTAGCACTGAGGTGCAGTCTTCAGGAAGGAGCAGGCATGCATGCATGTAGAGCTGCTAGAACGGGTCATGAGGATCACGCATGAGCAGGCATGCATGCAGTGCTAGACCGGGTCATTCGGATCACGTATAAGCAGCGTACAGTCGTGTGGGTGCGCGCGTCTGTACGTGAGTGTTGTGCGGATCGTGGCCGATGGCCGTGATGTGCATCCACCTATAAGTATGTGATCAGGTGTGCTGTGTAGTTGGTGGGTGTGTGCTATTGCTGTTAGATTCATTCACTAAAGAGAGTGCTTGTGTGTGACTCAGTGTGTGTTTGTGTGAGACTGTTTTTTATGTGGGAACCTGGTAGCAAATCTCATTGTGTGTTCGTGTGAGTTTGTATTCCCGTGAGAGCTAGAGCCAACAGATCTCACCTGGGCCGATACCATGTACCGTGATTCAAAACCTATGATATTAATCACCAGAGTTAATTTTTATCATGTAATTAGCATACTCAAGAAGAACGGACTAAGATAGAATAAAGAGAAGGGCACCATGCGTTAGCCGTTGTGGTGTCGCATCTAGGACACCTATAAATTCCTCTTTCACGGGCGATAGCTCTCTTGCAGAGAGCATGCTAGGTACCACCATGCGTGGTTCCTCTGGAGTGAGGCTCTTGATAGCAATGTTAACGGTATAGTTGTTTCCCTAAAAGTGTAAATTCATAGTCCTTAGTAAACAGGGCATGCAATATATTCAAGATATATTTAATGTCACTACAGGATGACACGTCTTCGCAAGCGGTAGAACCGCTTGGAATTCGAGTATTCCAAGCAGTATGGAATTCTAATATCTCTTGCTTTCTATACGGTGCTTGTAAAAGTATTCAGCGGTATATACATTAAAAGCGGTACTACGCTTGTAAAACCGTTTTAAAAGCGTTAGTACGCTTGGAATACTCGAATTCAAGCGGTCTCATCTTTGAAAACTCAATTCAAGCGGTAGGAATTGAGTATTCGAGCGATGAGGACCGCTTGAATCGAGTATTCCAAGCGTACTCGCTTAAAACGGTTTTACAAGCGGTAGTACCGCTTTTAATGTATATACCGCTTGGAATACTTTTACAAGCAACAGATTTGGAAAAACAATTGCATTAGTTTAATATATATCCACTTAATAAATGTTCGCCAAATTTATAATAATATCAAGCACCCATAACATACAATCCAAGCACCATAACATATAATTCCTCAAGAAAGCAACGCGTCACGAAAGTTTCATTATCAAAAATCATCCACAGGTACAATATGTGAACATCACCAAAATTGATTACTAATAAAATTAGTTAGATAAATCAACTAGCAACTGCAATTTGGATTACTACGTATCAAAACATAGTAGGAGCATAGTCTTTCCAGTGTTTTACAACTCAGCTAAACAACGGCTAAATACCCAAACATCATTGACTCTAGTCTGTGCATGTGCCCACTTGAGCTCCCACTCCTCCTTACCAAAGTCCTTCCTTGTGAACGCGATCTGCAGGAAGATGAACATTAGTTACAAACTCATGAGCCAGTGCAGTAGATGTGGGCAAAGACAACTGTGCAGTGTGACAAATCTCGAAGGAACATGCAAGCTGATTGAACAAGAAAAATGAATTATAATACATAATTTAACAAAGACACTTACTGTGCACAGTAGTGCAAGTGTTTCCTTCCATGCATTTAGTGGCCAAGTACTCACAAAACTCATCAAATCATTGCCCACCATAGAAGAAATAACCTGAGTTTGAACCAACAGAAAGATAAAAGCCCATTTTCAATTAGAGGTCATATTATTAACAGAGCAACAATTAATTTAAAAAGGAAAAAGCGCCACATATGAACACACAACCACGCTCAATAACACGCTGTACTTGTCTTTAACATGGCGATAAATAGCGCCCCGATTGCGGTATTAGAAATCTCCGACCCTAGAGAACAAAACAAAACTCATTCTTCATGTTTCAATGGATATACTAATTTCATGAAACTTGAAGAATTGCTATATGGTTGGAGCTTAAACTCAAAGCTAACAGGTCTATTGGAGTATTGCCATACATTCTCTCCCAATATGCAAGTGTTCCAACTTTCCCTATTTATTTTTATACTACTTGTTTTACAACTTGAGGATCAATCTACAAAGGTCAAAGAGCGAGACCACCCTCCCAATCGGTGATAGATGGCGAGACATAGGCAAAAGGTACTAACAATGAGATTAATTGAATAAAGATTTGGAAGCTAGTAAGCAAATAGCACACATTACACTACTACGGAAAGGGCATTTAGTCCGGTCCAAAATCGCCTTTAGTACGGTTTTGAACCGTGTCTGAGCCATCCGGGATCGATGCTCAAGGGCATCGGCCCGGTTCACTCACCCCGATCTTGATGGAGTATCGATCTGGGTTCAATTCACACGTGGCGGCGCATTGGGAACCCCGAGCCCCTCATCGATCGGTTGGTGTCTCCAAGCGCATCTTGATGAAACCTCATCGATGCGGTTAGTTTCTCCAACCGGTACTAATGTTTTGTATATATATAGGTCTATTTCTCCGGTAGCTATTATATATATGTGTGTGTTAAATCACAACTAATTAAAAGCACGATAATCAATCATGCACTTTGCACGATAATTAAATCCTTGAACATTCATTAACAAATTTAATTACATCTAATGTATTAAAATATGTACACATATTTGTTCTTCTAATGTATTACAATATATATGTACACAACTTTATATATGTACACAACTTTAATTACAACTTTAGTCTTTCTTTTCCTTCTATTCATCGGGATCTTTTATGCGCATCGCTCTTGCTAGTTGTAGATGTAAACCACGACGATTACCATGGTCCTTATCGAAGGGCCCCACTGTTAAAGTTTGGTTCGTGAAACTCGCTTTTGGATTTACAACCTCATCGTAAATAAAGCCGACGAGTAGTTCTTGGATTGCTCTCACTCGTGCGGCGAGAGTTCGAACCATGTTCCGCCAAATATTGAGGCACCTATCGTTAAGTCATTAACTAATCAATACTAGAATTTGTACAAGATATAAGGAGTACCTATACACAATTAAAGCTAGTAATTATATTTACTCACCCCTTGTTGCCTTTTAGCATGCGGTCGCCATTCCGGTTTGGGTGTGCATAAACTCGCATACATAGTAGTGCATAAATTGTTACCCGGCTGGTGAGTCAAGATCTGCGGTGGAAAAAGTTGAAAGCGTGAAATGGATGCAAAGAAATTAAGTTAACTAACTAAAAAGCTAGCATTATGATATACGTACATGAGAGGCAATTGCAATGTCAAATTTCTCCTTGAATACATACGTTTTAGCACGGAACCGTGTGAATGCACTACACATGTGATTACGAATTGTATGTACATGATTAGAATTTGTTTCAAATTGAAGGAAATAGAGCTAGTACGATAATGAAAGGAACAAGAATTAATACCGGTCGAGCATGTCGATAAAGTTTTGATACTTTTCAACTGGTCTCCTTTACGAGTCCATAATTGTGATCGAGCTACGATCTAGCTCGATCATAAGAAGAATCCAAATGAAAACTATACATAGATGTGTCAACGTAGATAACTAATTAGTTCTAACATCGTGTTATGAAAAAGGAGTAGAATGAGGTGGTACGAAAACACGTACTCAAATGAGTAGGCTAGATATATCTTTGACTTATATCTTTGACCCATTAGCGCATTGAATATGTTATTCTCTGTTTCGCTTGGGTGGTCTCTAACGGTTGTCTTGTTGATAACTACTGGGTCCATGAAGCCTATGTCGAAAATACGATCCTTTAGGCATCTTTGTATCTCCATGCTACATAAGAAATTAGTTAGGCTTGCAAGTTAGTATAGTATAAGGAAGTACACGATAGTTTTTGCAAATAATTAAGACACTTACGAGTCCGACAACCCATCAAGCTCACGCCGAGGGCGCATGTTCGTATAGATCATATATGTAGTCGATCGACAACAAATTCACCTTCACCGCGAAAAAAATCTTGTTCCTTAAACTTGACGGCGAACATCAGAGACCATGCTTGGTCGTCCAAGTACCATTCATGAAATTGCCGCATCTTTGTCGTTAGTCAGGCGGCTCCTCCTCGACCAATGATCGCCCATTTTAAATGACCATCTTACTTGGGCAACCTCAATCTTTTCCGTGCCTAATATTTGATTTGCGGTAAGGCCAGTTTCATCGAAGAATTGTTGCATCTCCTTACTCTTCCCCTCAGCTGACATCTTCTTGGGGCATTCCTTACTCAATGTGTGCTCGTAGTTTGATTGGCGAGGCATTTCTTTTTATCCTTCAAATTTTTAATAGTCATTAAACCTTTATAAAATTCTTCATGCGAGTTGAACCTTCTTCACTTTGGTGACTTGGGTCTAAGAAATTTAGTTACCTCTCCTTTACCACCTTCTTGGTCTCCTCATCGTTCATATCATCGGCGCTTTGGAAGTTCACCACTTCTTGGATTGGGTGGAGGACCCGTCTTCTTGGGAGCTCTTGGCCGAGTGGCTTCATTCCTTGGTGGCGCCTTCTTGGGAGGAGACGGGTTCTTGTGGCGCTTATGTGCGCGGGAGGTGGTGTAGGAGTCGGCGCCTTCTTGGGAGGAGGCGGGCTTCTTCGGGGCTTATATGTGCGGGAGATGGTGTAGGAGACGGGCTTCTTGTCGGGCTTATATGCGCAGGAGGTGGTGTAGGAGTCAACAGGTTCTTGGGAGGAGACGGGTTTCTTCTCGGGCTTCTTCGCGGAGAGGACAAGTCCATGTTATCTCGAAAAATTATGTACCGTTTACGCCACAGGATGAAATTGTGTACTGCCTCTCCTAGCTTCGTAGTCCCGTCACCTCCAGGAATTTCGAGGTCAAGGTCCTCGTACCTGGCGCACCTCCTCCACCGAGACCTTGGAGTATCCTAACCGTATCTGTTGGCCATGGATAAGCTGCCCCGGCTCTAATGGGTGAGCCATACCATCGGCCGCCTTGAAGGTAAGATTCCGCGCTTGGATATGCAGCTCACAAGGTGTCCGCTATCTGATGTCGTCTACGGGATACTTGTCCAAGTCCGTCACTTGACCACCGAACCGCGGTTGCTTCCGCCGGAGGGGCTAATGATGTCTGGATTACTTGGGGGTTCTTGGCCCGTCTCGCGCTGTTGGCTCAAGGCTAGCTGCACCTCTCTTCGAATCTCTTCTTGCATTCTCTCATTTGTTTGATTCAGGCGTTCTTCAAGCGCACTAAGCTGTTGTGTCTGTCGAGCCTTGCTCCTCGCCCGACTCCTATAGGTCTCGGCGTCCTGGCGAAACCAACCTTCCACGGGACAACGCCGACGCCTCGTGTACGTCCAGGGTGCTTTGGATTTTGCAAGGCCCTTGTTAGCGCGTCGTTCTCCTGTTTGGCACGGCTACCCAGGAAGTCTCCTCGATGGACTGTACAAGCCTTCTGGCCACATCTCTTAGCACCTCCCCAAACACAGCATTGCCGTTATCATCAAGGGCGCCGCCGTGAGCATAGAACCAATGCTTTGCTCTGTCGGGCCAATCCGTTGTTCTTGGTGCGATACCCTTCGCTAGCGTGTCCTGTTCCTCTTCTCCCATTTTGGTATTGCATGGCGGTAACCACGGGGCGAGTCGGTGGTGATAATTCTTCTTCCGTGCGTTGACTTATTCTTCTCACTCAAACTTTGACCTTCGTCCAAGTCTTGTATTTCAAACGCATCCTAGTGATCTTGCAACTTTGGGTGCTTGTTGAAGTCGGCGTTCGATTCTTCTTGATATACTCCGTGCTTAGCTTCTTTTTATAAGTCTGGAATGCGACCGCCATCTTCTTGAGAGTGTAACTTTTCACCTTCTCTTGGTCCCTTGGGGAAGGTGAATGTCTCCTTCACATCGTTCCAAAGCATGTTCTTCGTATCTTGAGGACTGATCCCATTTTGCTATGCTAATTGCCACGTGGTCCCTAACGTGGACGCCGCATGCCGAATTGAACGCCCAAGCGCCCGAGGGTGCAAGAGGTCGGCCGCCCTCGCCGACCGGTGATAACATGTCTTGCCTTCTTCTTCTTGCTTGGACCTCGCCGGCGTGATTGCTGCTGGTTGACCGATCTGAAAGCATGGTACAATCATGAACGGGTCAGGATGTTGGCTTAGCATGGTAGTGGAACCGACAATCATGAGCGTGGTGATTGTTACCTCGCCGGCCTCAACGTGCTCTGCTGACCTCATCGTGCTCGCAGACCTCATTGGCCTCGGTGGCCTCGGGTGCAGGCTCCGCTATCTCATGACCATCATATCCCGCAATCAAACTTCTCATAAATTCTTCTTCGTCCATCGTCGTTTCTTAGGCTAGAAGAAGCACTGAAAGACGAAAATAGATCACATTTCATGTAAAGGTGATGGTACTACTCTAAAACGGCGTGGAAGACGATGGGGAAGAGACGGTAGAGAGGATGGGCGGCGACGCCGAAGATGTTCCTAATGTAAATCGGCCAAATACTATACGATGGTAATTTTGCTAGAGTTGAGAGGAAATCAAGTGATGTTATGACCTCATGCTACAAACATGTGCACATGTAACTTTAAAATGATACTTATACATTAGAAAAAATTCATATGATACATATACATCTCGAAATGAAAAAATAATATGAAAAAATTCATATATTCTTAAGAATATATTTGCTTAATAAAAAATAATGAATCATTCTTATTGCACACAAATTTTTTAAAAAAAATAAGCCCTGCAAGTTAAGAGCATAGATTCAGGATCTATTTTTATTACAAATATATACTTAAGAATATATGAATTTTTTCATATTATTTTGTACAAATTTTTGGATTGTGATATGTCACTTTTATACACATACATCTTTATACACACAAATATATATGTTTATACACATACATCTTTGGTCAACAAAATATACATACACATAAAATTGTAGGATTTTCTCTTTTTGTAACTCTCGTTATATAATGAATTTGATCTTGAAATTTCATACGTAGGGACACATATACATATTCATTTGACATGATACATATTCATTTGACATCTCACACATATACATAGAAATCTCACACATATACATCTCACACATATACATTTGAAACTTCACATATACATAGAAATCTCACACATACATAGAAATCTCACATATACATAGAAACTGATCAATAAAATAGAAATTTCAAAATTCACTAGAAATTAGAATAATTCACATGATACATATTCATTTGACATGATACATATACATTTGAAACTTCACATATACATAGAAATCTCACACATACATACTGATCAATAAAAATAGAAATTTCAAAATTCACGAGAAATTAGAATAATTCACATGATACATATTCATTTGACATGATACATATACATTTGAAACTTCACATATACATAGAAATCTCACACATACATAGAAATCTCACATATACATAGAAACCGATCAATAAAAATAGAAATTTCCAAATTCACGAAACTCTAGTTTGATTGCTCTCAGATTATTGGGTTTAAATGAAGATTTAGAATCTTCACCTCAATCACAAATGGGCTAGACAATTTAATTTAGTGACTTAAGCCTTGAACTCTTACCACCTTAACATGCACAAGAAAATTGTAATGAAGACATAGAAATCTCACACATACATAGAAAGAAAGTATATCTTTGATAATGAGAATGATGCCCATAACATTGGCCCATAACATTGTCAATATGATGCATTGCATAGAAAGAAAGTATATATACTGTATATTTATAAATAGTCTAGTAAAGTATCAAGAATTTCATGTCACAATCAGCTAGTTACAAGGATACTGTATATTTATCTACATCCTAATATCTTGATCATCCATGGAGAATTAGCAGAGCATGAAGTTTTTATCTACAGCATCAAGTGTATTACAAAACTAAAAATATTTACACTATTAACTGTCAATAAAACCTTAATGGACAATCAACATTTCTAAAAACAATTATCAATTAGTGCATCACATCACAGTCCTAGCTATTACATTAAAAATTGAGCAATGCTATTCTAATTAGTAACCACTAGAAATCTTAAGCGGCAGGATCGAGTTGTACAAGATATAAGGTACCTATACATCATTAAAGCTAGTAATTATATTTACTCACCCCTTGTTGCCTTTTAGCATGCGATTAAGGCTCGGTTTGGGTGTGCATAAATTCGCATACATAGTAGCCGCATAAATTGTTACGTGGTGAGTCAAGATCTGCTGTGGAAAAAGTTGAAAGCGTGAAATGGATGCAAGAAATTAAGTTAACTAACTAAAAAGCTAGCATTATGATATCGTACCACGAGAGCAATTGTAATGTCAAATTTCTCCTTGAATCATACGTTTTTATGCGGAACCGTGTGAATGCACTACACATGTGATTGAATTGTACATGATTAGAATTTGTTTCAAATTGAAGGAAATAGAACTAGTCGATAATGAAAGGAACAAGAATTAATTCGGTTGAGCATGTCGATAAAGTTTTGATACTTTTAATGGTCTCCTTTGCGAGTCCATAATTGTGATCGAGCTACGATCTAGCTCGATCATAAGAAGAATCGATGAAAACTATACATAGATGTGTCATAGATAACTAATTAGTTCTAACATCGTGTTATGAAAAGGAGTAGAATAAGGTGGTGCGAAAACCGCTCAAATGAGTAGGCTAGATATATCTTTGACTTATATCTTTGACCCATTAGCGCATTGAATCGTTAGTCTCTGTTTAAGCAGGGGTCTCTAACGGTTGTCGTTGATAACTCTTGGGTCCATGAAGCCTATGTAATCTGATCCCTTGAGCATCTTTGTATCTCCATGCTACATAAGAAATTAGTTAGGCTTGCAAGTTAGTATAGTACAAGGAAGTGCACGATAGTTTTTGCAAATAATTAAGACACTTACGAGTCGACAACCCATCAAGCTCACTTGAGGAGATGCATGCAGTATAGATCATATAGTCGAGTCGACAAAAAAATTCACCTTCACTTGAAAAATCTTGTTGCTTAAACTTGACAATGAACATCGTAGACCATGCTTGAGTGGCGTCTAAGTACCATTCATGAAATTGCGCATCTTTGTCGTTATTTGAGGCAGCTCCTCATGCACGACCAATGACCGCCACTTTAAATAACCATTTTACTTGGGCAAACTCAATCTTTTCCGTGCCTAATATTTGATTTGCGTTAAGGCGTTCATCGAAGAATCATTGCATCTCTTACCCTTCCCTCAATGACATCTTCTTCTTGGGGCATTCCTTACTCAATAATTTCGTAGTTTCATTGGCGAGGCATCTCTTTTTATCCTTCAAATTTTAATAGTCATTAAGCCTTTATAAAATTCTTACATGCCACCTTCTTCTCTGGTGACTTGGGTTTAGAAATTTAGTTACCTCTCCTTTTACCACCTTCTTGGTCTCCTCATCGTTCATATCTTCTGGCCTTCTTGGATTGGGTGGAGGACCTGTCTTCTTAGGAGCTCTTGGCCGGTGGCTTATTTCCTTGGTGGCGCCTTCTTGGGAGGAGCAGGCTTCTTGTGGCGCTTATGTCGCGGGAGGTGGTGTAAGTGGCGCCTTCTTGGGAGGAGGCAGGCTTCTTCGGGGCTTATATCTTGCGAGGAGATGGTATAGGAGGCGGGCTTCTTGTCGGGCTTATATCGCTGAGGAGGTGGTGTAGGAGTCGGCGCCTTCTTGGGAGGAGCGGGTTTCTTCTCGAGCTTCATCGCGGAGAGGACATGTCCATGTTATCTCGAAAATTATGCAGTGTGTGTGCTCTCCTAGCTTATTAGTCCGTCACCTCCGAGGTTTCGAGGTCAGGTCCTCGTACCACTGGCGAACCTCCTCCAAGAGACCTTGGAGTATCTGGTATCTGGCCCATGGATAAACTGCCCGGCTCTAATGGGTGAGCCATGCCATCGGTCACCTTGAAGAGTAAGGTTTAGCGCTTGGATATGCAGCTCACAAGGTGTCCGTTTATGCGATATAAATGGGATACTTGTCCAAGTCCTTCTAGCAGCCGGGAAGGTTGCCCGGCGCCTTGAAGGGTGATGATGTTAGGATTACTTGGAGGTTCTTAGCAGTCTCTGGCTGTTGGCTCAAGGCTAGCTGCACCTCTCTTGGGATCTCTTCTTGCATTCTCTCATTTGTTTGATTCGAGGCATTCTTCAAGTGCACTAAGCTATTGTGTGCTGCCGAGTCTTGCTCCGCTTGACTCCTATAGGTCTCGGCGTCTGAGCGAAACCAACCTTCCATGGGACAACGCCGGCGCCTGCGTATGCGTCCGGGGTGCTCTGGATTTTGCAAAGCCCTTGTTAGCTCGTCGTTCTCCTGTTTGGCACAAAGCTACCACAGGAAGACTCCTCGATGGTTTATGCAAGCCTACAGCCACATCTCTTAGCACCTCCCCAACCACATTGCCGTTATCATCAAGGGTGCCGCCGTGAGCATAGAACCAATGCTTTGCTCGGTCGGGCCAATCCATTGTTCGGGCGCAATACCCTTCGCTAGCAGTCTGTTCCCTCTTCTCCCATTTTGGTATTGCATGGCGGTAACCACGGGGCGAGTCGGTGGTAATTCTTCTTCTCACAAACTTTGACCTTACGTCAAAGTCTTGTAGTTCTAAATGCATCCAGTGATCTTGCAACTTTGGGTGCTTGTTGAAGTCGGCGTTCGATTCTTCTTGATATACTCCGTGTTTAGCTTCTTTTGTAAGTCGGAATCGTGCCATCTTCTTGAGTGTAACTCTTCACCTTCTCTTCGGTCCCTTGGGGAAGGTGAATGTCTCCTTCACATCGTTCCAAAGCATGTTTTTCGTATCTTGAGGACCTGATCCCATTTGCTATGCTAATTGCCACTGGTCCCTAACGTGGGCGCCGCATGCCAAATTAGGCACTGACGCCCCCAAGGGTGCAAGAGGTTGGCCGTCTCGCCGACTTCGGTGACAACATGTCTTGCCTTCTTCTTCTTGCTTGGACCTGGCGGTGATTGCTGCTTGGTTGGCCGTCTGAAAGCATGATGTCGCCGTTGGAGAAGGTCTTGGGCATCTTGACTAGCCACAAGTTCAAAAGCATTTGTCGAGGAGAAGCGTTAATTGCAAGCGAAGCCATGAGGTGTGTCTTGGTTGATATGGAATGATCGCTGCTATCTTTTGGTGTAATAGACTACTAACATTCTAGTTGTGGATTTATAACCTTATTTTATTTTTTGAAAATCATATTAGTGTGGAATAAAAATGATTCATTATTTTTATTGAGCAAATAAGCAATAATAATTTTTCTCAAGTTATTAGTACTTGCCTCCTTGGCTTTGCCCTTACTTGACTCTTGCTTGTTCAGACATATACTTGTTATTATCGACTGTTGAACTCATTTCTTCACTAATGGTCATTGTGAGTAGGTATATCAGAAGAGAACCACAGACTAGATAATATCAGTGAACAAAAGACTAGCAATTGAACAACCCTTTCTAGCATGTAGTTCTATCAGTTCAAGGCCCAAATCACAGAATAATGAACAGTGCAAAGAATAAAGCACTTGCTACATGGTGATAAAAAGCACAAAAGGCTCTTTCGGCCTCAATTTGTTAAGATGAGCCAATATGGATCTAGCGGAGATAATTTGTAATGGGTGTATAAGAAAACACAAGTGATGACAGTAGGTAGATGGACATATATGCAGGGCATAGCTCATCTCCCTACCACTAGTCATCCAAAATTTCATACTAGCATCCTAAGTTCCTAACCCAAACTGATGTCATTGCATCTATAACACATCGAGGAGAGAGTGAGAATCTTCACATACAATGTATTGTTATGAATTATCTTAAACACCTCCAATCTTCTAACCTCCATGCCTTTGATATGGCTCTAGAATTTGGCATTTCTTAACACTTTACATTTATATATCCACTAAACAATAAGAATCTCAATGGATGAATGGTAAATGTTAAAAGGTATAGCTAAACACGTTAAACCTAGAAATGGAGCAACCGTTCTGAAACTAGTACTTGATTCATAGGCTAATACAATTGCTATTAGTTAACCCTCGTGTGACATTCATTTCGAATCAATCATAAGGTGAACATACACTATACCGTGGACGAGGAGGATGGCGGCAAGGTCGTCGGCGGTGAGGATGGTGGAAGCGATGGCGACCTGTCGTCGTCGGGCGGCGTCCGGCGAGCAACGATGTTTCCTTGAGGCGAGGAACGGCGGTGGGGTCGTCAAGGCAAGGAGGTTGTCGAGGTCTTTGCGGCGGGAGAGAGGAGGAGATTGAGGAACAATGGCGGGAGTAGCGAAAATTAGAAAGGAGGCGCTAAGGTTTATAGTTGCACCATCGGTCCGGTTGAATACACAACGGGTGATAGTGCATGAACTCCAGCTCGGCGCAAATCACGAGCCATCGATGCCGGTTGGTGTTTTAAGGATGATGACTCTCATCGATCGGTTGAATACACGGCAAGTGCTTGAACTCATATTGGCTCCGGGAGCCCTAGATTTCTTTTTTATTTCTTGTAGGGCCTAGGCTTTTCTCGGTCCGGTTGAGGTATTCATCCGGGATGATGTCTCCGATCTTGATCATTTCGTCTTCCGGTGCATCATCAAACATACGGCGTTTCATTTCCCAATACAAATTCGCGCTATAAGACGAGAGGCTTTTTCGACTTGATCGTTTCATTTTCCCAATGCTTGATCGTTTAGTCTTTCCGATGCATCATCGGCGAAACGAGCGTTTAACTTCAACACAAAATCGCGCCTATAAACGAGAGGCCCTTAATTTTCAGCGCCATCATCGATGAAAAACACTCGGCATATGCTCCACCAAGCAGTTCCTCCTCAAAAATAAGCTCCTCAAAATAGCACCCACGCGCGCACCTCCGCCGCCCAAACCCGCGGCATGACCATGCGCCAATAGGCTGCGGCGCTCTGTGGCGCCATCTCAGTGCTCGCTTCCTTCTCTGCGCCTCCGCCTCACCCGCGCCCTCCGTCGACTCGCCTCCTCCGTGCCTCCGGCGCCTCTGCCTCCACCCTCATGGGCACCCAGCCGTCCTCCTCCTCCGCAGCAGCAAGCTTCGACTGCGTGGGAGGGATATCCTGACAGTGGGGAGGCTGGAGGATGACCCGAGGCAAGCCGGCTCGGCGAGGACCGGATGGCGCATCCGAGGACTCAAGCGACCCTCGGCCTCCTCCTCCGACAACGACAGTAGCTAGTCTTTTGTAGTTAAAATATTTTTGTAATCTCTTATAATGCAATCTATAAAGCATTATAATGCTTTCTATAATACTTTTGTAATTATCTCTTATATATATAATGCAAGCTACTACTTCTCATGCAATCCATAGTCTTTTTTGTATGGCGGCGCATTTCTTTTGATCATGAAAGCGGTTCCAAACAGCATCACTATCGGTTGGAGACACCAACAGGATGATGACTCATCGGTCCGGTTAGCGCTTCCTAAGTTCGATGTGAAGAGTTGCTATAAGTCAAAAAACTTTGGTGCCCTTCTTGGTTAATAATAAATCTTCCTCCCCTTGGCTAGCCTGGAGCAGTCTGACTTCGCCCTGCCTTGAGGTCTCGGGTTCGATCCCGCTCTCGCACCCTAGTCTTTCTTTTCTTTTCTTTTTATTTCTTGTTTATGACTTCTTTTTTTTTTCTTTGTTTAACAATTGTTTCATTAAATAATTTGTAAAAATGCTTTTACCACTTTAGATTCATTTAGCCTAATTTTTAAAGATTTTTTTGTTTATTCTTTGTTTAACTATTGTTTCATTAAATAATTTTACAAATGCTTTTACCACTTTGAACAATATTAGTCTGGAGGACTTTGAACAATATTGTTAGTCAAATATTAGTACAATTTGAGCGAGAAAATACGAACAGCAGGAGAACCACTAGAGGAATGAGAAACTAGTATGTTAGTAGTCTATTACAACAAAAAAACCAAAGCAATCCTTATTTGCTAACACACTTTGCTTTTACAAGTGATCCTTCATTATGATCGCGGCGTCGTAGGAGATTCCTCCGTATCATTCGGGACACTAATGTCTCGTCCACGTGAAAGGAGGACTCATCGAATGATTATACTCTTCTTCGTCCGTGACACCCTCAACTCCGACAATCCTTCCTTTACGGAAGAAGCATGGCGCCTTGGCGTCGCTCTTGATCTTCTCCTTCTTTTTCGGTTTCTTGTCCATGTCCATCACATAGAATACATGTCACATCATTAGCGAAACCTGAGCAGTTCGTCCCTATAGGCCACTTGCTTGAGGTCCACAGTTGTCATCACCGTACTTATCGATATCCACGGTACTCGGTTTGACCCATTGGCACGAAAGCAGAGGGACTTTTAATGGCCCGTTTCGATCTCCGGATCTCTCTATGAAACCATAGTAGGTGTCCATCTTTTCATTTTGTCCAAGGCATCTATCTGGACGCCTTTGTTTTGATTGGTGCTCTTGCTATCACGAAATTTGTCGTGTAAAATGTGTATCCATTTATATCATACCCTTGAAATAATCACGATTGTTGTGGAGGTCCCGAGCCAAGAGTTTCAGCATTCATCGTCTGTCTGGTTTCCCAGCAGTTGCTTTTGTAACCAAGCGCCGAAATGATCTATTTGCTCATTGCAATCCACTTATCGACTTCTCTGGGTATTGGTAGTAGACTCATCTCGTGATCATAGATATCTGAGCCACTCGATTGCTTGTTTCAATACCGTGAAATGTGCTTGTTTAAATGAAAGTAGATCGTCGCTATAGGATTCTTTTCTCCTAAAATCCCTTTTCACGTAGCCTCCCCATGGCGTGATCGGGGGCCCAATATTCAGATCATGAATGTAACTAACACAAAACTTCGATCACCTCCTCTGTCTGACACCTGCGCAATCACATTATACAGGCGAGACCGATTCTGAACATACTTCTTTAGGATACCCATGTACCTCTCGAAGGGAACATGTTGTGGAGGAACACAGGTTAGAATTTCTATCTCTTTAACAATGTGGACCATGAGATGGACCATAATATCAAAGAAGGATGGAGGAAGATCATCTCAAGGGTAACCGGACTATTGACCATGTCATCATGCAGTTAGATACCTTATTAGCTCGATGACCTTCTGCGACACCGCGTTGAAGCGAACACGGCTTTATGATTGTCCCTCGTACCCAATCTGGAATACCTCGCATACTTTAGAACAAGCTGTGTCATCAACACGTGACAATCATGGGATTTTATGTGTATGATTTTATTCTCTTTCGTGTTTATGAGTCTCCTTATGTTTGAGGAGTATCCAGAAGGGACCTTCACACTGTTCAAGAACTTAATCATGTTTTTTTCTCTTCCTTGCTTAGAGTGTAGCTCGCGGGGTAGAGGTAATGTTGTCCTTTCTCTCTCATTTCCGGATGTAGGTCGTTCTGATTCCCGGTATCTCTAGGTCCTTCGTGTTGAAGTGTATCTTTTGATTTGCAGTACATATCTAGAAAACCTAGTAGGTTCACAGACATTCTTCGTGATATGCATGAAGTCCAATGAGTGGCGGACCTCTAAGTCTTTCGATGAGTAAGTCCCAAAATATTGACTTCTTCTTCCAAATGGCCTTCGTGACCTTGTTCGTGGAGACGGGTTTGCTACGGGACCTTTTCCAAATACTACTGGATCCTTTACCAAAAGAAAATACAAGCGTCCCAGCGATGCATGGGCTTCTTACATTTCTCTTGTCCCATCAAAATTCTCACCCTTCCTCATGCTTGGTCCTTCATATGGAGGAACCTCGGTGGCCCATGTACACAACCTTTCGAGAGTTTTTAGGTACTTGCTGTCCGTATCCTCTAAGCGATGTGTCACGAGGCTTTATATCCTTTGATAGATAGGCCGATAGGTTACCAAGTGCGAGCGATCGTTGATGGTTCACGAATAGCAATGCACGTAGAGTGAAGTGCTCTCTTTTGTACTCATCATACCGTACACCATCGTTCCAGGTGTTAGCGGATCTTCAACCAACGGTTTGAGGTACACATCGATGTCGTTTCGAGTTGCTTGGCCTTGGATAAGCAATGGCATCATAATGTACTTCCGCTTCATACCGACCAAGGAGGAAGGTTGTAGATACATAGAGTCACGGGCCATGTCTTTGTATTGCTTTATATATCGAGCAGGTTCATCCCATCATACTCAACCCAAAGCTTATGTTCCTTGCATCCTCGGCAAAGTCCGGTATGTTCTATCGACTTTCCTCCTTTGGGAGCCATCGTAGGTGCCTTAGCCTTCCGTCATCCTTACGGTCTTCTTTGTGCCAACGCATCATCTGGGCATGCACTTTGTTGCAAATAAGCGCCAAGGGATTACGGGAAATACCACCACCTTAGCAGGAGGTCTCTTCTTCTTCGCTACCCTCTACCTCACAGGTCATCACGCTGGTCTTATACCAAGTTTTGCACACTGGACAAGCTTCCAAATCCTCATACTCATTGCAATAAAGGATACAATCATTACAACATGCATGTATCTTACACCTCCAACCCCAAAGGCGGACAACTTGTTTGGCATCGTCGTGTTTGGCGGTGTGTTCCCATCTGGAGTAACTTCTTTATGAGGCATAACAACTCGTCGAATCCTTATCGACAATCCATTGGTCGCCTTCCATTGCATCGGTTCTAGTGTGATACGCAACTTTTATGGCCTGTCGACGGTTTGGGTACAATGATTGTTCGTGGTCCTCCATAGTATTGGAACTTTTCGTAATGTCTTTCATCGATGTATTCTCCTCTCCATCACGCGACATGTGGTCTAGGTCATCATCACCAAACTCCCCAATGTATCTTGAAAGAACCGTGTTGGCGGCGTCAGGGATATTGTTGTCGCCTCTTCTTCTTCACGTCTTCTGTATAATCTCTTATTCACCGTGCTTGGTCCAACATGTATAGTTTGACATGAAACCTCTTGTGAGCAAGCGAAAGTGAAGTTGGCTGGATTTTGGCCACTCCTTCTCATTCTTGCGATCTATGCATAGACGACATATGTAACTGACGTCGTGTGTGCATCGGCACGCGAAGAAAATCTTACAAACCCTACAAGAACTCCGGGGGCGTCGGTCCATGTACATCCATCGCCGGTCCATCTACATTATGTTACATCAAGATAGCTGTTAGCTCATTTTCCGATAATGAATTGTTGAACCAAAACCTAAATATTAGCTAGATCCACACCTTTAATCCGAGCTAAATAATAATCCAAGTAAAATCTAAACCCACACAACAAGTTTTGCAACCTACAAAAGAATTGATCGATCAGAGTGGATTCAAAATTACGGACAAAATTCACGATAGCTTTGTTTGCAAATTCATTGAAATTGTAACACCTAAAATTTCCAAATTATTATTCAATCATTTATTTTTATTTTTTTTAAATCTAGCACTTAATTAACGATGTTTTCAAAAATAATTTCTTGATGGAAATTAAAACCAAAATTATACTAGAGTAATTTTTCTAAGTTTAAAATATTCCAAAGTTTTTTGAAAACTTTTCTCAAATTTGAACTCATTTTATATTTTCTATTCATATTTGATATTATTTTAATTAGCAAATGAATTTAAATTTCTTCTTTTCCACATAACTATACCATTTCAATATCCCAAACTTCATGATTTTCATGCACCATTCTCCCCCAACTCGTGCAGCAAACCTCATCCTTCATCGATCGATGGAACTAAAACCTAAATTTAAGCTAGATCCACACCTTAAATGCAAGCTACATTATAATCCAAGCAAATTCTAAGCTTACACAACAAGTTTTTGTATCCTATTTGAAAGATCAAGCTAGATCTCTACATTCATAATCTTTCATGAATCATGGGAAAAGATCAAATTTTTTCATAATTCAAGCAAAAGAGGCTCCATCTAACACCAAATGATGTGAGGAATGATATTACTAACCTTAGTTACCTTGGTTGGTTAGAGTAAAATGACCAAAATTTTGAAATTTGGGCAGCACCTCCCTCTACATTCATAATCTTTCATCAATCATGGGAAAAGATCAAATTTTCTTCATAATTCAAGCAAAAATCCATTTAACACCAAATGAAGTGAGGAATGATATTACTAACCTTAGTTACCTTGGTTGTGAGTAAAATGACCAAAATTTTAAAATTTTGGGCAGCACCTCCCCTCTTGAAGCTCTTGGTGAAACTCCTTTATTCTTTTGGCAAATGATCGGTCTGTGGAAAGGGAGGAGGAGGAAGTTTAAATGGAACCTAGTAGACATAGTAGCGGTTGGAAACACAAACCGATCTTGATGATCTAACATCGATGCAGTTAGTGTCCTGAACCGTACTAATGAACCAACTAAATAGTACCGGTTCATATCTGAACCGTACTAATGTTAATCATCGATACCGTCGGTGCTTTGAACCGTACTAAGCCCCCCTGCCACACGTTGAGCCGGACTGTAACTTCTGATCCAGGTTGTGCTAACCGAAGCGATGAGCCGTAAAAGTCGATTCTGTAGTAGTGCTAGATTTGCAATTCCGCTCGGGAGGGGCTAGATTTGCAAAAAAAAAAGTAGTGAGACTAGAAAAGTGATCACTTCCATCTTTGCTGCATCATCTCAAATGGTTTTGACATTTGCTTGGAATTGTCAACAAAGGCCTGAGGAAAGTTACACAAAACTATCAGACAGTTAGTTTCAAGCATAACAATCGATTGTCCATAACCTATAATATATCAACTTATCACGAACAATTTCTTTCAAAGAAGCAATTGTGATATTTCACATATGGTTGTGAAAGCAAACATGCTGTGAAAATAAACTTATCACATATAGTTGTATATTGAAACCACATAATAATTTGAACAATTATAAATTGCAAATCATGTTAGTTTGCGAGAACTTTATATGTTATTCCTCTCCCTATTGCCTCTTCATCTTATTCTCAAGCGTCGCATAGATCCACTACCGTTTGGAATCACATTCTCTGTCATCTTCATCTTCTTCTCAAGCTTCTTCGTTGTTTTCCTTGTCTCGTTGCTCCAGTTCATTCACCCCTCTTCTTTGTTTTTTATTATGGCCATTCATAGTTTTTTGATTAGTTGATATACCTTGTCCTTTGTGTGTAACGCCTACTGTATCTTAGTGTAAGTTTTATTTATACAGTTATAAGATTTATATACAATTGGTCATAATATATCGAGACAGTGTAGTGCATTACGCCGTGCCATCATGCATATGATGTATCGACACATATCTATTGTTGAAAGCAATTGAGCTGGCGTTTTCACTATAAATTAAGAGTCAGGACAGACAAGATGTAGATGAAATGAATTCATACTATTTAGTAGATATACGTTGGTGGGTAGCGGATGTCAGGCAGAAAGACCACACAATTCATGCACACTGGTAGCTCCATATGATTACAGAAAAGAGATAATAATATTAGAATGTGACGATAATTAATGACAGCAAAGTCATGGAGCCCGTTGTAACTGCTAGAAATTAGTGTCGGCTAGAAAAAAGTTCAAGCGAGCTCGCTAAACATGGACTGAAATTTAAAGCATAGAGCAGACGTAAAATGTGGAACATGACATGAATGCAAAGTGCGGGGTTTGTGGCATTATACATCATTTAACTGATGCACAAAATTTGCTGAGGATAGTGTTTGCTGGTGAGGAAAGCGAACCTGGGTGCGCTACCACACTGAAGGCTTCTTATCTACGAAGAGTAGTTTTTGGGTTAGTTGTTACAGGAATTGTGAGGATGAGCACAAATGAATACGAGCGTAGAAGGATGTGCGAGTTACCTTTCTCATTTTTAATCAGTCCCTCTATGCGGAAACAAACATCTTTTCACCGGAGGCTTTTCTAGTGTCCGAAGCGCTGGTCGTAATGAAAACAATATGTCAGCATCTGACAGCGAGTGGCTATAATAATAATGTGTTTGTAAGGACACAAAAAAAGTATAATCTCGTTTCGCTTTCAGAAAAAGGCAAACTGCTGGTCGTGGCGTGCAGTGGCCGTTTAAGCTTACAGCTTTGGCTCTGGCAGCATCTAGCGATCATCACCAAGCAGAAAGATGATAAATGACTACCTACCATCGAAATGCACAAATCAGAAATAGAACGATGCAGCGATGAACGATGCTAACCTCTGTCAACGAGGGTGTTCCTTCAGGATTCAGGAAGAACAGTGTGCGCTGGTCTGTTTTCCTACTCTCAGACTTAGACAAAGGTTAGAAACACTATGTTTAAATAGTGTTGGGTCTATATATAGCTCCTGTTTCGGAAGGTGCTGAAACACGGAGACATGCACAAAGTCTATGCGTTGTTTACTAACTGGGTCACCAATTTCTAGATTCGTGAAAATCATACTATTAATAATGCTCCAAATGTGCGAATGTGTAGAACAGTGTGCGTCCGCTGCACCAAAAGTCTAAACATACTACCTGGCTACGTCAAAAATATCAGGCACAGGAAATGCTTAGTTACGAAGAGAAAATGTATTAGCTGTTGGGTACTGCATGGCGGGAAGAGCATTTAGGAAAGAATATAGATACCGTAGAAACATATTCGGCAACAAGAGATACCAAGCATTAAAAATTTCCTTCGTAGCAACATGCATACGTAGACAATGATATCTGTAATTATGTGACTAAAGGTAAAGGCAGGGAACAGACCTGGTTAGGCGCGGGTGATCTCGGTAATTCGTGAACTAAGGCAAGCAGGGGCAAAGCAATATCACAAGAGCTAGTGGACTGTACATGCTTTTCAGATCTCACTAAGTACACCTGTTCTTGAGAGCCAATTGAGGGCTGGCGATGTGTAGGGACAGGGAGATGAACCATGGTTGGCTCAGTAACGACCTCGATAGGGCTAACATTTGCTTATCGTTCGGTCATCGTGCTGTCACCGGATGCCACCGCTTCTCCTGTAACGTCATCATGGTCGGCAATAGCAGCACTTTTGTGTTTCGCCTGTTTACTGCCAGAGGTAGATGCTGATGAAGGTAAGAGGGACAGTATGGAATCAACCTGGTATGAGACCTAGAGCAGCTGCAAATGAGAGTCACCGAACAACCTATCAGTTCCCGTGCAAGGTCAGCAAAGAAAAGAATTCCGCTGTTTTTTTGCATCAGGGCTGTTGATCTTGTTAGAGCTAATCTTGTCGTTAAGGAGTTCATGAGTTAAAGTGAGTGTTTGTGCAGTGTGAGTGTATGTGTGTGTCTTGGAGATGGGTGGCCAGCTGAGTCTTGGTGAGCAGGAAGTAGCTGCGTGAGTCTTCAAGATTAGCACTGAGGTGCAGTCTTCAGGAAGGAGCAGGCATGCATGCATGTAGAGCTGCTAGAACGGGTCATGAGGATCACGCATGAGCAGGCATGCATGCAGTGCTAGACGGGTCATTCGGATCACGTATAAGCAGCGTCAGTCGTGTGGGTGCGGCGTGCATGCGTGAGTGTTGTGCGGATCGTGGCGATGGCGTGATGTGCATCCACCTATAAGTATGTGATCAGGTGTGCTGTGTAGTTGGTGGGTGTGTGCTATTGCTGTTAGATTCATTCACTAAAGAGAGTGCTTGTGTGTGACTCAGTGTGTGTTTGTGTGGACTGTTTTTATGTGGGAACCTGGTAGCAAATCTCATTGTGTGTTCGTGTGAGTTTGTATTCCCGTGAGAGCTAGAGCCAACAGATCTCACAGGGCGATACCATGTACCGTGATTCAAAACCTATGATATTAATCACGAGTTAATTTTATCATGTAATTAGCATACTCAAGAAGAACGGACTAAGATAGAATAAAGAGAAGGGCACCATCGTTAGCCGTTGTGGTGTCGCATCTAGGACACCTATAAATTCCTCTTTCACAGGCGATAGCTCTCTTGCGAGAGAGCATGCTAGGTACCACCATGCGTGGTTCCTCTGGAGTGAGGCTCTTGATAGCAATGTTAGCAGTATAGTTGTTTCCCTAAAAGTGTAAATTCATAGTCCTTAGTAAGCAGGGCATGCAATATATTCAAGATATATTTAATGTCACTCTGAGGATGACACGTCTTCATAGCGGTAGAACCGCTTGGAATTGATATTCAAGCGTATGGAATTCTAATATCTCACGCTTTCTATGGTACTTGTAAAAGTATTCAGCGGTATATACATTAAAAGCGGTACTACGCTTGTAAAACCGTTTTAAGCGGTAGTACGCTTGGAATACTCAAATTCAAGCGGTCCTCTTTCGAGCTTCAATTCAAGCGGTAGGAATTCGAGTATTCGGCGATGAGACCGCTTGAATCAATGCGACCTACTAAAAGCGGTTTATATACTACGCTTTATATATACCGCTGGAATCTTTTAATTGAATTAAACAATTGCATTAGTTTAATATATATCCACTTAATAAATGTTCGCCAAATTTATAATAATATCAAGCACCCATAACATACAATCCAAGCACCATAACATATAATTCCTCAAGAAAGCAACGTCACGAAAGTTTCATTATCAAAATCATCACATTATGTGAACATCACCAAAATTGATTACTAATAAAATTAGTTAGATAAATCAACTAGCAACTGCGGTGGATTACTACGTATCAAAACATAGTAGGAGCATAGTCTTTCCGATGTTTTACAACTCAGCTAAACAACGGCTAAATACCCAAACATCATTGACTCTAGTGCATGCATGTGCCCACTTGAGCTCCACTCCTCCTTACCAAAGTCCTTCCTTGTGAACGCGATCTGCGGGAAGATGAACATTAGTTACAAACTCATGAGCAGTCTCAGGTAGATGTGGGCAAAGACAGCTGTCTTGATGTGACAAATCTCGAAGGAACATGCAAGCTGATTGAACAAGAAAAATGAATTATAATACATAATTTAACAAAGACACTTACTGTGCACAGTAGTGCAAGTGTTTCCTTCCATGCATTTAGTGGCCAAGTACTCACAAAACTCATCAAATCATTGCCCACCATAGAAGAAATAACCTGAGTTTGAACCAACGAGAAGATAAAAGCCCATTTTCAATTAGAGGTCATATTATTAAGAGCAACAATTAATTTAAAAAGGAAAAAGCGCCACATATGAACACACAACCACGCTCAATAACACGCTGTACTTGTCTTTAACATGGCGATAAATAGCGTCGATTGCGGTATTAGAAATCTCACCCTAGAGAACAAAACAAAACTCATTCTTCATGTTTCAATGGATATACTAATTTCATGAAACTTGAAGAATTGCTATATAGTTGGAGCTTAAACTCAAAGCTAACAGGTCTATTGGAGTATTGCCATACATTCTCTCCCAATATGCAAGTGTTCCAACTTTCCCTATTTATTTTTATACTACTTGTTTTACAACTTGAGGGATCAATCTACAAAGGTCAAAGAGCGAGACCACCCTCCCAATCGGTGATAGTATGGAGACAGGCAAAGGTACTAACAATGAGATTAATTGAATAAAGATTTGGAAGCTAGTAAGCAAATAGCACACATTACACTACTACGGAAAGGGCATTTAGTCGGTCCAAAAGCGCCTTTAATCTTGTTTTGAACCGATACTGAGCCATCGGGCCCGATGCTCAAGGGCATCGATCGATTCCTCACGATCTTGATGGAGTATCATCTGGGTTGAATTCACCGTGGCGGCGCATTGGGAACCCCAGGCCCTCATCGATGCAGTTGGTGTCTCCAGCTGATCTTGATGAAACCCTCGATGCCGGTTAGTTTCTCCAACGGTACTAATGTTTTAATATATATATAGGTCTATTTCTCGGAGCTATTATATATATGTGTGTGTTAAATCACAACTAATTAAAAGCGAATAATCACTCTGCAGTCTTGATAGAGTATCAATACGGTTCCAATTCACATGTGGCGGCCGGGAACCCACTGAGGACCTCATCGGTGCGGTTGGTGTCTCCAGCGTCTTGATGACCCATCGATGCCGGTTGGTTTCTCCAACGTCGATGTTTTTATATATATAGGTCTATTTCTCCAATAGCTTTTATATATATGTGTGTGTGTTAAATCACAACTAATTAAAAGCACAGATAATCAATCATGCACTTTGCACGATAATTAAATCACTTGAACATTCATTAACAAATTTAATTACATCTAATGTATTAAAATATGTACACATATTTGTTCTTCTACTCATCGTCTAATGTATATATGTACACAACTTTAATTACAACTTTAGTATTTTTTTCATACATTCGCCGGGATCTTTTACGGCATCGCTCTTGCTAGCCGTAGATGTGACCCAAACGATTCACTGGTCATATCGAAGGGCACCACCTATTAAAATTTCATTACGTGAAACTACGCCTTTTGGATTCTGACCTCATCATAAATAAAGCCGTGAGTTGTTCTTGAATTGCTCTCACTCGTGCGGTGAGAGTTCAGAACCTTGTTCCGCCAAATATTGAGGCACCTATCGTTAAGTCATTAACTAATCAATACTTGAATTTGTACAAGATATAAGGTACCTATACATCATTAAAGCTAGTAATTATATTTACTCACCCCTTGTTGCCTTTTAGCATGCGATTAAGGCTCGGTTTGGGTGTGCATAAATTCGCATACATAGTAGCCGCATAAATTGTTACGTGGTGAGTCAAGATCTGCTGTGGAAAAAGTTGAAAGCGTGAAATGGATGCAAGAAATTAAGTTAACTAACTAAAAAGCTAGCATTATGATATCGTACCACGAGAGCAATTGTAATGTCAAATTTCTCCTTGAATCATACGTTTTTATGCGGAACCGTGTGAATGCACTACACATGTGATTGAATTGTACATGATTAGAATTTGTTTCAAATTGAAGGAAATAGAACTAGTCGATAATGAAAGGAACAAGAATTAATTCGGTTGAGCATGTCGATAAAGTTTTGATACTTTTAATGGTCTCCTTTGCGAGTCCATAATTGTGATCGAGCTACGATCTAGCTCGATCATAAGAAGAATCGATGAAAACTATACATAGATGTGTCATAGATAACTAATTAGTTCTAACATCGTGTTATGAAAAGGAGTAGAATAAGGTGGTGCGAAAACCGCTCAAATGAGTAGGCTAGATATATCTTTGACTTATATCTTTGACCCATTAGCGCATTGAATCGTTAGTCTCTGTTTAAGCAGGGGTCTCTAACGGTTGTCGTTGATAACTCTTGGGTCCATGAAGCCTATGTAATCTGATCCCTTGAGCATCTTTGTATCTCCATGCTACATAAGAAATTAGTTAGGCTTGCAAGTTAGTATAGTACAAGGAAGTGCACGATAGTTTTTGCAAATAATTAAGACACTTACGAGTCGACAACCCATCAAGCTCACTTGAGGAGATGCATGCAGTATAGATCATATAGTCGAGTCGACAAAAAAATTCACCTTCACTTGAAAAATCTTGTTGCTTAAACTTGACAATGAACATCGTAGACCATGCTTGAGTGGCGTCTAAGTACCATTCATGAAATTGCGCATCTTTGTCGTTATTTGAGGCAGCTCCTCATGCACGACCAATGACCGCCACTTTAAATAACCATTTTACTTGGGCAAACTCAATCTTTTCCGTGCCTAATATTTGATTTGCGTTAAGGCGTTCATCGAAGAATCATTGCATCTCTTACCCTTCCCTCAATGACATCTTCTTCTTGGGGCATTCCTTACTCAATAATTTCGTAGTTTCATTGGCGAGGCATCTCTTTTTATCCTTCAAATTTTAATAGTCATTAAGCCTTTATAAAATTCTTACATGCCACCTTCTTCTCTGGTGACTTGGGTTTAGAAATTTAGTTACCTCTCCTTTTACCACCTTCTTGGTCTCCTCATCGTTCATATCTTCTGGCCTTCTTGGATTGGGTGGAGGACCTGTCTTCTTAGGAGCTCTTGGCCGGTGGCTTATTTCCTTGGTGGCGCCTTCTTGGGAGGAGCAGGCTTCTTGTGGCGCTTATGTCGCGGGAGGTGGTGTAAGTGGCGCCTTCTTGGGAGGAGGCAGGCTTCTTCGGGGCTTATATCTTGCGAGGAGATGGTATAGGAGGCGGGCTTCTTGTCGGGCTTATATCGCTGAGGAGGTGGTGTAGGAGTCGGCGCCTTCTTGGGAGGAGCGGGTTTCTTCTCGAGCTTCATCGCGGAGAGGACATGTCCATGTTATCTCGAAAATTATGCAGTGTGTGTGCTCTCCTAGCTTATTAGTCCGTCACCTCCGAGGTTTCGAGGTCAGGTCCTCGTACCACTGGCGAACCTCCTCCAAGAGACCTTGGAGTATCTGGTATCTGGCCCATGGATAAACTGCCCGGCTCTAATGGGTGAGCCATGCCATCGGTCACCTTGAAGAGTAAGGTTTAGCGCTTGGATATGCAGCTCACAAGGTGTCCGTTTATGCGATATAAATGGGATACTTGTCCAAGTCCTTCTAGCAGCCGGGAAGGTTGCCCGGCGCCTTGAAGGGTGATGATGTTAGGATTACTTGGAGGTTCTTAGCAGTCTCTGGCTGTTGGCTCAAGGCTAGCTGCACCTCTCTTGGGATCTCTTCTTGCATTCTCTCATTTGTTTGATTCGAGGCATTCTTCAAGTGCACTAAGCTATTGTGTGCTGCCGAGTCTTGCTCCGCTTGACTCCTATAGGTCTCGGCGTCTGAGCGAAACCAACCTTCCATGGGACAACGCCGGCGCCTGCGTATGCGTCCGGGGTGCTCTGGATTTTGCAAAGCCCTTGTTAGCTCGTCGTTCTCCTGTTTGGCACAAAGCTACCACAGGAAGACTCCTCGATGGTTTATGCAAGCCTACAGCCACATCTCTTAGCACCTCCCCAACCACATTGCCGTTATCATCAAGGGTGCCGCCGTGAGCATAGAACCAATGCTTTGCTCGGTCGGGCCAATCCATTGTTCGGGCGCAATACCCTTCGCTAGCAGTCTGTTCCCTCTTCTCCCATTTTGGTATTGCATGGCGGTAACCACGGGGCGAGTCGGTGGTAATTCTTCTTCTCACAAACTTTGACCTTACGTCAAAGTCTTGTAGTTCTAAATGCATCCAGTGATCTTGCAACTTTGGGTGCTTGTTGAAGTCGGCGTTCGATTCTTCTTGATATACTCCGTGTTTAGCTTCTTTTGTAAGTCGGAATCGTGCCATCTTCTTGAGTGTAACTCTTCACCTTCTCTTCGGTCCCTTGGGGAAGGTGAATGTCTCCTTCACATCGTTCCAAAGCATGTTTTTCGTATCTTGAGGACCTGATCCCATTTGCTATGCTAATTGCCACTGGTCCCTAACGTGGGCGCCGCATGCCAAATTAGGCACTGACGCCCCCAAGGGTGCAAGAGGTTGGCCGTCTCGCCGACTTCGGTGACAACATGTCTTGCCTTCTTCTTCTTGCTTGGACCTGGCGGTGATTGCTGCTTGGTTGGCCGTCTGAAAGCATGATGTCGCCGTTGGAGAAGGTCTTGGGCATCTTGACTAGCCACAAGTTCAAAAGCATTTGTCGAGGAGAAGCGTTAATTGCAAGCGAAGCCATGAGGTGTGTCTTGGTTGATATGGAATGATCGCTGCTATCTTTTGGTGTAATAGACTACTAACATTCTAGTTGTGGATTTATAACCTTATTTTATTTTTTGAAAATCATATTAGTGTGGAATAAAAATGATTCATTATTTTTATTGAGCAAATAAGCAATAATAATTTTTCTCAAGTTATTAGTACTTGCCTCCTTGGCTTTGCCCTTACTTGACTCTTGCTTGTTCAGACATATACTTGTTATTATCGACTGTTGAACTCATTTCTTCACTAATGGTCATTGTGAGTAGGTATATCAGAAGAGAACCACAGACTAGATAATATCAGTGAACAAAAGACTAGCAATTGAACAACCCTTTCTAGCATGTAGTTCTATCAGTTCAAGGCCCAAATCACAGAATAATGAACAGTGCAAAGAATAAAGCACTTGCTACATGGTGATAAAAAGCACAAAAGGCTCTTTCGGCCTCAATTTGTTAAGATGAGCCAATATGGATCTAGCGGAGATAATTTGTAATGGGTGTATAAGAAAACACAAGTGATGACAGTAGGTAGATGGACATATATGCAGGGCATAGCTCATCTCCCTACCACTAGTCATCCAAAATTTCATACTAGCATCCTAAGTTCCTAACCCAAACTGATGTCATTGCATCTATAACACATCGAGGAGAGAGTGAGAATCTTCACATACAATGTATTGTTATGAATTATCTTAAACACCTCCAATCTTCTAACCTCCATGCCTTTGATATGGCTCTAGAATTTGGCATTTCTTAACACTTTACATTTATATATCCACTAAACAATAAGAATCTCAATGGATGAATGGTAAATGTTAAAAGGTATAGCTAAACACGTTAAACCTAGAAATGGAGCAACCGTTCTGAAACTAGTACTTGATTCATAGGCTAATACAATTGCTATTAGTTAACCCTCGTGTGACATTCATTTCGAATCAATCATAAGGTGAACATACACTATACCGTGGACGAGGAGGATGGCGGCAAGGTCGTCGGCGGTGAGGATGGTGGAAGCGATGGCGACCTGTCGTCGTCGGGCGGCGTCCGGCGAGCAACGATGTTTCCTTGAGGCGAGGAACGGCGGTGGGGTCGTCAAGGCAAGGAGGTTGTCGAGGTCTTTGCGGCGGGAGAGAGGAGGAGATTGAGGAACAATGGCGGGAGTAGCGAAAATTAGAAAGGAGGCGCTAAGGTTTATAGTTGCACCATCGGTCCGGTTGAATACACAACGGGTGATAGTGCATGAACTCCAGCTCGGCGCAAATCACGAGCCATCGATGCCGGTTGGTGTTTTAAGGATGATGACTCTCATCGATCGGTTGAATACACGGCAAGTGCTTGAACTCATATTGGCTCCGGGAGCCCTAGATTTCTTTTTTATTTCTTGTAGGGCCTAGGCTTTTCTCGGTCCGGTTGAGGTATTCATCCGGGATGATGTCTCCGATCTTGATCATTTCGTCTTCCGGTGCATCATCAAACATACGGCGTTTCATTTCCCAATACAAATTCGCGCTATAAGACGAGAGGCTTTTTCGACTTGATCGTTTCATTTTCCCAATGCTTGATCGTTTAGTCTTTCCGATGCATCATCGGCGAAACGAGCGTTTAACTTCAACACAAAATCGCGCCTATAAACGAGAGGCCCTTAATTTTCAGCGCCATCATCGATGAAAAACACTCGGCATATGCTCCACCAAGCAGTTCCTCCTCAAAAATAAGCTCCTCAAAATAGCACCCACGCGCGCACCTCCGCCGCCCAAACCCGCGGCATGACCATGCGCCAATAGGCTGCGGCGCTCTGTGGCGCCATCTCAGTGCTCGCTTCCTTCTCTGCGCCTCCGCCTCACCCGCGCCCTCCGTCGACTCGCCTCCTCCGTGCCTCCGGCGCCTCTGCCTCCACCCTCATGGGCACCCAGCCGTCCTCCTCCTCCGCAGCAGCAAGCTTCGACTGCGTGGGAGGGATATCCTGACAGTGGGGAGGCTGGAGGATGACCCGAGGCAAGCCGGCTCGGCGAGGACCGGATGGCGCATCCGAGGACTCAAGCGACCCTCGGCCTCCTCCTCCGACAACGACAGTAGCTAGTCTTTTGTAGTTAAAATATTTTTGTAATCTCTTATAATGCAATCTATAAAGCATTATAATGCTTTCTATAATACTTTTGTAATTATCTCTTATATATATAATGCAAGCTACTACTTCTCATGCAATCCATAGTCTTTTTTGTATGGCGGCGCATTTCTTTTGATCATGAAAGCGGTTCCAAACAGCATCACTATCGGTTGGAGACACCAACAGGATGATGACTCATCGGTCCGGTTAGCGCTTCCTAAGTTCGATGTGAAGAGTTGCTATAAGTCAAAAAACTTTGGTGCCCTTCTTGGTTAATAATAAATCTTCCTCCCCTTGGCTAGCCTGGAGCAGTCTGACTTCGCCCTGCCTTGAGGTCTCGGGTTCGATCCCGCTCTCGCACCCTAGTCTTTCTTTTCTTTTCTTTTTATTTCTTGTTTATGACTTCTTTTTTTTTTCTTTGTTTAACAATTGTTTCATTAAATAATTTGTAAAAATGCTTTTACCACTTTAGATTCATTTAGCCTAATTTTTAAAGATTTTTTTGTTTATTCTTTGTTTAACTATTGTTTCATTAAATAATTTTACAAATGCTTTTACCACTTTGAACAATATTAGTCTGGAGGACTTTGAACAATATTGTTAGTCAAATATTAGTACAATTTGAGCGAGAAAATACGAACAGCAGGAGAACCACTAGAGGAATGAGAAACTAGTATGTTAGTAGTCTATTACAACAAAAAAACCAAAGCAATCCTTATTTGCTAACACACTTTGCTTTTACAAGTGATCCTTCATTATGATCGCGGCGTCGTAGGAGATTCCTCCGTATCATTCGGGACACTAATGTCTCGTCCACGTGAAAGGAGGACTCATCGAATGATTATACTCTTCTTCGTCCGTGACACCCTCAACTCCGACAATCCTTCCTTTACGGAAGAAGCATGGCGCCTTGGCGTCGCTCTTGATCTTCTCCTTCTTTTTCGGTTTCTTGTCCATGTCCATCACATAGAATACATGTCACATCATTAGCGAAACCTGAGCAGTTCGTCCCTATAGGCCACTTGCTTGAGGTCCACAGTTGTCATCACCGTACTTATCGATATCCACGGTACTCGGTTTGACCCATTGGCACGAAAGCAGAGGGACTTTTAATGGCCCGTTTCGATCTCCGGATCTCTCTATGAAACCATAGTAGGTGTCCATCTTTTCATTTTGTCCAAGGCATCTATCTGGACGCCTTTGTTTTGATTGGTGCTCTTGCTATCACGAAATTTGTCGTGTAAAATGTGTATCCATTTATATCATACCCTTGAAATAATCACGATTGTTGTGGAGGTCCCGAGCCAAGAGTTTCAGCATTCATCGTCTGTCTGGTTTCCCAGCAGTTGCTTTTGTAACCAAGCGCCGAAATGATCTATTTGCTCATTGCAATCCACTTATCGACTTCTCTGGGTATTGGTAGTAGACTCATCTCGTGATCATAGATATCTGAGCCACTCGATTGCTTGTTTCAATACCGTGAAATGTGCTTGTTTAAATGAAAGTAGATCGTCGCTATAGGATTCTTTTCTCCTAAAATCCCTTTTCACGTAGCCTCCCCATGGCGTGATCGGGGGCCCAATATTCAGATCATGAATGTAACTAACACAAAACTTCGATCACCTCCTCTGTCTGACACCTGCGCAATCACATTATACAGGCGAGACCGATTCTGAACATACTTCTTTAGGATACCCATGTACCTCTCGAAGGGAACATGTTGTGGAGGAACACAGGTTAGAATTTCTATCTCTTTAACAATGTGGACCATGAGATGGACCATAATATCAAAGAAGGATGGAGGAAGATCATCTCAAGGGTAACCGGACTATTGACCATGTCATCATGCAGTTAGATACCTTATTAGCTCGATGACCTTCTGCGACACCGCGTTGAAGCGAACACGGCTTTATGATTGTCCCTCGTACCCAATCTGGAATACCTCGCATACTTTAGAACAAGCTGTGTCATCAACACGTGACAATCATGGGATTTTATGTGTATGATTTTATTCTCTTTCGTGTTTATGAGTCTCCTTATGTTTGAGGAGTATCCAGAAGGGACCTTCACCATTGTTCAAGAACTTAATCATGTTTTTTTCTCTTCCTTGCTCAGAGTGTAGCTCGCGGGGTGGAGGTAATGTTGTCCTTTCTCTCTCATTTCCGGATGTAGGTCGTTCTGATTCCCGGTATCTCTAGGTCCTTCGTGTTGAAGTGTATCTTTTGATTTGCAGTACATATCTAGAAAACCTAGTAGGTTCACAGACATTCTTCGTGATATGCATGAAGTCCAATGAGTGGCGGACCTCTAAGTCTTTCGATGAGTAAGTCCCAAAATATTGACTTCTTCTTCCAAATGGCCTTCGTGACCTTGTTCGTGGAGACGGGTTTGCTACGGGACCTTTTCCAAATACTACTGGATCCTTTACCAAAAGAAAATACAAGCGTCCCAGCGATGCATGGGCTTCTTACATTTCTCTTGTCCCATCAAAATTCTCACCCTTCCTCATGCTTGGTCCTTCATATGGAGGAACCTCGGTGGCCCATGTACACAACCTTTCGAGAGTTTTTAGGTACTTGCTGTCCGTATCCTCTAAGCGATGTGTCACGAGGCTTTATATCCTTTGATAGATAGGCCGATAGGTTACCAAGTGCGAGCGATCGTTGATGGTTCACGAATAGCAATGCACGTAGAGTGAAGTGCTCTCTTTTGTACTCATCATACCGTACACCATCGTTCCAGGTGTTAGCGGATCTTCAACCAACGGTTTGAGGTACACATCGATGTCGTTTCGAGTTGCTTGGCCTTGGATAAGCAATGGCATCATAATGTACTTCCGCTTCATACCGACCAAGGAGGAAGGTTGTAGATACATAGAGTCACGGGCCATGTCTTTGTATTGCTTTATATATCGAGCAGGTTCATCCCATCATACTCAACCCAAAGCTTATGTTCCTTGCATCCTCGGCAAAGTCCGGTATGTTCTATCGACTTTCCTCCTTTGGGAGCCATCGTAGGTGCCTTAGCCTTCCGTCATCCTTACGGTCTTCTTTGTGCCAACGCATCATCTGGGCATGCACTTTGTTGCAAATAAGCGCCAAGGGATTACGGGAAATACCACCACCTTAGCAGGAGGTCTCTTCTTCTTCGCTACCCTCTACCTCACAGGTCATCACGCTGGTCTTATACCAAGTTTTGCACACTGGACAAGCTTCCAAATCCTCATACTCATTGCAATAAAGGATACAATCATTACAACATGCATGTATCTTACACCTCCAACCCCAAAGGCGGACAACTTGTTTGGCATCGTCGTGTTTGGCGGTGTGTTCCCATCTGGAGTAACTTCTTTATGAGGCATAACAACTCGTCGAATCCTTATCGACAATCCATTGGTCGCCTTCCATTGCATCGGTTCTAGTGTGATACGCAACTTTTATGGCCTGTCGACGGTTTGGGTACAATGATTGTTCGTGGTCCTCCATAGTATTGGAACTTTTCGTAATGTCTTTCATCGATGTATTCTCCTCTCCATCACGCGACATGTGGTCTAGGTCATCATCACCAAACTCCCCAATGTATCTTGAAAGAACCGTGTTGGCGGCGTCAGGGATATTGTTGTCGCCTCTTCTTCTTCACGTCTTCTGTATAATCTCTTATTCACCGTGCTTGGTCCAACATGTATAGTTTGACATGAAACCTCTTGTGAGCAAGCGAAAGTGAAGTTGGCTGGATTTTGGCCACTCCTTCTCATTCTTGCGATCTATGCATAGACGACATATGTAACTGACGTCGTGTGTGCATCGGCACGCGAAGAAAATCTTACAAACCCTACAAGAACTCCGGGGGCGTCGGTCCATGTACATCCATCGCCGGTCCATCTACATTATGTTACATCAAGATAGCTGTTAGCTCATTTTCCGATAATGAATTGTTGAACCAAAACCTAAATATTAGCTAGATCCACACCTTTAATCCGAGCTAAATAATAATCCAAGTAAAATCTAAACCCACACAACAAGTTTTGCAACCTACAAAAGAATTGATCGATCAGAGTGGATTCAAAATTACGGACAAAATTCACGATAGCTTTGTTTGCAAATTCATTGAAATTGTAACACCTAAAATTTCCAAATTATTATTCAATCATTTATTTTTATTTTTTTTAAATCTAGCACTTAATTAACGATGTTTTCAAAAATAATTTCTTGATGGAAATTAAAACCAAAATTATACTAGAGTAATTTTTCTAAGTTTAAAATATTCCAAAGTTTTTTGAAAACTTTTCTCAAATTTGAACTCATTTTATATTTTCTATTCATATTTGATATTATTTTAATTAGCAAATGAATTTAAATTTCTTCTTTTCCACATAACTATACCATTTCAATATCCCAAACTTCATGATTTTCATGCACCATTCTCCCCCAACTCGTGCAGCAAACCTCATCCTTCATCGATCGATGGAACTAAAACCTAAATTTAAGCTAGATCCACACCTTAAATGCAAGCTACATTATAATCCAAGCAAATTCTAAGCTTACACAACAAGTTTTTGTATCCTATTTGAAAGATCAAGCTAGATCTCTACATTCATAATCTTTCATGAATCATGGGAAAAGATCAAATTTTTTCATAATTCAAGCAAAAGAGGCTCCATCTAACACCAAATGATGTGAGGAATGATATTACTAACCTTAGTTACCTTGGTTGGTTAGAGTAAAATGACCAAAATTTTGAAATTTGGGCAGCACCTCCCTCTACATTCATAATCTTTCATCAATCATGGGAAAAGATCAAATTTTCTTCATAATTCAAGCAAAAATCCATTTAACACCAAATGAAGTGAGGAATGATATTACTAACCTTAGTTACCTTGGTTGTGAGTAAAATGACCAAAATTTTAAAATTTTGGGCAGCACCTCCCCTCTTGAAGCTCTTGGTGAAACTCCTTTATTCTTTTGGCAAATGATCGGTCTGTGGAAAGGGAGGAGGAGGAAGTTTAAATGGAACCTAGTAGACATAGTAGCGGTTGGAAACACAAACCGATCTTGATGATCTAACATCGATGCAGTTAGTGTCCTGAACCGTACTAATGAACCAACTAAATAGTACCGGTTCATATCTGAACCGTACTAATGTTAATCATCGATACCGTCGGTGCTTTGAACCGTACTAAGCCCCCCTGCCACACGTTGAGCCGGACTGTAACTTCTGATCCAGGTTGTGCTAACCGAAGCGATGAGCCGTAAAAGTCGATTCTGTAGTAGTGCTAGATTTGCAATTCCGCTCGGGAGGGGCTAGATTTGCAAAAAAAAAAGTAGTGAGACTAGAAAAGTGATCACTTCCATCTTTGCTGCATCATCTCAAATGGTTTTGACATTTGCTTGGAATTGTCAACAAAGGCCTGAGGAAAGTTACACAAAACTATCAGACAGTTAGTTTCAAGCATAACAATCGATTGTCCATAACCTATAATATATCAACTTATCACGAACAATTTCTTTCAAAGAAGCAATTGTGATATTTCACATATGGTTGTGAAAGCAAACATGCTGTGAAAATAAACTTATCACATATAGTTGTATATTGAAACCACATAATAATTTGAACAATTATAAATTGCAAATCATGTTAGTTTGCGAGAACTTTATATGTTATTCCTCTCCCTATTGCCTCTTCATCTTATTCTCAAGCGTCGCATAGATCCACTACCGTTTGGAATCACATTCTCTGTCATCTTCATCTTCTTCTCAAGCTTCTTCGTTGTTTTCCTTGTCTCGTTGCTCCAGTTCATTCACCCCTCTTCTTTGTTTTTTATTATGGCCATTCATAGTTTTTTGATTAGTTGATATACCTTGTCCTTTGTGTGTAACGCCTACTGTATCTTAGTGTAAGTTTTATTTATACAGTTATAAGATTTATATACAATTGGTCATAATATATCGAGACAGTGTAGTGCATTACGCCGTGCCATCATGCATATGATGTATCGACACATATCTATTGTTGAAAGCAATTGAGCTGGCGTTTTCACTATAAATTAAGAGTCAGGACAGACAAGATGTAGATGAAATGAATTCATACTATTTAGTAGATATACGTTGGTGGGTAGCGGATGTCAGGCAGAAAGACCACACAATTCATGCACACTGGTAGCTCCATATGATTACAGAAAAGAGATAATAATATTAGAATGTGACGATAATTAATGACAGCAAAGTCATGGAGCCCGTTGTAACTGCTAGAAATTAGTGTCGGCTAGAAAAAAGTTCAAGCGAGCTCGCTAAACATGGACTGAAATTTAAAGCATAGAGCAGACGTAAAATGTGGAACATGACATGAATGCAAAGTGCGGGGTTTGTGGCATTATACATCATTTAACTGATGCACAAAATTTGCTGAGGATAGTGTTTGCTGGTGAGGAAAGCGAACCTGGGTGCGCTACCACACTGAAGGCTTCTTATCTACGAAGAGTAGTTTTTTGGGTTAGTTGTTACAGGAATTGTGAGGGATGAGCACAAATGAATACGAGCGTAGAAGGATGTGCGAGTTACCTTTCTCATTTTTAATCAGTCCCTCTATGCGGAAACAAACATCTTTTCACCGGAGGCTTTTCTAGTGTCCGAAGCGCTGGTCGTAATGAAAACAATATGTCAGCATCTGACAGCGAGTGGCTATAATAATAATGTGTTTGTAAGGACACAAAAAAAGTATAATCTCGTTTCGCTTTCAGAAAAAGGCAAACTGCTGGTCGTGGCGTGCAGTGGCCGTTTAAGCTTACAGCTTTGGCTCTGGCAGCATCTAGCGATCATCACCAAGCAGAAAGATGATAAATGACTACCTACCATCGAAATGCACAAATCAGAAATAGAACGATGCAGCGATGAACGATGCTAACCTCTGTCAACGAGGGTGTTCCTTCAGGATTCAGGAAGAACAGTGTGCGCTGGTCTGTTTTCCTACTCTCAGACTTAGACAAAGGTTAGAAACACTATGTTTAAATAGTGTTGGGTCTATATATAGCTCCTGTTTCGGAAGGTGCTGAAACACGGAGACATGCACAAAGTCTATGCGTTGTTTACTAACTGGGTCACCAATTTCTAGATTCGTGAAAATCATACTATTAATAATGCTCCAAATGTGCGAATGTGTAGAACAGTGTGCGTCCGCTGCACCAAAAGTCTAAACATACTACCTGGCTACGTCAAAAATATCAGGCACAGGAAATGCTTAGTTACGAAGAGAAAATGTATTAGCTGTTGGGTACTGCATGGCGGGAAGAGCATTTAGGAAAGAATATAGATACCGTAGAAACATATTCGGCAACAAGAGATACCAAGCATTAAAAATTTCCTTCGTAGCAACATGCATACGTAGACAATGATATCTGTAATTATGTGACTAAAGGTAAAGGCAGGGAACAGACCTGGTTAGGCGCGGGTGATCTCGGTAATTCGTGAACTAAGGCAAGCAGGGGCAAAGCAATATCACAAGAGCTAGTGGACTGTACATGCTTTTCAGATCTCACTAAGTACACCTGTTCTTGAGAGCCAATTGAGGGCTGGCGATGTGTAGGGACAGGGAGATGAACCATGGTTGGCTCAGTAACGACCTCGATAGGGCTAACATTTGCTTATCGTTCGGTCATCGTGCTGTCACCGGATGCCACCGCTTCTCCTGTAACGTCATCATGGTCGGCAATAGCAGCACTTTTGTGTTTCGCCTGTTTACTGCCAGAGGTAGATGCTGATGAAGGTAAGAGGGACAGTATGGAATCAACCTGGTATGAGACCTAGAGCAGCTGCAAATGAGAGTCACCGAACAACCTATCAGTTCCCGTGCAAGGTCAGCAAAGAAAAGAATTCCGCTGTTTTTTTGCATCAGGGCTGTTGATCTTGTTAGAGCTAATCTTGTCGTTAAGGAGTTCATGAGTTAAAGTGAGTGTTTGTGCAGTGTGAGTGTATGTGTGTGTCTTGGAGATGGGTGGCCAGCTGAGTCTTGGTGAGCAGGAAGTAGCTGCGTGAGTCTTCAAGATTAGCACTGAGGTGCAGTCTTCAGGAAGGAGCAGGCATGCATGCATGTAGAGCTGCTAGAACGGGTCATGAGGATCACGCATGAGCAGGCATGCATGCAGTGCTAGACGGGTCATTCGGATCACGTATAAGCAGCGTCAGTCGTGTGGGTGCGGCGTGCATGCGTGAGTGTTGTGCGGATCGTGGCGATGGCGTGATGTGCATCCACCTATAAGTATGTGATCAGGTGTGCTGTGTAGTTGGTGGGTGTGTGCTATTGCTGTTAGATTCATTCACTAAAGAGAGTGCTTGTGTGTGACTCAGTGTGTGTTTGTGTGGACTGTTTTTATGTGGGAACCTGGTAGCAAATCTCATTGTGTGTTCGTGTGAGTTTGTATTCCCGTGAGAGCTAGAGCCAACAGATCTCACAGGGCGATACCATGTACCGTGATTCAAAACCTATGATATTAATCACGAGTTAATTTTATCATGTAATTAGCATACTCAAGAAGAACGGACTAAGATAGAATAAAGAGAAGGGCACCATCGTTAGCCGTTGTGGTGTCGCATCTAGGACACCTATAAATTCCTCTTTCACAGGCGATAGCTCTCTTGCGAGAGAGCATGCTAGGTACCACCATGCGTGGTTCCTCTGGAGTGAGGCTCTTGATAGCAATGTTAGCAGTATAGTTGTTTCCCTAAAAGTGTAAATTCATAGTCCTTAGTAAGCAGGGCATGCAATATATTCAAGATATATTTAATGTCACTCTGAGGATGACACGTCTTCATAGCGGTAGAACCGCTTGGAATTGATATTCAAGCGTATGGAATTCTAATATCTCACGCTTTCTATGGTACTTGTAAAAGTATTCAGCGGTATATACATTAAAAGCGGTACTACGCTTGTAAAACCGTTTTAAGCGGTAGTACGCTTGGAATACTCAAATTCAAGCGGTCCTCTTTCGAGCTTCAATTCAAGCGGTAGGAATTCGAGTATTCGGCGATGAGACCGCTTGAATCAATGCGACCTACTAAAAGCGGTTTATATACTACGCTTTATATATACCGCTGGAATCTTTTAATTGAATTAAACAATTGCATTAGTTTAATATATATCCACTTAATAAATGTTCGCCAAATTTATAATAATATCAAGCACCCATAACATACAATCCAAGCACCATAACATATAATTCCTCAAGAAAGCAACGTCACGAAAGTTTCATTATCAAAATCATCACATTATGTGAACATCACCAAAATTGATTACTAATAAAATTAGTTAGATAAATCAACTAGCAACTGCGGTGGATTACTACGTATCAAAACATAGTAGGAGCATAGTCTTTCCGATGTTTTACAACTCAGCTAAACAACGGCTAAATACCCAAACATCATTGACTCTAGTGCATGCATGTGCCCACTTGAGCTCCACTCCTCCTTACCAAAGTCCTTCCTTGTGAACGCGATCTGCGGGAAGATGAACATTAGTTACAAACTCATGAGCAGTCTCAGGTAGATGTGGGCAAAGACAGCTGTCTTGATGTGACAAATCTCGAAGGAACATGCAAGCTGATTGAACAAGAAAAATGAATTATAATACATAATTTAACAAAGACACTTACTGTGCACAGTAGTGCAAGTGTTTCCTTCCATGCATTTAGTGGCCAAGTACTCACAAAACTCATCAAATCATTGCCCACCATAGAAGAAATAACCTGAGTTTGAACCAACGAGAAGATAAAAGCCCATTTTCAATTAGAGGTCATATTATTAAGAGCAACAATTAATTTAAAAAGGAAAAAGCGCCACATATGAACACACAACCACGCTCAATAACACGCTGTACTTGTCTTTAACATGGCGATAAATAGCGTCGATTGCGGTATTAGAAATCTCACCCTAGAGAACAAAACAAAACTCATTCTTCATGTTTCACTTGGTCGTCATCCACAGTCTTGAGCAAAGCCCTCCCAGATAGCCTCGAGCTCCACCCGGGGATACAGGGACTTCACGATGGCAGAGCTTGACTGGCGCTCGTGATCACCGTCTCCTTCAGTTGTGCCGCCAGCTTCTCGGGCCCCTCCGCTAGCCGCTGGATGGTGATGTCCGCATCGCTGGGCTCAGCGCTGGGCCCAGCCTCGTTAGGACTTAGGATTCGCAACAGCACCTCGGAGCCTTCCTGGAGCTTGCTGACTCGCGCTTCAGTGGCTTTGATCTTCTCATCAAGGACATGATACTGAGCCTGCGACTTAGCCCGGTACTCTGCAAAACTAGTCGGATTAGCCCAAAGACGCTAAAAAGTGCTGCAGGGACAAAGGAAGAGTCGAGAGCAAACCTTCCAGCTTTACTTCCATCTTGTCTGACTTGGTCCAGGCATCCTTCTCATATTTCTTTAGCTCCTTGATCCGCTTCTCGGCAGTCTTGAGCTTTCCCTGAAGATCTACAACGACGAGGACCGAAGCCAAAATAGGAAGATTGAGCTAAGGGGTGGAAGACTAAAAGATGATCTAAGGCAGTCGGACAAGACGGTTACTGCTAAGGGAGCTCGTCAAGGTCAGCACGTCCACGGGAACCTCATTGATAGGCTTCCTGGAAAAATAAACAATAGTCAGGACATGATCCGGAAGAACAAAAGGAAGAACTAACAAGGAGACCAACCTGTTGGATCTTGTTATCTTTATCCCCGAGCCCTTCCGAGCAGAAGACCTACCCGTAGAAGAACTCGGCCGCATGCCGGGAGTGGGGGGCGGTGTGTCTCCGACCGAGCTCGGGGGAGGCGGTGCCACATGAGCCAATTGCTAGGCTGCGGGCTCGTGAACCTGCGGGCCTTAGACTGGCTCGATGACAAGGAAGTCGTGGGTGAGGTGCACACAGCTGCCGAGTCCTAAACCTTTGGGCCCCTAGTCAGGTGCACGTTAGCCGCCGACTGCTTCCTTTTCTCCTTGGGCACGTAGACGGCCGGGCATTTACCCTTTCCCAAGGGGTCTTCAGATTCAGCCGTCTTGTCCTTCTTAGCACTCGGGCCCGAGGGCGAGGCGCTAGCAGGGTATTCCCGCTTGGCGCTCTTGTGCTGAGGAAATTTGGGCAAAGGCGCATCAGAGAAGAAGGCGTCGTGACCCTGCAAGTACAAGCAACAAACACACGCTTAAGCGCAGCTACTCAAGAACCAGAAAATTCAACCTTGGGAGATGAGAAAAGCATATTACCAGAGGCGAAGGACTCATCTTGTTGAAGGACTTCGGGCACCCAGTGTTGACGATTTGGGTGCCCTGGACGAAGAAATCGCCTAGGCGTCTAAGTAGAATATCCAAGGGAATCAGCTCAGGGGCTTCCCGGGTGGTGTCGTGTTCTCCTTCATAGTCATATCCCAGATGGACTCGCTCCTTGAGGGGCTACACTCGGCGAAAACCAAAATTGAGGATGATTGTGACTCCAGTTAATCCGCCTTCCTTAAATTTGGTGATCATCCCCATGGGCTCCTCCACCTACTCCGCCCCGCTGTCCGAGGAAAGTGAAGTCCACTCCATTGAAGGCTTGGGCGGGACTCTGGAAAAGGAAGGAAGGGAAGGTTTGGGGTTGGCACAGTAAAACCATTCTTGATGCCAGCCCTTGTTCGAGGTTTTGAAGGGAATAGCAAAATAGGCCTTCTTCAAGCCGTCCCTCAGCTGGAATCCAGTGCCCCCAACTGCTTTGGTGGAATTTATTGTTTGGGAAGGGCTTGAGGAGGAAAATATGGTGGAAAAGATCAAAATGTGGGTGAATGCCAAGGAAGACCTCGCAGAGGTGAACGAAGACAGCAATTTGAAGAATGGAATTAGGATTGAGATGGGTCAATTCAATTTCATAAAAGTGAACAAGACCACGAAGAAAAGTGCAGGCGGGAAGGCCAAACCCACGCTGGAAAAAGGACTCAAAAACAACAACCTCCTCAGTGCGGGGCGTAGGGCAAGACTCACCTGCAGCAAGGTGGGCGGAAAGCATCACCAGTGGTGGAAAGACGTCGTCGGCGACCAATTCCTCCAATCGCTTCTCCGTTGTCACCGAAGTGGCCCAATCCTTGGCCGAGGCTGATGAAGGAGCGGCTTTGGAGGAAGGAGAAGACATTTTTTGGGTGAAGGAACTAGCAACTGCTGGTCAGATTGGGATTGCAAGAGATGCTAACCCTAGCGACGGAGATCGCAGGAAAAGCGCCGAAAGTGAGAAGATGAAGGGGCAAATAAGAACAATGCGTAGAAAACTGCTTCGTTCACACCGGGTCTCATATTTATACGGAGTGATACTAATTTTCGCCTTGAGCGGGAAAACGCTTCGCCTTCCGCATGTCCTGAGGTTGCCCTAGGGCACGCCTCAAGATGGGCCGGTGGCCATGTGCAGTTATCACTGTACACAGGCACAATTGGGCGAATATAATTTGGGATATGGTACGCCCCATGCTAGGCCAAGGGCTAATGACCGCATCGGACGGAAATTAGGTACCTTCCGAACTAAAATATCTTCTTATGATATGCCTCATGACAGGCCGCGTACTGGTCACTATTCAAAACGGAATCAGATATCATAAGTCGATTCAAAATAGATACTCCAGAGGTATTCCACATGATGGGCTATTAGCCATATGCTGCAAAAAGCAGGTACGGATACCGCTTGGATAATTCATGGTATGCCTCATGACAGGCCAAAAGCTGTGTGCCATGGCACACAAGTACCACTCGGCTAAAAACCAACCTTAATGGAGATATACTCCGTATCGAGTCGTGCGCTGGCTCAATAACTTGGGCCGAGAACCACTTAGAAAGCTTACACGTGGAGCTCTATCGAGTCCTTCACGACCTCCTTGCCTATAACGGAGCACTCGGTTGGAGGAAAAACCAGTCGGGAAATCATGTCAATAAGAAGGAAATCCGATCGCAAAGCACTCGGGGCTACTGTGGAGTATGCACACCACGGGTATCTACAAGACAGGCCTGCGAGGCCTAACTAAACAAAACTGGGCTGGGCCGGCTGCAGGGAACCAGAAGCTACCAGCGTTGCGCCAGACGTGCGAAACAAGGAATCCTTAAAGATAGCAACCAATCCGGATTAGGTAGGATACAATCGTAATCTAAATCGTTACCAAATGGATAGGTGCAGGAGATATAATCCCCACTTTGTATCTGATTGGGACTCTCTTTTGTAACCGCCCTCCTCTGCTATATAAAGGGAGGGATGGGGGAACATCATCATACAATCTCATCAGCAAATAAGCTAGACATATATAATCCCAGAGCACAGGACTAGGGTATTATCTCCTCCGGGAGAGCCCAAACCTGTATAACTCTTGTGTTTTGTGCTACCATCGAGTTTGGATCTGACGCCTTGCCCTGTTTTCATTATTGCCGATAACAAACGTCGATAGTAGGGTAGTACCTTTTCAAATATTTCCCATTAATAGCCTTTTGTAGAATAATCTCTTCGAGCATCTCAAGTATGTACGATTTCCCATCAACAAGCCGATTTATTTTATATGGCCCCTCCCATGTTGGGGACCACATACCAAATCAATTGTCTTTAGTCCTGATCGGCAGTATAGTTTTCCAAACTAAGTCGGCTTCACTAAACGACTTAGGCACAACCTTTTTGTTATACACTTTTGCAACCCTTTCCTTATTCTTTCTAAGTCGATCCAACGTAATCAGCCTTAATTCTACAATATCGTCTAAATTATCAAGCATTGAGTCTCTATATTCACTAGCCGACAAACTATTTTGTCTGGCCACCCAAATTGAATCAATATTTATTTCCACAGGCAAAATGGCTTCTTCACCATACTCTAATTGATATGGTGACAGCTTGGTCGATCCATGATATGCTAGCCGATATGCCCATAGTGACTCTGATAACGTTGAATGCCAATTCCTTGGTCTTTTGTCACTCTTCCTCTTAATCAACTTGATTAGGGTCTTGTTAGATGACTCGGCTTGCCCGTTAGCTTGAGCATAATATGGCGACAAGTTGAGCAACTTCATGCCCAAACACTTTGCAAAATTCTGAAACTCATCGGACATGAACACAGTCCCTTGATCAGCCGTGATAGTTTGCAGAATGCCAAACCGATGAATGATGTGCTCATTAACAAAGCCGATCGTCTCTACACTTGTGACTTTCTTAAGGGGTACGGCTTTAACCCACTTGGAGAAATAATCTGTGGCTGCGAGAATAAACTTGTGGCCTTTACTTGATGCTGAAAATATTTGGCCGATTACGTCTATCCCCCATCCTCTAAACGGCCACAGCTTGATGATTGGGTGCAAAGCCGATGCTGGTGCAAGTTGCACATTCCCAAACTTTTGGTAAGTCTGACATCCTTTATAATATTTGAAACAGTCTTCCAACATTGTCGGCTAAGAATATCCCGTACACCTCAATACCCACTTCATTTTATGAGCCGACTGATGAGATCGACAAATCCCTTCATGTACTTCGCCCATCACCACCTTTGCTTCACCGGCTCCTAGACATCTCAATAGTAATCCCTCCATCGTTCGATAGTATAATACTCCATCCAGTAGCACATACTTTAATGCCTGCTGCCTGACTTTGTGCTCGGTCGACCTAGACAGATTCATTAAGTAATCCTTCATCTTTGTCCTCTAGTCAGTAGTATCAGTACACATTATTGTCACTGGGGTACCCTCTCCGCCGCAGAAGTTGTAGGCCCAAAAAGCGGCCTAGCCCAGTTTGGCAGCCTGGCAGGCAGGTGGGCGGCCATGCCCTGCCCGCCGGGCGAGAAGTCCACGTGGCCCCCTAGCGAGCAGGTGGGCAGTTACGCCCACCTCGCCGGGCGAGTGGCCCGCGTGGTGCCTCTCGGGCGGTGGGCGATCAACACTACCCGGGCGAAGTCCACGGGCGGCAGTGGCGATGCATACTGCCGCGGCGAGCGGCCCACGTGGTGCCTGCGCGGCGGTGGGCGATCATTCACATCCATCGGAAGAAGTCCACGTGGCCCCTGGCGGCGGTGGTGGGCGCATACTGCTTTCACGGGCGGGCGGCCCGCGTGGTGCCCTGGCGGGCAGGTGGGCGATCATGCCCTACCCGCCGGGTGAGGAGTCCACGTGGCCCCCTGGCGGGCAGGTGAGCGATCACGCCCTACCCAAGAGCCTGACGTCGACACCGCCACTGATCAGCAAGAGGACGACTCTCTCTTCGCTAACCAAAATCAGGAGAACGAAGATAGCTATCCAAGAGCCTGCGACCCTCCGTTCGATATCTGCGGTGAAGGTGGTGAAGAGGAGGAATAGCCAGACGTCTAGGATCACGGGTTTTTCGGTTTTTGCTTAGTCTAAAGTTTAGTTACCAGTTTAATGTCCCCGTCGCTATATGACTTATGGGTCCGACTTTTGTAATAAGAGGATATGTCGAGCAGCGCTCTGACGTTGAATTTTTAAGTTACTATTTAGTTATGGTTCAAGCTGCTATGACGTGTGCGTACCAGCTATTGACCTAGCTTGAGTCATGAAACATGACAAATAAAATATTCATGGAGTATTTGGATAAATTAGTTGTTGTCTTTATAGACGATATCCTTGTGTACTCTAAGTCAGAAGATGAGCACGCAGAACGTCTAAGATTGGTTTTGGAGAAGTTGCGAGAGCAACAATTATATGCCAAATTCAGTAAATGTGACTTCTGGAAGAAGAAAGTTGAATTCCTTGGCCATGTGATAACCGCTAAAGGAGTTGCCGTGGACCCAAGTAAAGTGGAAGCTGTGATGAATTGGGAGCAGCCGAAGACAGTTACCCAAATCCGTAGTTTTCTGGGAATGGCGGGATATTACCGTCGGTTCATAGAAGGATTCTCAACGATTGCGAGACCCCTTACGCAATTGTTAAAGAAAGAAAAGAAGTTTGCATGGACGCTAGAGTGCGAAAAGAGTTTCGAGGAGTTAAAGAAGCGATTAACATCTGCACCGGTGTTAGTATTGCCAGATGTGCAGTGTGGCTTTGACATTTATTGTGATGCGTCACGACAAGGACTTGGTTGCGTTTTAATACAGAATGGCAAAGTTGTAGCCTACGCATCAGGGCAATTGAGGCCGCATGAAGGAAATTATCCGACGCATGATTTGGAGTTAGCAGCCGTAGTGCATGCTTTAAAGATATGGCGTCATTATCTCATAGGAAACAGATGCGAGATATATACAGATCATAAGAGCTTGAAGTACATATTTACCCAGTCAGACCTTAATATGAGACAGCAAAGATGGTTAGAACTAATTAAGAATTATAATGTCGGAATCCATTATCATCCTGGAAAAGCTAATGTGGTAGTTGACGCTTTGAGTCGTAAAGGCCATAGTGTAAATTCGTTAATAGTCAGCGATCAACCGGAGTTATGTGAGGAATTTCAGAAGTTGAGATTAGAGGTTGTGCCATAAGGATTTGTAGCCGCTTTAGAAGTAAAGCCAACCCTTGAGGATCAAATTAAGGAAAAGCAAAGTAATGATGAGAAGATCAGTAGGATCAAGGCTAAGAAGGAAGAGGGTTTAGCCGAAGATTTCTCGATAGATGAGCGAGGAACCCTATGGTTTAAAGGTCGGATTTGTGTGCCAAATGAAAAGGAACTTAAGCAATTGATTCTTGAGGAAGCACATGTTTCTAAGTATTCTATTCATCCTGGAAGTGCCAAGATGTACCAAGACCTTAAGAAGAAATTTTGGTGGCCGAGTATGAAACGTGAAGTAGCTGAGCATGTTGCATTATGCGATGTATGTCAGAGAGTAAAAGCGATGCATCAAAAGCCCGCAGGACTTTTGCAGCCATTAAAGATTCCTGAATGGAAATGGGAGGAGATCGGTATGGATTTTATCACCGGATTGCCCAAGACTCAAAGAGGTTATGATTCGATATGGGTTATTATTGACCGGTTGACTAAAGTTGCTCACTTTATTCCAGTGAAAACAACTTATTCAGGAGATCATTTGGCAGAATTATACATGTCAAGGATTGTATGCTTACATGGTGTGCCTAAGAAAATCGTATCGGATCGAGGTACCCAGTTTACCTCAAGATTTTGGGATAAATTGCATGAAGCAATGGGAACTCGTCTGAATTTTAGTACCGCTTATCATCCACAAACAGATGGTCAGACAGAAAGAGTTAATCAGATTTTAGAAGATATGTTGAGAGCTTGTGCGATATCGTACAATACATCTTGGGATAAATGTTTGCCATATGCAGAGTTCAGTTATAACAATAGTTATCAGGCTAGTTTGCAAATATCACCATTTGAAGCCTTATATGGTCGTGCTTGTCGTACCCCATTGAATTGGAATGAAATGGGGGAGCGTTCGGTATTTGGGCCTGAGTTGCTTAGAGAGGCGGAGGAGCAAGTTGCCATGATCAGAGAAAGACTAAGAACAGCCCAGTCAAGGCAGAAGAGTTATATTGATAATCGTCGTCATGAATTGAGTTTCGAACCTAATGATTTTGTGTATCTCAAAGTCACTCCCTTGAAAGGTGTAAAAAGGTTCAACGTTAAAGGAAAACTCGTACCTAGATATGTAGGACCATTTAAGATCTTGAGCCGCAGAGGAGAGGTTGCGTATCAGTTGGAGTTGCCCCAGTCATTAGCAGGAGTTCATGATGTGTTCCATGTGTCGCAACTTAAGAAATGTCTCAGAGTGCTAGCAGAACATACACCGTTAGAAGCTATCGAGTTACAGGAGGATCTGACTTACAAAGAGCAGCCGATTAAGATTCTGGACGTAATGGAGCGTAGGACCAGAAATAAGTCCACCCGTTTTTGCAGAGTTCAGTGGAGTAACCATTCAGAAAATGAAGCAACTTAGGAGTGTGAAGAAGATCTGAAAGCAGAATTCCCAAACCTATTCTCTAGTCAGCCCTGAATCTCGGGGTCGAGATTTCGTTAAGGGGGGAGGTTTGTAACATCCCAATTTTTGACATTTTAATTATTTAATATTATTTAATGCAATTTATGATTTTTGTGAATTTTCTGGGTTTAATTGGATTTTCTGAGATTTATTTGAGTTATTTTGAATTTAAATATATTGCCTTCTGTTAAGAAAGAATTATAAAAAGAAATATTTAGAACAAAGTTTTACCAAAAAATATTTTATTTAAGTCCAGAATGCCTCAAAGTATTTTTGAGATTTTGCTTGGAATTTTTAGAGTATTTTTACTACCCTAAATAAACTAATCTATTTTCTCGAATTATTTTAAATGGAAAACTCAAAAAATCCTGTGAACAGTAATAGGCCGCGGCCCATAGCTGTGTGGACCGAACGGTGAAACGGGAGTGTTAATGTGTGCCGTTGGATCGGGATCCAAGGGTTATAATCGCTCCACGTCAATTAAAGAAACCCTAATCATTACCGACCGTTGGATTCTCATCGCATGGTCCACGTTAGAACTTACCGATTCGGAGTTGAGTTTTTATCCTGGGCGTTGGATGAACATCGTGCGGTCGAGGGTTGTCGTCTCCAGCTCGGACTCAGAGTCCTGTTCATCCACGCCGCCGCCGCCGTGTCCGAGAGGGCTTCCATGTTTAGCGCGCACGTCGAGGACTATTTAAGGCCCGGGGTACCCTCCCGAGATTCCCCACAAGCCACCGTGTCGTTTCCTTGTTGCGCCGTCGCCGGAGGAGCATCGAGGGTGTCGTGGGATTTCGCCGGAGTTTTCGAAGGAGTTGCGCCGAGTTTCGCCGCCGTTGAGAGTGTCTTCCGCCGTTCCGAGGGTAGATTTGAGTTCGTCACGCCGAGATAGAGCTGTGCTGCTACTTCTTCGTCGCCGGAACAAGCCGGAGCGCCGTCGGGAGTGTCTTCATCCCCAAGTCCGGCGGGTTTGCACAGCCGCGTCTTCATCGCCAGGTTCGGAGGTTTTCAACCGCTGGATCGTCATCGCACGGCCGGAGATCGTCCACGTCGCCTTGTGCACAGTGAATCACACGGGTAAGCTCTCACCGTTAGATTTAAATCGGGTGGTCGGGAATAAGCCGCATCGGTTTTGGTCAACAGTGAACGGCACGGGTAAGCTTTAGCCACCGGATTAAGATCGTAAGGTCACGGATGGGCCACGTCATTTATGAGCACAGTGCACCGTAAGGGTAAGCGTAGGTCGTCGGATTTGGATCGGACGATTGATACTAAGCCATGTGGTAGATTTAATCGGATCCGTTAGATTGGTATCCCAAGGTCCAGACTTAGCCACGTGTCATCCGTACAGTCGGGCGGAAGAAATTCGCATTTTTCTTTATAAAAATAATTCGACTAATTCGGATTTTATGATTTTAGGGATTTTTCAGGATTTTAAAACTTCAAAGTGCTATAACTTTTGCATACGAACTCCGATTGAGGTGATTCAAATTCCTAAAAATTTGTAAAATTGAGATCTTTCAAATGGTAGGTTTTATTTGAATTTTTGAGTTCATTTGATCTTTGGTTTTGGTGTTTATTTGCTATTTCTTCTCGATTCGCGTAGACGTTGAGTTGAGCGAGGTTTCGATGGAGGAATTATTATTTCAAGAGCAATCTTCGGACCAAGACCAAGAGCTTAAGCAAGGCAAGTTGTGCTTTGATCATGTTGCACCCGTGTTTGCAAAATTGCTATTTTGATTTACTCTATTGCATGATATTTTAAGTGTACAAATGATTTTGACTTAATTTTGGGATTAGCTAATGTACCTTTTGAATTACACCCTACTTTGTTTTTTGTATGCCAAAATCCACTTGTCAACTTAGGTTGGTTCATCACAGTTGGTTAATATCGAAATCAACATGGATGGTTAGAACGGAATAGAAATGCTTAGCCATGCCACGTCATCACTTGTACATAAAATGTTGAGTATTAATTTTAACTAATGGAATATGGAACAATGATGTTAATTTGTGTGTCATGTGTGGTCACACAAAGAGATTGGGTTGTCGTGGCGGGGAGGTCACACAACGATGTTGATTTGTGAGAAGCACGCGCGTGGTGCTTGGTAACCAACCGGGTGGAAATCACTTTATGATTGAGGCAAGTGGAAAGGGCAAGTGTGCCAGGGTGGGCTCAGAGGAGCTGATGGTATGTGTATGTCTTGCTTTAATCAATCCTAAGGACTTAACCTTGCGAGCCTTTGACCTGAGTCAATCATGCAACCACATGTCTGTTATGGGGCAGCCTAGCTGACTAATTTGCGAATGCTTAACTTGAGTGCTATCGTGGTGGCGTGAGACCCGGGTGGTGGTAACCAGTCCATGCTCGGGGTGGCTCACATGGCGCAAGAGGGGGGCCCTGTTGTGGTGGTGTAACCCTTCAGTGTTGAAACCTTAGCGGGTAGCACTGGGTTAAGAGGATGCATTGTAAAGGCTTTGTTATAATCATTCACCTGTGTGGTGCATGGTTATATCATGTGGGTAAAGTGCATAACCTTTGCAGAGTGTACAAACTATTCGGATAGCCGTGTTTCACAGTATTGAGCAATGCTAGGAATTACAAATCAAGGGTAGTTAATTAAAATGGACAACTGGAAGGGATGGCAGAATGCCATGTGGATAATGGAACTTGGTTTAGGATGGAAAACTTGGGTTTATTTAAGAATCACTGAATATATTTACTTGTTATTATTTGTTTTACTGTCTTTCAATTTATATATTGTATGTGTTCTTAAATGCTGCTTTATTACAAATGAACCCTTAGCCTTTCCTTTGGAATAAGCCTGCATATAGCTATGATAGAATTGCATTTTGTGCACAACTTGTTGAGTACGTGTTGGTGTACTCACCCTTGCTTAACAACCAACAACAGTGGAGGAATAAGTAAATCGTTATTGGAGGAGGACTTTCGGTGGATGCATGTCACTAGGCCAATCCTTGTCGACGCCGTGGTGTGTCTTGATGGGACATCTACGTCTTCTACTGTTTTTCCGCTGCATTTGTTCAAGTTATCTTTCAGTCTAGCCCATGTGGCTGAATAATTGTAAGATCATACACTAGTTATATTCAATAAATAAAGTCTTATTATTCTTATCGTTGTGTATGATATGATGCTTACCGATGTTAAGCTGTGTGTAGTAGCGATTGATCCTGGGACTAGTGCGGCAAAACACAGTGGATTCGAATTGGTAAATTCGGGTCCTTATAGAGGTGGTATCAGAGCATACTGACTGTAGGTCTTGGCCCTAGTGAGCATAGAGGTATCTTAGGGAGTCCAAAACTATTTTCTAAAAGAAAAACCACGAATTGATTAACACAACACTCTCAACTCATCTTATTCTCTACTCCTTACCTTTGCTGAAGTCTACCTTAAATTTTTCGGAGTGGCCATTGAAGATGGAAGACTTATCTATTTTTCTTTTAAATAGATGAGGAGGACACAGTCATATGTAGAATGCGAGGGAGGCTACGCGACAGAGCTCTGGAGGGTGCTCCATGTTTTGGGAGGTTTCACCAAACCGACGTATCAAGGTCGAGATTGGATCGTCAACGGAGCCACAAGAGGAATGGTGTGCAAGCTGTTGATTTACGCCAGAAATGGTGAGAGAGCAAGCCAACCTATCAGCATTACGATGAGAAGAGCTGATGAGGACATCACCTGCATGGATACGACCAGCGTGACCGCTGCCTCTCCTTCCTCTCCAGCCGCTCCAACGACTATCGGCACTACTCCATCTTCGTCACATACGTTCGACGTTGCGGCATCTTCGTCGCTGAGAGGCCTTAATCCAAAAGCTCAGCTATTCAAGCCCACATCAATAGACAAGGGCCTCAAACACACACCCCGAGAACAGCCCACGCGTCAAGGAAGGCCCATATGGAAGCCCAAGATGCCAAAAGGCCCGGTTCGGCCATCCAGCAGCAAGCCAACTTCAAACGGGCATAACTCGGGCTCCCGGACTCCGATTTCAGCGTGAGACCACCCGTTTGAAAGCTTAGGAGATAAGCTTTCCAATGGATCTAGATCCACTTCCAAATTCACTCCAGAACGACAGAAAAATGCGGAACAATGTTACGGGCTAGAAATTTAGGGTGCTGCGTCACCTCACTTTTGGGCCTATGGCCCATGTATCTTCGGGTTTTGGTGGCCACCGCTGTTTTGGCTGCTCGACATCTCCTGGCCGCCGCTATATATGTGGCCGCCACCGTTCTTTTACGTTTAGGTTTTGTTGTGTTTTGGTAGACCCCTTGTGCGTCCCTCCTCGTGTTCGCGTGTGTCGACTAGACCACCCATGACGAGAAACAGAACCTCACCTTTGTATCTTTGAGATTATTGGATTGGAATTGCTCTCACCTTGTTCTTGCTTGTTCTCGGTTGCACCAGGTACAAGGATCAATCGGGTCTTTGATTCGGTTTATCGCCTTGTGTGGTGACGTTACGATTGCTTGGTTGCTGATCTCGTGGTTAGTAGCCGATCCAACTACTTCGTGCGCTATCAAACCGACGTATCGTTCTCATCAGAAGATCGGGACCCAAAGTGCCATCAAGTGGTATCAGAGCGACGGTTGCCTGGTGAGAACACCCTTATCCTTGTTTAGTTCTTCTTGTTCGTCCTAGAGTCCAGAAAAATAGCCACAAAAAAAATTCTGTTTGTCGTGAGTTTGATCTAATCTGAGCCCCTTTTGGCCTTTACTATTACTACCTAGTTTAATTCTTGTTGAATTTGCGTTGCATCGTCGTGTCGTTGCTGGTTTTAGTGTTTTGATCTTTAGAGTTTCGAGTTCTTGTCACGTTCTTGTCACCGAGTTGAACTCCATCGCGTCGTCACGTCCAATTCGGATCTTTCTCTTTCCAGTTCGGTATTTTGGTCATACCTCCCACATACGAACTCGGATTTTGCTGTTCTTGTACTTTTCTGAAAGCTTGAGAAATTATCTACAACTTTGTCCATTGTGAACCTTTCCAGAAACGCCATCTTCTAGCCCAAAATCCCGTCAGATTGTAATATGTTTTCGTCCTGGATTTTCTGAGCAGTCTGTATTTCGGGGTCAATATCTCTGGCTTCCCTTATCCAAAATAGACGTTCCATATATGCAAATTGATCAGCTCGAAAAGATCTACAACTTTCCAGTTATACTTTTTTGCATTGGAAGCCAATAAAAATCCGAAAATAGCGTTTGAATTTTCTGCATAGTAGATCTGTTTGCAGCAGGAAAAAAGTTTGAGTTGTAATTCATCATATGTGCCACTTGTTGATATACAAGGAAGAAAAATTAAAAAAAAGGCAAGTACATATAAAAGAGACGCACTAAAAGGTGGAAAAAGAAACCCTAGCTATTTGCTTGTGTTCTGTGGTCATTCTGATTGCTGTTTCTGTGACTTCATTGGTGTCCAGGCTCGCGTCTCTAGTACGGTCTAGCCTAGGACCTGCAAAGTACCGTCGTTGAACGTTCTTTCAACTTGTTTTGGCTAGTGTGGTTCTGGTATATCCTTTGCTACAAATTATACCTATCCAAGCTCCACCTACTATTAACCACAGGAGAAGCACCTTGCAATCGCTTTGTCTCCCACAAAGTGCATTACCATCATCCACCGATTGAAACTTGAAAAGCTGCAGGGTAAGAACGGGTAAGAACTTGGTGTAAGCTTGAGCGTGTGAGATCCTCCACTATCCACATATTAGTAGTGTCGAGGTTTGTTACCGACAATAATTAAAAGGGGGCTAAGCGCTGGATCGGAGACTAGATGGTAGCACAAGACACGGAAATTATCTGAGTTCGCTCGCGGTGGAGATAATACCCTAGTCCTGCTCTCGAATTATGAGTAGCTAACTTATTTGCTGATGATGTTGTTCTCATGGTTCCCCGCCCCTCCCTTTATATAGCAGAGAAGGGCGGTTACAATAGGGAATCCCACTCGGATACGAGATGGAATCTGCACCCTCATATCTATCCGATTCTATATCAGTTTGGATTACAATCATCCTTTGCCTAATACGACTTGGTTTCCTTAGCTGGGATTTGTTCTGATTCTTCATATCTCGCTCGGCCCAGTATGCTTCCAGTCCTCCATGATCGGCTGGCCTAGTTTACTCTGGTTGGGCCTCGCAGTTTGCCTTGTGGGCCCCGAGGTATATATCCCCACAAGAGTCCCCAGAGTGCTTCGCGATCGAAAGTGCCTTCTGCTGATCAAGTCTTCCCGAGTGCTTATAGCCGAGTGCTTGTTGCTTGGCGAGGAGGTCACGAAGAACTCGACGAAATTTTTTGTATGATTATTCCGAGCTGTCTCCGACCCAGTTTATTAGGCCGACTCGTTTCTTAATATGTTTCCAGTGCACATCCGTACTTTCGGTAGGAGTGGTATTGGCGCGTATGAGCGATAACCCTGTGCTTTTTTCTGAGCGCATTTCATCACCGCCCATTTGGTATCCGCGCCACCCCTTTTTTAAGGTTATACGAGCCTCGTACCCTGTGGGTGTCTGTTTTTTTGTTAAGTCATCTTTATGGTATCTGACTTCGTTCTCTGAACGTTATCAGCCTGCGACCTAGCATGAGGCATACCATAAGAGGATGTTTTTCCTGGGGTGGTACCCATGATCCCGTATGTCACGGGTTTTTGGCTTTTGGCCCATCTTGGGGCGTACCTTTTCCCAATTTATTTTGTTGGGCCATTAGCGATTGTGCACAACATGCGTGCTCACCGGTCCACCCTGAAGTGCTCCCTAGGGCGGCTTCAGGGCATGGGAAGGGTGAAGCAGTTTCCCGCTCGAGGCGAAAATTGGCACCGCTCCCTTATCAATATAGGGTAGAACGAAGTGTCTTTGCCTTTATTCTTTTAGCCTTTGGTCCTCCAATCTTTTCCCTCGCGACCCCTGCCGCTAGGGTTAACCCCTAATCTCACGCGATCGCGAGGCTGCTTCGTTCAAGGATGTCGTCCCCTTCTCCCGCAACTGTTCACTCTTCCGCCTCGACCAAGGATTGGGCTACCTCGGTAACGATGGAAGGGCGGCAGGAGGATTTGGTAGGCATTGGTGTTTTTCCGCCATTGGTGATGCTCGCCGCCCGCCCTGCCGCAGGTGAATTCTGCCCTACCCCCCGTGCTGAGGAGGTGGTTGTCTTCGAATCCTTCTTTATGCGTGGGTTGGGTCTTCCGGCATCCCCCTTTTTCCGTGGCATTCTTGAATTCTACAGGATTGAACTGACTCATCTCAACCCCAATTCCATTCTTCAAATCGCCGCCTTCGTCAATCTTTGCGAATCCTTCCTTGGCATCCGTCCCCACTTTAATCTCTTTCGCCACCTCTTCCTTCTTAAGCCTTTTCCTAATAAGAATTCCCCCAAAGTGGTCGGAGGTGCCGGATTTCAGCTGAGGGATGGCATGAAAAAACCTTACTTTAACATTCCTTTTAGGACCTCGAATAAAGGCTGGCACCAAGAGTGGTTCTATTGTGCCAATCCTGAGCCTCCGTTGCCTGCTTTTTCTGGGAGGCCACCCAAGCCTTCTCCTGACTGGACATCGCTCCCCAAGGACGACGGGATGGACCAAGTGATTGATCTTATGGGGCTGATTGCCGAGCTGAAGGAAAATGGGCTTACTAGTATGGCCATTATTGCCAACTTTTGTATCCGCCGGATTCAGCCCCTCAAGGACCGAGTTCATCCAGGGTATGAGTATGAGGGCTCCGATGATCCCACACGGGAGGTTTCTGAAGAAATTACTTCGGCAGTGTTTTTATGCCGTGTCTCTGACTTCTTTGCCCCAAACGAGAAGATCGCTGTTCCCAAAAAGCCAAGACCTTTTACGAAGCTGAATCCAGTGCCTCCGGTAAGGGCTCTTTGATGCCTTCTGGTACTGATTCTCCTAACCTTCATCTGAATCTTGATTCGGAAGTGCTTTTCACATTGGCAGGGACGTGAGGCCTTCTTTTCCGATGCGCCGCTACCTGATTTTCCTGTTCATAAGAGTGATAAGCGAAACTTCCCCGCCAGCGCTCCTTCTGCTGCCCCAAGCGCGAAGCGAAGCAAGACGAGCGCGCCCGGTGATGACCCATCCAGGAAGGGAAAAGCTCCGATTGTTCGCAAGGCCAAGCGGAAGCAGTCGGATAAGGGTGTACCCCCGACTGGAGGTCCGAAGATTCGAGACCCCGCGGCCGCGCGACCTCCTCCCCCGACTTCCTCTTCATCTTCCTCTTCGAGCCAATCAGTGGAACCCGAGGTGTTTAAGCCCTCGGCCCCACCTTCAGTGAAAAGTGTGCCTTCGCCCACACGCCCGACTGGAGTTCCCTTGTCTGCCGCTGCGAGGTGCGCCTGCGGGGACTCCTACTGGTAGTCCTTCCACTCGGAGGGGTTTGAAGTGCAAGATAACAAGATCCAACAGGTTGGATTTTCTTGCTGGTCTTTCTTTGCTCCCCGGATCATGTCCTAATCGTTTCTCCTCGTTGGGAGCCTGTTGATGAAGTTCTTCATGAGATGTCGCCCCTGGAGCCTCCAGTGGCTGTTGGCGAGGGTAGTGTCGACGTGGCAGAGGCCGAGGCGCCGATTGATGCCGTGCCTCCTGCACCCAGTGCTACTCCGGAACCAGTCGGATCGGTGTTCCCGACAGCCTCCGAGGCCACGGGCAACGAGTGCCACCCGGAGCCGAGTGATTCCTTACCACCTTTCCTTCTTGAGCCGATGCCCGCGCCGCGTCCCCTGTTGATGCTACTGCTCCTCCGCAGCTAGAAGATCCTTCCACCTCCCCTCGCCAGTCACCACCGTGTGTTGAAATTCCACCGCCTTCTCGCCCGAAATCTCCGGTGCGGGCCGCGTTTACTAATGACGAGGGGGACATAGTCCTGTTGGATGGCGAAATCGAGGGTCAGGATTGGAAGTCGTTCTTTGATGCTGCTCGTGAGTGTTGGCGCCTTGGCAAGGTGAGTAGTCTGCTCCGCGCTTTCTTTGAAAGTCCTCTTTTTTCCCTAAAGCCTGACATCACTTTACCGTCTCCAGCGCCTATCATCTTTCGCCAAAGACCGGAACTTCCTTCTTCAAAAATTATTTCCAAGGATGAAAATGAGGAAGGACTACGCTGAGGAGGTCGAGCAAATTCGCACTGAGTTCGAGGCGGAGCTCACACGCACCCGCGTGGAGAATCGAGAGGAACTGGAAGGGTTTCGAAGTCGCATCCAGCTCCTCGAGGCAGAGAAATTGAATTTGACCAATCTTTCTGATGGTAATCCTTCTGCCCGAGTGCCCGGGCCCTGATTTTATCCTTTGTCTTCTGATGCCCCGGTCTTCATCTTTTTGCCAGATTTCCGGAAGAAACTCGAAGCCTCTCTCTCCCGGAATGAAAAACTGAAGAAGGCTAAAGAGGACGCCAAGGAACAAGTAGCCAAGCTGACGAGAGACTTGGAAGGTGCACTTTCGATCTCATCTTCTGTCCTGTTGCCTTTCTTTTTTGCAGTTTCGTAATTACCCCGCTGGTATCTTGCAGTGCATCGGGTCAACTCGCAAGCTCAATACCGGGCTCTTAATGATAAAATCAAAAGTACTGAAGCGAGGGTCGACCGTCTTCAATTGGGCTCTGAGAGGATGCTGCGAATCCTAGGTCCTGATGAAGCCGGCACCAGTGGTGTCCCCTATGATGCTGATATTACATTTCAGAAGCTGGAAGAAGCCCCCAGGAAGCTGACTACGCACTTGGAGGACATCGCAATTACGAGCGCCTGCCAGGCGTTGGCGATCACCAAGTCTTTATATCCGCGGGTGGCGCTCGAAGCTGTCAAGGAGGGATTTGCCTGCACTGTTGATGACGACCGAGTGCTCGCCCTTATGGATGAAGTCAAGGATACTGCTTCTGTTTTGGTTAAAAACCTGGACCTGGGTCCTGTATAGTCTTCTGTTTGTACTGAACTTATCTTGTGTTTTTTGCTGCTCCTTCGAGATAATTGTCCTAATGTTGGAAAAAGGTTTCTTCTGGGCCTGAATTTGTTTTGCGGGAATGCTTAGCCACTGCCTTAATGTACTTTGCTAATTTTTGGCCCATTTAGGGGACAAATCTGGCGTCTTGGCCCGTTTCTGAAGTCTTTGATCATCATGGCTTCTGACACTCTTCAAAAAACGTGCGACGTTACGTTCGGCGCACCCGGAAGGTGAATCGTTCCCGCCTTCATGCCAAGCGTCGCCCAGAGTTGAAGCGAGTCTCTCTCCGGAGACAGGCGTTTCCTCGTATAATAGTGTACCTTGGTGATTTGCAGCGCACTACCATTCTCCGCCGGTTCGTTCTTCTTCATCTCTTCAGGCATTTCTTCTTGTTTCTTTGAAACACTCGCCCGTTAGCTTTCTTCTTTGCTTGATTTCTTCATTTTTCATGCTTGTGGAATTGTGACCGCCAGTTGATCGTTCGTTTTTTTTGCAGGTTGCCTTCTTCTTCTTCATGGATTCTTCCTCTTCTTCCGAAGATCTCTCTCCTCTGTCTCTCCCTCCAGAATCCCGGGTCCGCCAGTCGCGCCTTGGATCGAGAACCTGTTCATCAGTTTTGGCGACGACGACCCCGTGGAGCCTGAGGACGAACACGCCGAGCTCTAGGCCGCTTTTGACCTTGCCATGTCGGAAGCCGCGGAGGAAGAGGCCGTCGCCCGAGATACCGCCGCCGTCGACGCCCTGATCGAGGTCGTTCCTAGGCTCACCGGAGCTAGGGATGCCCTCATTGCCGCCATCGGCCGCGCGCGCCGGGAGTAGTTTTTTTTATATCTTCGTAAGGAAAGTAGCACTTTTGCTGTTTAGATAGTGCTTTTGTTGTATATATCTTCTTTGAACGATGCTGGACCTCTTGTAAGACTGTTCTAGCTCCAACTTTGTTATTTCTTTTGTTCCTTGCTTAGATCTTTTCGACTTTTCCCGAGTGGTTTTCATCCTCCCTTATGTTTAAGCACCCCGTGCGATTAGTATAGCCCCCGAGCATCGCGAGTTGGCGCTTTGGCCTTTTCCCTCGAGCATGCCTTTAGGTAACTAGACTTTTTTCGTCCGGGGTTTCACAATCGAGGGTATAGAGCACTCGGATTTTAGTCGTGACCGTAGGGAAAAGAAAACGGATAGGAGCTGATACGCAAGCGGGGTTGCACATGTGCAACACTATTAGGTGTAGCCCCCGACTTACTGCTTAATTGAGAAGCAATTAAGTAGCAAGTCAATTGAATAAAGATTCTGACATATAACATCTCTTTTAAACAAATAATCCTGCAGTCGGGTTGCGCATGCGCAACACTATTAGGTGTAGCCCTTGACTTACAGCTTAATTGAGTAACAATTGAGTAGCAAGTCTAGGGAAAGGTTCAACACCCATAGAACATTTTTAAGAGTAAAAACGACGTAGCTGCTCTATGTTCCATGAGTTACTGATGATGGCGCCGTCTTCTCGCCTAAGCCTGTAGGCTCCTGGGCGCGTCACTTCGTCGACAATGTAGGGTCCTTCCCAATTCGGAGATAACTTGTGCTCGTGCTTCTGACTCTTTATTAGGACCAAATCGCCCTTAAAGAATGCTCGGTTTCGACGTTTCGGTCATGATAGCGGCGCAGGGCCTGGAGGTATTTGGCCGACTGGACCGCGACGACTTCCCTTGCCTCCTCCAATCGATCAATGTCTTCCATTCTGCTTTCCTCCGACTCGGCCTCCCTGAAATTCCGGACCCGAGGGGATCCGAAGGTTAACTGGGTGGGCAGAACCCCTTTTGAGCCGTAAACCAGGAAAAAAGGTGACTGCCCGGTTGCCCTGTTGGGGGTGGTTCTCAGCCCCCATAGTACCGAAGGCAATTCTTTTACCCATCGGGTGGCGTACGGTTTGAGTCGGTCGAAGATGCGTGCCTTTAAGCCCTGTAGCACCATGCCGTTTGCCCTTTCTACCTGACCATTGCTCTTTGGATGAGCTACGGAGGCGAAGCAAACTTTGATGCCAAGATCGTCACACCAGTCTTGGAATTCTTCTCCTCGGAATTGGGTCCCATTGTCCGTGATAATCCTATTTGGTACGTCGAATCTTACGACGATCTCCTGAAAAAACTCTTTGGCCTTGGCCGCTGTGATTGTAGCTACTGGTTTTGCTTCTATCCACTTGGTGAATTTATCAACAGCAACAAAGAGATGAGTGAAGCCACCCTGAGCTTTCTTCAATGGGCCGACCATGTCGAGCCCCCAGACTGCGAACGGCCAAGTGATCGGAATTGTCTGCAGCTTCTGGGCGGGCACGTGTATTTGGCGGGCAAAAAATTGGCACCCTTCACAAGTTCGGACGATGTCCTCTGCATCAGTCACAGCAGTCGGCCAGAAGAAGCCTTGTCGATATGCCTTGCCCACCAGAGTGTTTGACGCCGCGTGATGCCCACAGATTCCCGAGTGGATTTCTCTGAGTAGGTTTCTTCCTTCTTGCTCTGATATGCATCGCCTTAGAACTCCGGAGGCACTTTTTCGGAACAATTCTTCGCCTACTATCACGTAACTCTTCTTTGCAAGGCCGTGAGATGTTACGCCTCTGTCCGGTCTTCTGGAAGTTCGTCTTTCAACAAGTAATTGAGAAAAGGGACTGTCCAATCTGTGTTGATGACCAGGACCCCTTCTTCGATGGGTGTTTCTTCCGACTTGCCTTGTTCCTGCTTTGAGCTTATTGAAGGCTTGTGGAGTTCTTCGACAAACACACCAGCTGGTACTGTTGCCCGAGTGGATCCTAGCCTTGCCAATTCGTCTGCTGCCTCGTTGTCACGTCGGAGCACGTGAATGAGCTCCAGCCCGTCGAACTTGCCTTCCAGCTTCTGCACCTCCTGGCAATAGGCTGCCATGTTGTCTTCGACTTACGCACCCTCCTTTTGAACTTGATTGATTACAAAGATGGAGTCGCCCGAATAGTTAGCCGCGGACACCGAGGGATATCGCAATGCGAAGCCCGTGGATGAGTGCCTCGTACTCGGCGGCATTGTTTGATGCCGGGAAGTGGATCTGAAGGACGTATTTCAGGCGCTCACCTGTTGGAGAGATGAGGACCACGCCGGCTCCTGCGCCGTTGAGCATGAGGGAGCCGTCGAAATACATCGTCCAGTACTCCAGCTCTTCAGTAGTCGCCGGAGTTTGCAATTCTGTCCATTCGGCGGTGAAGTCGGCAAGTATTTGAGATTTTATTGCCGTTCGCGGCCTAAAAGAGATTTCAAAGGCCCCGAGCTCGACTGCCCATTTTGCAATCCTTCCGGTAGCCTCCCGATTGTGGAGTATGTCCCCAAGCGGGAAAGTGGTAACCACCGCAATTAAATGTTCTTGGAAGTAATGCTTGAGTTTGCGTGAGGCGAGCAACACAGCGTACAATAGTTTTTGTACCTGTGGGTAGCGCACCTTGGATTCTCCCAACACCTCGCTGATGAAATAGACTGGCTGCTGGATTTTCTGAAGGTGCCCTCTTCCTTCTGCTCTGCAACGATTGCGGCGCTGACTACATGAGTCGTTGCGGCAATGTAGAGCAAAAGGGGCTCTTCGGGCATTGGAGGAACCAGGACAGGTGGAGATGATAAGAATGTCTTTAGTTCTTCGAAAGCCTGCTGTGCTTCAAAGGTCCATTGAAAGTTACCCTGTTTCTTTAGAAGTTTGAAAAAGGGCATTCCTCGAGATCCTAGGCGAGAGATGAATCTGCCGAGTGCCACCATGCATCCGGTGAGTTTCTGGACGTCCTTCTGACTGGTTGGAGGTTTCATTTTCAGAATTGCATTGATCTTCTCTGGGTTTGCCTCGATGCCACGCTGTGACACGATAAATCCGATTAACTTTCTTGACGGGACTCCAAAAACGCATTTTTCTGGATTCAGCTTCATTTTGTAAGCCCTTAGGCTTTCGAAGGTTTCCGCCAAGTCAGATATGAGGTCTTCCTTCGCATGAGTCTTGACAACGACGTCGTCGACGTATGCTTCCACGTTGCGCCCAATCTGGGAATGAAAACATCGCTGTATCGTGCGTTGATAAGTTGCGCCGGTGTTTTTCAAACCGAATGGCATCGTGATGTAGCAGAATGCGCCAAACGGAGTGATGAACGAAGTCTTGATGCAATCTTCTTCTTTTAGCCTGATCTGGTGATATCCCGAGTATGCATCCAGAAAACTCAGGAGTTCGCAGCCCGCCGTTGAATCCACCACTTGGTATATACGAGGCAGCCCAAAAGGATCTTTCGGGCAAGCCTTGTTGAGATCGGTATAATCAACGCACATGCGCCAGCTTTTATTCTTTTTGCGAACAAGTACTAGGTTCGCCAGCCAGTCGGGATGGTACACTTCTTTTATGAAACCTGCTGCTAAAAGCTTTGTGATCTCTTCCCTAATGGCTTCTTTTCTGTCTTGAGCAAATCTTCGGAGCCGTTGCTTGATGGGCTTGGCCTTCTCGTCAACGTTCAAAGAGTGCTTGATCACCTCTCTGGGAACACCGGGCATATCGGATGGTTTTCACGCGAAGATGTCCGGTTGGCGAAGAAAGGTGACGGCGCGTCTTCCTATTTGGGGTGAGGCTCATGTCCCGTCGAGCTATCTGGCAGAGTTGGATGGGTCAAGGATTACCTTTTGACCCCTTCATCGGGTTTTAGGCTGCATACCGTGCGCTTCCTAGCCAAGACATCTCCTTCATCTTCTTGGTGTCGGCCGCCTCTGGGATCTTCTCTGTCATCCGCCGCTTGAGCTTCGCCATCTCGCACTCTCCCTACTCATTTAAAGATCGCTTGACATCACCTCGTATGGAAATGATACCCTTTGGCCCTGGCATCTTCATGACGAGATAAGTATAATGTGGTACGGCCATGAATCTGGCCAGGCCAGGCCTTCCTAAGATGGCGTGATATGTTGTCTGAAAATCGGCCACTTCAAAGTTGAGGTACTCGGTCCGAAAATTCTCCTTTGTTCCAAACGTGACTGGCAAGGTGATTTGCCCAAGTGGTACCGAAGAAGTTCCGGGAATTACTCCGTGGAATGGTGACGAGCCCCGCTTTAACTCGGAACGGGGAATCTTCATGTCGTCAAAAGTTTTGGAGAAGAGAACATTGAGCCCGCTGCCTCCGTCAACCAGCACCCTCTTGAGTTTAACATTGCGCACCACCGGGTCCAACACCAGTGGGAATCTTCCAGGATAAGGGATGTGATCCGGATGATCTGAACGGTCAAAGGTAATAGGGGCCTCGGACCATCGGAGATATTGGGGAGTTGCTGGCATGACGGCGTTGACGTCCCTGGCCATGAGCTTTTGCTTCCGCTTTGACTCGTAAGCCATCGAGCCTCCGTAGATGTAATTGAGCTCTCGTTCCATCTTTTGATATTCGCCCTCATCATCTTGAGGAATCCTGCTTTTTCTTATCTTCTTCTCTTGCTTCGCCTCTGGCTGGTCGCTTTCTGGATTCCTTGGCAAATCTCCTCAAAGTGAAGCAATCTTTTGCAGCATGTTTGCCTTTTGGATGAAAAGGACAAATAGCCTCCATCACTGTATCGTAGTCGTCGGTACGTGGCGCGCGATGCCGGCCTTGTTCGGTTGCCGCCACTATTTCTTCAAGCTTCTGTTTCCTATCTCGTTGTCTTGATGACTCGGCGTAATCCCTTTTGTCTTTTTGTCGTGGGCGATCATCTTGCCGCTCGGCCAGAGCATCCGAAGCCGTCGCGTAACAGTCCGCCAGCTCGAACATCTCCCTTACGGTGGATGGCGGCTTTTGAGACATCTTCTTGATCAGGTCGGGGTCGTTGACACCCTTCTGGAATGCTGCGATAACTGCTGCTTCCGAGATGTCCCTGATTGTATTCTTCTTTTGCATGAAGCGCCGGATGAATTCCCGGAGCGTCTCATTCTTTTTCTGGTGGAGCTGGTACAGGTCCCATTGCGTTCCAGGTCGCTCGTAAGTGCCCTGGAAGTTGGTGATGAAATGCTCACAAAGATCCTCCCAGGAATCTATGGAATTATTGGAAGTCTGTAAGCCATGCTTGGGCGAAGAGGTGAGCATATTTGGGAGGTAATTAGCCATCACATTGCGACGCCCGTGACCATGATTGCAAGAGAATAAACTTGGAGCCAGGCTTCGGGATCTCTTTCTCCGTCGAATTTGGTGATGCTCTTCGGGTTAAATCCTTCAGGCCAGACCACTCGGCGAAGGCGAGGGGTAAAAGCCCGGATGCCCTCAATAGGGCCGTCGTTGCGCCTTCGTGGAGATCGTCGATAGGGTGATTTAGCTCGTCGGTCTTCGTTTTCCCCTCCACAATAGCGGGGATTATTACGGTGATCGTCCCGATCGTCGTGGCCAATGCCAAAACGTTCGTAGTTATCTCTGCGCCTACGGCGCTCTTCATCTTCCCGATCGTGCCACCTGGCATTTAGATCCATGCAGATCGGTGATCTTTGCAGGCCGCGCGTCTTCCCCCGGAGCTCTACTTTGTCAGGCGACTGCGAGCCGTATTGCTACTAGTAGCCTGCAAATTGACGATGCGAGTACGATCTGGCTCCTCACGGTGTTCTTTGCACTCTCGCCGCCGCCACCATAGCCTGAACCTGGGCCACGATCGGAGCAGCAGGGCTATCAGGACCAAGTAGTGGCCCTAAAGTATCAAGAAGCGTTTTGGAGGCCACAATGTTCTGCTGAGGCGTATGGAAAACCGATTGGTTCCCCATTTTTGTCTGCAGGATTTCTTCATTAACGTTGCGGGCTCTGCTCTGGAGGAGCTTCGCACGGCCTTCTTGATAATGACGGTCTTCCTCCACCGCGTTTGCTGCATCTTTCTGTTGCTGGGATTCCGTTCGCAAATCCTCGATTACGAAAATACTGCGAAAGCTCTGGAAATCTTTCGCCCCACCTTCCGAATCAGAGGAGCAAGAAGATGAGTAGTACTGACCTTTAAGTCCGAGTGGTTTTTTGACATTTGTGACCACTCGGGATTCTCCATCAGCTGGTTCCATCTCCGAACGAGGTTCGGCCCTTTGGCTTACCGTCCCGGGACAGATGGCCGTAACCGTTCCTGATCCGAGTGGTTGTCCAGCTAAGGGAACCTCAGAATTGCTTCCAGATTGGAACTGGTCCGAATCCGAAAGAAAAAGATAGCCAAGATCGTCGGCAATGAAATCCAGACTTTCGAAGCGAAACGCCTGGGCCGGCGCGAAGGTGGCCATGCTTTTGGTGAAGATCGCCATCGAGCCTGCCATGATTGATCCTAGCGCAGCCCCTACCTGGCGCGCCAACTGTCGAGGTTTGTTACCGACAATAACTAAAAGGGGGCTAAGCGCTGGATCGAGACTCGATGGTAGCACAAGACACGGGAAATTATATAGGTTTGGGCTCTCGCGGTGGAGATAATACCCTAGTCATGTGCTCTGGAATTATGAGTAGCTAACTTATTTGCTGATGATGTTGTTCTCATGGTTCCCCGCCCCTCCCTTTATATATCAGAGAAGGGCGGTTACAATAGGGAATCCCACTCGGATACGAGATGGAATCTGCACCCTCATATCTATCCGATTCTATATCAGTTTGGATTACAATCATCCTTTGCCTAATATGACTTGGTTTCCTTAGCTGGGATTTGTTCTGATTCTTCATATCTCGCTCGGCCCAGTATGCTTCCAGTCCTTCGCAGTCGGCCTGGCCTAGTTTCACCTGGTTGGGCCTCGCAGGTCTGCCTTGTGGGCCCCCGGGGTATATATCCCCCACAAGTAGTTCATAGGAACTAATTCTCTTGTGAGTTCTCTGTTTGTTGCCCCTAACAATGGCAGGTTTACATAGCAAGACAACTTATGAGGATGATATTGAGGATTGTCCATGCTTGACAGAAAGAGAAAAGAAATACTAGTGAAAACTTAATCGACTTGAGTCCCTGCAGAAATCAAAGGGTGAGACGGTCGAGCATGGGATTATCCCTTCGACCAAGAATGAGAACACACCACTGAAGAAAGATTTGAACCCTACCTCACCCAAGAAGAAGGATAGTAAGTGTATTTCAATATATAATGATACGAATGTTCTTGCTATTCCTACGACTAACCCTATAGGCAAGAATGATCAAGATGGTGTGCACCTGAGTGCTACATTGACAGACAACTACATGAGCCTCATGTCTCATCGCCTACTTAGTGCACCACTGGAGCATGCCAATGAAACTCAACGCAACAACTTATTCCAAACTAAGTTTGTTGTGCAAGAACGCGGGATACACGTCATCATTGATGGAGGAAACTGTAGCAACCTCGCAAGTCTACACATGGTCGAGAAGCTTGGCTTGACCACGACTCCACTTCGGCGACCTTACTCAATGGAATGGTTCAACTCAAGTGGTAAGGTTCAGGTAACACAAAGCATGCGAGTTCTGTCTCCATTGGTTCATACCATGATCATGTTTATTGTGATGTCGCACCTATGGAATCATGTTCACTTTTATTAGGTAGACCTTGGTTATATGATGTTGATGCTATTCACTATAGTAGAACCAATCAATATACTTTCTTGTTTAATGGAAAAAATTGATTTTGAATCCAATGACTCCTGGTGAGCTAGCCAAAATTAAAGCAAAAAGAATTAATGGTAAAGAACATGAGGATGACAAACTTGTTAGCGATGTACAACAATCTGAACCAATGTTAAAGAAAGTAATTCTTTTAGATAAGACTGTTTCCTCACATGATATTGCTTTGCAGACATCTGTTTCTTTGCCTCCTGTTACCACTAACCTTTTGTAGGATCATGAGAAGGAGTCGAGGATGACTCCAATTCAAGAAGGGGAGGATGATGAGGACATCACCAGCATGGATACGACCAGCGTGACCGCTGCCTCTCCTTCCTCTCCAGCCGCTCCAACGACTATCGACACTGCTCCATCTTCGTCACATACGATCGACGTTGCGGCATCTTCGTCGCTGAGAGGCCTTAATCCAAAAGCTCAGCTATTCAAGCCCACATCAATAGACAAGGGCCTCAAACACACACCCCGAGGACAGCCCACGCGTCAAGGAAGGCCCATATGGAAGCCCAAGATGCCAAAAGGCCCGGTTCGGCCATCCAGCAGCAAGCCAACTTCAAACGGGCATAACTCGGGTTCCCGGACTCCGATTTTAGCGTGCGACCACCCGTTTGAAAGCGTAGTAGATAAGATTTCCAATGGATCCAGCCCCACTTCCAAATTCACTCCAGAATGATGGAAAAATGTGGAACAATGTTACAGGCCAGAAATTCAAGGTGCTGCGTCACCCCACTTTTGGGCCTATGGCCCATGTATCTTAGGGTTTTGGTGGCCACCGCTATTTTGGCTGCCCGACACCTCCTGGCCACCGCTATATATGTGGCCACCACCGTTCTTTTACGTTTAGGTTTTGTTGTGTTTTGGTAGACCCCTTGTGCGTCCCTCCTCGTGTTCGCGTGTGTCGACTAGACCACCCGTGACGAGAAACAGAATCTCACCTTTGTATCTTTGAGATTATTGGATTGGAATTGCTCTCACCTTGTTCTTGCTTGTTCTCGGTTGCAGCAGGTACAAGGATCAATCGGGTCTTTGATTCGGTTGATCGCCTTGTGTGGTGATGTTGCGATTGCTTGGTTGCTGATCTCGTGGTTAGTAGCCGATCCAACTACTTCGTGCGCTATCAAACCGACGTATCATTCTCATCAGAAGATCGGGAACCAAAGTGCCATCAAGAGCCACTTGGGAGATCGGTATCCAAGAGGCATCACGACTCAATCTACAGAGGATCTGCTACGACTACTACCATGAGCTGGAAGACACGGTGTTCAGACTCCACCCCATGGTTCGAGATTCATGGCGTTCATACGTTACACGAAGGGAGGATGCTACTACAGTGCACTTAGCACGATTTACAGCTGTTCAGGAGACTCATGTCCACGACACTGACTCGGAATTAAGGACGGCCTATGAAGCACTCAGAGTTGTGGAGAAGGAACTACATGAGACCCGAGTAGCTTACAAGGAGAGAATCATGGAGCTCGAGGAGGCATTACAAGAGAGAGGTCGCGCTACACCATCATCATCAGAGGAGATGAAGTCTGAGTTCGAGGAGCCGGAAGCGTCACCGAGCGCGGGACACCGAGACGAGCCAGTGCAAGACCTGACTCACCCGCCAGTATACCCACCAGGAAGTTCTCGTGGAGGATGGCTCGAGGAGTGAGAGTCTTAGTTTAAGTTGAGACTCAAGTATTGAGTCGCGTCAAATAGAGTAGTCTTACCCAAATGTAATAGACGTTAAGGTTGAGTGTTTAGTTTGGATTTTTATGCTTGCTGAGTGTGTAGTATGTGTTGCAAAGCTTTTAGGCTTTTGTAAGCAACCATACCAAGTTAATTAATAAAGATATAAAGCTTTTGGGTTTAACCTATTCCCCCGCATTAGGAATTTTTACATCTTATCTATGCTAATTCTATCTTTCCTAACCTAAAAACAAATCAAACAGATGGTGAACAATCGCGGTAACAATGGAGCTTCAGGAAGTGGTCTTCGTTCGAATGATGAGTTCAATGATGGAACATACATCGCAACCGTCACCACCAGTAGATGTGCAGAATTTGGGAGCTTTTATAGCCGCGCAAACTCAACTTATGCAAACCATGATGCAACAAATGCAGAATATGACTAATCAAGCCGTAGGCAACACCAATATACACCAAGGCAACAATGGGCCGCGTTCTCATTCTAAACTGTCAGATTTCATGAAAACCCGTCCTCCAACATTCTCCGGCAATGCCAATCCTTTGGAAGCCGACGATTGGTTAAGAACCATTGAGAGAAAGTTGCACATCACGCAATGTGAGGGCAATGAGAAGGTGTTGTATGCTTCGCACCAGCTAGAAGGAATTGCCGCGGAATGGTAGGAGAACTATTGCGCAGTACATGAAGCACCCCAGGAGATTACTTGGGAAGAGTTTTCAGCTGCTTTCCATCAGTATCATGTCCCGGAAGGAATGATGGATCTTAAGAAGGAAGAGTTTAGGGTTCTGAAGTAAGGAGGCCAGTCAGTGGCAGAATACTTGAACAAGTTTACGCATCTAGCACGATATGCACTTGAAGATGTAGCCACAGATAAGGCTAGACAGTCTCGTTTCTTAAAGGGTTTAACTTCGGGATTACAGGTGGGACAGATCACCCACAATTTCCCTGATTTTCAGGAGTTAGTTAATAAAGCTTTAATCCTTGAGGATAAGCGTAAAGAATTGGGTGAAGATCGTAAGCGCAGGATGGCTTGTTAGGCAGGGCGACCTAATCAACTTAGGTTAAGGATGACACCGCAATAGATTGTCAGAATTCAACCCCAATGGACCAACAAGACATCAGCTCCGTCATCTCGCCCCACTAATTAGAATTTCCAAACACCAAAGAATAGAAATAATGCACCTAGAAGTCAGCAGATCATTGTCAAGAAATGTTTCTCTTGTAATGAACCAGGACATTTCGCCAACAAGTGTCCGAGGAAAGGAAATGTTACTCTAGTTCACTTTAACTTAGGAACTACCCCAGCTAAAGCCCCAAAGGATGTGAAATAATCGAGTACCGGTGCGATCCAGAGCATCGCCTCAAACGACAATGCGTGGAAGGATCAATCACATCATGACAGATGAAGCCCAGGATGCCGTGGAAGTTGTGCTAGAAATACCTGACGTCGACACCGCCGCTAATCAGCAAGAAGACGACTCTCTCTTCGCTAACCAAAATCAGGAGAACGAAGATAGCTATCCAAGAGCCTGCGATCCTCCGTTCGATATCTGCGGTGAAGGTGGCAAAGAGGAGGAATAGCTAGACGTCTAGGATCACGGGTTTTTCGGTTTTTGCTTAGTCTAAAGTTTAGTTACCGTTTTAATGTCCCTCGTCGCTATATGACCTATGGGTCCGACTTTTGTAATAAGAGGATATGTCAAGCAGCGCTCTGACGTTGAATTTTAAGATTATCGCTAGTTATGGTTCAAGCCGCTATGACGCAGCGCGTACTCGGCTATTGACCTAGCTTGAGTCATGAAACATGACGAATAAAATATTCATGGAGTATTTGGATAAATTAGTGGTTGTCTTTATAGACGATATCCTTGTGTACTCTAAGTCAGAAGATGAGCACGCAGAACATCTAAGATTGGTTTTGGAGAAGTTGCGAGAGCAACAATTATATGCCAAATTTAGTAAATGTGACTTCTGGAAGAAGAAAGTGGAATTCCTTGGCCATGTGATAACCGCTAAAGGAGTTGCCGTGGACCCAAGTAAAGTGGAAGCTGTGATGAATTGGTAGCAGCCGAAGACAGTTACCCAAATCCGTAGTTTCTGGGAATGGCGGGATATTACCGTCGGTTCATAGAAGGATTCTCAACGATTGCGAGACCCCTTACGTAATTGTTAAAGAAATAAAAGAAGTTTGCATGGACGCCAGAGTGCGAAAAGAGTTTCGAGGAGTTAAAGAAGCGATTAACATCTGCACCGGTGTTAGTATTGCCAGATGTGCAGTGTGGCTTTGAAATTTATTGTGATGCGTCACGACAAGGACTTGGTTGTGTTTTAATGCAGAATGGCCAAGTTGTAGCCTACGCATAAAGGCAATTGAGGCCGCATGAAGGAAATTATCCGACGCGTGATTTGGAGTTAGCAGCCGTAGTGCATGCGTTAAAGATATGGCGTCATTATCTCATAGGAAACAGATGCGAGATATATACAAATCATAAGAGCTTGAAGTACATATTTACCCAGTCAGATCTTAATATGAGACAGCGAAAATGGTTAGAAGTAATTAAGGATTGTAATGTCAGAATCCATTATCATCCTGGAAAAGCTAATGTGGTAGCTGACGCTTTGAGTCGTAAAGGCCACAGTGTAAATTCATTAATAGTCAGCGATCAACCGGAGTTATGTGAGGAATTTCAGAAGTTGAGATTAGAGGTTGAGCCACAAGGATTTGTAGACGCTTTAGAAGTAAAGCCAACCCTTAAGGATCAAATTAAGGAAAAGCAAAGTAATGATGAGAAGATCAGTAGGATCAAGGCTAAGAAGGAAGAGGGTTTAGCCGAAGATTTCTCGATAGATGAGCGAGGAACCCTATGGTTTAAAGGTCGGATTTGTGTGCCAAATGAAAAGGAACTTAAGCAATTGATTCTTGAGGAAGCACACGATTCTAAGTATTCTATTCATCCTGGAAGTGCCAAGATGTACCAAGACCTTAAGAAGAAATTTTGGTGGCCGAGTATGAAACGTGAAGTAGCTGAGTATGTTGCATTATGCGATGTATGTCAGAGAGTAAAAGCGATGCATCAAAAGCCCGCAGGACTTTTGCAGCCATTAAAGATTCCTGAATGGAAATGGGAGGAAATCAGTATGGATTTTATCACCGGATTGCCCAAGACTCAAAGAGGTTATGATTCGATATGGGTTATTATTGACCGGTTGACTAAAGTTGCTCACTTTATTCCAGTGAAAATAACTTATTCAGGAGATCAATTGGCAGAATTATACATGTCAATGATTGTATGCTTACATGGTGTGCCAAAGAAAATCGTATCGGATCGAGGTACCCAGTTTACCTCAAGATTTTGGGATAAATTGCATGAAGCAATGGGAACTCGTCTGAATTTCAGTACCGCTTATCATCCACAAACAGATGGTCAGACAGAAAGAGTTAATCAGATTTTAGAAGATATGTTGAGAGCTTGTGCGATATCGTACAGTATATCTTGGGATAAATGTTTGCCATATGCAGAGTTCAGTTATAACAATAGTTATCAGGCTAGTTTGCAAATGTCACCATTTGAAGCCTTATATGGTCGTGCTTGTCGTACCCCATTGAATTGGAATGAAACGGGGGAGCGTTCGGTATTTGGGCCTGAGTTGCTTAGAGAGGCGGAGGAGCAAGTTGCCATGATCAGAGAAAGACTAAGAACGGCCTACCAAGGCGCGAAGAGTTATGTTGATAATCATCGTCGTGAATTGAGTTTTGAACCTAATGATTTTGTGTATCTCAAAGTCACTCCCTTGAAAGGTGTAAAAAGGTTCAACGTTAAAGGAAAACTCGTACCTAGATATGTAGGACCATTTAAGATCTTGAGCCGCAGAGGAGAGGTTGCGTATCAGTTGGAGTTGCCCTAGTCATTGGCAGGAGTTCATGATGTGTTCCATGTGTCGCAACTTAAGAAATGTCTCAGAGTGCTAGCAGAACATACACCGTTAGAAGCTATCGAGTTACAGGAGGATCTGACTTACAAAGAGCAACCGATTAAGATTCTGGACGAAATGGAGCGTAGGACCAGAAATAAGTCCACCTGTTTTTGCAGAGTTCAGTGGAGTAACCATTTTGAAAATGAAGCAACCTGGGAGTGTGAAGAAGATCTGAAAGCTGAATTCCTAAAACTATTCTCTAGTCACCCCTGAATCTCGGGATCGAGATTCCGTTGAGGGGGGAGGTTTGTAACATCCCAATTTTTGACATTTTAATTATTTAATATTATTTTAATGCAATTTTTGATTTTTGTGAATTTTCTGGGTTTAATTGGATTTTCTGAGATTTATTTGAATTATTTTGAATTTAAATATATTGCCTTCTGTTAAGAAATAATTATAAAAAGAAATATTTAAAATAAAGTTTTATCAAAAATATTTTATTTAAGTCCAGAATGCCTCAAAGTATTTTTGAGATTTTTCTTTGAATTTTTAGAGTATTTTTACTACCCTAAATAAACTAATCTATTTTCTCGAATTATTTTAAATGGAAAACTCGAAAAATCCTATGAACAGTAACAGGCCGCAGCCCATTACTGTGTGGACCGAACGGTGAAACGGGAGCGTTAACGCGTGCCGTTGGATCGGGATGCAAGGGTTATAATCACTCCACGTCAATAAAAGAAACCCTAATCATTACCGACCGTTGGATTCTCAACGCATGTCCACATTAGAACTTACCGATTCGGAGTTGAGTTTTTATCCTGGCCGTTGGATGAACATCGTGCGGTCGAGGGTTGTCGTCTCCAGCTCGGACTCAGAGTCCTGTTCATCCACACCGCCGCCGTAGTGTCCGAGAGGGCTTCCATGTTTAGCGCGCACGTCGAGGACTATTTAAGGCTCGGGGTACCCTCCCGAGATTCCCCACAAGCCGCCGCGTCGTTTCCTTGTTGCGCCGTTGCCGAAGGAGCATCGAGGGTGTCGTGGGATTTCGCCGGATTTTTCGAAGGAGTTGCGCCGAGTTTCGCCGCCGTTGATAGTGTCTTCCGCCGTTCCGAGGGTAGATTCGAGTTCGTCACGCCGAGGTGGAGCTGTGCTGCTACTTCTTGGTCATCGGAACAAGCCGGAGCGCCGTCGGGAGTGTCTTCATCCCCAAGTCCGGCGGGTTTGCACAGCCACGTCTTCATCGCCGGGTTCGGAGGTTTTCAACCGCTGGATCGTCATCGCACGGCCGGAGATCGTCCACGTCGCCTTGTGCACAGTGAATCACACGGGTAAGTTCTCACCATTAGATTTAAATCGGGTGGTCGGGAATAAGCCGCGTCGGTTTAGGTCAACAGTGAACGGCACGGGTAAGCTTTAGCCACCGGATTAAGATCGTAAGGTCACGGATGGGCCACGTCATTTATGAGCACAGTGCACCGTAAGGGTAAGCGTAGGTCGTCGGATTTGGATCGGACGATTGATACTAAGCCACGTGGTAGATTTAATCGGATCCATTAGATTGGTATCCCAAGGTCCAGACTTAGCCACGTGTCATCCGTACAGTCGGGCGGAAGAAATTCGCATTTTTCTTTATAAAAATAATTCGACTAATTCGGATTTTATGATTTTAGGGATTTTTCAGGATTTTAAAACTTCAAAGTGCTATAACTTTTGCATACGAACTCCGATTGAGGTGATTCAAATTCCTAAAAATTTGTAAAATTGAGATCTTTCAAATGGTAGGTTTTATTTGAATTTTTGAGTTCATTTGATCTTTGGTTTTGGTGTTTATTTGCTATTTCTTCTCGATTCGCGTAGACGTTGAGTTGAGCGAGGTTTCGAAGGAGGAATTATTATTTCAAGAGCAATCTTCACTCCAAGACCAGGAGCTTAAGCAAGTCAAGTTGTGCTTTGATCATGTTGCACCCGTGTTTGCAAAATTGCTATTTTGATTTACTCTATTGCATGATATTTTAAGTGTACAAATGATTTTGACTTAATTTTGGGATTAGCTAATGTACCTTTTGAATTACACCCTACCTTGTTATTTGTATGCCATAATCCACTTGTCACCTTAGGTTGGTTCATCATAGTTGGTTAATATCGAAATCAACATGGATGGTTAGAACGGAATAGAAATGCTTAGCCATGCCACGTCATCACTTGTACATAAAATGTTGAGTATTAATTTTGACTAATGGAATATGGAACAATGATGTTAATTTGTGTGTCATGTGTGGTCACACAAAGAGATTGGGTTGTCGTGGCGGGAGGTCACACAACGAAGGTGATTTGTGAGAAGCACCTGGCGTGGTGCTTGGTAACCAACCGGGTGGAAATCACTTTATGATTGAGGCAAGTGGAAAGGGGCAAGTGTGCCAGGGTGGGCTCAGAGGAGCTGATGGTATGTGTATGTCTTGCTTTAATCAATCCTAAGGACTTAACCTTGCGAGCCTTTGACCTGAGTCAATCATGCAACCACATGTCTGTTATGGGGCAGCCTAGCTGACTAATTTGCGAATGCTTAACTTGAGTGCTATCGTGGTGGCGTGAGACCCGGGTGGTGGTAACAGATCCATGCTCGGGGTGGCTCACATGGCGCAAGAGGGGGCCTGTTGTGGTGGTGTAACCCTTGATGTTGAAACCTTAGCGGGTAGCATTGGGTTAAGAGGATGCATTGTAAAGGCTTTGTTATAATCATTCACCTGTGTGGTGCATGGTTATATCATGTGGGTAAAGTGCATAACCTTTGCAGAGTGTACAAACTATTCGGATAGCCGTGCTCACGGTATTGAGCAATGCTCGGGAATTACAGTCAAGGGGTAGTTAATTAAAATGGACAACTGGAAGGGATGGCAGAATGCCATGTGGATAATGGAACTTGGTTTAGGATGGAAAACTTGGGTTTATTTAAGAATCACTGAATATATTTACTTGTTATTATTTGTTTCTTGTCTTTCAATCTATATATTGTATGTGTTCTTAAATCTGTCGCTTTATTACAAATGAACCCTTAGCCTTTCCTTTGGAATAAGCCTGCATATAGCTATGATAGAATTGCATTTTGTGCACAACTTGTTGAGTACGTGTTGGTGTACTCACCCTTGCTTAACAACCAACAACAAATGGAGGAATCGTAAATCGTTATTGGAGGAGGACTTTCAGGTGGGCGCATGTCACTAGGCCAATCCTTGTCGGCGCCGTGGTGTCTTGATGGGACATCTACGTCTTCTCTTGTTTTTCCATTGCATTTGTTCAAGTTATCTTTCAGTCTAGCCCATGTGGCTGAATAATTGTAAGATCATACACTAGTTATATTCAATAAATAAAGTCTTATTATTCTTATCGTTGTGTATGATATGATGCTTACCGATGTTAAGCTGTGTGTAGTAGCGATTGATCCTGGGACTACTGCGGCAAAACACAGTGGATTCGAATTGGTGAATTCAGGTCCTTACAGGCTGTTACCCGCGTTGGGGGCCTGAACCTGGCTACATCACCGTGTCTATTGATATGTTGATCGCCGAGATCCATCGTAGAGAGCCATTAAGTTTTCCAGCCACGAAGTCGCCCTCTACTGAACCATACCTTCCGTCTTGGGAGTAGTCAACCCTGTTTGTTGATGGGGTCCTTGTCAGGCGGAATACGCCGACAGCGGCGCGCCAGGTAGGGAGCTAGTGGTTGGCTCACCCAGCCCTCTCTCCGGCGGATTTCGGCCTTCCGTCCGCAAGGACCTTGCATCCGGTGATGGTGGGTTCACACTCGTTGCAACAAGATGTGGCGGAGGCTAGCAGCGCCCAGAACACGTCCCAACACTCTCACCGAATGAGGGATCACCTCACGCTGCCCCCGCAGGAGGGCGGTGGTGCCCCCACGGCTGCGGCTGAGCTTCGGTTCGGCGTCGGCTAGCCATGGAGGCTGCCACTCCGGCCTAGAACCTGCATGCGGTCCGTCTCCTCCTAGACCACCCTCCAGGGGAACTTGCAGGAGACACCCCGGCCACACCGTGGCTGCGGGATATTGCCGGCCTCGTGGACGCGGCCCAGCTCCGTGTAGGGATGCCCGACCGGTCTGGGACCGTCGGTACCCCTCCGCCAAGGGTGCAAGTCGATCGCACCCAAGCTTCCAGCCGCCCAAGTGGGAAGCTCTCTAACCAGGAGGGCCAGAGTAAAGGAAAGGGTGTGCAAGAAGAAGGTCCCAGTTCCGCGAGGAGTCGTGAGGACCTAAGGGCCCATCTGGAGAGCCAGCGCCGGCGGTGCGATGGTGATTTGCGTGATCACCTGCAGCGTCGCCGCGCTCACGACGGACGACCCCTAGGGGTGAGAGTCCCTCTCGCGACTCTCACCTTCAGAGCGAGGAGGAAGTCCGCTCCTTCGACTTTTTGGGGAGTCGTAGTCCGCGCTCCCCAGCATGGTCTCCGGGCTGGGGTTCGGGTGGACAGCAGGATTCCCCCTACGGTGTCAGATGCCAGGCATTTTCCCGACGGCTACACCGCGTGGCGTGGCCCGAAAGGTTTCGCCCGGCTTCCAACGAGAAGTATGACGGGACCACCAACCCAGAGGAGTTCCTGCAGATCTATACCATGGTGGTGCGTGCCGCTGGCGGGTCTGAGAAGGCCATGGCGAACTACTTCCTAATGGCCTTGACGGGGTCCGCCCAGTCCTGACTGTTGAACCTCCCACGATGATCAGTGCGCTCGTGTGGGGAGTTGTGCGGCCTCTTCGTCGCCAACTTCCAAGGCTCCTTCGCACAGCCGGGCGTGGAGGATCATCTCCATGCCCTCGAGCAGGAAAATGGGGAGTCATTGTGTGACTTTATTCGGCGATTCTACCACTACCGCAACACGATCCCCCAGATTTCGGAGCAGTCGGTCATCATCGCCTTTCAAAGAGGTGTTCACGACCGCAAGATGCGGGAAAAGATGGCGACCCGTGATATCGCCACCACCTCCGACCTCTTCTCCCTGGCGCACAGGTGCGCGCAGGCGGTGGAGGCTTGGGGCCCAGTGTATGGCGCCACATGAGGACGCGGCGGGGATGAAGCCGGGACCTCGAGGGGCCCCGGCTCTGCGAGTAAGAAGGCGCGGAAGTGCGAGGCGGTTGAGACCAGGCGGGTCCTGACCGCTGAGCATGAGTGTGAAGACACTTGGCCCCGGAAGCGCGACCGCCGTGACCGGTGGGATGACCACTGAGGCCGGCGTGATGACCGCCGCAGTCGGAGGAACGACCGCCGCGAGGGGAAGGAGGGCGAGCCTTTCTGCCCGATCCACCAGAGCAACTCTCATGGCTTAGATGATTGCCGGGTTGTGAGTAAGATGGTCGAGCAGCGGCTCAAGGAGCGCCGCCCTCACGATGATGACCAAGACGAAGACCCCGCCTCACTGGCCTTCTAGCAGGCGGATCACGCCGTGGCATACATTCATGGTGGCTCAGCCACCTACCCCTCCAATGCATCCTATAAGCGGTTGAGGAGGGAAGTCTGCGCCACGGCGTCGAGTTCAGGGGCGTGTCGAATGCTGAAGTGGTCGGAGGAGCCGATCACCTTCAGTCGGGCTGACCACCCTGAGAGCACTGTCGGCATTGGCCACCTTCCGGTCGTGGTCTCCCCCATGTTCCAGAACGTGAAGCTTGGGTTAGTGCTAATGGACGGAGGGAGCTCCATCAACTTCCTGTCCTTCGAGGCATTCCGAGCGCTCCAGGTGTCAAACCAGAAGCTGCGCCCGGCCTTGCCGTTCTACGGCGTAGCCCTAGGGGCTGGCATGGTCACCCTAGGCCAGGTGCGCCTCCCCGTCACCTTCGGGGAGGAAAGCAACTATCGTACGGAACTGGTCGACTTCGAAGTCGTCGACTTCGACCTCCCGTACAATGCCATACTTGGCCGACCGGTGTTGGCCAAGTTCATGGCGGCAACCCACTATGGTTACATGGTGGTGAAGTTGCCCGGGCCTGGTGGCCCCATAATCATCCGGGTTACACGAGGTAAAGGTGGTCTCCCTGAGTGAGGACAAGCCCAGGAAGACAATCTTCATCGGCGCCAGCCTCAGCGCCAAATAGGAAGACGCGCTCGTCACCTTCCTCCGGTCTAATTCCGACGTGTTCGCTTGGCAACCGTCCGATATGACTGGTGTCCTTAGGGAGGTGATCGAGCACCGACTGGCTAAGCTCCCCAAGGTGTGCCCGGTCCGCCAGAAGGTCCAGCGCCAAGCACCTGAGTGGCAAGACTCCATTCGGGAGGAGGTAGAGAAGCTACTGTGTGCAGGGATCGTTCGGGAAGTCTCTCACCCTGAGTGGCTTGCCAACCCTGTGCTCGTCAAGAAGTCCAATGGGAAGAGGCGGATGTGCGTTGATTTCACCGACCTCAACAAAGCCTGCCCGAAGGATCCTTACCCCTTGCCCCGCATCGATCTCCTCGTCGACTCGACGGCGGGATGCGAGCTGCTGTGCTTTCTGGATGCGTACTCTGGGTACCATCAGATTAGTATGGCGGTGGAAGACTTAGAAAAGACCGCTTTTGTAACACCCATGGGCGTTTATTGTTATATCAGAATGGTTTTTGGGTTAAAAAATGCTGGTTCTACTTACCAACGGGCCATGCATATTACTTTCCATCCACAGATAGGGCGCAATCTTGAGGTGTATGTCGATGACCTGGTCGTAAAAGTGAAAAAGAGCGAAGAACTGATTGAAGACCTGGAGGAAACCTTTGCCAACCTCCGGAAGAATTGCCTGAAGCTCAACCCCGAGAAGTACCCCTTTTCAAGCTGCTGAAGAAGACGAACCACTTTGAGTGGGCCGAGGAGGCTCAACAAGCATTCGAAGACTTGAAGCAGTACCTCTCCTCGTCACCTGTACTAGTCGCTCCTCAGCCTGGCAAACCATTGCTCCTGTATATCGCTGCCACCCCAGTAGTAGTGAGCATGGTACTAGTGGCAGAGAGGGAAGGCATCCAGAAGCCGCTCTACTACGTCAGCAAGGTGCTACACGAGGCAGAAACCAGATACCATAGCGAGAAGATGTTGTCTGTTGTCTGGTGGCGTCAGAAGGCTGCGGCACTACTTTCAAGGGCGAAGTCACGGTGGTCACTTGCCTACCCCTGCGCGAGATCCTTCTGGCGAGAAGCAGAGGGCCGCATCACCAAGTGGTCGGTGGAGCTGGGGGAATTCTGTCTCAAGTTTGTACCCCGCACCGCCATCAAGAGCCAGAAGTTGGCGGAGTTCGTTGCCGAGTGGACTCCCGCCGCTCCTGAAGCTGAAGAAGCACCTGCGCCTTCCCCCTGGACCTTATTCTTCGACGGCTCCTTCAGGCTCGAAGGCGCGGGGGCTGGGGTTGTCCTGGTCTCCCCGACCGGTGATACCCTCCAGTACGTGGTCGCCCTCGACTTCAAGGCCACCAACAACATCGCTGAATACGAGGGCCTACTGGCAGGGCTGTGCATCGCCTCAGCGTTAGGCGTCCGGTGCCTCCAAGTCAAATGCGACTCCCTGCTAGTCATCAATCAAGCACGGAAGGAATTTCAATGCTTCGGCCCTACCATGGCCGCCTACTTGGCGGAGGACAGGAAGATGGAGCGCCACTTCGAAGGACTGGGATATATCTATATCCCTCGACACGACAACCATCTGCCAAACCAGCTCGCGTCCTCGAGAACCTCTATTCCGGTCAGGGTCTTCGAAGAAAGGCTATCACAACCGTCCATCGCCGCCCTTGGTTCAGGCGAGAACGATGGTGCAGCCGTCGCGGCTTCCGATTCTGGCGAGGATGGCGGTGCGCCTGTCGTGGCCTCCGATTCAGGGAGGGTAGGCAGTGCACCCACCTCAGCCCCCAAATCTAGGAGGGAAGGCGGCGGTGCCGCTGATGTGGCACTTGGAGAAAAGCCTGGCCAAGCGGAGTACCCGGGTGATCATCGAGTGATCGCCACTCTTGGCCGGGAAGGCCAATGGATGTACCCCATCCTAGCCTTCCTGCGAGACTGAGAGATCCCCAACAATGATGCCTCAGTTGAGAAGATTGCACGAAAGGCCAAGTGCTATACTCTGGTATGTGGGGACCTATATCGCCGGAGCAGAAACGGAATTCTACTGAAGTGCATCACTAGGGTAGAGAGGAGCGCCCTGCTCTCTGATATCCTTGGAGGCATGTGCGGGAGCCATATGTCTAGCCGGACGCTTGTCGGCAAAGCTTTCCACCAAGGATTTTATTGGCCTACTGCCCTCCAGGATGCTTGTGCGCTGGTGAGGAGATGCGAAGCATGCCAATTCTTCGCTAGGCAAATCCACCGACTAGCCCAAGCTCTGCAAACCATCCCGCTCTCCTGGCCATTCGCGGTCTGGGGGTTGGATATCCTAGGCCATTCCCGTGGGCCACAGGGGGTTTCACCCACCTGTTCGTCGCCATCGACAAATTCACCTAGTGGGTCGAAGCCGAGGCAGTACGTGTCATCATGGCTTCCGCTGCTATCAAGTTCATCCACGGGATCTTCACCCGCTTTGGAGTCGCCAATCGCATCATCACCGACAACGGCACTCAGTTCACCAACAGGCCTTCCCGGAGTTCTCGCAAGAGATGGGCACGAAGGTGCTGGTAACCGGTGGCCCATCCCAAGAGCAATGGCCAAGCTGAGCGTGCCAACGCGCTGGTGTTGAGAGGCTTGAAGACAACAGCATTCGATCAGCTCTATAAGTGGGGAGCGCGGTGGACGGAAGAACTCCCGACTGTGCTGTGGTTGCTCCGAACCACACCTAGTCGGGCAACTGGCGAGACGCCCTTCTTCCTGGTCTACGGTGCTGAAGCTGTCCTCCCATCTGAGCTGTCATTTGGCTCGTCACGCGTCTCGTCGTTCAGTGAGGAAGGACAAGAAGACCACCGCGGTGAAGTTGTCAACCTTCTGGAGGAGGTGCGCGACCGGGCGGCCTTGCGAGCCGCTCGGTACTAGCAAAGTCTCAGTCGGTAGCACGCCACCCGGGTCTGCGAGAGAACACTGGTAGTAGGTGACCTGGTTTTGCGCAAAATCTAGGCGCATGCCGGGCTCCACAAGCTGTCTCCCCGGTGGGAGGGCCCCTTTAAAGCGGTCTCAGTATCTCGACCCGGGGCGGTCCGGTTGGCCACTAAGGACAATCAAGAGCTGGCCAACTCCTTCAACGTGGAGTTGTTGTGAAAGTTTTACCCCTGAAAGCTGTAAGTCCCCGGTGGTTTGCTCTGATCGGCTGTGTGAGCGGATTTTCCCCCGGTTGATCAACGACTACTGGCGGTTAGTGAAGTTGTTTGCCTTAAAGGTTTCTGCTTTATTCTCCTTGCTTGTCCCCTGGTGGATAGCCTTTCGCGGGAGTGTCATGGGTCCCGGTGATTTGGCTAGTCCTGGTTGATACGTGGCAACACCCGGCCTTCGCGTCGTGCCCGGACGGGCGACCAGGAGCATGAGTGTGGCACGGTGGCTCTAACGCGGCTCGCACACCTCGAGTTGGCTCCGCGAAGCACCGCTAGTTGTCACCGCGAGCACCGCAAGCCCAATACCACTCCTAGAAACCTGCTCCCATGCCACACAATGCCACGGGCTGATCCCACGTCACAAGAGCCTAAGTTCCAAAGAAAGGGACCATGACATAGCCGCGCAGGAACTTGCATTCTTCAATATGTTTTCTGCATGTTTTGCGTAACGCTTACTTGTGCTTTCAGTAGCCATGAGCGATCGCAGATGAAGTGCATGGGCGCCTATAGCTCAAATATCTAAGATGGCCCCGGCGGCTCGGCGGCAAAGCGGGCGACCACGCCCGCCAACGGGCGAAAGCGGTGTGGGCGACCATGCCCTCTTTCGTTGAGTGTTGGCCCGTGACCGATCCGGGCTGGTCACTGATGGCCTATGGCAAAGATAAGTTACTCGCCCTAACAATACTGACTTATCTTTTGCATCTGCACCCCGTTGGGTTGAGTTATGCGTGGCTGTCACTGGCCCTGATAACTTGATGGCTCCTCGTTGATAAAAGGAAATGCTCAGCGTCTGCACCGCAGGGACGGGTGACCGGGAGTGCGAGTGTGGCACGGTGACTTAAACGCGGCTCGCACACCTCGGGTTAGTTCCGCGAAGCACCGCTGACTATCACCACGAGCACCGCAACCTCGATACCGCTCCTGGGAGCTTGTTTCCTTGTTGTGCAATCGCTGCGGTCAGGTTCCAAGAGATCACAAGGGTATAAATTCCAAAAGGGCCTACCCTTACGCAAAGACTTTGCTTGTTTGCATCCCGCATGTTCTGCGTAATCTTTGCTCGCGTTATTGCAATTATTCAAAAAAATGCCTAAGTATCGACCTAACTTGAGTGCTTAGGTTCGCATCGCGACAAGGCTAGGGGCTGATCGCCCGATGATTGAGTTGAGCAAGCATGATCAAAACGCGAACAAACGAACATGCACAGGTGAAACCAAAAAATGCCAACTTCATTACAATTGCTAATATTGTTCTGGCATACAAAAAAATAGGAACAAGACGAAACAAAGAAAGTGAAGGAAGCGGCCCGGGTCATCAGTATTCATTAGCAACTTGGATGCCCCCATGCCTTCCTCGGCCTCTGGCTCGACCGCCACCGCGTCGAGGTTCGGGCCCTCCGCCGCCAGCATGCAGACGACGTGCTCCGCGGCGTCGTGCACGCGCGCCTGCGCCTCGTCTCCCTCAATGCTGTCCGCGACGATCATTGGGTTGAAGGCGGCGCGGCTGGTGTCGCACGCCAGCATGAAGGTCGCGGTGGCCCTGGCAACCTGCTGCCCCTCTTGGACGGAGCGGGCGACCATGGCGGCTGGCAGGCCGGAGAGTGCATCAGCGACCCAAGTGATGCAATGGGCTCGAGCGGCTCGTGAAGGTCCACCCCCAGTAGCTCCAAGACCCTCTCCATGCGCTGGTAAGATGGCCGGAGCATGGTCGCGATGTTGTGCAGTGCCCGCCGCTACTCATCTGCCGCCTCCATCCACACTGCCTCTGCCTCCTGCGCCTAGGCAAGTAAGGTCGCCTTGGTGGCCCTCTCTTGGGCCAGCTACGCCTCTTTCCTCTCCAGCTCCTCGCGCAACGTTACCACTTGTTGTGTCACGTGGGCTTTGCGCTGGGTGGCTGCTGTGAGGAGAGTGCTTGCGGCTGTGAGCGCTTCGCCGAGTTCGGCGAGCAGCGCATGCAGGCTAGTGGCGCGGGCGTCAGGGACGATCGGCGCGGGGGGAGCAAAAGATCCGGTGCTAGCGACGTCTAGCACAACTGCTTCGAAGTCGCCGGGCTGCCCTTGAGCAGAAGTCCCCGCTACGTCTGTCGGCGTTGTGGATGTCTACGCGGCTGGGGAGTCTTGGCGGGCCATCCTCGGGGGCGACTTGAAGCTGAAGGGGATGGATGGAACCGCAAGCCCGCTCGGGTGAGCACCAGCGGCACTTGAAGTCGGCGCCGGAGGAGTCGGTGCCGATGGAGACGGTGCCACAGTAGTCGACGTCGGTGCAACCGGCGCTGGAGGAGGGGCGACTAGCGTCACCGCCCCAGAAGAAGATGTCGCCGCTTCAGGCACGCTTGGTGAAGCGGCGGCAGCAGGAGTTTGATCCCTGGTGCAGGCCCTCTTGGGGTCCGCGCTTGGGGCGTTCTGAGCGATCGGATGTTTGCCTGTGCTTCGGTCATCGTCCCGGGGCTGGGCCCTAATCACTAAGGGGCCGCGGGCCGGCACCACGGCGGGACCGGTGGAGTCCATCGCTGGGAAGGATTGGATGATCCGAAGGCGCTCAGCGAACTCCAAATCGTAGAGCAGTTGGACCTCGGTTGGAAATTCCAGGCCACTCAGCAATGGTGGGATCAGCCCAGATAGCCATCTGAAGAGGGTAGGACCATCCAGGTTTCCCTCACCTAGCGCCAAAAGAAGACAGGAATATTAATTGATGGTGACCGGGAAGAAGAATATGCGTTCAAAAGAAGAGCAACAGACTTTATCGCCGCATGCGTCGCGTCATGTAAATGCCCCCTCAGATATCGCCATGCAGGGCAGGCGCGACGACGCAGGGGGCTGATCTCCGAGACACGAAGTCCTGGACTACCAGCGCCCCAATCAAGCCGGCGCTCCGCAACCGATCGATGTGGGCTGCCAACTCCAGGAGCTCTACCATCTCCTCGACGGGCGAGCTTCAACTCTCGTGGGCTTCTGCCCGCGTGTAAGGCACCCAAAGAAGGTTGACCCTGCTGTCGTCACCGACGTAGAGCCAGTCGCTCCGCCACGTCTTCCAATTGAATCTTGGCTGGAAGGGAATGTAGCGGGGGGCCAACCTATCGCGGAGGCGGAAGTGGCAGCTCCCCACCATTCTAGTATTCGGGGAGCTGCGGCAGGTGAAGAAGTAGCGAAAGAGGGGAAGATTGGGCATTACCCCCATGAACATCTCGCAGAGGTAAGCAAAGGTGGAGAGAAGGACGATGGAGTTGGGGAGAGATGAAGATGGTGGATCTCGTTGAAATGGAGGACGGTGAGGAAGAATTCGGAGAATGGCGGCACCAAGCCCGCCATGAGCCCCCAGGCGAAGACGATGATCTCCCCTGGCTCGCAGCCTGGCACAAGGGTCCCCTGGCGAAGGTGGAGGGAGCCCGCGGGTGCCATCTTGGCAGCAAAATCCACCCTGCTTTGGCTAGCGGTGGAAGAAAGGAGACGCTACATCATTGAAGCAGAAGCGAAGTTCTTCGAGCAAAGGAAGACGAAAGGGCAAAAACAAGGTGCGAGAAGATCAGAAGGTGTGAACTGCTGTGTGGGGGCGCGTATATATATAGACCCCCACGAAGACGGTTCACGAACAGGCAAAGAGATGCGATGCTTCGGGTCCCAAAGAAAAACAGCAGAAGTGGGGAGGACCGATGCGGTTGCGTGCTCAGATGTGGTGGGCCCATCCAAGAACGCACCAACATTAAATGAGGACTAAAAAGCAAATGATGCGCGTTCCAGGACGACCCCGGGGGATACTGTCGGTGTACTTTGCACCAGGGTACCCTCACCGCTGTGGAAGTTGCAGGCCCAAAAAGTGGTCTGGCCCAGTTTGGCAGCCTAGCGGGCAGGTGGGCGGGCATGCCCTGCCCGCTGGGCGACAAGTCCACGTGGCCCCCTGGCGAGCAGCCCACGTGGTGCCCTGGCAGGAAGGTGGGCGATCATGCCCTGCACGCCGGGCGAGAAGTACACGTGGCCCCCTGGTGAGCAGGTGGGTGGTTACGCCCTGCTCGCTGAGCGAGCGGCCCGCGTGGTGCTCTAGCGGGCAGGTGGGCGATCATGCCCTGCCCGCTGGGTGACAAGTCCACGTGGTCCCCTAGCGAGCGGCCCGTGTGGTGCCCTGGCGGGCAGGTGGGCGATCATGCACTACCCACCGGGCGAGAAGTCCACGTGGCCCCCTGGCGAGCGGCCCGTGTGGTGCCCTGGCGGGCAGGAGGACGATCATGTCCTGCCCACCGGGTGAGAAGTCCATGTGGCCCCCTAGTGAGCAGATAGGCGGTTACGCCCTGCTCGCCGGGCGGGCGGCCTGCGTGGTGCCCTAGAGGGCAGGTGGGCGATCATGCCCTACCCGCCGGGCGGGAAGTCCACCTGGCCCCTGGCGAGTAGGTGGACGGTTACGCCCTGCTCGCTGGGCGAGCGGCTCGCGTGGTGCCTTGGAGGGCAGGTGGGCGATCATGCCCTGCCCACCGGGCGCGGAGTCCATGTGGCCCCCTAACAAGCAGGTGGGCTATTACACCCTGCTCGCCGGGCGAGCGGCCTGCGTGGTGCCCTGGCGGGCAGGTGGGCGATCACGCCCTACCTGCTGGGCGTCGGCTCAAGCGGTGGCCTGGCAAGCGGGTGGCCGTTTGGCCCCCCTTGTTAGGCCACAGAGGCAACCAAAGGAATAAGGAGAAGGCTTCGCCTCGATGTCTCCTTCCCCTTATATGATATGTCAGGGCCATTAATTGTGGACGATTCTGCTATCGACACGACGACGGCCCATCCCTCTGACGCCTCTCACCAAACCCGTCGTAGGATTGTCATATCCCGGTGGACCGGGCGAAGCCACGCAGCGGCATTAAATGGGGCTTGAAGGACAAGGGTACAACGACGGGTGCAATAAATGAGTCATGGGTCAGTGAGATAAGGCTCGAATGATGGGTGTAATTAATGAGTCATAGATCAGTATAGCGTCATCCTCTCACCTGCCTGAGCCAGCCCGTCTATATAAGGGCGCCTCGGTGCATGGAGGAGGGGGCCGGATAGCAACACACATGCAGAGCACATGAGAGACATAGAGAAAGAGGCACAAGACTAAGAGAGCCCTTGTAACCTCTACATTTTCTCAACAAAGATCTGGCAGGATGTAGGGCTGTTATCCACGCTGGGGGCCTGAACCTGGGTACATCGCCGTGTCTGTTGATCTGTTGATCACTGGGATCCATCGTAGAGAGCCATTAGGGTTTCCAGCCACGAAGACGCCCTCTACCGAACCATACCTTCTGTCTTGGGAGTAGTCAACCCCGTTCGTTGATAGGGTCCTGTCAAGCAGAATACGCCGACAACGTCTATCCCCCATCCTCTAAATAGCTACGGCTTGATGATTGGGTGCAAAGCCGATGCTGGTGCAAGTTGCACGTTCCCAAACTTTTGGTAAGTCTGACATCCTTTATAATATTTGAAACAGTCTTCCAACATTGTAGGCTAAAAATATCCCGTACACCTTAATACCCACTTCATTTTATGAGCCGACTGATGAGATCCACAAATCTATTCATGTACTTCGCCCATCGCCACCTTTGCTTCACTGGCTCCTAGACATCTCAACAGTAATCCCTCCATCATTCGATAGTACAATACTCCATCCAGTAGCACATACTTTAATGCCTGCTGCCTGACTTTGTGCTCGGTCGACCTAGACAGATTCATTAAGTAATCCTTTATCTTTGTCCTCCAGTCGGTAATATCAGTACACATTATTGTCTTATCGACCGATTCGAGAATCTCGTATCGGCTATAGTCTTTGTATCCCAAAGCTTGTTGTGCCAATAAATTAGCTCTATCGTTCATTTCTCTAGGAACATGTTCGATGGAAAATTACATAAATGAGTCGATAGACTTGAGGCATTGTTCTAAATATTTTGATAGTATCTCGTCATTGCACCGAAATTCTCCCTTAATCTATTGCACGACCAACAATGAGTGGCCATAAGCCTCTACATCACCTATCCCGATGCTTTCCAATAATTGAAGTCCCCTGAGTAGCGCCTCATACTCCGCCTAGTTATTGGAGCATCGGCTGTTGAGCTGATATGCAAATTTGAAGTTGTGCCACCTCAGCGAAATTTGCACTATACCGATACCCTCACCTTCTCAACATACCGATCCATCAAAATACAACTGCAGGGAGCAACAGTGACTAGTATCACATCCTATAATAAAATCGGCCACTACCTGCCCTTTGACGGCTTTAGCCGATTCATACATTAGATCGAACTCGGTTAAGGCATACGCCCATTTGCCGAGTTGTCCACGTAAAATTGACGCAGACAACATATATTTGATGATATCGGTCCTACACACTATTGTGCAAGTTAATGCCAAGATATAACGTCTCAACTTTGTGCAAGTGAAATACAGGGATAGACATAATTTCTCTACAAAAGGGTACCTGATTTCAGTATCCAGAAGTCATCAGCTTAAATAGAATATCACCCATTCCTTGCCATCGACTTCTTGTGCCAGAACTGCTTCAATGGTTTCTTCCTAGGCCGATACGTACAATTTGAATGGTACTCCTTTCCTTGGTGCGGCCAGAATTGGGAGCTTCATCAGATATTCTTTGATGTCATCAAAAGCCTTTTGCTGATCGGCTCCCAGATGAAATCCTGATTGTCCTTCAATTTTAACAATGGGGTAAAAGCTCGAATTCGACCGAACAAGTTTGAAATAAACCATCGCAAATAATTGATCTTGCCGATCAGCTTCTGTAGTTCGTTCTTGCACGTCAGTGGTTTTGTATTGGCTATAGCTTTGACCCTCTCTTGGTTAACCTCGATCCCTCTCTCGTGTACCATGAACCCGAGGAATTGACCAGCTAATATGCTGAACATGCACTTGAGGGGATTCATCTTCAGCCCATGTGCCCTTGTATTCTGAAAAAACTTTTCTAAATTGGCCAAGTGCTGCCAATCGTCTTTGGATTTTACGACGGCATCATCAATATAAATTTCAACAATATGGCCGATTAGTTCGTGGAAAATCAAATTCATAGCGCGTTGATAGGTAGCGCATGCATTTTTCAAACCGAATGTCATAACATTCCATTCATATAGCCCCAAAGCACCAGGGCACCTAAAGGCAGTTTTAAACACGTCTACTTTCACCATGAATATTTGGTTATACTCGGTGTTCCCTCCGAGAAAACTAATGATCTTATTACCCGATGTAGTATCGATAAGCATATCGGCTATAGGCATCGGATATTCTTCTTTTGGCGTAGCCTTGTTTAGATCCCTAAAGTCTACACATACTCGGAGCTTTCCATTCTTTTTCATAATAGGAACGATGTTGGAGACCCATTCATCGTATCGGCAAGACCTGATAAACTTGGCCTCTAATAATCATTCTATTTCTCTACTATTATAAAGCACGAGTTGGTGGCAGCAGTCCGTTCTTCCACGGGCCACACTCCGCAGCCCCTTCTCATTTCACACGTACACGGCACTCCTCAGTACCCTTCTCACTTCACGCGTACACAGCGCGACTCCTCGGCTTCTCACTCCACAGCGCCGCCCCCAACCCCCAATCTCCTCTCTCCTCGCGCCGCCCCCAATCCCCAGTCTCCTCTCTCCTCGTGCCGCCTTAGACGCAATCCTCGCATCGCCCCCCAGCCGTCTCGCCCGCACCCTCCTACTCTCTCCTCACACCTCTTTCGATTCTCCTCTCTCTGCTCTCCATCCTCTTAGTTCTCATCATCCGTCGCTCCCAACCCGTGCTCCTCCCCATGGATTGGCGCGGTGGTGCGTGGATAGGGTTCAGTGAGGCCATCAAGGGCCACCGCCGCCGCTCTCTTCCCAGTCAGCCCTATTCCTTTCTTTGTGTTCGCCCTATAACACCTAGCGACGGCGCTGTCCAACGCGGATCGGATCGATGCCTCGGTGGGTTTGCCGTTAGTTCCATCACCTCCGCTCATTGATTGATGCATTCCGTGGTTTGTAATGGTGAGGATTGGGTTTTAGTGCAGGGGCTGGGCGGGAGGCCTAGAGGACTTCTGCTCCATCGCCATCGGACAGAGCGGGGGCTCAGCGATGACATCCTGGCAGCGCGCTGCAGAGCCTCGTCGGCAGAGGGAGGAGCCCAAGAGGTCGAGATAGAGCACACAACCCCCAACCCCTTCTTCCTCCCTCATTCCCGGCGGAAAGGGGCAAATGGCGCCTCCACCTCGTCGGCTTCCACCCACCTCCACCTCCTAGGCCCGCCTCCCCGGCCCCAGCCGAGGTGGGTGGCGGGCTCACCATGGGCGGCGCGCTACCCGACCTTGCGGTGCTTGTTCGCACCGATGGAGACGGCGAGGATAAAGGTCGTCGGCGTCGGAGGCGGCGGCAACAACGCCGTCAACCGCATGATCGGCGGTGGTCTCTGTGTAGCGGCGGTGCTCCTTGGCCTTTTCCTCCGGGATTGTGTTTCCTTCCTCTGCCGTGCTTGACATCTAGATCCATTTGATAGTTCGATTTGAATTTTGAACTTAACAAGTTAATCTTTCGTCTTGTTACTCTTCTCCCCAATTCCACCATTCACGATAGTGCTTTAGTTCAACATACGAGGCTTTGTTGATTAATAATGATGTTGTTTGTGATATGCTTATTACGTTGGAAATGGCTCTTTAGAAGCATCTACTGAATCTCGAAGTCTAATGTAGTATAATTTCCTCGCAAAAAATAAATACATAATGTAGTATAATTTCACTGGATGATTTCGCATGTCCTTTATTTTTTTCTTCAAATGCTTATCATGAATTATATAATTTCGTGGTGTTGAATTTTACACTATAAACATAGACTCGGTATTTGTTGAATTCACGAGCACAATATCCATTACAAATTGGAGAGCAATTGACTCATGGGCTAGGTAATATTTTTTGTTTTTATGAACAAATGACATGTTTGAGAAATGTTCGCATATAAATGCACCACCTTTGTGCTAATTTGCCTGTGTGCAAACATCTATTGATGGTCCGATAAACCGAATAAAATCAACTTACAGCAGATGGATAATATACAGTGTAAATTTCCATTGAAATAGCACAAATGATAACTAGATTCACTAATTATTGTCGTGCACACAGTAATGGTGGAAATCCTAATTTGGGAGAGCAAGTCGTTGAGGAATCAAAGGAATCCATAGCTAATGCCCCGAGGGATTCAGATCTTGTCTTCATAATGACTAGAATGGGAGAAGTCTTGGATCCGTGTCTTGCTCCGATTGTTGCCCAGATATCAAAGGAAGTTGGTTATCTAACTGTTGGTGTCGTCACCTATCCAATCAACCGAAGGACGAAGCGCTCTCTCTGAGCAAGTATCTTAGTCTTTTCCCCATAAATATGGTTGTGTGGTGTTTTATCCAACAATATTTGGTAATCAATTTTGTTTATGCTTGGAATGGACTTTTGCTTTGAGGAGGTATTATCTTGAGGTATTAATAACTTAAGATGATGATTCACCGCAACTTTTTTAATCACCTATTTATAGAATTATAGTTCAGACTCTGTATTTGCAAGAGTAGTATTACCTGTAGTCTCGTCATTTTCAGTTCTTGGACTAGCATCATCCACTCATGCCAGCTAACTATTGCGCAATTGTTGTAGTTGTGTAGGCCTGTAATGTTTGGTGTTAACTGGGCTAAATTATGATTTTTCGACTTTCCCTAATTTTATTTTTCGTAGCAACGCACGGGCATTCATTAGATCTGTCATGAACTAACTAAAGACTGTAATCTAATCCTGTCAACAAGTCAGATTTGCATTAATCAGATTTGTCGTGATCATCGCATGCCTCCCTTTTTCTATTGGAACAAATGGTTATGTTTCTAATCTCGTAATCGAGAAAAATTTTGTAAAACAAGTTGCTGAATCCCATTCCTAAACAATCTGCTCTCAACGTTGCAGGATCCTATAACCTAGCTGTTCACATCGATGAGTGGCTTGAATGATGATCCTAAGTATGAACCATCGAAAAAAGATGAGGCGAAGCATGTATTCGGGGGAGTTTTGGCACAACAGGAATGGTTCCATGTAGGATATAGAAATTTGGCTCTAGGCTCATCAAGAGGCATTTGGGTAAGAACTCTGAAATTACAGCAACAACAACAAAAATTAAAGGTGGTTGTGCGCATCAAACAGCTGTTCGAACGATAAATGGATATGTAAGCTGATTATGTGGTGCGTGTGTGATTGTGTGGTGTTGGGACACTTCTGTATTAGTAACCATAAATGGATATGTAAGCTGATTATGTTGATGAATTGTTTTTATGCCTCTGTTGTTGTTTGTGTGGAAAGTAGCTTCTACTATGGTTATATTTCAATAAATTCTGACTCAGTCAAGTTTTTATTTCCCCTTATTCTCTTATTTGCTTTGCAAATCATGTTATCTCTCCGTAAATTCTTCAAGTTCTCGCACCCCACCACTGCTGCTCTGCACCACCACAAGGTTCTCTTCCTCTTATATCTATTTTCTATGCCTCTATGTATGCAATATTCTCCTTTCTGTTCGTATGCAATATTCTCCTTTGGTTTTAATTCATACTTTCTTTTCTGATATCCACGGGAGATGATCTCCTGGTGTTGTTGTCCTATCTGATATCTTTGCATCATTGAAAAATGTTTACAGGATTCACAGAACAAGGAAAGTGGATAGGAACAAGATGGAGGTATGCCTATGAAAATTCCTATGGCTGCTTGCTTTCTTTTTTGCACTTACTCAAGCTTCTTAATTTTTGCTTTGCATGCTATCAGAGATTCAAAGTTTGCAGAACGGTGTATCACACTCACCATCTCAGGCCAAGTTGAACCAAACTATGGCAATCATGCCAATGCCATCAAGTGGTCCAAGACTGGTCCAACTACAAACCTGAACATAGGAATGGACTATTGGGCGGTCTGCACAAGCTCCACTCTGCAATACATGGTAAAGCGACTCCAAGCTGCAGTTCTGTGAGCTGTGGTTCCAACAGAGCAAAGGATCTGAGTTTCTTCTTAGCCCTTACCTTAAGAATTAGAATTGTATCCTTGCAAGATATATATTTTTTGCTTTGTTGCTTCCACTAGTCTCGCTTCAGTAAATTCTTTTTTCCCCACCTTTTCCTTTTATATTCATGTGATTTGCTGTTTGCATTTGTATGTACCATATAGTCAAGACCAAGAGGTTAATGATTTGCAATACGATATTCATCGAAAGATCTTTGTGTTTGCAATTAACTTCATAGATGCAACTGAATTTGAACTGTCAGATTTGTTTGTAAATGTCATGCAAAGTTGACGTTGTTCGTGACGTGCACCGAATGTGATGGCGGCTAAAACAGAGCAGCGAGGGACAGATCTTTGGTAGGCCGTGGCGACCACGCATCGAATCTGAAACCTCGCTCTAATGCGGTGGCACGATCGATGAAAGTTCTGAAGGATAGGTATGTGATGTTTAGCCTTTTCTTTTGTTACTTTTCTATCTGCTTTTCAGTAAATTCTTCAGAAATTAATTTAATCATTTGGTGCATGCTGTAAATTGGCTTATGGACAATACACCTTAGCATGTCCATGCATCCTACTTTTGTTCTATTATATGCAAACATTGTGTCATTCCTGTTAACTGATATGGGAAAATCGCCTATCGTGTTTTTTGTTTGTTTGCAATATGTACATTGCCATGTGCATGTTTTATCTTTGCATTTAAATTAATAATGACTTGTTACATTGTTTTGGATTGTACCTGTTTAGCGGATTAACGAAACACCTAATTTATATTCTAAGGTTATTGTTGTTTCAGGGAAAGCACTGATATTTTTAGTTTAGCGTGCCTCAGTGCTTTAGAAGTGATGTTGCAAATTAAATGTGGAACATATTACTCTTGCAGATATTTTGATGGTTACTTGGTTAACTTTCAATTTGGGAGGTTCTTGTTTGGAAGTTACTGAAAATAGGTATTTTGTAATTGATTAATGCAGGCGGAGGAGCGCCTCTGCGGTGGCTGTGGTGGGTGCTACGGTGGTGTGGTTCCTCTTGGCCAGCCGGCCTCTGACTTCCGTCGGTCATGTCCAACACCTGCTCCTCCTCGTGGCCATCCTCTTCTTGGTCCAAGTCCGCCTCATTGCTCAGCGGTGGGTTACTCAGATGTTCTAGAGCAAAGACGTGTTTGAGATCGATCTAGAAATCTTACCCGCTTTGTTTGTAGTTGTAGATTATGACGAAAACAAAGGTATTCAACGATACATACTAGATTCTGATAGATTATGGCCAAAATTGTACTATTTTTCTTCTGAGAGATGTTGTATAATATCTTATGCACTTTGACAGAGATCTCATCTCGTTGCCTTGTGTGCTCCCTCACTTTCCCATTTCAAAACAGCCAATCCGAAAAGAGGTGACTTTACTTTACATCTAAGTTGTGATAGCGGTCATGATTTCTTCTGCTAGCATGTCATGAGCCATTTTTTACATATCCTTAATTATACAAAAGCAAAACCCATAGGTGTTTTTTGTAGTTATTTTGTAATTGCTCCATCTTTGTCTTTTGATATGGATTATGATTAACCAGCATCGGTATTTTGAATGTGTATTTTTATTTTCATACTTTATTTTAGTTCTCTATTTCTTCTGATTTCCACTTCATGCTAGAGAGCTGGACAAATGGCATCCAGATCATTTGGTGATTTGTATGTTCGATGAACTAAAGTAGTGGCTTCATTTTGTATATAACTAACTTATTTTGTTGTATTAACCTTCAGATACCATGGGACATATTGTAGTCAAGATGTGGCAATCAAAGTACTCAAACCTAGGAGGGTTAGTGTTGATATGCTGCGTGAGTTTGCACATGAAGTATATATAATGAAGTGAGTGATGAGCTTTACCTATTTCAGATATTTTATCTTGATAGTGTATTCCAATCACGTTTAGGACATTGACATGGTCTCCAATACACTACTGTGACCCTTATTTTTTCTAGTCGTATGTTGGTGAAAATTATATAAAATACTATGACATGGAAGCTTTTTTTTGACAAATCTACTAATATCATTTTCATGTGATAAATCTAAATATTTTAATGTGCATTAGTGATCAAAGTTTTTGAACTTTCTTTGCTGTATGCTTAAGTGACACATATTTACTGAATAGAGGAGCAAACTTTTGTGATGAAATACATTATTTTGGATTATATTCCTTTGTATTGATAGGATTGCTTAGATCGTGTGTTGATCTATCAAGATGATATTATTCTTAAGAAACAAACTATTTTCATAGTTCACTACGTGGAGTTTGGGTTTAGTAACCAGGACAATATTATTTGAGTAGGGCTCCCTATTGTTCCCATCCAAAAAGGGACAATATTATCGAGGGTTCTTAGTTAGACATATCAAATTTACTGGGATAATTGCTAGAATAAGGTATTTTTTATTTGGATATGGTATTCTCGGATCGACAAAGCACAACTCAAGAATAATGCACAAAAATGAATAAGAGCATTAGCCTAAAAGATATCTTTGTTGATTGGACACTTATCAGTTATCAATCTCAAGAGCTTGACCTTTTTGATTTTTTAAATTGATCAAGCATGACGTGTTTCTCCTTGATCTATTTCTTTACTTAATCCTATTTTCGCAGAAAGGTTCGTCACAAGAATGTTGTGCAATTTATTGGTGCATGCACCGCACCACCTAAGTTGTGTATAGTTAGAGGTATATGGGTCTAATTGGTAATAATATTTGTGCGTAATAGGCCCTAATGTGTAAACCGCTTGATTTAAATTCTCTTATATTTGTCTTGTGGAGCACCTTTCTGTTAGCTATTTAGTTCTCTTTTGTTTTCATTCTCGAGTTCATGCGTGGAGGAGTATCTTTGACTTTCTTTACAATTATAGAGACACTTTTCAGCTCCTAGATGTGCCATTTGGCATCGGTGTCAATAAAAGAGAACTCTACTACGGTTCGAGTTCTTGGTATAGTTGAATCTTAGGTTTGTCACTAGAAATTATTTTGGTTACGATATCCCGACCCTGTTAAGATACTTCTAATAAAGATCAAAGATGGTCAAGTTCGGTGGCGGTCATTCTCATATTGGTGATACTCGGATCTACATTACGGGCCTAAGTTCATCTATAAGAAATGAGGATTGTGAGAAGCCGTCTGCTTGATTACCTATTTTACGCACCCCCGGCTATTGACTAATCCTTGGTGAGTCATTGTATTGCTAACACGATGTACATGCTGGACTTAAGCCGATACCCATAAACAAAGATTGAGCCAACTCGCATACCTCGACACACCTTATTGGTCATGAGGAACTGGCCGTGTTCATTGCCCCGAGCATGCATATATGTTTTTAATAAATAAATTATATGTTGATTTGATGTATTAGACCAATGATTTCTTATAGCTTGTTAGACTTACGTTTTGTTACACACACCGCTCATGACTGCGCAGTTGTCAAGGTTGTTGATTTCGGGTAGCAAGGGTTAAAGACCGCTTAGGAGTTATGACTGCAGTAAACAGAACGTCTGAGATGGATGGCTCTCGAGGTCTACTTTGCCAATATCTTTAAAGCTCCATGACTTGTCATTTCATTGCTTAAATATAATTTGTTGCAAATCATTGGGGATTGAAGTTATTTCGTGAGATCGAGATTTGCTCATTACGTTTTATGTAGTCTGTTTGCAATATTATATTATAGATCAGGGCATTGCTTGACATTTATGTTTCGTTACCAATTTTATTTTTCATAGCAACGCACGGGCATTGAACTAGTCTTCTTTAATGACATTGTACAAAGCCGGATTAAAGCAACGCGGGTATTGCTTAAACGGCCGATACCCTGGTTTTATGAGTAGCTAATGCTCAACTAATTGTCAGCTTAAACCAGGCATCTCATAATACTCCCAAGGAAAATAATCCCTATACTTCCTAAGCATTTCAACCAACTTGGCCTTATATTCTACATCTAACTTTGCACTTACAAAAGTTGGTCTTTTCCTGTCGCCTTCTTCTATATCGACTTCCTCAAGCAAATCGATAGAAGTAAAGCCTTGACCCAATTTTTCCTCCTGACAATCTTCAATGGCTTCACAATAGTCTGTCATCCGCCATAGCTTTGCACTTTGTCCTATAGAGCTTTCACTATTTTTGGCCCCATCTCCTCAAGACTTCATTTGCCCGATCAAACGTGCCTGGCTTGACATTGATCATCATCAGACCTGATTTACCGATACAGATAAAATTGCAGTCGTCCAAGGTTTTACCCGATATGCACTCAGCTTCCTCGTGCGGCCAATTCGCATCGGAACTAGCCATCGCTATATGAGCCGATGTATCGGCTGGCACCACTTCAACCTCATCCCCGTTCTATTGCATGAGCAGTTGATGCATGGTTGATGGTATACAACAGTTAGCGTGTATCCTGTCTCGTCCGAGGAGCACACTGTAATTTACCTTAGCCTCGATGACAAAGAACGCAGTCGGTAAAGTCTTGCTACTGACAGTCAGTTCTGTGACCATCACCCCCTTTGCCTCAATAGGATCGCCCGTAAAGTCGTTTAAAATCATATTCATTTTGATCAAGTCTTCATCGGACTTACCCAATTTCTTTCATGTGGTGAACGGCATCAGATTAACAGTAGCTTCTCCGTCCACCAGCATTCTTGATATCGGCTTGCCGTTTATGTGTCCTTTTAGATATAGAGGCTTCAAATGCCGATGTGCATCTCGAGGCTTTTCAAATACAGCATCCTGCGCGCCAAGACAAAGCTGGGCAAATGCATCTTTAGCCGATTCAGTTTTAATCTTGAATTTGGCAAGTAAAGTGAAGACCATGTTGATGTCCATGGGGTGTGTGTCATCGCGAATCAATGGTGACCCTAAATCATCTGAAGGATCTGACTCTTCATCGGTTTGCTCCTTTCTCCTCCAATCCTGTTTCATAGCATTTACTGGCCGCAACTCATTGAACACTTGATCCCTCAAATTTTCCTGTTCGGCCTCCCTCATCTCTAGAGTCCTTAGGCACTGAAGCTATCTGCGCTGGGATCGGCTAAGGCCCGACGGACACCATCTTGGTTTAGGTTCGATCGGTTTCCGAACCTTCCCGCTTAGATCGCTATCCTCCTTTGTAACAGCCCAATTTTCGTTAATTCGGTAAGTGAGGCTTGTCATGCTAACGTCTTCTGAAATATCATTAAAATCATCACTTAATTGTAATCATACAACTATTAGGACATTTATCTTACATGAGGAGGGAATAACAAAATCCTAAAAATCATCTTCCAAACTGCACCTAGGTTATTTTATCTTAGTCAATGACATGTGGGCCATGCTCATAAGGGAGAGGAGAGTAGGCTGCACATATCTACCATACCATTTTTTACTTTACTCACCTCTACCCACTTACCTAACCCGTCAATTACGCATGGGCCCTACCTTGCATAGGAACTTGTGGGCTGCACAGCCCGTCCATGTCTTTTCTCACTTCAATCACTCATACCCCACCCTTTTTACTCACCCTATGACATGTGGAACCTAACCCCACATGTAAGCATGAGTGGGCAGCCATATATAAGGTGCTACACATTGGTTTTCCCTCCCCCACCTGCTCATTTGCTCAGCCTACACCTGAAAAACAGCAAGAACTCTTCTCCAACTCCTTGCCATTCTTCCCCATCCATTCACTCAAATCTTGAGTTTGAGCTTGTGCATGTCATACCACATCGAAGCCAAGATCAAGGGCTTCAAATCCATCCAAATGGATTCTTGAGACACCAAGTTCTTGGTGAGTGGTAACCAATTTCCTTTTCCCTCATGTTCTAAAATTTTGCCCCTTGTGACTCATTTCTTTCTTCTCCATGGAATCCATCATCACACCTTGAATCTGGTTGCGCATGTCGCACGGAAGCTTGAGGAGGAGGGCTAGTTGCTGTTGCAAACACGAGCAAGCAAGGTCATCATCGTCTACACGAGCTAGGAGCAGACAAACCGCGAGAACCGGCGTTGCGACACCTTTTGTCATTCCCTTGCCGAAACCAACTGTCACCAAGTGCAAAAATAACCCCGTAGTGGTAAGATCCCACCCTAGTCCACCCTTTTGAACTCCTAGTCCATTTCTAGGAAGTATAGAAGCCAATGGACAAACAACCATTTTGAAACATAACAAGTCAGCCCGGATAGTCCGAGGTTTTACCCGGACAGTTCGAACAACCCGGATACTCCGAAGAAATATCCGGATAGTCCGGGTTGGGTGTAGCTCAGCAGACCGAGGGTGTCTACTCGGACATTCCGGGGTTCCATCCGGATACTCCGAACATAATTTGATAAAATGCCCCTAAGACTTGAACTTTTGACACCCAAGTCCAAACCTTACAACCTCAATTGGTACTTTCATATTATAATTTGTACTACACATCATGAGCATTTCACGCATCTTTTAATCATGTGCACCATTTGAATTCTTGATTCGATGTTTATTGAATTGGATTTTCTCGTTAGGTGTTGACGCTTCGGAAGGCACTCCCGAGTATGACTACGCCTTCGAAGTCAAGGACGAGCAGCAAGGCACTACTTTACTCCCTGACCATGATTGCACCTACTATTTGAAATTTACATTTTTGGAATTATTTTATTAATTGCATGCTTACCTTCAATTACAATTATGATTGGGTAGAATTCTTAGCTATTACCACATTGTGATGTTATCCCCTTGCCATGTTCTTTCCATGTTCCATTGTCGCCCTAGGTGGTTGGTTTATTATTATTGTATATGGGTTCGTGCGAATTGCATAGCCATGCTTAGAACATCGTTAGAACCCGCGATAGATGGACTTAGTCCATCGGTCGCAATGATCAAGAATTATTATGATGATGATGGTTTCAAATGGTGATCAATGAGTAGAGATATTGGTTAAGGACCTTAAGGATTGAATCCTGGTGATGTCTCTTTGTGTAACTATCGTGCGAACCACACGCTGTTTATGGGACCGGCGTAACCAAGTACTTTTGTATGACTAGGGTGTGTAAACCATGTGCACCCGTAATTCCTTGAGCTTAGTGGAGCGTCAAGGAATGTCCGCTGGAATTCCTTGAGCTTAATGGAGCGTCAAGGAATGTCTTCGGAGTGTACTCCTTGATCCACACACACCGGGCACTAGGCACGCGGGATCAAGGGTCACAGTCATCCAGATGGTTTAGATACACTACCATACATACTGGAAAATGGTTTGTCACGTTCACCTCGGCCGACACATCTAAGGAAATGTGTTAATAGCTTGGCTTACGAGTGTGACGTGTCGTGTGTGCAAAGTCGTACCTCTGCAGAGTTTAAACTATTCGAATAGCCGCGTCCATGGTTAAGGATGATCGCTTAAATTGTCAGTCACTGGGCGAGTATTAAGGACTTGGTAAGAATGGGATGGGAGTAGGAAAAGAGACACAAGTATTGGAGTACTTGTGTGTGTAATCAAACATGGGCGATGGAACTCATGGTTCGGAGAATGCTTGAAGGCATGATATAAATGTGATTATGATGATGTTATATTATGTATTAGATTTTGCAAATGTTTAGTAAATGCAATTCGTTTCAATCTATACATGTTTACAATTTATCCTAAATATTGCTTTATGCTGAAACTGCCATTTCGCCTACCTTTCATGTAGCAACTGCATGTAGTTAGAAATTAGCATACAACTTATATTATTGTGCGAGTATATTCTTTGTACTCAATCGGATTGTCCACTTACTGCAGGTGAGGATGAGGCACTGCCCGGGGACTTTTACCAGGCAGATTTCAATAATTCTAACGTTTAGTCGACGTTCTTGCCCCAGTTGGTTGCCTGAGGGTTTGGGGGCATGCCATGCTGGCCCTTTTGTTGTTTATCTTATGATTTCCGCTGCTACTTGGTGTAATATCTCTAAATATATTGTTATGGACAGCAGTCCTACCTTTGGAATGTAATGATGTTTACGCTTCCGATAATTGTGTATGTGTTGTGATGTCAACTGTTGGATGAGAATGCGCATGTTGGCAAACTTTCCTGGGACCAACACGGGTATAATCACGGAACGGCCGAGGTTCTCTTGATTCACTTGAGATGTACCACGCATTTGGGTGAATCAGTGGAGTCCCAGGGACGGTTCCCCACAGGCTTGGTATCAGAGCCATACTGACTGTAGGTTAGAACGGCCATGCTACGATTTGTTAGAGGATGCTTTGAGTCAAAAACTATTTTGATATCAAATAATTTCAGAACTGATAACATTGTGCAATTCCTTTATTTCTTACCCCTCTTAGTTATATATCTCACCCTTATGTTCATTTGATTGTGCAAATAAGTTTCTAACTCCTCTCATCCTTTTCAACATGACAGATGAGTTTTGGGCCATTGGTTTTAGTCACCCATGCCGAAGATGTGGAGGGCTATCCTTCCCTCCTGAGGGATATGCTATGGAGAGCTAATTTCACTTATGCACCGGAGTACGCGGTTTATGGTCGTGCCTTAGGACTAGGATTGAAGACATACACCGCCACAGTTCATATCATCGCTAGGATGGTGATGGGGAGCATCCCCTATCACTTTCAAGCGAGGGGGACATCCGTAGGAATGGTTATCCAAGAGGTGGCATATGTTGCCATGTGCCATCTCCGTCATGACTTGTGGGAGCTGACTTTACCTCCGTATCAAAATTTCCCGCAATGAGGACCGACAGACGAGGTCAACAATGTTGCTGAAATTGAGATGGGAGAAGACTCTTCTATTTGACAGTTGTCGGGCTTGGTCCGTGCCTTGGACCGGGCTCATCATTGCGTCGTCCATGAGCTATGGAAGACTCGTGCCCGTCTTCACGCGGCACAAGGGCACCTTCACCAATTTGTCCAGATTAGCTTGGTGCCACGGGATATATTGTATGGGCGCAACTCCACGACGCCACACGATGCAGCCCCACCTGCCTTTCAGTTTCCGCATGCGCCAGGGATAGGGACACAAGACGTTGTGTACAACAACGCGCGCATCAATTCGGGAAATGTGATGCGTCGGCATGTCCAGGAGTCTCCAAGAGTACCTATGTACAATATAGGATCACCACAGCGTCTCACTAACCCCTTGGACCCCGAAGACACTGGATCACCGGGATACCATCTTTTGGACGTGTTTCCCTAAGGATTCCTTAGAGACATTTGAGTTGTCCTAGTCAAGCTCATCGTGGAGAGCAAGTAGAGATGAGCCGGACTCATTTAATTGATGTAACAGGCTACCTTATGAACCTATGATAGCTCTTATATTTGTACTTGTCACCCCTAGTTGTTGCCCTTGACCTACGGGTTGTGAACTTGTGCTATTGTATCGGAATCTTGTATTTGCTTTCATGGGTGATGTTGTGGCTTGAGAGCTTTCTTATTTTGATGTCTTTTAGATTTGGTGCATGTTTTCTTGCTGCATACATGTAGAGTTTAAAATTTGAATGACTTGCTGTCCGGATATTCTAATTCGGCGTTGTTGTGGCTCTTCTGCTACTTGTTGTTAACTTGGTTTTGACAACAGATGGCGGGAGTTACCACTCGTTCCCAATCTCAGCGTGAGGCGAGGCCGCAATCGGCTCCCAAGCAATTGAGGATCTGACTCAGGGGGTCACTCATGACCACCCAAAGTCCTCGCATCGCCAGAATCAGCACCACACTCGCGTGAAGGAGGAACTTCCACCCCCTCCTACTATGGCTCAAGTCCTCGCTCTGATTGAGCAAAACCGGCAAGATCAAACTTTGATCCTGTAGTAGATCGCCCGTAACAAGGCCTTTGCCCCGACCTCTTTTCGAGGAGCTGAGGGGGCAGGACATCACGCGGCCAGCGGACTTGGCGAGTTTCTTCGCACAAAGCCACCAACGTTCTCTCGTGCTGCGAATCCACTCGAGGCCGACGATTGGCTTTGGACTATTGAGCGCAAGCTGGCCATCGCTCAATGCCTGGACCATGAGAAGGTCCTTTTCGCTTCACATCAACTCCATGGTACGGCGTGCGCATGGTGGGACAGCTTTACCGCCATGCAGCCCGCCGATCATGTCATCACTTGGGTAGAGTTTCGCGCAGCTTTCCACGAGGCTCATGTTCCCGCGGGCATTATGGCAAGGAAGAAGCACGAATTTCTCACGTTGAAGCAAGGTGGCAAGACTGTCATGGAGTATCTTCACGAGTTCAACTATTTGGCTCATTATGCCCCAAACGAAGTCTCTAACGATGAGTGCAAGCAAGAGCACTTCATGTAGAGACTTTCGGAGGAGTTGCAGCTAGAGCTCGCTGCCCATGACTTCTGAAATTTCCAGCACTTGGTCCACAAAGCCATAGTGGTGGAAGAGAAGTGGGGAAAATTGGAGGATTCGAAGCGAAGAAGTTTAGCGAAGCATAAAATTCAGCAAGCGGCAACTTGCAGCCACCGCGCATGGTGCGCCCATCACTCCCGAACTATAAAGCTCTAGCACCGTCGAGACCTCCAACGTTCGTTGCTCGCCCACTGCAACCAAGTATTCCACCAAACTGTAGGTGGAAATCAGTAAGGAGCCAACACTCAATCTCGCCCAATTCTTGTTTGCTTCCAGTGCAAACAGCCAGGGCACTTTGCACGCCAATGCCCGCAAAAGAACCAAGCAATGTCGGGGATTCAACCCACCGTTGCACCGGGGGTAGCAGCACATCCACCTCGACCAACGCCTCCAAGAACCGCGCCAACCCCACCGCGTGGTCACATCAACCATGTGACTGCCGAAGAGGCTCAGAATGTACCGGAGGTGGTGTTGGGTATGCTTTCCGTTAACTCATACCCAACTATCGTATTATTCGATTCCGAAGCATCTCATTCATTCATCAAAGAGAAGTTTGCTATGCATCATGAGTTCCCTATACAACTTATGCATCCACCACTTCTCATTAAAACCCCGGGATCGGAATTGAGGACCGATCGAGTCTGCCAGGAAGTAAAGATTGAAGTTAATGGGGTAGAGTTCCTAGCTGATTTGATAATGATTAAGACGGAAGGAATCAAAGTTATTCTTGGGATGGATTGGCTATCCAAGCACCAAGGATACATCAATTGTGCAAGAAGATCTATTTCACTTACCAACGCAGGCGGCAAACAAGTCGTGTTTGCGTCAAGTCCAGATTATGCTCATCTCTATGCCTTGAAGGGTGAGCCATTTCTTGGAATAGGTGACATACCAGTGGTATGTGATTACCCGGACGTATTTCTGGAAGAGTTGTCGGGATGCCACCTGACCGGGAGGTTGAGTTCGTCATTGAGCTTCTGCCCGGAACGGCCCCGGTATCAAAGTGACCTTACCGTATGCCTCCAAATGAGTTGATCGAATTAAAGAAACAACTTACGGAGCTGCAAGAAAAGGGCTTCATTCGACCGAGCTCCTCACCTTGGGGATGCCCGGCGCTATTTGTGAAGAAGAAGGATGATAGCTTGCGGATGTGTGTTGATTACCGTCCATTGAATGAGGTTACGGTCAAGAATAAGTATCCACTTCCGCGGATCGATGATTTGTTCGACCAAATGACTGGAGCCTGTATCTTCTCCAAGATTGACTTGAGATTAGGCTACCATCAAATCAAGATCAGATCAGGAGACATTCCAAAAACAGCATTGTCCACTCGTTATGGTCTATACGAGTATACCGTCATGTCTTTCGGTTTGACCAATGCACCGGCCTACTTCATGAGCCTTATGAATTCGGTTTTCATGGAATATCTCGACAAATTCATTGTCATCTTCATCAATGATATTCTTATTTACTCCAAGTCTGCAAAGGAACATGAAGTACACCTTCGGACAGTCCTGGAAAAGCTGCAAGAGCACCAACTTTACGCAAAATTCAGCAAGTGTGAATTCTGGCTAAAGGAGGTTGCCTTCTTGGGCCATGTGCTATCGGAAGGTGGAGTTGCGGTTGACCCCAGCAAGATACAATCAGTACTTGATTGGGGGCAGCCTAAGAACATCACAGAGATTCGAAGTTTTCTCGGGTTCGCGGGTTATTACCGCTAGTTCGTGGAGAACTTCTCCAAAATTGCGAAGCCACTGACCAAACTTTTGAAGAAGGAGAACAAGTTCGTATGGTCAGCAGAATGTGAGGCAAGCTTTCAATTGTTGAAGGTTCACTTAACCACTGCACCCATCTTAGTCCTGCCGGATATTCGTAAGGGCTTCGACATATATTGCGATGCATCCTGCCTCGGGCTCGGTTGTGTACTTATCCAAGGAGGCCGAGTTGTGGCGTATGCATCGAGGCAATTGAGACCTCATGAGATGAATTACCCCACCCATGACTTAGAGCTAGCAGCGATAGTGCATGCTCTAAAAATCTGGCGACATTACCTCATCGGTAATCATTGTGAAATCTACACCGATCACAAGAGCCTGAAGTATATCTTCATTCAAGCCGATCTGAACTTGAGGCAAAGGAGGTGGCTTGAATTGATCAAAGACTATGATATGGGACTCCATTATCATCCTGGAAAGGCCAATGTTGTTGCCGATGCTTTGAGCCGAAAGTCTCAATGCAATCGCCTTTCGGCAGAACCGGAATCGGAAGCCATGTGCGCTGAGTTCCGAAAGCTCGGTCTAGAAGTGGTTAAGGAGGGATCCCTTGCTGTCATGGAAGTCAAATCTAATCTCTTAGACCAAATCAAAGAGGCTCAAAAGACAGACAAAGGCATGACACTCATCCGAGACCGCATTAAGCAAGGCAAGGCCAATTGCTTCACCGAGGACTCACAAGGTGTCTTGTGGTTCGATAAATGACTAGTGGTGCCAAATTGTAAGGAATTGAAGGCACTAATTCTTGATGAGGCTCATAATTCCACATTCTCTATTCATTCTGAGAGTACGAAAATGTACCAAGATCTTAAGCCATGACTCTGGTGGACCCGGATGAAACGAGAGATTGCCCAGTATGTCATTGAGTGCGACGTATGCCAGAGGGTGAAAGCCGACCATTTGCGTGCAGCAGACACACTTCAACCACTGCCCATTCCCATGTAGAAGTGGGAAGAGATTGGTATGGATTTCATCACCGGGTTGCCCAAGACACAAAAAGGTTTTGATTCCATATGGGTAATCATTGACCGATTGACGAAGACTGCTCATTTTCTTCCTGTCAAGATGACGGATACAGTGAGCAAGTTAGCTAAGTTATATCTTTATCAAATTGTATCTCTTCATGGTGTTCCCAAAAGGATTGTCTCAGATCGAGGTACCCAGTTCACCTCACACTTTTGGCAATGCCTCCACAAGGCCATGGGGAATTAACTCTCCTTCAGCACCATGTATCATCCTCAGACTGATGGACAAACTGAACGGGTGAACCAAATTCTTGAGGATATGCTTAGAGCTTGTGCCCTTACCTACGGCAAGAATTAGGAGAAATGCTTACCTTTTGCGGAGTTCTCCTACAACAATAGCTATCAGGCTAGTCTCCAAATGTATCCATTCGAGGCTCTCTATGGAAGGTCTTGTAGAACTCCACTTAACTGGTCTGAGTCCAGAGAGAGACCCCACTTTGGTCCAGAATTAATGACCGAAGCAGAAGAGCAAGTTCGATTTATTCGCGAATGGTTGCGGGCCGCGCAGTCTCGTCAAAAGAGCTACGCTGATCGTCGCCGCCGCGAACTCAAATTCGAAGTTGGTGATCACGTCTATCTCAAGGTCTCACCAATGAAAGGTGTTCATCGATTTCATGTGATGGGAAAGCTAGCCCCTCGTTACATCGGACCTTTCCGGATTATAGCAAGACGAGGAGCGATGGCATATCAATTGCAGCTTCCCCCTTCGCTAGCCGATGTGCATGATGTCTTTCATGTTTCTCAACTGAAGAAATGCCTCCGTGTCCCAACCGAAGCCGCAGAGTTGGACACTATTGAATTACAACCCGATCTATCCTACAAGAAGCATCCCATTTGTATTCTTGACGAGAGGGAGCGTGTTACTCGAAACCACACCATCAAATTCCTTAAAGTTCAATGGAGTAATCACACCCCTAATGAGGCCACATGGGAGCGTGAGGATCATCTTCGAGCTGAATACCCCTACCTCTTCAAGGAAGCCGTGTAATCTCGGGGTCGAGATTCTTTTAAGGAGGGTAGGCTTATAACAGCCCAATTTTCGTTAATCCGGTAAGTGAGACTTTTCATGCTAACGTCTTCTGAAATATCATTAAAATCATCACTTAATTGTAATCATACAATTGTTAGGACATTTATCTTGCATGAGGAGGGAGTAACAAAATCCTAAAAATCATCTTCCAAACTGCACCTAGGTTATTTTATCTTAGTCAATGACATGTGGGCCATGCTCATAAGGGAGAGGAGAGTAGGCTGCACATATCTACCATACCATTTCTTACTTTACTCACCTTTACCCACTTACCTAAACCGTCAATGACGCATGGGCCCTACCTTTCATAGGAACTTGTGGGCTGCACAGGCCCTCCATGTCTTTTCTCACTTCAATCACTCATACCCACCCTTTTTAATCACCCTATGACATGTAGAACCTAGCCCCACATGTAAGCATGAGTGGGCAGGCATATATAAGGTGCTACACATTGGTTTTCCCTCCCCCACCTGCTCATTTGCTTAGCCTACACCTGAAAAACAGCAAGAACTCTTCTCCAACTCCTTGCCATTCTTCCCCATCAATTCACTCAAATCTTGAGTTTGAGCTTGTGCATGTCATACCACATCGAAGCCAAGATCAAGGGCTTCAAATCCATCCAAATGGATTCTTGAGACACCAAGTTCTTGGTGAGTGGTAACCAATTTCCTTTTCCCTTATGTTATGAAATTTTGCCCCTTGTGACTCATTTCTTTCTTCTCCATGGAATCCATCATCACACCATGAATCGGGTCGCGCATGTCGCACGGAAGCTTGAGGAGGAGGGCTAGTTGCTGTTGCAAACACGAGCAAGCGAGGTCATCGTCGTCTACACAAGCTTGGAGGAGACGAACCGCGAGAACCGGCGTTGCGACACCTTTTGTCATTCCCTTGCCGAAACCAACCATCACCAAGTGCAAAAGTAACCCCGTAGTGGTAAGATCCCACCCTAGTCCCCCCTTTTGAAGTCCTAGTCCATTTCTAGGAAGTACAGAAGCCAATAGACAAACAACCATTTTGAAAATAGAACAGGTCAGCCCGGATAGTCCGGGGTTATACCCGGACAGTCCGAACAACCCGGATACTCCGAAGAAATATCCGGATAGTCCGGGTTGGGCGTAGATCAACAGACCAAGGGTGTCTACCCGGTCATTCTGGGGTTCCATCCGGATACTCCGGACATAATTTGATAAAATGCCCCTAAGACTTGAACTTTTGACACCCAAGTCCAAACCTTACAACCTCAATTGGTACTTTCATATTATAATTGGTACTACACATCATGAGCATTTCACACATCTTTTAATCATGTGCACCATTTGAATTCTTGATTCGATATTTATTGAATTGGATATTCTCGTTAGGTGTTGACGCTTTGGAAGGCACTCCCGAATACGACTACGCCTTCGAAGTCAAGGACGAGCAGCAAGGTACTACTTTACTCCTTGACCATGATTGCTCCTACTATTTGAATTTACATTTTTGGAATTATTTTATTAATTGCATGCTTACCTTCAATTACAATTATGATTGGGTAGAATTCTTAGCTATTGCCACATTGTGATGTTATCCCCTTGCCATGTTCTTTCCATGTTCCATTATCGCCCTAGGTGGTTTGTTTATTATTATTGTATATGGGTTCGTGCGAATTGCTTAGCCATGCTTAGAACATCGTTAGAAACCGCGATAGATGGACTTAGTCCATTGGTCGCAATGATCAAGAATTATTATGAGGATGATGGTTTCAAATGGTGATCAATGAGTAGAGATATTGGTTAAGGACCTTAAGAATTGAATCCTGGTGACATCTCTTTGAGTAACTATCATGCGAACCACACGCTGTTTGTGGGACCGGCGTAACCAAGTACTTATGTATGACTTGGGTGTGTAAACCATGTGCACCCGGAATTCCTTGAGCTTAGTGGAGCGTCAAGGAATGTCCGCCGAATTCCTTGATTTTAGTGGAGCGTCAAGGAATGTCCTCAGAGTCCCTTGAACTTTGTTGAGTTGGGGATGTCCAACAACGGGTGTATTCCTTGATCCAGACACACCGGGCACTGGGTACGCGGAATCAAGGGTCACAGTCATCCGGATGGTTTAGATACACTACCATACATACTAGAAAATGGTTTGTCACGTTCACCTCGGCCGACACATCTAAGGAAATGTGTCAATAGCTTGGCTTACGAGTGTGACGTGCCGTGTGGGTAAAGTCGTACCTCTGCAGAGTTTAAACTATTTGAATAGCCGCGTCCATGGTTAAGGACGATCGCTTAAATTGTCAGTCACTGGGCAAGTATTAAGGACTTGGTAAGAATGGGATGGGAGTGGGAAAAGAGACACAAGTATTGGAGTACTTGTGTGTGTAATCGAACATGGGCGATGGAACTCATGGTTCGGAGAATGCTTGAAGGCATGATATAAATGTGATTATGATGATGTTATATTATATATTAGATTTTGCAAATATTTACTAAATGCAATTCTTTTCAATCTATACATGTTTACGATTTATCCCAAATATTGCTTTATGCTGAAACTGCCATTTCGCCTCCCTTTGATGTAGCAAATGCATGTAGTTAGAAATTAGCATACAACTTATATTATTGTGCGAGTACATTCTTTGTACTCAATCGGATTGTCCACTTGCTGCAGGTGAGGATGAGGCATTGCCCGGGGACTTTTACCGGGTAGATTTCGACAATTCTAATGTTTAGTCGCCGTTCTTGCCCCAGTTGGTTGCCTGAGGGTTTGGGGCATGCCATGCTGGTCCTTTTGTTGTTTATCTTATGATTTCCGCTGCTACTTGGTGTAATATCTCTAAATATATTGTTATGGACAGCAGTCCTACCTTTGAAATGTAATGATGTTTACGCTTCCGATAATTGTGTATGTGTTGTGATGTCAACTGTTGGATGAGAATGCGCGTCTTGGCGAACTTTCCTGGGACCAACACGGGTATAATCATAGAACGCCCGAGGTTCCCTTGATTCACTTGAGATGTACCATGCATTTGGGTGAATTAGTGGAGTCCCGGGGATGGTTCCCCACATCCTTAGCAGGTCCCGAAGGCTTGGCCTGATCTGGCATAGATAACCTTTCCTGGATCGGTTTCTTATACTCTTGGCCAAGCTGATTACGTATCGGTCCAGAGAGCCATTCCTTAGCCGATTGCCTTGGCCAATCCTTCTGGGGGTAATGCTTCATTGGACACGACCACGGAGATGGTAGCGCTACACCCCTTTCCCAGCAAAACTGCCAAAAGGGGCATCGCCGATGGGCTCTCTCCAAATTGTTTGGCCAATACAAATTATCTGGCTGACAAGGACGTTGCCTTTGCCGATGGCTTATTCTCTCATATTTTTCAGGTAGTTGAGAGAACGTTGGCTTGGGCCTGGGTGCTGGTTTTCGTGGTGGAGATCTCTCGGCCTAATACTATCGTCCGACTTGCATCTCTCCCTTTGGTTTAATTGTCCTCGAGTTTTTGCCATCTTGATCAGCCTCTTTCTGAAACGAGCCAATAGTTATCTTGAGTGTCTCACAGCCATTGGAGCTGGACAGAACGTCGACCCGCCGGATCAGCTTAGGATCTTCGTCCGTGGGCTCCTTCCATTTGCGCGAGCACTGGACTATGGGCCTGTTTGGTAGAGCTCCAGATCCCAGCTTCTCCTGAGATCTGAAACTTGTAGGCTAAAATAAAATAAATTAAGTTTATATTTTTGGCCTAAAATATAAACAAGATGATCCATCTAAACATTCTTAATGTACTCACAGCTCCAGCTTCACGGATCTGTGGAGCTAAGAAAACCCAGCTCCACCAGATCCACGGATCTGGTGGAGCTGGAGCTGGAGCCGTACCAAATAGGCCCTATGTTGATTGGAAAAGGATTGACATCCACTTGCTTGACCGGCTCCTCTGCGAACTTGAGCTGACCGTCTTCAATGGCCGACTGTATCTGTTCATGAAAAATATTGCAGTCATTAGTGTTATGCGAAAGAGAATGATGCCACTTACAATATCGTCGCTTCTTGATCTCGTCGGCTGATGGTATAACATGCCCTTCTGGCAGTCGTATCAATTTTTCTTGTAACAATAAATTAAATATGCGGTCACAATTCGACACATCAAAGGCGTATTTGATTTCTGACTTATTTTTCGTCGGCTTAAGCCACGAGCAGACAAGTGATTTTATAGGACCTTTTATCCACTCGGCTATGTTTACATCTGCTTCATCATTTTCAGAGGCCTCGCTTGAACTATAGTCAACCATGTTTACTTTAGCCTTTTCTTTGCCATTCCCATTTAATCTAAATTTATCCTTGAATCCCTTGTTGTCAGAATATCGGCTCTCCTGTGCCGACACACGGTGAAGCAAATGGCTCAAATAAAAAAAATTCCTGCCCGGCAAACTTCTCTTTAAGTGACAGAATTAACCCTTGGAATGCCAAATCGGCTAATTGGTCGTCAGGCAACATAACGCTGAAGCACCGATTTTACACTTCTCCAAATCTTTTAATATAATCTAAAATCAACTCGTTGAACTTTTGTCGGACAGAACTCAAGTCCGAAATTCTAAGCTCAGGACTGTCGGAGAAAAAATATTCATGGAATCGACTTTCCAAATCGTTCCAAAAGTGGACCGAGTTCGGAGGCAGATTCGTGAACCACGTAAATGCAATACCCGACAAAGATAAAGGAAATAACGTAATTTTTAGTCCGTCGGACTGTGCGGCCTCACCACATTGGGCGATAAATCGTCGGACATGCTCTAAGGTGGTCACATAATCACCTCCTGAAAACTTGGCAAAATTAGGAACTTTAAAGTTGTGCGGGTAAGGCATACGATCTATGTAGTCTAGATACGGCTTTCTGTAGCTGATAACTTTGCCCTTTGGTTGTAAACCGAATTGATCTCTTAAGACTGTAGAGATCTGATCGGCCCAATTGACATTATTGACCGGCGGAGCACTGGTATTGTGCCAATTGTGGCTGTAACTGGCATCCTGCCCACTGAGTGTGAACTCGGGCTACCGATTGGGTTTAGCCGATGGATATGGTTGAGGTAATGGGTCGTGCCCATCGGCTTTTACTATAGGCGGTTCTGGTAGAGGAACAAAGGGCTCAGCATAAGTGACCACCCTATGTGTTTCCGAATTCCTTAGTGGAATCGGCCTGTGTAATTGAGGAACCCTATCAATTTCAATCGGCTGAGGAGCCGATTGGACGAAAGCGTTGAATGGTGCCGACGGTGGTAGGTTGACCGATGTGTTTAGCTTAGCAGCATCAGTGTACGCATGGTAATGCGTAACCCTACCTGGACGGGAGTTTGCTGGTGTCAACACAGTGGGTTGAGTCGGCATTAAGGAAGACGCTGGAGCCGACACTTTTACTGTGCTGGTGTTCTGTGCCACAGAGTAAATGGGATATGTTGGGAGTGACTGTAACGGATCTAGCAGACCTCCTGATGAAGCCAACTCCTAAGTAATTGACTTGACGTTATTCTCAATCATCGGCTTTAATGTTGTCACCAAGACCGATGATTGATTAATTAATGCATGATGCATAGATTACTCAATCATAATAGATAACTCGGCTTGAGCCGGCATATATCGGCTTACTGAGTCGGACAAGACGCCAGCATCACTGAGAGGGTTCAGCGTTGGGAGTGCAGTCTTCTGGGTAACCCTCCGTCGGGTCTTCTGATAACAACCCAACATCATCTCTTCCAGAACAGCCTTTCTGTCTTCAAATTCTTTGTGCTGTTCTGGGGTTAAATCGTCCAACGTAGGGACGATTATGTTTTCGGCATTGACATCGGCTGGCGGGAAAGATTTGCCTGCAGTCATCTTACCGACATTGTCCCACTGGGCGTGCAAAGAGTGTGTTGACGCCAAAAACTTGAAGTAAGGTTTCCGGCTTCAGCACACAAGACGAACACTTGGTTCAAGCGTGCCAATCGATTTGACCCTGCAATCGATAAGGTACAGTCGTGAAATCCTTCAAAACCGATATTAGACGATAACCGGCATAACTCTGATCAGCCAGGAGCCGATTAAGATGTAGCGAGATTAGCCGATCAAGGCTAATCAAAGGGTAAAGGTAGATTAGCTCTGATAAGGCGATGCACAACAAGACAGAGCGAACCAAACCTAGGCGAAATCGATGAAGACAAATAATCGACGATACGCAACTTTATTGATCAAGATCGACTTACAGAGGAAAGTATTACAAGACTAAAAACTAATGAAATGGAAAAACTAGTAGATGTGATCTTTGCTGTGGATGTTCTTCCTAGGCGGCCTGGGTTTATCTTTTATACTCTTTGGCCGATTCGAGTTCTATTACAATACGGTGGTAACAGATCCGTGTCGGCTTAGGTTTCCTAAACAGACTCCTATTTCCAAATATTTCCACCATGCACTATCCAAACTTCTGTAGATCTCGGATTACCGATTATTCCGCACCTTCCAAATTTTGATCCAAACAGAAACATTAATAGCGCTCCTCTTAGCTCTGTTCTTACGGGTAACAGCTAATTTCACAGACGGACAGAAATGATCCCGTAAAAACAAAGACAGAGAGAGAACAGTGGGACGATGTAAAGTACCACTGTGAACGAAGTTCATAATTTAATAGGGTATGAGAGAAGCACTGACTCGATACACCTCTATGCTGAGGAATAGAAACAGTAGAGAACGGCTGCCAAGGAAAGGACAGATTGGTTCCAAACGAAAGACCCGGACCTGCCACAAACAGAATAGGCAACAAAGAAAGAGCGCCAAATAATAGCAGGACAGCGAACGCATAGAGAGCAAGAACCGGTAACCTCTTCTAGAAGGGCCGAAGGCTGTGTAAACAGAACCGAAGTCAGTCTTACAGATCGGGAAACATTCTAGCACAAAGCGAGCAGGAGCTGCGAGGCAGCTGGGAAACCGAAGCGTGAAGAGAGCACGAGGACTAGGACAGTGCGTGAATCGAGCAAATATAAGATCAAAGAGTATGGATGAGACAGGAAATGAACGACACCATCAATGAATAAGTCATACCTACAAACGACGTAGGAATGGGTAAGGGCAGCATGGCCGGTACAACTGTGAGGAGCAGCGGCGCCACAGGCCCGCTGGCCAACGCCGGCAAGTGACAATCATCTACATCATAGGAACAAAGATTACCCAAAAACAACCAGAGACAGGACCACAACAACGGAACAACGGCAACATCGAACAGAGCACGCTAAACACAAAGCAACGACAAGGGTTCCCCATAAAAGATGTAGCAGAATCATAACCAAAAAATGACCAAGCGCACATACCATCACCCGAGCTACGCTAGCGACGGCATGAGTCAGTTGCGGCTTCCATATAAACCGTCTACGGTACTCTCAAAAGGCAACGATGCAAACACAGTGACAGAAGGGCATCACTTTGCACACATCATATCACATGTGAGGCAAGGAAAACACAGAGCCCGTGAAGGAATACACAGACACAGTAAACCAAATAAAGGAATGGGAAAGGTAGGCTGAAAACTAAGGACACTTCGGAGCAGATCATCCAGGAAACATACAGATAATGAAAAGCACATAAATCGAACACCCACGATGATCAATCGGAGGTTGAGCAAACGAAATAGCAGCTCATCAGTATGATTAAACATTCTGGCACAGCTGTCCTGCGCATCAAAGAACTAACCAAAAACGTAAGGCACCCGCCTGAAGCTACAAACCACAAGCCTAATCATACGTCACACACAATAGATAGCGCGATATGGGCACCTGATTTAACTACATCAACAGCCACCAAACAACAATTGTATGGCATAGAATCACAACCAGGGAAGCAGAAAAACAACTACCTATAAATAAAATATCAATGTGCACAACGAAATGATCATTTAATCTAAAATAATAAAGCAAGAATAAGCATGAAAGAATTTTACCTTTGGGGCACTACGACGATGGACTGCGCCTATCATGAGATGACGGAGGCTAGCTAAACAGAAAACAACATTGGCAGCACGGCGACGGAGGACGATCTCTCGGCAGAGGACTGCGGCCGCCCAAGCAGAAGACATGCTCCTGCAGTCCTGCATGGAAACAACAAAACCAATTACGAATGCAGAAGCATCCCTACACAAAAGAAAACGGCAACACAAATAAAACTATGGCAAAAGGGACGAAGAACAAACGAATCACACCCAAACAATCGAAGCCCACGCAGCACAAGAGCAGGAAACGGGCGACGCAGGGCAGTGAAGCGCAGCAGGGATGAGGGTGTCAGGGATGAGCGCAGCTACATGGAGGAAGAAGAACAGTAGAATTCGGCGTCTGCGACATCATTTGAACGACTTCGTTTAAGTGGACATCAACGGTCTGGAAAGACTGATTGGGTGAAGCCTCATCTGACGGTAAAGGAAGATGAATAGTAATTACCAAAAATTAACTGGAGTAACTATTGTCGTTTTGTTTTTTTTTCCGCGCGGGTAAACTGGAAGAGAATCTTTTCTGTTATGGGTTAATCTTGTAAACTGCGGAAGTATAAAAACCTGGAGGAATGAGGAAAGAAGGAGAATTCCACATATCTTAAGTCTCATAGTTAGTAGTGGTAGCTTTACTCTTATTGTTCTTCTGGTTTTCTTTATTTCTGATTGTTCTTCCAGGTGAGTTCGTACTGTAGGATCGGATGACGTCAATCAGAGGGGGTGAATGATTGAGCAGAAGCTAAAACAAATTTCTAGTGATTCTTAAAACCCCCTAGACAACATTAGAAAAAGCTGCTTCGGTTTTGACAAAAACAGATTAACCTATGTTCACTAAAACAGTAATTATCGAGGATCCCACCGTTAGATCGAAATGAAATTTTAACTGTTGCAACTAGATTCAATTTCGAAATTAACACGACAAGAATCAATCCGATCGGATCTACGGATCTAAAGATATTACCTTCGCAATATGACTGTCTCAGTAATGACGGGAATTGATCTTACCGCGACGAATCAAACTCAACACATCGACTTGCAATTTGCTGAATAATGCATCAAATCCTTGCGTGTTGTGCACATCATAAAGGAGAATAACAGCTTTCTAGTTTCTGAATCAAAGTGAATATCAACTTACTGGTATGAAGGTCAGACGTCCCATGTGCATGCTGCTCAAAGAAAAAGCACCGGTCACACTTCCGGCCGCCACCGCAAGAGTTGCATGCATGCAGCGATCAAGACCTCAACTTCCGACCGCAGAAGACACAAAATCGCTCGCCCTTAAACCTTTCGCTAGAACTTCGGTATGAGCATAAGCCCAACCAGCCGCACGCTGCGCTAGAAGACCACAACGCCAGCCGCCTCCGAACAAAACACGACTAAACAAAACGGCCGAGCTTTACGCCGCCGAGAAAAATCGCTGTCGCATGAAAAACGGCCGAGCAAAACTCAAGCCGCCGCCAACCAAAAAGCTTAATTCATTAATTAGATTTTCAAGTCCTTTTATACAACTCAAAACCCTAACCTCTTATCTCTAATTAAACACATGTATGCATATCCATTGGCCCAATAACACATGGCCCAATATATGCATACAACCCAAAATTCACACATGCACGCAGTCACGCCCACCCGCCACACTCACGTGACTAACCAGACCTCCGTGTACACCGTTCTTCAGCCCGAACGCCCCGCATGACATCCTCGACCACCGGGACCTCGATTCCTCTCGAACCTAGTCACGAACCTCGGCTCCTCCACGAACCTAGTTCCGGTCCCATCATCGACCACGTTAGCCCTCGAGCAACACACCGCATACCTAATAAACACCAAACGAATCCAAGAACAAGTCCACGACTTGACTCACGGTCAATCCATGCAACCACTCACACAGCGCATTGCATCAAGCAAAAACATCTTCCAGAAACAAGTTCATCCCAACTTGATCCACATTAACTTTATTAATTCTTTTTACCACTTATTCGTCACATCAAAATCTCACCAATTGTTCATCACAAATATATCATGTACCATGATCTTACAATCTCCCCCTTGATGAACACATTGGCAACACCTCTAAAAAGCATAAAACAAATGTGATGAAAGTAAAGTGTAAAAAGCACAAGTCGGCTCAAAAGCACAAGGTGAAAAGAAACATCATCTCCCTTTTGAAAAGAAAGAAAAAAAATCACAATAAAACTTTTCTCTTTTCCCCCTGAATGTATGCTTTACTATTTCTCCTCCTTTGACAATGATTTCATCAAGGAAAACAAATGGGTGCCAAGACAAGAAAAGATGAGCTCACTCGATCACATAACCTTATAGATCACATAAGAAGCATAATACATGAACTTAATATAATTTAACAAGTTAGGGAGTGACATGCATCTCAACCTCAATTCAATCAACTATAGCCAAGTACTAAGCAAAATCTCAGCAGAAAAAGCAAGGCCCAAACATGAAGCAACTAACAACTCAGGGCAAGCAAGTAGTTTCAACTCCAATCTAGTAAACCAAATTAATCTTTATAACAATAAACTGCATGTGGCATGCTTGAAGCATACTTCTTTTATTTTCTATAAATGGCATGCTTGAAGCATACTTCTTTTATTTTCTATGAATGGCATGCTTGAAGCATACATCTTATCTTTTAGGGAATGGCATGCTTGAAACATACATCTTGAAGCTTTTGCACATTTTGATAATTTTAACAAGCTTCTTCTTGCAGATTTGAGCATTTTTTTCTTATTCCCTTTTCTTTTATTGTAAACATGCAAAGTGATTAAATGGTCTATGAAAGAATAAAGCTGAAAACACACATGCTTCATAGCCCAAATTTGTCAAGAAGATTCATTATCAAGCCTATAGAAGCAAGATATCACAAGGTATTAGCTATAGACAATCAAACCAAGGACTTCATAATGTCACTTTTAGTTCAAGTAAAGCAATTTAGATTGTCATATATAAGCTCAATTACATAACATATAAAGAAATATGATAGAGCAAGCTCATCAAGTAAAAGACTTGGCATAGAAACTCCCCTCAAAAGCAGGCTCATGGGATGCACAACTCCCAACTCTCCTCTCGTAAAAGCAAATCGAGAAGCATCAAGTGGTTTTGTGAAAATATCAGCAATTTGCAACTCAGAATCAACAAAATGCAACACAACATCTCCCTTTTCCACATGATCTCGAAGGAAATAATAGCGAATATCAATATGCTTTGTTCGAGAATGTTGCACTGGATTTTTAGCAATATTAATAGCACTAGTGTTATCACAGAAAAGTGGAACACTATCTAAAATTAATCCAAAATCCTTTAAAGTTGATATCATTCAAAGCACTTGTGCACAACATGCAGCAGCAGCAACATATTCAGATTCAGCGGTTGAGAGAGCAACAGAGACTTGTTTTCTAGATGACCAAGCAACTAAAGATGTACCAATAAAATGACATGTTCCAGAGGTACTTTTCCTATTAATTCTACAACCCGCAAAATCAGCATCGAGTAGGCTCTAAGTGATAAACATGATGATGAAGAGTACCATAAGCCAAACTCTAAAGTGGATTGTAAATAGCGAAGAATTCGTTTTACCGCTTGTCGATGAGAGGCACGTGGGGAAGCTTGAAAACGAGCACACAAACACACCGCAAAGTGTATATCTGGCCTTGAAGCAGTGAGATAAAGAAGCGATCCAATCATGCTTCGATACTCCTTTTGATCAACGGTTCTCCTTCTTCATTCGGATCCAAAACAGCTTGTTGTACCAATTGGTGTGGAAATTGGTTTGCTTGTTTCCATCTCAAAACGTCAAGAAGATCTTTTGTGTACTTCGCTTGATGAATAAAGATAACTTGCCTTGTTTGCTTGACTTGTAAGCCCAAAAAGTATGTGAGCTCACCCATCATACTCATTTCAAATTTCGCTCATAGTGTCTCAAAACTTGGCAACAAGAGCATGAGAAGTACCTCCAAAGATGATATCATCCACATAAATCAACAAGTAATAGATCATTGCCATGCTTGAGTGTAAACAAGGTTTTATCGACTTTACCCATTTCAAAATCATTTTTCAGCAAATATGATTTAAGTCGATCATACCAAGCCCGAGGCGCTTGTTTTAAACCATATAAAGCTTTGGATAACTTAAAAACATGGTCAGGTATTTTGGATTTTCAAATCCAGGAGGTTGTTTGACATAAACTTCTTGAGAAATAAAACCATTTAGAAAAGCACTTTTGATGTCCATTTGATACAATCTAAAACCTTTAGATGCAGAAAGGCCAACAAAATTCTAATGGCTTCAAGTCTAGCAACAGTGCAAAAGTTTCATCAAAATCAAGTCCTTCAATTTGAGTAAAACCTTGAGCAACCAACCTAGCTTTATTTCTTATAACAACACCATCTTGACTTTGTTTATTTTTAAAAACCCATTTAGTTCCAATAATATTATGACCTAAAGGAGGTGGAACTAAGACCCAAACCTTATTACGCTCAAAATTCTCAAGTTCCTCATGCATGGCATTAATCCAAGACTCATCGATAAAGCGTGACTTACATCTTGGGGTTCAAATGATGCAACAAAAGCGATATGAGCATACGAGGCATCGAGATTGTACTGTTTGAAGCACACGCACATTTAACTCACCAATCATCATCTCCGGAGGATGTCTACGTTGTATGTGCATGGGTGCGAAACTTCGAGTTGCCTCATGTACAACACCATGTGAGGATGTTGTAGTTCTTTGGAGGAGTCTCGAAGACGCAGCAAATTTTCTTCTGTGGCGGTCCTCGACCGGGTGGGTCGCGGCTTGATCACCACTGTCATCTTCGTCTTCATCATCACTTTCCTCCAAAAAGATACTTTCAGAACTACAAGTCACCTGTGTCCTTGAAAAGTCGGGTCTAGTCTTTCGACTAGCCTCATCAAAAGTGACTTCACAAGTTTCAATAATTTTGTTAGTCTCTAAATTCAGCACACGGTAACCACAGTATGAAGAGCATAACCAAGAAAAAGTCCATCTGAGCATCTAGATTCAAATTTATCAAGATTTCCATGTTTGAGAATGAAGCACTTGCAACCAAAAACACGCATATGTGAGATGCTAGGAGTATGACCAAATCGAAGTTCATAGGAAGTTTTATATAGCTTTGCTCTCAAGAATACTCTATTTGAAACATAGCAAGCAGTAGATATAGCTTCAGCCCAATACTTCCTAGGAGTTGAATATTCATCAAGCATAGTCCTAGCCATCTCAACTAATGTGCAATTTTTCCTCTCAACTACACCATTTTGTTGTGGAACCCAAGGCATTTAAAATTGATGCTCAATCCCATGTTTAGAACAAAAAGAAGCAAAACAAGTGTTCTTGAATTCTCCTCCATTATCACTCCTGATTACTTTAAGTGCTTCAGGCAATTCCTTGAACAACCTTAATGCAAGCTCTTGAAAAAATTCAAACGCTTCATCTTTGGTAGACATGAAATATACCCAAGAGTACCTAGAGTAATCATCTACAATTACAAGAACATACCACTTACCTCCTGCAGATTGCACTCTAGCGGGTCCAACAGTGTCCATGTGTAGAAGCTGACCTGGAGCATTAGTCATAACAGCAGAAATAGGAAAATGTGGTGGTGCAGTCATTTTTCCATGTTGACAGGGGGAGCAAACCAAATCATGTGTTTTATCATACTTCAATTCAGGCAAACCTCTAAGCAAATTTGATTTGCTTATGCGTGAAAGATGATCGAAACCAATATGACCAAGTCTACGATGCCAAAAAGTTAAATATTTAGAAACTTGGGAGACAAGACATGTAGTTTCAGATGTTGGACAAGAAAAATCACCTTTAAACAGGCGACCAATGCGAGTGATGTTGCATACTAGATTTTCAGAAACATCTAATATACGACAAGAGTTTTTCTTAAATCTCACCTCAAGATCTTCATCAAGCAACTGAGAAACTGAGAGCAAATTATACTTGAGCTTACTTACTAAAGCTACATCCTTGAGAATGAAGTTTTCATTGACTCGCACAATTCCTTTTCCAAGAATCCGTCCCTTTGAATTGTCGCCAAAAGTGATGACCTCATCACCTGAACTTTGTGTGAGGGAGGAGAACCATTTTGAATCACCAGTCATATGACGTGAACATCTAGAATCTATGAACCATATGTTCTCCTTCCTCTCTTGCACAACCTACACAAAGAGAATGTCAAGTCTCAAGATCTTGGGGTTAGATAAAAGAAATTTAGGAATCCAAAGATCGAGACATACGACTAGCGTAACCGAGGGCATAAAAGCACGAATTAAATCCGCACCACCTTTACCTTCGAAATTGGTTGCACCCGGTGCGAACGCCCACTTACTCGTTGTCGACCGGTCATTCGATCCGTAAAGTGGCTTTTGCCACCTAGACTTTGTGAAATATGTTACCCTGTCATTTTTCTGTTTTCTTGCAAGTCTAAAGCAGAACTGAACTAAATGACCATCTTTACCACAGTAAGAGCAATTGTACTTCACAGGTGATGCTGTTTTAGAAGATGAAGTAATTGCACTAGTTGTGGACAAATTAGACATAAAACCAGCAGATTTAAAAATGGTCTTTTTAGGTTCAGGTTTAACCTCAAATTTACCACTTTCAGTTACATTCAACAATGTTGGTGGATGAGATTTAGAATAAGCATGTGCATCAAAGCCTAGTCCTTTATTATGTGTGCTTACTCTGGATGTATCCAAAATCATGTTGAGGTTCTTTTTACCATCAGAAAAACGTTGCAATGAGCTTTGAAGATAAGCAACATTTTTTGTTAAAGAAACACAATTATCACAAATATTATCAACAATGCCTTTTTGTTTGCGACAATTGGAGAAGGAAGAAACTTCATGTTGAAGCATGTCACATTGTAATTGATCAACTCCACCATAAGCATTTTTCAATTTTAAGTCAAGCGAGGAACATTTAGAACAAGGCAAATTTGAATCAAGCTTGACATTGGTAGCACACTTAGCATTCTTAAGTTGTTTGAATTTTCTAGAACATAAAGCATTTACCAAAGAACTAGCATATAAGGCAACTTTTATCTTCTTCAAATAGTTCTTGGTAAGAAACAATTCATCAACAACATGAGCATGCATAGCGGTACCAAAAGTAAAACAAGTTTCAAATTTCTCATTCTTTGCAATTTGATCATCAAGTTTATGAAGAGTAGAAGCATGGACATTCCTTAAGGCAATAACTTCAGATTGTAATACATCACAAGATTTGCAAGAATCATCATCAGGAATTAAAGATCTAAGCCTTGCAATTTCAGAATTGGAACTATCAATTTCTAGATCTTTTTCTTTAAGAATCTTCTTAGACTTTTTAAGTTCTGAAGCTAATTTAACCATGGCATACTCAAGCTCATCATAAGAAGGTCTCACCTCATCAAGATCGGAGTCGTTGTCGCTATCCCTTTTAGTCATGAAACACATGCCGGTGAAGTCATCATCGGAATCTCCTTTCTTGTCCTTCTTCTTGTCATGTGGATCATTATCACTCTCAAAGTCTACATCGCTAAGATCACACTCCTCTATGGTGGCTAAGACTTTCTTAGCAACTTTTCGAAAATTGGAGCGCCTAGGGGTAGTGCGTCTTGAGTTGCGTTGCGCTGGTTCCCTTTCTTCCTTCTTCTTCAACTTGGGACAATTTGCTTTAATATGCCCGGGAAGGCCACACTCAAAGCAATTGAAGGACCCTGAAGTTGTGCCTCCACGCCTCCTCATCCTCACATTGTTGAGTGCTTTAAAAGCACGTGAGGAGATGAGCACAAGATCTTCTTTAGGAAGCATCTCAAACTGTTCATCTGAAAAAGAAGCCAATGCGCATAAGGAAACAAAAGATGGTAATCCGACGAAGTCTGTCAAGTTAGCAATAAGTGCATGTGTAGAGGACTTATCATCTCTAGGTGACAAGGAATCCATCTCATAAGTTTTCACCTAGAGTAAACATCATCCATGGTCAAAGTATCTAAATCAATAGTTTGATTAATTGCAGAATAACCATACGCCATTCAGACCAAGAGATCTCAAAATTTTACTAGCATTATCCTCAACTGAATTATTAACTCCAACACCATAAATTGCACAAGATTTTCTCAAATCGAGAGAAAAGATCATCAATTGATTCACCGGTCTCATTACAAAATCGAAAAGTCTTTTGGGAAATATTTTTATGCACTTTCTTAATCTTACTAGAACCTTCATGATAGTCACATAATGTCTTCCAAACTGAATATGCGAACGTAAATGAGAAACTCGATCAAATTCTTTTTCGAAATTCCTTGAAAAATCAAGTTTTTAGCTTTAGCATTCAAATCAACGTCTACTTTATTATCATTAGTAACTATATCAGGAACATCATATGCAGTAGAAACTTTGCGCCAAACATCATTACCTTGAGCTTCAATATAGGATTGCATGCGACTTTTCCAATAAGAAAAATTTGAATCATTAAGCATAGGAGGACGATTAACATACTTATCTGACGCCATACCTTAACCTTGCTCTGATACCACTTGTAGGATCGGATGACGTCAATCAGAGGGGGGGTGAATGATTGAGCAGAAGCTAAAACAAATTTCTAGTGATTCTTAAAACCCCCTAGACAACATTAGAAAAAGCTGCTTCGGTTTTGACAAAAACAGATTAACCTATGTTCACTAAAACAGTAATTATCGAGGATCCCACCGTTAGATCGAAATGAAATTTTAACTGTAGCAACTAGATTCAATTTTGAAATTAACACGACAAGAATCAATCCGATCGGATCTACGGATCTAAAGATATTACCTTCGCAATATGACTGTCTCAGTAATGACGGAATTGATCTTACCTGACGAATCAAACTCAACACATCGACTTGCAATTTGCTGAATAATGCATCAAATCCTTGCGTGTTGTGCACATCATAAAGGAGAATAACAGCTTTCTAGTTTCTGAATCAAAGTGAATATCAACTTATTGGTATGAAGGCCGACGTCCCATGTGCATGCTACTCAAAGAAAAAGCACCGGTCACACTTCCACCGCCACCGCAAGAGTTGCATGCATGCAGCGATCAAGACCTCAACTTCCGACCAAGAAGACACAAAATCGCCGCCTTAAACCTTTCGCTAGAACTTCAGTAGAACATAAGCCCAACCACGACGCCCGCTGCTTAGAAGACCACAACGCCCGACCGCCTCCAACAAAACACGACTAAACAAAACGGCCGAGCTTTACGCCGAGAAAAATCATTGTCAAGATGAAAAGCGGCCGAGCAAAACTCAAGCCGCCGCCAACCAAAAAGCTTAATTCATTAATTAGATTTTCAAGTCCTTTATACAACTCAAAACCCTAACCTCTTATCTCTAATTAAACACATGTATGCATATCCATTGGCCCAATAACACATGGCCCAATATATGCATACAACCTAAAATTCACACATGCACGCAGACGCCCACCGCCGCACTCACGTGACTAACCACCTCCGTGTACACCGCTCTTCAGCCCGAACGTCCCGCATGACATCCTCGACCACCAGGACCTCGATTCCTCCCTAAACCTAGTCCCGAACCTCAGCTCCTCCACGAACCTAGTTCCGGTCCCATCATCGACCACGTTCGCCCTCGAGCAACACGCATTACCTAATAAACACCAAACGAATCCAAGCACAAGTCCACGACTTGACTCACGGTCAATCCATGCAACCACTCACACGAGCGCATTGCATCAAGCAAAAACATCTTCCAGAAACAAGTTCATCCCAACTTGATCCACATTAACTTTATTAATTCTTTTTACCACTTATTCGTCACATCAAAATCTCACCAATTGTTCATCACAAATATATCATGTACCATGATCTTACACGTACTTCTTTTGTCAGGTTTTATTTCGGATTGATTGGTGGTCTTGACAATTTGGTATCAAAGCATCTCGTTCTTGGATTTCATATTTGAGTGTTGATTTGCGAATGGGGTTGGTTAAGCCGTAAAATACCCCAATTTGTTGATCTGTTTAGAGTTTATTGATTTCGACCGGTGATCAGTGAAGATCTAAAAAGTTCTCGTGATGGATATTCAGGAGGAGATTGAAAAGATACAGGTACATCTTTCTGATTTGGAGATTCTCAAGACTGATGTGGCTGAGATTAAAACTTGCTCCTAGGGAGATCTCGTAGTATGGCGAATCATCTGGAACAGTCCAGTTCATCAGTGATTGGGGAGGCTAGTGTGTCTTTATCTCCTACAGACACAAGCCGATCTGGAACTACCATGTTGTCTACAAGTTTTCATATGGAAATCTCTGGCATAGCAGAATCACATTTGATGGGAAATAGCATGCCACCAGTGTTTACTCCTACCATCAATTCATCTTCATACCCTTATTTGAGAACTTTTGGAGGGATGGGAGTAGTTGGTAATGGAATTAATTTGGCCACGCAACTATCTCAACAAATGTATTCAGGTGTACAGATGGGTAATGGTTGTCAGCCATCACCAGCCTATTATCACCCAGCCTTTCCGCAATATGGATATCTGGAAGTTTTCCTGCTGTGGGTAGCATGTCACAACCATTGCATTATCCGGGGGTTCAACTAATTGATGGTCAAAGGAACAAGTATTATGGAGAAAGTCACAACAATCATCCATATGCTAAGGTGATTATTAAAGGACCAAAACTGGAGTTGCCCTTGTTCACCGGGGAGAACCTGATTGGGTGGATTGATCAATGTGAGTAGTTCTTCAAGATGGCAGGTACTCCTCTTGAACAATGGGTAAATTTAGTTGTTGGCCACTTGTCTGGACGGGCTAGTACGTGGTTCAGAGGTATTGATCTTCCATGGCAATCTTTAACTTGGCATCAATTCAGCGCCATTGTGTGTGACCGATTATCAGAGGCCAGCGCACGAGGCTGTGGAAAAATTGCAAGGGATTAAGCACATCAGTACTGTGGGCAAATACATAGATTATTTTGAAAAATGTGTGGAGCTGAATAGAAGGGATCATGCTTACTTGCAAGAAACTTGTTTGCTTAGTTGCTTCATTGGAGGGCTTAAAGATGAAATCAAGTATACAGATAGCAGTCACCAACCTAAGGGCTTGTTGGAAGCTTACACTACTACACAACAAGCAATCCTTGCTAGCATATCACTGCCAGTTGGGCTAGAGCCATCAGTGATAACATATCTATTGACACCCAAACTTGGCAAGATTGATGTCGTAGAAATCGGTTTTGGTAAGGGATATGTCGGTTATAGCAAGCTGATACGGTTTCGGACTGGAAGGCCTCGATCCCAAGGAAATCGAGTCCAATATGGGCAGGATAGGAGATTGAGAAAGATACGATCGGGCTTTAGATGGCAAGGAGAGGTTGAGGCCGATACGAGTGATTGAGGAAACCAAGGAGGACACGTTCGGACTGAGTGCTATATAAGAGGTCCAGAGGCGAGAAGAAAAGGGACCGAGAGCCAACCAATCAACTCGCATCTACTTTATTTACTTTCTGTCAACTAGGAGTAGCCAATTTAGCTTGTAATCTTTCATCTGTAATACTCTTTGATCAATCGAGTCGCGCATCGCCGGTATTGATCTCTATTGCATTACACCCCTTTTGGTTCATCTTTTTCTCCAATCTTGCTGCGCATCGCCTTTTTCGGGAAGAAGTGGCCTATTTACCTCGTCCAGTCTTTCCGCCCGGATCGACTAGACTTACTATTCGCTTTGATCGAAATCAATTTTCATTAAGTCGATTAGATCCATTTATCTTCTTGCCAATTGCAAGGTCAAATCGGCTGGCACGCCCACACACTTGAACCCGGTGTTCGTCCAGTATGTTGCATCAAAAACCCTATTTCACGTTTTTGGTGTCAACACACTTTTGGCATGCCCGGTGGGACATGAAACAATCAAGATGTTTTTGACAGGGAGATCTACAGCGACATCCGACATCAACACCGACGCGATAATCGCGCCTTCGATGGCCGATCTAACGCCGGAGCAGAGAAAGGAGGTCGAAGACCGAAAGCCCGCGTTCGAACAGATGATGCTCAGCTGTTATCAGAAGACTCAACGCGGAGTCACTCAGAAGGCTGCGCTGCCGACGATCAGCCTCGTCGACCAGGGGGCTCCGGGCTCCACCGAGAAGGCACTGGTAAGCCAATACCTACCTGCTCAAGTAGAGCTATTAGATATGATTAACCAGTCTATAAATTGTGCCTTGCTCAGTCAGTCATCGGCCCTGGTAACGACGCTTAGGCCGTTAATATCAAATAGCGTCAAAAAGGTGGCGCAAGAGCTCGTGGCGGCTAGGTCTCTTTACGAGCCACCACATCCTTTGCCGACGTACCCAATTTTCTCTATCGGGCAGAGCTCAGGCAGCCAAACCGATCGTGGATAATAGATCATTGATCACATCCCCGGTGTTCGCCTCATCCCAGCAGACCATGATTCACCCCCGGGATCCCGGTACAAGCGAAGTCAGGCAATACTACACCCACACAGACGGCGCTAGGTCAGAAGGTTCATCCAACCTACCCCAAAAGCACCTTGAATCGGCTCCACAGCCGATCAGAAATACCCAATGCATCGAGTCAATTGCAGCACAAGGTCCGGCCCCGTATCGGATCGTTACCTACTCGGAGCCGTTCATCCCATTCACAGAGCCGATGAGACAAATACCCATCGGCTATGAACCACCACAGGACCCGTTGTAGCCTAGGACGCCATGCCAGCCCGAGCTCACGCCCGGGGGGCATTGCTACAAACCACCCAAGTTTGCACTCGAGGGGCATTGTCACGAGCCTGGCCAACAAGTACCTCCGGCACATGTCGCGCCGACTAGAGTAAGCACAATGGCTGATCCATCATCAACCGTGCAAACCAACACTTTCGTTCAATCGGCCTCTCAGCCGGTCGAGCTAGATAGGGTTCCCCCATTCCAAGGATCGATTCCACCAAAGAATCCGATCCCGCCTGGGGTATTCACATACACCGAACCCTGTGCTCCTTTACATGAGTTACCGACCGTTAAGAAAAATGAGTACGACCGACTGCCTCAATAACAGCCGGTCCAGGTTGATCAACGACCCGAGTTTGCACTCGGGGGGCAGGATGCCAGTCCCCCCAATTGGCAAAACCCTAATGTTGCGTTAGCCAGTAGTGTTAAGTGGGCTGATCAAATTTCTACCGTGCTGAGAGATCAATTCGGCTTGCAGCCCAAGGGCAAGGTAATCGGCTATAGGAAGCAGTACCCAGATTACATAGATCGAATGGCTTATCCACACAATTATAAGATCCCTGATTTTGCCAAGTTCTCGGGAGATGACTCTGTCACCACCATTGATCACGTTGGACGATTCATTGCCCAGTGTGGCGAAGCAGCCCAGTCCGATGGGCTGAAAATCAGATTGTTTCCTTTGTCTTTATCAGGAACTGCGTTTACATAGTTCGCAAACTTACCTCCAAATTCGGTCCACTTTTGGAACGATTTGGAAAACCGATTCCATAAATATTTCTTTTTCGGGAACCTAGAGTTGCGAATCTCCGACCTAAGTTCCGTATGACAGAAGTCTGGAGAATCGACAATTGAGTACATTAAGAGATTCAGGAAGGTTAGGAAACGGTGTTTTGGTGTAACTTTGCCCGATAATCAGTTAGCCGATTTGGCTTTCCATGGGTTAATTTCCCCATTAAAGGAAAGATTTGGCGGGCAAGAATTCACTGATTTGAGTCACCTCCTACACCGAGTATCAGCTCAAAAAAGTCGTTTATCTAATAATGACGGCTTCAGAGAGGAATTCGGGGCTAACAAAAATGAGATACAATCGGCTATAGAGGGTGGACGATTACAATTTGCAGAAGAGCCGACGATTGAGTCGGATCCCAGCCCGTTTTCTGTAAACATGGTTCACTGTTATGCAAAAGGGAAAGAGCTGATACAAGATACTGAATCTGGTCGACAAGTACAATTGTCAACATCGGTTGAAACCAGTCAACAAACCGATATGAAGACGGACGGCGGTAAGGAGATGATACAAATCACAGTCGGCTCAATTCGGATTGAGACCGACCGTGAAGGCAAGCACTCCAAGATAATTAAACCAAAAGAAGATCTTGAAGTCGACAAGTCGTACAAAGTTGAGAGATCCGTACCACTGAGGAAGCCGATACAGAAGCATAAGCCCACATTTTCTCAATTGTTGGCTAAGTATGAATGAAGGGGTCAGAAACTGCAGCAGAGACCCCAACACCAGTTGATAGAGCCTTATCGGTCGACTACTACCAAGAAGGCGCACGAGCGGTGCCCTTTTTGGCAATTTTGCTAGGAACGCGGGTTGGTGCTACCATCCCCATACATCTGCCCAATGCAACACTATCCAGGGCAGCGTCGGGAACACATCCCGGTTCCCAGGGAGCCAACGCTGGAGCTGTAACAAGGTTGGCACCAAGGAAATCGCAAAGGGACGGTCCACGAGAGGATCTCCAGGCCAATTCAAGAGCACAGACGGCCAGAAGAAAAGCACGAAAGGTCGGCCAATCAAAAAAATCACAGAAGACCGGTTCGGGAGAGGACATCCAAGTCAACCCAGGCACAGGAACGCCCTGAGGACAAGCATAAGGAGGTGGGAGGATCGAAGTTGGTTGATAAAATATACAAACTAATTAAACCAATGCCGCGATGGTGCTCCTCAGGGCTGACCAAGTCACAGAGGCATTGACTCCAATGCCTCCGGACGCAAGAATTGCGCGAAGCCGACCAGGAAAAGCAAAGGAACGAAGCGTCATTTGTGTAAAACGAAGCAAGGAAGATGGAGCGGTACCGTGCATGAGCCGCCGAAGGATTCATGAGTGCAGTATTCTGAAAGCGGTGGTCTCAAAAGTAAAAGATAATGCAATGGGATGACATTTTACCAAGAGAAGCGCGGTTGGAAAGCCGATTTCACATGTAATTTTGGGGCATGTTTAAACATACCCCAAAATTGGGGGGCATATGTTGACACCCAAATTTGGCAAGATTGATGTCGTAGAAATCGGTTTTGGTAAGGGATATGTCGGTTATAGCAAGCGGATACGGTTTCAGACTGGAAGGCCTCGATCCCAAGGAAATCGAGTCCAATACGGGCAGGATAGGAGATTGAGAAAAATACGATCGGGCATTACATGGCAAGGAGAGGTTGAGGCCGATACGGGTGATTGAGGAAACCGAGAAGGACACGTTCGGACCGAGTGCTATAAGAGGTCCAGAGGCGAGAAGAAAAGGGGCCGAGAGCCAACCAATCAACTCACATCTACTTTATTTACTTTCTATCAACTAGGAGTAGCCAATTTAGCTTGTAATATTTCATCTGTAATCCTCTTTGATCAATCGAGTCGCGCATCGCCGGTATTGATCTCTGTTGCCTTACACCCCTTTTGGTTCATCTTTTTCTCCGATCTTGCTGCTCATCGCCTTTTTCGGGAAGAAGTGGCCTATTTACCTTGTCCAGTCTTTCCGCCCGGATCGACTAGACTTACTGTTCGCTTTGATCGAAATCGATTTGCATAAGTCGATTAGATCCATTTATCTTCTTGCCGATTGCAAGGTCTAATCGGCTGGCACGCCCACACACTTGAACCCGGTGTTCGTCCAGTGTGTTGCATCAAAAACCCTACTTCACGTTTTTGGTGTCAACAATATCACTACTGGTTCGAAAGCTCGGCCACGCGGGAAACGTATCACTGCCGGTTCGAGAAAACAACTAGCAGTGATAACACAATATCACTACCGGTTTATTCCTAAAACCGGTAGTGAAGTATCACTACCGGTGCCATTTAAAATCTGCAGTGATATCGAAATTTTGATTGCCGGCTTTACTCTTGAACCGGCAGTGATAAGTATTTTCCCATGCAATCGAATTTTCCTGCGTAATCTGACCTTATCACTGCCGGTTCTGCGCAGAGCCGGCAGTGATAAGGTCTTTATATAGCTGCCGACCGACACCTTCCCCGACCGAGCAGAACAGAGAGGAGCTCTATTTTGCTCGGTTGTTATTATCTTGGTGAGTTGCTGATGAAAAATTGTATTAAATTTTTTCTCGTATTTCTCTTCGAGGCGACACCTTCTCCGACCAAGCAGAACAGAGAGGAGCTCTATTTTGCTCGGTAGTTATTATCTTGGCGAGTTGCTGCTAAAAAATTGTATTAAAATTTGTCGTGTATTTCATTTCGAGGTTAGTTACTTGATCTATGTCATATTTGTAGTTAAATTATACTTTATAGATTGCTCTAGATGTTTATAATTACTGATTGTATGGTGTGAACATTTTATGTCGATAGTGCTCAAATTAAGATCTAGCTAAATTATTGAATAAATTATAATTTTATCTATTTTAGTGATGTAGTGGATTTTAAGTAATGAAAATTGCTAGATGGATAATTATAAATAATTGTAATTATTTTAAATAATGAAAAATTGTTATATGGAATTTTAAATAGTAAAAATTGCTAGGCTAATTTTAAATATGGAGGATTGCTAGATGAATATTTAAATAATGAAAAATGGTAGATGGGTTTTCCAATAATTAAAATTGGAAGATACATAATTATTTAGAAATATATCCTTATATTCAATTATATGCTTATTTGATGTACATTAATTTAATTTAATAGCACTACATAACAAAATAAAATGAATAAATCTTCTAAATAATTAAAAATGATAGATGGATATTTAAATAGCGAAAAAAGTTTGATGTATTTTAATATAGGCAAAATTGCTAGATGTATTTTTAAATCTAATCATTTACAATTATATTGTTATTTGCAATTATATGCTTATAAAATGTTTATTGATTTAATTAATTAGCACTGCATGACTAATGTAAAGAATAAATTATTTTGGTATCGTTTATTGATATACTAAAATTTAGTTCGATATAATTAACTGTAGATGGACTGAAGGTGGATGTGTGACACAGACTGTCGCGGTCCAGAGTTCTTTAATGGTGTAACTTGTTTTTTGAATACGGCTGCGGCACACAAGTCAAAAAATCTAGCAGACTATATGTGTTGTCCATACATAGATTGAAAAAATGGGAAGCTATTTTCTAACATAGAGTCAATACGTGTACACTTGCTTCGAAGGGGTTTCAAGGCTGGCTATACCTGTTGGACCGAGGACGGTGAAGACGAGATTGTACATGAAGGGCAATACATTGATGAAGATGACAGAGACAACGATATGATGGCGGTCGAAGATACGTTCGTTGATAGCCATGAAGATGATCTAGATCAAATGTTGCGTGATGGGGACAGGGACTTCACGAGTGAAAGAGTGTTTCAAAAGTTCCAGCATATGGTAGAGGACTCTACAATGCCATTGTAACTGGGTTGCAAAGAAGAGCACAAAAAGCTGCATACTGTGCTTTCACTACTGAGTTGAAGGCAAGCAATGGTTGGTCCGATGAGAGCTTTACTAAGCTATTATGTCTTTTAGGGAACTTGCTTCTAGAGGGTAACGTATTGCCTGCAACTACATACCAGGCCAATCAGGTTATCTGCCTGTTGGGACTGGAAATACAAACAATACACGCATGTCCAAACGATTGCATATTGTATCGCAATGAGTTTATAGACTTGGATACCTGTGTTGTTTGCAAAGAAAAGCGGTATAAAGGCAACGATGATGATATAGAGAACGATGATGTCGGGGTGAAGCGTAAGAAGAAGAGGTCTCCCCGTAAGGTGGTGTGGTATTTTCCTATAATCCCCCATCTGAAGTGATTGTTTGTGAATAAAAGGCATGCCCAATTGCTATGATGGCACACCGAAGAGCGTAAGAAGGATGGAATGCTCAGACACCCTATTGATTCTATGCAATGGAGGAACATCGACAGAAAATATAAGAAGCACTTTGCATATGATGTGAGGAATATAAAGTTCGGGTTGAGTACGGATGGGATGATTCCTTTCGGTAACATGAATAGTCGTCATAGCACTTGGCCGGTGACTTTATGTATTTACAACCTTCCTCCTTGGCTTTGTATGAAGCGAAAGTTCATTATGATGCCACTACTGATACAAAGGCCTAGGCAACCTGGCAATGATATCGATGTGTACCTCAAACCATTGGTTGAAGATCTTCTAATATTGTGGAAAGACGGTGTACGGGTTTGGGATGAGTATAAAAGAGAGAACTTTATCCTACGGGCATTGTTATTCATAACCATCAATGATTACCCTACTCTTGGCAACTTGTCGGGCCAGATAACAAAAGCTTCAATGGATGCGTCCAGTGCTTGGATGATACAGTTAATCGGTGGCTGAAGAACTACCAAAAAATGGCTAACATGCGGCATCGTAGGTTCCTCCGCATGGATCACCCATACCACAATAATAAGAGAACTTTTGACAGGACAAAGGAGACTGCCTTAGCTCTGAAGAATCACACTGGGAAATAGATATTTGTAGCCATAAAAGATCTTACAATTATTCACAGAAAGGGAGCTAGCAGTACATCTATCCCGAGTTCCCGGGGTAAGGCTCCTTTGTAGAAAAAGAGATCAATATTTTGGGTCTTACCTTATTGGTAGCACTTAGAAGTTCGACACGTAATCGATGTCATGCACATAGAGAAGAACGTGTGTGATAGCTTGCTTGGTATCTTACTGGACATACCTAGCAAAACGAAAGATACACTCCAAGCATGGATGGACCTCGAAGATATGAAACTCAGGAAGGAGCTGCATCATGAAGAAATGGATACAGGCAAAAAGTACCTTCCCGCAGCCTGCTACACTTTGAGCAAGAAAGAAAAAATTAGCGTGTGCAAATGCTTGCACGGCGTCAAAGTTCCGTCTGGTTACTGTGGAGTACCTGGACCCTGGGTATCTGCATGGCGGGCCACGAGGACCACCCAAGAGTGGATGGGCTGAGCCAACTGCTTGGAGATGGGTACCATCCAGACTACCACTGCTGTGCACAACAAGGAAATCCTAAAGATAGTAATCAATCCTTAGTAGGAAAGATACGACTGTAATCTTGATTGTTAAGAGGTTCAGCCGGAAAAGATAGAGATAGAGTCTCCATCTTGTAACCAACTAGAACTCTTCCTTGTAACCGCACCCCTTCACTATATAAGGGGGGCGGGCATCACAATCAAGATGAGATCATCATCAGTAAGATAGATCATCATAATTCCATAGCACAAGACTAGGGTATTACCTCTTCCGTGAGGGCTTGAACCTGTATAAACCCCTGTCTTGTACCATCGAGTTTGGATCTAGCGCCTAGCCCCATAATCATTATTGCTGACAATAAACATTGATAGTTGGTGCGCCAGGTAGGGGTAGCACGAAGATCAATCTTATCAAGCTTGATGGCAGCAATCAGTGGAATCACCGTCACCTTCTCTCCTGGCTAGGTTTTTCATTTTGGGAGCCTGGACTTCATCACTGACAACCTCGGCAGGCTTGCTCTCTCGGATTCAGATTAGATCCGATCTGGGAGGGATTTCATCGGTTCTTCATCTAGACTTCCATTCGGGTTGGGAAACGCCGCGGCCATCTACTCGCAAGTAGTAAGCTAGGGGCTTTCTTCCCAAGTGGTGGGCGTCGTTAGCAACACCCCACTCAGTTTCGGAAATCGGCTTGATTTGTCTCCTTTTCGCTCCTCTAACTCGAAGACTTAGTCAGAGTGCGGTGCAGGAAGTTGCCATGGTTTCCGTGGCATCTATGTAATCGAAGACCAGCGGATTGAGTCCCAACTTCAACGGGATGCTGAGGAAGCTGCGGAGGCGGATCATCTTCACCGTGAGGCCCAAGAAGCGTGTGCACGGTATCTCCAAGCTTGAGGATGCAATGTCAATGAAGACATCTTGCAGGCAAAAATGGGGGGCCAATCGGTTTTCCATACGCCGCAATAGAACATTGTCACCTCCATGATTTTCCTCGACACCTTGGGCCCAATGCTCGGAGCCGATAGCCCCGCTACCACGATCGTGGCCCAAGTTAAGGCCATTGTGACGGTGGCAGCGATTCAGCACAACCAGGGAGATCCAGTGGGGATGATGCACCCCCACGCTCATGTAGTCACTTAGACTGCCAGCAGTCAGACCGCTCGTAGTCGGACCGCATGCAGTCGGCATGAGTCTTGCCGTGATGAAGATGCCTGCCGGAGTCTCAACCGCGACCTCCGCTTGGACCTCATTGCCAGGCAGTGTGAGTGGGAAGATGATGAATGATGTCGACGCGATGACTACTACGAGCGTTTCGGCATCGACCATGATGGCTGAGACAACCGAGACAATCAGTGTGATAATCGCGACGATCGCAGGGACCACCACCACCGTGGCCAGCATGATGATGAAGACCGCCGAGTCAAAACTCCGCCATGCCGATCTCCGCCATGGCATCATGACAGATCCATTGATGGGGTCCGCGTGTTCACCATCTTTACTTGGAAGCCATCTGATATGCCTGGTGTCCCTAGAGTGGTGATCGAGCATACTTTGAATGTTGATGAGAAGGCAAGGCCTATCAAGCAGTGGCTGCGGTAGTTCATGCAAGATCACTGCGATGCTATCAGGGAGGAGATCACTAAACTTTTAGATGCTGGTTTTATTAAAGAAGTGTATCATCCTGACTGGTTAACGAACCTAGTTCTTGTTTGCAAAAAGAATAAAAGTTGGTGCATGTGTGTTGATTATACTGATCTCAATAAGGCGTGCCCAAAAGATACATTCGAGTTGCCTCGCATCGATCAGGTGGTGGACTCAACCACCGGGTGCGAGCTCTTGAGTTTCCTAAATGCCTACTTGGGGTATCACCAGATCAGATTAAAAGAGGAAAACTGTATTAAGACTTCATTCATCACGCCGTTTGGGGCTTTCTGCTATGTCACAATGCCATTCGGATTGAAAAATACTGGCACAATCTATCAGTGCGCGATACAGCGGTGTTTTCACACTCAAATCGGACGCAACTTGGAGGCGTACGTGGATGACATCATTGTCAAATCTCGAATAAAGGAGGACCTCATCTCTAATTTGGCCGAGACGTTTGAGGGCCTGAGAGCCTACAAGATGAAGCACAACCCCGAGAAGTGTGTCTTCAGAGTCCCTTCGGGAAAGCTACTCGGATTTATCGTGTCTGTAGCATCCCGAAATTTGACCTAATTTAAAATTTTGGAGTTATTTGAATTTTTGGGATTTATTTGCATTTAATTGAGTTAATTTAAATTTATCCTCCACTTGAATAATTAAATATCATAAAAAGTAATTGTCAAAAATAAATAAAAATATTTTATTTAAGCTCTAAATGCCTTGAAATATTTTTTGGAATTTTTCTAGAATTTTTTGGGTATTTTTAGTGCCCTAAATAATTACTTTAATTTTCTGGAATTAATTTAAATGTTAAAAGTCGTAAAATGCCTTTGCTACAGTATTGGGCCGAGCCCAACATCGTGCTTCTTGGCCGCCGCCAAACCCTAGCGCCAAGACGCCCGCCATGCGATTCCGATCGAACGGCCATGGTTGGGCCGCGTCGCTTAATCGCGACGACCGTTGGATCTCAGTACCTGAGCCGCTAGGATATTGCCACGTAGCGCTGGGTAGCCGAACCGTTACTCGCCCGGAACCGTTGGATGGTAATCGGACGGTGTGGATTGATCGCGCTGCATCGGGAGGAGGTGAACAGTGCGCCGCCGTCAGGGGTTGGCCGCCGAGATTTGTCAGGGGATTTGCACGCGTTTCAAGGCATATCGACGACCATGCTGTAGCCCATTTAACGTGTCCGACCACCCCGCGCATTTGGTCCGTTCACCCATTAGCTCTCGTGCTCCCTAGCTCTCCCCGTAGCTCACCGAAGATAGCATTACCACCGCCTCGGTTTTCCTCGTTTCCCGCCGTCGTCCGTCATTCTCCGCCGTGCCCAAGACCCATTCCGAGCCTGCCGTGTCGAGACGCATCCAGCGGACCACTTCTTCACGCCGGAGAAGCCTCGTAGCGCCGCCGAGCCAGTCGTCTTCCTCGTCTCCGGTCTTCAGGAGCCGCTGCACCGCCGCCATCTGCTTCGAGCTCCAGCGACCGTCGGATCTTCATCCAACGTCCGAGGTAACGCCACGTTTCCTTCCTGTAGAGCTAAGGTTAAATAGTTTCGGTAGATCTCCGCCGTAGATTCCTAATCCGACCGTCACCATAGCGCCACGAAGTCATAATAGATTCGTTTGAAAATGGCCGTTAGATTGCCATCGTGCGATTCTGATCCATCCACGTAGTTGCTGTTTAGATGCGTTTGAAAAGGGCCGTTAGATCTTGGATGTATGGCTTGGATTATGCCACGTAGTCTCGGCAACAGCGCTTCGCTCGGGTAACAGCAGCCGTAGGATCTTAATCCATCAGCACTGGTGCGTCCACGTAGCCAACGTCGACACATTTTGATAATGCCCGTCGGATCACAGATCGGTGGCCGAGATCTTGCCACGTACTCATCCGAGACCTCAGAAGCCGCGCGGGACCAACCGTTGGATTTGGATCCAACGGGGCGGGAACGGTCGTGACTGCGTGGGTTGGCCGGAATCGTGCGCCACCCGAGCGGGTCGTGCACCGTTCCGTCGGGCCCACCTGTCAGTGAGAGCCGTGAGGGCTGACGTCATCATGACGTCACCATGACGTCACCATGGGGGCGGGTCAGCAGCACTGTTCGGTGGACTGAGTCCACGGTGAACCCGACCGAATCGTGAGCCCGGTCCATAGACCGAAGTGACGTAGCTCACTCCGGTGCTGACACGTGTCAAGCCGAGAGAATTTAACTGGATTTCCAGTAGGAAAATAAATAGAGTAATTCGGTTTTTCTTTTATTTGAATTTACAAAAATTGTAATCGCTATAACTTTTGCATCTTAGCTCCGATTTGAGCAATTCCAGTTCCTAAAAATTTGTAAAAATGTGAACTATTTATTGGTGAATTTTATTTTATTTTTAGTATTGATCTTGCTATCTATTTAAGTATATTTATTGTGTGTACGCTTATTCCGAGTAGACTCCGAGTTGCCAGGAACTGCCGGGGAAGAATTCGAAGACCCATCGCAAGATTCAGATCAGGATCCACTACTTTTCGAAGGCAAGTCATGCTTTGACCATATTGTCCCTAGATTTTCAAATGTATTTCAATTCAAATTATGCATGCTATGTTAATATAAAAATAACATTAAATAATTTGGGTAAAATAGATAATACACCTACCTTGTTATGCCACCTTGTTAATATTATTCATATGCCCTGAAAACCTTGTCACCCTAAGATATTAAATTGAGTTGGTTACTATTATAAAGCCAACACGGGAGGCTAGACCGTGACTAGTGCTTAGTGCCGCTTGTATCTACCGCAGACTTTCAAATTACAAAAGAATATTGACTAAAAAATTATGGAACGCATTTTGGAATAATGCGATGATGTCACGAGATGGAATTGGGGGTAGCAACCTGTGTGGTTCTACTCATGCAATGAAGTGGGCATTGGCATCTGTTGCATAAATGCAAATCGGGGTGGGAAATGATTTGGACCGGGGCAAGTGGCAAGGAGGCTTCGTGCCAGGTGGGCCTGTGTGGCAACGGGATGGGTTGAGATTGTAAAGGATGTGTGCCGAGAAGTGTAAAATGGATGTCTTGCCCAGGACAGTTAAGGACTTCACCTTGCGAGCCTTTGAACTGAGTTATTCGTACAACCACTTGTCTGGAATGGGACGGACCTAGTTTAGTAGGGTTCTGATATCTTTCCTTTGACACCTCGGGGCGACATTTACACAAAAATGTAACCGTATGGGGAGCGTACGTGCTCTGACTTGGTACCCATCCAAGCAGATTTGCTTGTTCTAAACTTTTGCTCTGAGTGAGGGAAGTGTTAGAAAGGCAATACTGGAGAGGTTCACTGGTTAGGTGTTAGTATCTGAAAGACTTTGTTGCAATCAATCACTTGTGTGGTGAGCGACTGTATCCTGTGGGTAAAGTGTACAGCCTCTGCAGAGTGCATGTTTAATCTATTCGAATAGCCACGTCCGCGGTATTGGACAATGCTCGGGGATTACAGTCAAGGGTTAGATTTTCAAAATAAAATGTGGAATGGGTGGCTATGTGCCAAAGACTGATGAATCAAACTTAGGGCTGTGTGCCAAACTCTTGGAAAAGAATTGAGGAATTAATTATTATAGTAATGGTTTTTCCTTCTTTTAATCTAATTAAGACTATCTGTTAAAAGAAAAGCTATCATGCAAAATAACCATTAAGCCTTTCCTTGGAATAAGCCATGCATGTAGTAATAGAACTGCATTGTGCATGACTTGTTGAGTATGTTGTATACTCACCCTTGCTTCAACAAAACCTCAGAAGAAGAGGCGACACCAGCTTGAGAGGAGGAGTTTAACGAAGCTTAGGAGGATTAGGGTTGAGCCTAGTAAGTTGCCTGTGGCAGAATGAGGGGTTCATTGACGTACTTTTGCTTCCGCTATTGAACTTGTGCTACTTTGTTATTTATCGCCCCTGCGTGGCGAATTAATGTAAGGTGACCATAAGGTCGTGTAACTCATTTATATTCATGTTTGAAGTACTTTATTATTAATTCCGCTTTGTACGATTGTGGTACTTCAACACTGTTCATCCTGTGTGTACTAGCGTGATCCTAGACTAGTACAGAATACACAGAGGGTCCGGATTTGCAGATTCGGGTCCCGACAGAGTTGGTATCAGAGCCATACTGACTGTAGGACTTAACCCTAGCTAGACTGGCCGTTCTAGAAAGGATAAAAGTTAATTTCTAAATAATAAAATTGGGCAAGAATAATGAATGAAATCTTGACTTATCCCTTCTTCCTTACTTCATACCTATGCTGAATTTTGCTATTACTTTTGTGTTCTCTTAAAATTTTAGTACTGACGAGTTGATTTGGCAGATGTGGATGGTTCACTCCTTCGGCGAGCGTCACGGAGGTTACGCAGCGGAGCTTTGGAGGATGCTCCAGGTGCTTGGAGGTTTTGACCGCCCTCTTTACCGGTCCCGCACCTAGGTGGTCAACGGCATCAACCGCGGCTGGGAGACTACCTTTACTCTATATGCGCGGGAGAATGCTCGCGCCAGTCGTCCGCTACACCTCGTGGTGAAGCGAGCCAGCTACGAGACGGGCATTCAGGAGTGTGCCCGGCTAGCGCTTCGGAAGATCAACTGTGACCACGGTTACGAGCTATGGGACACTGCTTTCCGTGTGCACCCACACGTGGGTGGACTGCTCCCAGCGTGCTTGGAGCTGGAGGACGATGCCGCTGTCGTCCACCTGGGACGGTTCGCGATGGCTCAGGAGGAGGCCATGGACGTGGCTACGCTAGAGCTAATGTCAGTGTACCGCACCTTGGAGGAGACAGAGACAGCCATGCGAGAGACCAGGATGCACGCTGTACAGAGGATTGCCGAGCTAGAGGAGGCCCTCTATGGTCAGGGGGAGCTGGAGGCCGTCATGGAGCTTGACGACGAGGATGAGGAGGAGGAGCCAGAGGAGTAGGATCCAGAGCCTGCGCCAGAGGATCAGCAGCCAGTGGAGCCCCCAGCACCAGTGGGAGGGCATGGGGATCAGTTTGCCCCAATGCCAGCTCACCCGCCAGTGTACGTGATAGGCGAGCCGCAGCTAGGATGGCTGGATGACTGAGTTCGTTGGGCCGGGTAGTTGTTGGAATTTTTGCGTTGAGACTCAATTGTTATGAGTTGCGTCTTTAAAAATTCGAACTTAGATGCGCATGATTGTTGTAATGAACTATTTTGTATGATGATTGTAATTGATAGTATGGTTGCAAGGCCCCTAGGCCCTTGTAAGCAACCCTACTTATCTATTATCTATGAATTAATGATTAAGGGTTTAGTTACACCTGTTTCCCCATATAAGTTCTTCTACTTGTCTACTCTCTTTTCCCTCTCATCTCTAAACCATCGAAGCAATCAACAGATGGTGAACACTCGCAACACCGGAGCCGGAGGCAGTGGTTCACGTTAGGGAGGCAGTCAAGGCAATGCATCACTTCCTCCAGCCAAGCACCACAGTGGACATGCAAGAATCTGGAACTTTTCTCGCAAAGACAAACTTGATTAAGCACAGAACAATGATGGCAGCCGACAAAGAAATCAGCAATCAAGCAGCCGCCAACAATCAAGTTGTAAACAATGGACCCCGTCCCTACTCCAGACTATCCGAGTTCATGAGGACACAACCGCCCACTTTCTCGAGCAACGCTAGTCCATTAGAGGCAAATGACTGGTTAAGAACCATCGAGAGAAAACTACAATAACGCAGTGTGATGGAAATGAGAGGGTGCTTTACGCCTCTCATCAGCTAGAAGGGACAGCAGCTGAATAGTGGGAAAACTACTACGCATCGTAGGAAAACCCACAGGAAATCACTTGGGATGAATTCGCCATAGCTTTTCGTCAATATCATGTGCTGGAGGGCATCATGGAGTTGAAAAAGGAGGAATTTAGAACGCTAAAGCAGGGAGGCCATTCGGTGGCCGATTATTTGAATAAATTCACTCAATTGGCACGCTACGCTCTGGAGGACGTAGCAACAGACAAGGCTAGATAGTCCCGTTTCATGAAGGGACTTAACACTGGATTGCAGGTGGGATTAATTACCCACACCTTTCCTGATTTTCAAGAACTAGTGAACAAGGCACTTATACTGGAGGACAAACGTAAGGAGCTAGACGATAACCGCAAATGCCGTATGGCACAACAAGAAGGACGCCAGGACAAGCAAAAACCAGGATGATACCTCAGCAGTTTCCCAGATTCCAGCAAGGGAACAATGTCAGGACACCGCCACCAATGCCAAGACCAGCAGGACAAACCCCTTAGACTCCAGTCAGAACTATCAGTCAGAGCAGAGGAAACTAGCAGATGTCAGGGAGATGCTGCTACAATTGCAACGAAACAAGGCACTTCGCCAACGTCTGCCCCAAAAAGGGAGGTGTGACTCCAGTACGCTTCAATCTAGGAAACATGCCTGCTAGAACCCCTGTTCAAGGAGGAAGCAGAGGATCTGCTCAAGCTGGATCTACACCCCAATCAGTTGCAAGGGGCAGGTCAACCACGTCACGACAGATGAAGTTCAAGATGCCACGGACGTAGTTCTGGGTAAGTTTCTAGTCAACTCAGTACCAGCTACCGTTTTATTCGATTCTGGAGCTTCACATTCCTTTGTGTCTCGAGTTTTTGCTTTGCGAAATGAATTGAGTGTTGTCAACCTTAAGAATACACTTGTAGTACAATCCCTTGGATCAGAACTACGATCTAAGATCGGTTGTTCTGGGATTAAGTTATTAATAAAAGGAGTAGAGTTCCTAGCGAACCTTATTATCCTAGATACCTAGACCCTAGATGTTATACTAGGAATGGATTGGTTGTCCAAGCACAAGGCTGTATTAGACTGTGGACAAAGAGTGGTGTCTATAGAGAGCCCTGATGGCAGGAAAGTGGAATTTCAAGCAAAGACAGTTCGAGAAGGACAGATGTTAGTAAACAATCTAGAGACCATCAGTTTAAAGGATGTACCAGTGGTCAGTGAGTATCCGGATGTTTTTCCTGAGGAGTTACCTGGAATGCCACCAGACAGGGACATAGAGTTCGTAATTGACTTAGTGCCTGGGACAGCACCAATAGCAAAGAGACCGTGTCGGATGTCTACTGAAGAGTTGGTTGAAATGAAGAAGCAGATTGAGGAGCTATTGGAAAAAGGATTCATTAGACCGAGCTCGTCACCTTGGGGAGCACCGGTCCTATTTGTTAAAAAGAAAGATGGAAGTTTTCGGATGTGTGTAGATTATCGAGCACTTAATGAAGTAACAATAAAGAACAAATATCCGTTGCCCAGGATTGATGATTTGTTTGATCAATTAAGAGGGGCAGGAATTTTCTCTAAGATCGACCTGAGATCAGGATACCACCAGTTGAAGATTAAGCCAGAGGACATACCAAAGACCGCATTTTCTTCAAGATGTGGACACTATGAGTTCACGGTTATGTCGTTTGGATTAACAAATGCACCAGCATATTTTATGAACTTGATGAACAAGGTTTTTATGGAATATTTAGATAAATTTGTAGTCGTGTTCATCGATGATATCTTGGTTTACTCAAAGTCGAATGAAGAGCACGCCCAACATTTGAGGCTGGTTCTGGAAAAGTTAAGAGAGCAGCAGTTGTTTGCGAAGTTCAGTAAATGCGATTTCTGGAAAAGTAAGGTGGAGTTCCTAGGGCATGTGATGACTGCCGAATGAATTGCAGTAGACCCAAGGAAGGTCGAGGCAGTGCTGCATTGGGAGCCGCCAAAGACGGTAACACAGATCTGTAGTTTTCTTGGGATGGCTGGTTACTACCGCCGGTTTATAGAAGGGTTCTCAACAATTGCTAGACCTCTTACGCAGTTATTGAAGAAAGAAAAGAAATTTGTTTGAACGCCAGATTGTGAGAAGAGTTTTCAAGAACTAAAGAAACGCCTAACATCAGCACCAGTGTTAGTTTTGCCAGATGTACACCAACGCTTTGATATATATTGTGATGCATCACGGCAAGGACTTGGATGCGTGTTAATGCAGAATGGAAAGGTAGTGGCTTACGCATCAAGGCAATTAAGGCCACACGAAGGGAATTACCCGACGCATGATCTAGAATTAGCAGCTGTAGTGCATGCCTTAAAGATATGGCGTCACTATCCTATTGGCAATAGATGTGAGATATATACAGATCATAAGAGTCTTAAGTACATCTTCACCCAATCCGACTTGAACATGAGGCAAAGAAGGTGGTTAGAGCTAATTAAAGATTAAAACGTGGGGATTCACGTTCACCCTGGTAAGGCCAACGTAGTGGCTGATGCCTTGAGTCGGAAAAGCTATAGCTTAAACGTGTTGGTAGAAGAGAGTCAGGCAGAATTGTGCAAAGACTTCCAGAGGTTGAAATTGGAGGTTGTTCCGGAAGGATTCGTAGCTACTTTAGAAGTAAAGCCTACCTTGGAGGATCAGATTAGGGAAGGTCAGAAGAATGATGAGAAGATCGGGCGAATCAAATCCAAAATGGAGGAGAGCCAAGCAAAGGAATTTAAGCTGGACGATCAGGGCACATTGTGGATGAAAAAGCGCATCTGCGTACCTAACAGAAAGGGGCTAAAGCAGTTGATTTTGGAGGAAGCTCATGACTCCAAGTATTCGATCCACCCAGGAAGTGCGAAGATGTACCAGGACTTGAATGAAAGGTTCTGGTGGCCAAATATAAAGAGAGAGGTAGCAGAGCACGTAGCATTGTGTGATGTGTGTCAGCGAGTCAAAGCTATGCATCAAAGACCAGCAGAACTACTGCAACCATTAAAAATACCATAGTGGAAATGGGAGGAAATTGGAATGGATTTTATTACCGGGTTGCCAAGAACGCAAGGAGGTTATGACTCCATATGGGTCATAGTAGATCGCTTGACAAAGGTCGCGCACTTCATACCAGTAAAGATGACCTATTCAGGAGATGCTAAAGAAGATAGTATCGGACAGAGGTACCCAATTTACCTCAAGATTTTGGGACAAATTACACACGGCAATGGGCACCCGTTTGAACTTCAATACAGCTTATCACCCGCAGACAGATGGACAGACTGAAAGAGTCAACCAGATATTAGAAGATATGTTAAGAGCCTGTGCGTTGGCATATACATCATCTTGGGATAAATGTTTGCCTTATGCAGAGTTTAGTTACAACAATAGTTACCAGGCAAGTTTACAGATGTCACCTTTTGAAGCATTTACCTTGTAGAACACCGCTGAATTGGAACGAACCGGGACGTGTCTTTGTAGAACAGCACTTATCGTGAGAAAGGTTGAATTGCAGAGCAAAACGGGGCGATTTAAGCGTGTCTTTGGACCAGGTTACACCTCTTAATACTCACAAAAAGGGAAGAGCAAATAGCGCTTCGATCGAGAAAGGTTGATAATTACAGCAATCTTTCAGGCAAAAGAGCTATGCCTAACGAGGACAATCGCAATTGAATTAGGATTTAAGCTTTGAGCATGGATCGGAAAACAAGGAGCAAGATTTTGTGTATCTCATGGGAATGAGAGGAAGATAGCCCATTTAACGTGTCCGACCACCCCGCGCATTTGGTCCGCTCACCCGTTAGCTCTCGTGGTTCCCTAGCTCTCATTGTAGCTCACCGGTTAGCATTACCACCGCCTCGGTTTTCCTCGTTCCGCTTCGTCTGGTCATTCTCCGCCACGCCCAAGACCCATTCCGAGCTTGCCGTGTCGAGACGCATCCAGCGGACCACTTCTTCACGCCGGAGAAGCCTCGTAGCGCCGCCGAGCCAGTCGTCTTCCTCGTCTCCGGTCTTCGGGAGCCGCTGCACCGCCGCCATTTGCTTCGAGCTCCAGCAACCGTCGGATCTTCATCCAACGTCCGAGGTAACGCCACGTTTCCTTCCCGTAGAGCTAAGGTTAAATAGTTTCGGTAGATCTCCGCCGTAGATTCCTAATCCGACCATCACCATAGCGCCACGAAGTCATAATAGATTCGTTTGAAAATGGCCGTTAGATTGCCATCGTGCGGTTCTGATCCGTCCACGTAGTTGCTATTTAGATGCGTTTGAAAAGGGCCGTTAGATTTTGGATGTATGGCTTGGATTATGCCACGTAGTCTCGGCAACAGCGCTTCGCTCGGGTAACAGCAGCCGTAGGATCTTAATCCATCAAAGATCAAAAGGCCCACGAGCCAACGTCGACACGTTTTGATAATGCCCGTCGGATCACAGATCGGTGGCCGAGATCTTGCCACGAAGTCATCCGAGACCTCAGAAGACGCGCGGGACCGACCGTTGGATTTGGATCCAACGGGCGGGAACGGTCGTGACTGCGTGGGCCGGCAGGAATCGTGCCAAGTGTCGCTACCCGAGCGGCGCGTGCATCGCTACGCTCGGGCCCACTGCCGCTGAGAATCGCGAGGGCCGACGCCATCATGACGCTACCAAGGTCGGTCAAGAAGACTATTCGGTGGACCGAGTACACGGTGAACCCGACCGAATCGTGAGCCCGGTCCATAGACCGAAGCGACGTAGCTCACTCCGGTGCTGACATGTGTCAAGCCGAGAGAATTTAACCGGATTTCCAGTAGGAAAATAAATAGAGTAATTTGGTTTTTTTATTTGAATTTACAAAAATTGTAATCGCTATAACTTTTGCATCTTAGCTCCGATTTGAGCGATTCCAGTTCCTAAAAATTTGTAAAAATGTGAGCTATTTATTGGAGAATTTTATTTTATTTTTAGTGTTGATCTTGATGTCTGTTTAAGTATATTTATTGTGTGTACGCTTATTCCGAGTAGACTCCGAGTTGCCAGGAACTGCCGGGGAAAAATTCGAAGACCCATCGCAAGTTTCAGATCAGGATCCACTACTTTTCGAAGGCAAGTCATGCTTTGACCATATTGTCCCTAGATTTTCAAATGTATTTCAATTCAAATTATGCATGCTATGTCAACTAAAAATAACATTGAATAATTTGGGTAAAATAGATAATACACCTACCTTGTTATGCCACCTTGTTAATATTATTCATATGCCCCGAAAACCTTGTCACCCTAAGATATTAAATTGAGTTGGTTACTATTATAAAGCCAACACGGAGGCTAGACCGTGACTAGTGCTTAGTCTCGCTTGTAGGCTTGTTGCAGACTTTCAAATTACAAAAGAATATTGACTAAACAATTATGGAACGATTTTGAAATAATGCGATGATGTCACGAGATGGAATTGGGGGTAGCAACCTGTGTGGTTCTACTCATGCAATGAAGTGGGCATTGGCATCTGTTGCATAAATGCAAATCGGGGTGGGAAATGATTTGGATTGGGGCAAGTGGCAAGGAGGCTTCGTGCCAGGTGGGCCTGTGTGGCAACGGGATGTATTGAGATTGTAAAGGCTGTGTGCCGAGAAGTGTAAAACGGATGTCTTGCCCGGGACAGTTAAGGACTTCACCTTGAAGCTTTGAACCGAAAGTTACTCGTGCAACCACTTGTCTGGCATGGGACAGACCTAGTTTAGTAGGGTTCTGATATCTTTCCTTTGACACCTCGGGGCGACAGTTACACAAAATGTAACCGTATGGGGGGAGCGTACCTGTGCTACGGCTTGGTACCCATCCAATCAGATTTGCTTGTTCTAAACTTGACTCGAGTGAGGGAAGTGTTAGAAAGGCATCATCGAGAAGTTCTTTCGTTAGGTGTTAGTATCTGAAAGACTTTGTTGCAATCAATCACCTGTGTGGTGAGCAATTGTATCCTGTGGGTAAAGTGTACAGCCTCTGCAGAGTGCGTGTTAAATCTATTCGAATAGCTGCGTCCGCAGTATTGGACAATGCTCGGGGATTACAGTCAAGGGTTATATTTTCAAAATAAAATGTGGAATGGGTGGCTATGTGCCAAAGACTGATGAATCAAACTTAGAGCTATGTGCCAAACTCTTGGAAAAGAATTGAGGAATTAATTATTATAGTAATGGTTTTTCCTGCTTTTAATCTAATTAAGACTATCTGTTAAAAGAAAAGTTGTGTCATGCAAAATAACCATTAAGCCTTTCCTTAGAATAAGCCATGCATGTAGTAATAGAACTGCATTGTGCATGACTTGTTGAGTATGTTGTATACTCACCCTTGCTTCAACAAAACCTCAGAAGAAGAGGCGACACCAGCTTGGGAGGAGGAGTTTAACGAAGGTCAGGAGGATTAGGGTTGAGCCTAGTCAGTTGCCTGTGGCAGAATGAGGGGTTCATTGACGTACTTTTGCTTCCGCTATTGAACTTGTGCTACTTTGTTATTTATTGCCCCTGCGTGGCGAATTAATGTAAGGTGACCATAAGGTCGTGTAACTCGTTTATATTCATGTTTGAAGTACTTTATTATTAATTCCGCTGTGTATGATTGTAGTACTTCAATACTGTTCATCCTGTGTATACTAGCGTGATCCACTACTACAAAACAGCACATAGGTGACGCCTTATTTGTGGCGGTTCTTTTGGAACCGTCACAAATACATGTATCAGTGGTGGTTCTTTATGGAAATTGGTGGGAGGACCATTTGTGGCGGTTTCATTCAAAAACTGCCACAGATAATAAATTTTCTGTGATGGTTTTTATTTGAAACCGCCACTGATAACGCTGGGACTATTTGTGGCGGTTGGTAGATGGAACCGTCACAGATAATAAATTATCTGTGGTGGTTTGGTTTTAGAGCCGCCACTAATATAATTATCTGTGGTGGTTTTAATTTAAAACCGCCACAAATAATGCTTTCTATATATAGCCCCTGTGCGCTGGTCATCTTCCCTTGTCGCTGGTCATCTTCCTCCGCTGTTGCCCGAGAAGAAAAGTTAGCTTTTTGATTTCAGATTTTGTTTGGCCAAGATCTTGTGCTTCTACTTCCTAGAATTGTTCCAAGGTGTGTAAAATATGTCTCCTCTCTTCATTTGTATTGCAAAATTGCCATTAAAGGTTTATTTCTAGCTTAATTAAGGTTTAGATGCAAGGTCTACATTTAGTTTGTTTTTTATTTACCTAGCAATTTGTAGATGATGAATTTATTACCTTGATGTATTAGATTAAATTGTCTACCTTGTTTAGATGATGAATTTTTTGTCAAGCATATATCAAATTTATATATTTACGATTATTGGATATTAATGAAAAATAAATTATAGTTAATATGATAGATGGGTGATCATGAAGTTAATTGCCTTGCATTTTGAGATGAGGAATTTGTTATGTTGCTCTTAGAAGGATATGTATAAAAATTACGTAGTTAATGTTTTTCTTAGTTACCATTAATTTTTTTGTTAGCGTGCATATACATCTTGCTCCATTAATGGGTATTGTTAGTTAATTTTTATGAAGCATATAAACCCAATTTATGTAATTAAGATTGTTGGATGTGAATGATAAATAAATTTTAGTTAATATGGTAGTTGGGTGATCATGAAATTTTGAGGTGAGAATTTATTATGTTGATCTTAGGAGGATATATATAATTTTTGGTTACATATGAGTATATATTAAAATTAATTAATTAATTAAGTTTGCAACATTTACTTAGTATTAATGTTGTCCCGTTAGTGGATATTGTTGAATATTGAATAACAATTTATTTAATTAATATTTTTGGATATTAATAAATTGCTTAAATTAATGAGCTGTAGATGGACCGGAGATGGATGTACGATGCGAACCGTTGCAGCCAAGAATATATCGACGGTGTATCTGTTTTTTCTAAGGGCACCAAGGAGAAGCGACTTGCAAAAGAAGGCGAGTACATACATCGTCCATGCATTGATTGCAAGAATGAGAAGATGTTTTGAACAAAAACCATATCCATTTGCACTTGATCAGGAGGGTTTTATACCGCTATCTGAGTTGGACAAGGCACGGTGAAGAGGAGATCATACTTCAACGTGATAACGTCAACGACGATAGAGCCGGCAATGTGGCAGCTGACATCAGTTATGGATCCGATGAGGATAGGTTGGTCGTCGATGACGACAATAATCTGGCTCAAATGTTGCGCGATGCAGAAGAGAACTACACTAGTCAGAGAGAGTTTAATCGATTCAAGGGTTTGATGGAGGATTCAGAGAAACCTTTGTTCCCGGGTTGTAAGGAGGAATACACAAAGTTGCACACGGTGCTCTCGCTGCTGAAATTGAAGGCAGCCAATGGTTGGTCCGACAAGAGTTTCTGGCGTTGTTACATCTCTTAGTAGACATATCTTGCTGAGAGAAGCGTGTTGCCTAAAACCACGTATCTAGCTAAGAAGGTTGTATGTCCCTTGGGATTGGAAGTAGAAAGAATACATGCTTATCCAAACGACTGTATACTCTATCGCAAAGACTATGTAGACATTCATGTATGTCTGGTGTGCAAAGCGTCGCGATACAAGCGTAATGGCGATGACAGCGAAGCTATCGAGGTGAAGAAAGGAGCTCCCGCAAAAGTGGTGTGGTATTTGCCAGTAATACCTCATTTGAAGCATTTATTTGGAAACAAAAAGCACGCCAAATTGATGCGATGGCACTTTCGAAGACCGTAAGAGGATGGAAAAGCGAGACACCGGTGATTACGCGATGGAGAACCATCGATAGACTCTTGGAGAACTTCGAAATGGCGAGGAATGTAAGGTTTGGCTTAAGTACGGATGGAATGAATCCTTTCGGTAACATGAGCAGCATTCATAGCACTTGGCCCGTGACTTTGTGTATATACAACCTTCCACCCTGGTTGTGTATGAAGCGAAACTACATTATGATGTCCCTGCTTATCCAAGAGCCGAGACAACCTGGCAACGATATTGATGTATACCTACAACCATTGGTGGAAGATCTGGTGATATTGTGGAACGAAGGTGTACAGGTATGGGACGAGTACAAACGAGAGTACTTCACTCTACGCGCATTGTTGTTCTACACCATCAATGATTTTCCTGCACTTGGTAACCTGTCCGGCCGTACTATAAATGGAGCCAAAGCATGCCCCCAGTGCATGGATGAAACCTCTAGTGTGTGGCTCAACAACTCAAGGAAAACAATGTACATGCGTCACCGGAGGTTCCTTCGCAGGAATCATCCGTACCGCAATATGAAGAAACAATTCGATGGGATAAAGGAGGACGGTTTAGCTCCAAGGCGTCTTCGTGGGGAAGAGGTGTATGATATGGTTAGGGATCTTAATGTTGTACTTGGAAAGGGGAGTACTGGTAATACATCGCGGTCCCATACTAAGAAGACCACGTGGAAGAAGAGATCCATCTTTTGGGACTTACCCTACTGGAAGGACTTGGAAGTTCGACACTGCATCGACGTCATGCATGTAGAGAAGAATGTATGTGACAGCGTGGTTGGTCTTTTACTGAATATTCCTAGCAAAACAAAGGATGGACTGAAGGCATGAAGGGATCTGGAAGATATGAAAATCAGAGCCGAGCTACATCCTCAAGACACTGGGAAAGGCCAGCTTTACCTTCCCCGACTTGCTACACTTTGAGTAAGAAAGAGAAAGCAGAACTCTACAAGTGCGCATGGTGTGAAAGTTCCGTCCGGTTACTCGTAAACATCAAGAAAGCTGGTATCGATGAAAGATTTGAAGTTAAGCGGCATGAAGTCTCATGATTGTCATGTGATGATGACACAAATGCTCCTGTTGCAATTAGAGGTATTTTGCACGACAAGGTCCGAGAGGCAATCACGAGGTTGTGTTCCTTCTTCAACACGATTTCACGAAGGTCATCGATCCCGTTGGACTTTATGAACTTGGTGATGTGGTAAAGACTCGTGCCCACTTGGAGATGTATTTTCCCCATCATTTTTGATATCATGGTTCATCTCATTGTTCACCTTGTCAATGAGATAAATATTTCTTGACCCGTATTCACGCATCGAGATGTACCCATTTGAAAGGTATATGGGTGTTACAAGAAATATGTACGTGTCGATCTCGCTTGGGAAGGCTCCATTGTAGAAGGTTATGCAATTGAGGAGGTTATTGAGTTCTGTGTCGATTACATGGAGGAGGTCGAACCGGTAGGAGTGCCTGTATCTCGCCATGAGGGTAGGCTAGGTGGGAAAGGTGTAATAGGAAAGAAATCTACAAATTCTTATGATAATATTTTGTTCGAACAAGCCCATTTCACAGTATTGCAATAGTCAGTTGAGGTGTACCCGTATATGGACATACACAAGGGTAAGGTAAGGAGGGAAAACCGAGGAAAGTCAGAGCTTTGGATAACAAAAGAGCACAATCGTTTGTTCAGTCATTGGTTCAGGGAGCACATGTCTGGTGAAGAAATGAGTGTTACATTGAGGTGGTTGGCAAAAGGGCCTTCAGGTACAATCACGACATGGCAAGGATATGACATCAATGGATATACATTTTACACGAGAGCTCAGGATAGCAAAAGCACTTACCAAAATAGTGGTGTCCGTATAGATGCCTATGACAACACATGCAGTACGAAGAGCATCTACTACGGGTTCATAGAGGAGATTTGGGAGCTGGACTACTGCATTTTCAAGATCTCGGTGTTTCAATGTCATTGGGTACGACTCCCAAATGTTGTCAAGGTGGACAAGTATGGCTTTACTACTGTGGACATCGAACATGTCGGATACAGAGACGAACCATTCGTACTTGCGAATCAAGTAGCACAAGTATTCTACATAATCGACCCGGCAGATAAGAAGCGCCATGTAGTTCTACAAGGATAAAGAAGGATCGTTGGAGTTGAGAATGTCATGGATGAGGAAGAGTACAACCAGTTTGATGAGTTGCCTCCTTTCGCAGGCGACAGCATCAGGCCCGAGGAAGAAACCACTGAAGAAGTTACCTATCATCGCGATGATCACAACGAAGGTCAAATTGTGAAAGAAAATAATTAGTTAGGAGTAATGGCAACATGTCGCCATTTATATGGAGTAATGGAAATGTGATGTAAGAAATGTACATTTCTGTGGATTTAATATAATTAGTACGTTTATTCTTAGACAATGAATTTAATATAATTAGTACGTTTTGGGTTAAACCAGGCCCCTCCCATTTTGTACTTCCAACTTTGTTTGTAGACAAACATATATACACACTAGGCTGTACATATATATCTACACACTAGGCTGTACATATATAGAATCTATCACATTGTCCATCTCACTTCTGCTTCTGCTTATTTGGATGACTATGTGAAAGTCTGTATCTGTGGCGGTTAAGAATAAAAACTGTCACAGATAATAATTATCTGTGACGGTTATTTTTATTAACCGCCACAGATAATGTTTATCTGTGACGGTTATTGTTCTTAGCCGCCACAGATACACCCTCTACATAAAACTGAGCCCGCGCGCCTAATTCTGCACTTCTGAAAATTTCCCTTCGCCTCCTGTGCCTAGCTCAGTTTGCGCCTTGCTTGGCCGCCCGCCTGCAAGCCACGGCACCGCCCCTCCATCGACCGGCCATCCGCGCCCTCCCACCGGCCGCCCCTCCGGCGAATGGCCGCCCCGCGCCCTCCCACCGGCGCCACCCCTCCAGCGACCGGCCGTCCCGCGCCCTCCCCACCGGCGCCGCCCCCTCCATCGACCAGCCGTCCCGTGCCCTCCCCACCGGCGCCGCCCCCTCCATCGACCGGCTGTCCCGTGCCCTCCCCACCGGCGTCGCCCACTCCAATCGCCATCCCCACCGTCACCGCCCCCTTGAACGCCCTCCCGCACCGGCACCGCCCCCTCCAACCCTACCCAGGTAAGCCCTTCTCTTCACGTTGCATCATTGTGTAGTTGTGGAAGAATTTGTTAAAGAATCAATGGTTTAATTAGTGATGGATCAAAGTATGTTGATTGATTAATGTTAAGTGTATGTGCGTGATTGATTGCTGAATTCCTTATGAATCTAGAGAAATGTATATATGGATCTATGTATTATTATTATTTTGTTATCCGTGTGCTTGATTATCAGATTGGAATTTGGTAATATGTGCTGTGTTGTGATTGATATGTGTAGATTTGTGCTAGATATCTTCTGTGATTAAATGGTTCAGGGTTTTTGGGGCTGAAATTGATAAGCATACACATATATGATTGTGAAATTTCAGTTTATAAATAACAACTGCATGTCAATTAGTCAATATGTTGTAATCATGATTTATCTTCTTGCGATCAAAAATGTGTATGGCTCCCTAAGTGATTCTTGCTGTGTTGTGAGTGTCTTACATGTATTGAAATGGTTGAATTCTTAGTGCAAATGATGTCTTGCCGGTTAATGGTATTAGTTCAACTATTAGAGGTATTTTCGGCTCATGGTGATGCTAGTATGAATTTGTGGATAAGTGTGAGTGATGATAGCAAGTATTAGGGGTACACATGTTCTGAAATGTGTTTAAACAGGAATGAGCTAGAGATATTTAGCGACAGTTTTCATTTACTGCCATCCTTTGCTCTTGTGCTTAACTGTACACGTATTTTTACTTTTTTTTTGGTGATTAGAACACACTGATGCACCAAGTTTATGTATGTGCTGTTATCTGTTGAAGAGTGTAGGTGTATGCTTGTTACTGTATTTTCTGATTATGAGAACCGAGATATTAGAATATGCAACCCTATTCTTAGATCATGCTTTAGTCTTTTAATATTAGTAAGTCCTTCAGTCATTTTGCAATAGTACAAACTTTAAATTCACATGAGTAACTGGCATCTACTTATTTTGAATGAAATCAAAAGGGCAAGGTACTCAAACAAAAGCTTGGTATCTCTTGGCTTTAGAGAACGTTGAAGAAGAATGGCAGGGAGAAAAGGAAAGGGACAAAACATTTGCTATTTGTAATATGGTTTCTTTGATTTCGCTAGTTGTATGATTGAATGTATTTAGCTAAATGTGTTTCCTTCTTGAATGAAGACACTAAATGTGTTTCCTTCTTGAATGAAGACAATAATATTCAATTTGGATGTTAACTATGCGAATTGTGAAATGTGTTTTGATTTTAATTGGGATTGTGTGGATGAGTGCTTTAATATCATGTTGGTATTGATTCTATGTATGTGTATATACATATAATATTGAAGGCGAGTGAATATATATTCTTATGTATGTGCTTGATCTTGTGTCTATATATATATATATATAGGGACATATTCAGTGCTAATGTGAATTCAGTGCTAATTCCGTGCTAATGGTATGTAGAAGTTTTGAAAAATTCTCAAAAAATTACCACATGTAGGGAAGGTGAAGCTCTACAACCCTGAAAAATTTGAAGATGAAACTCAATCGCATTTGAAAGATATGAAAAAGACAAACTCAGCATAAATAGTACTTGTTACTGTTTTGGCACTATTCTTTTGCTGTTTGTCTTTTCATATCTTTCAAATGCGATTGAGTTTCATCTTCAAATTTTTTTGTAGAGGTTTCTACATGTAATTTTTTGAGAATTATTTCTACATGCCATTAGCACGGAATTAGCACTGAATTCACCATTAGCATTGAATATTTCCCCATATATATATATATGCTAGTAGTTGTGTATAGTGGAGATTTATGTGCTTTTATATATGGCAACGTATCCTGTGCACACAGGTCTTCCCGTGTACACACTGTGCACACCAACTAACAAAAGTCACGAAAAATTCTGAAAAAAATTGTAGATGTACTTCATAGATTGCCCTACCTATGTATGAAATTTCAAGATCAAAACTTGTAAGAACAGTTTAACAAATAACTCTAAGCACTTTAAGGATCTAATATAGTCCTCAGTTAGTACATCTTCTATCTTATTCCAGCAAGCAATTGTTAGTCTGTCCTGTTCAGTTAGTACATATTTTCTTTCCCTCTCTGAAATATCTCCCTTTCTATTGAGTAGTTCTAATGGAGCCCGATACTGAGCCTATAATGGAGGAGAGCCCGAGCAGGTACCTTACCGTCCCCCCAACCACTGAAGGTGCCAAGGCCTCCACCGTTGTTGTAGATGCTGCTCCTGTTGCAAGACGCCGAGGACGAGGGAAAACTAAGAAGCCTGAAGGCCGGTACACCATCTCGAAGGTCTCAGATACTGGGGCCCCTGTTTCACCGAAAAAAGCAGCAGCAAAATACAGGTCAACATGCGGGTACATCGTAAGGGAGAAAGTGCCAACCACCTATTCGGATTGGCATAAAGTGCCCCGAGCCACCAAAAAGGATCTGTGGACAGAGCTCAAAGGAACCTTTGAATTCCCTGAAGGAGTTGAAGAACTCGTGCGTCGTGATGCATTGATGACCATGGATGCGGCGTGGAGAAACTTCAAGGCGAGGCTGAACGTAAATTATGTGAAGCAAAACCGGTCAGCCGTCAAAGACTACCCAAGATTACAGCCATACTGGGATGAGTTCATGGCGATGAAGCAATCAGAAGCAGCAAGGAAGTCCAGTGAGGACCACATTAGCATCGCAAGAAGGAATACTCACCCCCACAGACTTGGCACGAGTGGGTACAGGTAAAATTGCTCAATGGGAGAGGCAGAATTAAAAGCGATCCAACAGTGGCACAAGTCCCTTGGTGGACTACAGACGAGTGAAGCACTACGTGCTAGCGAGGCGATCTCTTGTCTCTTCGAGTTTATCATTCAAGAGCAGCGAAGACGAAGCAATGACGCAAAGAGTTCATCGCTTTTACGCCCGATCCACAAGGAGCCTTCCACCCAAGCAGGAGAAAGACGAGCTAACAGCGGCCCTAGGAAACAAAGAGCACCCCGGTCGAACACGAGGCGTCGGGGTCAAGGTTCCATGGAAGATGGGATTCTCTCAGCACGAAGACTCTTATAGGAGTCGGAAGAGAGCTAAAGAAGAGCGGGCTAAAAAGGAAATGGAAAGTATGAAGGAAAGGGTTCTGTGAGAATTACAAGGCACCATTCAAGAACAAGTTCAACAACAATTACAAGAAGCCTTGAGCCGACGCAGTTTAAAGCGTTCTCTCGGCCCTACAGTGTCGTCGCGGCGATAGCTTGCGTCCACGCCATTAGTAGAAGCGGACAACAACCATTATCCTGTGGACGACATACAGGACCCCACACCCTGTCAGCTCAACGTGCCCGTGATGAACATCTTTCTACAGGCTGCTACAGGGGTAGCTTATCCGTGCCAACAAGGGGGTGTCCTGCACAATGCCCCGATAGCGCCAGGTTATGCAAAGGTCCAGGTGGACACGGTACTTGCACAGTTTGCTGATATCAGGCTAGAAAAACCCGCCAATGACGAGATAACAACTCTAGGAAGTGCCGTCCACTCATTCATCCAGTGGCGCAAGCGTGACATCGTCTTGGACCATCCAGTGGCAGCCTCTCCTGACATCGTCTTGGACCATGCAGTGCCGCCTCTCTGCAGAGTGCAATCCGCAAGATCTGTCACCAAAGACATGAGAGTGAAACGGTGAAGAAGCAAGATGAGGTACCAAAGAAATCCATTGAGGACCCCATAAAGATGGCCACTGTTAGTACTCCAACGTAGAAACCTGTAACACCTGGTACTTCAAAGGACAAACCTACAACCCCTGATCCCAAAAAATGGCATATTAGACAAGCCGTATCAGCTAGATCAGGGGACGCCAGACCGAGTATGATGTCGTGCGAGAAAAAAGTAAGGGCAAGGGGAAGTCTGATGAACAAGATAATCAACCAAGATTGAAATTCAAGGTAGCGAAGCCCTTAGTCACCGATTCGAAGTTAAACAGTCTAACACCCATGATGCAGTGATTACATGCATGGTACATGGAGCGATCCAACCAAGACGTACTCCCGAAGGTGATCACTGCAATTTTCCGTGAGGAACATTTTCACCATGAGGGCTTTGGCTACTTCTTAATAGAATTCGATAACTTGCACAACTTGTTCTATCACGACGCCCTCGACATATGTTTTTGAGATCTTTGGACAATCGTAAGTGTCTAATATATCAATCTTGGTCTACATTCACGTAATACCAATAAATGTCATGTCTAACTATTTCGTTATATAGATACGAGATGAAGGAACTACGAAGAACCAAGGGGCCAATGGGATTCCTCGACCCGGGAACGGTTTGCCAAGACGAAATCGTGAGAGTACCAAAGGAGGTCGAGGAGTACATATATAAAGCTTTGCTTAAACTACAAGACGAGTTTATACTTGTACCATACAATTTTTAGTAAGTTCCTCACTAGCTAGTTAAATTACTTGTTGATTTCATTATTTACTCTGATGTAAGGACTAATGGCTATGGCATCCAGATTCCACTGGATTCTTGTAGTAATTCATCCAGACAAGAGCAAGATGCTGATCATGGATCCACTGAATAAACCTAAAGCAGACTATGAAGTGATGACACGTTTAATAAATGAGGCATTCAAAAGATATTGTTAGAAGAGCACGAGACACCGCCCATACAAAAATCCTTACAATCCATACTAACTTTCGATGCATACGCAAGGAATATTCTTATATCGTATTTCATAGTAAATAGCTCCTTCGACGACATCTTAGTTCATTCGATTTTCGCGATGTCACAAGCGCGGCATAAGGAACAAATTTATGTGGGTACTTCGTGTGCCAGTACATGCGCGAAATCTTAGGTTGCACAATAAAAGACAATGTCGTGGAGGTCAGTCATGCAGACATGACACATCGATTCGCACCACTCAATTTCTATATACTCTCTTAATTCTGTTTTTCATACTTACAGCGCCTCAAGCTGTCTACGGTAGGACTGCTTCATTCTGAAATCCAAGCCATTTAGGGCCAGCTCGCCTACTTCATCATGAAGGAAGTACTCAACAAAAATGGTGAGTTTTATGATGAAGACAACAACGATCCACTCCTCCATACTCATTTCTCACATCACGTGTCTCCAACCTCCGAAGACCCGTAGGCTTCTAGTTTAGGAAACTAGTTTAGGCTTTTGTTACTTCAATTTTTTTCATTACAAAGTGTAAATAACTCTTTCTTCCTTTGAAATGGGAACCCCTTCTTTCGTCAATGCCACTTCTCTTGTTAGTGGTTCTGCTACTGTAGCATGTACGTTTGTCTTCTTGAGGAATACATGTACACACATGCGAGTGGCACTTCTAAATATTTCATGTGTTTGCCTTACATGGTTATTTTTTCATATGAAGTTATTTCATGTGTATGTAATAGTTTGATGCAAGGTACACATTTCCATTTACAACTGTTTATTATAGTTGACAACTACAATTCGAGCGACAAACATGCACTTGTTTGACTCGGATGGTAAAATTGAAAGTATGACACTACGGAGGAAAGGAAGTATCTAGCATCTACCTATTTTGTTGCTCTGAGACTCGCTTGGCATCCGTCGCTGAAATTATGTTACTCAGATCTGTTCTTTATATGATGCAAGTGGCTATGATTATCTCCTCTCAATGTCAATTGGTACCTTGACTCTAGAGAAGATACAGGAGCTCAATTGGAGCGAAGAAATTAGAGAATGATGTTGAGGAAGTGAGGAAAACACCACCAAAAACATTTTGGATGAGAGACCTTTACGCTTTTGAGAAGGGCTGGATGTAGCAGTCTTTGCTCTCGATGTTTCAATTAATGTTTTGTGTTTCCATTAATGCTTTTTGTTTCACTTGTCACTCATCGATTTTGATGCAGGTGCTTGAAGATTATGGAGCTGCAATTCTAAACCGGCAACAAGAAAAGAAGAAACCAGCTAAGAAGGTTGGATCCTTAGCAAACCTCTTAATTTTGTGTGCCATAAATAAGCCATGCATTTGATACGATGGTTGTGTCTGAATTATATTACATCTCATCACTCTTCTTTTTTAAGAGATAATTCTTGTCATTTTGTTGTAAACTTCCTACTTTTAAATAGTCTCTTCATGTTTTTTATTCTCGAGATAGTTCTTGTCATTTTGTTGTAAACCTCCTACTTTTAAATAGTCTTGAGCGCACATTTTTGTGTGCTTTTGCGAGGAATAGTGAAATTTGTATTAATGCTCGAACATTTTTTGTGTTGTAAGCATTCATGTAGTTCATTGTATATGCACAGGTCAATGATGTTAAAGTTGACCTTTCTCAAATTAGCATTGACATTGAATCAATCCATCAAATGGTAGTGGATTGGTGAGTTTGAGCATCCTATAACTGTTGCTTACAAACTTTGTCAAAACCATTTGATTATCATAACTGTTTTATTATCATTATCAGGAAGAGAAAATCTAGTTACTTGACAATAAGCAGGTGGATTCCATAAACGTGCTCATGAATATTAGTGACCCATGGCATGCTGAAATTTTCTTTGCCCTGACCTCTTTTCTTTACTGACAGGATGCGACTAATGCTGGCATATGGTACCTCTGCCAAATAGCAGGAGGTATAAAAGACGGAATAAATGCCAAGTTTTTTCAGGTGAGCTGATCATATATACAAGGTGATGAGTGTGTGCACGGTCATTTAGGTGACCTTATCATGTAGAGTTTTTTTTCTTTGTGATGATCCATCTCTGTTCATTCCACAGGGAGCCAATGAAAAACTCAAACTTTCAGACCTGGCTCAATCTGAAAAGAACCCAGTGAAGGAATATTCTTTCTTTCAGATGATTTCGGTCTTGATACTGAATCGCCTGCTCGATGATGTGCATATTCTAGGGACTTGAATTATTTCTGGAGAGCACTAAGGAACAAAAGGTGATGGACTCCAAGCCAAATGCCATCGCACAGAACGACTCCAAGAAGCCCACGAAAACGGTTGATGTTCCTGTAAAGAGTGTCGCGGTGCATAGGTTAGCCATGAATCTTAGTGACACATCCTTAAGTGCTTTAGCCATGAATTGCTTTCATTTCATCTTAAGATGCCATACTCAAGCTCCCAAGTTGGATTTTACATCGCAGTTCCAGGTATGTTTTTGTATTTTAGCTCATGTATTCATATAACAGGAATTAGTATGTACATCATGAACTGCAGACCATATTACTCTCGTCGAAAAAAATTACATCATATTCTTGATTCATTTTACTGTCAGTCATCAGAAAAGGTTGGCTATCTCAACTTATTTTCAGTAGTTCACATGGGATCGCTTAATTGAGACATCTGTTATTTTCATTAAGCCTGGCTGGCCTACCACACCTCCACAATAGGATGTTGGTCCTGATCATTTCAACATACTCGATGCTTTCTATGCCCAGCCACAGAGGTATGCATACACCTTCCAAAATTATGTCTTTGTGAGAAGTGTTTTCAGTGATAGAATGGTAAGTATTTCTTTGCTCAAAAACCCGCTTGGATGTATTTACGCTCTCATCTTTTCCAACAATCCAATACACTATTATGCGTGATTATTTTCATCAGAGGGCATGGCTAGCATTGCTGAGGCTAGCCACAAATGCCGTTTTTATTTTCTGTGTCGGACTATCGGTGGCGGTTCTAGCCAAAACCGCCATCGATACTAGTACTATCGATGATGGTTTTGGCTAGAACCATCATCGATACCCATGATATCGATGACGGTTCGAGCAAAAACCGTCGCGATAGTACTAGTATCGATGGCGGTTTTGGCTCTAACAATCATCGATATCCGAAATATCGATGGCGGTTCTAGCCAAAAACCATCACAAATAATGTTATCTGTGGCGGTTCTAGAATCGTCACAGATAATCCTGGATTATCAGTGGCAATAAATCTGTGGCGGTTCGAAAACCATCACTGATGGTAGTTTCAAACCGCCACTGATTACCTTTTTCAAGGTAGTGATCCTGGACTAGTATAGAATACACAGAGGGTCCGGATTTGCAGATTCGGGTCCTGACAGTGTCTCATCGTGGTATCGAAGCAAACCCGGAGAAGATCAACGCTATCATGAAGATGAAACCCCCGACTTGCCAGAAGGACATGTAGAAGCTCACAGGATGCATGGTTGCACTTGGCAGATTTATTTCCCACCTGGAGATGCGGGGGTGCCGTTTTTCAAGCTCCTTAAGAAGCATGGCGACTTCCAATGGACTCCTAAGGCGCAGCAAGCTTTTGAGGATCTCAAGACGTTCCTAACCACACCTCAAGTGTTGGTTCCACCGATGCTCAAGGAACCCCTATTGCTTTACATAACAGTGACGACTCATGTAGTCAGCGCTGCAATCGTTGTGGAGTGGGAGGAAGCATCACACTTGCAGAAGATTCAGCGCCCAGTTTATTTCATCAGTGAGGTATTGGGCGAGTATAAGGTACGGTATCCTCAAGTATAGAAACTATTGTATGCCGCCGTACTACTTACCTCTCGCAAGCTTAAGCATTATTACCAAGAGAATACGATTTCGGTGGTTACTTCTTTTTCGATTGGAGATATACTCCACAACTAGGAAGCCAATGGGAGAATTGCAAAGTGGGCAGTCGAGCTCAGAGCCTTTGAAATTTCATTCAAGCCACGAACTGCCATCAAGTCACAAGCACTCACCGACTTCACCGCCGAGTGGATAGAGCTGCAAAATCCCAAAGCCGTTGAAGAGCTTGAGTATTAGACAATGTACTTTGATGGTTCTCTTATGCTCAGCGGTGCGGGGGCTGGCGTAGTGCTCATCTCTCCAAGAGGGGAATGGTTGAAATACATTCTTCAAATTCATTTTCCAGCATCAAACAACGCCATCGAGTATGAGGCACTCATCCACGGGCTCCGTATCGCTATATCGCTCATCATCTAACGATTGACGGTTCGCGGGGACTCGCTGCTGGTGATCAACCAAGTACAGAAGGATTGGTCGTGCATCGGCGACAATATGACCGCATATTGCCAGGAGGTACGCAAATTGGAGGATAAATTCGATGGGATGGAGCTTATCCATGTGCTCCGCCGAGATAATGAAGCAGCGGATGAGCTCGCAAAATTAGGCTCCAGTCAGGCAATGGTTCTAGCTGGCGTGTTTGTTCAAGAGCTTCATAAACCTACAATAAGCCGATAGCAGGAGTCGAGCAAATCGGAGGAAAAGCTGGCCGAGACAGAAGTTTTGGTCATCAACCCTGACTGGACAATTCCCTATCTGGATTATTTGTTGAAGGACAAGCTCCCTGAAGATCGCATACAGGCAGAACACATTTGAAGGATCGAGATGGCGAACAGAGGGGGGGTGAATGGTCGCAAATAAAATTTTCCCCCAAAATACTACAACTAATACCTCGAAAGGATCGCGCAACAGAAATCGTGAAAAACACGAACAACTAGACAACTATGTGTAACCCTAGCTTGCATGGATGAGTACCATAGAATATGTGGGGATTTATGAGTGACAATCATGGTTGTCTAGTGTCCAAAACAAAAAGGAATCAATTAAACTCTTGCTTTTAGAAAGAAGATCAATCCAAATCACAAAAGTCACCTTCAGAAAAGCAAAATCAGAATTTCTAGAAATTGTCCTCAAAAAGAATAGGTGGCTGGTGGGTTTCAGATGCTCAAGAAATTTTGAGAATTTTTCTCCCTATGAAAAAATGAGTCGTGAAGAACTTCACCAAAGTTCACCTCACAAATCCTTACAAAAAAATCAGCAAAAATCTAAGAACACAGATAGTTAGGAACTTCGAGCAGAAAGTTTGGGGCTCGGTTTTCACCTCATGGCAGCCAACGGTGCAACAAGTGGACTCCAAAATTTTTCTATAGATGTATATGAGAGTTCCACACCTTCTATAATAAGAATCACTTAAAAAGAATTTTTCTATATTTTTTCAAAAATCAAATTCTGACTGCTACGCGAAGAACAAGTTCTGGACAGAGTTTCAACTTGATAGAAAAGATGATCTCTACTCTATCCTAGAGTACAAAAGAGACATAAAACCATATGAGCACACTCAAAACATCTAATATCAGCAGCATTTAGAAGGATGGGAGGCAAATCCAAATGGCAAGAAAGTAAATTGCGAGAAAGTAAATTGCAGGAATTTAAATGTTGAATTTAAGACATAAAGTAAATGAGTAATATAAATTCAAGTATGGATGAAAAAGATTTGTATTTTTGCAAGGAGAAGGTTTACAAAGCCTCACAACAAGGTGGACAGAGCTCAAAGGAGCACAAAAACCTCTACAACTTTCAAGGGGAGGAGGCTACCCCTCTACCCCTATTTATACTACTCTTGGGCCACCTACCACCCTTGGATGCAGCCCTCAACCTAGAGAACTCATCTAAGGGCTAGGATTTGGTCACTCACACAGCCATGCAAGGGCTAACCCAAAACCCACACACATAACAGGTTTTCTTGCACGGTTTTCAAAACATACTACCTAGACCTGCTAACCTATCAACTAGACCGCAATTCGACGGCCTTCCTTGATCCACGCGGAGTCTAGCTAGCATATCTCCTTTCCTTGTCTTCTTGGCTAGCCCGAACTCCGTTTCCGATCATCTTCCGGCGATCTCCCAACCATTTGGACCTCCGACGCTCCTCGCCTAGTCCCGGTCATCCTCTGCCTCACCATGACCTAGCAGTGTCGCCCTGCAACCATCAAAGACAAGGAAAAACCTTTTCACATAGCAATGCCCACAAAGATATTCAATGATTATCCCAAAATCATTAATCAATCATAACTTCTCTCAAAGTTCCGCGATACCGCCCCTAGGCCGGTAGCACTGGGAAAATCAACCAATAGTCAAATTGCTTCAATTTGAAAATTCAATTCAAATCAAACTCAATTTCAAATCAAACCAATCTCAAAACTCGTCAATTACTCATCACACACAAAGATAGACCTCCACATGGTCATTCAATCTCCGCGTTGATGAGTATATTGACAAACTCATGAAAAGGCATAAGTTTTGAGTTTCAATAAGAGAAGAAGAAAGCAATTTGAATGCAAAACTAAACTTGATCAAAGAAATAGAAATCAAGAACATGAACAAGTTGGCAAATAGAAATACTTATGATCTATGAAAGATAGCAAAGATTAACAAAGATCATAAGAATTAAGATGAATCAAGATGCAAAATGATACCTTTTCTACAATTTCTCCCGCTTTTGGCAATATAGGCATCAAGATGACATTTTCTTTTCTCCCCCTTTTTTGTTGTTTTTATGCAAGTAATGCAGCCTAAGAGTTCTTTGAAGATTATCTAAGTGACCAACAAGACAAGTTATGACACCAAGATAAGTTATGGCAAAAATAGACTAAGCTAGGGCATGTCCAAGTGCAAATAAACATTTTGCTAGCAAGATTTAATTGAAACCAAGTCATTTTTAGCAAGAATGAACATGAATCACACTTGTCATTAGTCTCAAAATTAGAAGCAAAGCCATTCAAAGGATTAAATAGAAAACCTAGAGTTCAACCTACTCAACACTTTGGGGAATCTAGAAGTTCAAACAAAGTCCTTCGAGCTTATTTTTTCATTGTATGCAAATTTTTCTTTGAATCTTTGAAAGATATAGCGGGGTGCAAATGTTTGACATTATTTGCATTTTTTACCCACATAAGTTTTTTTTATATTTGCATTTTTACAGCAATTAACTCAAGCCATATTCGATCATCTCAAAAAGAACTCTTAAGAGAATGATCTTGGTCATACACAACACATTCCAAGTTCATCTGAAGTGCAATGAGAAGCCGTCTTGTGAATATGAGGTGTTGAGTCTAATGCGCACAAAAAGATTCAATTTTGCTTCACTTTCATTTTAGCATTTTGATTGTTAAGCTAGTGAAGGACTCTAGTATGGATCAAACAAGATTCACCCAAGTTGCTATAGGGACTCTAGAGAATTATAGCATTTCACAAATCATGGCAAATACACCTAGAGAAGAAACTTAGCAAGTAAACACAACATGTTTTATCTAGTTTTTCTTTTAAACCTCCTTTTTCAATTTTTGCAAGCTTAGTAAGATAAATGAACTTGGACATATCTAAGTTAGTAATTTTCTTCATAATATAGCATGATGTATAAAATGAAACATTGATCATTTGCATAAAAGACAAAGCTCATAAAATGAAAATCAAGTCTAGATGCAATGCATGAGACAGATTCTTAAACTCACCCTCAACATGTGATTCAATTTTAAGCACAAATCTAGTTCAAGTTGAGTTATTAGGAAGATTAAGCTCAAGAAGGATACCAAAAGAAGGATCCAAAGGCAACTCAACCAAAAACCAGAGACACAAAATAGCAAGAAGATAAGAAACTATGAACTGGGTAGCTATAGAACAAATAGAAGATAGTAGAGAACACTATGGCTTAAACTCGCTCTCTCCTTCCCCAATGACTGACATAGGGAAATTGCCTCTAGATCCCAAACTAAGGAGTGCACACAGACCATGTCTACCCAGGGGCCCAACACCTGCTAGACTTATAGAACTGTGAGGGAACTCAACCTAGAGAGAAGAGAGTACAACTAATTAAGCAAGATAGTAACCTAAAGCACAAGATGAGAGGTGCATGCAAAAGCATACTAGAAGTCTAAGTGATGTGAACTCATAACTCTAAGGAATAAAACCCATAAGCACCTAGTGCAATACAAAATAAAGGAAAATTAAAATAAAAAATAGTACATAAAATACAGATCAGCTCCCCCTCGCAGAAGGGCGTAAGGGCACACAACTCCAAGCTCACTCTTCAAGACAACAAACTTAGAGCTATCCAAAGGCTTGGTAAAGATATCGACCAACTGATGGTCACTCTCCATGAACAGAAGCACTATATCTCCTTTATCCACATGGTCTCTAAGGAAGTTATATCTAACATCAATGTGCTTGGTCCGGGAATGCTGCACTAGGTTATTTGCAATGCAGATAGCAGAAGTGTTATCACAGAAAAGTAGAATACTCCCAATCTCTAACCCAAAGTCCCGCAAGGTCGATCTCATCCAAAGCACTGCTCAAACAACTAGTCTGCAGCTACATACTAAACCTCGTGAGATCATGCAACACCGCATCGCTTCCTAGATGACCAAGAAACAAGAGAAGTGCCAATGAATTGGCAAGTGCTAGAAGTGCTTTTCCTATCTATCCTACAGCCGACAAAGTCTGCATCAGAAAAGGCTCTAAGGGATAGACAAGAAGACGAAGAGTACCAAATACCATAATCAATGGTAGCTCGAAGGTACCTGAAGATGCACTTCACCGCTTGGCAATGAGAGGCACGAGGAGAAGCTTGAAAGCGAGCACACATACACATGGCAAAGTGTATGTCCGGCCGCGAGGCAGTAAGATACAAGAGGGAGCCAATCATGCTCCAGAACTCCTTTTGATCAGCAGGCTCACCATCCTCATCGAGCTCGAGGATAGCAGTGGTGGCCATAGGAGTCATCAAGGGCTTTCCCTCAGACATATCAAACCATCTCAGAAGGTCCCGAGTATACATACCTTAGTGCAAGAAAGTACCGTTCCGAGTCTGCATGATTTGGAAGCCAAGAAAGTAGCTCAACTCGCCCATCATACTCATCTCAAACTCTGTGCTCATTACCTCAGAAAACTGAGATACAAGAGAATGAGAAGAGCCACCAAAGATAATATCATCCACATAAATCTGGATGAGAAGGAAATGAGAATCCTGGTGCTTGATGAACAGAATCTTGTCTACTATACCCATTTTAAAACCATGACTGAGAAGATAGGACTTAAGCCTCTCATACCAAGCTCTAGGGGCCTGCTTAAGTCCATACAAGGCTTTGGAAAGCTTATAGATATGGTTCGGGTATTTGGGGTTCTCAAATCCTGGAGGTTGCTTGACATAAACCTTTTCCTCTATAAAGTCATTAAGGAAAGCACTCTTGATATCCATTTGATAGAGTTTGAAACCCTGGGATGCAGAAAATGCAAGCAGGATCCTAATCGTCTCTAGTCTAGCTACACGGGCAAAGGTCTCCTCAAAGTCAAGACCCTCAACCTGAGTAAGCCCTGTTACGAGTGACAACCCTATCCTCACTCTACTTGTTTTTGAACACCCACTTGGTCCCAATGACAGTATGACCAGATGGGGGCTCTACAAGCTACCAGACTTTGTTCCTCTCAAAGTTTTCTTGTTCCTCATGCATTGCATTAATCCATGATTCATCGGATAATGCATGAGTAACATTCTTTGGCTCGAAAGAGGCAACAAAGGTAGAGTGGAAGCCGAAAGAAGATAAGCCCGATTTTCATCGCGTCACACACTCAAATAGATCACCAATAATCTGCTCAGGTGGATGAGAATACTGAATGAGGTGAGGAGGACTAGAAGCAGAAGTGGCATCCTACCTCTTGAGCATAAGAGGAAGGAACAGAGCCACTCGCTGAAGCAGAATCTGAAGGCAAAGGCTGAGCTCCCTGAGGTGCAGAAATGGAAACAAGAGGCATCACAAGTGTAGAGGGGACTGGATCAGGTGGAACACTATCATCTCCATCATCCTCATCTTCTACAAAGATGGGTCTCGAAGGGATAAGAAGAGTCTGAAATATTAGGTCTAGCTCCTGGGCTAGCCTCATCAAAGGTCACGTCATAGGTCTCTATGATCTTATTCGCATCACAACTCCAAACCCTATAGCTACGAGAAGAAGTCGAGTAACCCAGAAAAATACCATCAGAAGAACGAGACTCAAACTTATCTAGGTTCCCAGACTTCAAGGTAAAACACTTTCAACCAAAAACGCTAAAATGAGAAACACTGGGCTTTCCCCCATATCTCAACTTATAAGGGCGATGCAGATGTGCTCTCAAGAAAACACAATTGGAAACATGAAAAGCAGTAGCTATAGCCTCAGCCCAAAACTTTCTATGAGTACTGTACTCATCTAGCATCATCCTGGCCATCTCAACCAGGGTCCTATTCTTCCTTTCCACTATGCCATTTTGCTGAGGGGCGTAGGGAGAAGAGAACTGATGTTCTAAACCAGACTCCACACAAAAACTCTCAAAGTAGGAATTCTTGAACTCGGTGCCATTATCACTGCGTATAGCTCGTAATGCACCTGGGAGCTCAATAGACAACCTACTAACAAATCCCCTGAAGTGAGAAAAACTCTCATCCTTCGAGGCCATGAAAAATAACCAATAATACCCCGAAAAATCATCAACAATGACATGGACATTCCACTTCCCTCCTGCTGACTGCACTCTAGCTGGATCAACAGTGTCCATATGTAAAAGCTGTCCTAGTGCATCAGTCATCACTACAGTGACTAGAGGATGAGAAGTAGTAACCATCTTGCTATGTCGACAGGAAGAGCAAACTATGTTTTTGACCATCTTGAGTTTGAGCAAACCACGAATAAGATCGCGGCTGCTAACTCTGGTCAAATGATCAAAGCCAATATGACCAAGTCTCCTATGCTATAAGGAGAGATCACGGGACTCAGAAGCAATCAAACACCGAAGAGAGTCTCCAGAAGAAACAGAAAAATCAACACGAAAGACTCCCAAATCTAAAAATCCCGCAAACTAACTCTCTTGATGAATTAAGGATTCTACAAGCATTACTCTTAAAGCTTACCTCGAAAGAGTCATCGAAAAGCTGAGAAACAGAAAGCAAATTATATTGCAGCTTACTCACTAAGGCAACCTTTTTAAGAATAAAATTTTCATTAATGCAGACGGTACCTTTAGCAATGACTCTACCTGAAGAAGCATCCCCAAAAGTGATCAATTCATCACCGGGGGCTCGGACTAGGGAAGAGAACCAACGGGAGTCTCCGGTCATATGACAAGAACAATCGGAGTCAACAATCCAAATATCTCCCTTCCACATCCGACGAACCTGATCAAGTGAAGAGAGAGAGAAGACTAAGTACTAGGATAAAGTGAGGACCTGGGAACCCAATACTGAATCACACAACGTCTCAAAGTACCAGCCACAGAAGGAGAAGACTAGACTCTAATGTCTCTCTGACGCTTGACTTTGACAAGATCAGAAGAAGCAATTTTAGTAGAAGATGTAGGAGCTATCACTGGTTTGGCCTGCCGTAGTGCAAAGGCTGGACCATCCTAACGAGGCTGCCTAAAATCTCCTATCTAAAAACACCTCACACCGCTGATATCTACCTCGATAGGAAAAATGAGGAATATAAAGAGAACGGCGGAAAGACTAACCATGAGCAACTCTAGGACTAAAACTCGACTGAACAGCATGAAAACCGAGTCCTTGACGCTGTCCAAAAACAGGCGACTCTCTAACCTGTCTAGTAGCAGTGTGTGCCTTAGGAGCACTCAGAATCTGGGGAAGACTCTGAATACCCCTAAGAGCAGCAACACGCTCACGCCTCGTGATCTTGGCATGCCTAAAACAGAAATCTACTAGGTGACCATCCTTCTTACAGAAGGTGCATGAGTACTTCGCCTTGTTAGAGGCATAAGTGATAGGAGAAGCACCCTTCTGCTCAGAAGTTCCATAGACAACTCCAGCAGACCTAAACACAGTGGTACTCACCCTAGGAGCCACCACAATTTCTTCACTCTTGGAGCCACGCACAATGGTAGGAGGATGAGTCCTAGCGTGCTCCATGTAGTCAAATCCTAAAACCTGATTAAATCTGCTAATTTTCGATTGGTCTAGAATGAGGTTTAGCTTTTTCTTACCTCCTACAAACTTCTCGAGAGTGCTTATGAGATACTCACACTCCCGGAAGAGAGAGGCACATGAAGAACAGGGGTGAGAGGAAGAAGAAGAACAAAAAAAAGAAGAAGAAATACCAGCACGTGCATTTTTCTCCCTCAACACGGCTGCCTCAATCTTGAGGGCCTCACAAGAAATGCACGGAGCTTCTAACTTCTTCCTAAGTTCAACTTAGATTTTATCCACGTCCCCCTCAATCATAGAACAATGCAAGCAACTCTTATGTGATTTATCTAGTAAGTCCTTATCAAGTTTAGCACACTTGATATTTAAAACTTTGTTGTCAAGTTTTAGTTGCTTACAGCCTCTTACATGAGCTGACATGGTCCTTAGAAGCATGCATTTCAAGTTCATTGTTTCTAGAAGAAAGCTTCCTAAGGTGAGCACTCAAGGCATCAATTTCAGCAAGTAACTTAGGGTAATTGTCACATGAAGGAGTAGCATGAGCATGAAGAAAACTAGCATCTAGAGAGAAAATATCGACAGTGCAAGTGCTAGCATTCTTCGACCTAAGACTTTCAAGTTCAGTTTGCACACTATCATGCAAAGTCCTTAGGTTCTCAAGCTCCATAAGTAAAGCATCACACAAAGAACAGTCATCAGTGACTCGGGAGGGAGAAGATCTAAGAGAAGCTAACACTCGAGTCAAGGTACCTACTTCCTTCTCAAGCTTCATACACCTAGCTCTAGCTCTAGCATGAAATTTCCCTAATTTGCAAAAAGCTTCATTGAGATGGTCATAAGAAGGTACCTCTTTTGAGTCGCTGATGTCGTTGGCATCCACCAGCACATGCCAGAGAAGTCCTCGCCGCCTTTCTTCTCTTGTGGATCATCCTTGCCTTCGTCGCTCCATGTCTCCGTGTCAGAGAGGTTGATGTCATCGAGGGTGGCGAGGACGTGGTGGAAGAGCTTCTTGTTCTTGGAGAAGTTGCGGTACTTCTTCTCATGTGCCAGCTCGCAAACTGGAGGCTTCTTGTTGCGGTTCTTGTCGGTGTAGTCATTCTTGCTGGAACCGCCGTAGTCATCCTTGCCCTTCACCAGTTTGGGACAATTCACTCGAATGTGGTTGGGGCCACCACATTCGAAGCAGGTGATCCCACCACTTCTCTTCCTCTCTCTCACCCTCTTGTAGGCGTGAGAAAATTTGCGAGCTAAAAGAGCAAGCTCAGTTTCTGAAAAATTTTCTAGTTGATCATCGCTTAACTCGCAAATGGTGGATAGGGAAAAATCAACAGAAGAATCAAGAGAAGATCTAATGGGATCGGTGACCAAGGCCATCGACTGTGATTTCGTCTTGCGAGAGACGACGTCAATCTCATGAATCTTGAGTCAGGAATAGAGCCCGTCAAGAGTCAAGGTCGACAAGTCGGTAGTGTCCTTGATGGTAGTCACTTTCATCTCCCAAACACAAAGATTGAGTGCAGTCAGGAAGTGTCGAGCATTGTCCGAGTCAGGGTATGTGCAACCAACTGCCCGGAGATCGCTCAAAATTTTTGTAAATCGACCGAAACACTCGTCAAGACTCTCACCAGCGTGTTGTTCAAACTTGTTGTACTCACGCTTGTATTGATCCTACCTCACGGTTTTGATTTGGGTAGTGCCCTCATGGTAAGCATCGAGGGTCACCCAAATCTCATAAGTGGATCACAGGTGAGAGATCTTGTCGTACGCACTACGGCTAAGGCCCAGTATGAGGATATTCCTTGCCTTAGCATTTGCCTCCACGTCAGCCATATTTCCGGCCGTGACGTGTTCATCGGCAGGAACGTCATACGGGAGCTTCACCTTCTGCCAAATCAGGAAGCCCTAGGCAGTGATGTATGACCCCATCCTCGACTTCCAAAAAGGAAAATCAACACCGCAAAAGATGGGAGGCATGGTGGAATACTTGTTTGTCGCCATGACTCTTGAGACCGGTCAAGATCTATAGAAGAGCAAAATCAGCTCTGATACCAATTGAAGGATCGAGATAGTGAACAGAGGGGGGGTGAATGGTCACAAATGAAATTTTCCCCCAAAATACTCCAACTAATACCTTGAAAGGATCGCACAAAGTAAATCATGAAAACCCGAACAACTAGACAACTATGTTACCCCTAGCTTTCATGGATGAGTACCATAGAATATGTGGGGATTTTTGAGTCACAATCCTAGTTGTGTAGTGTCCAAAATAAAAAGGAATCAATTCAACTCTTTCTTTTATAAAGGAGATCAATTCAAATTACAAAAGTCACTTTCGGAAAAGCAAAAGCAGAATTTCCAGAAACTATCCTAAATTTGAACAAGAGGTTGGTGGATTTTTGGTGCTCAAGAAATTTTTATAATATTTCTCCCTATGAGAAAATGAGTCGTAAAGTACTCCACCAAATTTCACCTCAAAAATACTTTCGGAAAAATCAGAAAAAAAAATCAAATAACACAGACAGTTAGGAACTTCAAGCAGAAAGTTTAGGGCTCGGTTTTCACCTCATGGCGCCCAAACGGTGCAACAAGTGGATTCCAAAATTTTTCTACGGATGGATATGAGAGTCCCCCACCTCATCCAATAAGAATTACTCAAAAAGGATTTTTCTAGATTTTTCAAAAAAATAAAATTCTGACTGCTGCGTGAAAAACAAGTTCTGAACAGAGTTACAACTTGATAGAAAAGATGATCTTTACTCTATCCTAGAGTGCAAAAGAGACATAAAACTATATGAACACACTCAAAACATCCAATATCAGTAGCATTTAGAAGGAGGGGATGCAAATCCAAATTGCGAGAAAGTAAATTGCAAGAATTTAAATGCTGAATTTAAGACATAAATAAATGCGTAATGTAAATTCAAGCATGGATGAAAAAGATTTGTATTTCTGGAAGGAAGAGGTTTATAAAGCCTCACAAAAGGTGAACAAAGCTCAAAAGAGCACAAAAACCTTTACAACCTTCAAGGGGAGAAGGCTACCCCTCCACCCCTATTTATACTATTCTTGGGCCACCTACCACCCTTGAATGCAGCCCTCAACCCTAGAGAACTCATCAAAGGGCTAGGATTTGCCCACTCACACAGCCTTGCAAGGGCTAACCCAAAATCCACACACGTAATGAGTTTTCTTGCACAGTTTTCAAAGCATACTTCCTATACCCGCTAACCTATCAACTAGACCGCAATCCGACGGCCTTCCTTGATCCAGGCAGCATCTAGCTAGTATCTCTCCTTTCCATATCTTTTTGCCTTACTCGTACTCCATCTCCGATCATCTTCCGGCGATCTCCCGACTGTCTGGACCTTCGATGCTCCTCGCCTAGTCCCGGTCATCCTCCGCCTCACCATGACCTAGCACCGTCGCCCTGCAACCATCAAAGACTAGAAAAAACCTTTCACATAGCAATGCCCACAAAAATATTCAATGATTATCCCAAAATCATTAATCAATCATAATTTATCTCAAAGTTCCGGTGCTACCGCCCCTAGGCCTGTAGCAGTGGGAAAAGCAACCAACACTGAAATTGCATCAACTTGAAAATCCAATTCAAATCAAACTATGCTCAAAACTCGTCAATTACTCATCACACAAAAGGATAGACCTCCACATAGTCTTTCAACATTGCACGCGAAGTAAAAGCTACATGGTGGTTGGAGAAGTGCTCTTTCGAAAGAGTGCCTCCGGCGTACTAAGGCGGTGCATATCAGAGCAAGAAGGGAAGAATCTCCTCAGAGAAATCAACTCGGGAGTCGGCATCATGCAGCATCGATCACTCTAGTCAGGAAGGCTTACCGTTAAGGTTTTTTCTAGCCGACTGCTGTAACAGATGCGGAGGACATCGTTTGGACTTGCGAAGGTTGTCAGGTTTTCGCTCGCAGATACACGTGCCAGTGCAGGAGCTGCAGACTATTTCGATTACCGGGCCTTTTGCAGTTTGGGGGCTTGACATAGTTGGACCTTTGAAGAAGGCCCAAGGTGGATTCACTCATCTCTTCATCGCGATCGATAAGTTCACGAAGTGGATTGAGGCCAAGCTAGTTGCCATGATCACAATGGCGAAAGCCAGAGAATTCTTTCAAAAAATTGTGGTCAGATTTGGCGTGCCGAAAATAATTATCACATATAATGGCACTCAATTCAGAGGTAGAGAATTTCAAGATTGGTGTGATAAACTCGGCATCAAAATCTGCTTTGCTTTCGTGGGACATCCCCGAAGTAATGGGCAGGTCGAACAGGCCAATGGCATGGTGCTATAAGGCTTAAAGGCAAGGATATTCGATCGGCTCAAACCGTATGCTACGCGATGGGTCAAAGAATTGCCTTCGGTGCTCTGGGGGCATAGAACTACTCCCAGTAGGACAATCGGGCAGTCACCTTTTTTCGTGGTGTATGGTTCAGAGGTGGTCTTGCCTACTGAGTTGAAATTCGGATCCCCGCGGGTTCGGAAGTACAAGGAAGCCGAGTCAGAAGAAAGCCGACTAGAAGAGGCCAGGGACATCGCAGTAATCCAGTCGGCTAAGTACCTTCAGTGCTTGCGTCGCTATCACGATCGCAATGTTCGATGCCGTCCTTTCTCTAAAGGAGATCTGGTTCTAAGAAAGAATCAGAAAAGCGAGCATAAGCTCTCCCTAAGCTGGGAAGGCCCTTACAACGTCGATGAAGTGACATGCCCAGGGGCTTATAGACTCAGGCGCGAGGACGACGTAGTCATTGGCAACACGTGGAATATAGAGCAGCTACGTTGCTTTTACAATTAAATCTTGTACTCGATTATGTCATTATGAATAAAGTTTTTTCTTGACTTGCTACTTAGTTGATATCCAACTAAGCAGTAAGTCAGGGGCTGCACCTAATAGTGTGCGCATGCGCACATCTTTTTATGAGCCATTTTTTCTTCTTTTTCCTAACGATTACGAATAGGTCCGAGTGCATTAATTTCGAGTAGTGAAACTCTACCCCATTGAACGGCGAACTCTAGTCACTCAAAATACATATCTGGGAGAAAGAGTCATGAGCCGACTCCCAACTCTCGGGGGCTAGACTAGTCGAGCAGAGTGCTTAAACGAAAAGAGGCAAACCACTCGGACGAATTTAAAAGTCAATAAGAAAAAAGGAGTAAAAAGCTTTAAAATTATATATATGAGCCAGTCGGACATCATATTTGAATGCTTTTACATCGCCTAAATTTTGCATATATATGATTTCAAGGTGACTAAATCTAAGTGCAACATGCGCGGCCCAACGCTTCGTCGATGGCATCAGTAACCTCGGTGATGGCTGGGGCGGCTTTGATCAATGCGGAAACGACAGTGACGTCGCAGGCGGTGAATTCGTGCTTAGCGACCTCGGCAAGAGCAAGGTCATATTAGGCCCAAAGCTCGGCGAGCGGGTCTTCTTCGTCAGTAGGTGCCGCCGATGCTTCTTCCTCAAAGTTGAAGACCAACACTACAACTTGTGGTGGAGGCGGCGCTACTTCATCGACAGGTGCAACAGAGTGAGGAGGAGAAGCCATTAGAAATTTCAAAAAGAAATCAAAGATCGCTGGAGAAACGAAGACTCAAAAGTCAGTGGTCGCTCCCGTGGCGATGGGGCCCTTATATAACCAGAGCAAAGAAGCCGAAACGATTTCGAAGACGTGCTGGCGTGGGAAGCCAAAACGATCTCGAATACATATTGGCATGGGAAGTCGAACCGAATACGAACAGCACGCGAGCTTTAATTCGAAAAGGATTTTCTTGGGACGTAGTGAAGTAGTTATGGCCAAGCGCTAATTGATCATTATAGCCTCATCCAGGGACTTCTCGGGATGTGGTGAAGTAATTATAACCAAATTCCACATGTACATGTTTACATGGGGTTCAAGTCTAAATTTTCCACTAAGGCGGCGGAAGCGTCCTTGACCTCATCAAGAAGGGTGGCAACTTGTTCATCAATAACGGTGCAGGTGAGGCCCTCCTTAACAGCTTCTAGATCCACTCGAGGATATAGAGACTTCATGATCGCCAGAGCCTGGCTAGCGCTCGTGGTCGCCATTTCCTTTATATAGGACCTGAGCTTCTCAGGCGCCTCTGTCAGCTGCAAGATGGCTTCACTTTCATCACTCAGCCCAGCCTCTCCGGGACACAGGAACTTCAGCATCGCCTTAGAGGCTTTGCGGAGCTTAGCATATAACACTTCCGCAGATTTAACCTTCTCACCGAGAATGCCAAACTGCGCTTGCGTCATTTTCTTGTACTCATCAAGCAGGGCGGATCGTCACCGAGAGCACTACAAGCATGATGAAGGCAAAGTAGGACCGAGTCGGGAAACATACCTTCCAGCTCTTGTTCTGGCCTTTCCAAGTTGGTCCGGGCTTGAAACTCTAAGTCCTTTAACACTTGGAGCTGCTCCTGAAGCCTCGCATTGGCGGAGTCCCGAGCTGAAGCAAGAAAAAAGAGTTAAAGAGCAACTTATCAAGTACAGCAATAAGACAACTGAAGAAACACTTACATTGGAGGGAGCCGGTTAGCTCCAGTTTCTCCACTTGCAAAGCCTGGACCTGAGCCCGAAGCTCTCACAGCTCAGCCTTGCCCTCGGCCCTAACTCACTCCTGGTCGGCCTCGTACTTTTGGCGTCTCTTGATCTCCGAGAGCATCATCTGGAGAAACTCGAATTTCCTTTCCGAGTGGTCCACTAGACTCTGAAGATGACAAACAAGAATAATGAAGACATGCCACTTGGTGCGGACAAAAGAAGAAAAGAACCAATAACTCACGCGAACCAATTGGGCACACTCGATGGTATGCTCAAGGAGTTCCTGCCTCTCCTTCTCCTCTGCCTTGTCATCAACGGTCTCTCACTCATCCTCCTGATTGCGTCACGTGACACGAAGCGGAGATTTGGGGTGTGGGGGCAATTGCGGCTCACCAAAAATCTCTTCCATTGTAGGGGAGGGGCAAGCGGAGGGCTCCTCGGCCAACGGACTCGCAATCGTCTCGGGCTAAGGGAGAGGTTGCAGTGAAGACGATTTTAATTCAGGGAGGGCACCTTGCCCTGATCAGGGATGTTCTTAGGTTTGGTTTCCTGGGGTGTCCCGATCGATGCATCCACAGGGATGTCATCAGACGGTTTCCTGTTAAAAGAAGTAATCAGGACATGATCCTATAAAGCAAGACTGAAGAGTCAATGGGAAAACTAACCTTTTGGACCTCTTTATTTTTATTTAGAGTCCTTGCCGAGTGGTTGAGCCACTTGCGGAGGCACCCGGTTGCGCGCCGGACTTTGGAGGCGAGGGCGCTGGCCGCACTGGAGACCGAGCCGTGGGCTCTTGGATCATCGAGCTGCAGATGAGTATTGAGAACTCGGAGGCCCTGTAGCCACCGGCCTCTTTCCCTTTTTGGCACTCAGCTCTGCAACTGAAGGGCTAGCAGTTAGAGAAGAAAGCGCATCACTCCTGTAAACGACTACAAGTGCATAGTCAGTCAACAGCCATTCAGAGATTAATGATCAAGTACTGGTGGCCAAAAGGTATTTACCTTACGAGGAAGACACGTCACGGTGAAGGCCTTCGGGCACCCCTTGTTGGAGAGTTGGGTGCTCAGAGCGAAGAAGTTGCCCAGCTGGTTGAATAGCACTGCACTCGGGATTGGTTCAGGCACTTCTCGAGTGGGGTCAGAATCCCCACTATATTCGAACCCAGGTGAACTCGCTCCTTGAGGGGCTGCACTCGGCAAAAGGTGAAGCTGACGGTGATCCCAACTCCGGTCAGGCCCTCCTCCTTCAGCTTGTTGATTAGTCCTAGGAGTTTCTCAACTTGATCCATTTCATTATCTGGGGGAACTGAGACCCAAGAAGAAGAAAATTTGAGCGGGCGCCCAGCAAAAGGAGGAAAAAAGGGATCGGGATTGGTGCAATAAAACCATTCCTGGTGCCAACCCTTATTAGATGTTTTGAAGGGGATGGAGAAATAAGACTTCTTCAGCCCATCGCGCAATTGGAAGCCGGTACCCCCAATTGCCTTGAGGGCGTTCTTGCTTGGATAAGGCTTAAGAAGAAAAAGATAGTAAAAGAGATTGAAATGGGAGCGGATACCAAGGAACACCTCACAAAGATGGACAAAGATGGAAATTTGCAAAATGGAATTAGGGTTCAGATTGATCAACTCAATGTTATAAAAGTTGAGAAGACCGCAAAAGAAAGCTCAGGCGGGAAGGCCAAATCCACGCTGGAAGAAGGACTCGAAAACCACGATTTCCTCAGATCGAGGAGTGGGAGAGGACTCACCCACAGCTGGACATGCAGAAATCAATTCCAATGCTGGAAGAACTCCGGCGACAACCATCCCCTCCAGGCGCTCCTCCGTCATCACTGATGTAGCCCAATCTTTGGATGAGGATGGCGCGGAGGCATCCTTTGAAGGGGAAGAAGACATCTTCGGCAAAGGGGTCAGCAACGACGTAGGATTTGGAGCGCGGCGATGGCTAACCCTAGCGGTGGAACACACTGTGGGATTAAGAAAACGAAGGGGCAAGTGTGCGTAGTGGGGAGAAAATCTCTTTGTTTGCATCAAGCCTCGTATTTAAAGGAAGCGATGCGGAATTTCGCCCTGAGTGGGAAGGGCATTTCGACTTCTACATTTTGTCTGGGCCTGACCTAGGGTACGCTCCATGATGGGCCACCAGCTGTTCATCGCAACAGTCGAGCATAAGTACCCCTTGGCCAAATCTAGTTTGGGACATGGTACGCCCCTTGATGAGCCGATCGCCAGTCACCGTGTTAAGCGGGATTTGGGTACCCTCCAAACAAAATTAAAATGTCTTCTCGTATTATGCCCCATGTTGGGTCGATAACGGTTACCGCACAAGTCAGAATCGGATGTCACGAGTTGATTTCAAGGGTACGCCCCATCATGGGTCGCCAGCTGTGCACCACGATAGTCGGGTACAGGTACCACTCGGTCAAACCAAGGTACGCCCCATGATGGGACGCCAGCTGTACACCGCAATAGTCGGGTGTAGGTACCTGATGCGCACGGTGGCCCGATCTTTCGACAGGTAGAGGTAAGTCGATTGGTGGAGACTCGACGTTGACGATCCGGCTTCCGATCAGAACCGATCCGAACCCAGCAATCGCTACACCCTGGCTCTGTTGGTTATCAACCTTGCACAAACACGGTTGACCTCGCCAAGAAGGCTTATCCCTGCATGCGAATAGAGAACACAAGCAAGAACGTAGAAGAAGCAATCTGAAATTGCGAATTATATTAAGCACACGAGTTGGGGTTCCACAAACCGATGAACGGCGATACTGTTCAAAGACAGAATTGATCTAAGCAAAATCCAAGTCCTAGATGAGGGTTTGGGTGGTTATTTATACTAGGGGAGCAGGAGGGGGTCGTCCATAGCATTGGAGATATAATACAACTCAAATTGAAAACACCAAGCCTACTTTGACTAGAGTTTGACTCGGACTGAAAAAGCAATGTTTGGTTTTTGGAAGTTTTCGGACGCATCTGAAGGAATTTTGAGGTGAGGCTGGATCCTTTGGAAAGTAGACTCTGAGATCTTTCAAACGTGTACTCATGGGTCTCCAGAGCCCTCCGGAATCGAAAGTTATGGCACTTTAAAGTCAGTGCTGTTGCTGAGGCCGAACTGGACTCGAACTCGGACTGAAAAAGTGTTCTGGATTGTTTTACATATTCCTGTCGACTCCGAAGTCCAATTGACCTAAAACTAGTGCCATTGGAAAGGTTGTCTCCTTAGCTTTCGATACATATGTGGATCATTGAAATCAGAGTCTGTTTGTGGCCTGGGCGATGATTTTAATGAACACTGCTCCTGGTGGCCGAGGTAGTCGACTCCGAGTTGAATTGGGACTCCGACTCCGAGTTGAATTGGGACTCCAACTTGACTTGGACGCCCTCCTTGCCTCCCTCCTGGCCCTTGCTGGTTCCCAAGGCCTTCATGATCCTCTCCAAAGTTTCTAAGTACAATATAATCAATAATATCATTAGGTAGCATACCATCCTCACAAGTATATACACAGGCATTTAGGAACGAGCTCACCTGTTGATTCAATTGCCGTGCTCGTGCTCTTGTGATGGGTCCTTGCATCACAACTAGAGGAGTCTCGGGCGTATGCATAGGAGTGATGTCCTCATCATCCTCCCCCTCTTGAAGTGGAGTCGTCCTCGACTCAAGCTCATCTTCTTCTCCCATGAACGGTTTCAAATCTGCAATGTTAAATGTGGGACTAACCCCAAATTCGGGCAGCAACTCAAGTTTATATGCATTATCATTTATTTTCTCAAGTATCTTGAAAGGACCATCAGCTCTAGGCATTAATTTAGACTTTCGCAATTCTGGAAAACGATCCTTTCTCAAGTGTAACCATACTAAATCTCCCGGTTCAAATTTTACTTCCTTTCTACCTTTACTTCCCGCAGTCCTATACCTTTCATTCATCATTTCAATATTTTCTTTAGTCTTTTCATGCAATTTCAGAATAAATTCAGCACGTTCCTTAGCATCATGATTAACTTCGTTCACTAGCGAGGTAAAGGTAATAGATCAATAGGAGCACGGGATTGAAGCCATACACTACCTGAAAAGTACTTACCTTGGTGGTGGAGTGTACCGCCCTATTATAAGCGAACTCAACATGCGGCAAACACTCTTCCCACATCTTCAAATTCATTTTCAAAACAGCCCTCAACATAGTAGATAACGTACGATTTACTACCTCGGTTTGGCTGTCGGTTTGGAGATGACATGTTGTTGAAAACAGCAGCTTGTTCCCCAATTTATTCCATAGAGTTCTCCAAAAGTGGCTCAAAAACTTGGCATCACGATCTGAAACAATAGTAGAAGGCATACCATGCAAGCGAACGATTTCTTGAAAGAAAAGGTTAGCAATATTAACAGCATCGTCGCTCTTATGACAAGGAATAAAGTGAGCCATCTTAGAAAATCTATCAACCACCACAAAAATATTATCCCTCCCCCTCTTGGTCCTAGGCAGTTCTAAAACAAAGTCCATAGATATATCCCCCCATGAAGTGCTAGGAATAGGAAGAGGCATATATAAACCATGTGGATTCAATCGTGACTTAGCCTTTTGACATGTAGTGCAGCGGAATACAAACCTCTCAATGTCTCGCCTCATCTTCGGCCAAAAGAAGTGAGCAAACAGAACGGCCACCGTCTTCTTGGCACCAAAATGACCCATCAAACCTCCTCCATGAGCTTCCTGTATCAAAAGAAAACGAACGGATCCAACTGGAACGCATAGGCGGTTAGCTCTAAACACAAATCCATCATTTATCACATATTAGTCCCATGTTCTTCCCTCTTTGCAATGCAGCAAGACATCCTTAAAATCATCATCATTAGCATATTGTTCTTTAATTGATTCCAATCCAAATATACGACAATCAAGTTGGGACAACATGGTATATCTCCTAGACAAGGCATCAGCAATCACATTATCCTTCCATTTCTTGTGTTTGATAACATAAGGAAAAGATTCAATAAATTCAACCCATTTAGCATGTCTACAATTCAGTTTCACTAGACTGCGAATATGTTTTAGCGACTCATGATCGGAATGAATAACAAATTCTTTGGGCCAAAGATAATGTTGCCACGTTTCTAAAGATCGCACAAGAGCATACAATTCTTTATCATACGTGGAATAATTAAAAACAGGACCACTCAATTTTTCGCTAAAGTAAGCAACATGTTTATTATCTTGCATCAAAACACCACCAATTCCAACCCCACTAGCATCACATTCAAGCTCAAAGGTCTTATTAAAATCAAGAAGTTGGAGTAAAGGTGCATTAGTAAGCTTATCTTTCAAAAGGTTGAAGGAATTCTCCTGTGCTTGCCCCCAATGGAACATAACTCCCTTCTTCGTCAACTCGTTCAATGGGGTTGCAATGGTGCTGAAATCCTTCACAAAGCGACGGTAAAATACGGCAAGTCCATGGAAGCTCCGCACTTGTGAAATCGTCGTGGGTGTTGGCCAACTCTTAATCGCGTGCACCTTGGCTTCATCCACCTCAATTCCCTACGGAGTCACAACATAACTAAGAAACACTACTCGTTCGGTGCAAAAAGTGCACTTCTCGAGGTTACCAAATAAACGTGCAGCACGCAGAGCATCAAAAACAGCACGTAGATGATCAAGATGTTCATGTAACGACTTGCTATAAATCAAAATATCATCGAAATAAACCACCACAAATTTTCCAATGAAAGCTCGTAAAACCTCGTTCATTAAGCGCATGAAAGTGCTAGGTGCATTAGTTAAACCAAAAGGCATGACTAACCACTCATACAATTCAAACTTAGTTTTAAAGGTTGTTTTCCATTCATCTCCCAGTTTCATTCTTATTTGGTGGTATCCACTACGCAAGTCAACCTTAGAAAAAATTATAGAACCACTTAACTCATCAAGCATGTCGTCTAACCTAGGAATAGGATGACGGTACCTTATTGTGATATTGTTAATGGCTCTACAATCAACGCACATGTGCCAACTGCCATCTTTCTTAGGAACCAAAATAACAGGAACAGCACAAGGACTAAGGCTCTCACGTACATACCGGCGGTCCAAAAGATCTTGGACTTGGCGCTGAATCTCCTTAGTCTCCTCGGGGTTGGTCCTATAAGCAGCTCGGTTTGGCAAAGTCGCTCCAGGTATCAAATCAATTTGGTGCTCAATCCCTCGTATGGGTGGGAGTCCTGGAGGTATCTCGGCAGGAAAAACATCTGCATACTCCTGCAAAAGGTTAGTGACAGCAAGAGGCAAAGTACTGGGCATATCATCCAATGAAAACAAAGCATCTTTGCATATCAAAGCATAGCACGGTGCATCATTCTCATTAATTTCAGCAAGGTCACATTTTGTAGCAAGCATAACACCACCCTTCAATTTAATTCCCTCGGACCTAGAACTAGGTTCTTTCTTGCCTTTCTTAGGTGGGAAAATATTTTTAGCCACTTGCTGATTTTCAGATTCTAATGCACTCTCCTTTCTCTCATTTTCAGCTCTCTCTTTGTCACATTGCATAATTTCAGCAGGAGTCATAGGAAGCAAAGTGATTTTCTTCCCTTTGTGCATAAGAGTGTATTTGTTACTTCTACCGTGATGAATTGCATCAGTATCAAATTCCCATGGATGGCCTAACAAAAGGGAACATGCTTGCATAGGCACTACATCAAAATCAGCAAAATCATGGTATGTTCCAATGGAAAATTGCACTCTCGCAGTTTGTGTTACCTTCACCTTACCGCTGTTATTGAACCATTGAATATGGTAGGGATGAGGGTGTGCACATGTGGGTAAGCAAAGCTTCTCCATCAGATCTGAACTCACCAAGTTATTGCAGCTCCCACCATCAATTATGACACGGACACGACAGTCCTTGACGATGAGGTACATCTGAAACAAATTATGGCATTGCAGCTTGTTCGCTTGCTCCATTTGAGCGCTCAACACTCGTTGCACAATGATTGTCCTATAATTCTCGGTGGCAACGGTCCCTAAAATTTCCTCATCATCGTCGCCCGTCTCATGGTCATCCTCATGATCTGCAAGGTTAGCTGCAAGAGCATATTCATCCTCAACATCACTAGCACTAATGTACCCACCTTCTTCTGTTGCAATGTACGCTCGACGACTTGGGCAATCCTTCATGACATGGCCCATCCCCTTGCATTGGTGGCACACAATTTCCGTTGTTCGATCCGTGGAAGCCACCGATGAAGAACTCTTTGTTGGTGCCTGCACATGGTTAGATTTACTCACCTCGGGTACTCGTGATGGCGGTGATGGTGCTGCTGAACGCGCCCTACTCATGGAGGGGGCAGCAGACCGAACAGAAAGGGGTGGAGCTGATTTGGTTGTCCCCGGCGTCGTCTTTGGTGTGGGTATGTTGCCGAAATTGCTCCTTGGCCTTTGTTGTTTTCCCTGCAATTCTTTTTCTGCCAACATAGCAAGCTGGAACAATCTATTGATAGAATTATATTCTTTGTAATCAATTATGTCCTGAATTTCACGCCGTAAACCTCCATAAAATGAGCCATCTTATCCTCCTCATCCTCAACTACCTCACAACGCAACATGCCTATTTGTAGCTCTTGGTAGTACTCCTCAACAGATTTGTTATTTTGATTTAAGCGTTGCAATTTCTTGCGCATATCACGTTTATAAGGAGGAACAAATCTTCTACGCATGGCTTGTTTTAATCTATCCCACGTATCAGGTGCTAATCCAGCATTTACTATTTCATTCCACTAAATGATAGCAAAATCTTTAAACTCACTAGTAGCTTGTCTAACTCTATGTATCTCAGGAACAAGATGGGAGTTAAATTTTTGTTCAACTGTCATTTCCCAATCTAAGTAAACTTCAGCATCATAAGTACCAGAAAAAGATGGTATGGTAAATTTAACCCTAGCAAAAGAATCATCATGTCCATGACCATTACGAGGATTAAAATTGTTACCTCCCATACCTTGGCGGTTGTTATTCAGCGTTGTTGTTGTCGCACATCCGTGCAACGGCTTGGCAGCAAAGGCATCGTGGCCCTCTCCATCCACATCATCTCCCATGACAGACTCTTCTTGATCTTCCACTCTGCGAGCTCCATTGGGAGGCGGCTGTCTCTCAAAATTTTCCAACCTGGTAAGAAGATTGGCGATGCTTCGCTCTATCCTCTCCAATCTTTGGTCATTATCTTGGCCGATCCTTGCGATGTTTGCGTTGATGTCATTGAGCGTGTTGTTAAGCTCGTTCCATGTAACACACTCATCTTCCTCATTACCTGCCATTGTTAGTTGAAAGAAAGACAAAAGAAACAAAAACAACCGGTGGTATAATCCCTATCAACTACTTTGGCGGCAGAAGGTGGTTTCACTCACTCTCAAGCGTCTTACCACGCTCTTACAAGTGTTCTTACCAATGCAACAGGTGGTACAACCGGCGGCTGGTTCGTGATACCGTAGTAAGCTTGAGTGTAGTGATTGCCGAATTGAACCTAAACTGATCAGAAGAAAGGTGGAGCTTGGAAGGCAAAGTATAGTAGCAAGGATTAGCAAATTTCGAAAACAGTTAGCAAAGCTGAATAAAGATTCAAAGTTCTTGTCACAGTTGCTGGTCTAAGCGTGCTCCTAGAACTAGCTCAATGTAGCAAGGGATATATCAAAGCACAAAGGACTCAAAGGATGCAAGCAATTCTGATTTTCTACTTCCCTTTCTCTTCTCTCTGTTTTTTTTGCCGGTTTGGCTCTTTCTCTCCTCTTATTTTTTTCACTTCTCTTTTTTTTTCTAACACAAATATATACCTCTTAACTCAGAGGAGAAACAAAAATCTCACAATTTGAAGCAACAGACGACAGGAAATCGATGCCCGAAAGAATTGACAAAACAGGACAGCAAACTTTCGGGCGTCGAAACTCGGTCTTAGAAGCTTTTTTTTAGGGTCAAAAATGTACAGGTCTAAAGACATGTGAAATTTTCAGATGTGTGTCATCGTCCCCTTCGAAACAAAAAAAAGTAGATCCAAATCGGAGTTCGTATGCAAAAGTTATGCCAGTTTTAGTTAACACTGCACAATCTGGAATTGCTCGCGAATTCAGATCTTTCTCCCAGTTAGGCTAGAATAGGATTAGGTTTATGGTGAAAAAGGATGGCCAGCGGTGTAGGGCAATTGACACAAGGCGGCTCGTGACCTATCTAGGGTTTGCGGAATAGGTTTTATAATGCAGAGCAGCGGCAAGGACCAACCGAGAAGAATTCGGTTCGGTTCTAGGGTTGGCGACGATGGGTTGATAATTGATGCAAAACAAGAACTAGGGCAATGGGCATGGACAACTAGCAACTAGAATCGCGACCTCAAACCATCAACAAGACGATGACTATGGATCAATACTCAACAATACGATACTGAAAACAAAATTGCAAGGCTCAAAGGGTTGTAGGACAGTGGAATTGATGATGAACTTTTTGTGGGGCAGTTTTTCTGGACTCTAGGACGATGGCAAAACAAAACTAAAGGGGATACAATGATACTGACGGAAACCGAGGCTCGATACCACTTGATGCGCACGGTGGCCCGATCTTCCGACAGTAGAGGTAAGTCGATTGGTGGAGACTCGGCGTTGACGATCCGACTTCCGATCGTAACCGATCCGAACCCAAAGAATCGCTACACCACGGTTCGTTGGATATCAACCTTGCACAAACACGGTTGACCTCGCCAAAAGGCTTATCCTGCATGCGAATCGAGAACACAAGCAAGAACGTAGAAGAAGCAATCTGAAATTGCGAATTATATTAAGCACACGAGTTGGGGTTCCACAAACCGATGAACGGCGATACTGTTCAAAGACATAATTGATCTAAGCAAAACCCAAGTCCTAGATGAGGGTTTGGGTGGTTATTTATACTAGGGGAGCAGGAGGGGGTCGTCCATAGCATTGGAGATCTAATACAACTCAAATTGAAAACACCAAGCTTACTTTGAGTAGAGTTTGACTCGGACTGAAAAAGCAATGTTTGGTTTTTGGCAGTTTTCGGATGCATCTGAAGGTATTTTGAGGTGAGGCCAGATCCTTTGGAAAGTAGACTCGGAGATCTTTCAAACATGTACTCATGGGTCTCCAGAGCCCTCCGGAATCAAAAGTTATGGCACTTTAAAGTCAGTACTGTTGCTGAGGCCGAACTGGACTTGAACTCGGACTGAAAAAATGTTCTGGATTGTTTTCCGTATTCCTGTTGACTCCGAAGTGCAATTGACCTGAAACCATTTCCATTGAAAAGTTTGTCTCCTTAGCTTTCGATACATATGTGGATGATTGAAATCGGAGTCCGTTTGTGGCCTGGGCGACGATTTTAGTAAACACTGCTCCTGGTGGCCGAGGTAGTCGACTCCGAGTTGAATTGGGACTCCGACTCCGAGTTGAATTGGGACTCCAACTTGACTTGGACGCCTTCCTTGCCTCCCTCCTGGCCCTTGCTGGTTCCCAAGGCCTTCATGATCCTCTCCAAAGTTCCTAAGTACAATATAATCAATAACATCATTAGGTAGCATACCATCCTCACAAGTATATACACAGGCACTTAGGAATGAGCTCACCTGTTGATTCAATTGCCGTGCTCATGCTCTTGTGATGGGTCCTTGCATCACAACTAGAGGAGTCTCGGGTGTATGCATAGGAGTGATGTCCTCATCAGTACCACTCGGGTAAAGCCTATTTAAACAATGGTATGCCCCAAGATAGGCCGACTACTAGTATCCCAATGATTGGGCTGGGTACCACTAGGAAATTCCTACGCGTGGAGCTCTATTGAGTCCTTCACGATCTCCTTGCCTATAGCAGAGCACTCAGCATGGAAAGGAAACCAGTCGGGAAGCCACGTCAAGAGCTGGAAGCACTCGGCATGAAGCATGACTCGACTGGGGTGTGACCAGGAAGGCGGCAACTTGATCTGCATGGCGGGCCGTGAGGACCACCCAAGAGGGGATGGGTCGAGCCGACTACTTGGAGATGGGTACCACCTGGACTACCACCGCCGTGCGCAATAAGGAAATCCTAAAGATAGTAATCAATCCTTAGTAGGAAAAGATATAGATAGAGTCTCCATCTTTTAATTGACTAGGACTCTTCCTTGTAACAGCACCCCTGCACTATATAAGGGGGGCGGGCATCACAATGAAGATGAGATCATCAGCAGTAAGATAGATCATCATAATTCCAGAGCATAGGACTAGATTTATTACCTCTTCTGTGAGGGCCTAAACCTGTATAAACCCCTGTCTTATGTTACCATCAAGTTTAGATCCAGCGCCTAGCCCCATAATCATTATTGCCGACAACAAACATCGACAGTTATCTGCTAACAAAAAGAGACTAGTCTCTATGAAAGACTTAAAATTAATTGGTATGAAGTCTCATGATTGCCACGTGATGATGACACACATGCTTCGAATTGTAATTAGAGGTGTTCTGCCAGAGAAAGTCCGACACCCAATAATCAAGTTGTGTTCATTCTTCAACACGATATCACAGAAGGCCATCGATCCGTTAAAACTAGATAAGCTACCAGAAGATGTGGTCCACACTTTATGCAAGCTTGAGATGTGTTTCCATCCATCTTTTTTGATATTATAGTCCATCTCATTGTTCACATTGTGAAAGAGATACAGATTCTTGGTCCCATATTTCTACATCAGATGTACCTTTTCGAGAGGTTCATGCAGGTTATAAAGAAATATGTTCATAACTGACATCGACCGGAAGGCTGCATTGCCGATGGCTGGGGAACCGAGGAGGTCATTGAGTTATACATCGACTATATGGATCTTAAATCGATTGGTGTGCCTGTATCTCGATATGAGGGGAGACTACAGGGGAAAGGGACACTAGGAGAGAAATTACTACGTACTAGCAATCTAGCTTCATTTACACAAGCATATTTCGTAGTTTTGGGACAATCAGTTGTGGTGGCCCCGTATGTCAACATGCACAAGAACATGCTATCCAGAACAAACCCAGGGAGGTCAGAGGTTTGTCTCCACTACTACCGAACTGGCCTTCAGTACCGGTTAAAAATGGTCTTTAGTACCGGTTTTTGAACCAGTACAAGCCATCTGAGACTGATGCTCAAGGACATCAGTCCCGGATCCCTCACTCGGTATTGATAGAGTATCAGTACCGGTTGGAGGTCACACGTGGTAGTGCATCGTGAGCCCCTGAGGTCCTTATCAGTATCGATTGGTGTCTCCAACCGGTACTGATGAGGCCCTCATCAGTATCGGTTCATTTCTCCAACCAATACTGATGAGACCCTCATTAGTACCAGTTAATTTCTCCAACTGATATTGATGAGTTGTATATATATATATATATATGTGTGTGTGTGTGTGTGTGTGTGTGTGTGTGTGTGTGTCCACTAGCTATTATATATATATATATTATATATGTGTGTGTTAAAGCACAACTAATTAAAGCACATATAATCAATCATGCACATTTGACTGATAATTAAATCACTGAACATGCATTAACAAATTTAATTACAACTAATGTATTACAATATGTACACATATTAGTTCTTCTGTTCATCGGGATCACAGAACATTCATTAACAACTTTAATTACAACTTTAGTCTTTCTTTTCCTTCTATTCATCGGGATCTTTTACGTGCATCGTTATTGCTAGTCGTAGATGTCGACCCCGACAGTTCACCGGTCCTTATCAAAGGGCCCCACCTATTTACATTTGGTTCATGAAACTCGCCTTTCGAATTTATGACCTCATCATAAATGAAGCCGATAGTTGTTCTTGGATTGCTCTCACTCGCGCCGGCGAGAGTTCCGATCCTTGTTCTGCCAAATATTGAGGCACCTGTCATTAAGTCATTAACTAATCAATCCTTAAATTTGTACAAGATATATCGAGTACCTAGACATCATTAAAACTATTAATTATATATGGGTAAAATCCGCATATGCCACTAGAAGTTTACCTCATCCCTTATTTGCCACTCATTGTGTACATTTTAGGATTTCTCAAATTCACAATGGCAAATAAGGAATTAATCCTTATATTTACTCACCCCCTTTGTCGCCTTTTAGCATGCGATCAGTGGCTCCAGTTTGGGTGTGCATAAACTCACATACATAGTAGCCGCATAAATTGTTGCCCAGCGGCTGACTCAAGACCTGCGGTGAAAAAAGTTGAAAGCGTGAAATAGATGCAAGGAAATTAAGTTAACTAACTAGAAAGCTAGCATTATGATATACGTACTTGAGAGGCAATTGTAATATCAAATTTCTCCTTGAATGCACCCCTATTTTTAGCATGGAACCGTGCGAATGCACTACACATGTGATTATGAATTGTACATGATTAGAATTTGTTTCAAATGGAAGGAAATAGAACTAGTACAATAATGAAAGGAATAAGAATTAGTACCGGTTGAGCTTGTCTATAAAGTTTTGAAACTTTTTAACTGGTTTCCTTTTCGAGTCCATAACTGTGATCAGGCTACGATCTAGCTCGATCATAAGAAGAATCTAGTGAAAACTATACATATATATGTCAACGTAGATAACTAATTAGTTCTAACATCATGTTATGAATAAGGAGTAGAACGAGGCGGCACGAAAACAAGTACTCAAATGCATAGGGTAGATATATCTTTGACTTATATCTTTGTCCCATTAGCGCATTGTATATGCTGGTCTCTGTTTCACTTGGGTAGTCTGTAACGGTTATCTCGTTGATAATTACTGGGTCGATGAAGCCTATGTCAAAAATACGCTCCCTTCTGCATCTTTGTATCTCCATTCTACATAAGAAGAAATTAGTTAGGCTTGTTAGCTAGTATAGTACAAGGGCGCGCACGATGGTTTTTTGTAAATAAGACACAGTGTCCAACAACCCAGCAAGGCCATGGCGAGGGTGTTTGTTTGGTATAGATCATACATGATGTTCCATTCGACAAAAAATTCACCTTCACCGTGGAAAAAATCTTGTTCCTTGTACTTGACAACGAACAACTCTAGACCATGCTGGGCCGCGTCCAAGTACCATTCATGGAATTACCACATCTTTGTTGTTAGCTAGAGCAGCTCCTCACGCCTAACCAATGATGCGCCTGGTGTAAATGGCCATCTTTCTTGGGCATACTCAATCTTCGCCGTGCCTAATATTTGATCTGCGTCAAGTCCAGTTTCATTGAAGAATTGTAGCATCCCCTTGGCCTTCTCCTCAGCTGACGTCCTCTCCTCTGACGTCTTCTTCTTGTGGCATTCCTTAGTCAATGTGTGCTCTAGTTTGATAGGCGAGGCATTTTTTTATCCTTCAAATTTTTAATAGTCCTCAAGGCTTTGTGAAATTCTTGCGTACTAGGTTGAACCTTCTTCTTCGATGACTTGGGTCTAAAAAATTTAGTTACCTCGCCTTGTACTATCTTCTTGATCTCCCCTCGGTCATATCATACGCTCGCTTCGGAAGTGGAGCTAGCTTCATGGATTGGGTGGAGGACCCCATCTTCTTGGGAGCTGCTGGTCGAGCTGGCTGGTTTGTCTTGGTCGGCACCTTCTTGGGAGTTTTTGGAGGAGACGGGCTTCTTCTGGGGCTTATGTGTGTGGGAGGTGGTGTAGGAGTCGGGCTTCTTCGCGGAGAGGATATGTCCATGTTAACTCGAAAAATTATGTATCGTTTGTGCCACAGAATGAAATTGTGTACCACCTCTCCTAGCTTCGTAGTCCCGTCACCTCCGAGAATTTCGAGGTCAAGGTCCTCGTACCCTGGGCAAACCTCCTCCACTGAGACCTTGGAGTAGCCCGACGGTATCTGTTGACCATAGATGAGCTGCTCCGTCTCCATTGGGTAAGCCTTGCCGTGGGCCGCCTTGAAGGAGAGGTTCCGCGCTTGGACGTGCAGCTCACAAGGTGTCCACTGCGTGATGTCATCTATGGGATAGTGGTCCAAGTCTGCTTCGGGCAGCCCACTGGAAGCATAGCTACTCCGCTGCACGAAGGAGCTGACGATGTTAGGATTACTTGGAGGTTCCTGGCCCGTCTCCCGCTGTTGGCTCAAGGTTAACTGCACTTCTCTTCGGATCTCTTCTTGCATTCTCTCATGTGTTTGATTCAGGTGTTCTTCAAGTGCACTAAGCTGTTGTGTCTGTCTAGCCTTGCTTCTGACCCGACTCCTATAGGTCTCGGCGTCCTGAGTAAATCCAACCTTCCATGGGACGACACCAACGCCTTGTGTACGTCTAGGGTGCTCTAGGTATTGTAGTGTCCTTGTTAGCTCGTCGTTCTCCCTGTTCGGCATGGAGGTGCCCTAGGAAGAATCCTCGATCGACAGTACAAGCCTTCTGGCCACATCTCTCAGCACCTCCCCAAACACTGCATTGTCGTCACCATCAAGGCCACTGTGAGCATAGAACCAATGCCATTCTCTGTCGGGCCATTCCATTGTTGCAGGTGCGACACCCTTCACTAGCAGGTCCTATTCCCTCTTCTCCCATTTTGGTATTGCTTGGTGGTAAACACCAGAGCCGAGTCGGTGGTGGTAATTCTTCTTGAAGGATCGATAAGGTCGCCTAGAGGGGGGGGTGAATAGGCGTTTACAAAATTAAAACCTAACTTGCAGCGGAATTACCGGACTATCCGACTTGGATATCGGACTACCCGATATGAGCAGTCGGACTATCCGATCAGAGCGAAGAGAAACAGATCTAGCACAGGTAGAGATAAATCTAGAGCATGTGACCAACAAGTAATTGCTAGGTGAGATATTATAAAGCAAGATATAGCAATTACTTCAAAGTAAATCTACTCTAAGCAACAAGAGGGTACCACACCAAAGATCCAATGCACGATTGATTTTTCCCGAAGTTCGGATCTTTGAGGAGATCCTACGTCTCCGTTGAGGAGGCACAAAGCCTGGGTCTCCCTTGACCTCTTTCCTCCCGGTGTTGCACAAAGCACTCGCCGGTTTCACTTATTGATCCCTTTCCTTGCGGAGGTGGAATCGAACCTTCACAAACTCCGGCGGCTTCCCACACGTAGATCGGGAGCTCACCGGTGACTCCTAGCCGTCTAGGAGACCTCAATCTCCAAGAGTAATAAATGGAGTGTAGACCGCTTGAAAATCACCCTAGTGCTCAAAAGAACTTTCTCGGTTTGCAACAAAGCACTAGGAGACCACTTGCTCAAATCTCTCAACAAATATCACAAAGATGAACACAAGAGAGAGCAAGAGAATAGCAAGAGTGAAATAAATGCTCAACACACTGGTTAGGTAGGAGTAAATGAGGGAGAGAGTGGTGTATTTATAGCCAAGACACAAAATATAGCCATTCTGCCCCGTGTCAGACACCACATCGGACTATCCGATACCATACATCGGACTATCCGATATGTAGAAACCCCCAGATCAACTCCGCTCGAAAAAATTCAAATTCTTTGAGAGAAACACACATCGGACTATCCGATGACAGACATCGGATGTTCCGATGATTCCAGAGAGTTTCCAACAAACTCAGCAGCTTTGAAAAAATTTCAAGTGTATATCGGACTGTCCGATATGGGATATCGGACATTCCGATAATTCCAGAGAGTTTCAGAGCGAGAGCAGTTTTCAAAATATTTCTAAGTCCACATCGGACTATCCGATACCTGACATCGGACTATCCGATAAATACCGAGAGTTCCAGCACAAGGTCTTAGAAAAATTTCCAGACAACATCGGATGTTCCGATATAAAATATCGGACAGTCCGATGTTTCCCGAGAGATCCAAAGAGAGCAACTACACTCACACCGGAGAATCCGATACTATCGGACTATCCGATAATATCAGCAGAAATGAAATACAAGGTGAGTGCCGTGCAAGGTGACTACCAAAACACTTTTTAGAAAAAGATGTTCATCTGAGCACTGAGGTCATTTCTAAAGCATCTACATCCCATCCCTCTTGATAGTACGGCAATCCTATCGACTCAATTAAATGAAAAATCTACGCTAAGTCAACGCCGTTCTTCTTTTCACTTTTGAAGGTCATCAACGTCCGTAGATGCGTTCCTTTTGGGACTAACACCTGCTTATATACTCACATAAGCCATTAGTCCCTTAATCATTTGTCATTAATCATCCAAAACACAATTAGGGGCCTAGATGCACTTTCAATCTCCCCCTTTTTGGTGATTGATGACAACACGATTAAAACTTGATAGAAATAAGTGAATAAAGAGTTTGTGAATGACCAAGATATGTGGAGCTCCCCCTAAGTGTGTGCATTAGAGGTGAAATATATAAAGAGGAGCTCCCCCTATATCTCGGCATTCGAGTAAGTGACAACAATAATATGATGAAAAGCATTCGTAAATTATCAGAACTGAGGTATAATATATCAAAGCAAACGTTAAGCATGACATAATGTATGAGAGCATAATGTATCAGAGCTAGAGTATACAATGTCTATCCGATATCAATTAACACCAATAACCAATAAGCAACAAGCAAGTCCAAAACAACCAAAACAGCACCAGTGTTCACATGACATAACGGAGAAGATATCTTTTCTCTCCCCCTTTGGCATCAAGGCACCAAAAAGGGAAAGAAGAACAGGAAAAAAATCAATCTTCAGACTCGTCATCAGAGGCGGCGTATTCATCATCAGAGGAGGGATCTGCACACTACTACAGAACCGACCTTTGCTACCGGCCCATTAGTACCGGTTGAGACGAACCGGACCGATAGTTAGATCATCCGGCTCAACGGCCACAGTTCTGCGGGAGCGATTAGTACGGTTGAAGACACGAACGTGCATCGATGAGATCACATCAAGATCTTGGTTCGTGTCACGAACCGGTACTATTTAGTGGGTGCTCAATAGTACCGGTTCGTGACACTAACCGCAGATGTGATCTCATCAAGACGGTTCGTGTCTTCAACCTGCATCGAGTCCCAATTAAACTTCTTCCTCCTCCGCTCTCTGCGGACCCAGATCATTCAAAGTCTTGAAAAGAACGGTGGAGCTTCGCCAAGAGCTTGAAGGAGGGAGGTGCTGCCCAAAATTTCAAAATTTTGGTCATTTTACTCACAACCAAGGTAGCTAAGGTTAGTAATATCATTCCTCACTTCATTTGGTGTTAAATGGAGCCTCTTTTTGCTTGAATTATGAAGAAAATTTGATCTTTTCCCATGATTGATCAAAGATTATGAATGTAGAGGAGGTGCTGCCCAAATTTCAAAATTTTGGTCATTTTACTCAAACCAAGGTAACTAAGGTTAGTAACATCATTCCTCACATCATTTGGTGTTAAATGGAGCCTCTTTTTTGCTTGAATTATGAAGAAAATTTGATCTTTTCCCATGATTGATGAAAGATTAATATGAATGTAGAGATCTAGTTTGATCTTTTCAAATAGGATACAAAAACTTGTTGTGTAAGCTTAGAATTTGCTTGGATTATAATGTAGCTCGATTTAATGTGTGGATCTAGCTTAAATTTAGGTTTTAGTTCCATCGATCGATGAAGGATGAGGTTTGGTTGCACGTAGTTGGGGGAGAATGGTGCATGGAAATCATGGAGTTTGGGATCTTCAAATGGCAATGGTTATGTGGAAAAGAAGAAATTTAAATTCATTTGTAATTAAAATAATATCGAAATATGAATGGCTTTATAGAAAATATAAAATGAGTTCAATATTTGAGAAATGTTTTCAAAAATACTTTGGAATATTTTAAACTTAGAAAATTACTTCTAGTATAATTTTGGTTTTAATTTCCATCAACAAATTATTTTTGAAAACATCATTAATTAAGTGCTAGAGATTTAGAAAAAATAAAAATAAATGATTGAATAATAATTTAGAAATTTTTAGGGTGTTACAATTTCAACAGAATTTGCAAACAAAGTTGTCGTGAATTTTGTTCGTAATTTTGAATCCGGACTCGATCGACCAATTCTTTTTGTAGGTTGCAAAAACTTGTTGTGTGGGTTTATATTTTGCTTGGATTATTATTTAGCTCGGATTGAAGGTGTGGATCTAGCTAATATTTAGGTTTTGGTTCAACAATTCATTATCGGAAAATGAGGTAACAGATTATCTTGATGTAACATAATGTAGATGGACCGGCGATGGATGTAAATGGATCGACGCTCCCGGAGTTCTTGCGGGGTTTGCAAGATTTTCTTCGTCGGCCGATGCACACACGACGTCGGGCTACATATCTGTCCATGCATAGATCGCAAGAATGAGAAGGAGTGGCCAAAATCCAGCCACCTTCACTTTCATTTGCTCACAAGAGGTTTCATGTCAAACTATACCGCTGGACCAAGCACGGTGAAGAAGAGATTATACAGAAGACGGTGAAGAAGAAGAGGCGGACAACAATATCCCGGATTTGGTCAACACGGTTCTTTCAAGATACATTGGGGAGTGTGGTGATGATGACCTAGACCAGATCTTTGCGTGATGGAGAGGGAGAATACATCGACGAAAGACATTACAAAAGTTCCGGCGCCTATGGGAGGACCACGAACACCTGTTGTACCCAAACCGTCGACAGGGCCATAAAAAGTTGCGCACCACACTAGAAGCGATGCAATGGAAGGCGACCAATGGATTGTCCGATAAGGATTCGACGAGTTGTTATGCCTCATAAAGAAGTTACTTCGAGGGGAACACACCGCCCAAACTACGACGATGCCAAACAAATTGTCCGCCCTTTGGGGTTGGAGGTCTGAAGATACATGCATGCCGTAATGATTGTATCCTTTATCGCAATGAGTATGAGGATTCGAAGCTTGTCCGTGTGCAAAACTTGCGGTATAAGACCAGCGTGATGACTCGGTGAGGTAGAAGGGCAGCGAAGAAGAAGAGACCTCTGCTAAGGTGGTGTGGTATTTCCTGTAATCCCGGTTAAAGCGTTTATTTGCGAACAAAGCGCATGCCCGATGATCTTGTTGCACAAGGAAGACCGTAAGGACGACGGAAGGCTAAGGCACGTTGTCGATGGCTCAAAGGAGGAAAGTCGATAGAACATACCGGACTTTTTGCCGAGGATGCAAGGAACATAAGGTTTGGGTTGAGTACGGATGGGATGAACCCGTTCGGCGATATGAGCAGCGATCCAAAGACTTGGCCCGTGACTCTATGTATCTACAACCTTCCTCCTTGGCGTGTATGAAGCGGAAGTACATTATGATGCCATTGCTTATCCAAGGCCGAAGCAACACGAAACGACATTGATGTGTACCTCAAACCGTTGGTTGAAGATCTGTTAACACTGTGGAACGATGGTGTACGTGTATGGGATGAGTACAAAGAGAGCACTTCACTCTACGTGCATTGCTATTCGTAACCATCAACGATCGGCCTGCACTTGGTAATCTATCGGCCTATCTATCAAAGGATATAAAGCCCTGCATTCATCGCTAGAGGATACGGACAGACAAGTACCTAAAAACTCTCGAAAGGTTGTGTACATGGGCACCGAGGTTCCTCCATATGAAGGACCCCACACGGAGGAAGGGTGAGAATTTTGATGGGACAGAAGAAAACGAAGAAGCCCATGCATCGCGATGGGACGCTTGTATTTTCTTTGGTAAAGGATTTGAAAGTAGTATTTGGAAAAGGTCCACGTAGCAAACCCGTCCTACTGAACAAGGTCACACGAAGGCCATTTGAAGAAGAAGTCAATATTTTGGGACTTACCATCGAAAGACTTAGAGGTCCGCCACTCACTAGACTTCATGCATATCACGAAGAATGTCTGCGTGAACTCGCTAGGTTTCCTAGATATGTACAGTAAGTCAAAAGATACACTTCAAGCACGAAAGGACCTCTGACTATTGGGACTCAGAACGACCTACATCCGGAAACGGAGAGAAAGGACAACATTACCTCCACCCATGCGAGCTACACTCTGAGCAAGGAAGAGAAAAAACATGATTAAGTTCTTGAACAAGGTGAAGGTCCCTTGTGGATACTCCTCGAACATAAGGAGACTCATAAACATGAAAGAGAATAAAATCGCATACATAAAATCCCATGATTGTCATGTGTTGATGACACTGATTGTTCCAGTGGCGGTGCGAGGTATTACGCCAGATTGGGTACGAGGGACAATCATAAAGTGTGTTCGCTTCTTCAACGCGGTGTCGCAGAAGGTCATCGAGCGAATAAGTTATCTAGTCTCGCATGATGACATGGTCAATAGTCCGGTTAGCCTTGAGATGATCTTCCTCCATCCTTCTTTGATATTATGGTCCATCTCATGGTCCACATTGTTAAAGAGATAGAAATTCTCGGACTGTGTTCCTCCACAATATGTTCCCTTCGAGAGGTACATGGGTATCCTAAAGAAGTATGTTCAGAAACGGTCTCGCTTAGAAGGCTGCATTGCACAGGTGTCAAGACAGAGGAGGTGATCGAGTTTTGTGTTAGTTACATGGATGATCTGAATCCGATTGGTGTCCCTGATCACGCCATGAGGGAGGCTACGGGAAAAGGGACTTTAGGGAGAAAAGAATCCTATAGCGACGATCTACTTGCATTTAAACAAGCACATTTCACGGTATTGAAACAAGCAAGCTGAGTGGCTCAGATATCTATGATCACGAGATGAGTCTACGCTACCAATACCCAGAGAAGTCGATAAGTGGATCGCGATGGAGCAAATGGATCATTTCGCAGTTGGTTACAAAAGCAATTGTTGGGCAAGGCATGCACGATGAACAATTGAAACTCTTGGCTTGAGGACCGCCCACAACAATCATATCATTTCAAGGGTATGAGATAAATGGGTACACATTTTACACGACAACCCGTAATAACAAGAGCACCAACCAAAACAAGATGGGCGTCCGATAGATGCCTTGGACAAAATGGAAAGATGGACACCTACTATGGTTTCATAGAGGAGATCGGGAGCTGGAGTACGGGCCATTAAAAGTCCCTCTGTTTGGTGCCAATGGGTCAAACCGACGGTAGTGGATATCGATAAGTACGGTATGACAACTGTGGACCTCAAGCAAGTGGCCTATAGGGACGAACCGTTCGTGTTTCGCTAATGATGTGACACAGGTATTCTATGTGATGGACATGGACAAAGAAACCGAAAAAGCGAATGAGAAGACTAGCAAGAGCGATCACCAAGGCGCCACGTGGTTCTTCGGGTAAAAGAAGGATTGTCGGAGTTGAGGGCGCCACGGATGAAGAAGAGTATAATCGATTCGACGAGCTGCCTCCTTTCACGGTGGACGAGACATTAGTGTCTGAATGATACAGAGGAATCTCCCCACGCGCGCGCGATCATAATGAAGGATCACTTGTAAAAGCAAAGTATGTTAGCAAATAAGGATTGCTTTTGGTGTAATAGACTACTAACATACTAGTTTCTCATTCCTCTAGTGGTTTTCTGTATTTTCTGCTCAAATTGTACTAATATTTGACTAACAATATTGTTCAAAGTCCCTCTGTACTAATATAACAAGGTGACGGTTTGCAATGGAATTATAAGAGTGCAAAATTACTTTATTTCTTACAATTTTCTATAATGTTAATTTATATTACATGGTTGGAAAAAATATTGTAAAGAATAACTTTAAACAAGAGATATAAAAAATATTGTGAAGTGGTAAAAGCATTTTTAAAAATTATTTAATGAAACAATAGTTAAACAAGAGATTCAAAAAAGAAATCTTAAAAAAGGCTAAATGAATCTAAAGTGGTAAAAGCATTTTTAAAAATTATTTAATGAAACAATAGTTAAACAAGACATTCAAAAAAGAAATCTTAAAAAAAGGCTAAATGAATCTAAAGTGGCAAAAGCATTTTTAAAAATTATTTAATGAAACAAGATTTAAACAAGAGATTTAAAAAAGAAATCTTAAAAAAGGCTAAATGAATCTAAAGTGGTAAAAGCATTTTTAAAAATTATTTAATGAAACAATAGTTAAACAGTAGATTCAAAAAAAGAAATCTTAAAAAAAAGGACTAAATGAATCTAAAGTGGTAAAAGCATTTTTAAAAATTATTTCATGAAACAGTAGTTAAACAACAAATAAAAGAAAAAGAAATAAAAGAAGGGCTAGGGGGCACGAGCGGGGCTCGAACCCGAGACCTCACGGTTGGGAGAGCCCACGAACTCAAGCGCCTCGCGCTAGCCAAGGGGGAGGAAGATTTCTTGTCGATTAGTATGGGCGCTAAATTGTTTTGAGTCTTTTAACATCAGTCCCGGTTGGTGTTTTCAACCGGGACTGATAGTGCCTAGGGCTCCCTCCCTCGTGCTGAGAAAGTGACCCATCGATCCGGTTCCAACCGTCAATTGATCGTGAGACATCGCCCTGCTGAATACACCAACCGGGACTGATGGTGCACCTATAAACCCATCCCGCCGCCTCCTCATCCCCAATTTTTCTACTCCCGCCATTGTTCCCCAATCTCCTCCTCCTCCCGCTCGTTTGCAAAGACCTCCGACGTCGACCGGGACGCCTCCAGAGACCCCACCGCGCGCCGTCCTCCTCTCCTCCGACGACCCCACCGCCGCCGTCCTCGCCTCCGAAGCCTTGCCTCGGCGCCTTGCCTCCGCCGCTGTTCCCCTCCGGCCTTCGCCAACCCTAGGGTTTGTGCCTTGCCTCCATTGTTGTTCCCCCGTGGCGCCGCTGTTTTACCTCATTGGTGCCTGAGTGATTGGTTTTGGTTGCGTTGCTGCGTTTGAGATGTCAGGTGGTTGTCTCTATACATGTCCTTGCACAGGGTTTCATTGGTGCCACCGCTGTTTTACCTCATTGGTGCCCTAGGGTTTGATTGTTCGATGAAGATTGGGCTGTATTGAGACCATTTGTGACAACAACAATTTTCCAGTACTTGACATTTAGTTGTTAGATCAATTGGTATCTAGTGATTCTGATATATATATTTGTCTTATGAATCTTTACTGAATCTTTCTTGGTCATAATGGTTGAGCGCCTTGTCGCCGGGTTCTCGAAGCAATCTCGTAAGTTGGTGTCTTTGTCTTTGTCCGGGAGTATTTTGCTACGTGAGTTGGCTGTGCTCCTTTTTGCCGAAAACAAGAAGATGGCTTGATTCTGGGCATGGAGTTGGTGCCTTGTTACTAGTAGTAGGGTTTGAGTAGTTTGGTTTGTGTAATTTTCTTTTAGCTATGCCTATGGTTGTCGATCTTTCACTGCTCATGCATAATAATCATTGCGATGAGTTCGGAAGTAAGTTCTAGTAAGTTGTATGCTCCTTTTGCATTCGGATAGGCTCACCTGTGTTTGCTTTATATTTCCGTCACTAGAATCATTTCCTTGTGTCAGCAGTATTGTTTGCATATATATATACTGATGTCCCTTTTACTTGTCATTATTAGGCAAATCTTCAAATACTTATTCATGAGCTTGTATACTGTGACATTAGATCATATCTCTATTCAGTGCTTAAATGACATTGTGAGATTTCTATGTATGTGTGAGATTTCTATGTATATGTGAAGTTTGAAATATATATGTATCATGTCAAATGAATATGTATCATGTGAATTATTCTAAGTTGTCAAGTCTTTGGAAAAGTTGTTTCATTTTCACTAAAGTAATGTTGTCACAAATTGGTCAATGATCTTTGTCCCTCATCGACGAGGACGGTCTTTAAGGCAACCCGTTATCTCGAGAACAATACTGAAATTGACAACTTGAGCACTATGCTAATTGTGATGTCCTTTTACTTGTCATTATTAGGCAAATCTTCAAATACTTATGTATGTGTGAGATTTCTATGTATATGTGAAGTTTGAAATATATATGTATCATGTGAAATGAATATGTATCATGCTAATTATTCTAATTTCGGTGAATTTTGAAATTTCTATTTTTATTGATCGGTTTCTATGTATATGTGAGATTTCTATGTATGTATGAGATTTCTATGTATATGTGAAGTTTGAAATGTATATGTATCATGTCAAATGAATATGTATCATGTGAATTATTCTAAGTTGTCAAGTCTTTGGAAAAGTTGTTTCATTTTCACTAAAGTAATGTTGTCACAAATTGGTCAATGATCTTTGTCCCTACCGACGAGGACGGTCTTTAAGGCAACCCGTTATCTGAGAACAATACAAAATTGACAACTTGAGCACTATGCTAGTTGTGATGTCCCTTTTACTTGTCATTATTAGGCAAATCTTCAAATACTTATGTATGTGTGAGATTTCTATGTATATGTGAAGTTTGAAATATATATGTATCATGTGAAATGAATATGTATCATGTGAATAACTTATCTATTAAAGCCGGTGGAATTGCAGCTCAGCCAGCCGAGCCACGTCACCCGGATTTTCGCAGCCGTCCGATCTCGGAGACGACACGATCTGGCCGTCCGCCCGCGCGCTCCAGGACCGACGCCCTAGACCTTCTCTCGATTCCATCGCGCACCCCGCCGCCTCACCACGCTGCCCACTCCCTTCCTCCCCTCCGTTCCCCTCTCCCCAGCCCTCTCTCGCGCCCCCCGCCGCCAGCGCTCTCGCTCCCGTCCCCACCATTCTTTTCCTCGGGCTTCCCCTTCCGTCGATCGATTCGTGATCGTGCGTGCGGGATGGAGTCCTCTCGATTCATCCGCTCTCGAGGTGTGTGTCCGCTCGCCCCCTGGATCTCCTCCTCTCCCTCTCGCTCCCGGTTATTGTTCTGTGTTTTGCTATAGCTTTGCTGGGGTTCAGGTTGATCGGCGGGGTGGAGGCGGAGCCCTTCGTCTCTCTCCGGCTGTAATGGAGGTCGCGTCCCGGTGCTTGCGCCAGTTAGTTGCCTCCATCGATCCATGCCACGCTGCTGCCGATGGTGGTGGTCTCCATCTCTGGCAGTACTTCAGCTATGTGCTCCTCCCCTTCTCCAAAATGGAGGTAAATCATTTGATCAAATCAATCGCTTCACTTTCGATCCATCCAATTCTGAATAGACCCACGAATTTTGCGATGTTGTCAAGAAGAGTTACTACAGGTTGTGATGGGTCCTCAAATCATCGATTTAGCTTAACTATCGCTCCTACCTGCTTACTTGTTCTTTTGGATTCATTTGTAACCTGTAAGCCACTGGTAGAAATATTGACAGGGATTTTTGGGTATCAATGGGCCGAAGGATGAGCTCATTCAATTGATGATGGAGAAAAAGAGTGTATCTGAACAGCAATTAATTGTGCTCGCTTTTGTGGGATTTGGAGGTCTTGGGAAGACTACACATGCAAATATGATATATCGCAAGCTATAGAGGGGCATTTCCAGTCTCAAGCTTTTCTTTCTATGTCCCAGAGACCTAACATAAAGTAGATCTTGAGAAATACTCTCTCATGTCGGCAGCCCAGATCACACCAACATGGTACAAGTCATAAAACTATTTCAGATTTATGTATTTCTTCTTAGTTTTGACCGGATTCGTTCTCTGGATTCAGCATGCATGTTAATTATGTTGCACAGAGGATGCTCAGCTTAATCCACTTTTACGCCTTCGAGCTGGACCGTGCGCTGTCATCATAGCAATGTCTTCTACTTACCCAACGGATATGGTTAGGGGTAGGATCGCTGTCTAGATAATGTATATATGATTTTCCATTGCTCTCTCTCGTCATAATACTGTCAGTCCCAAAATAGCTGACTTAACCTACTGTAGTTATTTTAATTTCGTTTCTTCCTCTATTTCATTAACCCCCACATCACTTCTGCGGAGAAGTCTCCTTGTTGGTACTGTGGTATGTTTCATGCGCTGCGTGCAGCCTACCATGAAGAAGGCTTTTGTGCTTTGTACAAAGGGTGGCTTCCATCTGTAATAGGAGTTGTATGTTCCTCTTAATTAGCAATCATCTATACTCTTCAAAAGTTCTGTCGGTTGTGCCTTGCTGATGAATGCTTACCACGCTAAGTTATCTTACCTTGTTGCAGGTTCCACATGTCAAACTGAACTTTGCTATGTGATTTTCTCTGGTGAAAGTTTACCGCAAAAAAAAAGAAGGGAGAAGCAGGTGTGTTGTTATTTGACAATTACAGGACTGAGGTCCACTGGATGTACTTATGGGATTTTGCATTAAGGAAAGGCCATTTGGGATATATATCAAGTACATCCTTAACAGCAGCTTGATGACGTTGCCTATTTTTAGCTGGTCATTTCATATTTTAAAGTTCATCCCAGTAGAGCAGAAATGGAAGATTAATGCCGCAACTATCAAGAACAAACTATCAAAGTTTTAAAACCTCAGGGATCCATTTTGGTTAGCGGTTTTTCCTAAAGGCACCGATTACATGTAATATTTACCTTCAGAATTCTGTTTTGTTTGTTTGTACAATCCAATCCACATGATTACTGCAATACTTACTTGATTATATATTTGTTCAACGAATCTATTGGATTTTGAAAGTTGTGAATTGGCAAACCAAATTCTCCCCGCGATACTGCTTTTCTGAAATTGTTTTTATGTGCTGCTTTACAAATTGCTTACCATTCTATTACCTGTCCATGATTCTTCACTCTTTCCTTGTTTGGTTGTTCATTAGAGCTTCTATCTTAGGGAGAAGAAATGCATCGCCAGTCAGGAGTACGCTACAGAGGATGGCCTGCCTATGCTAGAAAATGTCCTCTTTCCTAAGACAAAAGGGTTCATTGATTGTTTGCAAGAATTCTGGAACTCTTCAGATACAGGTGAGCACTACCTCCCCCTTTCCTTTTTCTGCATATGTGCATGCGTGCTATGTGTGTTTCCATGATATTTATTAGTACAGCTATTTTCTTTTGAAAATTTTCCTCTTGTTTTTCCTTATGAGCAGAGTATTTATGAACAAATAATTCTTGGCTATAGCCAGTTGTGGGCAATATGCTCCAGGTACATGTAACTCTCCCTATCTGCTTTAGTTGATGTATAATAACTTTATTTGTCTAAATTTGGTGTAAACAGTTATGCACAGGTTACCCAAAGACATTTTACACTATGCAACATCATGCTTTATTGATTAATCTTGTCAAGGTTTCTGATTAGTATTTATTGTGATATTAAGTTGCATCCTATTACATTGCGCCAACAGGCCAACAGGTGATCTAAAGTTGCAAACTATTTTAACACCCACTTCTGTTAATGCTTACACAAACAAATGTGTGATATGCTATATGGCTTACAACAACCGAGATGGCCTGACTGAATTGCCTTGTGAGCATCAGTACCATCAAACTTGTGTCACCAAATAGTTGAAGATTAACAAGGTAAGCTACCTTGCCTTTCCAGCTTTGCAATCTATGTAGATGAGTATTTCTTCCACAGGAACTGCAGGCGTTCTTGCAGATTACATTTCTTCTAGGAATTGCTGTAGTTTGTGTGAGTGTGAACCGATTGCTACTTTGCTTGGCTTAAAACATTTATTGGACCTTTCATGGTTTAGCCATTGTTAGACTATCATATGATAGCTCAGAATCCTTTTGTATTGCCTATCATATATGTTTGCCAAGTGCTGTTTATTTTCACCAAGACAGGAAGAGAAAGATCTGGCTAGAAATTTTATAGATACAAGTACAACAAAGAGTGGTACTCAAACTGGTAATGATGAGGGGATGTCCTTATTCATTAGTTGTGGATATACCATTTTTCTTTGTTTATGAATTTTTGAAGTTATTACTCCTTTTCTCCACGTTTCCCGTTAGTAAGTGTTGGTGCTGACTGCTAAGGGAGAACATAGACAAGTAATTTCCACGTTTCTCCACGTTTCCCGTTGACAGACGTGGTTTATGGCTTGGTGAGAACATAGACAGGTAATTTCTTCGGTATACTTTATTATCAAGTTAATCATTTTACTTTCTCGCATATAAGGATCCCACTTCATTATGTTTCCTAAATCACTTTGTGCTACACAAATTAAACGGCCAGAAGAAGAAAAGGATAGCATCGAGCAAATTTCCTATAGTGCTATTTTCTATTTAAGCGAGCAAGATAGAAGTTTACCTGTTATAGAGTTGATGTTGCCTATTCTTATACAGGGTATTGCGGTACACCATTCTAGACTACTTCCAATAATTAAGGAGCGGGTAGAATTGCTCTTCCAAGCACGCCTTGTCGAAGCTCTCTTTGCTACTGCTACTAGCACGGTGTGTTCTTTAACCTGATTATTCCACTTAAACTTGTTTTCATGCCTTCGCATGTGTCTAGAGTTACATTTCTCAAATGGACCTTTTTTTGTCTTTGAACTAGGGATAGTTAGAACTGATGTTTTGCACTTTCTGCTGCATACCTTCGATTCTTTAGATTGATGCATGATCTTTTTTTTCTCAGTTTACAATGGGGCTGAATATGTCTCTGCAAAAACGGTTGCCTTCACATCTGTCGAAAATTGGGATGATGGTACCGACTGCTATATCGATTCTGGAGACTACATACAAGTAAATCTTAATTTATATATACAGTGCAAGTCATGCGTAAAGATAGACCTAGCAAGAGGAATAGAGCGAACAAGCCCGTCTTACTGTAATATCATATTCATTTTCAGAGATGAGTGGAAGAGCTGGTCTGTGTGGCAAGGATGAACATCGAATTTGTTTTATAATGATAGATGAGAAAGTAAAGCCCTACAGTTATCTGTTGCAGCTATATTTGTTTTCCACAAGATATTGTATATATCACTCCGGATATTCATGGCGGAGGTTTAGTTTTCTTTTGTTGACTCAAGCAGTCAGCGTGCTATTCTTGACACAATGAGATATCTTTCAAAAAAATACGATAATTTGGTCCAAAGGCATCCGATTCTGCAATTTTTTGGGGTTCAAGACACAAAATCAAATGTGGCAAGTGGCAACTTATACCTTCTTTATTTCTGTAATGCAAATGGCTGCTACTTCACTTGTTGTCGTGGTTCTGATTATGCTATTATCAGCTTTAATCTCTATTCTTTTTTTGATGTATACAAACAACATGTATAACTTAACTGAAGTTAGCATGAGCCAAGACATATTTTGAATCTGCATTGAACCTTCACATTTCAAAGATGCTTGACCTGTTCTGACTTTTGTGTAGTAGTTGTGCTAAGATTCATTTTGTGCTGCTGATGCTGTCCTCCAAAACTTTGGTTTTGTTCCATACTCATGCTTGAATTTGCTTCTAATATCAATAGTTTTACTAGATGTTTTTCTTCGCTGAAGAAATTTTTTACCACATTTGTTTGCCATATTTTTGTGCCTTGTGCTATGTTTCACGAGCGGATTAAAATGTAACCCTTAGCTAAGCAACTTGCCAGCAGATCGTCTTATTCATTAGTTAGATTTCGGTGATGCCAATAATCTGTTTTATGTTAACATGCTTTCGTTATGTCTAACTTCACTTGGCTTGCAACAGAAGCTGCGTTTCTACCTAGTTATTCTAATTTCTGGTGAATTTTGAAATTTCTATTTTTATTGATCAGTTTCTATGTATATGTGAGATTTCTATGTATGTATGAGATTTCTATGTATATGTGAAGTTTGAAATGTATATGTATCATGTCAAATGAATATGTATCATGTGAATTATTCTAAGTCAGATTCATTATATCTGAGAATTACAAAGAGAAAATTCGACAAGTTTAAAGATCTTAAATTTGTCCGAATTTTCTCTTTTTGTAACTCTCGTATATAATGAATTTGATCTAATTGTACAAAATAAAATGAAAAAATTCATATATTCTTAAGAATATATTTGCTTAATAAAAATAATGAATCATTCTTATTCCACACTAAAATGATTTTAAAAAAAGCCCCTGCAAGTTCAAGAAGCATGGATGTGAGGAGAGGCGTCCACACCGAGAGGCGAAGCCATGAGGAGGCGAGCTTGCTTATCATGGACTTAGTTCTTTGTCTTCTTCAGCGTACCTTTGTTCATTGATCCGAGTCCGCTCCAGATCAATGAAGAAGAGGAGCGGAGGAATCTATGAATGAAGGTACGCTGAAGAAGACAAAGAACAAGTCTCAGACTCGATCAATGAAGAAGAGGAGCGGAGGAAGCCTATGGACGATTGGTACGCAGAAGAAGACAAAGAACCAAGTCCATGATAAGCGAGCTCGCCTCCTCATGGCTTCGCCTCTCGGTGTCCTTGACGCTCTCCTCACATCCATGCTTCTTGAACTTGCAGGGCTTTTTTTAAATCATTTTAGTGTGGAATAAGAATGATTCATTATTTTTTATTAAGCAAATATATTCTTAAGAATATATGAATTTTTTCATTTTATTTTTTCATTTCGAGATGTATATGAATCATATGAATTTTTTCTAATGTATAAGTATCATTTTAAAGTTACATGTGCACATGTTTGTAGCATGAGGTCACATTAGGCCGATTTACCATCGTATAGTATTTGGCCGATTTACATTAGGAACATCTTCGGCGTCGCCGCCCATCCTCTCTCTACCGTCTTCCACGCCGTTTTAGAGTAGTACCATCAGCTTTACATGAAATAAAGTCTATTTTCGTTAATTTGCAGTGCTTCTTCTAGCCTAAGAAATGACGATGGACGAAGAAGCATTTATGTTAAGTTTGATTGCGGGAAGTGATGGTCATGAGACAGCGGAGCCTGCACCCGCCACCGAGGCCAATGAGGCTGCAGAGCACGATGAGGCCGGGGAGGTAACAATCAGTCACGTTCATGATTGTCGGTTCCACTACCATGCTAAGCCAATATCTTGACACGTTCATGATTGTACCATGCTTTCAGATCGGTCAACCAGGCAGGCAATCACGTCAGCGAGGTCCAAGCAAGAAGAAGAAGGCAATACATGTTATCACGAAGTCGGCGAGACGGCCGACCTCTTGCACCCTCGGGGCGCTTGGGCGTTCAATTCGGCATGCGGCGTCCACGTTAGGGACCACGTGGCAATTAGCATAGCAAAATGGGATCAGGTCCCTCAAGATACGAAGAACATGCTTTGGAACGATGTGAAGGAGACATTCACCTTCCCCCAAGGGACCGAAGAGAAGGTGAAAAGTTACACTCTCAAGAAGATGGCGGTCGCATTCCAGACTTATAAAAAGAAGCTGAGCACGGAGTATATCAAGAAGAATCGAACGCCCGACTTCAACAAGCACCCAAAGTTGCAAGATCACTGGGATGCGTTTGTGAGATACAAGACTTCGGACGAAGGTCAAAGTTTGAGTGAGAAGAATAAGCTGAATGCACAGAAGAAGAATTATCACCACCGACTCGGCCCTGGTGGTTACCGCCATGCAATACCAAAATGGGAGAAGAGGGAAGGACACGCTAGCGAAGGGTATCGCACCCGCAACAACGGATTGGTTCGACAGAGCAAAGCATTGGTTCTATGCTCACGGCGGCGCCCTTGATGATAACGACAATCTTTGTGTTTGGGGAGGTGCTAAGAGATGTGGCGAAGGCTTGTACATCCATCGAGGAGACTTCCTGGGGTAGCCGTGCCAAACAGGAGAACGACGAGCTAACAAGGGCCTTGCAAAATCCGAGCACCACGGACGTACGAGGCGTCGGCGTTGTCCCGTGGAAGGTTGGTTTCATTGGGACGCCAAGACCTATAGGAGTCGAGGCGAGGAGCAAGGCTCGGCAGACACAACTTAGTGCGCTTAAAGAACGCTGAATCAAACAAATGAGAGAATGCAAGAAGAGATCCGAGAGAGGTGCAGCTAGCCTTGAGCCAACAGCGCGAGACGGGCCAAGAACCTCCAAGTAATCCAGACATCATCGGCCCCTCCGGCAAGGAAGCACCAAGCGCTTCCGGTGAAATTTGGGAGAAGCGGACTTGGACAAGTATCCGTGAGCGACATCACACGGCGGACACCTTGTGAGCTGCATATCCAAGCAGAACCTTACCTTCAAGGCGGCCGATGGTATGGCTTACCCATTAGAGCCGGGGCAGCTTATCCATGGCCAACAGATACCGTTAGGATACTCCAAGGTCTCGGTGGAGGAGGTCTGCCCAGGGTACGAGGACCTTGACCTCGAAACTCCTGGAGGTGACGGGACTACGAAGCAAGGAGAGGCAGTACACACTTTCATCCTGTGGCGCAAACGGTACATAATTTTTCGAGATAACATGGACATGTCCTCTACGCGAAGAAGCCCGAGAAGAAAACCGTCTCCTCCCAAGAAGGCGTCGACTCCTACACCACCTCCTGCGCATATAAGCCCGACAAGAAGCCCGTCTCCTACACCATCTCCTGCGCATATAAGCCCTGATAGAAGCCCGTCTCCTCCCAAGAAGGCGCCGACTCCTACACCACCTCCCGCGCACATAAGCGCCACAACAAACCCGTCTCCTCCCGTAAGGCGCCGATCAAGGAAAGAAGCCAGCTCGGCCAAGAGCTCCCAAGAAGACGGGTTCTCCACCCAATCCAAGAAGTCGGGTGAACTTCCAAGGCCAGTATGATATGAACGATGAGGAGACCAAGAGGGTGGTAAAAGGAGAGGTAACTAAATTTCTTAAACCCAAGTCACCAGAGAAGAAGGTTCAACTCGCACGAGAAGAATTTTATAAAGGCTTAATGACTATTAAAAATTTGAAGGATAAAAAGAAATGCCTTGCCAATCAAACTACGAAGCTCATTGAGTAAGGAATGCCCCAAGAAGATGTCACCGTGAGGGAAAAGTAAGGAGATGCAAAAATTCTTTGATGAAACCGCCTTACCGCAAATCAAATATTAGGCACGGAAAAGATTGAGGTTGCCCAAGTAAGATGGTCATTTAAAATGGGCGGGTCATTGGTCAGGCATGAGGAGCTGCCCCAGCTAACGACAAAGATGCGGCAATTTCATGAATGGTACTTGGACGCGACCAAGCATGGTCTACAGATGTTCGCTGTGAAGTTTAAGCAAGAAGATTTTTTTCGCGGTGAAGGTGAATTTGTTGTCGACTGGGACTACATATATGATCTATACCAGACAGACACCCTCAGCGTGAGCTTGATGGGTTGCTGGACTCTGTAAGTGTCTTAATTATTTGCAAAAAACTATCGTGCACTTCCTTGTACTATACTAACTTGCAAGCCTAACTAATTTCTTATGTAGCATGGAGATACAAAGATGCAGAAGGATCGATTTTCGACATAGGCTTCATGGACCCGAAGAGTTATCAACAAGACAACCGTTAGAGACCACCCAAGCGTAAACAGAGACTAACATATTCAATGCGCTAATGGGTCAAAGATATAAGTCAAAGATATATCTAGCCTACTCATTTGAGTACGTGTTTTCGTACCACCTCATTCTACTCCTTTTTCATAACACGATGTTAGAATTAATTAGTTATCTACGTTGACACATCTATGTATAGTTTTCACTGGATTCTTCTTATGATCGAGCTAGATCGTAGCTCGATCACAATTATGGACTCATAAAGGAGACCAGGTTGAAAAGTATCAAAACTTTATCGACATGCTCGAATCGGTATTAATTCTTGTTCCTTTCATTATCGTACTAGCTCTATTTCCTTCAATTTGAAACAAATTCTAATCATGTACATACAATTAAGTAATCACATGTGTAGTGCATTCACACGGTTCCGTGCTAAAAACGTGGGCGTATTCAAGGAGAAATTTGACATTGCAATTGCCTCTCATGTACGTATATCATAATGCTAGCTTTTAGTTAGTTAACTTAATTTCTTTGCATCCATTTCACGCTTTCAACTTTTTCCACATGAGATCTTGACTCATTGGTAGGGTAACAATTTATGCGGCTACTATGTATGCGAGTTTATGCACACCCATAACGGAGCCGCGACGCATGCTAAAAGGTAACAAGGGGTGAGTAAATATAATTACTAGCTTTAATTGTGTATAGGTACTCCTTATATCTTGTATAAATTCAAGTATTGATTAGTTAATGACTTAACGATAGGTGCCTCAATATTTGGCGGAACAAGGTTCAGAACTCTCGCCGGCACGAGTGAGAGCAATCCAAGAACAACTCGTCGGTTTTATTTACGATGAGGTTGTAAATCCAAAAGGCGAGTTTCACGAACCAAACTTTAACAGTGGGGCCCTTCGATAAGGACCGTTGAATCTGTCAGTGGTTTACATCTACGGCTAGCAAGAGCGTCTTGCGTAAAAGATCCCGATGAATAGAAGGAAAAGAAATACTAAAGTTGTAATTAAAGTTGTGTACATATATATTGTAATACATTAGAAGAACAAATATGTGTACATATTTTAATACATTAGATGTAATTAAATTTATTAATGAATGTTCGGTGATTTAATTATCGTGCAAAGTGCATGATTGATTATCGTGCTTTTAATTAGTTGTGATTTAACACACACATATATATAATAGCTACCGGAGAAATAGACCTATATATATACAAAACATTAGTACCGATTGGAGAAACTAACCTGCATCGATGAGGTTTCATCAAGCAGGTTGGAGACACCAACCGCAATGATGAAACTCGAGGGTTCCCAATGCGCCGCCACGCAGGATCGAACCGATCGATACTCCATCAAGACGGGTGAGTGAACCGGACCGATGCCCTTGAGCATCGGGCCCCGGATGGCTCTGCACGGTTCAAAAACCAAGATTAAAGGCAGTTTTGGACCGGGACTAAATGCCCTTTCCGTAGTAGTGGCACCAGCCGAAGAGTCGAAGGGGTCCGCCAAGGAGTCATCGCTGCCACTGGAGCAAGGAAGGTTGAGATGCTTCTGGATAGACTTGAGCCTCTTCGCGTTCTTCTTTGCCATCTTCACAAGATATTTCAGAACTCTGTCGGTGGAGGACGAAGACTGCGAAGGAGCGAGAGGAGCGGTGAGCGAGCAGTGGATCTTGAAAGAGCTGAAGCAGGAGGAGGAGCTTGAGGAGCAACTGCCTTGATTGGCCTGATCTGTAGCCCTAGGTGCTTTGCATCACATTCAAACTTCAACTTTGTAACACCCTCAATCACCCTCATGATGTAGGGGGCGAATCCTGACCACGCTTGGGATCAAGGGAGTTAGCATGAATTTCATTCCAAAGATAAAGTGCCACCATGAACGGTCTTCCACCAGGCAGCATCCGACACAGAATATCACGGGTGTAGGATAAGATATGAGATGCATCACCTTCTTTGGGAGCAATAGTCTTGTGAAGAAGTCTGTTGGCGGCTGCAATCATTGGCTTCAAGTATTTGGTGTTTCCGGCCTCGAAAGCAGTATCCTCAATATATAGAACATTCAGATTGTCTGCAACCAAAGAGCGATTATTGTGAAGATCATCCTTATCCATAGCGTCTTCGACTGTAAATCCCAGAAGTGTACCGAAGCGACCAACAGACATCCTGAATTGCTCACCTTCGGTCATCCAAGTCATGGTGTCATTGGAGACATGCAGAGTGGCATAGAACTGGGCAATAACTTCAGTGTTCCAATCTTGCTTCATGCCCATAATCCTTTTGATTCCAAGTCTCTCGCATGCTTCAATGACGTCATTGAAAACAGGGTCATCCAAAGACTCCATATACTCCCAGCCGACCCATTGCATACTGACAATTGGATTCTTGCGAGGAAGGATCACTATCTCATAAAAATCTTGTTGGAAGAAGTCCCAAAAACGCTTGTCAGAGGAGAATTGCCTTCGATGATAGGGATTGGATGCCCTAGCTTTAGTGACCATCCCAGATTTTCCTTTATAGCTCACAACTGCTCTCTGAAGATCGGGACGACGACTAGGCTTGAACATCAACGGAAAAGGAAGATAATCGCTGTCTTCATCTTGAGCAGGACCTTTTCCCTTGTCATCTGCTGATGGGGCACTAGAGGAGGACCCTTTGCCCTTGCCAGATGGAGGAGGAGGGTGACGCGCATGAGGTGCATCATCTAGACAACGCGGCTCAGAAATTGTGATGCCCTGCGACTTGGGCTTGGAGACAACCTTCTTCTTTGTTTTCCCGCCAGCAGGAGTTGGAGCAGGAGCAGTCTCAACCTCAGGCGGAGAAGCTGAAATATCCGGAGGATTTCCTCGATTAGCTGCTGCCTTGGTCCGGGTGTTCGTCGGAGTCTTCCTTTTGAACTGCCCTTGCTCGTCGGTGTGGAGAGCCTTCCTCAACTTCTCTCCCTTGTCGTCTCCGGCAGCCATGGATAAGATCTGGAATAACCGTGAAATGATATTGAGACGACGGCTGAAGGAATGGAAAGAAATCACTCACCGATTCAATTTCCTGGAAATATCGGATAGTCCGATATTTTGGGTCGGACTGTCCGATAGCAAGGTCGGATAGTCCGACGCCATCGATCGGAAGATCCGATATTTGCGGGAAAAAGCAAAAAAAGATTTCTTGATGATGGACCACGCATTTCGCAGCAAATTCGTGGGATACAATCCTAGGGATAAGTAGAACACATCTACCGAAGAAGATTGAAAAGAAAAATTAAGGGAGATGAGAAACCCTAGATCTAGATGAAATGGGTTTACCTTAAGAGCAAATCCGAAGGGAGATGAGAATGAGAGGATGATCCTTCGGCAAGGGAGATCAAATCCGCGGAGAGAGAGGCCCTTGAGATGAGGAAGATGAGTAGGGGCCTCCAAAATCGCCAGAGGAAAGGAGGAGCCGTAGTGTTTTTGAGAATGATGACCGCGGGGAGAGAAAAACCCCAGGGCTTCATATAAACCTCCCCACATCGGATAGTCCGATAAGGACATCGGACAGTCCGATGTGAGCGATCACCCAGATATCGGACAGTCCGATATTCAACATCGGATAGTCTGATATGTGCAGGTTTACAGAAATCGGATGGTCCAATACAAAAATCGGAAAGTCCGATATTTGTAAATTTTCAGCACAAGGAAAGATGGTTTCGAGGATTCAGAAGATATGACTTGTGAACACTTTTGCCGTCTACCCACTTATGATCAGCGAACATCAAAGCACTAGGAGCAATGATCACAAGTGGTTTGACTCGAACCAAGAATCAAATCCAACAACTTTAAGGAATAAACAACTTTTGAAATCCATTTTGATTTAACACAAACAACCAAGATATTGTGAAGTATGCAATCCTTCAAGCCAAGTTTCGAGAGTCTAAAATATTTAGCCCATCTTTGTCGAGGTCTAGATGCCCGCTGGCTTGCATCGGCGTCTTGATTGGCTTGGCATTTTCCATACCAAACTTCTTGAGCATGTCCTTGATGTACTTCGTTTGACATATAAAAGTTCCTTCCTTGAGTTGTTTGACTTGAAATCCGAGGAAGAACTTCAACTCGCCCATCATGGACATCTCGAATCTTTTGGTCATTATCCTGCTGAAGTCCTTGCATAGATGTTCATTAGTAGACCCGAATATAATATCATCAACATATATTTGACAAACAAATAAATCATCATCAATATGTTTAGTGAAGAGAGTAGGGTTGGCCTTTCCGACTACAAAACCTTGTTTGAGGAGAAAGTCACGAAGACATTCGAACCACGCTCTCGGTGCTTGCTTAAGCCCATAGAGAGCCTTTTGTAGGAAGTAGACGTGGTCCGGATGATTTGGGTCTTCGAAGCCGGGTGGTTGCTCAACGTAGACCATTTCGGAGAGTGGTCCATTCAAGAAGGCGCTTTTCACGTCCATTTGATACAACTTAAAATCATGGTGAGTAGCAAAGGCAAGTAATATTCTAATAGATTCAAGCCTAGCTACGGGAGCATATGTTTCATCGAAATCCAAACCTTCGATTTGCGTGAAACCTTGAGCAACTAACCGGGCTTTATTTCTCGTCACTATTCCATTTTCGTCTTGCTTGTTCCGAAATACCCATTTGGTTCCGATCACGTTTTGCTTGGGTCTTTCGACAAGCTCCCATACTTGGTTTCGTTCGAAGTTATTCAACTCTTCTTGCATAGCCATTACCCAATCCGGATCTTGGAGTGCTTCTTCTACCTTAAGAGGTTCAAGAGAAGACACAAAGGAGTAAAATTCACAAAAATTAGCTAAGCGAGATCTAGTGGATACTCCCCTGTTAATATCTCCAAGAATGTTGTCGACGGGGTGATCTCGTTGAACACTTTGATGAACCCTTGGATGAGGCACTGTTGCATTTGACTTTTGAATTTGGTCTTCATAGTCTTGCGCGGTATTTGAGCCATCTTGAGCTTGCATTGAAGACGATAGAGCTTCATCCAATGGTATACCTCGATTTGGAGAGCACAGAGCTTCTTGCTCAAGAGGTCTCACTTCTCCAATCGTCAATCTCTTGATTGCTTCGCATGGAGGTTCTTCCCTGTCAATCACATCACGATCAACTTGCTCTACTTGAGAGCCGTTAGTCTCATCAAATGTCACATCACGCGAGATTTCAACCACACGGTGGTGTTGTTGAAAACTTCGATATCTTGTATATGCATTAGACCCGTAACCAAGCAAGAAACTCTCATCTACTTTAGGAGCAAACTTAGAAGACTTAGCTTTCTTGTTAAGGATATAGCATTTGCTACCAAAGACTCGAAAGTAGGAGACATTTGGCTTCTTGCCGATTAGAAGCTCATACGCCGTCTTCTTCAACAACTTGTGGAGATATAGCCGGTTGGAGCTGTGACACGCGGTGTTGATTGCCTCTACCCAAAAGAGGTCGGAAACCTTGTACTCATCAAGCATCGTGCGCACCATCTCGATGAGGGTACGATTCTTTCGTTCGGCTACCCCATTCTGTTGAGGAGAATAGGGAGCCGAGAACTCATGCTTGATGCCTTCTTCATCGAGAAACTCCTCCACACCGGTGTTCTTGAATTCAGTGCCGTTGTCACTTCAAATTTTCTTAATCTTCACTTCAAATTCATTTTGAGCCCTTCTCATGAACTTCTTTAAGCTCCCTTGGGCTTTGCTTTTATCATGCAAGAAAAACACCCAAGTAAAGCGAGAAAAATCATCTACAATGACTAAACCATACTTGTTTCCTCCAATGCTTATGTAGGTGACGGGGCCGAACAAATCCATTTGAAGCATCTCCAACGGCCTTGAGGTGGTCATCACGTTCTTCGCGGGATGAGAGGCTCCAACTTGTTTCCCGGCTTGGCACGCGCTACATACCCTATCTTTCTCAAACACGATATTCGTTAGTCCAAGAATGTGATTGCCCTTAATGAGTTTATGAAGGTTCCTCATACCAACATGGGCAAACCGACGATGCCAAAGCCAACCCATGCTCGATTTAGCCATTAAGCACGTTTCAAGGTTAATTCTATCCGTAGAAAAATCTATGAGATAGAGATTTTCCTTTAACCGACCCTTAACGGCTATCGAACCATCATCCCTGTTAATGACATCCACACCCTTATCACTAAACATGCAATTGTAGCCCGCTTCACATAATTGAGCAACAGACAGCAAGTTGTAGCTTAATGATTCAACAAGCAAAACATTATTTATATGGAAATCATTTGTGATTAGAATCTTACCTAAACTTACTACTTCACCTTTTCCATTATCGCCAAAAATGATGCTCTCACTATTTGATCCATTGGCTTCCAAGTGTGCGAACATTGCCCTTTCTCCGGTCATATGATGTGTACATCCGCTATCCAGATCCAACTTGATCTACCGGAAGTGTAGGCCTACAAAATGAAATTTACATGAGCTAGTACTTACAAAGTCTCAAGGTTAGTGGCACAAGTATTAACATCTATATTGAAGCATCTAGCACAACCATTGCTAGTAGAGGGTAGTGAATCATTGGAGTCTTTGTTAATGATTGTGAGGGAGCTATTCGAGAGATCAACAAGCTTCAACTCTAGAGCCTTGCAAGCGTCGTTTGCTTGAGCAAGTTGCTCTAATAGTGAAGCGTTGGTGATCTCAAGACTAACTACCTCGGACTTGGTCATTTTTGAGCTATCGACCAATTCCACATTTTTCTTCTTTTCAAAAGATAAGCTCTTCTCTAGCTCACGATTTTTCTCTTTTTCGAGGATGAGCAAATCCTCTTGAGCTTCGAGAGTAGCTTCCTTTTGCTCTATAACTTCCTCCAATCTTTCAATATCCTTTAGAAGCAAGTTTAGTTTGTGAATATCAAAATTCTTCATAGACTTAAGCACAGTGTTAATGTCATCATCATCACTATCGCTATCGTGCTCATCTAGGCAATCATTAGCAATAGAGGGAGTGGAGGCAATTGATGATACCTTGTGCCCCTTTGCCATAAGGCACATTGGAGCAACTTCTTCGTCAACGCTTAAATTGTCGAAGAGGTTCTTCGACATTGTCGGAGTAGAGGGAACGGCGATGGCGACGGAGGCAATTCCTCCTTCATTGTCGTAGTTTGACTCGGAGTCGGAGTCGGAGCTGGAGTCGGTGTCGGAGTTCCACTCCTTTCCAATGTAGGCACGACCCTTGCCCTTGTACTTCTTGCTCTTCTCCTTGTCTTTGCTCCGGTACTTGTCCTTCTTATGCGACTTCTCATCCTTGTTCTCCTTATGCGGACACTCGGCAATGAAATGGCCGGTTTCACCGCATTCATAGCATCTTCTTGCGGAATGTCTCCCCTTTGATTTTCTTCTAAAGTTTCTCGATTGACCTCCTTGTTTGAAATTCTTCTTCTTAAACAATTTGTTGAATCTTCTTACGAATAGGGCCATGTCTTCATTTGTTAATGGACCACAAGACTCTTCATCTTCACTTGTGCTTTCTTCGGCTTGGCGCACAACCTTGATGGCTTTCAAGGCAATACCCTTCTTCTTCCTGGACTTGATCTCTTCCACAACTTCCACCTCCTTAATCATCATCTCATCCATCATTAGTCGGCCAATTACATCATGAGGCGTCAAAGCATCGAAGTTTGGCCGGTCACGGATGAGTTGAACCAAATTGCGGTTGGTGGGGGTGATCACACGAAGAATGATTTTAACGACAGCTTTGTCGGTGAGATCGGTGCACCCAAGACCCTTCGCTTGATTTACAAGCACCATCAAGCGGTCAAACATTTTAGTATATGATTCTCCTTCTTCCAAAGTGAACCGACTTAGTTCACCAATAATGAGCTCGATTTTTGATTCCTTGACACTTGATATTCCTTCATGTGTGACCATGAGTCTGTCCCAGATTGATTTAGCTTCTTCGAGTCCATCTACTCGGTTGAACTCAGAATCACTTAAGGCATTGAATAAAGCATTGACGGCTAGATCGTTGAAGTGTTGAGCTTTGTCTTCTTCAGGAGTGAGGTTGTCTGGATCTACGGGTTGGAAACCTGTTTGCACAATCTTCCAAATAGAAGGGTGAAGCGATCTCAAGTGCATCTTCATCTTGTGTTTCCATGCCGCATAGTGAGTGCCATCGAAATGAGGCGCTCGACCGGAGGGCACGGAAACATATGAGGAAGAGCTTGAGACACCGAGGGAACTATAATCAAATGGAATTGCAAACCCAATACCGTCGCCCGTACCCTTGACTTGGGTAAGGCCTTCAGTAGTCTTATCTCCTTGCGACAGATTGATTCTCCAAGCGGTTAAGCCAACTACGGAGATTTGGCTCTGATACCAATTGAAGGATCGATAAGGGCGCCTAGAGGGGGGGTGAATAGGCGTTTACAAAATTAAAACCTAACTTGCAGCGGAATTACCGCACTATCCGACTTGGATATCGGACTATCCGATATATATATCGGACTACCCGATATGAGCAGTCGGACTATCCGATCAGAGCGAAGAGAAATAGATCTAGCACAGGTAGAGATAAATCTAGAGCATGTGACCAACAAGTAATTGCTAGGTGAGATATTATAAAGCAAGATATAGCAATTACTTCAAAGTAAATCTACTCTAAGCAACAAGAGGGTACCACACCAAAGATCCAATGCACGATTGATTTTTCCCGAAGTTCGGATCTTTGAGGAGATCCTACGTCTCCGTTGAGGAGGCACAAAGCCTGGGTCTCCCTTGACCTCTTTCCTCCCGGTGTTGCACAAAGCACTCGCCGGTTTCACTTATTGATCCCTTTCCTTGCGGAGGTGGAATCGAACCTTCACAAACTCCGGCGGCTTCCCACACGTAGATCGGGAGCTCACCCGTGACTCCTAGCCGTCTAGGAGACCTCAATCTCGAAGAGTAATAAATGGAGTGTAGACCCGCTCATGAAAATCACCCTAGTGCTCAAAAGAACTTTCTCGGTTTGCAACAAAGCACTAGGAGACCACTTGCTCAAATGTCTCAACAAATATCACAAAGATGAACACAAGAGAGAGCAAGAGAAGAGCAAGAGTGAAATAAATGCTCAACACACTGGTTAGGTAGGAGTAAATGAGGGAGAGAGTGGGGTATTTATAGCCAAGACACAAAATATAGCCGTTCTACCCTGTGTCAGACCCCACATCGGACTATCCGATACCATACATCGGACTATCCGATATGTAGAAACCCCCAGATCAACTCCGCTCGAAAAAATTCAAATTCTTTGAGAGAAACACACATCGGACTATCCGATGACAGACATCGGATGTTCCGATGATTCCAGAGAGTTTCCAACAAACTCAGCAGCTTTGAAAAAATTTCAAGTGTATATCGGACTGTCCGATATGGGATATCGGACATTCCGATAATTCCAGAGAGTTTCAGAGTGAGAGCAGTTTTCAAAATCTTTCTAAGTCCACATCGGACTATCCGATACCTGACATCGGACTATCCGATAAATACCGAGAGTTCCAGCACAAGGTCTTAGAAAAATTTCCAAACAACATCGGATGTTCCGATATAAAATATCGGACAGTCCGATGTTTCCCGAGAGATCCAAAGAGAGCAACTACACTCACACCGGAGAATCCGATACTATCGGACTATCCGATATTCACATCGGACATTCCGATAATATCAGCACAAATGAAATACAAGGTGAGTGCCGTGCAAGGTGACTACCAAAACACTTTTTAGAAAAAGATGTTCATCTGAGCACTGAGGTCATTTCTAAAGCATCTACATCCCATCCCTCTTGATAGTACGGCAATCCTATCGACTCAATTAAATGAAAAATCTACGCTAAGTCGACGCCGTTCTTCTTTTCACTTTTGAGGGTCATCAACGTCCGTAGATGCGTTCCTTTTGGGACTAACACCTGCTTATATACTCACATAAGCCATTAGTCCCTTAATCGTTTGTCATTAATCATCCAAAACACAATTAGGGGCCTAGATGCACTTTCACTTCTTCTATGCATTCAGCTTATTCTTCTCACTAAAACTTTGACCTTCGTCCGAAGTCTTGTAGTTCACAAACGCATCCCAGTGATCCTGCAACTTTGGGTACTTGTTGAAGTCGGACATTCAATTCTTCTTGATATACTCCATGTTCAACTTCTTTTTAAAAGTCTGGAATGCAATGGCCATCTTCTTGAGAGTGTAACTCTTCACTTTCTCTTCGGTCCCATGGGGGAAGGTGAATGTCTCCTTCAATCGTTCCAAAGCATGTTCTTCGTATCTTCAGGGACTCGATCCCATGTCTTTATGCTAATGGGCACATGGACCCTAACGTGGACGCTGCATGCCGAATTGAACGGCCCAAGCGCCCCCATGGGTGCAAGAGGTTGGCCGTTCTCACCGACTTTGGTGATAACGTTTCTTGCCTTCGACTTCTTGCTTGGGCCTCACTAACATGATTACCTGCTTGGTTGACTGATTTGAAAGCATGGTACAATCATGAATGGGTCAGAATGTTGGCTTAGGATGATAGTGGAACCAACAATCATGAACAAGACTGATTGTTACCTCACTGGCCTCATCATGCTCTGCGGCCTCATCGACCTCGGTGGCCTCAGCAGCCACGGGTTGATCCACGGGGGCGGGTTCAGGCTCCCCCGCCTCATGACCATTGTCGGTGTTTCGTATAACCGGCAAGTAAATTTGTAAGTCAAGGGGCCACGCGTTCCCTCTCCTTGATGGTTGACTCAGAGAGCTCAAGATGTATACTGGTTCGGGTCGAATATCCCTACGTCCAGTTCGTGGTGGTGGTTTTGTATTGCTTGGGGTGCAGCGGACTACACTAGGTTACAAGTGAGTGCTCAAGACAGGCCTTGAGCGCTCGTCCGAGTGAGAGGAGCGAAGGCTCGAGAGCTCGGAACGTTCGCCTGAGTCGGATGAAGGACTCGGTTGCGAAATGCGGATTGGCTGCCAAATGCGAATACGAAGTGGGAATGCCCTTCCCTGAGGGCCCTGCCTCCCTTTATATATGCGGAGGGGGCAGGTTACACGGAAGTTTGGAGAAAAATGGTAGGGGTATGCTGTGCCCGGGAGTCCCGGTCTTCGGTCTTGGTGACTGACAGGTTCCTGTTTATCCCATGCCGGGTTAGTAGACACAACGGACAGCGCTCCGTCGGGAAGGTGCGCACCTGCCCTCTGTGCGCCTATCAGACAGTGACGGTGCAAAGGGATGGGCGCTTGACTCTGGCGGCCCCCCGGTGGCCTTGGGAAGGAGCCACCCGTCCCAGCATGGCCGTCATGTCCGTGGGGTAGGTGACCAGCTTGTCGTTGACTGTCGACGTGGTGGAGGTCACGGAGTTGATGCTCGTTGGGGCCCCGGCCTAAGGCCAGGTCGGAGCCCGCGGGGGCATCAGACCTGGGTCTAAGTCGGTGCCTGCGGGGGCGTCGGACCCGGGTCTAGGTCGGAGCCGGCAGGGGCACCTGACCCGAGGCCAGGTCGGAGTTCCTTCGGTGGGCTTGACCGAGGCCGGGGATCCTTCGTGACCCGATGAGGCCTTTGACCAGAATGTGGTCTAGAAAGGCCCATTTGGTGTTCCTTCCAATGTTCGGTGATAACCCCATCTTGCTGTGAGGGACGGAGACCTTGGTAATACCCTCTTCAGCACTCTGCATCGCTGCCAGTCTTGCTACCATGTCCGTACGATTGAAAGAAAGACGATCTTGAAATAGATGTATACTTTGCTGTGGGGTACCCCTGGTATGAGTATTCATCAACCATCATCTCCCGCAATCAAATTTCTCATAAATTCTTCTTGATCAAATCCTTCGCCTGCCATCGTTATTTCTTAGGCTAGAAGAATGCACTGAAAATTAACGAAAATAGATCAACAAAAGGTCAAATACTATCGACAAGTAAAGATCATGTTTCATGTAAACCTGATGGTACTACTCTAAAATGGTGAGGAGGACGGTGGGGAAGAGAAGGTAGAGAGGACGGGCGGCGACGCCGAAGCTGTTCTTAACTTAAGTCGGCCAAATACTATCGACAAGTATACATTTGACATTTCACATATACTTACACATTTCACATGATACATATACATTTGACATTTCACATGATACATATACACTTGACATTTTGCATATACTTATACATTTCACATATACTTATACATTTCACATATACTTACACATTTTATATGATACATATAGATTTGACATTTCACATATACTTATACATTTCACATATACTTATACATAGAAATTGATTCAAAATTCACATATACATAGAAATTTCAAAATTCACCAAGAATTAGAAAAATTCACATGATACATATACATTTCACATATACATTTCAAAATTCAAATACATTACATTTCCCAATCTAATACATGATGCTACATAGGATTCGGCCTTCTATTTATCTTCAAAAGCTCCTTATGCTAAGTAGTTTAAGTGCAGTTGAACAATATACTCTGCTTTCAATGAAGCAATCAAAATCAAGCAAAGTCAGCATGTGAGCAACTAGGGTACCAAGCTGGACAGTGTAGTGAGTGATAGGGAAAGTCACTACATACGTGTAGATTTTGGGGCTACACAAAATCATTCGCAAATACATCCATATTAACAAAAAAGACTAAAAGCAACAATTAAATTACAATTTAGTTCTTATATCATAATTTAAAGCATAACCATATTACACATTACATGTCAATTTAGGAAACCTTTCATTCGTGCACACATAAAGATTTCAGCATTGTGTGAATACATGCATACACACACATATCCAAATCTCAACAGTGTATATCCACATTTACTCATAAAGTTTAAACATAAGCAAAATACATCAACACACACAATACATCATCACAGCCACCCAATCAGACATCATCGCTCAGGAACAAACTCACTCATTTACTTACTTACTTTTTTATCACATACAAATGAGTACAAGAAATTCTTAAAAGTCACAAAAGGAACACATTGCTTTGCACATAGCCCTTCAAACCGACTTAGTCAGCCAGCTAGCCCATCCCAGCCCTGGTTTTACCCAACCCATGTCGGTTCAATAAGGGAAGCCTTATTCCACATTAAATCAAGATAATCCAAAAATCTAAACATATTGTCATAATCAGGATATGTAAATGAAACAACAACATTGTCCACCCTCAAGCTTCATGTCAAATTTTACCCATGATAGCCACAATCCCTTTTTCTATGAGTAACACTCCATTTACGAATTCATAAAAAGTAATAACGCAAGGTAAGACTGACACTACAAAAGCCCCACATGGATCCATTTTCCACAGCACACAGACACACTTCTAAACCTAGAACTTCTTAAACAATTGCGCCATACACCACTCTAGTTCATTCTCCATTTTAAAACACATAAGGCAGTACATATACACTACCCTTCGTTCCAAAAACATAAAATAGTGGCATTCACTTCAATGCCTAAAATACTTGCACCTTATTTGGTTGCATTACATAGGAGGCACTGTAGACACGTACATACTACTCCCAGTTCCTATGTTTCAAAACATCAGTACATGTATGCATATCATAATCTCAGTGCATAGGAGCAAAATTCTTTAACTCATACACCACTTGGACAGACATTTCAGTTTGTCACACAAAAGTCACTCCCGTAAATCACTTAACTATCCATACTTCTAATAATTTTTTTGGATCCTACCCATTTTTTTAGCATATAACAGATTAACTACACCATCTGGAGCCAAATTCCAAAAGAAAAATCAAACACAAGACAATCCTAGCTTAAGCACGCACTCACTGATGGGGGGAAGCTGCCGGTCAGGGGCAGCGCAGTGGGGGCGCTGGTGGTGGTCACCGATGGGGGCGGCGGTGGGGAGCGGTCTGCTGGTGGGGGTCACTGCCAATCGAGGGCCACCGGTGGGGGCGGCGCTGGTGGGGAACAGTCTACTCGTGGGGGCGGCAGTGCTACAGCCTGTGGGGGAGCCAGTGTGAATGAGCGGGAGGAGCAGAAATTGGGGAAGAGGTGGCGGCGAGAGAGATTTATATTTGCACCATCAGTACCGGTTAGTGTCTTCAACCGGGATTGATGTCTCACATCAGTACCAGTTGGACACACCAACCGGGACTAATGACTCACATTAGTCTCGATTGAAGACACCAACTGGGACTGAATCCCTAGCTTATGCAGATGTCCTAGGCACTATCAAGATCTGGGTTGGTGTATCCAACCAAGATCGATCTTGAATCATCATCCGGCTGAATACACCAACCAGTACTAATTAAAATTATTTTCCAACCATCTAATATAAATTAAAATTATAAAAAATTATAAGAAATAAAGTAATTTTTGCACTCTTATAATTCAATTGGAAATTTTCACCTTGTTATATAAATTCAATTATTGCTTCTTTGCAAAAAAAAAATAATAAATCATACCTATTCCACACTAAAATGATTTTCAAAAAATAAAATCATGTTACTAGTTATTTATAAATTCCTTTTATAGTTTCTACAATTCAGCAATAATATGAAAAATTCATATATTCTTTAGAATATTATTTTCCAACCATCTAATATAAATTAAAATTATAAAAATATAAGAAATAAAGTAATTTTGCACTCTTATAATTCCATTGAAAATTTTCACCTTGTTATATAAATTCAATTATTGCTTATTTGCTTAATAAAAATAATAAATCATACCTATTCCACACTAAAATGATTTTCAAAAAATAAAATTAGGTTATTAATCAAAATATGGCATATAGGGGCTCAAATGGCTACTTTACAAATTTAGAACTATGTTCATAATTCATACATAGGTTTATACAACACGGTTGGACTTATTTGCTAACATACTTTGTTTTTACAAGCGATCCTTCATTATGATCGCAGCGTACGTAGGGAGATTCCTCTGTATCATTCAGGACACTAATGTCTACGTCCACCGTGAAAGGAGGCAGCTCATCAAACTGATTATACTCTTCTTCGTCCGTGACACCCTCAACTCCGACAATCCTTCTTTTACCTGGAAGAACCACGTGGCACCTTGGCTGATCACTATTGCTAGTCTTCTCCTGCTGCTTTTTGTTTTCGGTAGATTTGTCCTTTTGTTTCTAGCTTTTAGTCGGCTTGTCCTTCTGCTTTTTCGGTTTGTTGTCCATGTAATTAACACAAAACTCAATCACCTCCTCTGTGCCAACACCCTGCGCAATGTAGCCTTCTGGGTGAGACCGGTTACGAACATACTTCTTTAGGACACCCATGTACCTCTTGAAGGGGAACATATTATGGAGGAACATGGGTTCGAAAATTTCTATCTCTTTAATAAAGTGGACCATGAGATGGACCATAATATCGAAGCAGGACGGAGGGAAGATCATCTCAAGGCTAACCTAACTATCGACCACGTCATCCTGCAGATTAGATACCTTATTCAGCTCGATGACCTTCTACGACACCGCGTTGAAGAACGAATACAACTTTATGATTGTCCCTCGTACCCAGTCTGGAAGAATACCACGCACCGCTATTGGGAGCAATTGTGTCATCAACACGTGACAATTATGGGATTTTAGGTGTACGATTTTATTCTCTTTCATGTTTATGAGTCTCCTTATGTTCGAGGAATATCCAGAAGGGATCTTCACACTGTTCAAGAACTTAATCATGTTTTTTTTTCTCTTCCTTGCTTAGAGTGTAGCTCACGGCTTGGACGTAATGCTGTCCTTTCGCTCTCTTTTCTGGATGTAGGTCGTTCCTGAGTCCCAATAGCTGTAGGTCCATTCGTGCTTAAAGTGTATCTTTTGATTTGCCGTACATATCTAGGAAGCCTAGTAGGTTCACGCAGACATTCTTCGTGATATGCATGAAGTCCAGTGAGTAGCAGACCTCTAAGTCTTTCTAGTAAGGTAAGTCCTAAATTATTGACTTCTTCCAAATGGGCTTCGGTGACCTTGTTCAGTCGGGATAGGTTTGCTACCAGGACCTTTTCCAAATACTACTTTCAGATCCTTTACCAAAGAAAATACAACAGTTCCACTACGATGCAGGGGCTTCTTACGTTTCTCTTCTGTCCCTTCAAAATTCTCACCCTTCCTGCTTAACGGGTCATTCGTATGGAGGAACCTACGTTGGCCCCATGTACACATCCTTTCGAGAGTTTTTTAGGTATATGCTATCCGTATCCTCTAAGTAGTGGATGTAGGCTTTATATCCGTTGATAGATAGGCCTGACAGATTACCATGTGCAGTCCAATCGTTGATGGTTACGAATAGCAATGCACGTAGAATGAAGTGCTCTCTTTTGTACTCATCCCATACACGTACACCATCATTCCACAATGTTAGCAGATCTTCAACCAACGGATTGAGGTACACATCGATGTCATTTCTAGATTGCTTCGGGCCTTGGATAAGCAACAACATCATAATGTATTTCCGCTTCATACACAACCAAGGAGGAAGGTTGTAGATTCATAGAGTCACGGGCCAAGTGCTGTGACTGCTGCTCATCTCGCCGAACATGTTCATCCCATTCGTACTCAACCCAAACCTTATGTTCCTTGCATCCTCAGCAAAGTTCGCGTATGTTCTATCGACTTTTCTCCACTGGGAGCCATCAGCAGGGTGCCTTAGCCTTTCGTCGTCCTTACGGTCTTCTTTGTGCTAGCGCAACATCTCGGCATGCGCTTTGTTCGCAAATAAACGCTTCAACCGGGGATTATAGGGAAATACCACACCACATTAACAGGGGGTCTTTATTCTTACACCACCCCTCTACCTCACCTAAGTCATCACACCTGGTCTAATACCACAAAGTTTTGCACACCAGACAAGCTTCTAAATCCTCGTACTCATTGCGATAAAGGATACAATCATTACGACATGCATGTATCTTCTGTACCTCCAACACCAAAGGGAAAACAACTTGTTTGGCATCGTACGTAGTTTTAGGTAGTTTGTTCCCCTCTGGAAGTAACTTCTTTATGAGGCATAACAACTTATCGAATTCCTTAACAGACAATCTATTGGTCGCTTTCCATTACATCGTGATGTGCAACTTTTTATGGCCCTGTCGGCAGTTTGGGTACAACAGTGTTCCGTGGTCCTCCCATAGGTGATGGAACTTTTCGTAATGTCTTTCATCGATGTATTCTCCCTCTCCATCAAGCAGCATCTGGTCTAGGTCATCATCACCAAACTCCTCCCATAGGTGCTGGAACTTTTCGTAATGTCTTTCATCGATGTATTCTCCATCTCCATCAAGCAGCGTCCAGGATATTGTTGTCCGCCTCTTCTTCTTCATCGTCTTCCTGTATAATCTCTTCTTCACCGTGCTTGGTCCAACAGGTATAGTTTGACATGAAACCTCTTGCGAGCAAATGGAAGTGAAGGTGGCTGGATTTTGGCCACTCTTTCTCATTCTGGTAGTCTATGCATGGATGGCATATGTAGCTTGACGTCGTGTATGCATCGGCCGCATGAAGAAAACCTTGCAAACCCTGCAAGAACTCCGAGGAGCGTTGGTCCATGTACATCCATTGCCGGTCCATCTACATTATGTTACATCAAGGTAACTGTTAGCTCATTTTTCGATAATGAATTGTTGAACATTTCTAAAAATCAAAATTAAACTAATATTTTCTTTATTTAAAAATTATTTAAAATTTTAGGTTGATAAATTTAATTTTAGGTGAAATTTCTTTGAAAAAGATAATATTTTAAAAATGATAATATTTCATCACATATTTTATCTATAGAAATTGTTATTTTTAAAATGACTTTATTTCATTACATGTTTTTAAAAGGACTATATTTCATTACATATTTTTCTATAAAATGATTATTTGCTCTGGTATTCATACTCGATAAGTTTTTGCATCCTACTAAAAGAATTGGTCAATCAAAATCTAGATTCAAAATTCTTCATCGATCGATGGAACCAAAACCTAAATATTAGCTAGATCCACTCCTTCAATTCGAGCTACATCTAATCCAAGCAAAATCTAAACTTGCACAACAAGTTTTTGCAACCTACAAAAAGAATTGGTTGATCAGAGTCTAAATTCAAAATTCTTCATCGATCGATGGAACCAAAACCTAAATTTGAGCTAGATCCATACATTCAATGTGAGCTACATTATAATCCAAGAAAATTCCAAGCTTACACAACAAGTTTTTGCAACCTACTTGAAAAGATCAAGCTAGATCTCTACATTCTTAATCTTTCATCGATCATGGGAAAAGATCAAGTTTTCTTCATATTTCAAGCAAAGAAGAGGCTCCCTTTAACACCAAATGTAGTGATGAATGATGTTACTAACCTTAGTTACCTTGGCTTCGAGTGAAATGACCAAAATTTTGAAATTTGGGCAACACCTCCCCTCCCTTGAAGCTCTTGGCTGAAGCTCCACTGTTCTTGTCACGCACTGCACTGTTCTGTTGGTCGGGCAAAGTGGGGGAGGTGGAAGAACTTTAAATTGGGACCTAGTAACGGTTGGAGGCACCAACCGGTATTGATATCTGACATCAGTACCGGTTCATGTCACAAACCGGCACTAATGAGCCCCCGCTCCATAGTACCGGTTCGTGACATTTAACCGCATCGATGTTAGATCATCGATCTTGGTCGGTGCCTTGAAGCTGCATCTTGAGCTACCAACACAGCCCCGTTGCCGTTGAACCAGGACTGTTGTAACTATCAGTCCCGGTTCATGCCCAACCGGCACTGATGGGCCAGTATCAAAGGCTTGTTCTATAGTAGTGCTCGCGAGAGAGCACAGAGATAACTTCGAAGATTGGTTGCGTAGACACATGATGCATGCGGAGACATACTGCACTCAGTTGAAAGTGTTGGCTTAGGGACCGTCAACTACAATATCGACATTCCAAGGATACGACATAAATGGTCTTACATTTTATACAAGAGCGCAAGATAAAAAGAGCACCAACCAAAACAGTGGTATCCGTATAGATGCCTATGACAACAATGGAAATAGGCAAACCTACTACAGATTCATAGAAGAGATTTGGGAGCTTGACTATGGACCTTTGTAGGTCCCTCTCTTTCGGTGCCAATAGGTTAGACTTCCAGGGGGCATGAATATCGATAAGTATGGTATCACTACCATAGACCTCAAACTCATCAGATACAGAGAAGAACCATTCGTACTTGCTAATTCTGTTATACAAATCTTCTTTACAACTGACCTGGTTAACAAGGAGCGCCACGTGGTTATTCAAGGAAAAAGAAGAATTGTCGGAGTTGAGAATGTTGCTGATGAGGAAGAGTACAACCAATTCGATTAGCTTCCCCCTTTTGGAGAGGACATTGACCTAAGTATCATGGAAGAGAGTGACAAAGCTATGTACATACATCGTGATCATAACGAAGGTTGAATCGTAGCTTAGTTGTAGTAATGAAATGTATGCTTTCTTTTGTACGAACGACATGTTTATTTTCTCAGATGTAACAATTATTGTAATATATGGAATAATGGAAATTGAGGTTATGCTCCGAACTAGTTCGCTCTGTCCTTTAGCAGCTTGAAGAAAAAGTGTGGTCAAAGATTTGAGTGCAAATCTTTAACTGCATTTGGATTTTTGTGAATTTGACTGCATTTGGATTTGTGTGAATTTGGCTGCATTTGTGTGAATTTTTCAAGCATTATTTGATTTTTGAAATATTAAAACTATTAAAACAATTAGCAATCTAGATTTTTATAATTTTAGAACTTCATCAAAATTTAGGGAAATATTTAAATAAAATATTAGATGTCCTATAGTATGCCTCCAAAATTTTTTAGAAAATTTGGATCAAATTGAAAGTTTCACTTAACTCACCGAAGACTAGCTTATCACTACCGGTTGCTCATTCTTCCGACAATGATAAAAGCTTATTACTACTGGTTGCTAGTATTAACCGGCAATGACAAGCACTATCACTGCCGGGTAGATCTCTACCCGACAATGATATTCCAGTATTACTGCCGGTTCGTAGATCCACTCGGCAGTGATATTATAGTATTACTGCCAGTTTGCGGAGTGGCCAATAGTGATAAGTTATATTACTACCAGCTCTATTTCTGGACCGGCAGTGATAGGCTATCACTTCTGGTTGTTTTTGTGAGCCTGTAGAGATAGTCCACCCCTATAAATTCAAAGCCCGCGCCCTCCTCTTAGTTACACCGCTCTTGCCTCGGAGCTCCCCGCCGCCGCCGCCTCGCCTCGCCTCGGGCCGGCCTCGCCTTCCCTCGGACTGTCGCCATCGCCTCCCCTCAGATCTCCCTGTTGCCGCCTCGCCTTGCCTCGGGCCATCGTCGCCTCCCCTCAAACCTGCCGCCGTCGCCTCACCTCAGAGCTCCCCACCGCCGCCTCGCCTCGGGCCACCGTTGCCTCCCCTCGGATCGGCCCGCCACCTCAGCCATCTCGGCCGCCTCGACCATCCCCGCTGTCGCCTCTGACCACCGCCACCTCTATCCACCGCTGCTGCCGCTGAAGGTAGAAGGCCACCTCGACCATCTCTACCAATGCTCGTAAAAATCACTATCATGTGTCTATGCCATCGTTTGAATTCATAAGTTCAACATTTCTTCGATACCATTGTATGTGTATATGTGTTAATTCAAAATTTCTGATAAACTTGCTAGGAATGGCCTCTAATTAGGGACAAGTGCCGGAGGGAGTTAGGCCTTCAAATATGGACGAAGTAGGAATGGGTAGCCCAACATACTATGTGAACTTACAGGATATTGACATGGAGCAACCTGGTGCCACTACTATGGACCAACCTGATGCCACTAACGTATGCGAGGTAAAGTATTAGTAGATTGTGATTCTCAAAACATTGCACTGTCAGACGACTAATAAGAAAATCAAATTGCAGGCTCAGATGTCTGATGAATAGAGGCGGCGCGCAAGTCGTGGTTCGAGCAAGATGCCTAAGGGACTTTACAATATAGTAGAGCTCTCGACAGTTGGGGAACCTGCTATACTTGAGTCATCATTGGGGCCATATAGGACGGCATGCATGGTTATTGCTAGGGATTATGTGCCCATAAGCTATAAATCATGGACCGGCTGCATAGGTGACTAGTGGGTGGTTTCCAATGACCTGAAGAACATGTTGTGGGACAAGCTAAAAGTAGTGTTCCAGTTCCCCCAAGGGACCAAGTTGGCTGCAAAGAAATGTGCACTATGCATCATGTGCACAACGTGGAAGAATTGGAAGACAACATTGAATAAGAACTATGTGAAGAAGAATGAAACAGCAAATTTTGATGCGTACCCAAAGATAAGGGAGTTTTGGGAGGACTTTGTGGCGTACAAGAATTCCGAAGAAGGCCAGATAGTGAGTCAAAAGAATAAGGCTAAAGCGGATAAGAATATTTACCCTCACATACTAGGCACAGGTGGGTACGTGAAGAAAGTACCAGCATGGGATAAATGTGAAGAAGAGCTAACCCGCAGGGGCGTCATTCCTACAATGGTTGAGTTGAGTGAACGATCGAAGCACTGGTTGCTTGTGAGGGGGGCTTCTATCTCAGATGATGGCAGCTTAAATTTCAGAAGTGATAGAGCCCAGGAAGTGTCACATAAAATAACAGATGCTCATGTGCAGTCTTCCCAAGGCCTTTTCAGGCCACGAAGGGAGAATGACGAGCTAACCGTTGCCCTGGGTAACAACGAGCACCCTGGTTGCACCTGAGGAGTTGGTTTGGTGCCGTGGAAAGAAGGCTTCCTAGCTGACGCATCGTTGTACAAGTGTCCAAAGAGAATAAGAGAAGATCAATTGGACCGTCAAATAAAAGATGCTGTGGCGAGAGTGTTAGAAGAACTGAATAAGGTTGTGGAGTAAGCAGTACAAAAAGCTCTCAGCTCACGACCGCCACCCGATGACAGCCCTCGGATCTTTAGACACGGTGCTCGTAAGAGCAGTTGCGCGTCCACAGGGATTCCCGAAGAGCATGGACTTCATTTTCCAGTGGATGACATCACAGAGCCAACACCGTGCAAACTACATTTGTCTGCACATGGCATTACCATCAAGATGGCTGATGGCAGGGCTTGGCCATGCGGCTCCTCACATGTTCTACACTGCCGCCCGATACCGCCGGGATTCGCCAGGGTCGAAATGGATAGTGTAGTCCACCAATACCACAAAATAAAGGTAGAGATTCCTGGCAAGGATAGAAAAACAAACTTGGAGAAAACGTGCATGGCTTCCTCACGTGGCACAAGAGCTTGATTAAGTTTGACTCGGATGATGAGGATGACAAAGACGATAATGATGATGATCAGCCGCACTCTCCACACAGAGATGCTGCTCAACAAAATCGTGCTCACGAGCAAGGGCTAAGGTGGAAATTCTTTCTGGGGAAACCGATGGTTGATCCAGCTCATGTAGACCACTTAACAACACAACTGCGACGCGTCCATTAATGGTACATGCAACAGTCCAATAATGGTATGGAGGTGTTCCTAATCAAATACAAAGAATCGGATTTTCACAATAAGGATAACATCTTTTGGGTGTTATTCGTTGAATTGTATATGTTGTACCAGCAAGATGCCCGGGACATGAATATACTCATGCTGTGGACTTTGTAAGTCTCTATGTATATTATTGTACATTCTTGTACCGTTTAATTGCATGTCTAACTTCTTTCTTATGTAGAATGGAGATACAGACATGTAGAAGAAATGGCAATGACAAGTTAGCATTTCTCGATCTGGGGCTTGCCAACAAGAAAATTGTGATGCAGTCTCCACAGTTTCTTGAAGACTATTTATTTAATACTTTCTTGAAGCTGCAATACAAAACCTCCATACTTTTACCCTATAACTTTAAGTACGTATTACCCTACTTCTAATATCGTTTTACTATTTTTGCGTAACACGATGTGGGACTAATGGCCTATGTTAACATATATGTGCAGGTTTCACTAGGTCCTCCTCGTCATCGAGTTAGATGCTAGTAGGATTTTTGTCTTGGACTCGAGGAGAAAACTAATTAATCTATATCAAGACTTTTGGGAACATGCTGAACAGGTAAACTTGATCGTTGCGTTATTTCTTTAGTAATATTCCATTCTATTGCATTTACACTTAATTACTATTTAAAATCATTCACAGGGCATTCACACGATATTGCAAGAAAAGTGTTCGGCATCATCCCTACAAGAAAGATTTTCAAATAATAACCAACTTTCCATGCATGAGATAGGACCCGGGAAACCATTTATGTACATACTACGTATGTACAAATATACATTCAATTGTCACGGAGAGTGTCGGCTATAACGAAGCCATAGTATATAATTACACATTGATGCCTACTTTTCTTTCATTTAACATATATCATTATTAATTTAAAATTTTAATTTCTTGAATAATAGTGCTCCTAGATGAGAACCAATAAGTTACTACTAACAGAAATTTTAGCAATTCAAGAGCATATCGCTGGATTCGTTCACAATGAGATCATCAATCCAAATAGCGAGTTCTACGAGCAACTTTTATTCTACAGAATGGTTAAAAAACCAAACTGAATGAGATGTACTCACACTATATTTGTAAATAGACTATTGTAAAAACCAAATATTGTGATGCTTTAATATATTAGAATTATGATCTAACGAAGCTTTATATACTATATTGTTCTACCATATTAATATAACGATGCTTTACATTAACACATTGTTGAAAAATTTTGTATAAAAATATATAATGCAAAAAAAAATGCAATAAAAACATTTGGTGCATGGCTTGTCATTGCCGGTTCGTCCAAGAACCGACAGTGATATATGTATATCACTACCGGTTCCTATTTCGAACCGGTAGTGATATATATATATATATATATATATATATATCACTGCCGGATTTCGGTGTGAGCCGGCAGAGATAGTCCAGTATCACTGTCGGTTGTACAACGAACCAACAGTAATAGCTATTATCACTGCTGATTCCTGAGCCGACAGTGATAATCCCGAGTATCACTACTGGCTCCCATAACTGGCTGTGATGGCGTTTTGGAGCTGGTAATGATGTACTGCTCTGTGCTAGTGTTACTGGTATGTTAGACTGGAGGAGAAAGCTATGGTGGCAAGGAAAACGAGCCATTCTAGTGGAGGGTCCAAGCCAAAGACATACATTTAGTAGCGAGCAGCAAATCTTGTGGTACCAAGGGTGGATAAGAAAGATATTCAATAAGGGGGATCAACTAATAAGCAAGGTAAAACATGTTGGCATTGTAATGAAGCATGGACTCTATGGCATAAATAGTTGTGTAAGGTGAGGAACACTCTACATACTCTGCTGGCACATGGAGAATAGAGAAATGAAGCCGAGAAAGTAGAGGAACCGCTGACAGATCCTACGGGATTTGTCATAGCCCCGGGAAGTCTAGATAATGTGGAAATTACCGATAATCAGGAACATCTAATGCAAATCTTAGTGTATGCAGCACGTGGAATTTATGGACCGATCACATTTTCTTTGATGGTTATGATTGAATGAAAGAAAGCCATAGCATTGGTGGATAGTGGTAGTACAAATAATGGATTATGATTTTGTAGTGAGGCATGGCATTCCATTTGGCTCAATGCCTTGAAGGTGTTGGTTGTAGGTGGGGGAGAGTTGACATCCGATGCTATGGTAAAACACTTATAATATGAAATTCAAGGTGTAGCTTTCTGTAGTACTTTTAAATTACTGAAGCTGACTAACTATGATGTAATTTTGGGTGCAGACTGGATTTATACCTATAGTCCAATAGAGCTAGGATTTAAAGGAGAGATTGCTGACTATTACTAAAGAAGGACAACTAATCAGGTTTCTGGATTTTACTCAACCTACTAGTTATTATATGTTGCATGCTAGGAAGTCCTAGAAAATGGCAAAGAAAGGGGTGAATGGACTGCTCATCAGGGTTAATGAAATAGAGATGGACCCTATTCCTGAAGAGGACCAAGTTAGTTCAGAAGTGGAACGGATACTCAGCTGTTATGTAGATGTGTTTACTGAGATTGATGGCTTGCCACCAAAGCAAAAATGTATCATGTTATTCATTTAAAGCCTGGAGCTGAGCCACCTAATTTGAGGCCATACCGAATACCACATCACCAAAGATCTGCATTAGATGAAATCATCAAATAATTATTGAGAATGGGAGAGATACAGCCAAGTTGCAGTCCATACTCATCTCTGGTGGTGATGGTCAAGAAGGACGATGGAATGTGCATGGATTTCAGATAGCTAAACGCATTGACAATCAAAAATAAGCTCCCAATATTAGTGATAGAGGATCTTCTTGATGAGTTACATGGGTCTGTGTTGTTCTCCAAACTTGATCTGAGGTCAGGTTATCATCAGATAAGAATGAGGGAGGAAGATATTTCGAAAACTGCTTTCAAAACTCATCTCGGTCATTATGAGTATACAGTAATGCCTTTTGGCTTGACAAACGCCCTTCCAAGCTTTTAGGCACCGATGAATGAGGTATTTGCTGATTTCTTAAGGAAATTCATTCTGGTTTTCTTCGACGACATACTTATTTATAGCAAGTCTTGGAGTGAGCACATGGATCATCTAAAAACAGCACTACAAGTTTTGAGGGACCACAAATTGGTAGCCAAGAAAACCAAATGCATATTTGTTGTGAGTTCTATTAAATATTTGGGTCATATAATCAGTTCTAAAGGTGTGGCAACCAATCCAAAGAAGATAGCTGATATTCTCAAGTGGCCAAGACCGGATTCAATCTCCAAACTAAGAGGATTTCTTGGGTTGACCGGTTATTACAGAAGGTTTGTTAAGGAGTATGGTGAAATCTGTCGTCCACTCTTTTATTTGTTGAAGAAATAAGGCTTTAAGTGGGGTTTGGAACATACTAAAGCTTTCGAGAAATTCAAACAAATTATGACTTGTCCAGTGTTAGCTATGCCTGACTTTGCTAAGCCCTTTTATTTAGAAACTGATGCAAGTGGATCTAGGATCGGGTGTACACATGCAAACTGGGCGCCCCATTGCTTACTTTAGCAAAGCATTCAGGGTGAGGGTTGTAGCAAAATCTGTATACGATAAAGAGGCTATGGCTATTTTGGAATCACTGAAGAGATGGAGACATTACTTGCATGGAAATACTGTGATAATTAAAATAGACCAGCAATGCTTATAGTTTATCACTTCTCAGAGGTTAGTGGATGGGATACCACTACTACATAACAGACCTTTAATACCGGCCCATCAGTGCCGGTTGGGCACAACCCGAGACTGATAGTTACAACAGTCCCGATTCAACGGCAACAGGGCTGCGGGAGGGGGCACTCAGTACCGGTTCAACGCACCGACCGGTACTGATGATCTAACATCAGTATCGGTTCATGTTACGAACCGGTACTATTTAGCGGGGGCTCATTAATACCGGTTCGTGTCATGAACGGTACTGATGTTGGATCATCAATACCGGTTAGTGTTTCCAATCGCTACTATGTCTACTAGGCTCCAATTTAAACTCCTTCATCCTCCCGCTCTCTGCCCGACCAAGAATAGTTCAGTGCGCGACAAGAACAGGAGCTTCAGCCAAGAGCTTCAAGGGAGGGGAGGTGCTACCCAAATTTCCAAATTTTGGTCATTTTACTTGAAACCAAGGTAACTAAGGTTAGTAACATCATTCCTCACTACATTTGGTGTTAAATGGAGCTTCTTCTTTGCTTGAAATATGAAGAAAATTTGATCTTTTCCCATGATGGACGAAAGATTATGAATGTAGAGATCTAACTCGATCTTTTCAAGTAGGTTGCAAAAACTTATTGTGTAAGCTTGGAATTTGTTTGGATTATAATGTAGCTTGCATTGAAGGTGTGGATCTAGCTCAAATTTATGTTTTGGTTCCATCGATCGATGAAGAATTTTGAATCTAGACTCTAATGGACCAATTCTTTTTGTAGGTTACAAAAACTTGTTATGTAAGTTTAGATTTTGTTTGGATTATGATGTAGCTCAAATTGAAGCTGTGGATCTAGCTAATATTTAGGTTTTGGTTCCATCGATCGATGAAGAATTTTAAATCTAGATTTTGATTGACCAATCCTTTTAGTAGATTGCAAAAACTTGTCGAGTATGAATACCGGAGCAAATAATCATTTTATAGAAAAATATGTAATGAAATATAGTCCTTTTAAAAACATGTAATGAAATAAAGTCACTTTAAAGATATAGCTGTCTTAAAAATAACAATTTGTATACAAAAATATTTGATGAAATATTGTCATTTTAAAAATACTATCTTTTAAAAAATTTCACCTAAAATTAAATTTATCAACCTAAAATTTTAAATAATTTTTAAATAAAGAAAATATTAGTTTAATTTGGATTTTGGGAAATGTCCAACAATTCATTATCGGAAAATGAGCTAACAGTTACCTTGATGTAACATAATGTAGATGGATCGGCGATGGATGTACATGGACCGACGCGCCCCGGAGTTCTTGCAGGGTTTGCAAGATTTTCTTCGTGCGGCCGATGCATACACGATGTCAGGCTATATATGCTGTCCATGCATAGACTGCAAGAATGAGAAGGAGTGGCCAAAATCTGGCCACCTCCACTTCCATTTGCTCACAAGAGGTTTCATGTCAAACTATACCTGTTGGACCAAGCACGGTGAAGAAGATATTATACAAGAAGACGGTGAAGAAGAAGAGGCGGACAACAATATCCCGGACGCTAGCCAACACGGTTCTTTCGAAGATACATTGGGGGAGTTTGGTGATGATGACCTAGACCAGATGCTGCTTGATGGAGAGGGAGAATACATCGATAAAAGATATTACGAAAAGTTCCAGCACCTATGGGAGGACCACAGAACACTGTTGTACCCAAACTATCGACAGGGCCATAAAAAGTTTGTACTACACTAGAACTGATGCAATGGAAGGCGACCAATGGATTGTCTAATAAGGGATTTGACGAGTTGTTATGCCTCATAAAGAAGTTACTTCCAGAGGGGAACACACTGCCCGAAACTACGTACGATCCCAAACAAGTTGTCAGCCCTTTGGGGTTGGAGGTACAGAAGATACATGCATTTCGTAATGATTGTATCCTTTATTGCAATGAGTATGAGGATTTGGAAGCTTGTCCGGTGTGCAAAACTTCGCGGTATAAGACCAGACGTGATGACCCAGGTGAGGTTGAGGGGCAGCGTAAGAAGAAGAGACCTCCTGCTAAGGTGGTGTGGTATTTCCTTGTAATCCCCCGGTTGAGGCGTTTATTTGCGAACAAAGCCCATGCCTAGATGATGCGCTGGCACAAAGAAGACCGTAAGGATGACGGAAGGCTAAGGCACCTTGCTGATGGCTCCCTGTGGAGGAAAGTCGATAGAACATACCCGGACTTTGTTGAGGATGCAAGGAACATAAGGTTTGGGTTGAGTACGAATGGGATGAACCCGTTCGGCGATATAAGCAGCAGTTACAACACTTGTCCTATGACTCTATGTATCTACAACCTTCCTCCTTGGCTGTGTATGAAGCGGAAGTACATTATGATGCCATTGCTTATCCAAGGCCCAAAGCAACCTGGAAACTACATCGATGTGTCCTCAAACCATTGGTTGAAGATCTGATAACACTGTGGAATGATGGTGTACGTGTATAGGATGAGTACAAAAGAGAGCACTTCACTCTACGTGCATTGCTATTCGTAACCATCAACGACTGGCCTGCAATTGGTAACCTGTCAGTCCTATCTATCAAAGGATATAAAGCCTGCATCCACTGCTTAGAGGATACGGACAGCAAGTACCTAAAAAACTCTCGAAAGGTTGTGTACATGGGCCACCGTAGGTTCCTCCATATGAAGGACCTGTTACGGAGGAAGGGTGAGAATTTTGATGGGACAAAAGAGAAACATAAGAAGCCTATGCATCGCAGTGGGACGCTTGTATTTTCTTTGGTAAAGGATCTGAAAGTAGTATTTGGAAAAGGTCCTAGTAGCAAACCTATCCCGGCTGAACAAGGTCACACGAAGGCCATTTGGAAAAAGAAGTCAATATTTTGGGACTTACCTTACTAGAAAGATTTAGAGGTCCACCACTCACTAGACTTCATGCATATCCCGAAGAATGTCTGCGTGAACATGCTAGGTTTCCTATATATGTACAGTAAGTAAAAAGATACATTTCAAGCATGAAAGGACCTACAGCTATTGGGACTCAGGAACGGCCTACATCCGGAAAAGAGAGAGAGAGGACAACATTACCTCCACCCCACGAGCTACACTCTGAGCAACGAAGAGAAAAAAACATGATTAAGTTTTTGAACAGTGTGAAGGTCCCTTCTGGATACTCCTCAAACATAAGGAGACTCATAAATACGAAAGAGAATAAAATCGTACATCTAAAATCCCATGATTGTCACGTGTTGATGACACAGTTGCTCCCAGTGGCGGTGCGAGGTATTCTGCCAGACTGGGTACGAGGGACAATCATAAAGTTGTGTTCGTTCTTCAATGCGGTGTCGCAGAAAGTCATCGAGCCGAATAAGGTATCTAATCTGCAGGATGACGTGGTTGATAGTCTAGTTAGCCTTGAGATGATCTTCCCTCCGTCCTTCTTTGATATTATGGTCCATCTCATGGTCCACATTGTTAAAGAGATAGAAATTCTCGGACTAAAGAAGTATGTTTGTAACTGGTCTCGCCTAGAAGGCTGCATTCTGCAAGGGCACTAACCAAAACAACGGCATTCATATAGATGCCTTGGACAAAAATGGAGAGATGAACACCTATTATGGTTTCATAGAGGAGATCTGGGAGCTCGAGTATGGACCTTTAAAAGTGCCTCTGTTTCAGTGCCAATGGGTCAAACTGACAGCCATGGAGATCGATGAGTATGGTATGACAACTGTGGACCTCAAGCAAGTGGCCTATAGGGATGAACCGTTCGTACTCGCTAATGATGTGACACAGGTATTCTATGTGATGGACATGGATAGCAAACCGAAAAACAGAAGGAGAAGACTAGCAGTAGCGATCAGCCAAGGCGCCACGTGGTTCTTCCAGGTAAAAGAAGGATTGTCGGAGTTGAGGGCGTCATGGACGAAGAAGAGTTTAATCAGATCGACGAGCTGCCTTCTTTCACGGTGGACGTAGACATTAGTGTCCTGAATGATACAGAGGAATCTCCCTACGTACGCCACGATCATAATGAAGGATCACTTGTAAAAGCAAAGTATGTTAGAAAATAAGGATCCATCAGTGTACGTGATCCAGGGATCGATGAAGAAAAGGAGTGCAAACAAGTCCATAGACAGCTGCACGCTAAAGAAGACAGCGGATACGCCTAAGAAAGCAACCAAGCCAACCACACGGCATGATGAAGAGGAGACAGTAGCCACGGCCTTCTTCATCGAACTTGACATACTGGATTGTGTGATTTGCTTCATGCCATATGAAGCTCAAGTGTTCATGGCAAGTATCTAGCTCGATATTTCTTCATCATACACTGTAGTGTCTTGATTGCTCCAACATACAAGCATTGAGATGCTTACACTTTGTTTATACACTAGTACAATTAACCACTCTACTAATTAGCATTATCTCTTGTCTTAATGATCTGTGTAGGAACGAACATCCGAACTCGCGAATCGTCAGTCAAGATGATGCAAATGTACATAGCAAATTTGAATTTTGAAATGTATATGTAGCATGTCAAATGTATATGTATCATTGTTGAGTATTACCTGTACAATTCAAATTTTTTGTTCAAATTCTACAGCGACAACAACAATTCAATGTTGAGTATTACTGCATAATTTGCATGCATCATATATATATATATATATATATATATATATATATATATATATATGTGAATGCTAATTTGTGGATAGCTAGCTCATGATCAACAATCAATTCTTTGTACTTATATAAGGCATCACCAAGCGAGTTGTTGTCCGGTTGACATGGAATATATGAATTTTTCATACTATTTATGAATTGTAGAAACTATAAAAGGAATTTATAAATGACTAGTAACCTGATTTTATTTTTTAAAGTAATTTTAGTGTGGAATAAGTATGATTTATTATTTGTTATTAAGCAAAGAGTGGAAAAATTACTTTATTTCTTATAAATTTCTATAATTTTAATTTATATTAGATGGTTGGAAAATAATATTGTAAAGACTATATGAATTTTAATTTATATTAGAGCAAATAATTATAATTAGTACAGGTTGTTGTATTAAATTGGGATCGAGTCTTCACATCAAGATTCTGTTAGATATACCAACCGGTAATGATAGTGCCTAGGGCAAGCTGGGGATTCAGTCCCGGTTGGTGTATTAAACCGGGACTGATGACTTCATGTGACAACCCAATTTTTGTTAATCCGGTAAGTGAGGCTTGGCATGCTAACGTCTTCCGTAATGTCATTAAAATCCTCACTTATTTATTATTATACAAGTGTTAGGACATTTATCTTGCATGAGGAGGGAGTAACAAAATCCTAACAATCATTTTCCAAAACTACACACATGTTATTTCACCTTAGTCAATGACACGTGGGCCCTGTTCATAAGAGAGAGGAGAGTAGGCTGCACATATCTACTATAACACTTCTTACTTTACCTACTTCTACCCACTTGCCTAACCACTCAATGACACATGGGCCCTACCTTGCATAGGAACTTGAGGATTGCACATCTCCTCCATGTCTTTTCTCACTTCAATCACTCATACCCACCCTTTTCACTCACCCTATGACATGTGGGACCTGGCCCCACATGCAAGCATGAATGGGCAGCCATATATAAGGTTCTCCACCTTGGTTTTTCCTCCCCCACCTGCTCATTTGCTTAGCCCAAACCTGAAGAACAGCAAGCACCTCTTCTCCAACACCTTGCCATTCCCCCCCACAAATCTCCACAAATCTTGAGTTTGAGCTTGTGCATGTTATACTACATCGAAGCCAAGATCAAGAGCTTCAAATCTATCCAAATGGATTCTTGAGGCACCAAGTTTTCGGTAAGTGGTAACCAATTTCCTTCTCCCCATGTTCTAAAATTGTTGCCATTGTGACTCATTTCCTTCTTCTCCATGGAATCCATCATCACACCTTGAATCGGATCGCGCATGTCGCATGGAAGCTTGAGGAGGAGGGCTAGTTGCTATGGCAAGCACAAGCAAGCGAGGTCATCATTGGCTACACGGGCTAGGAGGAGACGAACCACGAGAACTGGCGTTGCGACACCTTTTGTCATTCCCTCGCCGAAACCAACCGTCACCATGTGCAAAAGTAACCCCGTGGTGGTAAGATCCCACCCTAGTCCACCCTTTTGAAGTCCTAGTACATTTCCATGAAGTATAGAAGCAAATGGACAAACAGCTGTTTTGAAACAGCATAGGTCAGCCCGGACAGTCCGAGATTTTACCCGAACAATCCGAATGATCCGGATACTCCGAAGAAAAATCCTGATAGTCCGGGTTGGGCATAGCTCAGCAGACCGAGGGTGTCTACCTGGACATTTCGGGGTTCCATCCGGATACTCCGAACCTAATTTGATAAAATGCCTCTAAAACTTGAACTTTTGACACCCAAGTCCAAATTTCACAAACTAAATTAGTACTTTCATATTATAATTAGTATTACGCATCATGAGCATTTCATGCATCTTTTAATCATGTGCATCCTTTGAATTCTTAATTTGGTGTTTATTGAATTGGATTTTCCCGTTAGGTGTTGACGCTTTGGAAGGCACTCCCGAGTACGACTACGCCTTCGAAATCAAGAACGAGCAGCAAGGTACTACTTTACTCCTTGACCATGATTGCTCCTATTATTTGCAATTTATATTGTTGGAATTATTTTTTTAATTGCATGCTTATTTTCAATTACGATTATGATTGGGTAGAATTCTTAGCTATTGCCACATCGTTATGTCATCCCCTTGCCATGTTCTTTCCATGTTCCATTGTCGCCCTAGGTGGTTGGTTTATTATTAGTGTATGGGTTCGTACGAATTGCTTAGCCATGCTTAGAACATCTTTAGAAACCGTGATAGATGGACTTAATTCATCGGTCGCAATGATCAAGAATTATTATGGTGATGATGATTTCAAATGGTGATCAATGAGTAGAGATGTTGGATAAGGACCTTAAGGATTGAATCCTGGTGACGTCTCTTTGAGTAACTATCATGCGAACCACACGCCGTTTATGGGACCGGCGTAACCAAGTATTTGTGTATGACTAGGGTGTGTAAACCATGTGCACTCGGAATTCCTTGAGCTTAGTGGAGCGTCAAGGAATACCCGCTGGAATTCCTTGGGCTTAGTGGAGCGTCAAGGAATGTCCTCGAAGTCCCTCGAACTTTGTTGAGTTGGGGATGTCCAACAACGGGTGTACTCCTTGATCCACACACATAGGGCACTGGGCCCACGGGATCAAGGGTCACAGTCATCTGGATGGTTTAGATACACTACCATGCATACTGGAAAATGGTTTGTCACATTCACCTCGGCCGACACTTCCAAGGAAATGTGTTAATAGCTTGGCTTACGAGTGTGGCGTGTCGTGTGGGTAAAGTCGTACCTCTGCAGAGTTTAAACTATTCGAATAGCCGCGTCCATGGTTAAGGACGATCACTTGATTTGTCAGTCACTGGGCGAGTATTAAGGACTTGGTAAGTATTGGAGTACTTGTGTGTGTAATCAAACATGAGCGATGGAACTCATGGTTCGAAGAATGCTTGAAGGCATGATATAAATGTGATTATGATGATGTTATATTATGTATTAGATCTTGCAAATGTTTACTAAATGCAATTCTTTTCAATCTATACATGTTTATGATTTATCCCAAATATTGCTTTATGTTGAAATTGCCATTTTGCCTTCCTTTGATGTAGCAACTACATGTAGTTAGAATTCAGCATGTAACTTATACTATTGTGCGAGTACACTTCTTGTACTCAATCGGATTGTCCACTTGCTGCAGGTGAGGATGAGGCCTTGCCGAGGACTTTTAAGGCGATTTCGATGATTCTAACATTTAGTCGCCGTTCTTGCCCCAGTTGGTTGCCTGAGGGTTTGGGGGCATGCCTTGCTGGCCCTTTTGTTGTTTATCTTATGGTTTCCGCTGCTACTCGGTGTAATAACTCTAAATATGTCGTTATGGACAGCAGTCCTACTTTTGGAATGTAATAACATTTATGCTTTCGATAATTGTGTATGTGTTGTGATGTCAACTGTTGGATGAGAATGCTCGTGTTGGCAAACTTTCCTGGGACCAACACGGGTATATTCGGAGAAGGCCCGAGTTTCCCTTGATTCACTTAAGATATACCACGCATTTGAGTGAATTAGTGGAGTCCTAGGGATGGTTCCCCACAGGCTTGGTATCAGAGCCATACTGACTGTAGGTTAGAACGGCCATGCTACGACTAGTTAGAGGATGCTTTGAGTCAAAAACTATTTTGATATCAAATAATTTCAGAACTGATAACATTGTGCAATTCCTTTATTTCTTGGCAACATATCCGGTGCAACCCCCCCTCCGTGAAACCACCGTGCAACTGAACTAAAAAAAGTTTCAAAAAATTCTGAAAAAAATCATGGATGTACATCTCAACTTACCCCACCTACATATAAAATTTCATGATCAAATTCATCCTATACTAGCGGTTACAAAAAAAACAAGCAGCTAAAATGAATAGTGATGAACAGTAAAAAATCACTGTTCATGCGAAATTTGTCTTTTTTGTAACTGCTAGTATAAGATGAATTTGATCATGAAATTTTATATATAGGTGGGGTAAGTTGAGATGTACATCCATGATTTTTTTCAGAATTTTTTGAAACTTTTTTTAGTTCAGTTGCACGGTGGTTTCACCGGGAGAGGTGATTGCACAGGATATTTTTCCTTATTTCTTACCCCTCTTAGTTCTATATCTCACCCTTATGTTCATTTGATTGTGTCAATAAGTTTCTAACTCCCCTCATCCTTTTCAACCTGACAGATGAGTTTTGGGCCATTAGTTTTAGTCACCCATGCTGAAGATGTGGAGGGCTATCCTTCCCTCCTGAGGGATATGCTGTGGAGAGTTAATTTCACTTATGCACCATAGTACGCGGTTTATGGTCGTGCCACAGGACCCGGATTGAAGACGTACACTGCCACGGTTCAAATCATCGCTAGGATGGTGACGGGGAGCATCCCCTATCACTTCCGAGCAAGGGGGACGTCCGTCGAAATGGCTATCCAAGAGGTGGCGTATGTGGCCATGTGCCATCTCCGTCATGAATTGTGGGAGCTGACTTTACCTCCATATCAATATTTCCCGCAACGAGGACCGACAGACGAGGTCAATAGTGTTGTTGAAATTGAGATGGGAGAAGACCCTTCTATTCGACAGTTGTCGGGCTTGGTCCGTGCCTTGGACCAGGCTCATCGTTGCGTTGTCCATGAGCTATGGGAGACTCGTGCCCGTCTTCACGTGGCACAAGGGCACCTTCATCAATTTGTCCAGATTAACTTGGTGCCACGGGACATATTGTATGGGCGCAACTCCACGACGCCACACGATGCAGCCCCACCCACCTTTCAGTTTCCACATGTGCCGGGGATAGAGACCCAAGACGTTGTGTGCATCAACGCGCGCATCAATTCGGGAAATGTGATGCGTCGGCGTGTCCAGGAGTCTCCGGGGCTACCTAGGTTCTATATAGGATCACCATAGCGTCTCACTAACCCCTTGGACCCCGAAGACACTGGATCACCAGGATACCATCTTTTGGATGTGATTCCCCAAGGATTCCTTAGAGACATTTGAGTTGTCCTGGTAAAGCTCATCGTGGAGGGCAAGTAGAGATGAGTTGAACTGTTTAATTAATGTAATAGGTTACCTTATGAACCTATGCTAGCTATTACATTTAGAATTGTCACCCCTAGTTGTCGCCCTTGACCTACGGGTTGTGAACTTGTGCTAATGTATCAGAATCTTGTTATTTGCTTTCATGGGTGATGTTGTGGCTTAAGAGCCTTCTTATTTTGATGACTTTTGGATTTGGTGCATGTTTTCTTACTGCATACATGTAGAGTTTAAATTTGTGTGACTTGCTGTTTGGATATTCTAGTTCGGCGTTGTTGTGGCTCTTCTGCAATTTGTTGCTAACATGGCTTTGGCAACAGATGGCGGGAGTCACCACTCGTTCCCAAGCTCAGCGTGAGGTGAGGCCGCAATCCACCGGCTCCCAAGCAACTGAGGATCCGACTCAGGGGGTCACTCCTGATCACCCGGAGTCCTCGCATCGCCAGAATCAACACCACCCTCGCATGGAGGAGGAACTTCCACCCCCTCCGACAATGGCTCAAGTCCTCGCTCTGATTGAGCAAAACCTGCAAGATCAAACTTTGATCCTGCAGCAGATCGCCCGTAACACGGCTTCTGCCCCGGTCCCTTTTCGAGGAGCCGAGGGGGCAGGACATCACGCGGCTAGCGGACTCGGCGAGTTTCTTCGCACGAAGCCGCCAACGTTCTCACATGTTGTGGATCCACTCGAGGCCAACGATTGGCTTCAGACTATTGAGCGCAAGCTGGCCATCGCTCAATGCTCGGACCATGAGAAGGTCCTCTTCGCTTCGTGTCAACTCGATGGTGCGGCGTGCGCATGGTGGGACAGCTTTACCACCATGCAGCCTGTCAATCATGTCATCACTTGGGCGGAGTTTCACGTGGCTTTCCGTGAGGCTCATGTTCCCGCAGGCGTTATGGCAAGGAAGAAGCGTGAATTTCTTGCATTGAAGTAAGGTGGCAAGACCGTCATGGATTATCTTCACGAGTTCAACTATTTGGCTCGTTATGCCCCGGACGAAGTCTCCAACGATGAGCGCAAGCAAGAGCGCTTCATGGAGGGACTTTCAGAGGAGTTGCAGGTAGAGCTCGCTGCTCATGACTTCCAAAATTTCCAGCACTTGGTCCACAAGCACTACAAGAAACAATGAAAAATTCGTGGGCCAAACAAAAACGCACAAATTTATAGATTTAAATTCATCGGTTTACAAAAAACCCACGTATTTAATTAAATTCGTGGGCCAAAAAAATACCGATGAATTTATAATTTAAATTCATCGCTTCACGAATACCCATGAATTTAGTAAATTGTAAGTGGGTAGCGTCTACTTAATTTAATACCTGCCTTAACCCCACCGCGTGTCTCCTCTCTCTCTCTTCACGTCTCTCGACCCTAGGTCTCTCTCGCCGATCGGCTTTCACCCGCCCGCCACGCCACGCGCCCGCCGCTCACCGCCTTTGCCTGCCGCCGCCTCCCACACCGCCACCCCCATCCTCCCGAGCACAAGACCTAATCCCCTCTTTCCTCACATTTTTCCCTCGCCGACCTCGGGCCTGCCACGCCCGCCGGTTCTACCTCATGCCACCGCCTCCTGCGCCTCTCGGCTCGGCCGCCGCCGCTTCTCCCAGCGCCGCCTCAGGCCACGCTTCCGCCTCCTCGCCTCCTAGCCTCGGCCGAGGCTAGCCTGCTGCTGCCCGCACCATCGCCTGGTCCTCATCCTACACTCACCGACGCCGACGAGGCCATGGCGGCGCCAGGAGGCCGGGCGGCTGGCCGGGCTGCATGGCGGAGGTGCTTGCCATCGCGCCGACCTCGGCTTCCCGCTTCTTCCAAGCAGTCGGCCCCTCCGGCTCCCGCCTCCGCCACTCCTCCTGATTTGGTTCAACGCCCAAATCAGGCGCTTGTTTCGTTTCTTCCGCTGCATTTCCGCTAGATCCAAGCCTTGCAATTAAATTGAAGTCCCTCTTAAGGTAATTGTAGGGTTTGGTTCCCAAAGAATCGTGACCGATTGTGAAATGTAGGTTTGGAACAAGTGCTGCTCCAAAAATTGAGGCTTATCTTTGCGATTCTGCATGTTTTAGGTGGTTTAGAATTTAGGTTCGTGGGACTTATGTAAGCTTGTCTAATCTGCTAGGAACATTTGTAGGATGTGCTCCTAACTTTGGTGACTCTAGGTTCTTAATCATTGTGTGCTTTGGAACTCTGAACATCATAAGACTAGCATCTTTAATAGTTTTGGGTGATCCTTTTCTTTTTGTGAAAAATAACATAGTTGACATACTCAATTTATGAGCCTCGCCATCGTGAAGACTAAGATAGTTATTTTGATGCACTCTTATGGAGCTGTTTTACAATATGGTGCTCTCATGCTCAAGTGAGCCTATTGTTTAGCTGAAAATCTATCATTTTCTCTCGATGATAGCCCTTTATAATCACATGACACACTATTTAAGGCCACGCTTGTGTCATTGCCTCGAGGTGAGGGTTTTAATCTCATACTGAGTTCAATAGGTTCAAGTAACTTTAATGTTTCTACCGTCTTTTGGTTGCAAACATTCAAATTGAGTAATGAAGTGATGAAATTCTTGACAAGAGTATTCGACATGGTTGAATCAAGCAAGATGCAATCGCTATGCATCAATTTTTACAAGTCATTTTGCACATCCTGTATGAATTAACATGTATTCTGTTCTACACTTCCCTTTTTCATGCTTTCATGCCATAGGGGTAGTAGTATTACCTTCATTTTTCTGCTATTTTTGTTCAGATCCACGAGGTGAGACCTTTGCCGCTGAAGTGCCTCAAGGCACTCAAGGATCGCATCATCGTCGACCAAAGATTTCACTTGCCGCGATTTCGCCAAAGGCCGTGAGTTCATAGTGCATTGTTTTCCTTTGTTTAATGCTTTCTTCCGGTGACTAAAGGTGTTTGTTGTAATGCCACAGAGGCGGTGTTCATGGAGGTAAACCCGACATGGCATAACCGGATGACATGTTTTCTTGATGTTTCCATATTTTATTCTCGATGCTACCTACTTGTTTGTTGTGGGTAGGTAGTGGAGTATAACATTGATCTTCTAACATTGCTTTCATACACCGAGGAGCTTCTCATTCAATTCGTGTTCTTCTAATTGTTTAATTCCTTTTTTGCTTTTTCGTGTTCTCAGATTTGTGCTCATAGAGTGAGACTCATATTCACTTGAATTAGATACTCTTCAAAAATATATAGCCATGGGAAGTCATGTTTTCGCCTTTGCCAAGAATCAGATATCAACTTGTTCTTGTAAGTCCGGTCTTTGTAAGCATCTTGCATTAATTGTTGATGTTAAGGGTGCTCTAAACCTTTTCTTAATAGAGTTAGACAGCTTAGTCTGTTGAGTTTCCGAGTCCCGACAAGTCACGAGATCACCTTAAAATATGATAAATTGTTTTTTCTTATTAACTTGTATTAATTGTGTCTTCTGCTTTTTTAATTATCTTTGGTCTTTTCCCCAGACATCGGGCAACAAAGTTGTCCTTTTCGCTTAAGGGTAGTCCATATTGATGGCTCCAGAGGTATTGCGACCCTCTTCCTTTACTTCAGATTTGTTCTTTTCAAATTTCATGTGTATCTTATTGTTCATATCTCAGAATCACAAACTCACATGTAACATGAATGCAGGTTATAAAAATTCTAATGGTTGCAATCTTGCGGTTGACATATGGAGTTTAGGATGCACCGTCTCCGGAGATGGCTACCTCAAAACCACCATGGAACCAAAGATGAAGGGGTCAGATATCTTCAAAGACACAATTTATATTTGTTCTACAATATAGATGCCTAATATGAGTTGCAACCTGCATTTCTTGTTTATCGATGCTGCTTTAATTAGTACATACGGTCAGTAAGTTGTCAGTCTTGCCGACTATCTCGTGTTCTAAGTTAGTATCTCATGTTTGTTTCGATATATCTCGACACATTCTTCATGCTGGGCGATATTCGTGCACATGCTTACTTTTAAACTTCATGAATACCTTTCGAGTCAATTAAAAAGATAGCTCCGCTGTAACTTAAGATCTACTTGCTCGCTTCCTTTGTGGAGGACAGCTTCCTCGAAGTTTCTTGAATCGACAATTCCCGAAGTCATTTTCAATTTAGCTTAGAATGAGATAGTGTTGAAGTGATGCGCCTATGATTTTAATAAAACACTCATAATCGATTTTGGAAATAACCTTCCTTAAATGACTATGAAGTACTTTTATGCGTTAGAACACCGAATGTGTAGTATGTTAAATGAGCCATTCTCCTTCACATATATTCTGGTTTTCACCCACCTTCCGAGATAAAAGGCCATTTTCCGCCCTGTGTTTGTTACATTAGATATCAAAGCCAGAAATTTGATGGCCGCAGATGGTTCCTTCCAGACTGCTACCACCACTAATGGAAATGAACAAACTACCATTTTCGAATCTAGGAGACCTGTGAGGAGCTCACTTGTGAAAGTTTTGTGTAACAGAATTTTCCATCTTTAAACCAGAGCACAGGACAAAAGATGTTGAAAAAAAAAAATCCTGGGTCATTATAATCGATGTCCACACCAGATGAATGAATATGACATCTTTCTTTTCTGTATTGCTCAAAATTTCTCACCATCTGAATGTGGAACTTCCAAAGCTCATTTAATTGCTTGAAATTTTATGAAATATTGAAATGTTAAGACTTGGTGTATGTTTTTTTGCGGTTTAGGGGTTTTATTGATTTTGGTTGGGTTTATTTCCTAGCTCACCCCAACTTGTTTGGGAAAAACGGTTTGGTTGTTGTTCAATTAGTTGATAGCAGCAGCTAGTAGCTCAAGGAAAGTCGCTTACTAATTTGATGTTCTCATTGTTAAGATTCGGTAGCAATTATGGGTTAAATTGTTTGACACAATGTTGTTTTGGTATGAATATATTTGTTGAAATTGATTTTGTGTGGCTACATGTGTATGTCTTGACATGTGAATCAGTCCAGATCAAGTAATATAGTTACCAAAAAAAATAAAGAAATGAAATGTGCAATTGCATCTTGGTTACTTATTTTGATACTTTGCAAGTCCTAAGTTCATTGCATGCCAAAGTATATCATACTTTAACGGTTTATCTTTCTACCTCCCAAGCAGATCAATATTGAAGGTGATCCGATGATAAAACAATATCCGCGACTTCATGGATTGGAAAGCATATTCTTCCTACCATTCGACATCCATATTGGGCGAGAATATATGATGAAGGCATAAAGTAATATTGCTACAATCTGAGAATGTTCGGCCAATTTGTAAGTTCTTTCTAGTTAGCTAGCTCTTGTTGCCTTTTCAGTTTGGTATTTTCATTTAGTTTATCTGCACTATGGAGATTTTGCATATTATTAATTCTACTGATTGTTGTGATGCTTGCTCATATGAATATTTGGGTTCACTGTAAACAACTTGTAGAAAGAGGCTATAATTTGCAGGAGCTCACAATAGTTAAGGTATTGATACAAATGACAGAATGCAACTCATTACAAGCATGTTGGGAACAGTTGGGACCTGAGCTTGCTTTCTTTTGGTATTGATATTTGTTCACTGTTTTCCTTTTCTTGTTTCCCTGTACTTTGTTATAACCAGACATATCTTTTGCTCCCACATTTCACCAAGAGAGAAGCATCTCGAGAATGCAACTACGTCTGGAAATGCCGCTATGATGAGTACTTGAGAGACAGTAAACTACTGATTGACCTACTGGATAAAGAAAAAAAGAAGAAAAAGTTTGAAGAACTCTACCAAAAGTACAAGCTTGTAAGTATGCAATCTTCATCAAGAACAAGATACCGAGGATTCTACCAACATTGAAATGGTTTGTTAACTGCAGATGCTCTACAACACCGCTGAATTTGAACAAACACCAAGAAACCTCGACGATGTGTTCACCGAGGCTTGCACGATATACCAGATTGTCTACAAGAAGGCGATGGGTACTATTATCGTTGTGGAGTAATACTCTTGAATCTTGTGATGGACTTATTGTGATGTGTTGAAAAAGATTGAATGTGAAGATGGTTGTGTTGAATAAGATTGATTATCTAAGGATCTGCTAGAATGTCTTCTTTTGGTTTGAGAGATTGGTATATATATTATAACTGCAAATGTTTTTTTGTCTGCTGAGTGGATGTCCAATTTACTAGAGAGGTCATGCTGAAATTTTGTATATTTCTGTGACTTAGTTTTTGTATATTTCTGTTACTTAGAGAGGAATAGAGGAGTTTATATTGATGTCTTTGATGCTTGGGCTTTGGCAGCTTTGCTCTGATTTGGTCGCCTAACTATTGCTTCACGCGTCTGTGTGCCCCAAAGGTAACTCGCCTCATTGGTGCACCACGATAACCATAGTTAAAAGCATAACCTCGAATTTGAAATTGCAGGAAGGTATTGACGCTTTAAGCTATTTGATCCAAAATTTCAAAGTTGCAATGTTGTATGTAGCAGATCCTCGTGTTTAATCCTCGAGAACTTACCATGGCCTATTTTAATTTTTTTAATTTGTGTATTTTGGTGTTGATTCTTTATTGGTAGTAAATAAGTTGATCACCCACCTGAAATGTATGTAATAATATGCTTTACAGTACACATTTCCTAGCTGGGGAAAAACACATGAGAATTACATGGATCACAGATGATGTTTCATCCCTGTGTTGTGGACTATGGAACAAAAGCTGCACATACACATCCACTTCACAAGGAGAAAGCACATCCTACAGCCTACTTATTGTATAGCTCAGAAAGATCCATCATGTTGTTATTGGACCTCTTGAAGACAAAGACAATTTACTACTATCAATGCGGAGGACATGGTCCGAATTCCAACTTAAGACACTTCCTCTCAATTTCCATTGTCATTGGGTTGTAGGTGATCTTGGCGCACCAGCTTGGACGACGCCAACACTTAATCACATTAAGCAAGTGTGAACATGATATGCTTTTACCGCCTAGTGATCTCTTATGCCGATTATATGCAACATTTGTGGGATTCTTTTGGTACGTTGGTGGAGCCTCTTGCTAGCACCCGCCTTGGATGTCGATGGAAGGTAACCATGAGAAGGAGAGCATATTATTTTTTATGTTTGGATTTGACTCATATAACGCATTTATGGAAGATGCCTTATGAAGAGAGTGGATCCACATCCAATTTGTACTACTCTTTTGAAGTTGCAGGGTGCATGTTATAATGCTTGGTTCTTATACGATTATGATGAGAGTTCGATCAAGAATCTTGGCGTAAGGTATATAACTTGATAACTCTTATCTCCATGTCGTATGCAATTACAATTGTTGCTCATTTCGATCGAGTATCTATGGTACATAATTTGGAATAAGATGGAATTTTCTCCTCGAGGATTAAAGTATTTTCTAATAGTACATTTGCTAGAAAGATAGAGGAATGATTCAGACTCACAGCTTGCACCTAGACCCAAAACTTTATCTCAAATTGTTCAGAATTATTAGTTATTTCGGTTGGTGTTATGTTTATGTTAAAGGGATGTATTAAATTATGATTCAAATTCAGAAAAAGGCTAACTTGCATGAGCGAGCGGAGGCCCATTGTCGGAGGTTTTGGCCACCGCTAGGACGCCTGGGGAATGGGGGGCGGCCTTCGTGGTACTGGATCGTTGTTATTCTTAACCTAGGTCATTGCCTTATATATATTCATCTTGTAAGTCGTCATGAGTTGATCTCTCCATGATTTGTAAACACTCTTGAAAATAGTGAAGTTTGTAAGGCGGTGCGTGGTTTTTACCCTTCGCATTGGAGAGGTTTTTCCACATTAAATCCGGTTCAGATATATGTTATTTCTGCTTTCCGTGTTTGGAAAATGGGCTAGTAATCATCGCTATAATTTGGGTATCAAATTACCAAAATAATGATCGAAATGACATCAATGAAATACAATTTGGATGGGTGGTCAGTCACCGTGATATATATATATATTTTTTGTATAATGGTCGATAAATTGTAATACTTAAAACCCACGAATTTAACGATTAAATTTTGGTTTTTCAAATTTCACGAATTTAACAGTTAAATTCGTGGGTTTTTTCAGTAACCCATGAATTTAATTTAAATTTATGGGTACCCACGAATTTAATTGATTAATTTCGTCGAGTTAAATTCATGAACTAAATTCGACGGTTTGCCCACGAATTTAACTTAAATTCGTGGGTTTTGGCCTAAATTCATGGGTTTTTGGCCCACGAATTTTTCCCTGTTTCTTGTAGTGGAGGCCATAGTGGTGGAAGAGAAGTGGGGAAAATTGGAGGATTCGCATAAGCGCAAGCAAGCTGCACAAAATTCAGCAAGCGGCAACTTGTAGCCACCGTGCATGGTGCGCCCTTCACTCCCGAACTATCAAGCTCTGGCACCGCCGAGACCTCCAACATTCATTGCCTGCCCACCACAGCCAAGTCTTCCACCAACTGTTGGTGGAAATCAGCAAGGAGCCAACACTCAAGCTCGCCCAATTCTTGTTTGCTTCCAGTGCAAACAGCCGGGGCACTTTGCACGTCAATGCCCGCAAAAGAACCAAGCAATGTCGGGTGTTCGACCCACCGTTGCACCGGGGGCAGCAGCACCTCCACCTCCATCAGCACCTCCAAGAACCGCGCCAACCCCACCGCGTGGTCGCATCAACCATGTGACTACCGAAGAAGCTCAGAATGCACCGGAGGTGGTGTTGGGTACGCTTTCCGTCAACTCACACCCGACTACCGTATTATTCGATTTCGGAGCATCTCATTCATTTATTAAAGAGAAGTTTGCTAGGCATCATGAGTTCCCTATACAACTTATGCATCCACCACTTCTCATCAAAACCCCGGAATCGGAATTGAGGACCGATCGAGTCTGCCAAGATGTAAAAATTGAAATCAGTGGGGTAGAGTTCCTAACTGATTTGATAATAATTAAAACGGAAGGAATTGAAGTTATTCTTGGGATGGATTGGCTATCCAAGCACCAAGGATGCATCAATTGTGCAAGCAGATCTATTTCACTTACCAACGCAAGCGGCAAACAAGTCGTGTTTGCGTCAAGTCCAGATTATGCTCACCTTTATGCCTTGAAGGGTGAGCCATTCCTTGGAATGGGTAGCATACCAGTGGTATGTGATTACCCGGACATATTTCTAGAAGAGTTGCTGGGGATGCCACCTGACCGGGAGGTTGAGTTCGTCATTGAGCTTCTACCCGGAACGGCCCCGATATCGAAGCGACCTTACCGTATGCCTTCAAATGAGTTGATCGAGTTAAAGAAACAACTTACGGAGCTGCAAGAGAAGGGCTTCATTCGACCGAGCTCCTCACCTTGGGGATGCCCGACGCTATTTGTGAAGAAGAAGGATGATAGCTTGCGGATGTGTGTTGATTACCGTTTCTTGAATGAGGTCACGGTTAAGAACAAGTATCCACTCCCGCGGATCAATGATTTGTTCGACCAAATAACTGGAGCCTGTATCTTCTCCAAGATTGACTTGAGATTAGGCTACCATCAAATCAAGATCAGATCGGGAGACATTCCAAAAACGGCATTCTCCACCCGTTATGGTCTGTATGAGTATACCGTCATGTCTTTCGGTTTGACCAATGCACCGGCATACTTCATAAGCCTTATGAATTCGGTTTTCATGGAATATCTTGACAAATTCATTGTCATCTTCATCGATGATATTCTTATTTACTCCAAGTCTGAAGAGGAGCATGAAGTACACCTTCGGAAAATCCTGGAAAAACTGCGAGAGCACCAACTCTACGTAAAATTTAGCAAGTGTGAATTCTGGCTAAAGGAGGTTGCCTTCTTGGGCCATGTGCTATCATAAGGCGGAGTTGCGGTTGACCCCAGCAAGATACAGATGGTACTTGATTGGGGCAGCCTAGGAACATCACGGAGGTTCGAAGTTTTCTCGGGTTCGCGGGTTATTACCGCCGGTTCGTAGAGAACTTCTCCAAAATTGCGAAACCACTGATCGAACTTTTGAAGAAGGAGAACAAGTTCGTATGGTCAGCAGAGTGTGAGACAAGCTTTCAATTGTTGAAGGTTCGCTTAACCACTGCACCCATCTTAGTCCTGTCGGATATTCACAAAGGCTTCGACATATATTGCGATTCATCCCGCCTCGGGCCTGGGTGTATACTTATATAAGAAGGCCGAGTTGTGGCGTATGCATCAAGGCAATTGAGACCTCATGAGATGAATTACCCTACCCATGACTTAGAGCTGGCAGCGGTAGTGCATGCTCTAAAAATCTGGCGACATTACCTCATCGGTAATCGTTGTGAAATCTACACCAGTCACAAGATCCTGAAGTATATCTTTACTCAAGCCGATCTGAACTTGAGGCAAAGGAGGTGGTTTGAATTGATCAAAGACTATGATATGGGACTCCATTATCATCCTGGAAAGGCCAATGTTGTTGCCGATGCCTTGAGCCGAAAGTCTCAATACAATCGTCTTTCGGCAGAACAGGAATCAGTGGCCATGTGCGCCGAGTTCCGAAAGCTCGGTCTAGAAGTGGTTAAGGAGGGATCCCTTGCTATCATGGAAGTCAAATATAATCTCTTGGACCAAATCAAAGAGGCTCAAAAGACAGACAAGGGCATGGCACTCATCCGAGCCTGCATTAAGCAAGGCGAGGCCAATTGCTTCACCGAGGACTCGCAAGGTGTCTTGTGGTTCGACAAACGGCTAGTGGTGCCAAATTGTAAGGAATTGAAGGCACTAATTCTTGATGAGGCTCATAATTCCACATTCTCTATTCATCCCGGGAGTACAAAAATGTATCAAGATCTTAAGCCGAGGCTTTGGTGGACCCGGATGAAACGAGATTGCTCCTAAGATATCGCCGAAAAGCGACGTATGTCAGCGGGTGAAAGCCGACCATTTGTGTGCAGCAGGCACACTTCAACCACTGCCCATTCCCATGTGGAAGTGGGAAGAGATTGGTATGGATTTCATCACCGGGTTGCCTAGGACGCAAAAAGGTTTTGATTCCATATGGGTAATCGTTGACCGATTGACGAAGACTACTCATTTTCTTCCTATCAAGACGACGGATACAGTGAGCAAGTCAGCTGAGTTGTATCTTTATCGAATTGTGTCTCTTCATGGTGTTCCCAAAATAATTGTCTCAGATCGGGGTACACAGTTTACCTCGCATTTTTGGCAATGCCTCCATAAGGCCATGGGGACTCAACTGTCTTTCAGCACCGCGTATCATCCTCAAACTGATGGGCAAACTGAAAGGGTGAACCAAATTCTTGAGGATATGCTTAGATCATGTGCCCTTACCTACGACAAGAATTGGGAGAAATGTCTACCCTTCGCGGAATTCTCCAACAACAATAGCTATCAAGTTAGTCTCCAAATGTGTCCATTCGAGGCTCTCTATGGAAGGTCTTGCAGAACTCCACTTAACTGGTCTGAGTCTAGAGAGAGACCCCTCTTTGGTCCTGACCTAGTCACTGAAGCGGAAGAGCAAGTTCGATTTATTCACGAACGGTTGCGGACCGCGCAGTCTCGTCAAAAGAGCTACGCAGATCATCGCCGCCGTTATAAGATTTGACTCGCGCTCGACTTTAGTTCTCTTCTTACTTCGGTATACGTGGAAGTCTTCTGGGAATCCAGTTTTCCATGGAACAAAAACCCCTATGCCTCTTGTACGACCAGGGTGTTCCTTGTTTCCCAAGGCCATGGATAGTGCATCTTTCTCCCTGTCTGGCAAAAAAGTGCCATCGCCGATTGTGTACTCAACGCCACCGCAAGATCCTCGAAGTTATTTCACTTATGAAGTCATGGACTAATTACGTAAAATTGGTAGTTCGATTTATATATTACCAGCGCTATGGACTTCCTCGTCTGTGGGGTTTACGGCGAGACGGCTATGAGGATGTGGCGAAGACCTCGCTCTTAGCCGCCTCGCACGGATCTGTGATTGCCGGAAATGGCGAGATACCCTCCTCGCCCTCCCCGCCCCATTGCGCTCTCTTCCCCAGAGCGCAGCGTCGAAGTCGTGGGGTGAGTGTTCCTGCCTGCAAGGCCTTGTTTACTTCACTTTGACGCATTTAATTCGCTCGCTCGCCTTCATCTCAATAAAACGCCGCCACGTGTGTCAAGATCAATGAACCCATACTTAGAGTATGGATCTATATTCTTCTTGGACGTAGTCACGAAAAAGCGTATGCTTGAAGGTCTTCCATGCCTTTCTCGCCGCAAGCAAAGGCATACCATCGCACTAGGGGAGCGAATTCTTCCGAATGTTGAACGATGAAAGAACTTCCGTCGGCAAGGCATTGCGAGCCTCAATAGTCACCAACCTCCGGGAAGATAGCGTGATCGAACCCGCTCCGTGCTACTATCCCACATACTTCAAATGCATTTGCTGCCTTTTTGGCTTTCTAGGGCCCCATCCTTTGGATCGATCTCGTAATGGTATATCGGTCTGTTGGCCTTTTGTTTGGTCCTCTTGCAGCATGGGTCGATTCTTCTTTTAAGGGCACATCATGTCCTTGCAGACGATGGATTAGAGGACTACATCTTCTTTTTAAGTTAAAATAGTTTCAAAGTAACTAAAAGAGAAGAACAAATAAAATCAAATTAGAGTGAATAAGTTTGTGGATACCATGGCTTGTTATTAGCCTTTTAAAAGAACTAGCCTAAATGGTTTGTTATTAGCCTTTTAAAAGAACTAGCCTAAATGGCTTGTTATTAGCCTTTTAAAAGAACTACCCTAAATGGCTTGTTATTATCCTTTAGCAAAAGAAGCGAACTAGGAAGTTGCGAACTTAATAAAAATTTCGCAAAGACCTCCCTAAAACTAGGACATCCACACGGCAGACAAGCGTAAATAAGTGCGAGTATAAGAGCAAGACTTTGTTTATTATTCCTCTTAAGCATATAAATGAGAATACATAATTCACACACAAGAGGTATGACATAAACAAGATAATACAAAGGACTAGCTTATAAGCAACTTTGTTTCAGATTATCTAAATTGATGGGTTGCTCTTAATGAACCCTCCAACATCAATTTCAACAATATATCACGGGGTATACAAATCGAGATTAGTGAATCTATAATTCAAAGATCGTTAAGAAAATTGATTCACTAGAACTCAAATATGGACTATGAAAAGCTACTAAACAAAGAGACAAGCGAACTAGGAGGTTGTCAACTTAATAAAAATTTCTGGCAAAGACTCTCCCTAAAACTAGGACATCCACACAACAGACAAGCGTAAATAAGTACGAGTATAAGAGCTGAATCACGCATGTGATAGCATATCACATGTACAGCAGAAACAACAACGACCAAGTTGAATTCTAGACACAATGATCTAAACAAAGGTGAATCACGTATGAACTCACTAACTAGCAGATCAATATAGCCTCATTTAATTGAATCATCATCGAGCAAAGAGAGTAGAACAAAATCGAGCCTCCAGATCGAGAAAAGGCCTCTAGCTCGATGGCTAGTCCCCAGAAATACTCGATCGGTTCATCGATACTATAGAGCAAGACCAATCACCCTGACCAATGAAGAAAGAAAGAAAGATGCGAAGACATTTTACACCGTAACAAAGACCGATCATTGAAGAAGAGAGGCCGCACGACGATGGGGAGCACGTCGCAAGGGGAGGACGACAATGGGGAGGTCATCGAGGGGAGGACGCCGAGGGGAGCACGCTGCGCAGGGAGGACGACGATGGGGAGCACGCCGATGCCGGGAGGACGCCGGGAGGGGAGGACGCCGAGGGGAGGACACTGGAGGGGAGGACGCCCGTGGGGAGGACGCCGGGAGGGGGAGGACACCGAGGGGAGGACGCCGGAGAGGGTGGACGCCAGGGAGAACGCCGAGGGGAGGACGCCGAGAGGGTGAGGGCCATGAACACAAAACGCCTCAAAGAGTTAGGGTTTGCCAGCCAGGAATGAGCCTGGCAGGAGATATATAGAGGAGAGCACATCACAGACGGTTCTAAAATATAACGGTCTGTGATGTTGAGATATCACAGACGGTTATATAATAGAACCGTCTGTGATGTTGAGATATCACGGACGGTTATATAATAGAACCGTCTGTGATGTTGAGATATCACAGACGGTTAGGTAACATAACCGTCTGTGACAAATAACATCACAGACTGTTATGTTAAAGAACCGTCTGTGATATGTACTGTTCACTGACATTCACTTGTTTGGTTCAGTTCATCGACTCTTGTCTTTGCCACTTTGTTGTATCTTACGGAAAAGTTGTCGTTAACGTAATATAGATCTGCATCTTGTGGTTGATGTGGAGATTCTAATCCTCAATTCAAACCCTAAAATCTGAGAGCAATCACATACAACTATTTCCATATTGCCAAAGTAGACATGATTCTGTTCTTGTTTGCCATAGTCTACATAATTTATTTCTTGTCATCAATTATGTCTGAATGGCCATCTTTGAATCATGTATTTGGAATCATATTGATATTAAGGAATAAATACGTGCTCTCATACTTGCATCTTTTCCATCAATCCAGATGCTTCACAAGCTACTTACAAAGATCATCACAATCCTATATACATAATTCAGTTGCTTCACAAGCTACTTACAAAGATCACAATCATATGTACAAAGCATGATGGGTCGTATCATCTTTACAATAGCATTAATGTAATATTATTACACATGAAAATTAGTAAGCATGATGACAATGCACCCTTCTCATAACTACGCCACCACATGCTTATTCTTTTGTATGAAAATTAGCCCTTCATGATGATCGACGCGTGTGTAGCTTGCTTCCTCATGTTGTTCTTCTGGGACCAGGATGTCATTTCCGATAGGTGGCAACTCATCAAATTGATTGTACTCTTCCTCATCTACTACATTCTCAACTCCGACAATTCTCCTTTTTCCCTGAAGAACTACGTGGCGCTTCTTGTTGGACGGGTCGGTTACATAGAAGACTTGAACAACTTGGTTAGCGAGTACAAATGGTTCATCTTGGTATCCGACACGTTCGAGGTCCACAGTAGTGATGCCATTCCTGCCAACCTTCACGTGCTGGAGGTGGACCCAACGGCACCGAAATAGGGGAATCTTGAAAAGTACGTAGTTGAGCTCCCATATCTCCTCTATGAACCCATAGTAGGAGCTCCTCGTCAACCCAGCGGTATTATTGAATGCATCTATGCGACACCGCTGTTCGGTTTGTGCTCTTCATATCCTCGATCTCGTGTAAAATGTGTACCCATTTAAGTCATATCCTTTCCATGTGACAACTGTAAAGTTGGTCCTTTTGCCAACCATGTCGGCGTGTCATCCGACGATCTCCCGTGATAGGTCGCTCCTTCAACCATTTGTTGAATCAAGGTTATGCTGTCTCGTGATCCAAGACTCCTGCCGTGCTGGATTCTCTTGCCTTAGCCATTGCTTGTGCTCGACGATATAGGCGGACACTACAGACCATGTGTTGCAAAACCGTGAAATGGGCTCGAGCATACGCAACCGAATCAGACGTGATTGCTTTCCTTCCGATGGTCCCGACACCTGGAGCCTCCCTCATGGCGCAGATCGAGGCACACCTATTGGTTCGACACAGGCCATGTAATCGACGTAACTCGACGGCCTCTTCGCTGCATAACCTTCGACAATGCTACCTCCGGATGAGATCGACACATACGAAGACTTGAGAATTCCATGTACCTCTCGAACGGGTACATGCTACGAGGAACACCGCCCGCATATCTTTATCTCTGTCACAAGGTGAACAATGAGATGGACCATGATATCGAAAAATGATGGAGGGAAATACATCTCAAGATTACATAGAGTCATCACCACCTCGACTTGCAGAGCATCTAGTCCTTCGATCGATGACCTTTCGAAAGCGATTGTGTTAAAGAAATAAACACACCTAGTGATTGTCTCTCGGACCTTGACCGCAAAATACTTCTAATTGCGACAGGAGCATCTGTGTCATCAAGACATGACAATCATGAGACTTCATGCGGTTAATTTCAAATCTTGCAACGAAACAAGTCTCTTCATGTTGGAGGAGTAACAGGACGGAACTTTCACACCATGCAAGCAGCGCACGTTCAATTCTTTCGCCTTTGACAGAGTATAACAAGCGAGTGTTCCAAACGCACGCCCTTATCGGCCTCTTTCGGTGCTAACTCGGGTCTTATGCCCATATCAACCAAGTCAAGCCGTGTGTTGATACCATCCTTTGTTTTACCCTTAATGTTGAGTAAGAGACCAATCACGCCGTCACGCACATTCTTCTCTCGTGCATGACATCGATGCAAAGGGCTAACTTCTAGGTGCTCCCAAGAAGGTAGGTCCCGAATATTGATCTCTTCTTCCACATGCTCTTTTCACGGGTACTTGATTTACGCCCCTTTCCATACGCAACATCCAAATCCTTAACAATGTCATGAACATCTCTCCCGCCAAACGCCTTTGAGCTGAACCATTTTCGCTCCTTCCCGTAAAAGTTGCTTAATCTTGCGATATGGGTGATTCCTCCAAGGAACCTACTATGACGCATGTACACGGTTTTGCGGGAGTGATTCAGCCATAAACTCTCAGATCATCTAAGCAAAGGAGTGCAGGCTTTGGTTCCTTTTGTACTCGGCCCGACAGTTAGCAAGGGCAGGGTAATCATTTATGGTGCGAACAACAAGCAAAGGCAAAGTAAAGTTCTCTCGCTTGTACAAGATCCCATACGTGTACCCCTAAGAACCCATAGTGTTTTTAGATCTTCCACCAATGGAGCTAGGTACACATCAATATCGCTCCTGTGTTGTTTCGGTCCTTGGATAAGCATGCACAACATAATGTACTTCCGCTTCATACACAACCAAGGAGGAAGGTTGTAGATACAGAGATTTACTGCCAAGTGCTATGCCGACCGCTCATGTTACCAAAGGATTCATTCCATCGTACTCAATCCAAACCTTATATTTCTCGGATCCGCTTTTGAATTCTTGAAAGCTCCTGCCGATGTTTCTCCACCGATGGAATCAGAGGGTGCCTTAGCATTCCATCATTCTTACGCCTCAAAGTGCCAACGCAACAGCTTTTGCCTCCTTTGGGTTCGTAAACAAACGCCTCAAATGGGGAATTACAGCAGATACCATGCCACCTTAGCAGAGGACCTTTTTTCACCTCAATGCTCTCGCCATCATCATCTGAATGACTCTTACGCTTGTACTTAGGGATGCGTTGCACACGGACATATATGCAAGTTTGTGTACTCTTTGCGGCACAGATATAGTCGCTTGGACATGCATGTATTCTTTCTACTTCCATTCCCAAGGGACAAAGAACCCGCTTGGCTTTGTAGGTGCTTGTCGGCAACTCGCTTCCCTCGAAGCATGTCCGCCAATAGACGAATATTTGTGAAACTCTTGTCGGACCAACCGTTGCTTGCCTTCAATTTGAGTAGTTGAAGCACGGATGATAACCTTGTGTATTTCAACTTGCACCCTGCGAACAAAGGTTTCTCCGAGTCCTCCATTAAGCCCTCGAACTGCCCATATTCCCCGTCATCAAGGTTTCTTCGCATCGCGTAGCATCTGATCCAAATTGTCATCGGCAACCTGTCCTCATCGGAAGAACAATCGATATGATCATCCGACATATCATTGACATCGCCGATGATATTAACACTACTTGTCGCTTCCTCAGATATTATGCTCTTCGCCATAGTGGTCCAACATGTATAGCCCTTTTGAAACCCCTTCAATCAAGTGTGCTTCGATCTGCTACCGAAGTTTGAAACATCTTCAGATTTTCGCAATCAATGCACGGACATGACATGAATTGCACCCCTTATTAAACATATCCTCCTCTCGCAGCTCTTTTGAAAGTGGAGACGCCATTAAGGTACTCAAGATCAGACGGTTCTCACAGACATCCGACTTCGATCCATCTACGCTACACATGTAACACTTAGTGTTAAATATTAAGTGCACTGTGTAGTGCGATGCACACATTCTTAAACAAATTATGCAATTACATACCTTAATTACATCACAAAGAAATAATTAACACAATTCAAATTAATCTTCAATATAATAATGAAATTAGAACCCATTACTAACCTTAGATCACCAAAAGACTTGAATTGATCTATAAGCTAGATCTAAACAATCTTTAAATTCTATCCTTAACAAGCTAGCTAGCTACATCATGATCGAATATTATATTATACAAATAGAACCATTACTAGCTAACCTTATACATCAAACAACCAACACATGGTTCTACAAGCTAGATCTAAAAAAATCATCAAATTCCTTCCATATCAAGATAGATGTTGAATATAATGCAATTAAAACACATTACTAACCAAATATCACAAACAACATATGGATCCAGCTACAATTAAACTAGATCTAATCAAACAATCTTTAAATTAATTCGTCCTAACAAACCTAGATATTGAATTCGATGCGCATGCAATTAGATAACTCATTACTAACCTTAGATCACCAAAATCAAATGAATCTAATATCACCCTTGAAATCAATGGCTTTTTTCAAAAATCGCCTCACTTCCACAAACCGCCACTTAGCATAGAAACCAAACCCTATAAACGAAGTGGATGGATCGAGGCTCTGTTTTTACGGAGACGGTATTATCACGACGGTTTTATATTACGACGCTCGTGATACAAGAAATATCGCAGACGGTTTCTAAATATAACCGCTCAGTAATGATTATGTAGATATTATGCGGTTGTGTTATATAACCGTCAGGAAATCACGACGGTTTTACTTCAAACCGTCGTAATGAGTATCAGAGCTATCACGAGCGGTTATATTTAGAAACCGCTCGTGATATTTCTTGTATCATAGACGGCGTAATATAAAACCGCTCGTGATATACTGACCGACGGTTTGAGTACATAACCGTCAGTGATGTTCCATATTACGCACGGTTTTTCAAAACTGCCTGCGTGATCGTAAGGCCCGATATAAGCCTCATTTGTAGTAGTGGTGGCATAAACAAGATTGGCATATTAGCTACCATACCTAATTTAATCAATGGTATTTTTAAATAACATAGCATGCAATATTTAAATCAAAGTATATTTTGAAATCTCAGAACAAAATGATCAAAGCATGACCTGCCTTCGAAGAGTAGTTGATCCTGGTCTGAAACCTGCGACGGGTCTTCGATTTCTTCCCCGACAGCTCCCGGCAACTCGGAGTCTACGCGGAATAATCATACATACAATAAATATACTTAAACAGACAGCAAGATCATTACTAAAAATAAAATAAAAATCACCAATAAATAGTTCACATTTTTACAAATTTTTAGGCACTGGAATCACCCAATTCCGAGTTAAAACACAAAAGTTATAGCATTTGCAAGTTTTTGAAAATACTAATAAAGGATTACCCGAGTTAATTGATTTATTTTTCTACTGAAAATCCCGGTTAATTCCTCGGCTTGACACGTGTCAGCACCAGAGCCAACCACGTCGGCTCGATTCGCTGACATGGGGCCCGGGTGACGTCATCGACGCGTCGGCACGCCGCGATCATCACACTAACAAGTGGGCCCGATGAGCGATTCGGTCCACTCGGCCGGACGACGCGGCGCTCAACCAACGCTCCACGTGGCTGCTCAAGATTTTCCACCCGCCTGGATTCAAATACCGCGTCGGTCTATTGACTAGCGATCTGGCCGAGGTTCCGGTGGCTACGTGGCGGAGATCTCGCCCTTAATCTAAGATGTGGACGGGCATTATCACATGTGCATGCATAATGACCGGGACAGAATCGATGGACGCGGTTCCACGAGGCTGGATGACAATCGTGGCGAAATCGACCACGGATCTCGAAGCGCGGACATTATCAGCGGTGAGAATAGCAATGTGGCGAACATAGCTAAGATCTATGATCGGGCTTTATCAAATACAAAGACTATGGCTACATGGATGCACCCTTGGCCGGATGAAGATCTCACGGTGCGGGTACCCGGCGATACACCTGAAGGTCGAGTCTCGTGGCTTAATCTGAGCTACCATCAAAGATCAAACGGCCATTATCAAATGAATCAAAGCCTAGCGCTTCTGAAAGGAGGACGTGGCGCTACCTTGGGCGTGGGATGAAGATCGGCGGTGAGGTTGGAGCGCGATTCTTGTGAAATGCCAGGTGGCCTCTTTTGAAGACCGGAGCGAGGAAGATGAGGTCGGCGGCGTCGTTTAGAGCTCCTCCGGTGGAAAGAAATGGTTCCAGCGACGGCGTGCAGATGACGAACTTCGGCGAAGGTCTCAAGTCGGCGGAGAGTAAGGGATGGCGGTGGAACTCAAGGAAGAACTATGGCGGTGATGCCAACTTCCGGTGAGCTAGGAGAGCTAGAGAGCGCGGCGGGGTTCAAGTGAAGGAGCAAAATGGGCGGAAGGAAGTTCTACATGCAATGGGCTTTATCTCCGCTCGGACACGCTTTGGACATGCGCATATCCACGCATAAGATCTTGGCACCAACCCCAGCGGTGGTGCCTTTTTCGCACTCTCCAGAAAGCATTACGCGTTCGACCGTTGATCCGCAGAGATCCGACGGCATCGGCGGCGAGTGATGCGGCGGCAATAATGCCGACGTTCGATCGAAATCAGCGGCACGGGGCAAAGCGGTATTTGGCGCGCTCATCGTCGAAATCAACGGCACGATCGCGACGGCTTGAGTTATGGAGATGGCGCGATCGAAGCAGTAGAAGGACGAACGCTGGCACCAGCGAATATACCGCGTCCGATGAAGATCGCACGACCGATGGATTAGCAGCGGCGGTGCTAGGGTTTTGGTGAAAGCGCGCCGCAGTGTTGGGCTCCGCCCAATACTTTAGCAAGTATTTTCTGATTTTATCTTTTAAATTAATTCTAGAAAATCAAAGTATTTATTTGGAGCACTAAAATACCCGAAAAATTCTAAAAAATTTTAGGAAATATTTTAGTGTATTTAGGGCTTAAATAAAATATTTTAATTATTTTTGATAATTACCTTTATGATGATTAATTATTCAAGAAAAGATAAATTCAAATTAAACTCAAATAATTCCAATTAAATCTAAAAATTCACAAAAATTTGAAATAGCTCCAAAATTTAAATTAAGCCAAATTTTGGGATGTTACAAACCTACCCCTTAACGAGAATCTAGACCACGAGATTGAAGCTTAACTAAGGAATAGGTTTAGAATTCCTTTCTCAAATCTTCTTCGCGCTCCCAGGTGGCCTCACTTTCAGTGTGATTGCTCCACTGAACTCTGCAAAAACGGGTTGTCTTGCTCCTTGTTTTCCGATCCACTGTATCCAAAATTTTTATCGGTTGCTCTTTGTAAGTCAAGTCTTCCTGTAACTCAATTGCTTCCAGGGGTGTTTGTTCGTCAGGCACTCGGAGACACTTCTTGAGTTGCGATACATGAAAGACATTGTGTATTCTGCTAATGTTTGCGGTAACTCTAGTTGATATGCGACTTCTCCCCTGCGGCTCAGGATCTTGAACGGCCCCACATATCGTGGTGCAAGTTTCCCCTTTTTGTGAAACCTCTGTACTCCCTTAAGAGGTGTAACTCTGAGATACACATAATCTTCAGGCTCAAAGCTCAAATCCCTGCGGCGATTGTCCGCATAACTCTTCTGCCTTGACTGTGCGATTTTCAACCTTTCCCTTATCAGTGCTATTTGCTCTTCGGCTTCTTGGAGTATGTCTGGTCCGAAGACACGATGCTCACCAGTCTCATTCCAATTTAATGGCGTCCTACAAGGTCGACCATACAATGCTTCGAAAGGTGACATCTGAAGACTAGCCTGATAGCTGTTGTTGTAACTAAATTCTGCATATGGTAGACTTTTATCCCAAGACGCTGTATAAGCCAATGCACAAGCCCTCAACATATCTTCTAATATTTGATTGACTCTTTATGTCTGCCCATCTGTTTGCGGATGATACGCTGTACTGAAGTTCAAGCGGGTGCCCATTGCTGTATGCAATTTATCCCAAAATCTTGAGGTAAATTGGGTACCTCTGTCCGATACTATCTTCTTTGGCACTCCATGCAAGCAGACGATTCTTGCCATGTATAGCTCTGCCAACTTATCTCCTGAGTAGGTTGTCTTTATCGGTATGAAGTGTGCAACTTTTGTCAATCGATCCACGATGACCCATATGGAGTCATAACCTCCTTGCGTCCTTGGCAATCCGGTGATAAAATCCATTCCGATTTCCTCCCATTTCCACTCTGGTATTTTTAATGGTTGCAGCAGCCCTGCTGGCCACTGATGCATAGCCTTGACTCGCTGGCATACATCACATAGTGCTACGTGCTCAGCAACCTCTCTCTTCATATTTGGCCACCAGAACCTCTCTTTTAAATCTTGGTACATTTTTGCACTTCCTGGGTGAATCGAATACTTGGAGTCATGAGCTTCCTCGATGATATTCGCTTTAACTCCTTTTTGTTAGGTACACAAATCGCTCTTTCATCCTAGCGTGCCTTGTTAAATCGACTTAAATTCTTTTGCTTGCCCTTCCTCCATCTTGGCTTTGATTCGCTTGATCTTCTCATCATTCTTCTGACCTTCTCTAATCTGGTCTTCCAAGATAGGCTTCACCTCTAAAGCGGCTACAAATCCTTCCGGAACAACTTCCAATTTCAACCTCTGAAGGTCCTTGCACAATTCTCCCTGGCTTTCTCCCACTATCATATTTAGACTATGACTTTTCCGACTCAAGGCATCGGCCACTACATTGGCCTTGCCGGGATGATAATGGATACCCATGTTGTAATCCTTGATCAGTTCTAACCACCTCCTTTGCCTCATGTTCAGGTCAGATTGGGTGAAAATGTATTTAAGGCTTTTATGGTGCATATACACCTCACACTGTTACCAATAAGATAGTGATGCCATATCTTGAGGGCATGCACTACTATTGCTAGTTCTAGATCATCGTCGGGTAATTCCTTCATGTGGCCTTAATTGCCTTGAGGCATAGGCTACTACCTTCCGTTTTGCATCAATCGCATCCAAGCCCTTGGCGTGATGCATCGTAGTAAATATCAAAACTACGGTGCACATCTGGTTGAACTAACACCGTGTCTTGATGTCATCGTTTCTTCAATTCTTGAAAGCTTTTCTCTGTCTGGTGTCCAAACAAATTTCTTCTCTTTCTTTAGCAATTGCGTAATTGGTCTAGCAATTGTTGAGAACCCTTCTATAAATCGCGGTAATACCCGGCCATCCCAAGAAAACTTGAATCTGCGTAACCGTCTTGGCGGTTCCCAATGCAATCTTGTCTCAACCTTGCTTGGGTCACTTTGCAATTCCTCGGTGGTCATTACATGCCTAGGAATTCTACCTTGCTCTTCGAAGTCGCATTCTTGAATTTTGCATATAGTTGTTGCTCCTTAACTTTTCTAACACTAATCTCAAATGTTGGGCGTGCTCTTCATCCGTCCTTGAGTAAACTAGAATATCGTCTATGAACACGACCACAAATTTATCTAAATATTCCATAAATACTTTATTCATCAAGTTCATAAAGTAGGCAGGTGCATTTGTTCGATCGAAAGACATAACGGTGAACTCGTAGTGTCCATATCTTGAAGAAAATGCAGTCTTGGGTATGTCCTCGGTCTTTATTTTCAACTGGTGGTATCCTGACCTAAGGTCGATCTTGGAGAATACTCCTGCTCCTCTTAATTGATCAAAAAGATCATCTATCCGAGTAACGGTATTTATTCTTTATCGTCACTTCGTTAAGCGCACGATAATCTACACACATCCGAAAGCTCCCATCCTTCTTCTTAACGAACAGAACCGGTGCTCCCCATAGTGACGAGTTCAGCCTGATGGATGCTTTTTCCAATAACTCTTCAATCTGTTTCTTCATCTCAACCAGCTCTTCGGTGGACATCCGATATGGTCTTTTTGCTATTGGTGCTGTTCCAGGTACTAGATCGATTACAAACTCTATGTCTCTGTCTGGTGGCATTCCTGGTAGTTCCTCGGGAAAAACATCTGGGTACTCATTGGCTACTAGTACATCTCTTATACTGACGGCCTCCAGATTGTTTACTAACATCTGTCCTTCTCGAACTGCCATTGCTTGAAATTCCACTTTCCAATTATCCGGGCTTTCAACAGACACGATTCTTCGCCCACAGTCTAATACAGCCTTATGCTTAGTCAACCAATCCATTCCCAGGATAACATCTAGGGTTTGGGTATCTAATACAATAAGGTTCGCTAGGAACTCTACCCCTTTTATTAATAGCTTAACCCCAGAACATCCGACCTTAGAGCGGAGTTCTATTCCAGGGGATTGGACTAGAAGCGTACTTTTAAGGTTAACAATATCCAGATCATTTGTCACAGCAAAATCTCGAGAAACGAACGAATGTGAAGCTCCAGAATCGAATAACACCGTAACTGGCACTGAGTTGACAAGGAACTTACCGAGCACGACGTCCGTGGCATTCTGGACTTCGTCTGCGGAAATGTGATTAATCCTACCTCGCGTGAATGCTTGCGGTGTGGCTCCAGCTTGGGTAGATCCTCGGCTTCCTCCCTGGGCAGGATTTTTAGCTGGCGTGTTTCCTAAGTTGAACCGTACGGGTGTCACACCTCCCTTCTTTGGGCAAACATTAGCGAAGTGCCCTATCTCATTGCAATTATAGCAGCGTCTTCACGACATCATTTGGTTCCTCCGTTCGATTAATGATCTGTTGGAGTCAGGGGGTTTGTCCTGCTGGTCTTGGCATCGGCGGCGGTGTCCTGACACTGTTTCCCTGCTGAAATCTGGAGAATTGTTGAGGTATCAACCTTGGTTTCTGATGACCTTGACGTCCTCCTTGTTGTGCCATGCGGCGTTTGCGATTATCATCCAGTTCTTTGCACTTGTCTTCCAGTATGAGCGCCTTATTAACCAGCTCTTGAAAATCGGGAAAGGTGTGGGTAATCAACCCCACCTGCAAACCAGTGTTGAGTCCCTTCATAAAGCGGGACTGCCTAGCCTTGTCCGTTGCCACGTCCTCCGGGGCGTAGCGCACAAGTTGAGTGAACTTATTTAAATAATCAGCCACAGACTGACCTCCTTGCTTCAGCATTCTAGATTCTTCCTTCTTTAGCTCCATGATACCCTCCGGTACATGGTATTGACGGAAGGCTGTTGTGAATTCTTCCCAGGCAATCTCCTGTGGGTTCTCCTGCGATGCGCAATAGTTTTCCCACCACTCAGCTGTTGTTCCTTCTAGCTGATGGGAGGCATAAAGCACTCTTTCATTTCCAACACATTGCGTTATATGCAGTTTCCTCTCTATGGTCCTCAACCAGTCGTCTGCCTCTAGTGGACTAGCATTGCCTGAGAAAGTTGGCGGACGAGTCCTCATGAACTCAGATAGTCTCGAGTAGGGACGTGGCCCATTGTTAACAGCTTGATTGTTGACGGCTGCTTGGTTGTTGATTTGCTGTACAGTGGCCATCATTGTCTGCATCAATTGAGTTTGAGCTGCAAGGAAGGCTCCCAAATTCTGCATGTCAACCGGCGGTGCTGCTTGTGGTGGTGGTGTATTGCTCTGACTGCCTCCTTGACGTGAACCACTGCCTCCGGCTCCGATGTTGCGAGTATTCACCATCTGCTGATTGCTTCGATGGTTTAGAGATGAGAGGGAAGGAATAGACAAATAAAGGAACTCATACGGAATCAGGTGTAACTTAAAACCCTTAAACAATTAAACATAGATAATAGTTATGTATGGGTGCCTTCAAGGGCCTAGGGCCGTGCAACCACACCCACAATCACAATCATCACATCAATAGTTCATTACAACATCGCCATCTAAGGGAAGTTCGAGAATTAAAAGACACGACTCAATACAAGTGAGTCTCGACGCAAAAGTTGACCAACATTAATCTAGAAGGACTCATTCCTCGATCCATCTTGGCTGCGGCTCGCCAATCACGTACACTGGTGGGTGAGCGGGCATTAGGGCAACCGATTCGATGCCCCCCCTTCTTTGGTCTTTGGAGGCACCTCACTTTCTTGACCCTCCAGTCTGAGGCTCCTGCTCCTCGGGCTCCAGCTCCTCTGGCTCCTCCTCCTCGTCCTCGTCGTCCAGCTCCATGACATCATCAGGCTCCCTGTGACCGTAGAGGGCCTCCTCTAGCTCGGTGATCCTCTGCACAGCGTGCATCCTGGTCTCTTGCAGGGCCACCTCGGTCTCCTCCAAGGTGCGGTACACAGCCTGTAGCTCCACAGTAGTAGCATCCATGACCTCCTCTTGAGCCGCGGCGAACCGGCCCAAGTGTACGACGGCAGCGTCGTCCTCCAGCTCCAAGCGCGCCTGGAGGGGTCCACCTGCGTGCGGGTGCACACGGAAAGCAGTGTCCCACAGCTCGAAGCCGTAGTCCCTGCTAACCCTATGCAACGCTAGCCAGGCACACTCTTGTATGCCTGCTACGTAGTTGGCCCGCCTCACCGAGAGGTGGAGCGGACGGCTGGCACGCGCGTTCTCTCGCGCATACAAGGTGAGGGTCGTCTCCCAACCGCGGTTGATCCCGTTGACCACCCAGGTGCGGGACCGGTAGAGAGGGTGGTCGAAGCCTCCCAGCACCTGGAGCATCCTCCAAAGCTCCGTTGCGTACCCACCGTGACGCTCGCCGAAGGAGTGAACCATCCTCATCTGCCAAATCAACGCGTCAGTGCTAACATTTTTTTTAAAGAACACAAAGATGATAGCAGAATGTAGCATGGATATGGAGTAAGGAAGAAGAGATAAGTCAAGGTTTTATTGATTATTCTTGCATAGTTTTAATTTTTAGAAATTAGGTTTTATCTCCCTAATCCGACCATTCTAACTAGGGTTAAGTCCTACAATCAGTATGGCTCTGAAACCAACTCTGTCGGGACCTGCATCTGCAAATCCGGCCCCTCTGTGTATTCTGCTCTAGTCCAGGATCACGCTAATGCACACAGGATAAACAGGTTGAAGTACCACAATCATACACAGCGGAAATAACAATAAAGTACTTCAAACATGAATATAAATGAGTTACACGACCTTATGGTCACCTTACAATACTTTGCCACGCAGGGCGATAAATAACAAAAGTAACACAAGTTCAATAGCGGAAGCAAAAGTACGTCAATGAACCCCTCGTTCTGCCACAGGCAACTAACGAGGCTCAACCCTAATTATCCGGACCTTCGTTAAACTCCTATTCCCAAGCGGGTGTAGCTTCTTCTTCTGAGGTTGTTGAAGCAAGGGTGAGTATACCACATACTCAGCAAGTCACGCACAACGCAGTTCTATTACTACATGCATGGCTTATTCCAAGGGAAGGCTTAATGGTTAGTTTTGCATGAAGCAGCATTTCTTTTAACAGATAATCTTAATTAGATTAAAAAGCGGTAAAACCATTACTATAATAATTAAGTTCTCAATTCTTTCCCAAAGTTTGGCACACACCCCTAAATTCATTTCACCGAACCTTGGCACACAGCCAACCATCCCACATTTTATTTTGAAAATCTAACCCTTGACTCTAATCCCCGAGCAATGTCCATTACCGCGGACACGGCTATTCGAATAGATTTAACACACACACTCTGCAAAGGCTGTACACTTTACCCACAGGATACAGTCGCTCACCACACAGGTGATTGATTGCAACAAAGTCTTTCAGAGGCTAACATTTAACCGATGAACCCCTTCAGTATCGCACTTCTAACACTTCCCTCACTGAGAGCCGAAGCTTAGAATGAGCGAATACTGTTGAATGGGTACCAAGCCATAGCACAGGTACGCTTCCCCATACAACTACACCTGTGTGTAACTGTCGCCCCGAGGTATCATAGGAAAGAGGTTAGAGCCTTACTAAACTAAGTCTGTCCCATACCAGACAAGTGGTTGTACGAGTAACTCAGATCAAAGGCTCGCAAGGTGAAGTCCTTAACTGTCCCGGGCAAGACATCCAGTTAACAATTCTTGGCACACAGCCTTTACAGTCTTTAGTACATCCCGTTACCACACAGGCCCACCTAGCACGAAGCCTTCTTGCCACTTGCCCCGGTCCAAATCATTTCCCATCCCAGGTTTGCATTTGTGCAACACATGCCAATGCCCATTTTATTGCATGAGTAGAACCACACAGGTCGCTACCCCCAATTCCAACTCATGGCATCATCACCTCATTCCAAAATGTGTTCCATAATCGTTTAATCAATATTCTTTTGCAAATTGAAAGTCATTCGGCGCATACATCATACTAAGCAACTAGTCACGGTCTAGCCTCCCGAGTTGGCATTATTATAGCAACCAACGTAAATTAACATCTTAGGGTGACAAGGTTTCTAGGGCATAATAACAACATAATCAAGGTGGCATAAACAAGATTGGCATATTAGCTACCATACCCAATTTAATCAATGGTATTTTTAAATAACATAGCATGCAATATTTAAATCAAAGTATATTTTGAAATCTCGGAACAAAATGATCAAAGCATGACTTGCCTTCGAAGAGTAGTTGATCTGATGCGAAACTGCGACGGGTCTTGATTTCTTCCCGGCGACTCCGGCAACTCGGAGTCTCTGGCGGAATAATCATACATACAATAAATATACTTAAACAGACAGCAAGATCATCACTAAAAATAAAATAAAAATCACCAATAAATAGTTCACATTTTTACAAATTTTTAGGAACTAGAATCACCTAATTCCGAGTTAAAACGCAAAAGTTATAGCATTTGCAAGTTTTTGAAAATTCTAATAAAGGATTACCCGAGTTAATTGATTTATTTTTCTACTGAAAATCCCGGTTAATTCCTCGGCATGACACGTGTCAGCACCAGAGCCAACCACGTCAGCTCGGTCACTGACCCGTGGGCCCCTTGGGTGAAGTCATGCTGACGTCAGCACACGCTGCGGTCATCACACTAACAAGTGGGCCCGATGAACAGTATTCGGTCCACTCAGCGGCTGACACGCGGCCCTCAACCAACGTTCCACGCGGCTCCAAGATTTTCCGCCCGTTGGATTCAAATCCAACGGTCGGTCCAGCATGGCTGCTGAGGTTCCGGGTGGCTACGTGGCGAGATCTCGGCCCTTAATCTAAGATCCGACGGGCATTATCAAACGCGTCGACCCGGGACTACGTGGACGTACCTCCACGGTTGGATGACGATCCAACGGCCACCGATGCCCGAGCGATGCGCTGCCACCAAGCCTATGTGGCGCAATCCAAGCCAGTTATCTAAGATCTAACGGCCATCATCAACGCATCTATACAGCAGCTACGTGGATGCACCAGCACGGCCGGATGAAGATCTGACGGTGCAGGGTACCCGAGGAGTACATAGTAACCCGAAACTACGTGGCTTAATCTGAGCCAGTCATCAAAGATCGGACGGCCACTATCAAACGAAGTCATCCCGGTCTAGCGCTACAGAAAGGAGGACGTGGCGTTACCTTGGTCGTGGGATGAAGATCTGACGGTCGCTGGAGCTCGAAGCAGCTGGCGACGGTGCGGCGGCTTTTGAAGACCGGAGCCGAGGAAGATGACTGGCTTGGCGGCGCTACAGGGCTTCTCCGGTGGAAAGAAATGGCTCCGACGACGCGGTGTGACACGTTGAACTCGGCGAAGGTCCTAGCTGCGGCGGAGAGTAAGGGATGGCTATGGAACTCAAGGAGAAACCGAGGTGGCGGTGATGCCAACTTCGGCGAGCAACAGTGAGAGCTAGAGAGCACGATAGGGTTCGAGTGAAGGAGCAAAATGAACGGAGGGAAGTTCTACATGCAATGGGCTTTATCTCTGGCTCGAACACGCCTTGAAACACGCGCATATCCACCACCAAGATCTTGGCAGCCGACCGGTGACGGCGGCGCGACAGTCGCACCCTCCCGAGGCGCTACGCGGTTCTGACCGTTTGATCCACAGAGATCCGACGGCACCGGGCAAGTGATGGCGCGGCAGCGATGCTGACGTCCGATCGAAATCCAACGGCTCCGGGCAGGCGGCGGTTCGGCTGCCCAGCGCGACGTGGCGCGATCAGAACGGCCTGAGTTATGGAGATCCGACGGCCATCGCGGCGACGACGCGTTTGACCCGACCGTCCGATGAAGATCGCACGGCCCGGGATTAGCGGCGGTTAGGGTTTTGACTGATGGCGCGCACAGTGTTGGGCCCGGCCCGACACTGTAGCAAGCATTTTCCGGTTTTATCATTTAAATTAATTCTAGAAAATCAAAGTATTTATTTGGAGCACTAAAAATACCCAAAAAATTCTAGAAAAATTTCAGGAAATATTTTAGGGTATTTAGGGCTTAAATAAAATATTTTTAAATATTTTTGATAATTACTTTTGTGATGATTAATTATTCAAGAAAAAGATAAATTCGAATTAAACTCAAATAATTCCAATTAAGTCCCAAAAATTCACAAAAATTGAAATAGCTCCAAAAATTTAAATTAAGCCAAATTTTGGGATGCTACACCTCTTCAATGACTCCGGGTAATCTCGGGGTCAAGATTCTTTTAAGGTGGTAGGCTTGTGACAGCCCAATTTTCGTTAATCTGGTAAATGAGGCTTGTCATGCTAACGTCTTCCATAATGTCATTCAAATCCTCACTTAATTATTATCATACAAGTGTTAGGACATTTATCTTGCATGAGGAGGGAGTAACAAAATCCTAACAATCATTTTCAAAAACTGCACACATGTTATTTCACCATAGTCAATGACATGTGGGCCGTGTTCATAAGAGAGAGGAGAGTAGGCTGCACATATCTACTATAACACTTCTTACTTTACCTACCTCTACCCACTTGCCTAACCACTCAATGACACATGGGCCCCACCTTGCATAGGAACTTGAGGATTGCACATCTCCTCCATGTCTTTTCTCACTTCAATCACTCATACCCACCCTTTTCACTCACCCTATGACATGTGGGACCTGGCTCCACATGTAAGCATGAATGGGCAGCCATATTTAAGGTTCTCCACCTTGGTTTTTCCTCCCCCACCTACTCATTTGCTCAGCCCAAACCTGAAGAATAGCAAGCACCTCTTCTCCAACACCTTGCCATTCTCCCCCACAAATCTCCACAAATCTTGAGTTTGAGCTTGTGCATGTTATACTACATCAAAGCCAAGATCAAGAGCTTCAAATCCATCCAAATGGATTCTTGACGCACCAAGTTTTGGGTAAGTGGTAACCAATTTCCTTCTCCCCATGTTCTGAAATTGTTGCCATTGTGACTCATTTCCTTCTTCTCCATGGAATCCATCATCACACCTTGAATCGGGCCGCGCATGTTGCATGGAAGCTTGAGGAGGAGGGCTAGTTGCTGCGGCAAGCACAAGCAAGCGAGTTCATCATCGTCTACACGGGCTAGGAGGAGACGAACCGTGAGAATCGGCGTTGCAACACCTTTTGTCATTCCCTCACCGAAACCAACCGTCACCACGTGCAAAAGTAACCCTGTAGTGGTAAGATCCCACCCTAGTCCACCCTTTTGAAGTCCTAGTACATTTCCATGAAGTATAGAAGCAAATGGATAAGCGGTAGTTTTGAAGCGAGCAGTCGGCCGGATGTCCAAGGTTTTACCCGGACAGTCCGAATGATCCGGATACTCCGAAGAAAAATCCGGATAGTCCGGGTTGGGCGTAGCTCAGCAGACCGAGGGTGTCAACCGGACATTCCAGAGTTCCATCCGGATACTCCGAACCTAATTTGATAAAAAGCCTCTAAAACATGAATTTTTGACACCCAAGTCTGATGCGCACGGGGGTCGGCCCAATCTTCTGATGAGAACGATACGTCGGTTTGATGGTGCACGAAGTAGATGGAACGGCTACTAACCACGAGATCAGCAACCAAGCAATCGCAACGTCACCACACGAGGCGATCAACCGAATCAAAACCCGATCGATCCTTGTACCTGCTGCAACCGAGAACAAGCAAGAACAAGGCGAGAGCAATTCCAATCCAATAATCTCAAAGATACAAAGGTGAGGTTCTGTTTCTCGTCACGGGTGGTCTAGTCGACACACGCGAACACGAGGAGGGACGCACAAGGGGTCTACCAAAACACAACAAAACCTAAGTGTAAAAGAACGGTGGCGGCTACATATATAGCGGCGGCCAGGAGGAGTAGGGCAGCCAAAACAGCGGTGGCCACCAAAACCCTAAGATACATGGGCCATAGGCCCAAAAGTGAGGTGATGCAGCACCCTGAATTTCTGGCCCGTGACATTGTTCCGCATTTTCCCGTCGTTCTGGAGTGAATTTGGAAGTTGGGCTGGATCCATTGGAAAGCTTATCTCCTAAGCTTTCAAACGGGTGGTCGCACGCTAAAAACGGAGTCCGGGAGCCCAAGTTATGCCCGTTTGAAGTTGGCATGCTGCTGGATGGCCGAACCGGGCTTTTTGGCATCTTGGGCTTCCATATGGGCCTTCCTTGACGCGTGGGCTGTTCTCGGGGTGTGTGCTTGAGGCCCTTGTCTGTTGATGTGGGCTTGAATAGCTGAGCTTTTGTATTAAGGCCTCTCGGCGATGAAGTTGCCGCAGCATCGATCATTTGTGACGAAGATGGAGCAGCGTTGGTAGTCATTGGAGAAACCGGAGAGGAAGGAGGGGCAGCGGTCACGCTGGACGTATCCATGTTGGTGATGTCCTCATCATTCTCCCCTTCTTGAATTGGAGTCGTCCTCGACTCCTTCTCATGATCATGCAAAAGGTTAGTGGCAACAAGAGGCAAGGAAACAGATGTCTGCAAAGCAATATCATGTGAGGAAACAATCTTATTTAAAAGAATTTCTTTCTTGAACATTGATTTAGATTGTTGTACACCACTAACAAGTTTGTCATCCTCATGTTCTTTACCATTAGTTCTTTTTGCATTAATTTTGGCTAGCTCAGCAGGAGTCATTGGATTCAAGACCAATTTCTTTCCATTAAACTTGAAAGTATATTGATTGGTTCTACCATAGTGAATAGCATCAACATCATATAACCAAGGTCTACCTAATAAAAGTGAACATGATTCCATAGGTATAACATCACAACAAACATGATCATGGTATGAACCAATGGAGACAGGAACTTGCATAGTTTGTATTACCTGAACCTTACCAATTGAGTTGAACCATTCCATTGAGTAAGGTTGCTGAAGTGGAGTCGTGGTCAAGCCAAGTTTCTGGACCATATGTAGACTTGCGAGGTTGCTACAGTTTCCTCCATCAATGATGACATGTACCGCGCGTTCTTGCACAACAAACTTAGTTTGGAATAAGTTGTTGCGTTGAGTTTCATTGGCATGTTCCACTGGTGCACTAAGTAGGCGATGAGATATGAGGCTCATGTAGTTGTCCGTCATTGCAGCACTCAGGTGCAAACCATCTTGATCATTCTTGCCTACTGGGTTAGTCACAGGAATAGCAAGCACATTCTTATCGTTACATATTGAAATACACTTACTATCCTTCTTCTTAGATTATGTAGGCTTGACTTCTTTCTTGAGAGTTCCTTCTCATTCTTGATCGAAGGATAGTCCCATGCTCGATCTTTTCATTTTTAATTCTCCATTTCGCCATTTCTCCATGAACTCTTTGTGCTTTTTTCTTTCAATTTCTTTCTTTTCTCAAACTCATGATAAAGTTTCGCATATATTTCTTTGTTCCTAGCGGAATGCTTAGATCATCCTCAAGTATAGATCATCGTTTTTCGTGGACTGCCATTATTAGTGATAGACAAGAAAAATACACGCAAAAAATGTATATTCCTATCTACTAATATGTGGACAGTGGAGGATCTCACACGCTCAAGCTCACACCAAGTTCTTACCAGTTCTTACCCTGCAGCTTTTCAAGGTTCAATCGAGGGATGATGGTAATCTGCACTCAGGGGTGACAAAGCGATTGCAAGGTGCTTCTCTTGTGGTTAATAGTAGGTGGAGCTTGGATAGGTATAATATGTAGCAAAGGATATACTAGAACCACACTAGCCAAAACAAGTTGAAAGAACGTTCAACGACGGTACTTTGCTGGTCCTAGGCTAGACCGTACTAGAGACGTGAGCCTGGACACCAATGAAGTCACAGAAACAGTAACCAGAATGACCACAGCACACAAGCAAAAAGTTAGGGCTTCTTTTTCCACCTTTTAGTGCGACTCTTTTATATGCACTTGCCTTTTTTTTTAATTTTTCTTCCTTCTATATCAACAAATGGCACATATGATGAATTACAACTCAAACTTTTTTCCTGCTGCAAACAGATCTACTATGCAGAAAATTCAAATGCTGTTTTCAGGTTTTTATTGGCTTCCAATGCAAAAAAATATAACTGGAAAGCTGTAGATCTCTTCGAGCTGATCAATTTGCATATATGGAACGTCTATTTTGGATAAGGGAAGCCAGAGATATTGACCCCGAAATACAGACTGCTCAGAAAATCCAAGACGAAAACAGATTCCAATCCGACGGGATTTTGGGCAAGAAGACGGCGTTTCTGGAAAGTTTCACAATGGACAAAGTTGTAGATAATTTCTCAAGCTTTCAGGAAAGCACAAGAACAGAAAAATCCGAGTTCGTATGAGGGAGTTATGACCAAAATACCAAACTGGACAGAGGAGGATCCGAATTGGACGTGACGACGTGATGAGTTGAACTCAGTGACAAGAACGTGACAAGAACTCGAAACTCTAAAGATCAAAACACTAAGACCAGCAATGACACGACGATGCAACACAAATTCAACAAGAATTAAGCTAGGTAGTAATAGTAAAGGCCAAAAGGGGCTCGGATTAGATCAAACACACGACGAACAGATTTTTTTTGGGGCTGTTTTTCTGGACTCTAGGACGAACAAGATGAACTAAATAAAGATAAGGGTGTTCTCACTAGGCAACCGTCGCTCTGATACCACTTGATGCGCACGGGGGTCGGCCCGATCTTCTGATGAGAACGATACGTCGGTTTGATGGTGCACGAAGTAGATGGAACGGCTACTAACCACGAGATCAGCAACCAAGCAATCGCAACGTCACCACACGAGGCGATCAACCGAATCAAAACCCGATCGATCCTTGTACCTGCTGCAACCGAGAACAAGCAAGAACAAGGTGAGAGCAATTCCAATCCAATAATCTCAAAGATACAAAGGTGAGGTTCTGTTTCTCGTCACGGGTGGTCTAGTCGACACACGCGAACACGAGGAGGGACGCACAAGGGGTCTACCAAAACACAACAAAACCTAAGCGTAAAAGAACGGTGGCGGCCACATATATAGCGGCGGCCAGGAGGAGTAGGGCAGCCAAAACAGCGGTGGCCACCAAAACCCTAAGATACATGGGCCATAGGCCCAAAAGTGAGGTGATGCAGCACCCTGAATTTCTGGCCCGTGACATTGTTCCATATTTTCCTGTCGTTCTGGAGTGAATTTGGAAGTTGGGCTAGATCCATTGGAAAGCTTATCTCCTAAGCTTTCAAATGGGTGGTCGCACGCTAAAAACAGAGTCTGGGAGCCCAAGTTATGCCCGTTTGAAGTTGGCATGCTGCTGGATGGCCGAACCGGACTTTTTGGCATCTTGGGCTTCCATATGGGCCTTCCTTGACGCGTGGGCTATTCTCGGGGTGTGTGCTTGAGGCCCTTGTCTATTGATGTGGGCTTGAATAGCTGAGCTTTTGGATTAAGGCCTCTCGGCGACGAAGTTACCGCAGCATCGATCATTTGTGACGAAGATGGAGCAGCGTTGGTAGTCATTGGAGAAACCGGAGAGGAAGGAGGGGCAGCGGTCACGCTGGACGTATCCATGTTGGTGATGTCCTCATCAAAGTCCAAATTTCACAAACTAAATTGGTACTTTCATATTATAATAAGTATTACGCATCATGAGCATTTCATGCATCTTTTAATCATGTGCATCCTTTGAATTCATAATTTGGTGTTTGTTGAATTGGATTTTTCCGTTAGGTGTTGACGCTTTGGAAGGAACTCCCGAGTACGACTACGCCTTCGAAGTCAAGAACGAGCAGCAAGGCACTACTTTACTCCTTGACCATGATTGCTCCTATTATTTGCAATTTATATTGTTTGAATTATTTTATCAATTGCATGCTTATTTTCAATTACAATTATGATTGGGTAGAATTCTTAGCTATTGCCACATCGTTATGTCATCCCCTTGCCATGTTCTTTCCATGTTCCATTGTCGCCCTAGGTGGTTGGTTTATTATTAGTGTATGGGTTCGTACGAATTGCTTAGCTATGCTTAGAACATCGTTAGAAACCACGATAGATGGACTTAATCCATCGGTCGCAATGATCAAGAATTATGTCGGGACCCGAATCTGCAAATCCGGACCCTCTGTGTGTTCTGTACTAGTCCAGGATCACGCTAGTACACACAGGATAAACAGGTTGAAGTACCACAATCATACACAGAGGAATTAATAATAAAGTACTTCAAACATGAATATAAACGAGTTACAAGACCTTATGGTCACCTTACAATAATTCGCCACGCAGGGCGATAAATATCAAAGTAGCACAAGTTCAATAGCGGAAGCAAAAGTACGGTAATGAAACCCCTCGTAGCCACAGGCAACCGACGAGGCCTAACGCAAATCCTCTTGACCTTCGGTGAACTCCTCCCAAGCTGGCACAGCTTCTTGTTCTGAGGTTTTTGTCGAAGCAAGGGTGAGTATATAACATACTCAACAAGTCATGCACAAATGCAGTTCTATTACTACATGCATGGCTTATTCCAAAGGAAAGGCTTAGATGGTTATTTTGCATAAAGCGGCATTTCTTTTCACAGGTAATCCTATTAGATTAAAAGTGGTAAAACCAAAATTATTAATAATGAATTTTTCAATTCTTCTTCCAGAGTTTGGCACACAGCCCTAGTTTTTCATTCATCAGTCTTCGGCACACAGCCACCCATTCCACATTTTTATTTTGTGAAGTTCTAACCCTTGACTGTAATCCCCGAGCAATGTCCAATACCGCGAACGCAGTTATTCGAATAGATTTAACACACACACTCTGCAGAGGCTGTACACTTTACCCACAGGATACAGTCGCTCACCACACAGGTGATTGATTGCAACAAAGTCTTTCAGAGACTAACACTTAACTAGTGAACCTCACCCGTATTGCCTTCCCAACACTTCCCTCACACAGAGCCAAAGTTTAGAACAGGCAAATACAGTTGGATGGGTACCAAGCCGTAGCACAGGTACGCTCCCCCATACGGTTACATTTTTTGTGTAACTGTCGCCCCGAGGTGTCAAAGGAAAGATATTAGAACCCTACTAAACTAGGTCCGTCCCATTCCAAACAACTGGTTGTACAAGAAACTCAGTTCAAAGGCTCGCAAGGTGAAGTCCTTAACTGTCCCGGGCAAGACATCCATTTTATATTTCACGGCACACAGCCTTAACCATCACAACACATCCCATTGCCACACAGGCCCACCTGGCACGAAGCCTTCTTGCCACTTGCCCTGGTCCAAATCATTTCCCACCCCGGTTTGCATTTATGCAACACATGCCAATGCCCACGTCATTGTATGAGTAGGACCAAATAGGCCGCTACCCCCAATTCCATCTCATGACATCATCGCATTATTCGAAAATGTGTTCCATAATTATGTAGGCAATATTCTTTTGCAAATTCGAAGTCATTCATGTACATAACCACACTAAGCAGCTAATCACGGTCTAGCCTCCCGTGTTGGCATTAATATAGCAACCAACGCTAATTACATCTTAGGGTGACAAGGGTTTCAGGGCATACAGTTAATATTAACAAGGTGACATAAACAAGGTAGGTGCATTATCTAATCTTCCCAAATTATGCAATAACATCTTTAGTTAACATAGCATGAATAATTTAAATTAAAATACATTTGAAAATTCTAGGGGCAATATGGTCAAAGCATGACTTGCCTTTGAATATCAGTTGATTCTGGTCTGGCTCTTGTGACGGGTCTTCAAATTCTTCCCCGGCAACTTCCAGCAACTCGGAGTCTACTCGTATCAAGCAATTACACAATAAATACACAATACAGACAGTAAAATCCACTCTAAAAATAAAATAAAATTTACCAATAAATAGTTTACATTTTTACAAATTTTTAGGGACTGGAATCACCCAATTCTGAGTTAAAATGCAAAAGTTATAGCATTTGCAAGTTTCTGAAATTAAATTAAAAGACAAACCGAATTATTCTATTTATTTTCCTACTGAAAATTCGGTTAAATCCTTTCGGCGACACGTGTCAGCACCAGGGACTGCCACGTCGCTCTCGACCACGGACACGTGGCCCCAGATGACGTCATCTTGACGTCGGCCATGGCGGCAAAGACACCGACAAGGGGCGGTGAATGTTGCTTGCCCCACTCAAAGAATCGACACGTGGCGCACCTCCACTGGGCCACGCGGTCACCTACGCTCCCGCCCGTTGGATTCAAATCCAACAGTCGGTTGGCGCACGGTCAACCCATCCACATGGCGACATCCACACCGCACATTTCAAATCCTACGGCTCGGATTCGGCTTGGCGAACAGCTTGCCCTAGCGACGATGTGGACGCACCGGTGCGGTCGGATGAAGATCCAACGGCGGAGGCTTACCGAGCTGTTTCCTATTCACCGCACCTACGCGGCTTAATGTCGGCCGCAAAGCAAGAATCGAACGGCCAATAACAAATGCATCTACCTACGGATACGTGGGCTTACAGGAACGATACGATGATCATCTAACGGCCTTTATCAAACGCTGCAACTGCCGCTACGTGGATGCACCGGAGCGGTCGGATGACGATCCAATGGCGAAGCTATACCGAGCGGTTTCCTATTCACAAGCCTACGCGGCCTGACCAGAGCCGCACGATTACCATCCAACGGCCGAGATCTACCGATGCTTATTTGACTTAACTCTACGGGGAGAGACGTGGCACTACCTCGTTCGTTGGATGAGAATCCGACGGCCATTTTCAACTGGAGTCGACCCGGTCTAGCGCTACAGAGAAGGAGACGTGGCATTACTGGAGCCGAGCGATGGAGATCCGATGGTGGCTGAAGCTCGGGTGGATGACGGCGGTGCAGTGGCTCCCAGAGACCGGAGACGAGGAAGACGACCAGCTCGGCGGCACTACGAAGCTCCTCCAGTGTGAAGAAGTGGCCCGCTGGACGCGTCTTGGCACGGCGGTCTCGGAGCAAGTCTCGGCGGCGGCGAAGAGTGACGGATGCCAGCGAAACTTAAGGAAAAACCGAGGAGAGGAGAGTAGCTACTACGGCGAGCTCCGGCGCACTCTACGGTGGATGGAAGAGCTCGAGCGAGGGGGCAAAACGAACGGAAGGAAGTGCTGCGCGTCATGGGCTTTATCACCGGCTCGGACAGGCCTCGGGTTGCACGCAAAATCCCTGACAAGATCCACGGCGGCCTACTGGCGACGGCGGTGCACAGTCACGCCCTCCCGAGGTGCACGGTCACATCCCACCGTCTGATCGCCATCCAACGGCGCTGATTGAATAATGGTTCGGCGATATGGTGCCACGTGGCGAGATCCTAATGGTCAATTACCAGGATCCAACGACCCACGCGTCAAGAGCGACGCGGCTCATCCACGACCGCTCGATCGGAATCGCATGGTTCGGAATCCGCGGCGTTAGGGTTTTCCCGGTGCGAGCACAGTGTTGGGCTCGGCCCGACACTGTAGCTAGCGGTTTTCCGGCTTTTCTCAATAAAAATAATTGCAGAAATTCAAAGTAATTAATTAGGGCACTAAAAATACTCTAAAAATTCTAGAAAAATTCCAAAAAGTATTTAGGGTATTTAGAGCCTAAATAAAATATTCTTGTTCATTTTTGATAATTACCTTTTCTGATATTTAATTATTCAAGAGAAGGATAATCTAGATTAATTTTAATTAAATCCAAATAATTCCCAAAAATTTAGATAATTTCAATTAAATGCAAATAAATGTTAATTAATTCACAAAAATTTAAATAACTCTAAAAATTAAAATTGGGTCAAATATCGGGACGTTACAAAGCTACCCCCCTTAACAGAATCTCGACCCCGAGATTCGAAGCCTAACTAGAGAATAGGTTTGGAAACTCCTTTTTCAAATCTTCCTCTCGTTCCCATGTGGCCTCGCTTTACGTGTGATTACTCCTCGAACTCGCAAAAGTGGGTTGTTTTGCTCTGGTTTTCCGATCCATCAGATCTAGAATTTTTATCTGCTGTCCTTGTAAGTCAAGTCTTCACGTAGTTCAACTTCTTCTAGTGATGTTTGTTCTTAGGTACTCAAGACACTTCTTGAGTTGCGATACATGAAAAACATTGTGTACTCCTGCTAATGACTGCGGCAACTCCAGTTGATACACGACTTCGCCCTTACGGCTTATGATCTTAAACGGTCCTACATATCTTGGCGCAAGTTTACCCTTTTTGTGAAACCTTTGGACTCCCTTAAGAGGCGTAACTCTGAGATACACATAATCTTCAGGTTCAAAGCTCAAATCCCTACGACGATTGTCCGCATAACTCTTCTGCCTTGACTGCATGATTTTCAACCTTTCCCTTATCAATGCTATTTGCTCTTCGGCTTCTTGGAGTATGTCCGGTCCGAAGACACGACGCTCACTAGTCTCATTCCAATTCAAGGGTGTTCTACAAGGTCGACCAAACAATGCTTCGAAAGGTGACATCTGAAGACTAGCCTGATAGTTATTGTTGTAACTAAACTCCGCATACGGCAAGCATTTATCCCAAGTCGTTGTATATGCCAACGCATAGGCTCTTAACATATCTTCTAATATCTGGTTGACTCTTTCAATCTGCCCATCTGTCTACGGGTGATAAGCTGTACTGAAGTTCAAATGGGTCCCCATTGCCGTATGCAATTTATCCCAAAATCTTGAGGTAAATTGGGTACCTCTGTCCGATACTATCTTCTTTGGAACTCCATGTAAGAAAACGATCCTTGCCATGTATAGCTCGGCTAACTTATCTCCTGAATAGGTTGTCTTTACCGGTATGAAATACACGACCTTGGTTAAGCGATCCACTATGAACCATATGGAGTCGTAACCTCCCTGCGTCCTTGGCAACCCGGTAATGAAATCCATTCCGATTTCTTCCCATTTCCACTCTGGTATTTTTAATGGTTGCAGCAATCCTGCCGGTCTCCGGTGCATGGCTTTGACTCGCTGACACACATCACATAATGCTACGTGCTCAGCTACCTCCCTCTTCATATTTGGCTACTAGAACCTTTCTTTCAAGTCTTGATACATTTTCGCACTTCCTGGGTGAATCGAATACTTGGAGTCGTGAACTTCCTCCAGTATTAACTGCTTTAACTCCTTTTTGTTAGGTACACAAATGCGCTCTTTCATCCACAACGTGCCTTGTTAAATCAAATTTTAAATTCTTTTGCTTGCCCTTCCTCCATCTTGGCTTTGATTCTCTTGATCTTCTCATCATTCTTCTGACCTTCTCTAATCTGGTCTTCCAAGATAGGCTTCACCTCCAAAGCGACTACGAATCTTTCCGGAACAACTTCCAATTTCAACCTCTGAAGATCCTTGCACAATTCTCCCTGGCCTTCTCCTACTATCATATTTAGACCATGACTTTTCCGACTCAAAGCATCAGCCACTACATTGGCCTTGCCTGGATGATAATGAATACCCATGTTGTAATCCTTGATCAGTTCTAACCACCTTCTTTGCCTCATGTTCAGGTCGGATTGGGTGAAAATGTATTTAAGGCTTTTATGGTCTGTATACACCTCACACCTGTTACCAATAAGATAGTGACGCCATATCTTCAGGGCATGCACTACGGCTGCTAGTTCTAGATCATGCGTCGGGTAATTCCCTTCATGTGGCCTTAATTGCCTTGATGCATAGGCTACTACCTTCTTGTTTTGCATCAATACGCATCCAAGCCCTTGGCATGATGCATCACAGTAAATATCAAAACTCTGGTGCACATTTGGTTGAACTAACACTGGTGCTGATGTCAATCTTTTCTTCAATTCTTGAAAACTCTTATCACAATCTGGTGTCCAAACAAACTTCTTCTTTCTTTAGCAATTGCGTAATTGGCCTAGCAATTGTGGAAAACCCATCTATAAATCGGCGGTAATAACCAGCCATTCCAAGAAAACTTCGAATCTGCGTAACCGTCTTCGGCGGTTCCCAATGTAGTACTGCCTCAACCTTGCTTAGGTCCACTGCGATTCCCTCGGCGGTCATCACATGCCCTAAGAATTCTACCTTCCTCTTCCAAAAATCACATTTACTGAATTTTGCATATAGCTGTTGCTCCCTTAACTTTTCTAACACTAATCTCAAATGTTGGGCGTGCTCTTCATCCGTCCTTGAGTAAACCAGAATATCATCTATGAATACGACCACAAATTTATCCATGTATTCCATAAATACTTTATTCATTAGGTTCATAAAGTATGCTGGCGCATTCGTCAATCCAAACGACATAACTGTGAACTCATAGTGTCCATATCTTAAAGAAAATGCAGTCTTGGGTATGTCCTCGGTCTTTATTTTCAACTGGTGGTATCCTGACCTAAGGTCGATCTTGGAGAATACTCCTGCTCCTCTTAATTGATCAAAAAGATCATCTATCCGGGGTAACGGGTATTTATTCTTTATCGTCACTTCGTTAAGCGCACGATAATCTACACACATCCGGAAACTCCCATCTTTCTTCTTAACGAACAGAACCGGTGCTCCCCAAGGTGATGAGCTCGGTGTGATGAATCCTTTTTCCAATAACTCCTCAATCTGCTTCTTCATCTCAACCAGTTCTTCGGTGGACATCCGATATGGTCTCTTCGCTATTGGTGCTGTTCCTGGTACTAAGTCAATTACAAACTCTATGTCTTTGTCTGGTGGCATTCCTGGTAATTCCTCGGGAAAAACATCCGGGTATTTACTGACCACTGGTACGTCTCTTATACTGACGGTCTCCAGATTGTTTACTAACATCTGTCCTTTTCGAACTGCCACTGCTTGAAATTCCACTTTTCTACCTTCAGTGCTCTCAATAGACACAACTCTTCGCCCGTAGTCTAATACTGCCTTATGCTTAGTCAACCAATCCATTCCCAGGATAACATCTAGAGTTTGGGTATCTAATATAATATGGTTCGCTAGGAACTCTACCCCTTTTATTAATAACTTAATCCCAGAACATCCGACCTTAGAGCGGAGTTCTGATCCAGGGGATTGAACTAGAAGTGTACTTTTAAGGTTAACAATATCTAGATCATTTGTCACAGCAAAATCCCGAGAAATGAACGAATGTGAAGCTCCTGAATCAAATAATACTGTAGCTGGCACTGAGTTGACTTGGAACTTTCCGAGCACGACATCCGTAGCATTCTGGACTTCGTCTGCGGAAATGTGATTAATCCTACCTCACGTGAATGCTTGCGGTGTAGCTCCAGCTTGGGCAGGTCCTCGGCTTCCTCCCTGGGTAGGAGTCTTAGCTGGCGTGTTCCCTAAATTGAAGCACACTGGTGTCACTCCTCCTTTCTTTGGCACACATTGGCGAAATGCCCGGTTTCATTGCAATTGTAGCAGCGCCCCCCTGACATCTGCTGATTCCCTCTGTTCTGGTTAACAATCCTGCTGGGGTCTGGGGAGTTTGTCCTGCTGGCCTCGGTATTGGCGGTAGTGTCCTGATACTGCTTCCTTGCTAGAATCTGGTGAACTGCTGGGGTATCATTCTTGTTTTCTGCTGACCATGGCATCCTCCTTGCTGAGCCATGCGGCGTTTGCGGTTATCATCAAGCTCTTTGCGCTTATCCTCCAGTATAAGTGCCTTATTTACCAGCTCTTGAAAATCAGGGAAAGTGTGGGTAATCAATCCCACCTGTAAACCAGTGCTAAGTCCCTTCATGAAACAGGATTGCCTGGCCTTGTCGGTCGCTACGTCTTTTAGAGCGTAGCGTGCAAGTTGAGTGAATTTATTCAGATAATCAGCCACTGTCTGGCCTCCTTGCTTCAGCACTCTGAATTTCTCCTTTTTCAACTCCATGATACCCTCCGGCACATGGTATTGACGAAAAGCTATAGTGAATTCTTCCTAGGTGATTTCCTGTGGGTTCTCCAGCGATGCGCAGTAGTTTTCCCACCATTCCGCTGCTGTTCCTTCTAGCTGATGAGAGGCATAAAGCACCCTCTCATTTCCATCGCACTGAGTTATATGCAGTTTCCTTTCTGTGCTTCTCAACCAATCATCTGCCTCTAACGGGCTAGCATTGCCTGAGAAAGTAGGCGGACGTGTCCTCGTAAATTCGGACAATCTCGAGTAAGGACGTGGCCCATTGTTCACAGCTTGGTTGTTGGCGACTGCTTGGGTGTTGATTTATTGTACGGTTGCCATCATGGTTTGCATTAATTGAGTTTGAGCTGCAAGAAAAGCTCCCAGATTCTGCATGTCAACTGGCGGTGCAGCGTGTGGTGGTGGTGTATCGCTCGACCGCCTCAGACGTGAACCATCGCCTCGGCTCCATTGTTGCGAGTGTTCACCATCTGCTGATTGCTTCGATGGTTTTAGAGATGAGAGGGAAGGAATAGGCAAGTAGAAGAACTTATATGGGGAAACAGGTGTAACTTAAAACCCTTTTGAACATTAAAGCATAGATAATAGATAGGTATGGTTTCTTACATAGTCTAGGGACTATGCAACCATAATAACAGTCACAACATCACATCAAATAGTTCATTACAACATCGCACAACTAAGCTCGAAATTTAAAGACGCGACTCAAAAGAAGTGAGTCTCAACACAAAAGCTGACTACGATGACTCTGAAGGAGCTCACTCCTCGAGCCAACCTGGTTGTGGCTCGCCGATCACGTACACAGGCGGGTGGGCTGGCATCGGGGCAAACTGATCCCCATGCCCTCCCACAGGTGCTGCTGGGGGCACCACTGGCTGCTGGTCCTCAGGCGCGGGTTCCTGCTCCTCCGGCTCCTCCTCGTCCTCGTCGTCGAGCTCCATGACGGCCTCCGGCTCCCCGTGACCGTAGAGAGCCTCCTCCAGCTCGGCGATCCCCTGAACGACGTGCATCCTGGTCTCTCGCAGGGCCACCTCGGTCTCCTCCAAGGTGCGGTACATAGCCTGCAGCTCTGTAGTCGTAGCGTCCATGACCTCCTCCTGAGCCGCGGCGAACCGGCCCAAGTGCACGACGGCTGCGTCGTCCTCCAGCACCAAGCGCGCTTGGAGCGAACCTCCTGCGTGCGGGTGCACACGGAAAGCAGTGTCCCACAGCTCGTAGCCGTAGTCCCTGCTAACCCGACGCAGCGCTACCTAGGCACACTCTTGTATGTCTGCCTCGTAGCTGGCTCGCTTCACCGCGAGGTGGAGTGGACGACTAGCACGTGCGTGCTCCCACGCGTACAAGGTGAGGGTCGTCTCCCAGCCACGGTTGACTCCGTTGACCACCTAGGTGCGGGACCGGTAGAGAGGGTGGTCGAAACCTCCCAGCACCTGGAGCATCCTCCAAAGCTTCACTGCGTAGCCACCGTGACGCTCGCCGAAGGAGTGAACCATCCGCATCTGCCAAAGCAACGCGTTAGTACTAAAATTTTAAAAGAATACAAAAGTAATAGCAAAATGCAGCATAGGTATGAAGTAAGGAAGAAAGGATAAGTCAAGATTTCATTGATTATTCTTGCAGAATTTTAATCTTTTAGAAATTAATTTTTATCCTTCCTAGACGGCCAGTTTAACTAGGGTTAAGTCCTGCAGTCAGTATGGCTCTGATACCAACCCTGTCGGGACCCGAATCTGCAAATCCGGACCCTCTGTGTGTTCTGTACTAGTCCAGGATCACGCTAGTACACACAGGATAAATAGGTTGAAGTACCACAATCATACACAGCGGAATTAATAATAAAGTACTTCAAACATGAATATAAACGAGTTACAAGACCTTATGGTCACCTTACAATAATTCGCCAAGCAGGGCGATAAATATCAAAGTAGCACAAGTTCAATAGCGGAAGCAAAAGTACGGTAATGAAACCCCTCGTAGCCACAGGCAACCGACGAGGCCTAACGCTAATCCTCTTGACCTTCGGTGAACTCCTCCTCCCAAGCTGGCACAGTTTCTTCTTCTGAGGTTTTTGTCGAAGCAAGGGTGAGTATACAACATACTCAACAAGTCATGCACAAATGCTGTTCTATTACAACATGCATGGCTTATTCCAAAGGAAAGGCTTAGATGGTTATTTTGCATAAAGCGGCATTTCTTTTCACAGGTAATCCTATTAGATTAAAAGCGGTAAAATCAATTTTTCAATTGTTCTTCCAGAGTTTGGCACACAGCCCTAGTTTTTCATTCATCAGTCTTCGGCACACAGCCACCCATTCCACATTTTTATTTTGTGAAGATCTAACCCTTGACTGTAATCCCCGAGCAATGTCCAATACCGCGAACGCGGCTATTCGAATAGATTTAACCCACACACTCTGCAGAGGTTGTACACTTTACCCACAGGATACAGTCGCTCACCACACAGGTGATTGATTGCAACAAAGTCTTTCAGAGACTAACACTTAACCAGTGAACCTCACCCGTATTGCCTTCCCAACACTTCCCTCACACAGAGCCAAAGTTTAGAACAGGCAAATATAGTTGGTTGGGTACCAAGCCGTAGCACAGGTACGCTCCCCCATACGGTTACATTTTTTGTGTAACTGTCGCCCCGAGGTGTCAAAGGAAAGATATTAGTACCCTACTAAACTAGGTCCGTCCCATTCCAGACAAGTGGTTGTACGAGAAACTCAGTTCAAAGGCTCACAAGGTGAAGTCCTTAACTGTCCCGGGCAAGACATCCATTTTATATTTCACGGCACACAGCCTTAACCATCACAACACATCCCATTGCCACACAGGCCCACCTGGCACAAAGCCTTCTTGCCACTTGCCCCGGTCCAAATCATTTCCCACCCCGGTTTGCATTTATGCAACATATGCCAATGCCCACGTCAGTGTATGAGTAGGACCACACAGGCCGCTACCCCCAATTCCATCTCATGACATCATCGCATTATTCGAAAATGCCATAATTATGTAGGCAATATTCTTTTGCAAATTCGAAGTCATTCACGCACATAAGCATACTAAGCAGCTAATCACGGTCTAGGCTCCCGTGTTGGCATTAATATAGCAACCAACGCTAATTACATCTTAGGGTGACAAGGCTTTCATTGCATACAGTTAATATTAACAAGGTGACATAAACAAGGTAGGTGCATTATCTAATCTTCCCAAATTATGCAATAACATTTTTAGTTAACATAGCATGAATAATTTAAATTAAAATACATTTGAAAATTCTAGGGGCAATATGGTCAAAGCATGACTTGCCTTCGAATAGCAGTTGATTCTGGTCTGGCTCTTGTGAAGGGTCTTCAAATTCTTCCCCGGCAACTTCCGGCAACTCGGAGTCTACTCGTATCAAGCAATTACACAATAAATACACAATACAGATAGTAAAATCCACTCTAAAAATAAAATAAAATTTACCAATAAATAGTTTACATTTTTACAAATTTTTAGGGACTGGAATCACCCAATTCTGAGTTAAAATGCAAAAGTTATAGCATTTGCAAGTTTCTAAAATTAAATTAAAAGAAAAAACGAATTATTCTATTTATTTTCCTACTGAAAATTCGGTTAAATCCTCTCGGCGAAACGTGTCAGCACCAGGGACTGCCACGTCGCTCTCGACCACTGACACGTGGGCCCCAGATGCGTCATCTTGGCGTCGGCGCCCGGCGGCCAAAGCCTGCGACAAGTGGGCGGTGAATGATGCTTGCCCCACTTAGCAACTGACAAGCGGCGCACCTCCACTGGGCCACGCGGTCACCTACGCTCCTGCCCGTTGGATTCAAATCCAACGATCGGTCGGCGCACGGTCGACCCATCCACGTGGCGACATCCACACCGCACATTTCAAATCCTACAGCTCGGATTCGGCTTGGCGAACAGCTTGCCCTAGCAATGATGTGGACGCACCGGCGCGGTCGGATGAAGATCCAACGGCGGAGGCTTACCGAGCTGTTTCCTATTCACCGCACCTACGCGGCTTAATCTCGGCCGCAAAGCAAGAATCGAACGGCCAATAACAAATGCATCTACCTACGGATACGTGGGCTTACAGGAATGGTACGATGATCATCTAACGGCCTTTATCAAACACTGCAACTGCCGCTACGTGGATGCACCGGAGCGGTCGGATGACGATCCAACGGCGGAGCTATATCAAGCGGTTTCCTATTCACAAGCCTACGCGGCCTGACCAGAGCCGCACGATTACCATCCAACAGCCGAGATCTACCGATGCTTATTTAACTTAAGTCTACGGGGAGAGACGTGGCGCTACCTCGTTCAATGGATGAGAATCCGACGGCCATTTTCAACTGGAGTCGGCCCGGTCTAGCGCTACAGAGAAGGAGACATGGCGCACGGAGCGGCGATGGAGATCCGACGGTGGTCAAGCTTCGGGTGGATAGCGGTGGTGCGATGGCTCTCAAGACCGGAGACGAGGAAGACGACCAGCTCGGCGGCGCTACGAAGCTTCTCCGGCGTGAAGAAGTGGCCCGCTGGACGCGTCTTGGCACGGCGGTCTCGGAGCAAGTCTCGGCGGCGGCGGAGAGTGACGGATGCCAGCGAAACTCAAGGAAGAACCGAGGAGAGAAGAGTAGCTACTACGGCGAGCTCGGGAGCACTCTACGGTGGATGGCAGAGCTCGAGCGAGGGGGCAAAACGAACAGAAGGAAGTGCTGCGCGTCATGGGCTTTATCACCGGCTCGGATAGGCCTCGGGTTACGTGCAAAATCCCTGACAAGATCCACGGTGGCCTACCGGCAACGGTGGTGCATAGTCGCGCCCTCCCGAGGTGCACGGTCACATCCCACCGTCCGATCGCCATCCAACGGCGCTGATTGAATAACGGTTCGGCGATATGGTGCCACGTGGCGAGATCCTGACAGTCACTTACCGGGATCCAACGACCCACGCGTCAAGAGTGACGCGGCTCATCCACGACCGCTCGATCGGAATCACACGGCTCGGAATCCACGACGTTAGGGTTTTCCCGGCGCGAGCACAGTGTTGGGCTCGGCCCGACACTATAGCTAGCGGTTTTCCGGCTTTTCTCAATAAAAATAATTGCAGAAATTCAAAGTAAATAATTAGGGCACTAAAAATACTCTAAAAATTCTAGAAAAATTCCAGAAAGCATTTTAGGGTATTTAGAGTCTAAATAAAATATTCTTGTTCATTTTTGATAATTACCTTTTCTGATATTTAATTATTGAAGAGAAGGATAATCTAGATTAATTTTAATTAAATCCAAATAATTCCCAAAAATTTAGATAATTTCAATTAAATGCAAATAAATGTTAATTAATTCACAAAAATTTAAATAACTCTAAAAATTAAAATTGGGTCAGATATCGGGACGTTACAAATTATTATGGTGATGATGATTTCAAATGGTGATCAATGAGTAGAGATGTTGGATAAGGCCCTTAAGGATTGAATCCTGGTGACGTCTCTTTGAGTAACTATCGTGCGAACCACACGCCGTTTATGGGACCGGCGTAACCAAGTACCATTGTATGACTAGGGTGTGTAAACCATGTGCACTCGGAATTCCTTAAGCTTAGTGGAGCATCAAGGAATGCCCGCCGGAATTCCTTGGGCTTAGTGGAGCATCAAGGAATGTTCTCGTAGTCCCTCGAACTTTGTTGAGTTGGGGATGTCCAACAATGGGTGTACTCCTTGATCCACACACATAGGGCACTGGGCACGCGAGATCAGGGGTCACAGTCATCCGGATGGTTTAAATACACTACCATGCATACTGGAAAATGGTTTGTCACGTTCACCTTGGCCGACACATCCAAGGAAATGTGTTAATAGCTTGGCTTACGAGTGTGGCGTGTCGTGTGGGTAAAGTCGTACCTCTGTAGAGTTTAAACTATTCGAATATCCGCGTCCATGGTTAAGGACGATCGCTTGATTTGTTAGTCACTGGGCGAGTATTAAGGACTTGGTAAGAATGGGATGGGAGTGGGAAAAGAGACACAAGTATTGGAGTATTTGTGTGTGTAATCAAACATGAGCGATGGAACTCATGGTTCGGAGAATACTTGAAGGCATGATATAAATGTGATTATGATGATGTTATATTATGTATTAGATCTTGCAAATGTTTACTAAATGCAATTCTTTTCAATCTATGCATGTTTACGATTTATCCCAAATATTGCTTTATGCTGAAATTGCCATTTTGCCTTCCTTTGATGTAGCAACTACATGTAGTTAGAATTCAGCATGTAACTTATACTATTGTGCGAGTACACTACTTGTACTCAATCGGATTGTCCACTTACTGCAAGTGATGATGAGGCACTGCCCGGGGACTTTTACCGGGCAGATTTCGATGATTCTAACATTTAGTCGCTGTTCTTGCCCCAGTTGGTTAACTGAGGGTTTGGGGGCATGCCATGCTAGCCCTTTTGTTGTATATCTTATGGTTTCCACTGCTACATGGTGTAATAACTCTAAATATGTCGTTATGGACAGCAGTCCTAATTTTGGAATGTAATAACTTTTATGCTTCCGATAATTGTGTATGTGTTGTGATGTCAACTGTTGGATGAGAATGCTCGTGTTGGCAAACTTTCCTGGGACCAACACGGGTATATTCGCGGAACGCTCGAGTTTCCCTTGATTCACTTAGGATATACCACGCATTTGAGTGAATCAGTGGAGTCCCGGGGACGGTTCCCCACACTTCACATCAGTACCGGTTGGATACACCAACCGGTACTAATAGTGCCTAGGGCAAACTGGGGATTCAGCCCCGGTTAGTGTATCCAACCGGGACTGATGTGAGTCATCAGTCCCGGTTGGGTACACCAACTGGGACTGATGGTGCACATATAAATCTCTCCCGCTGCCGCCTCTTTCCCAATTTCCTGCTCCTCCTGCCCTTGTTCCCCAATTTCCTCCTCGTCCCGCTCTTTTGCAAAGGCCTCCGACGACCTCCTCGCCTCCAACGACCCCACTACTGTCGTCCTCCTTGCCTCCGACGACCCCACCGCCGCCGTCCTCGCCTCTGACGCCTCGCCTCCACGCACGAGCCACGTCGTCCTCACCTTCGACGCCTTGCCTCCGCGCGAGCCACTGTCGTCCTCACCTCTGACAACCCCACCGTTGCCGTCTTCCTCGCCTCCGACACCTCGACTCCGACAACCCCACCACCGCTAGGCAATACCCAAATGGGAGAAGAGGAAACATGACCTACTAGTTAAGGGTGTCATACCCGCAACAATGGAATGGCCCGACAGAGCAAAGCATTGGTTCTATGCTCACGACGGCGCCTTTGATGATGAAGGCAATGTGGTGTTCGGGGAGGTGCTGCGAGATGTGGCCAGAAGGCTTGCACAGTCGATCGAGGAGTCTTCCCAGGGCACCTTCGTGCCAAACAGAGAGAACGACGAGCTAACAAGGGCCCTACAAAACCCATAGCACCTTGGACGTACACGAGGCGTTGGCGTCGTCCCCTAGAAGGTTGGTTTCTCTCAGGACGCCGAGACCTATAGGAGTCAGGTGAGAAGCAAGGCTCGACAAACACAACAACTTAGTGCACTTGAAGAACGCCTGAATCAAACACAAGAGAGAATGCAAGAAGAGATTCGAAGAGAGGTGCAGTTAGCCTTGAGCCAATAGCGGGAGATGGGCCAGGAACCTCCAAGTAATCCTAATATCATCAGCCCCTCCATGCAGCGGAGCAGTTGCGCTTCCGGTGGGCTACCCGAAGCGGACATGGGCCACTATCCTGTAGATGACATCAGGCAGCGGACACCTTGTGAGCTACATGTCCAAGCACGGAACCTCTCCTTCAAAGTGGCCCATGGCATGGCTAACCCAGTGGAGCCGAGGCAGCTCATCCATGGCCAACAAATACCGCCAGGCTACTCCAAGGTCTCGGTGGAGGAGGTTTGCCCAGGGTACGAGGACCTTGACCTCGAAATTCCCGGAGGTGATGGGACTACGAAGCTAGGAGAGGCGATACACAATTTCATCCTGTGGCGCAAACAATGCATAATTTTTCGAGATAACATGGACATATCCTCTCCGCGAAGAAACCCGACTCCTACACCACCTCCCTCAAACATAAGCCCAAGAAGAAGCCCGTCTCCTCCCAAGAAGGAGCCGACCAAGACAAACAAGCCAGCTCGGCCAACAGCTCCCAAGAAGACGGGGTCCACCACCCAATCCAAGAAGCTGGCTGCACTTCTGAAGTGGCCGTATGATATGACCGATGAGGAGACCAAGAAGATAGTACAAGGAGAGGTAACTACATTTTTTAGACCCATGTCACCAGAGAAGAAGGTTCAATCTGGCACGGAAGAATTTCACAAAGGTTTGAGGACTATTAAAAATTTGAAGGATAAAAAAGAAATGCCTCTCCTATCAAACTACAAGCGCACATTGACTAAGGAAAGCCACAAGAAGAAGACGTCAGAGGAGAGGACATCAGCTGAGGAGAAGGCCAAGGAGATGCAAAAATTCTTGAAAGAAACTGGACTTGACGCAGATCAAATATTGGGCACAGCGAATATTGAGTATGCCCAAGTAAGATGGCCATTTAAACCGGGCGCATCATTGGTCAGGCGTGAGGAGCTGCTCCAGCTACCAACAAAGATGCGGTAATTCCATGAATGGTACTTGGACGTGGCCAAGCAGTGTCTAGATTTGTTCGCTGTCAAGTACAAGGAACAAGATTTTTACCACGGGGACGGTGAATTTTATGTCAAATGGAACGTCATGTATGATCTATATCAGACAGATGCCCTCGCCACAGCCATGCTGAGTTGCTGGACTCTGTAAGTGTCTTATTTACAAAAAACCATCGTGCGCGCCCTTGTACTATACTAACTTGCAAGTCTAACTAATTTCTTCTTATGTAGAATAGAGAAACAAAGATGCCGAAGGGATCGTATCTTTGACATAGGCTTCATGGACCCAGTAATTATCAACGAGACAACTGTTAGAGACCACCCAAGCGAAACAGAGACTAACATATACAATACGCTAATGGGACAACAATATAAGTCAAAAATATATCTACCCTACTCATTTGAGTACGTGTTTTCATACCGCTTCGTTCTACTCCTTTTTCATAACACGATGTTAGAACTAATTAGTTATCTACGTTGATATATATATATGTACAGTTTTCACTGAATTCTTCTTATGATCGAGCTAGATCGTAGCTTGATCACAGTTATGGACTCGCAAAGGAGACCAGTTAAAAAGTTTCAAAACTTTATCGACATGCTCAACCGGTATTAATTCTTGTTCCTTTCATTCTTGTACTAGTTCTATTTCCTTCCATTTGAAACAAATTCTAATCATGTACAATTCGTAATCACATGTGTAGTGCATTCGCATGGTTCCGTGCTAAAAATAGGGGCGTATTCAAGAAAAAACTTGATATTACAATTGCTTCTCAAGGACGTATATCATAATGCTAGCTTTTTAGTTAGTTAACTTAATTTCTTTGCATCCATTTCATGCTTTCAACATTTTTCACCGCAGATCTTGAGATAGCCGCCGGGCAACAATCACTATACCACAGCACACAATTAGCGTCGGACGTCCGACGGCAATAGTGGGTAAATGCCAACAGAAAAGAAGTCGGCAAAAGTTTGCAACTGATGACCAGTCGGGAATTATGCATGCAGATGTCGGTGGTCGATCGGCAATAATACTTATTATTAGCGACGGACCGTGCATTGGTAAAATTAATTTTTGCTGTCCTATAGTCAGTCGGCAAAAGTGTATAAAGTTTTCCCATCTTAGAGTTAGTCGGAAAAAATACGTCGGTAATTATTTGGGCGCGCGCGCAGGGGTGAAAAAAATGAGCGCCAAAACTTATACCTTAATCCCCTCATCCCGCCGGTCTGTATCGATCTCTCTGCGCACACACCAAATCCAATTGATCGATCGGCTGCGCACGCACCTCCTCCCCTTCCTCTCCGCCGCCACCTCCTCCTCCCCGTCCTCTCTGTGCCGCCTCCTCCTCCCCGGCCTCCCCAGCCTCTCCGCCGTCGCCTCCTCCCCTTCCTCTCCGCCGCCGCCTCCTCCTCCCCATCCTCTCTGCCGCCGCATCCACCTCCCCGGCCTCTCCACCGCCGCATCCACCTCCCCATCCTCTCCACTGCCGCGTCGTCCTCCTCGTCCTCTCCGCCTCTACCTCCTCCTCCTCGCGCTGCCTTCCCCCCACCGTGCCGCCGACCTCCACGCCGTCGGGCTCGTCCCCCACCGCACGGCCAGTTGGCGCCGCCTCCTCCTCGCGCTGCCGTCCTCCCCCACCATGCCGCCGACCTCCACGCCACCGGGCTCCTCCCCCACCGCGCAGCCAGTCAACGTCGCCTCCTCCTCGTGCAGCCCTCCTTTGTGATCACTCCGTTAATCGCTCGTCTGACTGAGACCGGCAGGTAAATTATTGTTGGAAGCAATTGTACTCTTGCAGTGAAACTCTTTGTATGGGTGAGCTTGATAGCTGATGCCCTTTGTTTGGGGAAGTTCTTTTTCTAAATGTTATGATATGAGTAATAGTTAACAAAAGTATAAACCTGACTATGGTTGAATTGGCAAATGATAATTTGTTCCGGTAGAACTGAGTTATTTCATTTCTTTAACAGCACAAAGAAAAATGAAATGTGTGATGCAGAAGGCATCTCATGATAGAGCAAGACCGTTACAATTGAAGGCCAATTTGCAGTGGTTGTGCTCTACTGCACTACAGAATCTACATTGATTTCAGGAAGCAGAGGTTTATCTACTCGACAGAGAAGGATAACTTTTTCAAGCTCCGGTACCCAACAAAGGAGTCCTTTGGGTACTATATTAAGGGCACCGGTTATGGATCAGATGCCAAGATTAACAAGGCAATGGATAAGTGGGGAGAAACATGTAAGATCTGCTTTTGCTCCTGTTTGTACTTGCCTTTCGAAGAGTTGAGTTAGAGGACTTTAAATTGATCACTTGTATAATTTGTGGGTGACATCATCGTGAATGTTATAGATCAACTTGAGAAAACAACCATAGCCTTCTTTAAGCCTAGTTTTCTTTTTTTATGCTCTTTAAGTCTAGGATTGCACTACATTGCCGCCAAACAGCGTCTTGAAAATGTGCAATTGGTGATTAAGCTTTGCTCCATTTGAGTGCCACATCCCAAATGGAATTCCCAACTCGGCATGAGAATAGGCTTTTGTACATTATAGTGTATATACCAATTGCGAAGAAGAGTCTAAAGAGTAGCTGTAGGCATTTAGTGCATACATTATTATGTTGACACAACTTGTTGTGAAATTCAATTCTCTTCATACATGTAAATGTCTTAAATCACTTTATATGAGCAATCTTTTACTGTTTTTGAAACAAGTTATAAATATTGAATGGGATGCAAAAGAACAAGTGGCTGCAGTGGAGTTTTTCAAGGTAAAACTTGCTGCAAATAAACATGTGCTAGGTGTCTATGGAAGTTGAATTACGGACAGAGGAGGTGGATGCTTAACTTATTCTCATGAAGAACGAAGAGAAGTTTCTGTATATCTGTAGTTTTGAATATACAAAACTCTGCAAAGTTTCTTTATATCTGTAGTTTTGAAATATACAAAACTCTGCAAAAGCATTTATTGAATGAACGTCTAGCTTTGAAATGCTGAGGCCTTCGTCATACATGCATCTGTTTAGCAATAATGGCTAACGCTCTAAATTGTTTCTTCTCTAGATTTGAGTATCCACGGCTCACATTTCAGAAATTAATGAAGGAGCAATGTATGGAACCGTTTTTTGTTTTCCTGGTTAGTTTCTTTCATCTTTGACTTGTTACTTTATCAGCTTACATGTCTTTCTTGTGAGTGAGCTCTTTATAGGTTTTTGTGTTGGTCTTTGGTGTGCGGATGAGTATTGGTACTACAGTTTGTTTACACTTTTCATGCTCTTCTTGTTTGTGTCCACTATGGCAAAGAATAGATTGAAGACATTGGTGAGCTAAGGCGTGTGAAAGTTGACAATCAGATTGTGTTGACTTATCATTGCGGAAAGTATGCCTCCTTCATTTAATTTAATGCTTATATTGTTTCAACATATATCTCATCCAAATAATTAGTTATTTTTATTCAGATGGGTTAAAATCCAGGATAGAACTACTACGGAGATATTGTGTCAATAGGTCGCTCACTTAGTGGTGAAGATAGATCTGTACCAGCAGATATGCTATTGTTGGTGGATCTGTGATAGTAAATGAAGCTATTCTAACAGAGAATCTACTCCACAGTGGAAGGTCAACCCCCACCCCCAATCCCCTTTACATTGCATTAATTCTTTGATCTCACATTGTTTGGGTAAAGAAACTATAATAAATGTATTGCAAAATCCTTTGAAATTTGTTATATGTTTGTACATCAAACATGCACACACAATTATGTAGATCTGCACCTGTGGCCTGGTGCAGACCGATCTTGTCGGGGTTTAGACTTGAGGATACATGGTAGTTTAACTAAAAATCAAACCAGAAACCATGTAGCAAAACCCTTGGAAGCTCTACATATGCAAGGTTAGCTCGGTGCGTGGTAGATCTTGTCAAGTTCAGTCAAAGGACAAGAGGACAGTCTTTGTACACTATTTGTTTCATATAACTACAAACAAGGTATAATTAATGAATGCAAGCTGGGAGTTAACAAACATTGTAAACATTCATCATCAATACATCGTCACATAAACTTCAAGGTGGGGCTTATCAATATACCTGCTTCGATTTGGTATCTGCACCCTCATCTACACATGAGGAATTCCTCTCATCCTCGTATCTTCATAGCATAAACAAAGTAAGGAGAGAAGCAATCTGTTAAAATATGCAACAAACATAGAAAAATAAAAGGAAAACAAGATTTGCTACAAGGTGGAAAAGCGGTTTATTAATGAAGGACAGTATTTCACCTTTCCATCTTCTCCTCAAGATCTCTGTACTTGGCTAAGTTCTCCGATGGTTCTGTCTTTCTTCATCGGTTCCTTTGTCAAAATATCTATTTTTTTCTGCAAAACTTTTACTTCATTTTCTAATTTCACCTTCTGTGCTTCAAGTGATTTGTATGATTCAGCCATACACTTCAACTGTGTCTCAGCCAAGCTATTCGAATTCTCACAGGCAACCATTTTCGATGTAAACTCTTCCATGTTTTTCTCATCTCATTAACCTTAAGGTTTGAAACTTCAACAATTTCATTGCACTTCGCTAATTCCATCTCCAAATTTCAGTTGTTCATATTCATCTGGTGAGCATACTCGCACTGCAGTTTTAACATCAAATGCCTCACTAGACATGCCTTTGTTTGGAGGTCCTAACACATATTCATCTGGTGAGCATACTCGCACTGCACTTAACTTGTATAGACATGCCTTTGTTTGGAGGTCCTGACACATTCTTTTTTTTCTAGCCATCTTTAAACATGTGAGTATTAGAGACACACTTAATGCCTTACGGAAAAGTTAGGCATATAGAGTTCAGGCAGAAATTATGTCTCCCTGTAGTTTATATAGTCATTTGCACTGAATATTTGGTAAGCCAGTTTAATCTCTGTGTGATTGCATTTGAAGACTAGAAGTTCTTAGAAAACTAACATGTATGAGTAGGTTATTTTGGCTGCACTTGTGTGTAGCCCTGATTTTATCTTTCTTAGTATTAATCTTTCTGTTGTTGAGAAATGTCTTGAGGACCAGAGCAATCCATTTGCTTATGCCAATGGCAGCACAATATAGTGTTGTTTTTCATGTTTTATTTTCCCATTCCGCAAACATGCATCTCCTCTATTTATTAACTGGAGCAAACAAGCTTGAAGAGTGCTGACAATGACGCACCGGAGAGGGCAACTTGGTATAGTATATAGTCTACCATTGTATACTTTTTTCATCTAGTAAAATTCCCTGGTAAGGGGATGTCCTTGTATTTTCCAATTCCAACATACGCCAATTAGCTAGACTGCTTTTTCTCCAGCTGTGTTGATATGTGCTGGATTCACTCCTCATAATGGAAGCTCTACATATGCAAGGTTAGCACGGCTATTTTAGGCTTTATGCCTGCCTGTCGTGCAACATAGAATATGCTCAAACAAACAAACAATTGTAATGACAACCCTCCTTTTCAGCCTTTTTGGCAACTCTCTTAGCAATTCTCTCCACTTCAGCCTCATTATCCTTTTGATCAAGCACCTGCATCAAAATCGATGAGTGACAAGTGAAACAAAAAGCATTAATGGAAACACAAAACATTAATTGAAACATCAGAGAGCAGCACTGCTTACATCCAGTTCCTTCTCAAAAGCGTCAAGGTCTCTCATCCAAAATGTTTTTGGTGGTGTTTTCCTCACTTCCTCAACATCATTCTCTAATTTCTTCTGCTCCGCATTGAGCTCCTGTATCTTCTCCAGAGTCAAGGTACCAATTGACATTGAGAGGAGATAATCATAGCCACTTGCAACAACTCCTTTTGCAGCTTCAAGACTACTTTCTTCATTATCATCCTCGTCATCTGTAGCTCCAACAACAGTTGGCTCGGCCCTCTTTTTTTTGTTCGGGAAAGCAGTGAAGTTCTTCTGCTCAAGTTCCATTTTGACAGGTAATTATAATTTGTGCTGGCAGGTTTCATTGTCTATTCTTGCTTGGCTGTAGCTCTTGCACTTGTTCTAATTTTCTGGGTTGTTCATCGGACAGAACAAAGGAAAATGCTTGCATATATTGCAATTTGTTCATTAATGGGGTCTCTTACGGTATGTTTGCGATTACATCGTACTAAAATTGATCTATTGAATCAAGTTGATTTAGTATTTTTCGATGAAGTGCTATATTTGGGCGGAGTTATCGATGTCAAAGCGATGGCTATTGCCTTAAAGCTCTCATTTCGTGGAATGAACCAATTTATCTACATCCGACACGGTTCTTCATTATTGTTGTTATTATATCTTTGTTTAGTGCAATGAACTACTTAAACAAGGTAAGCACTCACATCATATTTGAACTTTTGAAGTATCGTCCATACATTATGGAATTTCCAATAGTAACAATCGAAGAGAAACTATTTCATAAGAAATATATTATAGGATGTTACGCATCCAAATCATGAATAGGTTATCATTTAGATTCCCATGGTAATTGGTCGATTAACATGGGTTACTTGCCATTTGGCGTGACATTTTTTTAAAAAATTATCGCTAGAAATATTATAAATTGAAAAGGAATTTAAGTCTTTTCTCTAACATCAACCGAGAAAACGATTAAAATTTGGAAACCATGTGGGAAATGGCCTACCCTTCACCTCTAAGTCTATATGCGTACCGCTTTTAGATATCAATTATGGCATTTTCCTTCCGATAATTTTGGAAATTGGAACCAGTCTGAGATGATTAGGGAGCATAATGTTCACCACGAAGTTGACAATGCTGCACTATGTGGCAATAATTTGATGACAAATATTTGAATGATACACGCAACAAGTTGCACTTAATATACGCTCTGTGCTTGTTACTAGCTCGCAGATCAAGCGGCATTGCATACATGAAGATCTCATTGCAGACTTCTAAGCATTTTTAGGAACTTTGTTAGTTTGTTTTACATAAATTGAAGATGGAACAAAGGTGAGAACTTAGTCAATTTGAGACAAAGCTTCCTTTAAGACACAATTGTCTTTGAGAATAATATTATATAGAAGTCTTCATAAGTTCCTTTTACTCTCTTAAACTTTATCTTGATGAAAGATTATTCATTTTACATAATTTTGTTTATGTAATGTAGTTATGCGAAGAGGCTTAGCACTTCGTAAGAATCATTCTTAATTTTACATTTTTCTAATAACTGTCCATATTTCACATCTTTTGAGCTATCATTATGAGTCAAGTATATTCCTATCAACAACTTTTTATTCCTATTATTTTAGGCCCTGGACTCATTTAATACAGCTGTGGTCTCTCCTGTAAATTATGTGATGTTCACCATTCTTACTATTCTTGTAAACATGATCATGTACAAGGTGATGTACACATTGTTTATATCCTTTAATAGTTTCATTAATGTGATATTTTTATGCCAAGCCATTTTCCCATTTGATGAACCAAGATTTGAAAGTTTCATACGAATATTTTTTGGGAATTTTATTCACTGAAAAACTATTGCATCATTCTCAAGTCGATCTTGTGCAAAATCATCATTTAACATCTGTTGTAGCAGGCATGTCTCATGTCCAATAAGACATTGTTGACCAAGAAAATTGTTTCATGCCCACCACTTCTATCAAACTATGATCTTATCTTCAATAAAGGAACTGCATTATCAGTATTCTTATAGTAACTTAACTATGGTGTTTATCTCTTTGGTTTGAAGAACTAGTGTTTGAATTATGCATGATAATGATGTTCCATTTTTCTTCAATCATTTGATGGCACTTGCATTTCGAGAGGCTCTTATATCCATTGTTAATGTTACTTTACGGAGTTAGACAAACATTTGATTCTTTGCTACTTTTCCATTGTAGGATTGGGACTCGAATGCTACACAGATAGCTTAATCGAGCTATGTGGGTTTGTGACAATTGTTGCGTGAACTTTTCTTCGCACAAGATTAGGGATATGGGAAACACACAACCTCGACCCAAAGATCCTCGAGAGGAGAATGTGAACTCCGGATCATTAGCTAGTCACTCTTGTTGAACATCTAACATACATGCAAACTTTTGGGATCTCAAGTCAACATGCATCGCTGATTTACTTAAACCGATACTAATTTAGCACGTTGACAATTGATGATTTATATCTTGGCGAATTTTATGCTTTTCATAGGAATAGTTGCTCTAAAGTTAAATTGAGCGAAAAGTTATCTTTCTTCATTCCAAGGAGCACTTTGTTCTACTACTCTTTTGTAAATAGAGTTGACGATATTCGAATGTATATATATGCATGCTACATACCTTCGGTCAAGAAGAGATAAGTAGTATTATCTTTTGGGGATCAGCTATATTGGTGTTATTGTAATATACTTTTGGTGTTATATGTAATTGTTATTGTCTCAGTTGGATGGTATTCTATCTTTTGGACAAATTTGATTATTAGTAGTGTCGGGGATTGGATATACTGTACCAAGACGACCATCGAAGGCCAGCGCCAACCGACTATGCTCTTGCCCGGATGGCGCACGCAAGGCCGACCTTCAGATAGTCTTGGCTCACGGGCTACCCGTCCCCATCAAGTACGCCCCGAGCAAGCCAAGCTCGGGGGCCCGCGACAAGGCGACGTGGCATTAAATGCGCAGCGGCTCGAGAAATCGCGCGCCCGGGATCCGCGCCACCACGGTCCGCGCCCCCTTGGTCTGCGCTCGCTGTACCCACATCGCGTGGTACTCGGCGTGGTGGCGCTGCCATCGTGACCGCTTACGCCCTCTACAAGAACGCCCCGTAATAAATGATTTGTCTCTGTAATTCCCTATGAATACTCCCTCTCACGATGGATTGAGGGTTGGAACTTCTGTAACACGCACACACTCACGCACAGAGCTCGCTCGCAGGCTCCGTAGGACCTCCAGGGGCCCCCAGCAAGCGCATTGTAACACCCCCTTCGCATACTAGAGAAATCCACTGGATGTAGGGTTGTTATCTCCACCGAGAGAGGCCCGAACCAGCAAAAACGACCCCCTGTGCCTTACGATTGTCCGGTATACCTTCGTTCTATTGCTCGGCATACTCTCAGACGTATAACCCTTGCGGAAAAGGGGCCCCAAGTTGATCCTCATTCAACAAGTAGCTCGGCGGGGACCTGTCCGAATCGTCGACAGTGGCGCCGTCGTGGGGACCGACCGAGTCCTTTTCGCGGCGAATCCTCGAGGATGCCGAATTCTCAAGACAATCAAGACCTCTGCGTCTTCGCGCGTGGAGGACGACGACGTCAGGTTGGCGGCGGCGTGGCGTCTGGCGACCGATCCGAAGCCACACCATGACCGCGCGACGAGCACGCCCTTCCGCCGGCGCGAGTCCTTCCCCGAGCACGCTGCGTTTCGCCGGGCCATCCAATGTCGCGCCGAGCACGTCCTCCGCCGGCGCGAGTCCTTCCCCGAGGACGCGCTTTCGCTCGGGGCTATCTGTTCAGGCCCGGCGAAGGACGCGCCGAAGCGTCTTCGCGGGCGCGAGTCCTTCCGGGCATGCATTTTGCTCGGGATCGCCCATGTTCGCGCCGTGCACATCTCTCGCCGGCGCGAAGTCTCTTCCGTGCGGGTAAGTTTCGCTTAAGTGCGGGTCTTCCTGTAAATGAGTATGCTCATTGCATCTTTTCTTTCTTTAAAACATTTTCGGGCTCTCGTGGCTCGCCGAATCGCGGCGGCGTGAGTCCCTCGTGACTGTTGGTTAGCTCGTCGTATGCCCGTCCATGTCCGGATGTGGCATTTCGAGCATGTCTCGCTTGTCGATCCCCTCGCATCGACCCATGCTTGGGATGCGGCGGTGTGAGTCCGCCGCAATCTACTTGTTGCCTTCTCCCTAGATATCGATCCATGTCTAGTTCCCTGTGCATCCGATCCATGCAGGATACCGCAGATAGCTTTCGCCGCGAGTCCCGTCCCGAGCAAGCGCCGCCGGATGCCGTAGTAGCTCTTCGCCGCGAGTCCGCCCCGAGCAAGCGCCGCCGGATATCGCATAGCTCGTCGCCGCGAGACTCCCCCGAGCAAGCGCCGCCGGATGCCGCGAGAGTCGTTCGCCGCGAGTCATGCTCCCGAGCAAGCGCCGCTTTCGGATGTCGCGAGAGCTCTTCGCCGCGAGTCTCGCCCCGAGCAAGCGCCGCCGGATGCCGCGATAGCTCTTCGCTGCGAGTCCTATCCTCGAGCAAGCGCCGCCGGATGCCGCGAGAGCTCTTCGCCGCGAGTCTCGCCCCGAGCAAGCGCCGCCGGATCCCGCAGAGCTCTTCGCCGCGAAGTCTGTCCCCGAGCAAGCGCTGCTCGGATACCGCAGACTCTTCGCCGCGAGTCTGCCCCGAAAGCGCCGCCGGATGCCGCAGAGCTCGTCGCCGCGAGACTGCCCCGAGCAAGCGCCGCTGATGCCGCGATAGCTTTTCGCCGCGAGTCCGTCCCCGAGCAAGCGCCGCTCGGATGCCGCATAGCTCTTCGCCGCGAGTCATCCCCGAAAGCAAGCGCCGCCGGATACATGATAGCTCTTCGCCGCGAAGTCCTCCCCGAGCAAGCGCCGCCGGATGTCGCAAGAGCTCGTCGCTGCGAGACTGCCCCGAGCAAGCGCCGCCGGATGCCGCAGATAGCTCTTCGCCGCGAGTCCGTCTCGAGCAAGCGCCGCTCGGATGCAGCCAGTAGCTCTTACTGCGAGTCTGTCCCCGAGCAAGCGCTGCCGGATGCCGCAGAGCTCTTGTTGTGAGTCCTGTCCCGAGCAAGCGGCGCTCGGATACCGCAAGAGCTCTTCACTGCGGAACCTCCAATCCTCTTTAAGAAGTCTAGAGGCTTTAGGCGGAGGCCTCAAAGAAGGCCTTTTTCCCCTTTAGCCTCGGGGCTGGCTGTCGGGATTGGATATACTGCATCAAGACGACCATCGAAGCCCGGCGCCAACCGACTATGCTCTTGCCGGATGGCGACGAAGGCCGACCTTCAGATAGCCGGCTCCACGGGCTACCCCGCCCCCATCAATACGTCCCGAGCAAGCCAAGCTCGGGGCCCGCGACAAGGCGACGTGGCATTAAATGCTTGCGGCCGAGAAATCGCGCCGGATCCGCGCCACCACGGTCCGTGCCCTTGGTTCGCTGCATCGCTGTACCCGTCGCGTGGTACCCGGCGGGTGGCAAGCTCGGGGGCCCGCGACAAGGCGACGTGGCATTAAATGCGCAGCGGCTCGAGAAATCGCGCGCCTGGGATCCGCGCCACCACGGTCCGCGCCCCTTGGTTCAAGGCTTCGGCACCCACGTCGCGTGGTACCGCGGTGGCGCGCCACGACCGCCACGCCCTCTCGAAGAACGCCCCTGTAATAAATGATTTGTCTCCTGTAATTCCCTATAAATACTCCCTCTCACGATGGATTGAGGATTGGAACTTCTGTAACACGCACACACTCACGCCAGAGCTCGCTCAAGAAGCCAGAGGACCTCCAGGGCCCCGAAGAAGCGCATTGTAACACCCCTTCAAGATACTAGAGAAATCCATTGGATGTAGGGTTGTTATCTCCACCGAGAGGCCGAACCAGCAAAAAACGACCCCAGTGTTTTACGATTGTCCGGTATACCTTCGTTCTATTGCTCGGCATACTCTCGACGATAACCCTTGCGGAAAAGGGCCCCAAGTTGATCCCTCATTCAACAAGTAAGCTCGGCGGGGGACCCTGTCCCGAATCGTCGACAAGTAGAGTAAGTTGTTACTTTGAATGCTTGAATTATCCTATCATGTTTAATTGATGCTTAAATTATATCGTGTCATGTCTCAGTTGGATGAATTATCTGTTATTTTTTTGAAGCGATCGATTATAGCAACGAAGCGTGTGTCGGCAATACTAGACATTACCGACACATTGTAAGTCGGAAACACAAGTGCGTCGGCAAAAACTGAAATCGGACGGCAAAGTGAAGTTAAATCGGTAAAATTATGTCGATCGGTAAAAGTAATTATTGCAAACACACTATCCGTCGGTAAAGGTTTTTGCTGACGGGACTTTAGCCGACACTACTAATCCGTCGGTAATACTTTTTACCGACGGAATGTCTGTCGCTATATAGGGTCTTTTCCGATGCACAGTTAGACGCGAATAATATGTCATGGTATAGTGAATTTATGCGGCTACTATGTATGTGAGTTTATGCACACCCAAACAAGGGGGTAAGTAAATATAATTACTAGCTTTAATGATGTCTAGGTACTCCTTATATCTTGTACAAATTCAAGGATTGATTAGTTAATGACTTAATGATAGGTGCCTCAATATTTGGCGGAACAAGGATCGGAACTCTCGCCGGCGCGAGTGAGAGCAATCCAAGAACAACTCGTCAGCTTCATTTACGATGAGGTCATAAATCCGAACGATGAGTTTCATGAACCAAATGTAAATAGGTTGGGCCCTTTGATAAGGACCGGTGAACTGTCGGGGTCGATGGCTAACAATAGCGATGCACGTAAAAGATCCCGATGAACAGAAGGAAAATAAAGACTAAAGTTGTAATTAAAGTTGTTAATGAATATTCTGTGATCTCGATCGATGAACAAAAGAACTAATATGTGTACATATTGTAATACATTAGTTGTAATTAAATTTGTTAATGAATGTTCAATGATTTAATTATCAGACAGATGTGCATGATTGATTATATGTGCTTTTAATTAGTTGTGATTTAACACACACAAATATATATAATAGCTAGTGGACACACACACATATATATATATATATATATATATATATATATATATATATTATATACAACACATTACTGCCAGTTGGAGATACTAACCTGCATCGATTAGGCGTCACAGATCAGGTTGGTGCCTCCAACCCAGATCGATAAGGGCCCCAGGGGCTCACAATGCACTGCCACGTGTGATATCCAACCGGTACTAATACTATATCAGTACCGGGTGAGGGAACCGGGACTGATGTCCTTGAGTATCAGTTCCAGATGGCTTGTACTTGTTCAAAAACCGGTACTAAAGGCCATTTTCAACCGGTACCGAATGCCAATTCTGCAGTAGTGTACAACACAAGCTGATGCTTAAGTTGTTGGAGTTTGACTTCCAAATTGAGTATAAGAAGAGAAAAGAGAACAGGGTGGCAGATGCTTTGTCAAGAATCGATCATCAGGCTATCCAAGTAGATTCTTGTGCGGCCATCACTTACGTAATTTTGGAATGGATACAAGATATCAAAGCTAGTTATTCACAGGATGCTAAAGCTGTTGAAATATTGAAGGACTTGCAGAATTCAGCTGGACCAAATAACTCATACAAAATTGAATCGAGCATCATCAAGTATAAAGGTAGAATGTATGTGGGAGAGAAAACCAATCTCAGAACAACTTTACTAGATGCATTTCACAAATCTGTTTTGGTGGGCACTCAGTGGTTCGGGCAACACATCATCGATTAAATAAATTGTTTTATTGGCCAAAGTTAAGGAGAAATGTTAATATTATGTGACAGAGTGTCCTGTATGTTAGTTAACTAAAGTTGAGCATGTTCAGATTACAGGGCTTTTGAATCCATTAGAAGTTCTAGAAATGGCCTAGACTCATATTTCTTTGGGCTTTATTAAGGGTTTGCCTAATTCCAAGGGAAAATAATTCATATTAGAAGTTGTGGATAGGTTGACAAAAATATGCTCACTTCTTGGCTTTGTCACACCTGTATATGGTGCAGCAGGTTGTTCAAGTCTTTATGGACAATATCTTCAAGTTGCATGGCCTGCCTATTGCAATTTTGTCTAATTGGGACCGTATATTCACAAGTAAATTGTTCCAAGAAGTATTCAAATCACTCAAAGTTGCTCTCAGGTTTAGCACAACACATCACCTTCAGACTGATGGGCAGACAAAGCATGTGTCAACCAATTGCTTAGAAGCATACTTGCATGCCATGGTGTTCTAAGAACCAAGGAAATGGTTTAATTGGTTGACAATGGTAGAATGGTGGTATAACACTACATATCATACTTCACTCAAGATTACAATGTTCCAAGCTCTCTATGGTTATCATCCTCCTCAATTGGCTGAATTATCCATTCCTTGCAATGTGTCGGATGAAGTTAGAATAACTATTGAAGAGAAAGAGGTAATGCTTAGGCAGCTCAAAGATAATCTTCTGAAGGCTCAAAATAGAATTAAAATTTTGTGGAATTGAAATGAACTAAAAGAAGCTTCAAAATATGAGACATGGTGTACTTGAGGCTGCAGCCATATTGGTGGAACGCTTCTGGTTTGAGGGGCTCCCTAAAATTGAAATCAAAGTTTTATGGACCATTTCGAGTGTTATGCAAGATTGGAGCTGTAGCTTGTAAGTTGCAATTACCACCAGAAGAAGACATTTATCCGGTTTTCCACGTAAGTCAACTAAAGAAACATATTAGACCGAATGCTATCCCACTTCCTGGATTGCCGCTAGTTGATACAGAAGGTAGAATCAAAGCAGAACTTATAGCAATTCTGGATAGGAGAATGATTCTAAGGAATGAAATAGCAGTCACCCAATGGCTTGTACAATGGTTAAAAATGTTAGAAAAAGATGCTACAAGGGAAGATGCAAGTTTCATCAGAAGCACATTTACAAATTTCAAAGCTTGAGGTCAAGTCTTTGGTTAACGGTAGGGAATTGTGAGGGGAAGCTACAAGGAGAAAGAAGAACAGTAGAATTCGGCGTCTGCGACATCATTTGAACAACTTTGTTTAAGTGGATACCAACGGTCAGGAAAGACTGATTGGGTGAAGTCTCATCGGACGGTGAAGGAAGATGAATAGTAATTACCGAAAATTAACTGGATGTAACTATTGTCGTTTTGTTTTATTTTTTTACACGTGGGAAAACTGGAAGAGAATCTTTTCTGTTATGGGTTAATCTTGTAAACTGCGGAAGTATAAAAACCTGGAGGAATGAGGAAAGAAGGAGAATTCCACATATCTTAAGTCTCATAGTTAGTAGTGGTAGCTTTACTCTTATTGTTCTTATGGTTTTCTTTATTTCTAGTTGTTTTTCCGGGTCAGTTTAGACTTCTTTTGTCAGGTTTTATTTCGGATTGATTGGTGGTCCTGACAGAGGGTCACGGTGGGGAAACAGGCACAAACATCAGAAGCATCCCTACACATAATAAAATGGCAGCGCAAATAAAACAACAACGAAACAACACAAGAGGAAACGTAGCACGAAAGAATTGACGTCAAAGTAACCAAGGTCGACGCGGCACAAGAGTAGGGAACAAGCGGCAGAGAGTTGCGGTGGTGGACGCAGCACGAGAGCAAGAAGCAGGCAACAGAGGGTAGTGAGACTCAGTAGAGATGATGGGCCATGGCGGAGCAACAAAACCGAATACCAGAATTATCCCTACACACAAGAAAATGTAGTGCAAATAAAATGACAAGAAAACAACACAAGAGCAAACAAAGCACGAGAGAATCGACTCCGACACAACTGGGGCTAACACATCACAAGAGTAGGGACCGAGAGTCAGAGGGCAGAGGAAAGCGTAACAGTAGCGATGGGCCATAGAAAAACAACAAAAACGAACACCATACTAGGATGACAGCATGAGAAATAACCGAGAACCCCAAAACCACAATGAATCAATGCCACAGCAAATTGTTGGTGTAGAAAGGGTCAGGCATAGAAACCACATGGGAAAAGACACCTGCTAAAACTGCAAGAAGAAACACCAAATTAGGATTAGGATGGCAAGATGAGGTAGCGATAGAAATCAAAAGGATAATAGTGCCCACTGATACAAATCCGGTATGAGCAACGGCCAAGAACCCAGGAACCACAGTGAACCGACGGCGTTGCAAGGGCCAACCATAAAAATCAGATGGGGAACGACACCTGCCAAAATCGCAAGAACAAACACCAAATGTAATGAGGAACAACCAAAACCCGATAGACCACAATGAATCGACGATGCAGAAAGGACTCGGCGGCACAAATCAAACAGGGTAAGATGAAATGCCCACTTCTTTTGGCCCGTGGGCCTCGGCCCACACCTCTCCCTCCCAGGCCCAGCATGCGGCCCAGCTCTCTCCCCTAGCCCAACCCACCATGCCGCCTCCCAGGTGCCTCCGGCTCGGCCTCGCCCCGCGCCACCCGCACGACCTCGAGCCCCGCACCGCCCGTACACTGCCCCTACCCCCCTTCTTCCCTACCGTCGACCACGCTCCTCCCCACGCGCGCCTAAGCCCCCACCGCCGCCGCTAGCCGCTCGTCACCCCCGCCTCTCTCTCCCTGCTCACCCCCTATAAATACCACCTTCCCCACCCGTTTTCCCCCACGCTGAGCCCGTGGTGAGTCCTCCTCTCCCGTGTGTCCTCTCACTGCCACCCAGGGCCCACCCATCGGTCTCTCTCACCACGGACCTCACCAGTCAGCTGCCTTATGCCGGGCCCACACATCAGTCCCCGTCTTAGTGCAGCTTTAGGTCGGCCCAATAGGTCGTGACGCCACAAGATGGGCCGAGCAGGCCGCATGGGTCATGGGCCGCATGGACTGGTTCAGTTACTATGCAGCCCACTCATTTTAAAAAACTAATTTTTTGGATTTTAATTTTAATTAAAATATGAAAAATCATTTAAGAATCTAGAAAATTCCCAAAAAATTCAAAAAAAATCCAAAAAATTCCCAAAAATCTAAAAATACCCAAAAATATATATTCTTGACCAATTCGAGCCACTGAGTCCAAAAATGATATTCTCTCACCAAACCAAGTCTCCAAAATTCCCAAAATGCCCTTTCAACCCATTTTCAGCCATTCTCCCTCCGATTCAAATTCTGATTTCTTCTTTTGGGTGTTTTTATTTGTTTGTTTACTGGTTTTATTTTATTGTGTTAGATCTGACGTTGGAGCAGCCCCTGGAGTAGTACTCGGAGCAGGAGTAGTTGTTGGAGCTGTGCTAGGAGCAGTAGCTGTTTGGGATCGGACACAACTTTGAATACTTTCAGCTAGGAGATCCTCGACCCCGCAAGGCAAGCCACACCCTTGAACATGTTGATCCTAGCTTTCAATATAGTATTTTGTATTTTCATTACTGTATTATTTCCTGTATTTTAGAAAACTAAAAAGGAGATAATTTGGAATGACCTGATTAATTAAAACCCACCCCTTGATAAACCTATTGTTGCACCATGTACCATTGTTAACCCTAGGCTATAATTAATGAACCGCCGTAGCTTAGCTATTAATCATCTTTCACTTTTAGATCTTTACTTAAAATCCCTAGGTGGTGACTCGGGGCACTTTTCTAAAATTGCTACGGTCCGGGGGACAGTGTTGGGCTGCCCACGTGAGGTGGATGCCAGTCCAACCCCTGACCGATGATGAGGCCTAGGTATTGGTTTAGTGGATTGGTACAGTCAATACCGTGGTAGGTGGTATGGGATGGGCTAAGTCTCAGGCACTTAAGGACCGACTCTGTTGGGCAAAGTAAATAACTTCAGTTCCCGGTCAATCACAAGTTGGCCCAGTTTGCCCCATTGACTTGTCTCAACGTAGCCCGGTATCTTGTATTTCTCCTCGGAATACCTATGGGTGGTACCAAGAAAAATGGAGTCGCACCGGTGGCTCGACTAGTCGATGTTCGAACAGGCCATAGCATCGAGGGAAGTTCTTTTGCCCACCAAGTCGAGTAAGCCTTTAGCCTATTGAATACGCGGGTCTTAATCCTTTGCAGGATCATGCCGTTGGCGCGTTCGACCTGACCGTTACTCTGAGGATGAGCTATAGAGGCGAAACAAAGTTTGATTCCTAGTTCTTTGCAGAAGATTGTAAAAGTACTACTCTTGATTTGGGATGCCCAATCGAGTAATGAAGCTCCTCATGAACCTCTTGGTCGCTTCTGAGGTGATGTTCTTGATGGGTTCAGCCTCTATCCACCTAGTGAATGTGTTGATTGCCATGAACAGGAACTTATAACCTCCTTGAGCTCTAAGGAACGGTCCCAAGATATCCAAGCCCCAGACGGAGAAGGGCCAAGACAGAGGAATAGTTTGTAGAGCCTAGGTTTATCGGGTGGTTTGCTTGCCGTACAATTGGCAGCTTTCACATTTTTTCACTAGCTCACAAGCATCCAGGAGGGAAGTTGGCCAATATAACCCTTGTCAAAAAACCTTTCTGACTGGAGTGCAATAGGACGCATGGTTGCCGCAGATGCCTCCATGGACGTCGAGTAATATTTTATTGCCCTCTTCCTGAGTGATGCACTTCATCAAGATTCCATCCCTTTTCGAGAGAGCTTGCTGTCTACCAATGCGTATAGCTTGGACTTACGTGTAATTTTCTTTGCTAAGGCATCATTGTCAGGGATCTCTCAACCTTCGAGATAGTCCTAGAATGGAGTCATCCAGGTCAGCTCGTGTTCAAGTAGCGCAGCTTTCGTGTCTACGAGTTCTGCCTGGCTAACTCGACCAAACTGCTGATCGAGTTGGGCAGCATCTATCTCTCACAGGGGGAGACGGATGGTTTATGGTGTTTCTCGATGAAGACTCCCGTAGGTACAAGTGAACGGGATGAAGTGAGCCTGGCAAGTTCGTCGGTGGTGGCAATATCACTCCGTCGGATGTGCCTTACCTCAAGACCTTTGAACTTGTGCTCTAACTTGCGGACTTCGTTTAGGTACGCTACTATGTTGTCATCCGAGCACTAGTACTCCTTTTGCACTTGGTTCGCGACTAGCTGTGACTCCCCTTGCACGAGTAATCACTTGATTCTGAGTGTCGCAGCTATTTGAAGTCAGTTGACCAGTCCCTCGTATTCTGCAACGTTATTCGAAGCTTTAAAATCAAGTTGGATAACTTATTTAAGTTCCTCACCTGTCTGAGATTTAAGCATGATGCCAGCCTCCGAGCCTTGGAGCATAAGCGATCTATGGAAGAACATAGTCTAGTGGTCATCGACCGTCTTGGCTTCCTTTTCTTCGACGTGAGTCCGTTTTGCAATGAAGTCCGCCAGAACTCCTGACCTGACGCTGGTCCGCGATGCAACTTGAACTCTTTGAGCTCAACCGCCCATTGCGCAATTCAGCCTATCGCCTCTCGATTGTGCAGCACCTCCTTGAGCGGATACGTTGTCATAACTGCAATCTTGTGCATTTGGAAGTAGTGCCACAACTTCCAGAAAGTCATCAGGATGGCGTACAACATCTTCTGTATCTGACGGTATCGCGACTTGGCACCGTGCAAGACCTTGCTCACGTAATACATTGGCTTCTGGATTTTTATATTTTTATTAGGGCAATCCTGTTCGACCACCGGGATCGTGCTTACCACTTGGGGTAGCTGCAATATACAAAAGAGCTCCTCTTTTTCGTTAAGTGATACTAAAATTGATGGAAACGATAAGTACCTTTTCAAATCTTGAAAAGCTTCTTCAGCCTCCTTGGTCCACTCAAAATTGTCATGCTTCTTAAGTAGCTTGAACAAAGGTAGCCCTCACTCGCCCATCTGAGAGATGAATCAAATAAGGGCCACAATGCATCCTGTGAGATTTTGCATCTCTCTTAGCATTCGTGGAGGGCGCATTTGGTTTACTGCCTCTATCTTGTGTGGGTTAGCCTCGATGCCTCGATTGGACACTAGGAAGCCGAGAAGCTTGTCGGATGGAACATCGATTGTGCACTTCTCAGGATTGAGCATCATCCGATACTTCCTGAGGTTGTTGAATGTTTCCCTGAGGTCGCCGATTAGGGTGCCCCTAGTTTTCGATTTTACTACGGTATCGTCAACGTATGCTTCTACATTATGCCTAATTTGGGACTTCAAGTAGTTTTGAATACAATATTGATACGTTTCGCCAGCACCTTTCAAACCAAAGGGCACCTAGGAAACTTAGCAGTTCACAACCTGCAGTGGAGTCCACTATTTGGTCGATGCGGGGGAGAGGAAAAGGGTCCATAGGGCATGCTTTATTGAGGTCGGTATAGTCGATGCACATCCTCCACTTGCTATTGGGCTTCTTTACAAGGACCGAGTTTATCATCCATGTTGGGTGACAGACCTCTCGGATGAAGCCAGCCTTCAAGAGTTTGCCGACCTCCTCTTGTATGGCTTGCTTCCGATCTTCTACAAATCTACGTTGCTTCTACACCACAGGCTTGGTGCTTGGTTCCACAGCTAATTGATGCTCGATCACTTCCTTGGGGACCCTGGGCATGTCGGACAGTTGCCATGCAAACACGTCATGGTTTACCCAAAGGAAAGTGATGAGCTCTAGTTCCTATTTGGGTCGAGATTGGTGCCTACCTTGACCATCTTAGATGACTCTGTTGGGTCGAGGGGCACCATCTTGACATTTCCCCAGGTCTTTTTGTCCTTTTTGCCATTTTTGATCAGGTCGTTGATGGCACTGTTGGACATGGAAGCCTAATAATTGCCTCTGGATTTTTGGCACTTGGCATTCTCGTCGTCGGCATTGGCTGTCAATCCATAGAGAAGCTCAGCCATCTTCAGGCTTTTCTTATCGCACCTGACCGCAGCGCACTGGTCTCCCTTAATTGTGAGGACTCCCTTTAGCATTGGCATCTTGACGGTCTGATACGCATAGTGCACCATAGCCATGAATTTGGGTACCATTGGGTGGCACAAAATCACATTGTAGGTAGTCTCAAAATTCACTATGTCGAAGAGAATCTTTTTGGAGCGGAAGTTGTCCGGCGTGCCAAATGTGACCGGTAGCTCGATCTAGCCCAGCGAGGTTGATGTTAAGCGCGGAGTTATGCCATGAAACGGCTCGGCTCGGCTTTTATCTCAATGAAGATGATCGAAGATAGAGTCCAGGAAAGCCAAGACAAGGAAAGGAGGAGATGCTAGCTATACATTGCGTGGATCAAGGAAGGCCGTCAGATTGCGGTCTTGTTGATAGGTTAGCGGGTCTAGCTAGTATGCTTTGAAAATCATGCAAGAAAACCTGTTATGTGTGTGGGTTTTGGGTTAGACCTTGCATGGCTGTGTGAGTGGGTTAATCCTAGCCCTTAGATGAGTGCTCTAGGGTTGAGGGACTCATCCAAGGGTGGTAGGTGGCCCAAGAGTAGTATAAATAGGGGTAGAGGGGTAGCCTCCTCCCCTTGAAGGTTGTAGAGGTTTTGTGCTTCTTTAAGCTTTGCCCACTTTGTTGTCAGGCTTTGTAAAGTTCCTCCTTCCAGAAATGTAAATCTTTTTCATTCCTGCTTGAATTTACACACTACCACAAAAAAGGTCATCTGTGACAGTTAAAAACGGCCATTAGTGGTAGTTTTCGAACCGTCACTGATATAGTGCCACTGATAATTGGAGATTATTAGTGGTGATTTTCAACAAATCGCGATAATATTATCGATGCCAATAATAATATTAGAATCAATGACGGTTCTTAGAGAGGTAAACCGCCACTAATAATGTTATTATCGTGGCGCTTTTGGCTAGAACATTATCGATCATCTTGGATAATATTATCAGTGGCGGCTCTAGCCAAGAACCGCCACTGATAATGTTATCATTAGTGTTTTTTTTGTTAATTAGCAGTTTAAAAACACTAAATTAGAGGGGACTTCCCAGGAGGTCACCCATCCTAATACTCCTCTCACCTAAGAACACTCAATTTCAGAATTCTAATTGGATTAACATTTTTAATGTCACACAAGAACTTCACTTCCCAGGAGGTCACCCATCCTATTACTTCTCTCGTCCAAGCACGCTTAACTTCAGAATTCTAATAAGATCCGGTATTTTAGTGGTGTTATGATCACATCTGACATATAATGCGTTCCTTCTCCTCTTAACCCTGTGAATCAACCGAACACTGATTTCTAATTATACACGGCTGTTTCACCTGTTACGATCACATCTTTGGTTTCGATGTTTCACCTATACCGCATAACAAGATATGAGCAGAGAGAGATCGAGCGAGTACTACTACTCTGTTCGATATACACGGCTGTTCCAAAGTCCAGACAAACATGTTCTACACGCAAGCGAGGATGATTGCTTGCTTAGTTAGCTTAAGGATGGTGCCATGGAGGACTGTCACGTTGGAGCTAACAGCACTGACAATACACGGCCACGTCCTGCAAAGTACGACGCATGTCGACCTCGTATTGGATCGTAGGCCAGCAAACCGCACAATAATAGGGTCTTTTTTTTCTTGATCTTTGTCAATTAACACCGGTCAATGTCGATACTAGAACTAAAATTTGAAACGCAAAACCGATGTCTTTTCAACAAATTTGAAATTTTTCTATTTTTAATTATTTGTGGCGGTTTTAATTTGAAACCGCCACTGATAATATTATCAGTGGCGGTTTTAGCCAAAAACCGCCACTGATGCTCATATTATCGGTGGCGGTTTTGGCTAAAACCGCCACTGATACTCATATTATCAGTGGCGGTTTTAGCCAAAAACTGTCACAGATAATAGATTATCTATGACGGTTTCAGCCAAAAACCGCCACAAATAGTCCTGATATTATTTGTGACGGTTCCAAAAAAACCGCCAGAAATAATCACTTATTTGTGACGGTTGAAAACAAAAACCACCACAAATAGTCTTCCCGCCATTTTAAACTTTAGAACCGCCACAGATAAGTGTATTTGTAACGGTTCCAAAAGAACCGTCACAAATAAGACGTCACCTATGTGCTCTTTTGTGGTAGTGACATTACGCACTTACTTTATGTCATAAATTCAGCATTTAAATTCTCACAATTTACTTTCTCGCAATTTGGATTTGCCTCCCCTCCTTCTAAGTTGAATCACTTGTTAAGGGGTAGTTTAAGAATCTGTCTCATGCAATGCATATAGACTTGATTTTCATTTTATGAGCTTTGTCAATTATGCAAATGATTCTTGTTTCATTTTATTCACCATGCTATATTATGAAGAAAATTACAAACTTAGATATGTCCAAGTTCATTTATCTTGCTAAGCTAGCAAAAATTGAAAAATGAGCTTTAAAAAAAAACTTCATAAAACATGTTGTGTTTACTTGCTAAGTTTCTTCTCTAAGTGTATTTGCTATGATTTGTGAAATTCTAGAATTCTCTAGAGTCCCTATAGCAACTTGGGTGAAACTTGTTTAATCCATACTTGAGTCCTTCACTAGCTTAACAATCAAAATGCTAAAATGAAAGTGAAGCAAAATTGACTCTTTTTGTGCGCATTAGACTCAACACTTCACATTCACAAGATGGCTTCTCATTGCACTTGAGATGAACTTGGAATGTGTTGTGTATGACCAAGATCATTCTCTTAAGAGTTCTTTTTGGGATGATCGAACATGGCTTGAGTCAATTGTTGTAAAAATGCAAATATAAGAAAAAACATATCTGGGTAAATAATGCAAAATAATGTCAAACAGTTGCACCACGCTATGTCTTTCAAAGATTCAAAGAAAAATTTGCATACAATGAAATAAATTAGCTCGAAGGACCTTGTATGAACTTCTAGATTCCCCAAAGTGTTGAGTAGGTTGAGCTCTAGATTTTCCATTTGATCCTTTGAATGGCTGTGCTTCTAGTTTTGAAATTAATGACAAGTGTTGCTCATGTTCAATCTTGCTAAAAGTGACCTGGTTTCAGTTAAATCTTACTAGCAAAATATTTATTTGCACTTGGACATGCCTTAGCTTAGTCTATTTTTGTCATAACTTAGCTTGGTGTCATAACTTGTCTTGTTGGTCACTTGGACAATCTTCAAAGCTCCCTTAGGTTACATTACTTGCATAAAAACAAAAAAAGGGGAGAAAAGATAATGCCTTCTTGATGCCTATATTGCCAAAAGGGGAGAAATTGTTCAAAAGGCATCATCAAAGGTGAAAAATTGTTGCGCATTATGCGTTTTGATTCTTATGATCTTTGTTAATCTTTGCTATCTTTTATAGATCATAAGTATTTCTAGTTGTCAACTTGGTCATGTTCTTTCTTTCCATTTCTTTGATCACGTTTGGCTTTGCATTCAAATTGCTTTCTTCTCTCTTATTCAACCTCAAAACTTATGCCTTTTCTTGTGTTTGTCAATATATTCATCAAGGGGGAGATTAAAAGACCATGTGGAGGTCTATACTTGTGTGTGATGAGTAATTGACTAGATTTGAACTTGGTTTAATTTGAAATTGAGTTTGATTTGAATTGGATTTTTGATTTGAAACAATTTGAGTATTGGTTGCTTTTCCTAGTGCTACCGGCCTGGGGGCAGTAGCACGAAATCTTTGAGTGAAATTATGATTGATTAATGATTTTGGGATAATCATTGAATATCTTTGTGGGCATTGCTATATGAAACGTTTTTCCTTGTCTTTGATGGTTGCAGGGCAACGCTGCTAGATCATGGTGACGCGGAGGATGATCGGGACTAGATCCAGGCGATCGGGAGATCACCGGAAGATGATCATCTTCTAGCGATCTCCCGACCATCTAGACCTTCGACGCTCCTAGCCTAGTCCCGATCATCCTCTGCATCACCATGATCTAGTACCGTCGCCTTGCAACCATCATCGGGAGATCACCGGAAGATGATCATCTTCTAGCGATCTCCCGACCGTCTGGACCTCCGACGCTCCTCGTCTAGTCCTTGTCATCCTCCGCCTCACCATGATCTAGCACTGTCGCCCTGCAACCATCAAAGGCAAAGAAAAACCTTTCACAAAGCAATTCCCACAAAGATATTCAATGATTATCCTAAAAATTTTAATCAATCATAATTTTGCTCAAAAGTCCGGTGCCACCGCCCCCTGGCCGGTAGCACTGGAAAAAGCAACCAACACTCAAATTGCTTCAAATCGAAAATGCAATTCAAATCAAACTCAATCTCAAATTAAATCAAGCTCAAATCTCATTAATTACTCATCACACACAAAGATAGACCTCCACATGGTCTTTCAATCTCCACCATGATGAGTATATTGACAAACTCATGAAAACGCATTAGTTTTGAGTTTGAATAAGAGTGAAGAAGGCAATTTGAATGCAAAGCCAAACTTGTTCAAAGAAATGGAAAGCAAGAACATGACCAAGGGTGTGTTTGGTAGAGCTCCAGCTCCATGAGATCCGTGGAAATGGAGCTGTGAGCACATTAAGAGTTTTTAAATGGATCATATTTTTTACATTTTAGACCAAAAATATAAACTTATTTCACTTTATTTTAGTCTACAAGTTTTAGATCTCAAGTGAAGCTAGGATCTGGAGCTCTACTAAGCTCCAAGTTGACAACTAGAAATACTTATGATCTATGAAAGATAGAAAAGATTTACAAAGATCATAAGAATTAAGATGAATCAAGATGTAAAATGATACCTTTTCTACGATTTCTCTCCTTTTTGGCAATATAGGCATCAAGATGGTATTTTCTTTTCTCCCCCTTTTTTGTTGTTTTTATGCAAGTAATGCAGCCTAAGGGAGCTTTGAAGATTATCCAAGTGACCAACAAGACAAGTTATGACACCAAGCTAAGTTATGACAAAAATAGACTAAGTTAAGGTATGTCCAAGTGCAAATAAACATTTTACTAGCAATCTTTAATTGAAACCATATCATTTTTAGTAAGATTGAATATGAGCAACACTTGTCATTAGTTTCAAAACTAGAAGTAAAGCCATTCAAAGGATCAAATGGAAAACCTAGAGTTCAACCTACTCAACACATTGGGGAATCTAGAAGTTCATACATGGTCCTTTGAGCTTATTTTTTTCATTATATGCAAATTTTTCTTTGAATATTTGAAAGACATAGCGAGGTGCAAATGGTTGACATTATTTGCATTCTTTACCCACATATGTTTTTTTTATATTTGCATTTTTATAGTAATTGACTCAAGCCATGTTCGATCATCTCAAGAAGAACTCTTAAGAGAATGATCTTAGTCATACACAACACATTCCAAGTTCATCTCAAGTGCAATGAGAAGCAGTCTTGTGAACGTGAGGTGTTGAGTCTAATGTGCACAAAAAGAGTCAATTTTGCTTTACTTTCATTTTAGCATTTTGATTGTTAAGCTAGTGAAGGACTTTAGTATGGATCAAACAAGATTCACCCAAGTTGCTATAGGGACTCTAGAGAATTTCAGAATTTCACAAATCATGGCAAATACACTTAGAGAAGAAACTTAGCAAGTAAACGCAACATGTTTTATCAAGTTTTTCTTTTAAAGCTCATTTTTCAATTTTTACAAGCTTAGCAAGATAAATGAACTTGGACATATCTAAGTTAGTATTTTCTTCATAACATACCATGGTGTATAACTGTGAAATCTTGTGATGAAAAATTGGCTTAATGATGATATTGGCATTGCAAAGTGGTTGTGATCATGGCATATGTGGTGCTTGTGCATGTGTTATTTCAGATGTTTATTTGATATGCTTGTGATAGCATGATAATGGTTTTGCTTGATGCAATACGCTTGCGTGAGTGATTTCATGGATTGATTGTGAGTCAAGTCGTGGACTTGTGCTCGGATTCGTTTCTTGTTTATTCATGTGCAGGTGTTGCTTGAGGGCGAACATGGTCGATGATGGGACCGGAACTAGGTTCATGGAGGAACTAAGGTTCGAGACTAGATTCAGGGAGGAATCGAGGTCTTGGTGGTCAAGAATGTCATGCAGGATGTTCGGGCTAGAGAACAGTGTCCATGGAGGTTGGTTAGTCACGTGAGTATGGCATGTGGGCTGTACACGCATGCAAAAGTTGTATTCGGCCATGTTGGGCCAAGTGGAGTTGTATACAAACTCTTTCCATGTTGGGCGTGTAGTTGTATTCAAAGTCTTTATGTTTGCTCAGTATAAATAGGGGGAGGTGTCTCCTGTTTATGGTGAGTGCTAAGGTTTTAGGGTTTGTACTCTTTTGTTTTGAAGTACTGTAACCAAATCAGATAAACAATAAAAATCCTTCTTGCAGCCAGAGCTTTTTGCATCCTGTGTTGAATTGGTTTTCTACCGGCAGCGCGTGCATGCATGCTTGTCTATCGACTAGAAGTTTTTTATGCTGAGGTCTTCTTGCTGGTGACCAGAATCTAAGGCACTTGCGGCTGTGCGATGTGAAGAAAGAAATCAAGGTGTGGAGTGCAAGAACCTTGGGTATCTACAAGGAAGACCGAACGAATCATCCATGAGAGGATGGGCCGGGCTGATAGCATGAAGAAGGCTACCGCCTGGGCTACTTCCAACGTGCATGACACTAGTACTCTAAAGATAGCAACCAACCTTGTTTCGATTGGACATGATTATAATCTTGACCGTAATCATGTTATGTGGATAAGGAAAGAGATACAATCTCCACCTTGTAACCGATCAGAACTTTCCTTTGTGACCGCACCCCTCTACTATATAAAGGGGGGTAAGGTGGCGTCATGAACATTAGGTCATGTACAATAGGCTAGATACACATAATCCTAGAGCACAGGACTAGGGTAATATCTCCTCCGCGAGAGCCCGAACTTGTATAATTCTTGCATCTTGTGCTACCATTGAGTTTAGATCCAGCGCCTAGCACCATTTTCATTATTGCCGACTACAAACGTCGACAGTTGGCGTGCCAAGTAGGGGAAGTGTCAAGATCAATCTCGTCGAACTCAATGGCCATCCTCAGCGAAGTTATTGGCACCTTTGCGTACACCCAGGCCTTCCGCTTTGGGAGCCTAGACTTCGTCGTCGATAAATTCGATAAGCTCACTCTTTCAGATTCAGACCAGATCCAATCTAACAGAGGCGCCATCGGCTCTCGAGCATTAAGCCGGGGGTCTGCTCTCCTACTCGAACTCGGAAAGGGTCCGATCAAGCTTGAGTCTCGAGTGGTAGGCAACGTCAAACCACTCGGATTCAGAGGTCAGTTCGATCCATCTCCTTGTTCCTTTGACCTGGAGAGCAATGCAGGAAGTTGGTAGGGTTTACGTGGCATCTTCATGATTGAAGACCTTCGAACTAAATCCCAGCAACAGAAGGATGCTGCAGAGGCAGAGCGCCTTCGTCGGGAGGCCCAGAAAGCATGAGAAAAGTCTCTCCAAACCAGGAGCCACAATGTCAATGAGGACATCCTGTAGACAAAGATGGGGAACCAATCGGTTTTCCATACCCCTCAGCAGAACATCGTCGCATCAAAGACGTTGCTTGACACGCCCTGGGACTGATGCTCGGTCCAGATAGCCTAGCTGCCCCGATCGTGGCCCAAGTGAAGGCCATGGTGACGACGGCAGCGATTCAACACAACCAGGAGGAACCAGTGGAGAAGGCACGCTCTCATGCCCACACGGCCACTCAAACAGCAAGCAGCAATACTGCCCACAGCCGGTCCATGCGTGGCCAGTATGAGCCATGTGCTCATCAAGGAGAAGATGCCCGTCAGAGTATCAGCTGTGATCTCCGTTTAGACCTTGATGCTAGGCGACGCGAACGGGAAGATGATGAATACCGTCGACGTGAAGACGACTATGAGCGTTTTGGCATCAATCGTGATGCCCGGGATGACCACAGGGACCTACACCGACGCGGTCGGAATGACGACGAGGGCTGCTGAGTCTGAACACCGCCTCGACGATCTCCACACGGGCGTAATGACGGGCCTATAGATGGTGTTCGCGCTTTCACCCCCCGGCTTCGCCGAATGGTCTTGCCCGAAGGTTTCAACCCTAAAGACATCACCAAATTTGATGGGGAGAGGGACCCAGAAGCTTGGGTACAGGTCTATTCTCCTGCAATCAAGGCTACCACGGGCGACCACAACATGATGGCAAACTATCTGCCGGTCATGCTTACCCCTTCGGCTCAATCTTGGCTCACAGGACTTCTAGAGAACTCTATAGATTCCTAGGGAGATCTTTGCAAAAAGTTCATTACCAACTTTCAGGGCACCTATGAGCCCGGAACTCAATGGGACCTATACCAACTTCAACAGAAGAAGGATAAGACCCTTCGAGGGTTCATTCGGCGCTTCATGCAGAAGGAAAACATAATCTGAGACATCTCAGAAGCCGCCGTCATTGCAGCTTTCCAAAAAGGAGTCAATGATCCTGATTTAATCAAAAAGATGTCCAGGAAGCCGCCCTCTACGGTAAGAGAGATGTTCGAGCTAGCAAATCGCTACGCGACCGCCTCGGATGCCCTGGCCGAGCGCTAGGAGGATCGCCCACGGCAAAGGGATAAGAAAGACCACGCCAAGTCCTCCAAGCAGAAGGACAGGAAGTGGAAGGCATAGGAGATGTTTGCTGTAGCCGAACATGGCAAGCAGTAGCTATAGCCTCAGCCTAAAACTTCTTAGGAGTACTCTACACATCTAGCATCATCTTGGCGATCTCAACCAGAGTCCTGTTCTTCCTTTCCACTACGCCATTTTGCTGAGGGGCATATGGTGAGGAAAACTGATGCTCTAACCCAGACTCCACACAAAAACTCTCAAAGTAGGAGTTCTTGAACTCCATGCCATTATCGTTGCATATAGCTCGTAAGGCACTGGGAGCTTAATAGACAATCTACTGACGAAACCCCCTAAAGTGAGAAAAGGTCTCATCCTTTGAGGCCATGAAAAATACCCAAGAATACATCAAAAAGTCATCAACAATGTCCAGAACATACCACTTCCCTCCCATTGACTGCACTCTAGCTAGACCAATAGTGTCCATGTGCAAAATTTGTCGTAGTGCATCAGTTATCACTACGGTGACTAGGGGATGAGAAGCAGTAACCATCTTGCCATGCCAACAGGGAGAGCAAACTAAGTCTTTGACCATCTTGAGTTTGGGCAAACCACGAATGAGATTGTGGCTACTAACTCTAGTCAAATGATCAAAATCAATGTGACCAAGTCTCCTATGCCAGAAGGAGAAATCGCAGGACTCAGAAGAAATCAAACAACGAAGAGAGTCTCCAGAAGAAGCAAAAAATCAGCATGAAAGACTCTCCCAAATCTAGAAATCCCGAAAACTAACTCTCCTAATGAATAAAGGATTCTACAAGTACTGCTCTTAAAGCTTACCTCAAAAGAGTCACTGATAAGCTGAGAAACAAAAAGCAAATTATAATGCAGCTTACTTGCCAAGACAACATCCTTAAGAATAAAATTTTCATTAATGAAAATAGTACCTTTGGCAATGACTCTACCTGAAGAAGCATCCCCAAAAGTGATCAACTCATCACCGGGGGCTCGGACTACGGAAGAGAACCAATGGGAGTCTCCGGTCATATGGCGAGAACAATCAGAGTCAACAATCCAAACATCTTCCTTCCCCATCCGACGAACCTGATCAAGCCGAAAGAGAGAGAGATGACTTAGTACTGAGATAAAGTGTATATCTGGGAACCCAATACTGAACCACATGCACTACGCCATCTGCAACTTTTGCCAACAGTCGTACACATTTCCAACAGCCCTGGCATACAAAATTAAATAGTGACTGATAGTCTTGTTGGTATATGCAAGGCCAACAATGCTCTAGTATATGATTGTGACATGAATGATAGCACTGTCACTTTTGTTAGTTAATGTAGCGCTAATCTTTGGGCTATTTCTTCATGCAACAATCGTCTATTGATGGTTAGTTCAATGTCAAGAAGATCGTAGGTGTTTAAAATAATGAAGTGAACCATGCACGATCGAAATCTATCTTACATCAACTTATATATAATTTGAAAAATATAATTAATTTCAAAATCATTCAGTTTTATGCAATCTAAAAACTAAATTGCTAGTAAAATATTTTTTGCGTGGACTATTAAAAGATTATAACTATTGATAGAAAACACATTGTTTTGTTTTTATTTTATTGGACCACACTATCCACAAATACAGATAAACTAACACTTAACAAAAATTGCTACAACCTTTTGTAATTGTTTTATTGACCATAAAATTGATACCCGACAGCCATCTTGGAACGTTGAACAGTTTTCACATTTTATTTTGTCATCTTGTTTGTTAACATGCATGAATTGTACATCCTCCTTTTGATTTCTTATGGAATGAAAAAGATAAATACATGAAGTTTTGGTGATTAAAAAAATTGCTTACGCTAGAGTTCGAACCTTGCCCTTGTTACTAGGACTTCAGAGTTCTAACCACTTGGGCTGCAGTCACCTTGTTGATTTATAAGTGGAGCTGTCTTTTTATCGTTATGCTACGGGCGTGGCATCCGGATGGCCACATCTATCGTCCAGGCCGTCACCCGGATGTGAAACGTCTTCTACCCAAATCCATATTGTTGAAGCTTACGGTTGCAGATCTGCGATTTGGGAAGTCAGCAAGCTCCACTGCTATGGCCTTCGCGAGCTTCGTGGCCCCCCGCGAGCAGCACGAGAGGTCTGCAGTCACCGGGTCAAGTCCTCTTGAACCTTCAACACTACGCCTCCATGAGCTCTACCATCGTTGGGCTTGGTTTCGATCAGCTAGCGGCAGCAAAATTCCATAGGTACTATGTTACGCCTATGTAGGATTTTGTTCTAGATGTAGCGATTTTCCGTTGCATTTCTACAAATTAGTTGCACAAATAGCAATGTGGTGTTGCGTTGATTTAAATTGCTGATTTAAATTGTTGCATCCATTATCTCCTAATGTTGCGGCGGAGCGTTCGATCGGGTGATAAGATTTCCTTTCCCTCCTTGCACCCAAAAATCTTTTCCTTTCCTTCCTGGCATCCAAAAATCTTTTCCTTACCCTAAAATCCTAACCGCCAACACAACCCTAGAGCTAGAATTCATCAGCCCCCTTTGCATCTATAGAGTATTTCTCTAATGGTTGTCCCTATTTTCAGCTACCTCTACATTTGACGCCGTTCTCACGCTCATCTCTCACTGCCGGTCTTCAACCATAACAAGGCACAGGTGATTGCTGCCCTTTCATCTTAACAACGACTACTTGGTTCGAGGAGTGCGTATTTGGCTTCTACAAAAAAATTTCTTGATGAATACCTTATCGTGGATGAATCTGGCATCTCTGTTTCAAAAATAGATGAGATAATTACCTGTGCATCTCTGTGTTTGACAATAGATGTGATAATTCTTTACTAGTGCAGGATGTTAATTATAGTTTTGAACCAACTTCTATTTGTGTGGCACTTCTAGTGAATACTCATTGTAATTAAATTTTATTTAATTAGTCTGGATTGCTTAAAAGAATTTTCTTATACATCCATATTGCACATCTTGCAACTAGTACTTATCAATCATGTTGACAGGGGGTGCACGAAGTTGTTGATACTGTAATTGCCATTTTCAGGATCTCAGATCAGCATGTAAGTTACTTTTTCATGTACATTACTGAAATATTATGATCTTGCATGTCTTTACTTACATGAGTTTATGGTATTCCATTGTTTTGACGTATTAATAGCATGATTGCATTTCTATATTAGACAGTGTATTTTTGTGTGATTATATTTTTTTCCTTTGATGATGCAAACATAGTTAAACATCTTAAGGTGTTGTTAGATCACATTGTGCCAAATAAGAAAATCTAGCATACTATTTCTATGAATGTTCTGGATAAAAACTACATATTTGTATAATTTCGAGTAACCAACTATGGCCAAGGAGTGTAGTTGGATGTATGATGATTGGAGCAGCAATGGCCCTAATGCAAATTGGTTGAAAAAAGCACAGGAATTCATCACCCATGCTTTTTCTCGACCAAATGCTCGTAATGAAGGTGTGCACTATCCATGTAGCAAATGTGGAAACTTCAAGAAGCAAAATGAATATAACCTATCACATCACCTGGTTAAGAATGGTTTTGTGCCAAACTACTACATATGGACATATCATGGGGAGAATGCCCCTCGACACTTCAATGAAGGATATCATGATACAGACCATCTATCAGATATGCTACATGACTTTGCTGATGCTAACCAACATGATGAAATTACAAATGAAGCTGAAGATTTTTTCAAGTTATTAGAAGCCTCTGAACAACATGTGCATAAAGACACAAAAGAAACTACCCTCTCTACTGTGACTCGATTAATGGCGTTCAAGTCCCAATATAATATATCAGTTGCTGGTTATGACAATTTGCTTAAATTTATATGTGATCTACTTCCGAAAGATTCAAATATCCCTAAGAACTTTAGTGAATCAAAGAAATTGCTAGGTAGTCTAGGAATGCCATACGAAAAGATCGATGTGTGCAACAATGGATGCATTTTATTCCGCAATGAGCACAAGGATAAGACAAGTTGTGACAAATGTGGGGAACCGTGATATCATGAGAGAAATCCTAGTGATTCAAATAAACACCTCAAACCAATTGCACGGAAAGTACTAAGGTACTTACCAATCATTCCTAGACTAAAAAGATTATTCATGTCCGAAGAGATTGCGAAGCACATGGGTTCACATAAAGAAGCACATTATAGGAAAACAGAGGTTGTGGTGCATCCATCTGATGGTGAAGCTTGGAAATCATTTGATAGGGAGTTCCCTGATTTTGCTAAGGAACCCCGGAATGTTCGATTAGGTCTTTGCACAGATGGTTTTACTCCATTTAGTTTCAGTGCAGCACCTTACTCATGTTGGCCAGTATTTCTAGTACCTTACAATCTTCCTCCTGCAATGTGCATGAAAAAGGAAAACATATTTTTGACTCTTGTAGTACCTGGTCCACAACATCCTGGTAAGAATCTAGATGTATACATGGAACCCTTATATGATGATTTAAAACTTTTGTGGAATGAGAGAGTGCTTGCTTATGATAGATCTATTCATCATACTTTCAAACTTAGAGTCTGCTATTTTTATTCAATAAATGATTTACCTACATTAGGAATGGTTTCTGGGCATAGTACTCATGGAAAATTTGCATGTCCTGTGTGCTTACACACTGTTAGAGCTTTTAGGCTAGTAAATGGACGGAAGTATTGTTGGTTTGATTGTCATAGGCAGTTTTTACCCATTGATCACTCTTTTCAGAAAAGTTTGAAAGCTTTTTGAAAGAAAACACAAGTGCGAAATCCCCCACCTAGTCGCCTAACCGGTGAGCAAGTCCACGCGGAGTTGAAGTCCTTAGTTTTGAACGAAGAAATAAGTTTGAAGGGTTTGGAGAGACCCACAATTGGACACACATTTCTGGGTTGTGGAAACTACTATATTTTGAAAAGCTTCTTATTCGTCATAATATTGATGTCATGCATACTGAGAAGAATGTAGCAGAAGCTCTTTTGCCACAATCCTAGACTTGACTGATAAAACTAAGGACAATGTGAAGGCACAGTTGGATCTAGCATTGATTTGTGATAGACCAAGTTATCACTTCCGTGAAAAATCTAATGGGGGTTGGGAAAAGCCTAGGGCGCTCTTTTCCCTTAGTCGAGATCAGAAAGTTACAGTATTGAAGTGGCTGAAGGGTTTGAAATTTCCAGACATGTACGCAGCAAATATTAGGAGGGGCGTTAATTTATCTGAGCTTCGAATCACAGGAACGAAAAGCCATGACTATCATATTTTTATGGAGCGCCTCCTGCCTATAGCGTTTCGTGGTTTTGTTGATAATACCATATGGCTTGCACTAGCAGAGCTCAGTTTCTTTTTTAGACAGTTGTGCTGTACAAAGGTAAATTTTGAAAAAATGAAAGAGTTAGAAGATAACATTCCTATCTTATTGTGTAAGTTGGAGAAGATCTTACCACTTGGATTTTTTTTAATGTAATGCAACATCTAATTATCCACTTACCATATGAGGCAAGAGTGGGAGGACCTGTTCAATACAGATGGATGTACATATTTGAAAGGTATGTAACATGTTATTGTAAAATTCTAGCATATTTGACTATCATGATAACATTATTGCAATATTTTGAATAATTGTTCTTTTGTTATAGGTTAATGAAAGATCTTAAAAGGATGGTTAAGAACAAAGCACGTGTTGAGGGGTGTATAGCAGAGGCTTACATAGCTGAAGAAATTTCGAACTTTGTGACATTGTATTTTGCAAGTGATACAACATCCATTTATACTAAGAAGCCTAGGTATGATGATGGATATGAGAGTCATAACTACAATTGTAGTATTAGCACATTCCAAGTTCCAGGTCGTGCACATGGAAGAAGAGGGACAAAAATAATTACTCGAGCAGAGTTTGAGGCTATCATGCTATGTATTTATACTAACACTCTCGAGATGGATGATTATATAAAGTAAGTAAAAATTGGGTAACAGTTATGAATGTCAGTTAACTTCTCGAATGAACTTGTTATTATTTTTCCTGTCATAGGCAATTTGATGAAGTGGATTGCAAGGGTGCACGGCAACCAACCCAGTAGCAAATTGATAAAATTAGAAAGCTTGGTGCTGGCAGAGGGCGTCCTAACTTATTTAAATGGTTCAGATCATTGGTAAGCCCTTTTAGCCAAAAATGAAATAAATTCAATGTATAGCCCTGTAATCTAATGTGTATGCTCTGAATTTTGCAGTGCATAAATCAAGGAGGAATCAACAAGGATTTGGCTCAAATATCACATGGTTGTCAAACTCGAGTGTCTTGCTTAACTAGATATGATGTGAACAACTTCAGGTTTCGCTCAGAGAAATATGAGAACTCAAGGGCAAATCTTGGTACAACAAATACCGACGTATTCCTCTCTTGCACAGAAGATGATACTACTACTGATTACTATGGTGTGATCGAAGACATAGTTGAGCTCATTTTTGATGGTGCAAATCAATTGAAACTAGTTTTGTCCCAGTGTCGTTGGTTTCATCCTCGAAGTGGGATCTGGAGGTATCCAAATATTGGATTAGTTGAAATCAATCCCAATACAAGACTCCCTGGCTATGAGCCATTTGTTCTTCCTCACCAGTGCAAACAAGTATACTACACTTCATATCCATGCCAAATTGGTGATTTGAGAAATTGGTGGGTTGTCCACCATGTCCCGAAGCGTGGTGATCTGCAAGTACCTATAGATGGAAATGTCGAAGAAACACCAAGTTCTATGTTCTATCAAGAGGATGTTAGCAACGGGAATTTTGTTGTCGAAGAGGGTATTGATTTAGATCATAATGTTGGTGTTCGAGAGGCTGATTTAATAAATGATAGTTCTAATGTTGAGCTTCTGAACAAGCAGTCAACATTTGAAACTCGAGAATGCCAAAATGAGCCTCCCCCATTTTACAATAGTGAAGAAGATTGGGCAACGAAAGATTCTGATGAAGAGGAGTTCTATGATGATCCCGATGATTTTTGATGTTTATGGAATTTACAATTGCACAAGTAGTTTTGTATCAAATATAATTATTTATGTTGGGCATCTCATAAAACTTGTTGCACATATATTAAAGTGTTCCATTGTAGTTATAAATTACAAAATAATACACAATGTTTTAATTCTTATTATGCAAACAGACTCAACAAAGTGATCTATTAGTAGCAGTATGTGCTTCTCGTAAGAGGCGTGGAGTTGTTGAGCAAGAAATAGAAGAGGAGCTACCAATTTGTGACGATCGGGATGAACAAGAAGAGGATGTGCAGGGAGGGACAGACTTTACACAGCCTGGGTCTCATGTTCAAACTCCTAGTGGTAGGATTTGAACACCACGTGGTCCTAACAGTATTCCACCAGCGCCACCAATGCATGCTGCCAAGACTATACTCATACCAACTGGTGATAAGTATGTACTATGTTAATTCCTTTACTAAAGACTAAAATGATGAGCTATTTAGCTTACGTTCTTTTTACACTGATTATCTGCGTGATGCTATTTTTTCTTGTAGAAATTGGATGGAGCATCCTTTCAACAGGAAAGCTCATGTCCCTAACACCATCCTTGGAGCATTGGTGAGGCATCACTACCCTCAGATTGTGCATGATGCCACACAGGTGCCGCCATCTGATGTCTCTGCAACCAAGTGGCGTCACTGGTATATGAGAGGACCAAATGCAGACCCTTCAGCAGAGTTGTGTGCTGTCAGGGTAAAAAATGGTTTCATGGTTTGTTTTTGTAGGTATCAGTACCATAATTGGTCAATAACTGAATTACATACTTTACTAATCATTAAATTAATTGGATAATCTATATGTGTGTTTTACATTAGGAGAGGTACAAATGGCCAGAAGATCAGCCAGAACTCAAGGATAAGTGGATGAAGACCCTAGAAAAATGTTGTGTTAAACTAGCAACACAACAAATCTATCAAGTGAGGATTCATGCTGTGATGTCATACCATGCAGAGGTTTTGCATCGTAGAATAAAATTTAAAGAGGCAAAATTGATCCATTTAGAGTCAAGTGAGTACCGTCAGGTACCTTTTCATTGGATGAACACTGATGCTTCGTTTAAGTTGTCTGACTGGTGGGGTTCAAGAGAATTAAAAAACATTAGCGCATTGAAGAGGAATGCACGACTTAGCGGTTAAGGGTCAGGGAATCGTGGGGGTTCAGCATCCATCGCACTTGGTAACAACGTAATACTTTAGTGCACTTTATTCATTTATGACCAATCTCATTTTAATTTTGATCACAATTTTTTTATACAGGAGCAAAAATATGGAAGGCCTTTTAGCCTAGTCGAGTCCTTTGCTATTCACATGGGGGCTCCCAAGGATGCGGTTGCACAATGCAAGGGCAATGAGCTCCCCCCTCTTTCTAACGAGCGTGCACAGGAGAATCTGGTAGTAAATTATTATAGCATTTTTTATGTAGTAACAAATAATGTGATAAACTACTCATTTCTGAATTGTATTAGGATAATTATCGTGATGGGATGACACGAGCTTACGGCCCAGATGTTCCTTGGGTGAAGGGACCTTTTGACCCACAAGTTATGTATGACAACACTGGACGAAAGACTCATGGAAAGTTTGCAATTGCTGATGGTGCCTTCGATAGCTCGAAAGTGCAAATGTCTACTAATGCTTGTCCATCTCGCTCCCAAAGTTCTACTCAGAATGAGGTGCGACTTAGTCAGGAGGTTGAACAGCTAAAGCGACAAAAGCAAGCAGAAGATCGAAAAATAGATGCACTACTCCAATTCAGTGTGCAAGTATCTCAGGTTATTCTTTCTTTTGCCAATGTCAATATTACCTCATTTGCTCAATGTTCTTATGCTCTCAACATTCACCATGACAACTTTTAACTATGATATTTTAAACAGTATATGATCCGTGGACAAACAAATGCACCTCCACCACAACTCAACTTGGCATCAATTTTACCTGGTCCTTCATCTGTAGGTGCACAACAGGTAATAATATATAATACTTATTTGGACAGTTCCTATTTGGTTCACAAGTAAATATCAAAAAATTTATGCACTCCCACTTTTTTGCTTGCAGAATGGTACAGAGAACTCGGCAAATATGGGGATACAAGAGGATGGTACAGAGATATCTATAGATAGGGGAATACAACAACAAAGGGAAAATAATTTTGCAAATTCACATCAAGATCATCAAACCTCATCTCAACATGTAAACATCGAAGACGAGATGACTTATGATGAGCGTGCTGAAATTCAAAGATGGTTTGGAATCAATATCTAGGATAATTCAGCATGAGTTGATGATTCCTTTTTGGAATTAGTCTAGTATCTATGTTTGGTATTGAACATCAAACTTGAGTTCGGTGTGTTGATGTGCAATTTCAATTTAGAAGGATTGTCTTTTCTTAAAGTACTTAATCGGTGTGGACAAATATATGTATTTATGTTGACACTTGGTTCGAATTTGAACTTATAAATGTTTAAATTCATATTGTTATTTCAGCTTGCTATTTGATACTCGATGTGAATTTTTCTTTATAAATTTGAATTCCAATTTGTATGCCATCATTAAAATACATTCAATATGGCTTTCGGCTATGCAAATGACATCTGCGATAATGCTGTCGATATTTCACGATTTAATGGATGACAAGGATGTCGGTAGACTATAGATTGTTAGCCGAGAGTGCTGTCGGTTATGTTGTTTGTAATACTCGATTGTATTGTCGGTAATATATGTGAATACATCTGACAATGCTGTTGGTAAATAGCGATGGCACTCTTGTTAGGAAATACATCTGACTGCCTATTTGCCGACAGTTTGCCCTGTCGGTAATGACAAAACCGACAAGGCTTTCAGACCTGAGCCTTCATCCCTGACACAACAACGCCAACAGTGAATCTCCGACAGCCGACTGTCGCAGATTTACATAGCCAACAGTTCTAATACCTGTGTCGAGAGTTGTAGACTGTCGGGTATACCTTGATCTAGTGTAGTGATGACGCCTCAATGTACCAGCCATAGAGGAAGAAGACTGAACTCTAGTGTCTCTCTGACGCTCAGCTCTCACAAAATCATAAGTAGCAACTCTAGTAGAAGGTCTATGAGCTGAGACTGGGTCGACCCGCCGTGGTGTAAAGTTGAACCATCCCAGTGAAGCTGACTGACTCTTCTACTAAAACATGTCACGCTGCTGATATCTACCTCGATGACGGTAAGACTGACCACGAGCAGCTCTAGGACTAAAACTCAAACGAATAGTATGAAAACCAAGTCCTGGACGCTGTCTAAAGACAAGCGACTCTCTAACCTGTCTAATAGCAATGTGTGCCTTAGAAGCACCCAGAGTCTGGGGATGACCCTGAATACCCCTAAGAGCAGCAACATGCTCATGCCTCTTGACCTTAGCGTGCCTGAAGCAGAAATCTACTAGGTGTCCATTCTTCTGACAGAAGGTGCATGTATACTTCGTCTTACCAGAGGCTGAAGTAGCAGGAGGAGTAACCTTCTGATCAGTGATCCTATGGACAACTCCAGCAGACCTAAACATAGTAGTGCTTACTTTGGGAGCAACTATAATCTCACCACTCTTGGAGCCATGCAAAATGGTAGGAGGATGAGTCCTAGCATGCTCCAAGTAGTCAAATCCTAGACCCTAATTAAATCGACTAATCTTGGATTGGTCTAGAATGAGATTAAGCTTCTTCTTGCCTCCTACAAATTTCTCAAGAGTGATCATGAGATACTCACACTCCTGAAAGAGAGATGCACACGAAGAACAGGGAAGACGAGAGGAAGAAGATCCAGGAAGAGAAGGAACACTAGCACGTGCATTTTTCTCCCTCAACACAGTTGCCTCAATCTTGAGGGCCTCGTAAGAAACGCAAGAAGCATTTATAATCCTATGGGCTTTGTCTTATAGCTTCTTCCTAAGTTTGACTTGGATTTTATCCAAGTCTCCCTCAATCACAGAACATTGCAAGTAATTTTTTTGTGATTTATCTAGTAAGTCCTTAGCAAGTTGAGTATATTTGATATTTAAAGATTCATTGTCAAGGTTTAGTTACTTACAACCCTCACATGAGCTGACTGGGTCCTTAGAAGCATACATTTCAAGTTCATCATTTCTGGCAGAAAGCTTCTTAAGGTGAGTGCTCATGGCATCAATTTTAGCAAGCAATTTAGGACAATTATCACATGAAGGAGTAGAGTGAGCAAGAAGAAAACTAGCATCTAAAGATATGGCATTAGAAGATTCATTGCTAGCATCCTTCAACGTAAGACTAAATAGAAGTGAAGCTTTAAAGCATAATTCACAAACACATTACCTCGAGCTCAGCTTTCTGAAGATTTGAGCCCCCTATCTCTGATATCTCCTTGAATCTCAATGCCTTCTTTCTTAAAAAATTGCATTCTTTCACAAGGTGTTTACACTGTTCTTATAATAAACTAAACCTGTCAAACAAAGGGACGCTACCCGCTTTATTCATAGAACTACAACAGATATAGTTCTAGTTTTAAATATATATACCATATGCAGCGAATATAAAATGAGATGAAATAACTTCAAACGAATTAATCATTTCACATTGTTATGCCTGACCATGAAACAAAAAGTCACCCATGCATAACATCATACACACTTTCAAATAGTTTGTTACATGCTTGCAAAATTGTTTTGTCAGGGTCCAAACCATTTAACTAAGAAGAAATTTGTGCTGGCAATCAGAATTTCAATCAGCACATGGGCATGTCAACCAAACAAGCTTTTTACACAAAAAAAGTACAACACCAACACTGTGTTGACAATTTAGAGTTCTCATTATTTCAAGGATTAAGCAAAAACATACCAGAACCTAACAGAGATAGCTAAATATAAGAAAATATAGCAAATAACATATCTCATCTTTAATTCCTAATTTTGACGTAGGCCTCTCATCCAGCATAGTCATCACAGACGCATAGCTATTCGCCAAATTTCCATTCCCCTAAAGAATCGACCATGAACTAATCACAACACACACGAACCGATCAACAACACAATGACCTAAACAGTAAAAAACCTAGGGTCACAGGCGGCAACGAATCGATGAACCGAGAGCAAAAAGCCAAAGCATAGCAACACACCTCGTCGTAATCCTTCTTCTCGGCCTTGGGCGCCTTCAGGGGCTTTGCCTTCCCTCCTGCAAAGCCACCCCAAAACCAAAACGTCAGAAACCCTAGCTCACAGGAATCAGTTGAAAGGGGGACAAACCTTGATTTGACATGGCGGACGGGGTTGGCGTTGAACGGAGGGAGCAAGTCTGGAAACCCTAGCTCATGGCCGTGACGACGAGGAAGGAGGGAAAGGTGCGAGGATGGGCAAAGGGTGGCGGCGCGGGTGGGCGGGCGGGCGCAATGAGCGGCAAGACGGGTGGCGGGAAGCGGGCTGCCAGGTATGGCGCGGTGGTAGGTCGATCGTTAGAGGAGCGGGGGCGCGCGGTGGGGTGAGAGGATCGAGCAAAGAGAGAGAGAGAGAGAGACGCCCGCGGGGTTATTAAATTCGTATATAAATTCGTGAGTTTGTTTTGGTCCACGAATTTAAGTAAGTACGTGGGTATTTTTATAAACCGACGAATTTAAACATATAAATTCGTGGGTGTTTTTTTGGCCCACGAATTTAATTAAATATGTGGGTTTTTTATAAACTGACAAATTTAAATATATAAATTCGTGGGTTTTTTTTGGCCCATGAATTTAAAAAAAATCCACGAATTTTTCACTGTTTCTTGTAGTGCTAGTTCAGTCAACACACTATCATGCATAATCCTTAGGTTTTCTAACTCCGCAAGCAATGCATCACACAAAGAATAGCCATCAATGACTCAGGAGGGAGAAGATCTACGAGAAGCTAACTCCTGAGTCAAGGTACCTACTACCTTCTCAAGGTCCACACACCTAGCTCTAGCTCTAGGATGAAATTTCCCTAGTTTGTAGAAAACTTCATTGACTTGGTCATAGAAGGGTACCTCATCCGAGGCTGTAGAGCTCGGAGTCGCTGATGCCATTGGCGTCCACCATGAAGCAAATGCCGGAGAACTCATCGCCACTTTTCTTCTCTTGCGGATCATCCTCGCCTTCGTCACTCCACATCTCCGTGTCGGAGAGGCTGATGTCGTCGAGGGCAGCGAGGACGCGGTGGAAGAGCTTTTTGTTCATTGAGAAGTTGCGGTACTTCTTCTCACTCACTAGCTCGCGAGCTGGAGGCTTCTTGTTATGGTTCTTATCGGTGTAGTCGATCTTACTCAAACCACCAGAGTCGTTCTTCCCCTTCTCTAGCTTGGGACAGTTCGCTCGAATGTGGTTGGAGCCACCACGTTCAAAACAGGTGATCATGCCACCTTTCTTCCTCTCTTTCCCCCTCTTGTATGCATGAGAGAATTTACAAGCTAAAACAGCAAGCTCATTTTTTGAAAATTTTTTCAGTTGGTCATCGCTTAGCTCGCAAAGGGCGGAGAGAGAAAATCTAGTAGAAAGATCAACAAAAGGTCTAGTGGGATCAGTGACCAAGGCCATCGACTGAGATTTCGTCTTGCAAAAGACGACATCGATCTGATGAGTCTTGAGTCAGGAATAGAGTCTGTCAAGAGTCAAGGTCGACAAGTCGGTAATGTCCTTGATGGTGGTCACTTTCATTTCCCAAACTCGAAGGTCGAGTGTGGTCAAGAAATGTCGACCATTATCCGAGTGAGGGTATGTGCAACCGTCTACTTGGAGATCGCTCAAAATCTTTGTAAAATGACCAAAGCACTCGTCAAGACTCTCACTAGCGTGTTGTTCAAATTTGTTATATTCACGCTTGTGCTGATCCTGCCTCACAGTCTTGATTTGGGTAGTGCCCTCATGGTAAGTATCGAGGGTCACCCAAATCTCATGAGCAGATCGCAGGTGAGCAATCCTATCATACTCACTGCGGTAAAGTCCCTATATGAGAATGTTCTTTGCCTTATCATTTGCCTCAACGTCAGCCATATTGCCGGCCATGACGTTCTCATCGGCAGGAACCTCATACGGGAGCTTCACCTTCTACCATATCAGGAATCTTTGAGCAGTGATGTATGACTCCATTCAAGATTTCCAAAAAGGAAAATTGACTTTAGAAAAGATGGGAGGCTTGGTGGAATATTTGTCCATCGCTATGGCTCTCGAGACTAGTCAAGATCTATGGAACAGCAAAACTGGCTCTAATACCAATTGAAGGATCAAGACAGCGAACAGAGGGGGGGGTGAATGGTTGCAAAACAAAGTTTTCTCCCACAAAAATACTCTAACTAACACCTCAAAAAGATCACGCAAATCAAATTCAGCAACTCTCCAAAACCCGAACAACTAGACAACTATGTGTACCTCTAACTTGCATGGATGAGAACCATGGAATATGTGGGAAATTTTTTTATCACAATTCTGATTGTCAAGTGTCCAATTAAAAAGGAATCAAATAAAACCTTCCTTTTAGAAAAGAGACTAAGCCAAATCACAAAAGTCACTTTCTAAAAAGCAAAAGCAGATTTTCCAGAAATTATCCTCACTTGGAGCAGGTGGTTAGTGGGTTTCTGTGCTCTAGAAATTTTGGGAATTTTCTCCCTATGAGCAGATGAGTAATGAAGTATTCCACCAAAGAACACCTCAAAAATACTTGTGAAAAATCAGGAAAAAAATCAAACATCACAGACTGTCAGGAACTTCGAGCAGAATGTTTGGGGCTCGGTATTCACCTCGTGGCGCCCAAATGGTGCAACCAGTGGACTCCATAATTTTTTCACAGATGAATATGGGAGTTTCACACCTTCTTAAATAATAATCACTCAAAAATTATTTCTCTATATTTTTCTAAAAATCAAACACTGACTGCTGCGTGAAGAACAAGTTATGCACAGAATTGCAACTTGATAGAAAAGTTGATCCCTAGTCTATTCTAGAGTGCAAAAGAAATGTAAAACCATATGAAAACACTCAAGACATCCAAGATCAGCATCATTTAGAAGGAGGGAGGTAAATCCAAATTGCAAGAAAATAAATTGTGAGAAAGTAACTTGCAGGAATTTAAATGCTGAATTTAAGATATAAAGTAAATGTGTAATGTAAATTCAAGCATGAATAAAAAAGATTTACATTTCTGGAAGGAATAGGTTTACAAAGCCACACAACAAAGTGGGTAAAGGTCAAAGGAGCACAAAAACCTCTACTACCTTCAAGGGGAGGAGGCTACCCCTCCACCCCTATTTATACTACTCTTGGGCCACCTACCACCCTTGGATGAGTCCCTTAACCCTAGAGCACTCGTCTAAGGCCTAGGATTAACCCACTCACACAGCCATGTAAAAGCTAACTCAAAACCCACACACATAACGGGTTTTCTTGCATGATTTTCAAAGCATGCTACGTAGACCCGCTAACCTATCAACTAGACCATAATCCGACGGCCTTCCATGATCCATGCGGCATCTAGCTAGCATATCCTCCTTTCATTGTCTTCTTGGCTTGCCTGGACTTTGTCTCCAATCATCTTTCGGTGATCTCCCAACTGTCTAGACCTCCGACGCTCGTCGTCTATTCCCGGTCATCCTCCGCGTCACCATGATCTATTATTGTCGCCTTGCAACCATCAAAGATAAGGAAAAACCTTTCACATAGCAATGCACACAAAGATATTCAACGATTATGCCAAAATCATTAATCAATAATAATTTCTCTGAAAGGTCTAGTGCCACCGCCCCTCGGTCGGTAGCACTGGGAAAAACAACCAACACTCAAATCGCTTCAAATCGAAAATCCAATTCAAATCAAACTTAATTTTAAATCAAACCAAGCTCAAATCTCATTAATTACTCATTACACACAAGGATAGACCTCCACATGGTCTTTCACACATACATAAGGGTAAGCAATTAACTAACACGTCAAATAGGTCTATCTAAGAAGCATTGCACACACAGATATAACCTAGGTGTCATCGAAAGGAAATCTGGCATCATCCATAGGCGTCTCAGAGGCGGACCCATAGCTGCTCTAATGGTTAGTTGGGTTGAATTGTGTCTGTGCTTCTTAGACTTGCATGTTTTGTACCTGCCTCTCCATAGCCACCCTTTGCTCCATCCTTTCCTCAAAGCTTCTTAACTGACTATCGAATTGTGCTCTCATCCTTTCCTCAACCCTTTCCTCAATTAGGGCTATTAGCCATTTCTCGCGCTAGGCTTGCTTTTGTTTATACTCTAGCACATGTCAGAGTTTTGTGGGAATCCCATTTTCTAGGGAATGAAAACACCTAGGCCTCGGGTGCAACCCGAGTGCTCCTTGTTTCCCAAGGCTGTGGAGAGTATATTTCCATTTCTGTTTGAAGTGAAAGAGCCCTGGGGAAGATTCCATACTCAATGCTATCTGCCTCATCAAATCCATTCAACGACGAGGAATGTGGGGTCACTACGTTGCTCTTATTATGTTTCAATATGAAATATAATAAGAGTAAGAATATAATACTAATCCCAAATTAATATATAATTGATCGATAGTGTCCTTAGGCACTTGGTGTAGGAATGCTAGTGACTAGCTCTTACCTCATCTACACCTAGGTCAAGTTTATCTCATTTGAACTAAACAATTAACTATGTAAAGAAGACCTTGAACCCTTACCTTCCTAATCATGTAGTTTAAGGTATTCTTTAATTAATGTCACTATTCTTATGATCAGAATTCAGAATAATACCAGTTTAGATATTAGGTTATGTAATCAACCGAACCAATAGAGGAGTGAATAGGCAAATAAAGTAACGCAGATAGTAATCAAAAGAGGACAACTATAGGTAAAGAATAATGAACAAGCATTACAACAATGAAATGAATTAAATAATTTCTAGCATGCAAGTCTACTAGTTTAAGACCTAATTCACAACCCTAATTGTCCAATTCATCATTTGACACAATTTGTATCATCGAGTAATAAAAGGCAGCAAATCAATATAAAGAAAAATCAGAAGAAAATAGAATGATCAATCGGCATACATGAGGGGAGAAACAAAAGGAGCATGATTTATGAATAGTAAGGCAACAAAGCAGTATGGTGTGCTTGATGTTACAGAGATAACAAAAACTAAGTATAAGTAATAGGAGGATGCAAGACAAAGATAGGATGATACGTACATAAGTTTCAAACATTATTACCCAGTACAGGCATAAAAGAAGCAGTGAATATTCAACATATAGTAGCTACAAAACATCAATCCTTGTGTGATTATAACAAGTTCAATGTTCGATTCTAGATTCCATGAATTTTATGTTTTTCTATATACCTTAGGCCCAGGAAACTTATCCTTAAAAAGAAATAAAGATCCCAACATATTCACATAGCAAAAAGAGTGTCTAACAAGCTTAACGTTGAATTCTAGATTCGATGGATTATATGTTCTGCTATATATCTCAGGCCTAGCAGCCTAATCCATAAATATTGTATATCGATTAATCCTTTTATAATGGTTTATGCCTAATGTATATTGGTTAACTAGATTAACCCATTTTGCACTCTCTCCGAAAATATAATAGTTCATCCACTCACATATACTTTCATGAGCCCAAACTTGGACAATCCTGTAATATGTGTGTATCTACCTAAAAGTACATTAAAACAAAGAGGAAGTAATTGTACATAGATTTTTATTTTTGTCTCAACCATTAATGGAACTCTAACTCCTCACTATTGCATTACCATTCCATTGTCAACAACATCACATGTTCACATGTTCAGACGCTCAAGAATGTACCTCCATTTGTTCTGTTGTTTATCAACAAGCTTAGTTCTGCTATTTAAGAATCTATTTTGTGATAATTCATTAGTTACTAGTAATCATGCATGCACGTTTTGCCCAATATTTATTGCACCAAATATATAATCCTATCCAAACATAAAAATGGTGGTGATAGTGATAGTACTATTATTCATGTATGATATGAGGGCATGTTCACCATTGGATGCACTACTATGCATTCTATTCAAAAAACACTAAGAATGATATGATAATTTCGATAGAAATGACAATATTGACATAAAATATATTTATCGTGCCATAAAATTTCAAATCTAAATTCGAACCAATCATCAAATACATGCAAATATCAGTTACCAACAAAATCTGTTTGAATCTATAATCAACAAAAAAAGTTGATAATAAGGTAGTTATAATAAAAAAGCACAAACATATCATTTAGCAAAAAAAATTTTTGAACATAGATAAATGTAAATATCTACATCTGAAATCAACACACTACATTACATCGATCATTGAGCTACATAGGACTAATTTTTAACACATATCCTAAATAAGTATAATAAGAGAAAATGCCCTATCTTAATACTCATATTTTGTAGCTCCTTCAGCTATCTTTAGCTCAAATAGCCTTTTTTGTTCCAACATGTAAGAGAATTGTGTGTTATTGTGAAAAATTATAGTTACGACAACAATGGTGCCCTAAAGGCGCACCTAAACAACCTAACAAAAGAAGAAAAAGACAAAAGGCTACATCTTGCAGGAATAGCAACAAATCGTCAAAGACGATATAACAGACAAATTTCGATTGGCATTCTACAAATTTGAATGAGAACAACCACTTTGATTCAAAATCATCTAGGCACAAAATAACAAACTAAACAACAAGCGCAACATCCATCACAGTCTACCACTTGCAACAAATAAAGTGAAACCCTAAAGAAAAAGAGGAGGGGGAGGTTGCGAAGGAGGACTAACCGGATGGGTAGCTGACGTGGGTGAGACGGAGGAAGAGGGGGTGCAGGGAGGATTCATTGGGAGGGGAGTCGACGTGGGCATGATGGCGAGATGGAGGGTGACACGTTGGGGGAGGGCCTCGCAGAGGGTGGAGGGGCACCGACTTGGGGGGACATAGTGAGGGGGAGGTCTCCATGGAGGGGGATGGGCACTACCAAGGGGGAGGACTCACTGGGGTGAGACGGCGAGAGGGAGGGCGACATAGAGGGGGAGGGCGCCGCTGAGTGTGGTGGGGGTGCCAATGTGGGGAGGTCACCATAGAGATAGGATGGGGGGTGTCGCCAAGGGGGAGGACTCACCGGGAGGGGGAGTTGACATGGGCGAGAGGTGAGAGGGAGGGTGACACAGAGGGGGAGGGTGCCGCAGAGGGTGGAGGTGGTGCCGATGTGGGGGAGATGACAAGGGGGAGGTCACCACGGAGGGGGGATGTGCGCCGCCAAGGAGGAGCTGCCAGGGGTGCTAGGGTTTGGGGCAAAGGAGCTGCTATGGTTTTGGGTATAGGACATAACTATCGTGTGGGTGGTGAAGTAGTAGGAGCCACATCGCAAATGGTTCCAATATAGAACCATCTATGATGTAATCTACCTCATATAAATAATGTGCGTTAAGTTCACAAGTGGTGCTTGGCTCAATTGGCAACCAGCTTGGCCTGCATACATGATGTCTCGGGTTCAAATCCCAGGGAAACTAATTTTTTTGCAACAGATTGCTCCTTCACAAATGGTTCTAATATTAAACCATCTATGATGCTACTCATCATAGAATATTCAATACTCTCATCTTAGACTGTTCAACACTAGAACCGTCTGTGATAGGTATCATCATAGACAGTTTAATATTAGAACCATCTGTGCTGAGTATATTGCTAATTTTCCTATTTTTTAAGCCTGTTTGTTGTAAAGTAGTTTTTTAAGTAGATTTTTAAGCCTATTTTTTTAGTATTTTTTAAGTCTGTTTTTTTCTTAAGTAGTTTTTAAGCCTGTTTTGGTAAGTTGTTTTTTTGAAGCAGGTTTTTTGTAACTAGTTTTTTAAGACTTTTTTGTTAAGTAGTTCACTTGTAGGTAATTTTTTTAATCCTTTTATTTCAAGTAGTTTTTTAAGCCTGTTTTGAAGTAGTTTATAATACATACATATAATACAAACATTTAAAGTTTATAATTTCCATCTACTACCAAATTAATTTTTTTACTCAAGTTAATTTCGTAATTTTGGCCAAGTCAATTTTTAACCCACATTAATTTTTTATACACAAGCTAATTTTTTTTCTCAAGTTAATAATAAAATATAATAAATACATCTCGTTAATTATAATTGATTGTAACACATACATCTCATTAATTGTAACACATAGGTACATCTCATTAATTATAATATAGGTACACTTGAAATAAACATGACAACCTCATCATGACTCCATTGCTTATTCTTTTGCATAAAATTAGCCCTTCATAACGATCGATGCGTGTGCAGCTAGTTTTCTTAGGTTGTTCTTCTTAGACCGTGATGCTAGTACCAATAGGAGGCAACTAGTCAAATTAACTGTACTCTATCTCATGTACCACATTCTCAACTTCGACAATCCACCTCTTTTCCCTGAAGAACCACGTGGCACTTCTTGTTGAACAGGTCAATTACATAGAATACTTGAACAACTTAGTTAGCAAGAACAATTGCTTCGTCTTAATATCCGACACGTTTGAGGTCCGCAATAGTGACACCACACTTGTCAACCTTCATATGCTACAAGTGAACCCAACGGCACCAAAATAAGGGTATCTTGAATAGTGTGTTGCCGAGCTCCCAAATTTCCTCACTGAACCCATAGTATGAGCTCCTCGTCAACCCAGTGGTATTCAGTGCATCTATGCGAACACTGCTATTCTGGTTTATGTACTTCATGTCTTGATCTCTCGTGTAAAATGTATACCTATTTAAGTTTTATCCTTTTCATATCACAACTGTAAATGCTAGCCCTTTTGCCAACCATGTCCACATATCACCAAACGAGCTTCTAGTGATGGGTTGTTACTCCTTCAAGCATTTATTAAATAGAAGGTTATGCTATCTGATGATCTAGGACTTTTGCCATGATAGATTCTCTTGCCGTAGCTAGCTCTTGTGCTTGTCAATATACGAAGTGGCAACAGCCATTTGTTGCAAAAACGTGAAATGGGCTTTAGAACACACAACTAGATCAGGCATGATTGCTTTCCTTCTGATGGTCCCGATACCCTAGAGCCTCCCCACATGGTGGGATCAAGGCACACCGAATTTGGTGATGTACTTGGTTGCATAACCTTCGACAATGCTACCATTCGGTCGTAATCGATTCCGTATGTAGGACATGAGAATTCCCATATAACTCTCGAATGGCTACATGCTATATAGGAACACGGGCCTACACATTTTTATCTCTCTCATAAGGTGAACAATGAGATAGACCATGATATAAAAATGACAGAGAGAAATACATCTCAAGATTACATAGAGTCATGACCACCTTGGTCTACAGAGCATGTAGTCCTTCAGGATTGATGACCTTCTGAGCAATTGTATTAAAGAAATAACACAGCCTTATAATTGTATCAAAGACCTTGCTTGGTAAAATACTTCTAATTACGACAAAGACCATCTGTGTCGTAAGCACAAGGTAGTCATGAGACTTCATGCCAGTTAAACTCAAATCTTGTATCGAAACAAGTCTCTTCATGTTGGAGGAGTAACTGTCGGGACCTGAATCTGCAAATCCGGACCCTATGTGTATTCTGCACTAGTCTAGGATCACGCTAGTGCACACAATCTCAACATAGATGAAATATCACAATCATACACAACGTAATAACAAAAGTAACTCAATTACAAAATATAAAACTATTGAATGACCTTAAGGTCGACCTTACACTTGAGAGGCCTTGATGGTTTGAACTCCAAATAGGTAAACAGCAGTGGAATGAAGAGCATTGGTGAATCCCATCAATATGCCATGGGCAACTGACAAGGTTCAACTCCTAGATATTCGCCTCCTTGTGGAACTTCTCCTCCTTCGAAGTTGTAGTCATCTTCTCATCTGATGATTTGTTGTTTGCAAGGGGGTGAGTACACACCGTACTCAAGAAGTCATGCACAGAATGCAGTTCTATTACTACATGCATGGCTTATTCCAAAGGAAAGGCTGAATGGTTCTTTTGCAAAAAAATAATATTCACAAATAATCATAGTAGATAGAAAAGCAGTAAAACAAGTAATACCCATAATAAATGTAATATTCCAGTGTAGCAGTTTATGCTTTTGTAGTATTCTAATTAAGTTTTGACTTTTCGTGGGCCGTGCTTGGGCTGGGTGGGCCGTTTTTGGCCTGTGTTGGCCCAAGTGGTGAGAGGGGCTCCTAACCCTAGCTCCTTTCCCATCTTTCCCCAGCCAATCCCCTCCCAGCCGCCACTCTTCCTGGCTCCCCTTTCCTTCCCCATTAGCCAGCGCCTGCTGCTCCCTAACCGATGCCTCCCTCCCCAACATCGGATCGTCGCCGCCTCTGGCTCCTTCCCAGTGCTCGACCACCCTCCTTGCTCCCTGCGTCGCCTCCCCGAGCGCCCTCCCCTGGCCTCCCCAGCGCCGCGCCTCCCCGTCCAGTGCCTGGCGCCGTCACCCCTTCTGCAAAGAACAAGCGATGGAAGCGGCGCCCCTCTCCTTCCCTCTGCCAAGCGGCGAGTTAGCGGCAGCGAGACCAAGCAAAGCAAAGAAGACCTGCGGCCCTGGCCGTCGAGCCTCGGGCCGAGCTCCCCTGCGCCTCCTCTCCAACCGGTGCTCCTCCCTCCCACTCAGCAGCAGCCTCAACACCGGTGGCAGCAGCAGCAGCAGCCCCCTTTGCCTCCTTGTGGTGAGAGCTTAAACCATTAAAGTGAGGGTTTGGTTCTTTGCGCATGCTAGGTGTTCGATGAAATGGTTGTGAGGTGTATGCTGGTACTTTGGTATTCTAGGAATAGAGGGTAATGTTTAATTGTTTGCATAAATGAAAATCTTAGGACATTTAGCATGCAAGGACCTAACTTGGTTCTGTAACACTCAATACCTTATATGCGAGATTTATACTACTGCATGAATTGAAAATTCAGGTCTTATTTCCAAATTGTGGTGTGTTGCCCCTGGTTTGTAGTGCATACATTTTGGTGGATGGTTTAAGATAATTTACACTCAAGTCTTTTGATTCATCTAGTGATCATAGCTTGTAATGTGATGTTTGCAGCATGTGTTTTGTTTCAGAATTATGTCTTACTGTTGAGAAATTGTTGTTATCATTTGATATATATCACTATTGTTTTACTGCCTTTCCTGGGTGAAGTTAGGTAGTTTTATATATGCAGGGTGATTTAAATGCACAATACTTAAAATGTATTGCTACCATTCTTTGTGTATGCATTCACGATAAGAGGGAGAAAGATGATCAATGTAACTGGCTAGTACCTTATGATCGTAGGGTGAGGGAACTGGTGAGGAGTGGTAAGAAAATGAGAGGGGTAGGGCTGCCCCTTTCTCTTCCTCCTTGGTCGGATTCCCTTGTCCCAGCAATCCATATTTCTATGTTTTATACTTATGTTCTTACCCATGGCAGAGCTTAAATGATTTCATAGGATTAATTTCATAGAGTATTTCATATGTAAAGAATTTATTTGGCTCTGTAACCCTTAGCACTGAGTATGCATTTTACTCCATTTCATGAATTGGAGTTTCAGAACCCATAATCGGTTTGCGAAGTGTTTTCTCTTGAACCCAACTGATATTCATGCATGCTATTTTATCATTAAATTCTTTTGGTCTACATGGATGAAATAACCGGGGATTCAGTTGTGTTGTTTGAATTCATACTCCTCTGATTTATAGATGAAGCATAGATTATTTGTCACATCTTGGCATGCAGAGGATTCATGAATTCGTGGATTTTGCTTGTTCTGTTTCCCCCAAATGAGTTTGGAGTTGAATCACTATACCTATGATATGCAAAGAGTCGATTTCTTTTGTCACTTATATCGAGTGTGCATAAATTTAAGTTGGATGAGTATTGTTTATTTGCAGGGAAGGTTCTGTCGGGAGTGGCCTCAACCACATGCCACTCCATTCTCCGTCAATAAAGGCAAGTGCATTCCCTAGATCGTGGCTAGGATGATTAATTGATTGTTTGCTTTTAGTGTACGCAATTGCCGATGAATACGCAAGAGGTAAGCTTTGCTTAGCTATAACTAGAAAATGGTTCCTTGTATGAAAATGCTTATGATGATTAAATGGTTAAGGGAATGGATGCAAGTACATCATGTTATTGAGCGTGGTTGTGTGTTCATATGTAATGCTCCTAAATTTGATTGTTGCTCTGCCAATTAGATGAACTCTAATTGAAAACGGGCTGTTAGTAAGGTTGATTATAGTGAGGATATTGTTCGAGTGATTGGGGTTGACATGAGTTGGTTTAAACGGTTAAGTCATTCTAGAGATAGTATAGGTGAGTATTTAGTTGCAAGTGTATTGTGGTGAATGTGGCTCGGTGGCCGTATAATTTAATTGCATGTCAGAAACGCTGTAATGTGTTGCCATGTCTGATGGTTGAATCGGTTTAGACCAGTATCGTTGGCAACTTATGAATGTGAGAATTTGGCTATATTTATGTCTATGGTTATAGCTAGGTTAGTGTTGGCAATGAATGAAGGGTTGTATTTCATTCATGTAAATTGCATTGTGCATTCATTAAAGGAAGAGGCGACCCATTCTGATGCGGGCCTCTGTGTTCACACGTAGTGAACACAAAAGTCCTACCTCGTAGTCCCATTCACGAGGTGAATGGGAGCAAGACAGTAAGAGTAGGCACCTTCCACAGGATGGAAGAGACGTGAGGGTGCACACCAACAGGTGGGCACTCGGCAGTACCGGTACGTGCATCGAAAAGAGCATTCATGTGCATTGCATCGTTAATAATGAGTTTTGTGGTAAATGGTATGTCATATGAGTTGTGTCTATGGTAAAGGAAGGTTGAGTCGTGGACTCAACCCAAAAGGGGAGATTGAATTGAATTTGATGAATTAGCGCATTTCATTGCCTTGCTAATTATGTTGTATGAATATCGTGGAGTGAAGTCGAGTTATGAACTCAAATGAAATTGATGAAAATGGTTTGAGTTGCAAAAAGGGTTGGTTGAGTCGGGAGACGTTGTGATTTAGAGTCAAGTAATGCTTCTTGGGCGTTGAATGATTTTATTATCAAGTTGATGACTTGATTGCGATAATTTTTGGTATGGTCAAGTTATTGCTTTAAACGGGTATAAATGCGTATTGTCCGAATGTTGCTTCATTTGTATTACTTGCTCTTTGGTCAAGCTCTTGTTTTACTTATGATAAATTTGGAATTTTTATTCTCGTGTACTTTGCTAAGTCATCGACTCACACTTGTTGTTTGTGTTGTTGCAGGTACCTTGAAACCGGCATGCATGGAAGGGGTTAGTAGCACAATCACGTTTTGCATCATGACCTTTCCATTATGTTGATTTATAGTTCTGACATAAATAGCTCGAGAAAATTATTGTAAGGGGCTATTCGCGGTTATGTTTGATGAGTTCCTGTCCTGTAATAATTATGTGGTGGAGTTTCCTAATTTCTTTTAGATGTGTGATTGGTTAACTAAGGACCTGCTAGAATGATATCATATAACTGAAATGTTTTCTGTCTGCTGAGTGGATGTCCTACTTTCTAGAGAGGTCATGCCGAAATTTTGTAAATTTCGGTGGCTTAGTTTTAATCCGGTTTTAAGAGTTTAGAGATTGTTTCAGTCTTTTTTGTAGAGGTGTCGTTAGTTATTTAGAGTTTTTTGGTAGCATCCGTGGCGCGTTTGGCATCGGGGTGTTACAATAAATTTCGTAATCATTCTCAAGCAAAGCATTTCTCATCCTTAACCAATTTCCATATCACATTGTCCACATTCCCAACCTCATTTTTATCAAAATCTAACCCTTGACTGTAATCAAAATCTAGTACCGCGGATATGGCTATTCGAATAGTTTTTACACACTCTACAGAGGTTATACACTTTACCCACAAGATATAGTCAAACACCACAAAGGAGAGTAACCGCAACAAAGCCTTTCCAAAGATCCGTCTAAACCCAGTACTACCAGCCAAGGTTTCAACACAGAAGGGATACACCTCCACAATAGGGCCCCCCTCTTGCGCCATGTGAGTTTTCACCCGTACACCCGGAACTCACACCACCACGATAGTACCAAAGAATAGATTTCACAATTTACTCAGCTAGGTCCGTCCCACTCCAGAACTTGTGGTTGTATGGTTAGCCCAGTTCAAATTCTTGCAAGGTTAAGTCCTTAATTGACCGATGCAAGACTAACCAAAATTCATCATGTCAACATGTCATAAAAACCAAATGCGACCGACCTAGTGCCATATCTAGCCCACCACTTAACTTCTTGCCACTTGCCCTAGTCTAAACCATTTTATCACCCCGGTTCGTTTACACGCTCCTTGTGCCATCAACAGTATCAAGACACATGTCACACTTTCCAAAATTCATTCCATAGCTTATTAGTCAATATTCCATTTTTCTCACAAAAATTGTGTCAATGAAATATTTTGCATGGCTAAGCAGAACTACCATGTCCTAATTTTCCCACAGTGGTGTATTATATCAACCACATAATATAACCCAATTTAGGGGAACAAAGATTTTCATGGCATACAATTATTAGGGACAAGGGGACATTAACAAGTGGTGTTTTAGCTAATTCCCAAACTATTTGAAGACATTGTAAACAAATTATCATGCATAATTTAAAACAAAGTAAGTTTGAAAGCATAGGATCAAAATGGTCAAAGCACAACTTGCCTTCAAAGACCAACTTGTCTTGATCTAAGACTTGATCTTGAGCTTGATCTTCAAATTCCACACCTTCGCACAGTTCAACGTCTATGCGTAGCACATAAAGAAAACCAAATAAACACTCAAACAACATACAAATACACAATTAAGAAAATACCATGATTCAAACTAATTCCAAATTTCACGAAAACTTCCAGATAATTAGCTTAGCATTTTCTAAGATTTATAAAATTTATTTTGACATTTTTGGACGTATAGTTTAGGAATTACAAAATTCATAATTTGGACATTCCGCAAATAATTTCACAATATAAATTTATTTATAAAATTTCAGAATAATTATTGAAGATAATTATTAATTTTCACTAATTAAATTTTTTTTTTGCATATGATTTGGAGCTAAAACAAATTTGTAGCAAAAATGACAAATTTCACGATTTGGGGAAAAGGCATGTACAATTAAGGTTTTAGTTCTTCTATGTTTTTACTGTTCATCACTGTGCTCTACTGTTCGTCGTTCTCATGGATGGAGAGGCTTGGTTTTATCGAAAAAACGAGCGTGCTTTGTTTCTTTAACGTAGCGCACGGTTGGAGAGATAAGAGGGCTAACCGGCTGGTCAAGTGGTGGCGGCGCGGTGTGGCGGACTCGCCGGTGGCGGCGGTGGTGACGGCAAGGCGGCCAGTTGGCAGTGGTGGCCAAAGAAATAAGAAGTACACCGAAAAAGCAAGAACTCCATTCTTTGCAAAATCCGACGAAACGAATGCGAGAGAGCTCTCATGGAGGGAATGGACGGTTTGGCAACGAGGAGAGGAACCCATTGCCCCTTCTTATAGTGCGGAAGGAAGACAAATGGACTAGAAATCTCAGTGGGAACAAGAAACGGTCGTCACTTTATTTCTTTCGTGATTATGACCAAACTAGTGGAAGAATTAATGAGGGAACGACTGCGGATTGAAGTGGAGGCGATTAGGATTCCGAATATTATTTTTGTGAAATTTTTGGGGTTTTGACGGAGCAGATCTCGAAGCTTTACAGTTGCCTCTAATGGAGGAGAGAGAATTTGCTGCATTTTGTTCGTTGCCGTAGCTAGAAGATGAACAGTGCTCTTGTCCGGTCAACCAAATAAAGAATATGAATAGTGTTGAGACTAAAAGACATGTGAGATAAAATAGTAGAATAGCTCCAAAAATCATGGAAAAATTCTCTAAAATATTAGGGAATATTTGGAACCTATCAATGTTGGTTTTGTAATTTTTTGATGTATAGATTTTCCGTAAAAATTCTTTTAGTGAATCAGACACTTGTACAGATTTTTATAAAATCAACAACTTAATTTATATAACCTGTTTTTGCAAATATTTGAAAGGAACATTCTTATTTTTCAAATATCTTTATTATAAACAAAATTTTAGATTTTATGCTTATGTAAAAATGCATGATCTTTATTTTATGCAATTAGTTTACTAAGGCTTGAATTCAAATTAACCTCAAAGATTCCAAATAAATTCTGAAAAATTCCAAATAATCCCAAAAACACATTAAATATATTAAGAGCAAAATTTGGGATGTTACAAACCTCCCCCCTTGACAGAATCTCGTCCCCGAGATTTAGGGTTAACTAGAGAATAGATTAGGGAATTCCTGCTTCAAATCTTCTTCACGCTCCCAGGTTGCTTCACTCTCTGAGTGGTTGCTGCATTGAATGGATTAGAGAAGCAGATTGATTTATTTCTTATCTCTCGATCAACTGTGTCCAAAATCCTGATAGGGTATTCCTTATAAGTCAGATCTTCTTGCAGTTCAATCTCCTCCAGAGGTGTCTGTTCTGTTGGCACTCGAAGGCACCTCTTCAGTTGAGATACATGAAATACGTCGTGCACACCTGCCAAGGATTGTGGCAACTCTAACTGATATGCGACTTCGCCTATGCGGCTGAAAATCTTAATTGGACCCACGTATCTTGGGGCAAGTTTTCCTTTAGTGTGGAACCTTTTAACTCCTTTGAGCGGGGTGACTCTGAGATATACATAATCCTCTGGCTCAAAGCTTAACTCGTGGCGTCGGCTGCCAGCGTAACTCTTTTGCCTTGATTGTGCAGTCTTCAGTCTTTTTTTTAATCAAAGCAATCTTTTCCTCTGCATCTGAGAGTATGTCTGGTCCAAAGACTTGACATTCCCCCGTCTCATTCCAATTTAATGGTGTTTGACATGAACGACCATATAAAGCTTCAAATGGAGACATCTTCAAACTAGCTTGATAACTATTGTTGTAGCTAAATTCTGCATATGGCAAGCATTTATCCCACGATGTAGTATATGACAGAGCACAAGCTCTTAACATATCCTAGAGTATCTGATTTACTCTTGCAGTCTAACCATTTGTCTGCGGATGGTATGCCGTACTGAAATTCAAACGGGTGCCCATTGCCGTATGCAACTTATTCCAAAATCTTGAGGTAAATTGAGTACCTCGATCTGATACTATCTTCTTTTGTACACCATGCAAGCACACAATTCTGGCCATATATAGCTCAGCTAGGCGATCTCCGGAGTAAGTGGTTTTCACCGGAATAAAGTGGGCGACTTTGGTTAGGCGATCAACTATCACCCATATTGAATCAAATCCTTGTTGAGTTCTCGGTAAACCGGTAATGAAATCCATACCGATTTCCTCCCACTTTCATCAGGTACTTTCAGAGGTTGCAACAGTCCTGCTGTCCTCTGATGCATTGCCTTTACTCTTTGAAATATATCACACAATGCGACGTGTTCGGCAACTTCTTGTTTCATGTTTGGCCACCAAAATCTTTCCTTGAGGTCTTGGTACATTTTCCACTTCCTGGATGAATTGAGTACTTGGAATCATATGCTTCCTCAAGTATCAACTGCTTCAATTCAGGTTTATGAGGTACGCAGATTCTATTTTTCATCCACAAGGTACCCTGCTCATCTACTCTAAAGTCCTTGGCTAAGCCTTCATCCATCTTGGATTTGATCCTGAGAATCTTATCATCATCCTTTTGACCTTCCCTGATCTGCTCTTCTAGAGTCAGCTTTACTTCCATGGTAGCCAAATATCCTCTAGGTACGACCTCCAATCTTAACTTCTGAAACTCTTTACAGAAGTCAGACTAGTTTTCTGCAACCATCAAATTCAAGATGTGGCTTTTCTGACTCAAAGCATCAGCCACTACATTTGCTTTTTCTGGATGGTAGTGGATTCCGATGTTATAATTCTTGAATAATTCCAACCATCTTCTTTGCCTCATATTAAGATCCGATTGAGTGAATATATACTTTAAACTTTTGTGGTCAGTATATATTTCACATCGGTTTCCGATGAGATAGTGGTGCCATATTTTAAGGGCGTGCACTACAACAACTAGCTCTAGGTCATGCGTTGGATAATTCTGCTCATGTGGCCTTAACTATCTTGATGCGTAAGCTACCACTTTTTTGTTCTGCATCAGTACGCATCCAAGTCCATGGCGCGAAGCATCATAGTATATGTCGAAGCTGTTCCTTACATCCGGCAATACTAAGACAGGTGCCGAAGTTAGACACTTCTTCAGTTCCTGGAAACTCTTCTCGCACTCTAGCGTCCATACAAACTTTTTCTCCTTTTTCAACAATTGCGTAAGAGGTCTTGCAATTGATGAAAAACCCTCAATGAATCGGTGGTAATATCCTGCCATTCCGAGAAAGCTTCTAATCTGGGTAACTGACTTTGGTTGCTCCCAATGTAACATTGCCTCCACTTTCTTCAGATCGACTCCTTCGGTAGTCATTACATGACCCAGGAACTCTACCTTCTTTTTCCAGAAGTCACATTTGCTAAATTTTGCATATAGTTGGTTTTCTCTTAGCTTTTCCAAAACCATCCTTAGATGTTTTGCATGCTCTTCTTCTATCTTGGAGTAAACTAGGATGTCATCAATGAAAACGATGACAAACTTGTCCAAATATTTGATGAATACTTTGTTTATCATGTTCATGAAATATGTCGGGGCATTGGTCAATCCAAAGGACATGACCGTAAATTCATAATGCCCATATCTCGACGAAAAAGCTGTCTTTAGTATGTCCTCAGTCTGAATTTTTAATTGATGGTATTCGGATCGAAGATCCATCTTAGAGAAGACTCCCGCTCCTCTTAACTGATCAAAAAGATCATCTATCCTGGGCAAAGGATATTTATTCTTTATCGTCACCTCATTGAGTGCACGATAATCTATACATATTCTAAAACTTCTGTCTTTCTTCTTGACAAACAACACCAGTGCTCCCCATGGTGATGAACTTGGTCTGATAAATCCTTTGTCCATCAGCTCCTCGATCTGTTTCTTCATCTCTACCAACTCCTCAGTAGACATCCGATAGGGTCTCTTTGCAATAGAAGCGGTTCCAGGCACTAGCTCGATGACGAACTCATTCTCCCTATCCGGTGGCATTCCTGGCAAGTCTTCAGGAAAGACTCTGGGTACTCTTTTATCACTGGTACATCTTCTAGACTGACAGTCTCCATGCTGTTGACCAATAGTTTTCCATCTCGGACTGTGGTTGCTTTAAATTCCACTTTTTCTTCATTTGGTTCTCTACAGACACTATTTCGCGGCCACAATCCAATACGGCTTTGTACTTGGTCAGCCAATCCATCCCAAGGATTACGTCTAGGGTTTGAGTATCTAGCACTATCAGGTTTGCTAGGAACACTACTTCATTATTGACCAGCTTAACTCCCAAGCATCCTAGATTTGATTGAAGTTCAGACTCAGGTGATTGTACTAATAATGTGCACTTTTGTTTTACCACTTTCATCCCATTCCCCAAAGCAAACTTTCGAGAAATAAATGAATGGGAAGCTCCTAAGTCAAATAAAACAATTGCACGTACTAAGTTAACCAAAAACTTACCCAGTATGACGTCCACTGCATCTTGAGCTTCAGCGGTCCTGATGTGGTTCTCTCGAGCTCTAACAACTGTTGAAGGCGCAGCTCCGGTTTGGCCTCCTCCATGATTTGCAGCTGGTGTTGGTGTCTTTGTCGGCGTTGGCCCTAGATTAAAGCGAACTGGGGTCACATTTCCTCTCTTTGGGCACTGGTTGGCGAAATGCCCTGGTTCATTACAACTGAAGCAACGCCTCACTGGACTTTGCTGATTGGTTCTCTGCAGGTTATTCCCCTGAGTAGGCGTTCTGAATCCCTGACTTGATGATCCCGGTGCAGAAATTGTCCTCTGGTTGGTCATTTGTGGCTTGAATCTAGCAAATTGTTGAGGATTGAATCTCGGCCTCAATTGTTTTGGACGTCCTCCTTGATTGATCATGCGTCGCTTGTGGTCCTCTCCAATCTCTTTCCGCTTGTCCTCTAAGATCAGCGCCTTATTTACCAGCACTTGAAAGTCCAAGAAACTGTGGGTGATCAATCCCACCTGAAGTCCAGAGTTAAGTCCCTTCATGAACCGGGAGTGCCTTGCTTTGTCCGTTGCCACATCCTCTGGCGCATAACGGGCCAACTGAGTGAATTTGTTCAAGTAATCGGCCACTGATTGGCCTCCTTGTTTCAGAGATCGGAACTCTTCCTTTTTGAGTTCCATCATTCCTTCCAGTACATGGTACTAGCGCTGGGGATGCTCGTGGGATGCGCAATAGTTCTCCCACCACTCTATAGCAGTCCCCTCAAGCTGGTGTGAGGCATACATGACCTTCTCATTGACTGCACATTGGGAGATGTGCAGTTTTCTCTCAATAGTCCTCAGCCAATCATCCGCCTCCATTGGATTGGCATTCCCAGAAAATATTAGCGGCCTGGTCCTCATGAAGTCAGACAGTCGGGATTGAAATTGGTTCCCCTGGTGTACGTTCTAATTGTTGTGGTCATTGACAGCTGCATTCTGGTTATGCATCTACTGCATTTTATGTATCATGGTTTGCATCAGCTGGGTTTGGGCAGCTGTTGGTCACAATCTTCTTCATCACTGTCACCAGTAGTAGCAACTGTTCTGACTTGAACTGCCTTAGAATCACTGTTGTTACCGATCCTTTCCATCTGTTGACCACTCCAAGGTTTAGTTAAGAGGAAAAAACCAAAGATAAGGTTCGAGATTCCTAGTGCAGGGGAATAGGTTTAACCCAAAAACTTAAGCAAACAATTACTAACTTGGTATGGTTGCTTATCCAAGCCTAAAAGCTCTGCAACGCATACTGCACACTCAGCAAACAAGGAAAACCAAATTAACCTAAATACACAATAATCTACCATCTAAGAGGGTAGCACATCTATCTTAGACTGATGCAACTCGTCACACACGAGTCTCAACTGGATACTAAAACACTGGTTCTTCTAGCTTCTGGAACACTTCGTCGATCCACTTTTCTTGTGTTCGACGATTCCTGTCTTCACGATCTTCAGGATTGGCAACGACACGCAATGCTTTCTCCTTAAATGTGAAACAACGATAACTATTTGGAACAACTCAGATAAGATCTTCATTTAAAACAACAGGAAAAGATAGAAATTTTCAGCAAGGAGAAAAGAATAGAAGAATAAGACAAGTCAAGAACTTATCATTCTTTCAAGTTAAAATTTTCTTTTAGAAAATAATTTTGAAGTTCCTAAAGAATGAACAATCTATCTAGGTCAAGACCACAGTCAGTATGGCTCTGATACCACCTCTGTCAGGACCTAAATCTGCAAATGTGGCCCCTCTGTGTATTCTGCACTAGTCAAGGATCACGCTAGTGCACACAGTCTCAACATAGATGAAATATCACAATCATACACAACGTGATAATAAAAGTAACTCAATTACAAAATATAAAACTATTGAACGACTTTAAGGTCGACCTTACACTTGAGAGGCCTTGATGGTTTTAACTCCAAATAGGTAAACAGCAGCGGAATGAAGAACGTTGGTGAATCCCATCAATATGCCACAGGCAATTGATAAGGTTCAACTCTTAGATATTCACCTCCTCGAGGAACTTCTCCTCCTTCGAAGTTGTAGTCATCTTCTCATTTGATGATTTGTTGTTTGCAAGTGGGTGAGTACACACCGTACTCAACAAGTCATGCACAGAATGCAGTTCTATTACAACATGCATGGCTTATTCCAAAGGAATGGCTGAATGGTTCTTTTGCAATAAAGCAGCATTCACAAATAATCATAGTAGATAGAAAAGCAGTAAAACAAGTAATACCCATAATAAATTTCGTAATCATTCTCAAGTAAAGCATTTCTCATCCTTAATCAATTTCCATATCACATTGTCCACATTCCAAACCTCATTTTTATCAAAATCTAACCCTTGACTGTAATCCCGAGCATTGTCTAGTACCGCGGATATGGCTATTCGAATAGTTTTTACACACTCTACAGTGGTTATACACTTTACCCACAAGATATAGTCAAAAACCACAAAGGAGAGTAACAATAACAAAGCCTTTCCAAAGATCCGTCTAAACCTAGTACTGCCCGTCAAGGTTTCAACACAGAAGGGATACACCTCCACAATAGGGCCCCCTCTTGCGCCATGTGAGTTTTCAACCGTACACCCGGAACTCACACCACCAAAAGAATAGATTTCACAATTTACTCAGCTAGGTCCGTCCCACTCCGGAACTTGTGGTTGTATGGTTAGCCCAGTTCAAATTTTTGCAAGGTTAAGTCCTTAATTGACCGAGGTAAGACTAACCAAAAATTCATCATGTCAACGTGCACTACTAGAAATCTAACTTTTACCGAGTGTGAAATGTAATAGCCTACGGGCCGTCGGGAAAAAATAAGGTGGCTGATGGTGCATCTTTTTTCCGACGGTAGAACAAAAACAGACGGCTATTAGAAGATTTACCGATGGGGCTTACCACAAACCGACGGTTGGTGGAAAACCCTCAGTCATAGTATGAAATCACCGAGAGGGTACAACAATTACTGTGAGTGCAATGCTAACCGTCGGCCATTACAAACAATCACCGAGTGGAAATACATTTAGTGTGTGTGTAAAGATAACACTCGGTTATTGCAATGATTTGCCGATGGGGTACAACTTTTAGCGAGGGTACAAATCAAACACTGGGCTATTGCAAAATTCATACGAGTCTGGATGAAGGTGATGTATATATGAAAAATATAGCTCTCATTGAAATCTACAACTTTGTAGTTGACAACTTTTTCATTTAAAGTCGTATATTTGACTAAATAATTGATAAAGTATTATGAGAATAAGAGTTAAAAGAAGTACTTATCTTACTTCTAGCAAGAAGATAGTTGGGGTGAGTTGGTTAGGAGGGAGAGGTTGTGTTAGGAGGTTGTGAGTTCGAATCCTAGGCATTACGTATTTCTAATTTGAAGATAAAAAATGATCAACTTAAAGGATTGTGGTGCGAACAAGTTGTGAGGTTAGTCCCTAGATTTGAAATTATTTTTACATTTTTTACACAAAAAATCTCATATATAGTTGTGAGAAATTACTGAGGGTTTCTATACCCCGTCAGGAAGAGAAAACCTCTCACCCATGTATTTACCAAGTGCTATGAAAACCCTCGTTAAACTAATAACCGAGGGTACCATCGGGAATCCCACGAATGGCTGACCATGAGTGGCCGAGGGGAAGTTACCGACGGTTTACGTTCGGCCATATACATGGCCTATGGTATTTTGTAATGGCCGACATATTTTTCACACTTGGTAAAAGTTGGAAATCTAGTAGTGGTGTCATAAAAACCAAATGTGACCACCCTGGTGCCACATCTGGCCCACCACTTAACTTCTTTCCACTTGCCCTAGTCTAAACCATTTTATCGCCCCAGTTCGTTTACACGCTCGTCGTGCCATCAACAGTAACAAGACACATGTCACACTTTGCAAAATTCATTCCATAGCTCATTAGTCAATATTCCATTTTTCTCAGAAAAATTGTGTCAATGAAACGTTTTGCATGGCTAAGCAGAACTACCGTGTTCTAATTTTCCCACAGTGGTGTATTATATCAACCACATAATATGACCCAATCTAGGGGAACAAAGATTTTCATGGCATACAATTATTAGGGACAAGGGGATATTAACAAGTGGTGTTTTAGCTAATTTCCAAACTATTTGAAGACATTGTAAACAAATTAGCATGCATAATTTAAAACAAAGTAATTTTGAAAGCATAGGATCAAAATAGTCAAAGCACAACTTGCCTTCAAAGAGCAACTGGTCTTGATCTAAGACTTGATCTTGAGCTTGATTTTCAACTTCTGCACCTTCGCACAGTTCAACGTCTACGCGTAGCAGATAAAGAACCAAATAAACACTCAAACAATGTACAAACACACAATTCAGAAAATACCATGATTCAAACTAATTCCTAATTTCATGAAAACTTCCAGATAATTAGTTTAGCATTTTCTAAGATTTATAAAATTTATTCTGACATTTTTGGGCGTATAGTTTAGGAATTACAAAATTCGTCAGTTTGAAATTCCGTGAATAATTTAACAATATAAATTTATTTATAAAATTTTAGAATAATTATTAAAGATAGGTATTAATTTTCACTAATTCACAAAATTTCTTGCATGTGATTTGGAGCTAAAACAAATTTGTAGGAAAATGACAAATTTCGCAATTTGGGAAAAAGGCATGTACAATTAAGGTTTTAGTTATTTTATGTTTTTACTGTTCATCACTGTGCTCTACTGTTCGTCATTCTCAGAGATGGAGAGGCTTCGGTTTTTATCAGAAAAACGAACAGGCTTCGGTTTCTTTAACGTAGCGCACAGTGGGAGAGATAAGAGGGCTAACCGGCTGGTCAAGTGGTGGTGGCGTGGCGTGGCGAACTGGCCGGTCGCGGTGGCGGCGACAGCAAGGCGGCCAATTGGCAGTGGTGGCTGGAGAAATATGAAGTACACCAAAAAAGCAAAAACTCCAATCTTTGCAAAATTTGACGAAACGAAGGCGAGAGAGCTCTCGTGGAGGGAATGGACGGTTTGGCAACGAGGAGAGGAACCCATTGCCCCTTCTTATAGTGCGGAAGGAAGACAAATGGACTAGAAATCTCAGTGGGAACAAGAAACGGCCGTCACTTTATTTCTTTCGTGATTATTGCCAAACTAGTGGGAGTTTTAATGAGGGAACGACTGCGGATTGAAGTGGAGTCGATTAGGATTCCGAATATTATTTTTGTGAAATTTTTGGGGTTTTGACGGAGGAGATCTCGAAGCTTTACGGTTGCCTCTAATGGAGGAGAGAGAATTTGCTACGTTCTGTTCGTTGCCGTAGCTAGAAGATGAACAGTGTTCTTTTCTGGTCAACCAAATAAAGAATTTGAATAGTGTTGAGAGTAAAAGGCGTGTGAGATAAAATAGTAGAATAGCTCCAAAAATCATAGAAAAATTCTCTAAAATATTAGTGAATATTTGGAACCTATCTAAGTCAGTTTTGTAATATTTTCATACATAGATTTTCCGCAAAAATTCTTTTAGTGAATCAGACACTTGTACAGATTTTTATAAAATCAACAACTTAATTTATATAACATGTTTTCAAATATCTTTATTATAAACAAAATTTTAGATTTTATGCTTATGCAAAAATGCATGATCTTTATTTTATGCAATTAGTTCAATTAAGCTTGAATTCAAATTAACCTCAAAGATTCCAAATAAATTCTGGAAAATTCCAAATAATCCCAAAAACACATTAAATATATTAAGAGCAAATTTTGGGATGTTATAGTAACCGGATGGAATGTTCACACCATTCATGCACTTGTACAGTTCAATTCTCTCGGCCTTCGACAGAGTGTAACAAGAAGGCTCATGGTACGTTTGCCTTTATTGGTCTCTTTCGGTGCTAACTCAGGTCTGATGCCCATATTGACAATGTTAAGCTGTGCGTTGATACTGTCCTTTGTTTTATCCTTCATGTTCAATAAGAGACCAATCAAGCTATTATCGACATTCTTTTCTACGCGCATCATGTCCATGTAGTGCCGAACTTCTAGGTGCTCCCAATAAGTTAGGTCCCAATATATTGATCTCTTCTTTCATATACTCTTCTTATGGGTTCTTGATTTACATCCCTTTCCAAGTGCAACATCCAAGTTCTTAACCATATTATGAATGTCTATCCAACTTAAAGGCTTTGGAGCTAAACCATCTTTGCTCATTCCGTCGAATTGTTTCATCTTGCGGTATGCGTGATTCCTCTGAAGGAACCTACGGTGACACTTGTACATGGTTTTACGTGAGTGATTTAGCTACACACTCTCAGTATCATCTAAGTAGTGAGTATAGGCTTTGACTCATTTTATACTTTGGCCCGACAGGTTAGCAAGGGCAGGATAATTATTTATGATGCAGAACAACAGGCAGTGCAAAGTAAAGTACTCTCGTTTGTGAGCATCCAATACCTATACCCTAGAAGCCCACAGTGTGTTTACATCTTCCACCAATGGTGCTAGGTACACATCATTATCGTTATCAGATTGCTTTAGGCCTTGGATGAGTATAGACAGAAAAATGTACTTCCACTTCATATACAACCAAGTAGGAAGGTTGTAGATATAGAGAATCACAGGCCAAGTGGTATGACGACTGCTTATGTTATCGAAAGGATTCATTCTGTCCATACTCAATCCAAACCTTGTATTTCTTGGATCTGTAGTGAATTATTGTAACCTTCTATCGATGTTTCTCCACTAGGTGGAATCAGCATGGTACCTTAGCATTTCATCATTCTCACACTCATCCGAGTGCACTGAAACAGTTTAATTTGGCCTTATTTGGGTTTGCAAATAAATGCTTCAAATGGGGAATTAGAGGCAGACACCATGCCACCTTAGCAGGAGGTCCTTTCTTCACCTCGATGCCTTCATCGTTATCATCTAATTTATCTTTAAGCTTGTATAGGGATGCGTTGCACATCAAACATACATGCAAGTTTGTGTACTCTTTGTGGTAGAGGATACAATCATTTGGATAGACATATATTCTTTCTACTTCCTTTCCCAACGGACAAAGAACCTTCTTGTATTTGTAGGTGATTGTCGAAAACTCACTTCCGTCTGGAAGCATGTCCGCTAACAGACCTAACCGTGCCAAGAAACTCTTGTCAGACCAACCGTTGCTTGCCGTTAATTTTAGCAGCTCAAGCATTGATGACAACGTTGTGTATTTTAATTAGCAACACAAGAACAATAGTTTCTTCGAATCGTCCATCATGCCCCACAATTTTACATAATCCTATTCATCACAGTTCCTTTTTGCATCCTACATCATCTGATCAATATTGTCATAGCGGAACCTATCCTCATCGAAAGCACAATCGATATCATTCGGAGTATCATTGACTTCATCAATGATGTTAATACTATTTGCTTCCTGCATAAGTTGCTCTTCACCGTGACTAGTCCAACATATATATCTCCTTTTGAAACACCTTAGAATCAAGTGTGATTCGATTTGTCGCTGGGTTTTGAAATATCCTCATATTCTCACAGTCAATGTATAGATAAGGTATAAATTCTACCCCTTATTCAACATATCCTCCTCTACAGCTCTTCTAAAAGCAGAGATCATTAATGTACTCAGCGCTCGCACGATTCTCAGAATACATCTAGCTTCGGTCCATCTACGCTATGTATATAACAAGTGTTAAATAATGAATTAAGTATACTAGGAGTGCATATGCACAGATATGCTACATATAATCTACATTTAAACTTGTCAATTAACCTATATAACTTCTTATAGCACAAAAAATAAATGGATATATACATGTGTAAACTACATTTAAACTCAGCATCTTCAATTCTCTCTTTACACTGCTAGCTACATCTTGAGTATAATGCAATTAGAACCAATTACTACTTTAGATCAAAACGAACAAATAGATCTACACCAAGCTAGATCAAAACCGTATTCAATTCCCTCTTTACCAAGGTAGATATATCTTGAATATAATGCAATTACAGCCAATTATTAACCTAGATGACCTTCTGGATCAGTTCATAAGTTTTTAGGAAAAAATGATTGTGATAAATGACATAGGAGGGGGTATTAATAATAATCATTATCAGTTCTCAGGTTAGAAGCGATTGTGATGTAGCACTGGTCACATCACAATCGATTCTAACACTAGAACCGATTGAGATGTGCCATGCACATTACTATCAGTTCTCACCTAACAAGAGATAGTGTTGTGCGCACGCACATCACTATTGCTTCTTAGGTGAGAACTGATAGTGTTGAGCACATACATCACTATCGGTTCTTACACAGTGATGTGCATCTAAGAACAGATAGTGATGCATGTGTTCATCACTATCTCTTCACTACTACAGATATGTACAACGAAATCAGTTCTTTTTTTCATTAAAATAAGTTTTTCTGGCAATACAAAGTCTTTGGATAGTTTTGAGGAGGAGCTATCACAGTCAGTTTTGGCCCGATTGTGATAGAACCTCATCACAATCAGTTTTTACCAAGAACCGTTTGTGATGATGACATCATCACAATCAGTTCCTTCAAAGAACCGATTGTGATGAGGGGGTGACGAGATCATAACAATTTGTTCTTTCAAAGAACCGATTGTGATGAGGTGTGTGCCATTTTTGGATATTCTCAAAATGGCATATATTAACAGTATGCACATATTTATATCATATTCACAGTACAGAATGCACATATCACATTCACAGAGCACAAATACTTTATTACAACACATATATCACATTCATTCACAATATACAACACAAACATTCTTAACAATCAGTACACATGCATATCACATTGACATATATAATTAATATTGTTTACATACATACTAGTAGGACGCTTCAGGATCTCTAAACCTATTGTCCTCCGGTATAACTTCTAACCAGTATCACTGGCATAAATGGTCTCATAAATTGTTGAGTGCTTTGCTCTCTAAGCTCTTCTGAGGGATATTGATCTTTTGCAAAATAGAAATGAGTGCACTAATTAAGTTGTACAATTTGTACGTAAAAGGCTAAGTGTGTTATTATGCATATACATATACCTTAGGGAAAAGATGTGAGCCACCGACATGATCAGTACGTTGGGGAACGAGTAGGCTACTCTAGCGAAAAATCAAAATTTTCTACCACGTAACCAAGAACCATTGCAAGTTATAGATCACAGAATTTCCACTAGACGCGTAGATCTGTAGTGGAAGTAGAGTCGATGTAGCGCGGTGGTGTAGATGTAGTCGTACTAGCCTCGCTCCTCCTTCAACAGCTTATTATGAGTGTCGCAGGTTGCGAATCGTCCTAGCGTTGAAGCTTCGCAGCAATGCCTCGAAGGTATCCACACGTACGGGGCAGGAACACCACTCACTACAGTGCTAGCACTGACTGCACGATTCTGGGTGAAGGAGGGGTGGTGGCTAGGGTTTTGGGAATTCTGAATTCCTATTGTATTACTCCCTATCCAAAGCTATCACCTCCTCCCTTTATATAGACGTCCCGCAACGGGTTTCAACCCTTAAAGCCCATTAGGTACTCTAAGCCCATTACAACTTGGATCTCTATCCGAATTGGTTACAACCCCTTAATTGTGTGACCCTATAGGTTCACATGCACTTAGACATGGCTGGAGTACCCCTATCGATCGTTGTGTACTCCTACTCGACCATCAGCTATAGCTACTTGACTATCGAGTACTTCTACTCGATCATTGAGCACCCAACTAATAGTGAATAGCGGCCCTGACAGTACTTACTGACTCCCGAGTACATGTAAAGATCGAGCGAATCTCAACAGTGTCCTATATGCATTTGTTTTGGCCTCACGATATTGGTCAAACACAAGGCAAGTTATTGTCATCCTTGTTTGGATGGCTCGACCACTCATTCTTGATGCTGTGACTCGGATTCCCGAATACATCAAGTTAACTCTCATTCTTGATGCTGTGCCAACCTGGATGACACCATTTCAGGCCTATCTTGAAGGTTGAGAGAACTTGACGATAATGCCTCAGTTGAGAAAATTGCACGTAAGTCCAAGCTATATACATTGGTAAACGGCAAGCTCTATTGGAAAGAGAGTAACAGAATCTTGATGAAGTTCATCACTTAGGAAGAGGGCTGATGAGGACATCACTCCTATGCATACGCCCGAGACTCCTCCAGTTGTGATGCAAGGACCCATCACAAGAGCACGAGCACGACAATTGAATCAACAGGTGAGCTCGTTCCTAAGTACTCGTGCATATACTTGTGAGGATGGTATGCTACCTAATGATATTATTGATTATATTGTACTTAGGAATTTTGGAGAGGATCATGAAGGCTTTGGAAAACAGCAAGGGCCAGGAGGAAGGCAAGGAAGGTGTCCAAGTCAAGTTGGAGACCTAATTCATCTCGGAGTCGACTACCTCGGCCACCAGGAGCAGTGCTCACTAAAATCGTCGCCCAGGCCACAAACAGGCTCCGATTTCGATGATCCACATATGCCTCGAAAGCTAAGGAGATAATCTTTCCAATGGCCCTAGTTTCAGGTCATTTGGACTTCAGATTGCAAGTTGGCAAACAGAATCTGTCCCAAGGTGCTACGTCACCAATTTGGGCCGTTGGCCCATGTATCATGTTGGAGTCCATCACGGACGCGTCTAGGGTTTCTAGGACGTCCCCTAGCCTTTATATCCAATAGCCGCCGCTAGGGTTTGACTTGGGGTTTTGCTTAGATTAATTCTGTCTTTGAACAGTATCGCCGTTCATCGGTTTGTGAGACCCCAACTCGTGAGCTTCATCCTCAATTGCAAATTCAGTTGCATCTTTCTTGTTCTTGCTTGTGTTCTCGATTCATTGGCAGGGATTAGCCTTCGTGGTGAGGTCTACCGGGCAGTGCACGGTTGATAACCAGAGGACGCATGGTGCTGCGATTGCAGGGGTTTTGATCGTGCCGATCAAGAAGCCGGATCGTGTGTGTCTCGCGCCACCTAATCGACTTATCCTCCACGGCGGAAGTTCGGGCACCCCGTCCCCATCAAGTGGTATCAGAGCAAGGTTTACCGTCAAGTTCGCCTTTCCCCGTAGTTTAATTTAGTTTTGTGTTCGCCCTATAGTCCACGAAAAAGCCAAAAAAAAATTGCAGTTCATAGTCTACCATACCTAGAACCACACCCTAGCCTTTGCACAATTTCGTTTCAGAATCCGTAGTACTGAGTTTGTGTCCATAGTCGAGTCGTGTTGCTGGTTTAGATCGTGGTCTTAATTTAGTTGTGTTTCATCTCCGCTGCATCCCATATCCTACACCGATCCAATTACCAATCGCTATTTGAGTCCTTGTTGGATTCGGATTGTTTTGTGGTTTTCCTCAGTTTCGGAGTCCTAGTTGTGTTAGGGTTTCTCCTTCATAAACCCTAATTCCCCACCTTCTGTTAGCCATATCGCCACCCCTCATCACAGAACCTGCCACCACAGATCATCGCGTTCCATATCCACTCCATACGCCCTTGAGTTTGGAGAGGTGCCGCCTAGAAAACCCTGATTCGGAGTCCTTCCGTAAAACGGCCATAACTTTCGCATACGGACTCGGAATTAGGCGAATTTTTTTTCACGGACATCTACAGGAAATTTTACATCCGATTCTCCCTCATTTTGTTGGGTTCACCGAATTTATTTTTGCGAAATTCCCTCGGGAAGATTGAGTTTTCGGCCGCCGAAGTTTGAGCACGCTTTTCGAAAAACACTTCTTATTTCATATCGGTTTCATCTTACATCTGTTCAGGCTGAAAATTTGTGTGCTATCTACCTTTGTGCTCCTGATCCTAGGAAAAATATTGGAAAAATCAAAGAAAAATAAAAAAAATTTGTGAAAGAAGCCTAGAGCAAAAAAAAATTGTGAAGGAAGCGAAGAGCAAAAAAAAAAAAAGAGGACAGGAGCAAGGGTGTTGTTTTTATCGTGCCTGATAAAAGTGTTTTGCTGTTATGCTGATATCTGTTCATATAATCTGACGCCTTGTTGCTTGTCTCTTCATATTCCTTGTTTTCTGCCGCAGCTAGACTAAGGCCACATTTAGACCAGCAACTAGGGCAAGTGCTTTTGGACATTTATTCAGCATTACTATCTGTTACTGAATTGTGTGCCACTCAATACATATAACCTTCCTACAGCTCCACATATACATCATTTCGATCAAGACACGGGTTATTGACCCTTGCAATCGCTTCATCACGCCCTCACGATTGTCACGAACCGACCACCGGTTGCACCGCCCCTCATTGTGTTGGTAAGAACCGTAAGAACTTGGTAAGATTGCTTAAGAGCGAGAGATCCCACCTAGTAGTTCATAGGGCTCATAATACTTGTGTTTGTACTTTCATCTGTCCTTTTTCTGTGCTAATCATGGCAGGTGGTAAGAAGGGTAGGAACGAGGATGATGAGGTTACCATCAATGATTGTGTCCTTCATTGAGTTGTCGACCATCTTTGGGCGAGATAAAATGATGTTCAAGGAGCATGCCACGACAACGGACAAGACCCTTGAGAGCATCGATCGACGAGTGTCCACCCTCACCGAGAGGATGGATGCCATCGAAAAACGCCCTCCAGCGACCATTGATGGAGGTGCATCCATCAACAACGACAACAACGACCAAGATGAGGATGGAGATTTTGAGGAAGATGAAGATGAGCAGCAACGTGCCGCCAGGGAACGTGTTGCTCAACGAGACGCCCGTCTGCATGACCGTCTTCGCCGCAACCATCATGGTATGGGAGGTAATAACCAGCACCGTAATGATGATCCTTTCGCTAAGGTAAAATTCACCATCCCTTCCTTTTCTGGAGCTTATGATGCTGATGCTTACTTAGATTGGGAGATGACGGTCGAGCAAAAATTTAATTCCCATCTAGTTCCCGAGATTCATAGAGTTAGACAAGCCACTAGTGAATTTAAAGATTTTGCTATAATCTGGTGGAATGAACTAGTAAATGCCCGCTTACAACCTGATTCTTGGGCGAGATTAAAAGATGCTATGCGTAATAGATTTGTTCCTCCTTCCTACCAACGTGATATGCGCAAGAGATTGCAATGATTAGATCAAGGTAGTATGACTGTTCAGGAATATTACCAAGAGCTTCAAAAGGGTATGTTACGCTGTGGGGTAGTAGAGGAACCGGAGGATAAAATTGCTCGTTTTTACGGTGGGTTGCGTCCAGAAATTCAGGATATTGTTGATTATAAAGAATATACAACTGTCAATCGCTTGTTTCAACTTGCTATGTTAGCAGAGAAGGAGTTGCAGGGCGCCATTCTAAGAGCAGAGCAACGTCGGCAAGCACCTTCACGCCTCGAGCGACTACGGACAAGCGAAGCGGTGCCTTCTTCCACCTTCCGACCAATCGCACCGCCACCTTCGACGAGCACACGACAGCATCGGCGGCACCGCCGCCCATGCCCGAGCAGCAGACAAGTCGACCCGCCAACACCGCCAAGAGCTCCTCCTCCGTCGCTTCCACGGGCCGTACATCAACGGGAATTCACTGCCACAAGTGCCAAGGGATTGGCCACGTTAAGAGAGAATGCCCCAGCCAGCGGGCATACATCACCACCGACGACGGAGGTTACATCAGCGCCTCCGATGTTGAGGATGAGATCGGCGACACCGGGGTGGGCGGACGGCGTGGTTGATGATGATGCCACCTTTGGCGCCGAGGATACCGCTGCGTACAGGGCCATCATTGTCTAGCGTGTCCTTAGCGCATAGATGGAGCAAGCCGAGCAGCAGCAGCGCCACAACTTGTTCCAGCTTTTCTTCGTCATCAACAACCGACGGTAGCGTGATCATTGACTCCGCGGTTGCAACAACTTGGTGAGTACAGAGTTGGTCAAGAAGCTTGGCTTGACCACACGCTTCGCACCCACATCCATACCACATTCAATGGGTGAATGATTCAAGCAAAGCTAAGGTAACACAAACAGTTCAGTTCATTTTCCATTGGTTCCTATTCGATTTTGCTGATTGTGATGTGGTGCCGATGCAAGCTTGCTCTCTTTTATTGGGTCGCCCATGGGAATATGACACTGATGCACTTCACCACGGTAGAAGTAATAAATACACTTTTATGCATAAAGGAAAGAAAATTACACTTCTACCTTTGACCCCCGCTGAAATTGTTAAATCTGATAGGGAGCGGATTGCTAATGACAAGAAACCCATTGATGAAAAATCTGAAATTCAGCATGTAGCCAACCAAATTAAATTGTGGAATCCCGTCTTGCTTGCTACAAAATCTGATCTTGCTGCAATTAGTGATGATGCTTTGTGCTATGCTTTGCTATGCAAAGATGCTTTGTTTTCATTGGATGATCTACCCAGTACTTTGCCCACTGCTGTCACTAACCTTTTGCAGGAGTATGCGGATGTTTTTCCTGCCGAGATACCTCTAGGACTTCCACCCATACGAGGGATTGAGCACCAAATTGACTTGATACCTGGAGCGAGTTTGCCAAACCGAGCTGCTTATAGGACCAACCCCGAGGAGACTAAGGAGATTCAGCGCCAAGTCCAAGATCTTTTGGACCGCGGGTATGTACGTGAGAGCCTTAGTCCTTGTGCTGTTCCTGTTATTTTGGTTCCTAAGAAAGATGGCAGTTGGCGCATGTGCGTAGATTGTAGAGCCATTAACAATATCACAATAAGGTATCGTCATCCTATTCCTAGGCTAGACGACATGCTTGATGAGTTAAGTGGTTCTATAATTTTCTCTAAGGTTGACTTGCGTAGTGGATACCACCAAATAAGAATGAAATTGGGAGATGAATGGAAAACAGCTTTTAAAACCAAGTTTGGATTGTATGAGTGGTTAGTCATGCCTTTTGATTTAACTAATGCACCGAGCACCTTCATGCGCTTAATGAACGAGGTTTTACGAGCTTTCATTGGGAAATTTGTGGTGGTTTATTTTGATGATATATTGATTTACAGCAAGTCATTACATGAACATCTTGATCATCTACGTGTTGTTTTTGGTGCTTTGCGTGCTACACGTTTATTTGGTAACCTCGAGAAGTGCACTTTTTGCACCGAACGAGTATCGTTCCTTGGCTATGTTGTGACTCAAGCAGGAATTGAGGTTGATGAAGCCAAGGTGCACGCGATTAAGAGTTGGCCAACGCCACAGCGATTTCACAAGCGCGGAGCTTCCATGGACTTGCTGGATTTTACCGCCGCTTTGTGAAGGATTTCAGCACCATTGAAGCCCCATTGAATGAGTTGACGAAGAAGGCGTTGTGTTCCATTGGGGTAAGCACGGAGAATGCCTTCAACCTTTTGAAAGATAAGCTTATCGATGCACCTTTACTCCAACTTCTGATTTTAATAAGACCTTTGAGCTTGAATGTGATGCTAGTGGGATTGGAATTGGTGGTGTTTTGATGCAAGATAGAAAACACATTGCTTATTTTAGCGAAAAATTGAGTGGCCTGTTTTGAATTATTCCACGTATGATAAAGAATTGTATGCTCTTGTGCGATCTTTAGAAACGTGGCAACATTATCTTTGGCCCAAAGAATTTGTTATTCATTCCGATCATGAGTCGCTAAAACATATTCGCAATCAAGTGAAACTCAATCGTAGACATGCTAAATGGGTTGAATTTATTGAATCTTTTCCTTATGTTATTAAACACAAGAAAGGGAAGGATAATGTGATTGCTGATGCCTTGTCTAGGAGATATACCATGTTGTCCCAACTTGATTGTCGTATATTTGGATTGGAATCAATTAAAGAACAATATGCTCATGATGATGACTTTAAAGATGTCTTGCTACATTGCAAAGAGGGAAGAACATGGGACAAATATGTGATAAACGATGGATTTGTGTTTAGAGCTAACCGCCTATGTATTCCAGTTGGATCCGTTCGTTTTCTTTTGATACAGGAGGCCCATGGAGGAGGTTTGATGGGTCATTTTGGTGCCAAGAAGACGGAGGTCGTGCTGTCCGCTCATTTCTTTTGGCCGAAGATGAGGCGAGACATTGAGAGGTTTGTATCCCGCTGCACAACATGTGAAAAGGCTAAGTCACGATTGAATTCACATGGTTTATATATGCATCTTCCTGTTCCTAGCACTCCATGGGAGGATATATCTATGGACTTTGTTTTAGGACTGCCTAGGACCAAGAGGGGGAGGGATAGTGTTTTTGTGGTGGTCGATAGATTTTCTAAGATGGCTCACTTATTCCTTGTCATAAGAGCGACGATGCAGTTAATATTGCTAACCTTTTCTTTCAAGAAATCGTTCGCTTGCATGATATGCCTTCTACTATTGTTTCAGATCGTGACGCCAAGTTTTTGAGTCACTTTTGGAGAACTCTATGGAATAAATTGGGGACCAAGCTGCTGTTTTCAACATGTCATCCCCAAACCGATGGCCAAACCGAGGTAGTAAATCGTACATTATCCACTATGTTGAGGGCTGTTTTGAAGAAGAATTTGAAGATGTGGGAAGAGTGTTTGCCGCATGTTGAGTTCGCTTATAATAGGGCGGTACATTCCACCACCAAGGTAAGTCCTTTTCAGGTAGTGTATGGCTTTAATCCCCGTGCTCCTATTGATCTATTACCTTTACCTACTAGTGAACGAGTTAATCTTGATGCTAAGGAACGTGCTGAATTTATTCTGAAATTGCATGAAAAGACTAAAGAAAATATTGAAATGATGAATGAAAGGTATAGGACTGCGGGAAGTAAAGGTAGAAAGGAAGTAAAACTTGAACCGGGTGATTTAGTATGGTTACACTTGAGAAAGGATCGTTTTCCAGAATTGAGAAAATCTAAATTAATGCCTAGAGCTGATGGTCCTTTCAAGATACTTGAGAAAATAAATGATAATGCATATAAACTTGAGTTGCCGCTCGAATTTGGGATTAGTCCCACATTTAATATTGCAGATTTGAAACCGTTCATGGGAGAAGAAGATGAGCTTGAGTCGAGGACGACTCCACTTCAAGAGGGGGAGGATGATGAGGACATCACTTCTATGCATACGCCCGAGACTCCTCCAGTTGTGATGCAAGGACCCATCACAAGAGCACGAGCACGACAATTGAATCAACAGGTGAGCTCGTTCCTAAGTACTCGTGCATATACTTGTGAGGATGGTATGCTACCTAATGATATTATTGATTATATTGTACTTAGGAATTTTGGAGAGGATCATGAAGGCTTTGGAAAATAGCAAGGGCCAGGAGGAAGGCAAGGAAGGTGTCCAAGTCAAGTTGGAGACCTAATTCATCTCGGAGTCGACTACCTCGGCCACCAGGAGCAGTGCTCACTAAAATCGTTGCCCAGGCCATAAACGGGCTCCGATTTCGATGATCCACATATTCCTCGAAAGCTAAGGAGATAATCTTTCCAATGGCTCTGGTTTCATGTCATTTGGACTTCGCAGTCGATGGGAACTCGCATTGCAAGTTGGCAAACAGAATCTGTCCCAAGGTGTTGCGTCACCAATTTGGGCCGTTGGCCCATGTATCATGTTGGAGTCCATCACGGACGCGTCTAGGGTTTCTAGGACGTCCCCTAGCCTTTATATCCAGTAGCCGCCGCTAGGGTTTGACTTGGGGTTTTACTTCGATTAATTCTGTCTTTGAACAGTATCGCCGTTCATCGGTTTGTGAGACCCCAACTCGTGAGCTTCATCCTCAATTGCAAATTCAGTTGCGTCTTTCTTGTTCTTGCTTGTGTTCTCGATTCATTGGCAGGGATTAGCCTTCATGGTGAGGTCAACCGGGCAGCGCACGGTTGATAACCAGAGGACACGTGGTGCTGCGATTGCAGGGGTTTTGATCGTGCCGATCAAGAAGCCGGATCGTGTGTGTCTCGCGCCGCCTAATCGACTTATCCTCCACCTGACGGAAGTTCGGGCACCCCGTCCCCATCAAGGGCAATAAAATATTGCTCAACATCTATGGAGGCTTCTGCGGCAACCATGCATCCTATCGCACTCTAGTCGAGAATGTTTTCCGACAAGGGTTCTATTGGTCGATTGCCTTCTAGGATGCTTGCGAGCTGGTGAAAAAGTGCGAAAGCTACCAATTCTATGGCAAGCAAACCACCCAACCAACCCAGGCTCTACAAACTATTTTTCTATCTTGGCCCTTCTCCATCTGGGGCTTGGATATGTTGGGACCGTTCCCTAGAGCTCAAGGAGGTTACAAGTTCCTGTTCATGGCAATCGACAATTTACCAAGTGGATTGAGGCCGAACCCATCAAGAACATCACCTCAGAAGCAGCCAAGAGGTTCATGATGAGCATTGTTACTCAATTTGGCATCCCAAATCGAGTAATTATCGACAACGGTAGCCAGTTAAGAGCAGTGCTTTTACAGTCTTTTGCGAAGAACTGGAAATCAAACTTTGTTTCTCCTCTGTAGCTCATACTCAGAGTAACGGTCGGGTCGAATGTGCCAACGGCATGATCCTGTAGGGGATTAAGACCCGCATATTCGATAGGCTAAAGGTTACCCGACTCGGTGGGCAAAAGAACTTCCCTCGGTGCTATGGGCCGTTCGAACATCGACTAGTCGAGCTACCGATGAGACTCCATTTTTCATGGTCTATGAGGTAGAAGCAGTGCTTCCGACCAAGTTAACGTTCAGATCACCCCGAGTGGTGAACTACTCAGAAAAGGAGCAAAAGTAAGAGAAAGCAAAAGACGTAAACATACTTGAAGAATACAGAGGCCGAGCATCCATTCGAGCAGCAAAGTATCAATAGGCCTTGTGAACATATCATAGCACAAGAGTCCAAGAAGGAGAGCTCGATATTGGGGACTTAGTACTATGAAAGGTGCAGAAACAAGACAATCGTTCGCTTAAGTGGGAAGGCCCCTACGTGGTAGTCGAAGCTACTCAGCCAGGATCGATGCAACTATCTATAGTAGACGACGTGATAATGGACAACTAATTTCACACATAAAAGAAAAAACATAGTATAAATAAATCGAACAAAGCAAAAAGCTCCTATTAAGTAAAAGTTCACTTTATTTATATTGCTAACAAAAGTTTTCTATTACATTCGTAGACCAGCTACCCTAGGCACAATATTGAAGGATCGAGATGGCAAATAGAGGGGGGTGAATGGTCACAAACAAAATTTTCCACACAAAATACTCCAACTAAGACCTCAAAAAGATCATGCAAAAGAAATCGTGAAAGACCTGAACAACTAGACAACTATGTGTACCCCTACCTTGCATGGATAAGAACCATAGAATATGTGGAGATTTTTTAGTCACAATCCTAGTTGTCAAGTATCCAAAATGAAAAGGAATCAATTCAACTCATGCTTTTATCAAGGAGATTAAGCCAAATCACAAAAGTCACCTTCAGAAAAGCGAAAGCAGAATTTTCAAAAATTGTCCTCACTTGGAGCAGGTGGTTGGTGGACTTATGATGCTTTAGAAATTTTTGGGAATTTTCTCTATATGATAAAATGAGTCATGAGGAACTCCGGCAGAAACCACCTTAGAAACCCTTGTAGAAAAATCAGGAAAAATCAAATACCATGGACAATCAGGAACTTCGAACAGAAAGTTTAGGGCTCAGTTTTCACCTTATGGCGCCCAAACGGTGAATCTAGTGGACTCCCAAATTTATTCACAAATAGATATGGGAGTTACACACCGTCTCCTATAAAAATAACTTAAAAATGATTTTTCTAGATTTTTCTAAAAAAAATTAACTGCGACACAAAGAACAAGTTCTGGATAGAGTTGTAACTTGATAGAAAACTTGACCTCTAGTCTATTCTAGGGTGCAAGGGAGATGAAAAACCATATGAGCACACTCATGACATCCTAGATCAGTAGCATTTTGAAGGAGAGGAAGCAAATCCAAATTGCGAGAAAGTAAATTGTAGGAATTTAAATGATGAATTTAAGACATAAAGTAAATGCTTAATGTAAATTCAAGAATGAATGAAAAAGATTTGCATTTCTGAAAGGGGAGGATTAGAAAGCCTCACAACAAAGTGGGCAAAGCTCAAAGGAGTACAAAAACCTCTACAATCTTCAAGAGGAGGAGGCTACCCCTCCCTCTCTATTTATACTACTCTTGGTCCACCTACCACCCTTGGATCACTCCCTCAACCCTAGAGCAGTCATCCAAGGGCTAGGATTACTCACTCACACAACCATACAAGGACTAACCCAAAACCCACACATATAATAGGTTTTCTTGCACAGTTTTCAAAGCATACTATCTAGACCCACTAACCTACCAACTAGACCGCGATCTAACGGCACTCGTCGATCCACACAGCATCTAGGTTGCATCATCTTGTTTCCTTGTATTCTTGGCTTGCATGAACTCTGTCTTTGATCATGTTCTGGTGATCCTCAATCGTCTGGACCTCCGATGCACCTCGCCTTGTCCCAATCATCCTCTGCCTCACCATGATCGAGCACCGTCATCCTGCAACTATCAAAGAGAAGGAAAACCCATCACATAGCAATGTCCAAAAGGATATGCAATAATCATCACAAAATTATTAATCAAATCAATCACACTCAGAAGTTCAGGTGCTACCGCCTCCAGGCCGGTAGTATTGGAAAAGATAGACAAACCTCAAATTGCTTCAAATTGAATATCCAATTCAAATCAAACTCAATTCTAAATTAAACCAGACTCAAATTTTAGTCAAATACTCATCACACACAGGTATAGACCTCCACATGGTCTTTCAATCTCCCCCGTGATGAGTATATTGACAAACACATGAAAGGGCATGCAAGTTTTGAGTTTAAAGAGAGAAAGAGGAAAGCAATTTGGGTGCAATGGCAGACTTGAGTAGAAAGCGAAAGAAGTGAGACATGACCAAGCTGGCGAGAGAAAGTTTTAAAGCTAAACTCAAGAAAGAGCAAGTTTTCCATAAAAGCTCTAAAATCTAATAACACAAACATGCTTATGGTCCATAAAAGATAGCAGGAGTTTTACCAAGATCATAAAAACCAACAAAAACCAAGATGCCTTTTCTACGATTTCTCCCCCTTTTGGCAATATAGGCATCAAGATGACATATTCTCCCTCTTATTGTATGTTTGCAACCTAGAGGAGCTTTGAATATTATCCAAATGACTATAAAGACAAGATATGATACCAAGCTAGACAATTTCAAATTAGACTACACTACGACATGTCCAAGTGCAAATAAAAAAATTTGCTTGCTAGCTTAGTTTTATTTTAAAAAGATCATGTTTAGTAATTTTTTACATGAGCAACACTTAGCATTAGTTTCAAATCTAGAAGCAAAGCCATTCAAAGGATCAAATGGAAAACCTAGAGTTCAACCTACTCAACACTTTGAGGAATCTAGGAGTACATACAAGGTCCTTCAAGCTTATTTTCCATGTGAAGCAAAATTTTTTAATACTTTGAAAGGCATAGTGGGGTGCAAATGTGTAACATTATTTGCATTCTTTACCCACATAAGTTTGATTTTTTTGTTACCAATTTTCAAGCAATTGACTCAAGCCATATTAAATCATCTCAAGAAGGACTCTTCAATGGTGGCTCGAAGGTACCGAAAGATGCGCTTCATCACCTAGTGATGAGATATGAGAGGAGAAGCCTAAAAACGAGCGCACATACACACAGAAAGTGTATGTCCAGCCACGAGGCAGTGAGGTACAAGAGGGAGCCAACCATGCTCCAAAACTCCTTTTGATCAGCAGGCTCACCATCCTCATCGGGCTCGAGGACAGCAGTGGTGGCCATAGGAGTCATCACAGGCTTCCCATCAGACATATCAAACCGCCTCAGAAGATCCCGAGGGTACTTACATTGCTGCAGGAAAGTACCCTCCTGAGTCCACTTGATTTGGAAGTCGAGGAAGTAGCTCAACTCACCCATCATACATATCTTAAATTTTGTACTCGTCATCTCAGGAAAATGAGGCACAAGAGACTGAGATATGCCATCAAAGATAACATTGTCCACATAAATCTGGACGAGAAGGAAATGAGAATTCTGGTGTCTGATGAATAGTGTTCTGTCTGCTATACCTATTTTTGAAACCATGACTGAGAAGATAGGAACTTAAGCCTCTCATACCAAGCTCTAGGGACCTGCTTAATTCCATACAAGGCTTTAGAAAGCTTGTAGACATGGTTTGGGTACTTGGTGTTCTCAAATCCTGGAGGTTACTTGACATAAACCTCTTCCTCAATGAAGCTATTGAGGAATGCACTCTTGACATCTATTTGATAATGTTTGAAGCCCTAAGATGCAAAGAATGCAAGCAGGATTCTAATCGCCTCTAGTCTAGCTACAGGGGCAAAGGTCTCCTCAAAGTCAAGACCCTCAACCTGATTGAAGCCATGTGCAAGTAGTCTAGCCTTGTTGCAAATGACAACCCCATCCTCACTTTGCTTGTTCTTGAACACTCACTTGATCCCAATGATATTATGACTAGATGGGGGCTCTACAAGCTACCAGACTTTGTTCTACTCAAAGTTTTCTAGTTCTTCATGCATAGCATTAAGCCATGATTCATCAGATAATGCATGAGTAACATCCTATGGTTCAAACGAGGCAACAAAGGCCGAATGAAAGCAGAAGGAAGATAAACCTGATTTTGAGTGTGTCACATGCTCAAATAGATCACCAATGATTTGATATGGTAGATGATATTTCTGGATATGACGGGGAGAACCAGAAGCAGAAGTGGCATCTACCTCTTGAACAGAAGAGGAAGGAACAGAGCCACCTGCTGAAGGAGAGTCGGAAGACAAGGGCTGGTCTCCCTGAGGTGTAGAAATGGAAACAGGAGGCACCTCAGGTGTAGAGGGGACTAGATCAGGTGGAACACCAACATCTCCATCATCCACATCCTCAACAAAGATGGCCTCAGATGGATAAGAAGAGCCTGAAATATCAGGTCTACCTCCTGGGGTAGCCTCATCAAAGGTCACATCACAGGTCTCTATGATCCTATTCGCATCATAACTCCAGACCCTATAGTTACGAGAAGAAGTCGAGTAACTCGGAAAAATACCATCAGAAGAATGACACTCAAACTTATCTAGGTTACCAGACTTCAAGATGAAACACTTGCAACCAAATACGCAAAAATGAGAAACACTAGGCTTTCGCCCATACCTCAACTCATAAGAAGTGCGATGCAAATGTGCTCTCAAGAAAACACGATTAGAAACATGACAAGTAGTAGCTATAGCTCCAGCCCAAAACTTCCTACGAGTATTGTACCCGTCTAGCATCATCCTGGCCATCTCAACCAGGGTCCTGTTCTTCCTTTCCACTCTACCATTTTGCTCTGGGATGTGGGGAGAGGAGAACTGATGCTCTAAATCAAACTCCACACAGAACCTCTCAAAATAGAAATTCTTGAACTCCATACCATTATCACTGCGTATAGCTTGTAATGCACCTAGGAGTTCAATGGCCAATCTACTGACCAAACCCCTGAAGTGAGAGAAAGTCACATTATTTGAGACCATGAAAAATACTCAAGAATACCTCAAAAAATCATAAAAAATGACAAGGACATACCACTTTCTCTCCTGCTGATTGCACTCTAGCTGGACCAACAGTGTCCATATATAAGAGCTGTCCTAATGCATCAGTCATCATTGCGGTGACTGGAGGATGAGAAGCAGAAACCATCTTGCCATGTCGGTAGGGAGAGCAAACTAAGTCTTTGACCATCTTGAGTTTGGGCAAACCATGAATGAGGTCGTGGCTGCTAACTTTGGTCAAATGATCAAAGCCGATGTGACCAAGCCTTATATACCAGAAGGAGAGATCATAGGTCAAACAACGAAGAGAGTGTCTAGAAGAAGAAAAAAAATCAGCATAAAAGACTCTCCCAAATCTAGAAATCCCGCTAACTAACTCCACTGATGAATCAAGGATTCTACAAGCACTACTCTTAAAGCTTGTCTCAAAAGAATCATTGCTAAGCTGAGAAATAGAAAGCAAATTATAATGAAGCTTACTTACCAAGGCAATGTCCTAAAGAATAAAATTTTCATTAATGCAAACAATACCTTTGGCAATGACTCTACCTGAAGAAGCATCCCCAAAAGTGATCAACTCATCACCTGAGGCTCGAACTATGGAAGAGAACCAACAGGAGTCTCTGGTCATATGGTGAGAACAAATGGAGTCAACAATCCAAAAATCTCGCTTCCCCATCTGACAAACCTAATCAAGGCAAAGAAGAGAGAGATGACTCATTACTGGGATAAAGTGAAGATCTAGCAACCCAATACTGAACCACACGAGGTCTCAAAGTACCAGCCACAAAAGTAGACTGAACTCTAGTGTCTCTCTAATGGTTAACTCTCACAAGATCAGAAGTAGCAACCTTAGTAGAAGGTCTAGAACCTGAGATTGGGTTGACCCACTGTGGTGCAAAGGCTGGACCATCCCAGTGAAGCTGCCTGACTCTCTTACCAGAAAACACCTCACACCGCTGATATCTACCTCGATGAGAAAAATAAGGAATATCAATGGGACGGTGATAAGACTGACCACGAGCAGCTCCTAGACTAAAACTCGAATGAACAACATGAAAACCAAGTCCTGGACGCTGCCCAAAAATAGGCGACTCTCTAACCTATATAGTAGCAGTGTATGCCTTAGGTGCACCCAGAGTCTGGGGATGACCCTGAATACCTCTAAGAGCAACAACATGCTCACACCTTGTGATCTTGGTGCGCTTGAAGCAAAAATCTACTAGGTGACCATCCTTCTTATAGAAAGTGCATGAATACTTCACCTTGCCAGAGGCAAAAGTAATAGGAGTAGCAATCCTCTGGTTAGAAATCCCATGGACAACCCCAGCAGACCTAAACACAGTGGTACTCACCCTGGGAGCTACCACGATCTCACCACTCTTGGAGCCATGCACAATGGTAGGAGGATGAGTCCTAGTGTGCTCCAAGTAGTCGAATCCTAGACTCTAATTGAATCTACTAATCATGGATTGGCCTAAAATAAGATTGAACTTTTTCTTGCCTCCTATAAACTTCTCGAGAGTGCTCATGAGATTCTCACACTCCCGAAAGAGAGAGGCAAATGAAGAACATGGATGAGAAGAAGAAGAACCAGAAGGAGAAGATCAACCAGCACATATATTTTTTTTCTCTCAGCATAGTTGCCTCAATCTTGAGGGCCTCACAAGAAACGAAAGGAGCATTTCTAATCCTGCGGGCTTGGTCTTCTAGCTTCTTCCTAGTACGACTTGGATTTTATCCAAGTCCCTCTCAATCACAGAACATCGCAAGCAACCTTTTTGTGACTTATCTAGTAAGTTCTTACCAAGTTGAGCGCACATGACATTTAAAGATCATTGTCTAGTTTTAGTTGCTTACAGTCCTCACATGAGCTGACTGGGTCCTTAGAAGTATGCATTTCAAATTCATCATTTCTAGCAGAAAGCTTCCAAAGGTGAGTGCTTATGGCATCAATTTTAGCAAGCAATTTAGGGCAATTATCACATGATGGAGTAGAGTGAGCAAGAAGAAAACTAGCATCCAAAGACATGGCATTAAAAGATTCATTGCTAGCATCCTTCAATCTAAGACTATGTAGTTCAGTCAACACACTATCATGCATAGTCCTTAGGTTCTCTAACTCCACAAGCAATGCATCACACAAAGAACAGTCATCAGTGACTCAACGGGAAGTGGATCTAAGAGAAGCTAACTCCCGAGTTAAGATATCTACTTCCTTCTCAAGCTCCGTACACCTAGCTCTAGCTCTAGCATGGAATTTGCCTAATTTGCAGAAAGCTTCATTGAGCTGGTCATAGGACGGTACATCGTCTGAGTCACTGTAGAGCTCGGAGTTGCTGATGCCGTTGGCGATCACCATGAAGAACATGCTGGAGAACTCGTCGTCGCCTTTCTTCTCTTATGGTTCGTCCTCGCCTTTTTCACTACACGTCTCTGTGTCGGAGAGGCTGATGTCGTCGAGGACGATGAGGACTCGGTGGAAGAGCTTCTTGTTCTTTGAGAAGTTGTGGTACTTCTTCTCTTGCGCCGGCTGATAGACTGGAGGCTTCTTGTTACGGTTCTTGTCGATGTAGTCGTTCTTTCCCGAACTGCCATAGTCGTTCTTACCCTTCTCCAGCTTGGGACAATTTGCTCGAATGTTGTTGGGGCCACCATATTCGAAATAGGTTATCATGCCACCTCTCTCTCACCCTCTGATATGCATAAGAGAATTTGTGGGCTAAAAGAGCAAGCTCATTTTCTAGAAAATTTTCTAGTTGGTCATCACTTAGCTCGTAAATGGCGGAGAGAGAGAATCCAGTAAAAGAATCAAGGGAAGATCTAGTGGGATCAGTGTTGGAGAACGCGTATGCTACACTAGCCGAAAACAAAATTTTCTACGCATTCAACCAGGATACATGCGAGTCAAAGATCATGGAGCATTACCCTTGGAGCACGTTAGCAGCGGAAGTAGAGTGGGTGAAGCCTCCCCGTGTGCTCCGAAGCACTGTACGTAGTCGAACGTATTCCCGACTGCTCGACCGAGTGCTTGCGAGATCACCCGAGTGCTCGCCGAGTGGTCTCCGGACCGCCCGAGTGCTCGCCGAGTGGTTGGCGGAGTCCTTGACGTCTCCTCGCCGCAGGTGCACGACGCAGCGGATGTAGATGTGCACGCGCAGGTTGGAGAGGGTGAAACCGATCGCCGATCAGCGCCGAGGACAGAGCAACGGCGCTCTATGGTATCCACACGCCCGAGGAAGGAACGCGTGCGCCGTGTGCTAACACCACGTCGCGACGGCTAGGGTTTCGGCAGAGCGACGGCTAGGGTTTCGAGGTGAGGTGAACCACATGGCGGCACACCCCACGCCCTTTATATATAGAGTGCACTAACGGGCCTTCTCGATAGAAGCCCATTAGGACTCACGCTAATGGATCTTCTACAAGAGAAATCCATTAAGACGCCAGAGGATCCAAATCGTGTAAACCCACTAATGGATCCAATCCATCGGACATGATCCAACCCGTTAAGTGTGTGACCCGTTAGGTTCTGCAAGAACGGCCATAGCCCCGAAATCTCTTTTCCGAGACCATCGACAACAATGTTCCTAGCGAGACATGTCGTCCCCGAATGCACAAAATGATCGTATCGGCTGAACCTTGATATACTCATATACCAATCCTTTTGCCACGCGATACCAGTCAAGCTCAAGGCAAGATGCGTGCCATCCTTGTGATAGCTCGACCCATTCACTCGTCAATGTAATGGATATAATTCGTGATTAACACTTTAATCACTTTGGCATGGCCATGCACTTTTCATATCCATCCACACCGAGGGGCCCAGAGATATCTCTCCCGTTATCAAGGAGGGGCAAATTCCATCTTGATCTCTTATATCTCACGTCATGTTTCATGGCATACCCGTAAGCTAACTTTATAACTCCCCTGTTACGGAGAAGCGTTTGATAGCCTCAAAGTATGCAATTACACATGCTGAGAATCAATAAGGATCTCAGGTCAAAGGATCGTATAGGTATACCACTCGAGACTATACCCTGATGGCACTTCTAAGATAACAATCTCATCAGTGTCTCGGAGTGGGTCTATCCAACCCCATGTTCTTTAACATGTGCCCACATTATTGATTTGATATCTCCATATCTATGGTATGTGAAACATTACCATCAATCAATACATGTGTTGGTCAAATCACTATTGTCCCACATAATGATATGTAACCAGGGATCGTTTTAGAATAATATCATATAACCAATGTGTTTCACAATTAAGTCATACTCAATGAACAAAGGAGTGACATTTATTCATGGAACTGATAAGTACATGAACATAGACGCATGATACAATCATCTCACATGATTGCCTCTAGGGCATATCGCTAACAATCAGTGACCAAGGCCATCCAGTAAAACTCTCACCAGCGTGTTGTTAAAATTTGTTGTATTCACTCTTGTACTGATCCTACCTCTCAGTCTTGATTTGAGCAGGCCCTCATGGTAAGAATCGAGAGTCAGCCAAATCTTGTGAGTAGAACATAGGTGAGAAATCCTGCCATACTCAGTACGGCTAAGGCCCTGTATGGGAATGTTCCTTGCCTTAGCATTCACCTCAACGTCAGCCATATTGCCGGCCGTGATGTTTTCATTGGTAGCAACATCATACAAGAGCTTCACCTTCTTCTAGATTAGAAAACCTTGGGCAGTGATATATGACACCATTCGAGACTTCTAAAAAGGAAAATCAACACCACAAAAGATTGAAGGCTTGGTGGAATATTTGTCTGTTGCCATGGCTCTCGAGACCGGTCAAGATCTACGGAAGAGCAAAACTAACTTTGATACCATCAAAGACAAGGAAAACCTATCACATAGCAATGTCCAAAAGGATATGCAATAATCATCACAAAATCATTAATCAAATCAATTACACTCAGAAGGTTCGGTGCTATCGCCCCTAGGCTGATAGTACTGGAAAAGACAGACAAACCTCAAATTGGTTCAAATTGAAAATCCAATTCAAATTAAACTCAATTCCAAAACAAACCAAGCTGAATTTTTTTGTCAAATACTCATCACACATAGGTATAGACATCCACATGGTCTTTCACATACAGCTACTTGCCTTCAAAGGCATCATGCCTTCTCTTTTGCTCGCTCCGGGGCAGGCAGCTGATAGTCTCTGAAATGGGCTTGCGCCATCGGTGAGGGCCGAAAGAGGCGGCGAGGGCACGCTGACCTATTGATGGCAAGGGATCCACCTCCTGTGGCTGGAGGCAGTGGAAGGATTTCGATGGAAATCTCCCGAGGAGGGGCTCCCTTGTGGATTTCCAAGGAAGGTGATGAGGGCAGCGAGGAGACCATGAAGATATTTGAAGAAGCTTAAAGTGTTGCAATGCAAAAGGGGGAGAACGGTGGTGCTAGGTGACCGCATGTCCCGTCTATTTATAGCTCTAGGAGTGGGTCAGGCCAGAAGTCGCGATTCAACTGGGGTCCATGTCGGTTCTAGTTTACGAGGCGTTCCTCTATACTCTTGCATAAATGCGAAAACTGAAGAGAAGCTGAATCATGATGGACTGCGCAAAGACCCAAGAACGCAATGGCTGCAGTAGTCCTTAGTCATTATAACTGGGTAAAAATAGCGCTAAACATTATCGGTGTGCCTAGAGGCTCGTGAACCCAAGTGTACGGCTGAAGGACACCGGACATCATGCTCATGCCCAACTATCTCCGTGATGGCATAATCAAGCGGGAAGTCAGGGGCCACGTCATGCTTTCACCTAACGTTGAACTCCACCAAGTATGCTTGGGGGCTCGCGTGCTGAGGCTTATGGTCGAGAGTTGTCTTCAAAAGACGATGATGCCTTGTTTCTTTCTGTAATTGCTTATCGAGTAGGAGGTCAAAGATTATGTCGCTCAAGTTCTCACTTCTGCTTAGCCCTGTCCTCGGGTTGAGATGCCTATCGAGTAAGGGACCAGGAGTCGTGACAAATGCGTGATGATAATGCCCCGCTGACATCTCGATCCAGCTATCGTGTAAAAGTCAAGAGCCGAATCACAGCATTATGTTGGCCATACTCTACTCCCCACCCAATGGTCTCATCGAGTAAGGAGTCGGGGGCTATAGGTAACTCGAAGCCTTGTTTAGTTCTTTGCAATTTGTTAGCTCTCTTTTGGTCGATACAATTATCGAGCGGAGCCCACTCTAGGCACAAATTTTTAGCTATTATCTTATATGAATGCGAATCCCTCTGCACGTGTTTACTTGATTTCGTACTTAACTGGTCAGCGAGCGAAACCAAAGTCCAGACATGCCTAAACCTGACGACGAGCAATTGTATCCTGCGTGCAAACGAGTACAAGATTGTCAGACATCTAATGCTCAGTGGCTGATGGGAGACGAGGCTTCTAGTCAGTTCTACATGTGCTGATCGTCAAGTTCATGTTCGCTACACAGATTAAGTCATACAGTCGATGAAGGCTTGCAAAGAATCCCACAACTACTAATGTTGTTTACACTGCACCAATATTATGCATAGCCTCTCTGGGCGAAAGCTCGGGGGCTTAGAAATTTGATCAGAATTTTATCTTGAGTCTTGAATGCAGGAATTGATGAAATATAGACATAAAAAGCTAAATGCCCATAAGTGCTAATTGAAATTGCATCTACTCGTGTCTCCTTTTGTTTCCTCAGCAAGGAATCAAAAGGCAAGATGTGAAGTGACAAGCAAGTCAATTAGTATTTTCATTCCAAGGCCACAACCTTGGCACGAGGTCGACTACATCAACGTGATGAGCCTAGGGGTTATTGCTAGCGTCACTATGAAGAGTCAGCTCCAGCCCATCCATGAACCTCTCGGACTCACCTTTGAAGGATTTGATGAGGTTGGCAACCTCGTCCTCCTCACAAATGAAGCCCTCTTCCAGGCACGAGAGATCCAGGTTCGGGTGGTGGTTCTTCATCAGGCCTAGCAGGAACGAAGATGCGAGACGAGCCAATGAGATCATGTTGTAGAGGGTTTTTCACTGCAGAGTGGCCAATGTCGTATTTGTTGCAGCCTTCTCCCCCTTGACCACCTTTAGGTTCATTTTTGCCTTGTCTAAGTCAGCTTTGGTTTTGAGCCACATGGCATCCAAAGAGGCATTTTTAGCCCTTAGCGCCTCCACCTCCGCCTTCAACTTTTTTGCTTCCGCATTGTCTTTGGCCCTGGCCGCCTCCAACCTTTTTTCCTCTACATCGGCTTCGACCCTGGCCACCTTGAGCTCCACCCAAAGTCCCGCAAGTTCAGAGTACTTCATTCGGGTTATCTGCTGATGGGAAGCTGAAGGTCACTCATTCAGCTGATGAGCTTGCTCGTAGAACAACTCGACGTGGTGCAGGGTCTCTATGACGCTCTAGCGAAAGCAGTTGAAAAAAGCTTATAAAGATGGAGAGGTGGAGCAGAGGATAAATCCAAGGTGAAAAAGCAGCAGGATGTCTTTGTGTACCTGTAGCTATGGCTTCAAGACCGACCAATATTTGAAAGATGCCGAAGGAGTTGGAAGACACAAGGTCATTGCCATGGTGGTTGAAGTCGGTACCCCAAAGGCCTGAGTGAGCGCGACTGTTTCTGGCAAAAGCGGGGAGTTGACCTTGGCAGGTGCAATCATGCTCGATGGCGGCAAGGTGCTAGCTGGAATGGGTTCGATGGTGTCAAGCGATGGCAGGGCACCGACAGTAGCACCCTTGACCGTGCCATTGGCTGCACCCTTCCTGCAGGAGGCCTCTTATGAATTTTCTGCCAAAAAAAAGAAGGTGAAGTACAGCGAAGCAAATGAAGAGATAATTTACCTCCCCATCTTAAACTTCCCACTTACGTTCCCTTCCAAGGCAAACGCTTTCATTGGAGCTGGTTTGGCTTCGGCAGCCGTTGTCTCGACTAGCCCAACCAGTTGGAGCGATGGCGCCCGTGGGTCAATGACCAAAGGCAGGGTCTACCCACACAAGACAATCATGAATAATGTGTTAGGCTGTGAACAGGTTAAAATAACTACCTAACAGTGGCATTACTGTTCTGACCATCTCGGTCGATGAAGGCTCCCCTTGAGGAGACGCCTGTGAAGTGGCTACCAGACTTTGTGCGTCAGCACCCCAAGTGGCCCGCTGGTCCTCCAAAATTTGTTGGATCAGATTAGCAGTGTTCTCATAGCATCCGAGTGAGCCATTTGCTCAAAAGCTCTTGTTGCTGACGTCTAAGGCCGTTTTGCCATTTGCTCAAATGTTGGCGACATCGGCCTCCTCGTTCGAGGAGAGTTAGCCACCTCTTGCTCCTGAGCTACTTCAAACTGGCTGGGGGCTATGGTGGGTGCCACATCATCCGCAGAAGGCCCCGCGCCAGCAGGAGTTGAGCCTGATGCTTGCCAACCGTCTCGAATAGGCTCATCATCCAAGTTAGTGGCTCCCTCGAGTAGGCCACTGCATTCGTCATGCTCGGCCTCCTAAAAAGAAAAGTTGGTTAAACAACAATGTATGCCCAGGTGCGGTGGGATTGGTCGTTACTCGATATATACCTCTATTCGAGGATTGGTCAGCGAGTAGGCCTCTACACCGCAAGGGTCATGTTCTGAGCCTTGAAATATCTTGCTCAGACGAGAGGAAAATGTTTGCATTTGATAAGACTGTTGGTTAGTAAATCAGTTTGTTAGCCACGAGTCTTGGCGAAAGAAAAACCACCACAGATAAAGTTATTGTTACTTACCCTCAAGGCTATCTCTGGTCACGTCGTCGACCCCAGAGTACTCCTAGGCCAGGTGGTCCCGCACTTTAGTGAACTCGACTACCGTGTTAGAAACTCCTAGGAGACATGCCACCTAGTTAAACTCCTTTTTCTCAGCTCCTCAATTTTTTCAACATAACACGCATTCCGCACTGTCGGCGGACAGACTTTCATCCAGAGATCAGTGGTGCTCGGGAAGTACGGTTGATAAGCCAGGGGAAAATTGACTATATCCGGCGAGGTGATATAGAACCACCGCTTCTTCCAGTCCGATTGCTAGGAAGAAGTCACCGGAACCGGGACATAAACACTAGCAGCGCCGCCGCGGAGGTGAAATCCAGCACCCCAACGACCTCATTTTTGGTCAATCTCTTCAAGCGGTAAAAATGGCGAAACAAGTTGAGGCTGGGTCTGATGCCCAGAAAGGCCTCACAAAGATGAGCGAACACACTGAGCACTGTAATCAAGTTAGGGCCCTGGTGAAAAAGCTAAATTATGTAGAAATCCAGAATAACAAGCAGAAATTTGGAAGGGAGAAGCTGAGACCATAGTGGAAGAAAGACTCAAAAACTATAGTCTCGTCCTTATCCTTAGGGGTCGGATAAGCCTCATCGATAGATGGTCTCTAGTGGAAGAATTCCCGAGGAGGGATGAAGCCACCTTTCTCCAGTTCCGTGAGATGATTCTTTGTCATTATATACTTGTGCCATACTTGCTGGAAGGTTTCATCGCTGAAGACCGGCCTAGTCCCCGTCGTCTCCTTCTTCGATTGTGCGACGACCTTAGGGTTGCCAGAAGGACTAGTAGCCATTGGAGCAGAAGAGAAAAAGATCTCCCAAAAAACACGAGCGATACAAGGGCTCAAAAGAACAAGATGGAAGCTTCGAGAACAAAGCTAAAGATTAAGGAATGAAATGGCTACAGTTCCAAATCCAAGGATTTATAAGCCAAAAGTGTCTAGGCATAACGGTTCATTTCCCGCCGTACGGCACATCGATCATCGAAAAAAAGTGGAATGATGGTGCTGCATTCACCGTAGCACCTCTGACAGGAACAATAAATGCTGAAACTGCTCAACGTTCAGAATTTCTGAGAACCGTTCCAACTCCGCTCAAAGTTAGGTTAACTGGTCAACATCAAGCGATGTGAGGTTACCATAAGCATTCGAGTTGGACTTGCAGCTGGGTGCTCGACCCCGCACATCCTACTCAACATTTAGCGATTCCCAACTTGCTCAAATCATTCGACCATAAGCAAGCGAGGCATTGCTCGACCAAACCTACTTTGGCGGCAATTGACCAAGGGCTCAAACGGACCTCTCCAGACCAGAGTTTGAGGGCTACTATCGAATATCAAAATATGGGATATGGGCATATGCCATAAAGTCAAAGATCATACCACATATGTCTTTACCAGCATTTGGCAACTCTAGATATTTCGAGCCCAGTTCAACGGAATAAGATATGTGGAGAAGGGAGATCCCCGTATAAGGCAGGATTCGTTCGTATTCCCGATACGAGAAAACCCACTCGAATACATCTAGCGGTTATGGAAATTCAGATGTGATACGGAGATCATAATGGCAACAAGACTCCTCATCAACTACAACTCGGTACTCCAACCACTATATAAGGGCAAGGGTAGACATCGTCAAGGACAAGCCAATTCGGAGCACAAGTCTAAAGCTATAACCATCCAAAGCTAGACGCATAGGAAGATCTCCAAGCTAGACATCCAATAGCCATAGCCTAGCCACCCCCAAATTCATATGTTTTCCTTGTAATTAAGACTAGTCTCCCTAACTTATAATATGTTCATCGATCTCATACAACATCTACACAGGAGTAGGGTGTCACTCAACCAAGAGACCCGAACCTATCTATATCGTGTGCCCCTAATTGCGTGTTTGATCCTGCATATCTCGAAGGTACCCAATATAAGTGTGTTGTCGATCACTAACCTTCGATATACAGAAATGGCTCACTAGGTAAAAAAAGTTTAGTTCTGAAATCTGCTTCTAAACATCCAACAGTGATTGGACTAACGCAATACCGGTAGTAGGCGAAGGGCAAGAGGTTAGACTAGAAGTTATACGGTGGTCATACTGGAAATTCGTGTCATGCGCTAATCCTGAGGATAGGGTTAATATAGTAAGACCTGTTAAAATCCTACCATTAGGGGTGGAAAAAAACTCGAAACTCGCGAGTTTAACAAGTACTCAGAAACTCGACTCGACATGACTCGTGCTCGTTCCTTAACGAGTCGAGTCGAGTCGAGTTGGATTTTGAACTCGTTAAGTTAACGAGCTTAACGAGCGAGCTAATGAGCTTAACGAGTTACGAAAAAATACTATAAGTCTATAACGCTAGCCCTGTTCCTTCAACCTTCAAACCCAATTCTTTTTCCCCATTTCACATCCGCAATTCCCCAATTCTCAGCTCGGCTGCATCAATGCTCATACAATCATAAAACTATTGAATATTGAAGCTTTATAGCACCTTGATGAGCAGATAGTCAGAGGCTTTGTAATGAGCTTAATGAGCTAACTCGAGCCAACTTGAGTTTTTAATGAGACGAGCCGAGTTGAGCTTTCAGCTCGTTAAGAAAACAAGTTGAGTTGAGTTGGCTCGTTATCCTAACAAGTTTAACGAGTCTAGTCGAGTCTAGTCGAGTCTAGTCGAGTTGGCTCGATATCCAACCCTACCTTCCATATCCAACTTGGGCCCTGATACCAACAAAATGGTAACTTCACATGGCCGGAAGTTGGTGTTGGGCCGACATGGCTGGATAACTCCGCGGCTAGGCAGCGACACTACTGGCACAGTCGGCTAGGTTATAGTTTCTTCGATGAAAGTTGCTACTCAGAACACTAATTTTCCAAAATTAGATTAAGTGAGTTATCCAAGTTATTAGGACAATTAATATGTAAGATTAAAACTTGTTCACATATGTTTAACTTACATGCCATGAAATTACAAATGGCTCGTAGTAGGTTTAATTGCTTGATGATGATAAAAAATCAATGAGTGTCCATTGATTCAGGCATAAGATCTTGATTGTCATTGGGGAGCTTCATGCTGATAACATGTTGTAAAACAATGACGATAGCCGTAGATCAAACACAATACTGCAATCGAATAACCAGAACAATTGTGAAGAGCACACACGATATAGGGAGGCAAAAACCCTATTATTTTTATTAGATTGATTTTCTTGTACAATAAGGTGCCACATTTATAATAAAAGCCTATTAGATATAAATTCAGATTCACCTATAACAAGATAGAGACTAAATATATTTAAACAAACAAGACAAAGAGTTGTGTTATATGCCAACACTTACCACCGTAGCTAGACTAGGTAAGAAAACACGTGGAGAGCTGTGCAGGTTTGTGCGTGGGATCTACATCTCTTGGAACCTACTCATTTTTGTGGTCTTACATGGGAGCATGTTTTCTTGTCCAGCCATTAATTTTGGAATAGGTCTATTTTACACTCTTAAATTATTAAAAAGTCCAAATAACCCCTAAACTTTAAAATCGGTTATTTAACACTCTTAACTATTAATACCAGATCAAATCATACCTTAGGTCTATTTTGCATCTCCTATATATAATTATGGCAAAAAGTGATTCAAAATTTTTGAAATTGTTTATGTATGATCCTAAGGCAATACTTATACTCCAAAAAAAATTTAGACCATGATCATACTTGTACAATTTTATAAAATTCTGATATGGTCACTGCCTAAATTAAGGGTTTTATGTTTTTGATTTTTATGAGATAAAAAATTAGGTTCAATTCATTTGTGAGCTTTTTTGTGTGATTCTATGAGTTTAAAGATGACACCATAAAATTTTTAGATAATTATCAAACATGTACATCTTTATAAAAAATCTAAAAGTGTTATTGCTGTTTTTAAATTGCTACAGTTTTCACTACTATAGAATGGTACATCACTACCGCTTTATCTGGGTTGGTTCTTAAATTTTTAGGAAAAATGATTGTGATAGATGACTTAGGAGGGGTAGTAAAAATAATCAATATCGGTTCTGAGGTTAGAAGTGATTGTAATGTAGCACTAGACACATCATACTCGGTTCTTATGTGAGAAGCAATAGTGATGATCATGCACATCATCACTATCACTTCTTACAAAAGAACCGATTGTGATGAGCACGTGCACATCACAATCAATTCTTTTGTAAGAAGTGATAGTGATGTGTATGATCATTACTATTGCTTTTGATACAAGAATCGATTGTGATGTGAACGTGCACATCACAATCGGTTCTTACTAAAGAAGCGATAGCGATGTTCATGCACATCACTATCGCTTCTCACATAAGAACCGATTGTGATGTGCTTTATCATATCACTATCGCTTCTTATTTAGAAACTGATAGTGATGAGCATGAACATCGCTATCGCTTCTTAAGTAAGAACCGATTCTGATATGCCTCGCTAGGTTATTTATACCACTCGGGTTGAACTGTCCTATATTTTTAGAAGAGGTTTCTCCACCACCACCCAAGAAAATAGCTCATATTTTTTGGTTGGAAGAAATATTTGGGTGAGAAAATTGAAATCATCAAGGGTGGGTGTTACACTGCTACAAAAACCATTTGTACAGGTAGGTGGTAACCCATCTTCACAGGCGTTTTTGCACCCACCTGTAACTGAAGGTTTGTGTAAATCGGTATATTTGCATAGGCGTTTCTAAGTACCGCCTGTAAAATTCATTTGTACACCCTCTGGGGTTCTTTGTCGTGCATGAATTGAATGTATCTGTGCTCTGGGTCGATCCAAACTGTGGCGTAGAAGTCTCTGACCCACTTTTCCACTGAGTGTCGAACTCATCACTTGACTGGTAAGACCTTGAAATGGTGAAGTGTCTCTGACGTCCACCCCACCCATGACCCCTCTGCAAAGAGGCGAAGTTGAGCATCCTGTGCATGCTCAATTTGACCCCGAGCTCTCTGTACGTAGCATAGAAGCTCTGTTGAAGAACCGTCCAGAACCTCCTATGAACTACAAATTCTCTGGCTAGCGGAAACCAGACATTGACATCAGAGAAACGAAGGCTCTTTACCTTCTAGGATGAGAGGTTTCGAAGGTCTCTAAGTCTTATCTCAGGGTCAGGATGTGGCATATGGTACTCCTCGTCCTCTTCCTTTTCATCGCCGGTCTCCTCCTCATGTGGAACTATGTTGGGACAAGCACGCACCTTCCTAGCAGTGTGCTCGAAAGATGTCAAACCACCATGAGTGTGAACGCGGCTAGAACGACGAGGAGGTGCCGCACCACCCTCTGTGAATTGAGTGCCCCCTCCCTCTCTGACCCCTCTGCTGTTGACTCTGTGTGTCTCTAATCCGCAATTGGCGGCCACGCCCGCGTGCCTGAGCCAAATTCGCATCTGCAGCCATCTCAGCTCGCTCAGCTGCCTTCTGTGCCTTGGACTTATTAACCTGAGGCACAACAACTTCTTTTCCCTTCCTTTTTCCTGCCATCTGCAAGTTGCATGGTTGAATGTCAAGAACTTGTGTCGTATTCATATGCATTTGAATGGAGTCCAAAGAAACCAGAGGGATCTGGATCTCACCGCTTACAAATTGAAGGAGAGTCGATCGCCAGCCGAGGACTCGGAGTTGTCGGCGGCGATAAAATAGGTGGCGCAAACTGGCGTGTGGCGGCGCCGAGGTGGGTGGAGGATTAGAGTACGATGTCGCAAGGCATGGAAATGGGCTGCGGCGCAAGGCGGCGTGGAGGCGTGGAGAGATAAGTAGTTAGGTGCGGTCGATATTAAAGCTCCACAGGCGGTTCTTTGAATGTTGAAGCGTGTTTTTGGCGAAGGTTAAGATCAACATACTGGATGATCCGTTATCGGAAACATCACCTGACTGAATTATTAGAGGACGATTGGTGCTGACACGATCGATGCCTCTGTTCGATTCGGTGGCAAGATGGCCTGGCTACCTGAGGAAAAAGAATCAAATCATCTTGTATAGCGGAGTGCTAGCAGAGTCACAATAACAGTGAGCACAGACAATATGAAAACCGGACGATCCATATAGGAAAAGATAAAGACGCTCTCGAATGCGGACGAAGGAGGCCTCGAAGCTAAGATTCACATACCGGACATTCCGTTAAATCGAGAAAAGATTGTACCGGATTATTGTCTGGATGAATAGTGCTTAGCTTCCTTGGGCCTCTATTGGCTTCTGTTTACAGGATGATCCGGCCTATTAGCGAATTACCTATGGTACTATCCTGCACTTTCACGCAATAGTTTTACTCAAGTCCAACAAAAAATATAAGTTCTATTACATATTAAGTTTTTACATAACGTGTCCCTATTTGCCTTTAACAACTTTTCCGACACAATCATCATGTAGATAGGGCATCATTGAAATATCAAGGGTTTCTTCTACAAGTTTGATCCTCTCCGGATCTCCGAAAGGCGGCAGGTCGTCGAACTGATTGTATTCTGCCTCATCGTGCACATTGTCAACTCCAACGATCCTTTATTTTTCGGGAACAACTATGTTCCTTTTCTTATTACTAGGGTCAGTTATGTAGAAAACTTGCGAGACTTCAGAAGCTAGTATCAAGGGGTCAGTTTTGTGGCCTAGATTGTTGAGGTTGATAATTGTGAACCCATAGTTGTCCACCTCCACACCATTAGGATGTTTGACCCAGTTGCAGCGAAATACGGGGATCTGCATATCCCTTCCATAGTCGAGTTCCTAAATTTCTTCAATGATTCCATACTAGGTGTTCTTCTCCCCTATCGCATCTATGGCTTCTACCCAAACGTCACTATTTTGGACCAACGTCTTCTTGTCCTTTCGAAAGGTATAAAACGTGTACCCATTGATGTCATACGCTAGCAATGATGTTACCAGACTTGATGGGCCATGAGCCAACATTTTCAATGTTTCTGTATCTTCGTCCTCACCATCTGGTATGTTTTGGTTCTTGAACCATGTGGTAAACATGCGCTTATTCTCTTTCACGATCCAATCAACTTGGCGTCCTGGATTTTCTCTTTCAAGCTCTTCCAGGTGTTGCTCCACGTACGTCTCTGAAGGGAACGCGTAGGCTACGCTAGCCGAAAACAAAATTTTCTACGCATTCAACCAGGATACATGCGAGTAGTAGATCATAGATCATTACCCTTGGAGCACGTTAGAAGTGGAAGAAGAGTGGGTGATGCATCCCCGCGTACTCCAAAGTACAGTAGTAGATGCCGAAGTTGATCGTCTCCTCCTCGCGATCGCGCACGCAACGCTGTAGAGGAAATAGGCGTTCTCGCCAATCAGCCGAGGCGAGATGCAATAGCGCCTCTACGGTATCCACACGCCGAGTGGTTTGGAACGCAGGCGCCGTGTGCTAGCACCACACACGCGACGGCTAGGGTTTTGGCAGGGGAAGGGAGTCGACGGCTAGGGTTTCGTGGTGGAAAAACTCTCTCCGCAGCGCCACCCCACAACCCTTTATATAGAGCGCACGCTAATGGGCCTTCTATGATAGAAGCCCATCAGGAACCTCGTCCCCGTAGATCCATATCCGCGAAACCCACTAATGGATCCTAATCCATTTTGGCATGTTCAACCCGTTAAGTGTGCGACCGTTAGGTTCATGCATAGCGGCCATAGCCCTAGAGACCTCTTTTCCAGACCATCAGACAACAGTGGTTCCTAGTAGGACATGTTGTCCCCCGAATGCACAGAGTGATCGTATTGGCTGAACCTTGATATACTCATATATCGATCCTTTTGCCACGCGATACCAGTCAAGCTCAAGGCAAGATGCGTGCCATCCTTGTGGTAGCTCGACCCATTCACTCGTCAATGTAATGGATATAATTCGTGATTAACACTTTAATCACTTTTGCATGACCATGCACTTTTCCTTATCCATCCACACCGAGGGGCCTAGAGATATGGCTCCCGTTATCAAGGAGGGGCAAATTCCATCTTGATCTCTTATATCTCACGTCATGTTTCATGGCATACTCGTAGCTACCTTTATAACTCCCCTACTACGGAGAAGCGTTTGATAGCCCCAAAGTATACAATTACACATCTTTGAGAATCAATAAGAATCTCGGTCAAAGGATCGTATAGGTATACCACTCGAGACTACACCACGATGGCACTTCTAAGATAACAATCTCATCGATTAGTATCGGAGCGGGTCTATCCAACCCCATGTTCTCTAACATGTGCCCACATTATTGATTTGATATCTCCATATCTATGGTATGTGAAACATTACCATCAATCAATACATGTGCTGGTCAGATCACTATTGTCCCACATAATGATATATGACCAGGGATCGTTTAGAATAATATCATATAACCAATGTATTTGACGATTAAGTCATACTCAATGAACAAAGGAGTGACATTTATTCATGGAACTGATAAGTACATGAACATAGACGTATGATACAATCATCTCACATGATCGCCTCTAGGGCATATCACTAACAGTCTCCACTATCTTTAGCTGTTGCAAGACGATGAAATGTGCTTGGTCCACATTCTTGTACTCATGGTCGATGAATCTTTTCTTTCCCTTAGTCCCTTTACCAGTCAACCTCCCCTCATGTCGAGGGACAGGCACACCAATCGGCCTTTCTGTGGGCATGAAGTAATCTGTGCAACACTCAATGACTTACTCAGTATTGTAGCCCTCAATAATGGAACCCTCTGGGTAAGCACGATTCCATTGTAAGCTCTTAAGCAAGCCCATCCACCTCTCAAATGGAAACATCCAGTGTAAGAATACTGGTCCCAGTACCTTTACCTCCTCGACAAGGTGAACCAAGAGGTGCGGCATGATATCGAAAAAGGATAGAAGGAAGCACATCTCAAGTTGGTTTATAGTCTCCACTATGTAGTTCTGTAGATAGCTCAGCTGTTCATCATCGATTACTTTCTGTGAAATCGCATTGCAGAAATGACACAGCCGTGTGATGGCCACCTTTACAAATGTTGAGTTCGTACCCCTGATTGCAATTGGGAGCATTTGTGTCATCATGACATGGCAGTTGAGAGACTTCATACCACTTATCTTTAAATCTTTCATCGATACTAGGTTTTTGATGTTTGATGAATAACCAGACAGGACTCTAACCCCACGTAAGCACTTGCACACTGATCTTTTCTCCTCAGCTGTTAGAGAGTAGCTTGTTGGGGGAAGGTAATACTTTCCATGTGTTCTTTCTTTAGGGTGTAGTTATTTCCTGATTTTAAGTACTACTAAGTCTTTACAAGCTTTAAGATCATCCTTTGTCTTGTATTGAATGTCCAACAAAAGACCTAGCATGCTTTCACAAAAGACCTAGCATCCTTTGTCTTTGATGCTATGGCGAATTTCTAAGTCCTTCCAGTAGGCAAATATTTGTAGAAAATTGACATCTTTTTGAACAGGACAATAGGCGGAAGAACCTCCTCATCGGTATTCTTCCTCTTTCGACCCCTCTTTTGGCCTTGCACCGGCTTCTTCCCGAAAACTACCTTGATGTTCTAGACCATTTCAAACACTTTTTTCCTGCTACGGCGCTTTGGAGCCACACCATCCTCAACCGTATTGTCGAAATACTTACCCATCTTGCAGTATTTGTGAGTTTTCAGTAAGAAACGGCGGTGCCAAATGTACACTAACTTCTGTGAGCATGAAAGGAACGTCGACACAGTTTCATCCATGCATACTACACAAGCTGTCTTCCCTTTAATCTGACTTGATAAGGGCAGCAGGGCGGGGTAATCACTGATGGTAACAAAAATAATGGCTTTTAGTTTGAAGTACTGTCATTGGAACTGATCCCACACCTGGACCCCATCGTACCACAACATGGCCATATCTTCCATCAGTGGTTCGAGAAACACATCAATATCTACTCCAGGCTGTCTCAGACCTTGGGTAATAATGGACAACAATAGGTACCTTCTCTTCATACATAGCCATGGAGGAAGGTTGTAGATGGACAAGACTACTGGCCAAGTGCTATGTGTGGCGTTCCATTCACCGAAAGGATTCATACCATTGGTACTCAGCGCGAACCTTACATTCCAGGGTTCATTGTTGAAATCTGGATACATGCGATCAAAATTTCTCCATTGTCTACCATCGGTGGGCTGTCGAATCTTTCCATCTTTTCTGCGCTTGTCGGAATGTCAACCCATTAGTTCAAAGTCCCTCTCATTCGAGTACAAACATTTCAGGTGGCCAATAACTGCAAGTACCACATCACCAACGTAGGGATTCTTTTCTTCTTGTCCATGCCTGAAGAAGTGTATTTTTCATCATTACCAGTAGTACTATTTTTGTTCTTCTTATTCTTCATAGTTCTGGCTGAAGAATCATCATCGTCGTGGGAGTCATCATTCTTCTTATACCGGCTCGCCTTGAACACCGGGCATTGATCCAAGTCCACGTAATCTTTACGGAAGAGGATACAGTGGTTCGGACACACGTGTATCTTTTGCACATCCAATGACATCGGAGTGATAAGCTTCTTCGCGAAATAAGTGCTCAGCGGCATGGTGGGCAATCCATTAGCCTTCGGAAGTATTTCTGCCAAGAGCCTCAACAGATCGGTGAAAATCTTGTCCGACCATCCATTGCTAGCCTTCAACCTTAGAAGCATCAGCACCGTATGCAATACCGTAAACTCTGGAGGACAACCCTTGGATTCCTCATATAACAGATCATTCGTTGCTTTGTGTAACGCTTCGACATTATCTAAACCTATCATCTCCTTTAAAACCTGCGGTTCGGCATGGCACAACATTTCCTCTACATCAGCAATGCGATCATCATCTAGCAAACGAGCATGCACGTGAGTGTCATCTCCCAAACCATCAATGTCGCCTCCGGCACTTCGATCATCCACGAGATCAGGATCAACGTCATCAGTTGTTTGTGATGTACGTTGCTCGCCATGTTTGGACCAACATGTGTAATCCTCTATAAAACCTCTCATGATCAGGTGTGTTCTGATTACACTTAAATCTCCCCACCCTACATTGTTCTTACAGTCATTGCATGGACAAAGTATTTCCATTTTCTTCTTAGTCCAGGCGTCCTTCCGAGTGGTTTTAATAAAAGTCTTGAGCTCTTTGAGGAATACACCCTTATTTCTTGGGGCATTGTACATCCATGCCCTTTCCATCTTGAACCTGAAATAGAAAATCAGATCGAAATGTCAGTTATTTAGATAGAACTTTAACAAGAGAACCCTAAGTTAAATACTATAAAATGATTTTATTAAAATCACGAAAGAATTAAGGTCCTCTCCCTCTAGAGAGAGGAGGCCGAGTTCTCTCCCTCTAGATCTAGAGAGGGGGACTGTTCTCACCCTCTAGATCTAGAGAGAGGGAGGGATACATGATCTGTGTATAGATCTAGAAGGTGAGGGCTTCAACCCCTCTCCCATGCACATTCTCTCTACACTACATCTTCCTCTCCACTAGATATAAACAGAAATTACACAATTTAAACATGTATGAAACCTCTACAAATGTCAGGAATGAGATGCTCTTACCTTAGAGAGTTAACTATTCCAAGGATTTCAAGTTCAAAACCTCCCCCTTTGTTTTCACAATTTTGGAGCCACCTGGAACTGCTGCAGAGAATGATCTGTTCGGAGCTTTAAAGCGAAGTTTCCACAAGCAGCTCCCTAAGACAATGGCCTGTAGAAAATAATAACGATCAAGCAAAACAGCACTACCGGATGATCCGTCAACGGACAAAAGAACCATACCGAAGTATTTTCTGGACATTGGATTTCTCTGTGTAGTGCCGCTGTTGCAACACAAAGGATGATCCGGTATATCAATAAAAACTCATACCGAAGTATTGTCTGGACGTTGGATTTCTGTGTTTTGCAGGTATTGTAGAACAAAGGATGATCCATTGCGTACACGAAAACGCATACCGGCATCTCCTTCGTCACAAAATTTGAAGACAAGCATTTACAAAATTTGGACAGGCGGTTTGTTTAAGAACTACGCCTTTAAAGACTTGAACATCACCACAGGGGGTTTGTTAATTAATTAGGCCGTCAATATAATTAACTAAGGCGGCTTGCTTAATGTACCGCCTGTGGAAACTGCGATTTCCGCATGCGGCTTCATAAGAAGGCCGCCTGTGTAAAGATCGCAATTTCCCCAGGCGGTTCCTTAAGAGAGCCGCCTATGAAGAGCATATTTCCATAGGCGGCATCTAAGGGGCACCGCTTGTGAAAAGATCAATATTTTCACAGGCGGTTTCTTAAGAGAGCCACCTATGAAGATACCTTTACACAGGCGGTTCTTAACCCCGAGGACCGCCCGCAGTCATTTGAGGCGGCTCTTCTTTTAATCCGCCTGTGGTAAAAAATCCTTGGTGTCTAGGAAAACCATTTCTGTAGTAGTGTTAAGAGGTTAAATTTGAAGCCTAGCTAGAGGAGATTTCCCCTCATTTTGTAGAATTTTGGTTTTCTTCAAAATGTGAGCATTCCTTCAAACCACTTCAATTTTGCACTACATAATTTCGATATGTCAGAAAAAAAGTTTAGGTTGCACTGGTATTATGTATATCCTGTCAGATTTCATACCTTTTATTTGACAAGCACACATGTATTTAATTATCTTGATTTGTAGAGCTCTCATATTAATTTGGAATTATATTGTTGCTGTCACATGATAAATGTTATAGAGTTTAGGCTACGGAACCTACGTCTCCTGTTTGCGGGTGCTTGTTTATAAATATGCTGATCGAAATGGCATATTTATAAGCAAGCAGTCTCGAATTGTCTATGTTCTTTGGACAGTTCGAGGATATGTGGTTCAGACAAGTTCCTGATTAGTTGCTGTACAACTCCAGAGTAGATTTCCGTAGCATCTCCCTATGGTGTTCTCCATGTACACACCCCTCTTGACCTGTTGTTGAGATGTGTATCTGGAGAACAGCGGGGAGACAATACCAAAATTTTCTCTGGAGTTGTTGTAACAGCCCAATTTTCATCAATCCAGTAAGCGAGGCTTGTCATGCTAACGTCTTCCATAATGTCATTACATCCTCATTTAATTATAATCATACAAGCGTTAGGACATTCATCTTGCATACAGAGGGAGTAACAAAACCCTAACAAATCACTTTCCAAAACTGCACACATGTTATTTCCCCTTAGTCAATGACATGTGGGCCATGTTCATAAGAGAGAGGAGAGTAGGCTGCACATATCTACTATAACACTTCTCACTTTACCTACCTCTACCCACTTACCTAACCAATCAATGACACATGGGATCTACCTTGCATAGGAACTTGTAGGCTGCACATCTTATACATGACTTTTCTCACTCCAATCACTCATACCCACCCTTTTTCTCACCCTATGACATGTGGGACCTAGCCCCACATGTAAGGCATGAATGGGCAGCCATATATATAAGGCCTTACACATTGGTTTCTCCTCCCCACCTGCTCATTTGCTCCTCCAAAATCTGAAAAACAGCAAATGTTCTTCTCCAAACCCCTTGCCATTCTCCCCCACAAATCCCCTCCAATCTTGAGTTTGAGCTAGTGCATGTTATACCACATTGAAGCCAAGATGAAGAGCTTCAAATCCATCCAAATGGATTCTTGAGGCACCAAGTTTTGGGTGAGTGGCAATCAATTTTCTTTCTCACCATGTTCTGAAAATTTTGCCATTGTGACTCATTTCCTTCTTCTCCATGGAATCCATTGTCACACATTGAATCAGGTCGCGCATGTCGCATGGAAGCTTGAGGAGGAGGGTTAGTTGTTGTTGCAAGCACGAGCAAGCGAGGTCATCGTCATCTACATGAGCTAGGAGGAGACGAACCGCGAGAACCGGCGTCGTGACACCTTTTGTCATTCTCTCGCTGAAACCAATAAAAAGCCCTAAAACTTAAACTTTTGACGCAAAACTCAATTAGTATGTTCATATTATCATTAGTACTACGCATCATGAGCATTTCATGCATCTTTTAATCATGTGCACCATTGGAGTTCTTGATTTGGTGTTCATGAATTTGGATTTTCTCGTTAGGTGTTGACGCTTCGGAAGGCACTCCTGATTACGACTACGCTTTCGAAGTCAAGAACGAGCAGCAAGGCACTACTTTACTCCTTGACCATGATTGCTCCTACTATTTGAAATTTACATTTTTGGAATTGTTTTATCAATTGCATGCTTACTTTCAACTACAATTATGATTGGGTAGAAATCTTAGCTATTACCACATTGTGATGTTATTCCCTTATCATGTTCTTTCCATGTCCATTGTCGCCCTAGGTGGTTGGTTTATTACTATTGTATATAGGTTCGTACGAATTGCTTAGCCATGCTTAGAACATCGTTAGAAACGCGATAGATGGACTTAATCCATCGATCTTAATGATCAAGATTTATTTAATGATGATGGTTTCAAATGTTGGTTAATGAGTAGAGATATTGGTTAAGGACCTTAAGGATTGAATCCTGGTGACATCTCTTTGAGTAACTATCGTGCGAACCACATGCCGTTTATGGGACCGGCGTAACCAAGTACTTATGTATGACTAGGTTATGTAAACCATGTGCACTCGGAATTCCTTAAGCTTAGTGGAGCGTTAAGGAATGACCGCCGGAATTCCTTGGGCTTAGTGGAGCGCCAGAGAATGTCCTCGGAGTCCCTCGAACTTTGTTGAGTTGGAGATGTCCAACAACGGGTGTACTCCTTGATCCACACACACCGAGCACTGGGCACGCGGGATCAAGGGTCACAGTCATCCGGATGGTTTAGATACACTACCATGCATACTGGAAAATGGTTTGCCACGTTCACCTCGGCCGACACATCTAAGGAAATGTGTTAATAGCTTGGCTTACGAGTGTGGCATGTCGTGTGGGTAAAGTCGTACCTCTGCAGAGTTTAAACTATTCGAATAGCCGCGTCCATGGTTAAGGACGATCGCTTGAATTGTCAGTCACTAGGCGAGTATTAAGGACTTGGAAGGAATGGAATGGGAGTGGGAAAAAGACACGAGTATTGGAGTACCTATGTGTGAAATCGAGCATGAGCGATGGAACTCATGGTTCGGATAATGCTTGAAGGCATGATATAAATGTGGATTTGATGATGTTATATTATGTATTTGATTTTCCAAATGTTTACTAAATGCAATTTGTCAATCTATACATGTTTATGCTCTATCCCAAATATTGCTTTATGCTAAAATTGCCATTTTGCCTCCCTTTGATGTAGCAACCACATGTAGTTAGGAATCAATATGCAACTTATATTATTGTGCGAGTACACTCTTTGTACTCAACCGGATTGTCCACTTGCTGCAGGTGAGGATGAGGCACTGCCTGGGGACTTTTACCGGGTAGATTTCGGTGATTCTAACGTTTAGTCGCCGTTCTTGCCTCAGTTGGTTGCTTGAGGGTTTGGGGCATGCCATGCTGGCCCTTTTGTTGTTTATCTTATGATTTCCGCTGCTACTTGATGTAATAACTCTAAATATGTCGTTATGGACAGTAGTCCTACTTTTGGAATGTAATAACGTTTATGCTTCCGATAATTGTGTATGTGTTGTGATGTCAACTGTTGGATGAGAATGCTCGTGTTGGTGAACTATCCTGGGACCAACACGGGTATAATCGTGGAACGCTCGAGGTTCCCTTGATTCACTTGAGATGTACCGCGCATTCGGGTGAATCAGTGGAGTCCCGGGGACGGTTCCCCACAGTTGTACAATAGCTTAGGAACTTGCCCAAACCACATATCCTCGAATGTGATTAGGACCTAACCTATTTAGAGATTTGGAGTCATCGATGGTACCCTTGTTTTGTTTCATTTAAGTCAAAAAGATTTGTATGCTACTACACTATATAATTAGTTTATTTGATATCACTATTGAAGTTTGCAATCTAACTAGGGAATTGGAAGCTCTTAACTAGGGAAGAAGCTACCTATCATTCAGGAGTACATTTATATTTGCTGAGACCCATCCTCTATTTTGCAAAGGTGATATTAATTGAAATGATGTCTCAATATTTGAATTACTAGCTATAGCTCTCGCTCTAGTTTTTATTTAATTTGTTGTGCCAAGTCTAATTGCAGATGAACCATGAGGAATGGATGTATCAGAAAAGCCGTGTGAGTGATGAATTTTAGAGGGGTGTTCAGGAGTTCAAAAAATTGTAGAAAAAAACATGGTGAAGAGGGGTGTAAACTTCACATATTGTCCTTGCATTGATTGCACCAAGGTCAAGAGATTTAACAACTCAGCTCAAATTGAGGACACCTAATTCGACGTGGCTTTGTGAGGAGTTACAAGTGTTGGATCCATCATAGGGAGACTGGTAGTACCCTTTTGGTATGCAATGAAGATATGGTGGAACCCGATGACGAGTTGTAGTGTGATATGTTTGAGGAGGACAATTTGGAGAAAATGTTGTGGGATGTGGAGGTAAATTACATGGAAAGAGAGTTTGAAATGTTTAAAAGCTTAATGAAAGATGATGCCAAACCGCTATTCTCGGGTTGCAAAGTGGAATACACCAAGCTGGGTTCGGTCCTTGCATTGTTCGAACTGAAGGCAAAACACCGTTCGATAGATACAAGTTTCAATGCACTTCTAGTTCTTCTATCAGATCTGCTTTCGATGGGAAATGAGTTGCCAACAAGCATTTATGAAGCGAAGAAGTTACTATGTCCTCAACTGGAAACATAAGGAGTTCTATGCCGAAATAAGGAACATAAGATTTGGCTTGAGTACGGATAGAATGAATCCGTTTGGTAACATGAGAAGTTATCACAGCACTTGGCTAGTTCTGTGTGTATCTACAATCTCCCCCTTGGATGTGCATGAAGCGAAAGTGTATCATGATGTCGTTGCTAATCTCGGGACCCAAACAGCTAGGAAATGATATTGATGTGTACCTTGCTCCACTGATCGAGGATTTGGTAAAACTGTAGAACGAGGGGGTCATGGTGTTGGATGTGTACAAAAGAAAGCACTTCTGTCAAAGGTTAGTGATCAACAATAAACTTATGTTTTGGGTACCTTCGAATTCAATAGAGTCAAACAAGCAATTAGGGGTACATGATATAGACATGTTCGGGCCTCCTGATGGAGTAACACCCGACTCCTGTACGGATGATGAATGAAGTCGATGAACAGAGTATAGAACATGATGCCTAGCTTTAATTACAAGGAAGATGAACTCGAGGATGGCTAAGCTATGGCTAAAGTATGCTCTGTCCAAAGGATCTTCTTGCTTGTCTATCTCTGGATGGCTGTAGTTTGAGAATTGCTTGTCTTGCTCTAGATGCTTACCCTCATTCTTATATAGTAAGGGTAGCCTTACCTCATGTTGAGTTGTAGTCGATTTGGGATACCGGATCATAGTCGATGAGGAGTCCATCACCGTTATGATCTTCGTAACATATCCAAACTTCCACAGATGTTAGATGCATTTAAGTAGGTTTCCTCGTAATGGGAACACGATCAAATCCTTCCCTGCATGGAGATATCCCCTCACATCTATCCTATCCTATAGATTCTGGGCCCATGATATCCGGAGATTCCTTATGCTTGCTTGAGCATATATAGTATAATCTGTGAGTTTCACATACGTGTCCACATCCCATATTTAGATATTCAACAGTAGCCCCTGAACTCTACTTACTGGATGGTCTATTTAAGCGCTTGATTGATTACTACCAAACTCTGGTTTGGTCGAGTAACACCCCGCCTACTTGTGGCCGAACGATTCAAGTAGGTTGGGAATTGCTAAGTATTGAGTTGAATGCATTGGGTCAATTGCCCGCTACCAGTCCAACTCGAGTTCTTAGGGCAACCACGTATTACTCGATATCAACTCGTTGACTCGACTCTGAACAGAGTTAGAATAATAATAAGAAATTCTAAATGTTGGGCAGTTGAGCATTTATTGCTCTCGTCTGCAATGCCACGATAGGTGCAATGCCTTCATTCCACTTTCCTCACCGATCAAGACGCCGTACAGTGGGAAGTGAACAGTTGTGCGAAGGAACTTTTAGCTTATAAATTCCCAAACTCAGAATTGTAGCTATTCCTACTTTTCTCCTCCAGCCTTACTCTCGAAGCCTCCATCTCACCTCTTAGAGCCCTTGCGCTGCCATTCTTTGAAAGATCCACCTCAAACCTATTTTCCATGGCGTCCAGTCCTTCTACCAGCTCCAAAGCTGCTCGTTGCCGAAGAACAAACCCGAGACGGTTGAGGCAATTTTTGACGATGAGACCTTCTAGAAAGTGCGGTAGAAATCCATGATGACGGAGAAGCGTATCACGGAGTTGGAGGAAAACGGCTTCGTTCCTCCTCGGGAGTTTTTCCATTGGAGGCCATTAGTTGGTGAGTCCTATCCTACCCCTAAGAATAAGGATGAAACTGTGGTTTTTCAGTCTTTCTTCAATTGTGGACTTAGTTTTCCCCGTTCCCAATTTCTATTCGATATTCGGGACTTTTTTGAAATTCAACTTTTCCACCTGAGCCCCAATTCGATCACGATGCTTAGTGTACTTGTCCACCTCAGTGAGGCCTTCTTGAGTATCAAGCCCAGCCTCAATTTGTTTTGCCATTTTTATAATCTGAAGAGGGTGACTAAAAATGAAGTTGTTGGGGTGTCGATTCCACCTCCACATCGACGCAGCTGGGATGTACATTTCAGTTCTAGTCACTTCTTCTTGGCAGTCGGACTAGAAGAAGTGGTGGTTTTACATCACCTCTTTCGACACGGTGAGCTTCTTCTTGGCCTATCAGTCACTCTTCCTGAATCCAGTTGACCTTTGGACGAAAGTCCCTCCCTCGACCTCCCGCAATGCGTACTACGCTTAGAAGATCGAGAAGCTGAGGAAGAAAGGACTAACTGAGTGGCATGTCTCCCAAGATTTTCTGACTCACCAATCGAGTTTGCTGAAGTGCCGGGACCACTTGTCCTGGGACTACTCCATAGTCAATGATGCAACCAGGGATAGCTCTTAAGGAAGGAATAATAATGTTGTCTGTTGTTTTTCTGTTGTGGTTGGTCATTGGCAAACTAACTTGCTGACCACTAGTTTTGTTAGACACGAACATCTCCTCTAGGCTGAGCAAGATGTTTCAAGGCTAAAAACTTGGCCTTTGCGGCATCGAGGCATATTCACTGGCTAATCCTCAACTAGAGGTATGTATTAAATAACGACCAATCCTGCCTCATTCGCACACTTGTCTTTTTTAACCAAGTTTGTCTTCAGGAGGCCAAGTTTGATGATGATAAAAGGCAATTCGAGGGAGTCATCAGCCTATGTGACGAGCCAATCCGAGATGATGGGTAGGCATCGGGTTCAGCCCCTACCGATGTCACTCCTTCTGTGCATGATGTAGTGCCTGTCAATGATCCTACTGGGGTTGAATCGGCCCAATCAAGAGGCTGCTGAATCTCCTCGAGCAAGGAGGTTGGTGTATCCAACACCCCCGTGATCACCCAAACAGCCTCAGACTTCATCGGTGAGACCATCTAGCCAGGTGACATTCAATCGCTCGCTTGGATGCTATGAGATCTGTAATACTGCAAAACGTTTACCAGGGTTTTTGGCCGAAATTGTTTTTGTTTTCTTAAATCCACGGATTTATTCGGAAGGGCAAAAGATTGGTCGTCTCACAGTTTTAAAAATCTTAGCAAAGAGATTTGAGATATGCCGAATGCATATCGGAAAGGGTATTTCTCCGAGCCGTAATTTTTCTGCGCCAAGTTTTACTCAAAGGATTTTCTTTTCGCCGTAGTTTTGAAATTTAAATCTTTGGAGATTGCGGGTTTGTGATCTCTAGAATTTTGTGCAGCTTTTATTTTTTCCTAGCCTTTTATTGGTTCATTCACTTATTGGAGTATATAAAGAAAAGTCGGAGGGGATGCAACCCTAGAAAAAAAAGAGAGAGAGAGAGCCAGGAGGGCTCCCTCCAGCCGCCGCCACCTCTCGGCTCCCCGCACCTGGCGCCGCTCATGCCGCCCGTGCACCTGCGCCTCCCCGACGTCCTCGGCGCCGCCCCTGAGCCGGCCCCACCGGCGCCCTCCCTGCCGCCTCCCTTCCCCTCCCCTAGCTCCCTCTTGCCTGCAACACAGCCACGCCACTGGCTCCCTCTGGCCTCCCCTGCAGGCGGCGCCACAGTCTGTGGTGCGGCGCCTCCTGCTTCCTCCGGTCGTGTGACCTCCCTCCGTGGCCTTGGCTTCCTTCAGCCTTGAGCCTCTGTGCGTGTTGCACCTCGTTTTTCTCCCCTTCCTCCAGGTGTGAGAATTTGCTGAGGTAAATTTCTTGAAGGATTTGTTCTGCATAAGCCATTTATTCCAAACAACTTCTATAGGAAGGCTGCATATTTCTGCTGAATCCTGTACTATTGCAAGAACTAAAAATGGAAATCCTATTATGCTAGTTATTTTCAGATTAGTGAATAGCAGATTCTTGCTAAAAGATATTATGGCGAAACTGATAAGAACATGATAATTTCTCAATGTTGAGTAAATATCTATGAGCGAGAGCTAGCACCTGCACATGCTAGCCTGAGGTGGTACTTTTGATGTCTCCAGTATGATAGAATACCAAATTGTTTGCTTTTCTCTGAAATCCCATGGTGACAGCCAACTCGTGCATTATATAACATAGTGACCTACTATTGTTTGTTGTGGCTCTTGACACATGGTCATCCTGTTTGCTCTTATGTATGTGTATAGTATCAGCATATGATCTTCCATGTTTACTATTGAGTTTACAGAACACCATGAATACCTTTCTAGGGAGTGATCTTTCTTGATATAGTTAGACTTGGAGGGAAATCCTATGCTGTATTTTTGAATGAAACGATTTGACAATGCACTACTGCTATACAGTTTTTCCCTCCTTATTTGATTTGAAATTGTATGTAAAGGCCTTAAGTTCAGCTTCATACGGTCAGCTTAACTGCTTTTATTTGATCAACTATAGTTGGCTATGTTATCTAGTCTAGAAACTAGCTTTTAAAATTTTGGGTTGTCTACTTGGATTGCTTTCTTTGGTTATTCAACTCACACATGATGTTTTTGAACTGTGATCGTGGAGTAGATGGTGTTTCCGTGATGAGATCAATTGCATGAGATTTAGAGCAGGTCATGATGTAATCAAGTGATATTGCATCCCTTGCTTTGTTAAATTAATAGTTGTTTTGTAGTGGTGTATTATGGAGTTATCTTCCTTTATATAAGTTACTACTGCTAAGGCAACATCATCCTGCAGTATTGGAGGTTGGAGATGGTGTTTTTAAAGTCCTTTCCACATCTGGTGCTACTCACCTTGGTGGCGATGACTTCGATAAGGGAGATTGTTTTCGGGGGTGGTCTCTACCCCGTGTTGCCACATGCGTCGGTAAAGGCAAGTGCATTCTCTAAAGCGTTATTAGGGTGTTAAATGGTTGGTTGCGATAAGAGTATAAAATTTCTAATGATTTGGTTATATTTAATAGCCTATCTAGAAGAGTGTTCGTATTATGCTTATGGAAATGAAGATTTATGTTTATGAGCATAACTGGAATTGTTCATATTATGAAAATGCATATCGTGAAAATGAAAATAACAATTGCTATGACATATTGGTAATAGTTGGCTTTGGGGTGTTCCCTACTATTGATGATGAGAATGAAACCTTGTTGTGCTTATGTTTATGTTCTTTTTGGTCATGGTTAAGAGCAAATGATTACGATGCCGTGTATGAATTGTTTATAAGTATCATTTGCATATGTGCATTCATAATGGAAGAGGCGACCCATGTTGATGTGGGCCTCGGTGCTCACACGTAGTGAGCACAAAAGTCCTACCTCGTAGTCCCATCCACGGATGGGAGCGAGTCGATAAGTAGGCCCGCCACGGATGGTTGGGTATGAGAGGGTGCGTCGACGGGTGTGCACTCAGCTATACCGGTATAGGCTATGAATGGTGCATTTTGAGCATGAAAAGCATAAGTGCATTGCATGGCATTGCATTGTGTCGCTAATGATAATGACTTGGATGTTGGGAGCTTGACCAATCTGAGGTTGAGGATTGAGTCGAGGACTCATCGAGAGGTGTCGAGGTATGAGTAAGGTTACCTTTGTAGATTTGAGTTGGATAACGGTACTTGGAGTTTGTTTGCGACTTCTTTTACTTACGTTTCCAATTAAGTAAAATGGTTATGTTATGTTTCAAAGTAGTTGTTTATTGCTTGAATTGTTGACCTTTTGGTTATTGTTGCACTTTCTTTGAGTCTTGGACTCACGCTTGTTTGCTTCTGTTTTAGGTACTTTGATCTTTGGCTCATGGGATGGGAGTAAACACGTGCGACTTCGGTCACCATCAAACCATTTAACCGATTTGTAAAGCCTGGTTGTATTGATTGTGGTTGTAATATGTTGTTCGTCGTGGTGTAGTTATTAATTTATAATGGATGTGAGATTGGTTAACTAAGGACCTGCTAGAATGATATCATATAGCTACAACTGTTTTCTGTCTGCTGAGTGGATGTCCTACTTTCTAGAGAGGTCATGCCAAAATTTTGTAAATTTCGGTGGCTTAGTTTTAAGCCGATTCTAAGAGTTTAGAGGTTGTTTTAGTCTTTTCGTAGAGGTGTCATTAGTTATTTAGAGGGTTGGTAGCATCCGTGGCGCGTATGGGCTCCGGGGTGTTACAAGATCGCTTCTGATGTAATCCAACAAATCCTATAGGAACAACGGACCAACTGGAGAGCTAACGCTCAGAGACTAGCAGCTACTAAGTAGGCATCTCCTCGAATGGTGTCTCCATCGACCAACGTGGTTGAACAGGTAATGTCATTATCGGGTACTTGTTTTAAGTCCATTTGCAACTTGACGTTTTGTTCATAGTGACAATGCATGTGCATACCTCACCTTTGGTCGCTGATCTACCAGCGCTGTCTCCTTGACCGGCTATGCTAAGTGAGAAGTCAACTACTGAGACCAAATCAGTCCTAATGAAGGCAGCTGTGTGCCAACGAAAAATGTGAAAGCGAAGCTTCGTCTGGCAAAGTAAGATGCTCCTCATTCTTTTTAGCATAATTTCCTCTTATTTCAGGGAGATCTCATAGAAATTCCCCTGTAGGAAGGGTACGTCTAGTGGCATTCCTAATAATGTCACTGCTAGCACCTTGCCATGTCCAGGTACACTCGCACTCACTTCGGTCCTTGCTTCGACAGCTCCGGCCACAACAACAGCAACTCTGCCTCCTCCAGCACCACCAGCACCTTTGGAATAATGGTTGATCTTGAAACCATGGTTGCAAGGATGTAACCACACCCTACTTTCTTCACACCTCAGTATGTTCTCTGCTCTGCCCTGTTTGAAGTTTTTCAACTTCTTTCAACAGCATGTCATGGAGATGCTGCATCAGGTTGAGACATTCTATGAGCAAGCCCATCAGCAGAAAAAAAGCGTCTCACAACATCTGGCTAGCAAAGTCTCAAGATGATGGACTCTAAGTTGGCGGCACTCTAGGTTGAGCTGAAAGTGACCAGGACAGAGGATGAAGTGCAAAGGGGGGAGGCGAAGAAACTGAAGGCGGAGGTGAAGAAGTTAAGAGCTGAGAAAGCCGCCTCTGATGTCGTGTGGCTTAAGGCCAAAGTTGGTCGAGATAAGGCGGAAGCGAACTTGAAGATGATTGAGGGAGAAAAAGCTACAAAAGACACGGCGTTGGCCCCTCTGTAGTCAGAAACCCTCAACCACATGACTTCATCGGCTTGACTTGCGACCTCGCATGTACTCTGTCTGGTGAAGAGCCATCACCCGGGCCTAAACTTCTCGATTTTGGACGAGGGCTTCACATGTGAGGAAGGCGAGGCTACCAATCATATTGAGTCCTTTAAGGGCCTTGCTGAGAGGTTCGCAGGCCAGCTGGAGCTGTCTCTTGGCGATGACGATGCCGGTCAGAACCCTTAGGCTTAATGTAATGAAACTTGTTCCGATGCCATGGCCATTTATGAAAATACAAATTGATGTGCTTATCTATCATGTTTTTCCTTTTGTCTCCTTGTCGATGATACGAAGGAACACAAGTAGATGCAACTCCGTTTAGCACTCATAGGCCCTTAGTAATAAACTTTTATTTACGCGTCTCGACTATATTTGCACACATGGATTAAGAGAAAACTTTCATCAAATTTATAAGCTCCCAAGCTTACACTCAGAAAGGATGCACATAACATTAGAGCTATGCAAATTTTAGTAAGAGCTACACGATTTTTTGCAAGTTTTCATCGACCGTATGACTTAGACTGTGTAGCAAACATGAACTTGCTAAGCAGCGCATGTAGAACTAGCTAAAGGCCTCGTGTTCCACCAACCACTAAGTTTTAGATGTTTAACAATCTGGTGCTCATGTGCGTGTAGGATAGAATTGCTCGTTGTTGGGTTCAGACATGGCCGTGCTTTGATTTTGTTTGCTCACATGCTAAGTATGCGATCAAGTAAATGCGTGCAAAAGAGTCCACATGTAAAAACAATAAATAAGCTGATATCAAAGAATCGTGCCTACAGAATGTTTCACTCGATAACGGTATTGACCAAAAGAAAACTGGAAAGAGGTATCAAGATACCTGCAACACTTGACTCCTTACCCGATGAGACCATCGAGTGGGGAGTAGCATTGTTGCAAGCACAAAAATCGTGACGTAGCCCCCAACATTTTACCCAACAGCCGGGTCGAGCAATTAGTGGAGCAGTGGCATCACACATTCCTATTACGGCTCCGAGCCTCTTACTCAATGGATGCCTCGAGCTAGGAGTAGAACCAGGTAAGAGAAAGTCTAAGTAGTGTGGTTCTCGACCCTCTACATGATGAATGAATCGAGGCGATGGTGGAGCAAACGCGCGGCCTCCGAATCTCTACTCGATGAATATATTGGGAAGACAATGGAGCGTAAGCATCATAATTGGTAGCCCTCGACCGTACACTCAGGCACCCGAGCCCCTGAGCATGTCGATAAAACTTAGTATTATTATTTTTATTTAGTTATAATGACTGAGTACTATTACAGCCGTCGCGCCTCTTCGGCTTCCACATGGTATGTCATAATTAGCATCTCTTCTCATTTATGCGGAAGCACAAAAGATGCCTCATGGATCAGAACCAATGTGAATTCAAATGGGTTTTGGCTTCAGAACGACCTATTCTTTGAGCTATAAATAGACGGGACTTGCAATCACTTTCCATAACTTCTCTCTTTTATCTGTCACCTTCGGCTTGCAATGCTTTAGCCTCTTCAAACATTCTCATATCTTCCACTTTGTCCTCATCTCCATCTATGGAGATTCTTGGAGGATCCCCTCCTCTGGAGATCACCGTGGAGATTCCTCCTTCGCCTCCAGCCATGGGCCCCTCAAGGCGGATTGTCATTGTCCTCTCCGAAGAGGAAGATGATGATATCGACTGGGAGGCCGTAGAGTGGGTAGTCTGACCCAAAGAGGAGGACAACGTAACTAGCAAGTTGCGCATCATTGCCGAGGAAGACCATGCCTCCTCCATTCCCTCCGTGAAGGCAGATGCCACTGCTAGCACATGAGGGGGAGAAGGTGAAACTATCGGCACCGGTGGAGGAGGTGAAACTCAAAACAGCTTCACCACTCCAGCGCTTGCTTGCCCTCCAAGCCGTTACGATGGCCGGGAGCTTTTGGCAACAGAGAAGTCACCTTTCCCATTAACTGGTCTATCGACAAGTGGCCGAGTCTTCGCCCTTCGTCCAGCCCGTGCAGAGAGCGCAGGCCTATCCCAAGGACCATCAGCTGCTAGCCCCTGAGGGAGCAGAAGAGGCAGCGTGATGCCTTTCAAGACAAGTAGTCGTAGAATACCTGTGTTAGGATGTAATAAAATGAACTTTTGTTAGCAATATAATATTAATAAAGTTTTACTTACTTGAAGTTTTTGTGCCGTTCGATCTATCAAACATAATGTTCTCTTTTATGTATGGAATCTTCTTAGTTGATCAATGTTCCACGAATTGTCTAGTATCACGCCTTCTGACGTAGATAACCACACTGATTCTAGTCGAGTGGCTTCGACTACCACATAGGGACCTTTCCACTTAGGCAACAACTTGTTGCGATTTTCTTGCTTCTACACATTTCGTAGTACTAAGTTCCTGGTAGTGAGCATTCTTTTCTAGATTGTTTGGCCATGATATCCGCATAAGGCTTGTTGATACTTGGCTGCTTGAATAGACACTCGATCTCTATACTCTTCGAGTAGATTTAAGTCATTTGCTTACATCTGCTTTTGTTCCTTTTCAGAGTAGTTGTCCACTCGAGGTGATATGAACGTTAATTCGGTTGGAAGCACTGCTTCTGCCCCATAGAACAAAAAATGGCATTTCACTAGTGGCTCGACTAGTCGATATACGAACGGCCCACAACACCGAGGGAAGTTCTTTTGCCCACCTGGTCGAGTAAGCCTTGAGCCTATCAAATACGCGGGTTTTGATTCCCTACAAGATTAAGCCATTGGGGCATTCAACCTAACCATTCCTTTGAGGATGAGCTACCACTGCTACAAAAACCATTTGTACAGGCGGGTGGTAACCCATCTTCACAGGCATTTTTGTACCCACCTGTAACTGAAGGTCTGTGTAAATCGGTATATTTGCACAGGCGTTTCTAAATACCGCCTGTGAGATGTATTTGTACAGGCGGTTGGTTAAGCCGTCCGCCTGTACAAATGCTCATTTGTACAGGCGGTTTCTTAAGTAGACCGCCTGTACAAATGCCATTTGTACAGGCGGGTGGCTTAAGCACCCGCCTGCACAAATAGCATTTTCACATGCGTGGGCTTAAGCCGTCCGCCTGTACAAACTGCATATCTTCATCCGGTTGCTTAAGCGAACCGCCTGTATAAATAGTTGTACCACATGCGACACCTAAGGTGAACCGCCTGTACAGATCCAGGAAATCTTTTTTTAATAATATTAAGATAATTACATTATAATATTAATAAATGCATACATTATATCAATCACATCGCTGTTCAGCACAAATCTATACATAACAATGACAAGGTTATATATACAAAGCACATATAAATCATAATTGCATTATGTATATATACAAGGTTATATATACATCAGTGTTCATGGCCTGTCTATCCTCGTCTCCCAATTACAAAGTCTAGGATGCTTCACCACTTCACTTCCCCGGAAAAAGAAACTAGCTCTCTCATGGATGACTTCACGATGATTGAACTGGCACATGTCCTTTTGCACATTACGAAGGTCATCATCAGTGAGTGCCAAAGTGGTCTTTTCAATCTTCACCTGCAATAATAAAGTAGGCAATAAAGAGGTTAAACAATAGTGAAATCGAGAATATGACAATAAATAATCTTGAATCACCAATTTGTATAGGCTTACGTCACGGGGTTATACGTACCTCCGTTGATTACGAAGAACTTCATGGACATAATATCCACAAAGAACACCGCACGGAGGTTGCTTGTGGCACTTCAAATCAAATAATAATGTATGGAATTAGTACAGTTGGTAATACCCTTCTTTACTAGTGCAATTATGTTGAAGCATTACAAGTGTCTTCTTACCCATGGGTGGACATAGCAAAGCATCTTATTTGACCCCTTCGCAGGATCATGTTGCCCCCCTTTTTTGGTTGCGTAATGCTTGAAATCCCTACTCGAATGTCAACAACAAATAACTATCATATCATAAAACAAATTACATTATGTATGTTTGTGTATGTATTTTTCTTACGTATTTAAGATGCGGGTGAGTTCATCGTAAGATTCCGCTGGGGTTCTAGATGAGTTAAGGACCATATATCTGCTCTGCTTCGGGTACAGCATGAAACAAATGAAGTGATCGCTGCAACAAAAACTTATGTAAGTTTCACGAGTAATCATGGTGCGAACTAAACTTTTAGCAACAATTGATGAATGAGAAGATTATTTAAAATTGTAGGGAGCCATTATGACGTCCTTGTCTTGCATCTGGAGCATTGCTTTTAATAAGTATAGCCCCATATCTATTTGGCGTTCCCGGGTCAGGGTCTGTCGCCTTTCTTCTATCTCCGTTTTCGTCATCCCCTTATCCTTCAACTCCTTGTCATTGAGTACAGCTCTTAAGTTTGGTTAGCTAATCCGTGCAGGGTAAAGGAACCCGACATGTTTTCCCATCTTTTTAGCATCGTTATATTACATTCTACACCCAAGACAATGGTCAATGCACCACTTTATATGCTGAATGCTGGGAAACATGACATTTTGGCAAATATCAGCTGTTCTGACTTTGTATGCTGAAAATGTATAGAAGTTGAGTGCCAAGTGCCATGGGAGGTGAGAGGCATACTTAAGGCTGAACAATTTCTCTTTATAGTAAAGGCTTGTTATATAGATCATTCATAAATTGCCAGAATCCATATAATTTTTAGTAAATCCTACGTTAGCCGATGTTAGTGCTTTTTCCTTTGATAAGTGAACACTGAAGCTATGTATTGATGTACTTTTAGATAAAGTTAACTTCGGTGTTATCTGTCGAAAAAGATAAAGTTAACCTGGATGACGTACAAAAAGTATATGATTGGTGATTTTAGAACTTAATGAAACTCTTTTCGTGATCATGCATGTGTAGCCAACAATGATCTGCGATACAATTCTTTCATGTTGGCTAAAATTTCTCTATCCTGTGACTACTACTCCAACAATCTTAATTGAGATGAAGTTGCTAGAGAAAATTTTAAAAAATAGGCACTCGCTTTTGCACCCGCAAGCAAGACAAGTTTTGAACCTAAAGGTATATAGGAAAATATGTGGGATTGAGCTCTAAAACTATAATAATTCATCAGTTGATAACAGGTAACCATATACATAGCAAATCGACATCTTGAGTGTCTCCAAATGTTATTTGCATTGTTGGGAAACAAAATGCATCTTGTTAAATGATTTGGCAGAAGTTAACTTTATTTAAAAGGAAAAAACCACTAAAATTGGCCAACTTACGATTTAGTGAAAATTATATGGATTCTGCCAATTTTTGAATGATCTAACAAGCCTTTACTATAAAGAGGAACTCAACTTGGCACTTGGCACTCAACTGCTGTACATTTGGGGTTTTCTTTATTATGCTATCAGAATGCAATATAATAATATGCTGTCATAATTTGTTATATCGGCACTTGCTACTGCAAGAGCAAGATGAACAATGTAGGAGTAGGTCAATGGCCAACTTGCAAGCACCACACGCTAATCAAGTTGATGTCGAGTTTTCCAAAATGGAACATCTGTTGCAAGTCAACAAAATCGATCAAGACGTAGCGAGCATCCTTGTGTTTGTAGACATCTGGAGGGACGGCAGCTTGAATGCCCTTCACCCCAAGACGAGATGCCCTCAAGTACCAGTCATGGAGTCTCTTCAACTCCCATGGTCCTTCGTTGATCTGCTCTATGGGGAGAAATGGCTTGCCATGCTCATAAGTCTCTAGTGAAGGCATAGTGCATGCGAGTGGAGTTGGCACTCCTCTTTGACTTGGTGGTACTCCGTTGATTGCAATCTACTTCTTTGTTTTTCTTTGCAACCAACAACATCGCCGAAAATGAGGTGCGTTGTGACGGTTGGGGCAATAGAGGTGATGCATGCGGTGCAGAAGGCACCGGCGATGGAGATGCGCGCTGTAGTGAAGGCGACGCCGGTGGAGAAGATGCGGTTTGTGGTGTAGGCAATTTTGGAAGAGGTAGGGCATCTTGACTTGCTGCTGGCATCTCTAACCTCTCTTGTATCAATGCAATATCTTCCTTGGGCCATACAATAAATGACCCAACTGCATCTTGGATGGTCTCTACATCATCAGGGGTGCTGAATGGTAGCTTCAACAAGCCAAGGCATGGAACAAGCACGATGTCCACTTGCACCTTTGCGTGACCAATCGGGACAGGTTGGTTCTGTATCACAGTGCCCGGATATGCCACGCCCTCTGCAAGCTAGACGACCAAGCCCCCTTGCTCCAGATGTGCACAGAGCTTGCACTTGGTTGCCTCTATGATATCATCCACAGGATATCGAGGCGTTGGGACTGGCGCAGACTCGACGCTACTCCGGATGCGGGCCGAGCTTGGGTTGTCATCCAACCACGCTTGTAACGCCCTTTCCGCCTCCTTCTCTTCCCACAGTCTTAAAAACTCTTGTTGGTCTAGCTATCTTATTGTATCAGCCATGGTCCTCATATATCTTTGAGGCGACTTGTATTGGTCTTGATATTTCGGGAACCCATGCTTGAAGCCCACTCGACTTCCGATGCCACGAGTGCGACCTAGGTGTTCCTTGGTTCCCAACGCCGTCGTTAGGTCGTCGTTCTCCCTGTCTGGCACGAAAGATCCCTCTGCTTGCTCGTGCAAGATCTTCTGCAGCTTGGCCGAAACTTCCACGACCGCAGGGTCCACCGTGCTTTTGCGACCCTTCTTGCTGCTGGGTTGGCGAGCTAGGACCCAATTTCTGCCTCGCTCGCTACAGCTCGTCAATGGGTTCTCTATCCTAGAATGGGCTTCCTCTTCTTCTTTACTCCTCCACTCAACAATCTTAGGGGCATACCCACCTGTGCCCAGGTGATGGGGGTACTTGTTCTTCTTCGCGAGGGCACTGTACAGCTCGCTCAATGCTACGGCTTCGCTTGTGGTCTTCTGCCGGACAAACTCCGCCCATTCATCCGCGGTGATTTTTCCATATTTCAGGAATGGTATCCGCTCCGTCTTCACAAAGTACTTGTTCAGCTCAAACCTCCAGTTCCGAAAGCTCTTCCCCATCACATCCAAGGCATTCTTCTTAGCGATGGCCTCATACTCTGGGGGGGACATTATGATTTTCTACAGCTCGGTCCAAAGGTGAGCCTTTGTCGTGTCGGACACCTTTGTCCAGTTATCCATCGTGATGGAGACATTGTCCTTGACAAGACAGCTGCAGCTATTTTAGAACTTGGATAGTGCCTTACGAGGTGCTAGGGGCCCTCCTAAAGGACCGACCTCCGTGATATACCAAGTGCCTTCCGGTAACTTGTTCCTTCTTCGTTCCCCCCGTTTTTGTTTATGCGAGGTCGTACTTGTTGCAGCAGAGGAATCCACAGGAACATGCCCGGGGGTATCTTCAATTACCTCTTGAACTGCAATTAGTCGATGTGATCGCCTTTCCGGTCTCTTCATAGAAATAAACACAAGGAGTACACAAACATAAGGAAATGCAATTATGTCCACGCCAAGCTACAAATCAAACAAGCTCACTCTTCTTAATACCTCTTCATTGGGATCGTAGTTGGAGTCGATTTCCCCACGTCGCCGTTCTGGTCGTGGGCATGGAACTAGGTTTGGGCTCTTGTACGATGACGAGGAACCATCGCTGCCCAAGGACAACGATGGGCTCAGTGTTCTTTCTGGCCGCATGGCTACATCATCCTTCTCGGCCAAGTTTTGTTGCCTTCCAGCATCGCCCTCCTCTTGCAGCGGCATATTACCACCGAGCTCTGCAAGCAGGCACCTCTTAAGCGCCTTCTTGGCGAGCAATTCTTTTTCTCCCATCTTACTACAAAACAGATTGCATTGACATCAATTTGAGCCTATTAATATTTACAGTGGGAATTCATTACGGTTTTATTAGCACGTCAAACTCTTTGGTTAAAATTCTATCTAAATCAATCGCTAACATTCGATTTCTACAGATGAGGGGAATGCTTTCTACATCCAAGGAAACAAGAAATATCGATGGTTGATTCGAAGGAAACAATTAAGAAACAAGAAACCTCTTTAGTGAGATTATATGAGCAAATGCCTGAACCAAAATACGTCATTAATGGGACCTTGTACTTATAGGGGGAATGTTCATTAGGGATTCCTATAGTAATGTTGGTGGAGTTGATAAGTTAGTTCCTATTGATGTATACTTACCGGGTTGTCCAACTAAACCGGAGGCTGTTGTAGATGCCCTAACAAAACTTCATAAGCAGATATCGCAAGAAATAGTTGAGGATCGAATTCTATCTCAAAAGAAAATTCGATGTTTTACTACCAGTCACAAGCTTTATGTTCGACGTAGTACTCATACTGGAACTTACAAGCAAGAATTGCTCTATCAATCACCATCTACTTTAGACATATGTTCCAAAACTTTTTTCAGAAAGACAACAAGATATAAGGGTGGTCGGATGCACTTGCCTTGCTAGGCCGAGCGAGGCGGCGGGGCGGCGTCGGTAGGGGAATTTTTACCTTGGTCTTGGGCTTTGCTTGGCATTGGTGAGGCGTCCACGTCGATGAGGGTGAGGCTTCGGCAGTTGACAGCCCAGCGAAAAGTTCATCGTAGGAGCGAGGCCACGGAGAAGTCACCGAGTGAGGCAATGTGGAGGCATCGGCGTCGACGAGGGTCAGGCCGTGGCCACCGACGGCGTGGCGGAACGGTCGTAGGAGGCACGAGCCCGCGGAGAGGTCACCGAGCGCGGTGGGATGGTTGTCGGAGCACTCGACAGAGAGGTCGATGGGTGAAATTCGGCTTTGCCGCTTCGGACGGGGGGAGCACTCGATCTCCCGCCTATTGATTTTAGGAGTTAGGGATTTCCACAGGCGGTGCACAAGATTTCCACAGGAGGTCCCAACAATTTCTTCAGGTGACGTCACTAGAGACCAGGCGGGCATCTCCCAACGATTATCCTGTCTGTGTAAATTTTTGTACACCAGATAATCAGTTCGACCAAAAGCCTTTGAAGTTATCTTGCTTGCCCGATACCCTCGGATTGTATAGACAGGACGATCCGTTAGGTGTTTAGGATAAAATACCGGACCGTCCTCTCTACGTAGAACTTCTATCATCATCTGCACAAAACTACTAACAAAGGATGATCCAGTTCTTGTAAATATGTGTACACCAGACCATTGTCCCGGCAAAAACCATTACTGATTCAGATTACTGATTCTAACACACAATGCAATGCAGATAACATTACTAATTCGAACACACAATACGAAAAGCATTACTGATCCGATCCATGGGAACAATGCAATGCAGATAACATTAACATTTTCAAAACAGATAGATTACTGATTCTAACACACAAAATGTAAATGTTCAATCACTGTTCAGTACATCCAAAAGGGGCGCTAGTAGTACAATCGTCATCGTCATCGTCGTCTTCATCCGATGAGAACAAGATGTTGGCAGAGGAGGGGCCGGACGAGGAGGAGGTGTCCCAGCGGTAGAGGATGGAGTCGTAGTCGCCGGTGTCCTCGTCGCTAACGCCGTCGTCATCGCTCCCCACCCACATCGATCCCTCCTCCTCCTCCTCCTCGTCGCCCGGCTCCTCCGGCATCCTCCTCCTCCTCCTCCTCCTCGTCGCTACTACCGCTGCTGGTACTGCTGGTACCGCCTCCGCTGCTGCTATCGCCACCGCTGCCACTGTCGCTGCTTCCGCGGATGGCCTCCTCCACCCGGGGTAGTGGGAGTTCCTCCTCCTCGAGTGCTCCTAGTAACTGGGAGTCCCAGTTGACGGACACAGACGAAGGGAGCGACGGCGACCGGAGTCGAGCCTGCTTAATGGAGGGCTCAGTCTCCGCTACAATGGAACTACAAATCAGGATGATCCGGTCTGTGTAAATATATGTATACTGGACCATCCTACCGACAAAAAGCCTTTGAAGTTATCTTGCGTGCCCGAACTCCACAAGCGAAAGAGTGCAACGTAAAATGGCCATACCGTTCGGTACAGATTTAGTGTTAAAGTAACTAATCACCCGCACGGTCCTAAATGTTCACATCGTTCACGGGGGACGTTACATTTCACATGGATCGATCGATTACACCGAAAGGAACAACTATGAGTGGCGCAACATTCAGATAACTCGCCCTTACATGAAGATCCGACAAGAGCTAACACCACTAAAATCAACTCAGCACTACGTGTCCGTACATTCTCGGGCTAGGAATGCCTAAAGATCGGAGCCGAAGCTGGATCAGCCTCACGCTCAGCAACAGAGTCGCCGGCAGGCTCGTGGAGGTCATGATATTGAAATGGTCTACTCTCATCACTATCGGACTGATGGGCTAGCGGTGATGTCGTAGGCGCAGGCTATGGGTCATGGGCTTGGGGGTCTTGGGGAGTTGTCTCTGCCGCACTAACAGGGTCCACCCTCGGACCCTAAAAACCCATAGCAGCCTTATTCTCTGTGACATATCAATCACAGCAGTAAGTGATTGGCCGGGAGACCAAAGCTCTGCACATGTTGTCTAGCTAGGTGCTCTCCTCAGCACGGGAGTGGATTCAACAAACAGGACGATCCGACAGTGGTTAGGATAAACACCAGATCATCCTCTATGCGTAGAACTTTTGCCGTGGGCTACAATGGAACAACAAATCAGGATAATCTGGTCTGTGTAAATATATGTATACCGGACCATCCTACCAACAAAAAGCCTTCGAAATTATCTTGCGTGCCCGAACTCCACAAGCGAAAGAGTGCAACATAAAATGGCCATACCGTTCGGTACAGATTTAGTGTTGAAGTAATTAATCACCTGCATGGTCCTAAATGTTCACATCGTTCGCGTGGGACGCTACATTTCACATGGATCGATCGATTGCACCGAAAGGAACAACTACGAGTGGCACAACATTCAGATAACTCGTCCTTACATGAAAATCCGACAAGAGCTAACACTACTAAAATCAACTCAGCATTATGTGTCCGTACGTTCTCGAGCTGGGAATGCCTAAAGATCGGAGCTAGAGTTGGATCAGCCTCGCGCTTTGCAACAAAGTCGCCGGCAGGCTCGTGGAGGTCATGATATTGAAATGGTCTACTCTCGCCACCATTGGACTGATGGGCTAGCGGTGATGTCGTAGGAGTAGGCTATGGGTCATGGGCTTGGGGGACTCCAGGAGTTGTCTCTGCCGCACTAACAGGGTCCACCCTTGGACCCTAAAAACCCATAGTAGCCTTATTCTCTGTGATCAAAGCAATCACAACAGTAAGTGATTAGCCGGGAGACCAAATCTCTACATATGTTGTCTAGCTAGGTGCTCTCCCTAGCATGGGAGCCGATTCAACGCACAGGACGATATGGCAGTGATTAGGATAACACACCAGATCATCCTCTATGCATAGAACTTTCGTTGTAGGCTACAATGGAACTACAAATCAGGATGATCCGGTCTGTGTAAATATATATATACCGGACCATCCTACTGACAAAAAGCCTTCGAAGTTATCTTGCGTGCCCGAACCCCACAAGCGAAAGAGTGCAACGTAAAATGTCCATACCATTCGATACAGATTTAGTGTTGAAGTAATTAATCACCCGCACGGTACTAAATATTCACATCGTTCGCAGGGGACGCTACATTTCACATGGATCGATCGATTAGACTAAAAGGAACAACTACGAGTGGCGCAACATTCAGATAACTTGTCCTTACATGAAGATCCGACAAGAGCTAACACCACTAAAATCAACTCAGCACTACGTGTCCATACGTTCTCGGGCTGGGAATGCCTAAAGATCAGAGCCAGAGCTGGATCAGCCTCGCGCTCTACAACAGAGTCGCCAGTAGGCTCGTAAAGGTCATGATATTAAAATGGTCTACTCTCGTCACCATCGGACTGATGGGCTAGCGATGATGTCGTAGGAGTAGGCTATGGGTCATGGGCTTGGGGGTCTCCGGGAGTTGTCTCTGCCGCACTAACAGTGTCCACCCTCGGACCCTAAAAACCCATAGCAGCCTTATTCTCTGTCGTGAAATGCATCGTTCCAATCTAGGTGAACACAGCGAAATTGAAATACGACATATCAAGCAAGTTAGAGTAGATAACAACTAAAAAGACAAGTGGCACAATAAGCAAAGAACTATTCGTCCGTGTTTGGACTAGTACCAAAAAGATCAGAGCTAGAGCTGGAGTCTTCCCTATCAGCCTTGCGCTCAACACCGTCGGCATCGGGCTCGTCGAGGTTCTCCTCCTGGGACTTTGTAGCTTTAGTCTCCTCATCAGGGGCTTGTAAACCTGTTGGTGAAGGGGTCGAAGAAATCGCGTGGTCACCGGCAAGGGGGTCTAATGGGCCTATTTGTGCCGCACTGTCAGGTTCAGAGGTCAGATCCACAACACCCAAATCAGCAATATGCTCTATGATTTGAGTAATCACAGCAGTCTTTGTTGAGTCGAGAGACTGATGTTCTGTACATGTTGGCGCAGTGTTATCCTCATTAGGGGCCTCAGGGACTGTAGGTGAACTCACAGGAGCACACTCAGAGGCAATAACTAGATCGTCGTCAACTTGAGGAGTCGGCACCGCACCGATAGGTGCGGAACTCAATGATACAACACTCTGAGCAGCCATCTCGTCAGTCATGTTAGCATGCACAGACGTATGTTCGGTCTCAGTCGAGCACAGGGTAGGCATGGTCGATGTGGGTGCATCCGCTAAAGTAGGTAGAGTAGTGGACAATGGAGCAGGTGCCTTATCACCGGCTGGTCTGGAGAACATCCCTGTCAAGACCATAGGTGCTGGTGGGAACGTGGACATGGGAGTGGGCAGGAAGCCCCCAACAGAAGCATGTGGGGCAACAATGCCGATAGCGGGAGGTGGAACTGGAGTTGGCAGCGCAGTGAAGGATCGAGATGGCGAACAGAGGGAGGGTGAATGGTCGCAAATAAATTTTTCCAAAAATACTCCAACCAAAATCTTGACAAGATCGCGCAAAGAAAACCGGTGCTCCTCAAATTTGCAAAACCCGCAAAAACCGGAACGACTAGACAACTATGTGTATCCCTAACTTACACGAATGAGATCCATAAAATATGTGAGGGATTTTTCAATCACAATCCTAGTAGTCAAGTGTCCAAATAAAGAGGAATCAATTCAAATACTTCTTTTCTAAAAGAGATCAAGCCAAGACACAAAAGTCTCTTTTAGAAAAGCAAAAGCAGATATTTTCAGAAGCTGTCTTTAATTTGAACAGGAGGTTGGTGGGTTTCTGATGCTCACAAAATTATGAGAAATTTTCCCCCTATGAACAGATGAGTCGTGAAGCTCTCTACCAAATTTCAGATCAAAAATCCATGTAGAAAAATCATCATAAATCTATGAACATAGACAGTCAGGAACTTCGAGCAGAAAATTTAGGGCTCGGTTTTCACCTCATGGCGCCCAAACGATGCAACAAGTGAACTCAAAATTTTTTCTACAGATGTATATGGGAGTGCCGCACAATCTCAAGAAAGAATCATGCATAAAGGATTTTTCTAGATTTGTCTAAAAATCAAATACTAACTGCTGCGCGAAGAACAAGTTCTGGACAGAACTGGAACTTGAAAGAAAAGATGATCTCAACTTAATCAAAGAGTGCAAAAGAGATGTAAAACCATATGAACACAATCAAAATATCTAAGATCAACATCTAGAAGGAGGGGAGACAAATCCAAATTGCATGAATGTAGATTGCGGGAAAGTAAATGCGTAACGTAAATGCTGAATTTAAATTGTGTAAAGTAAAGACATAATGTAAATGCGGAATTTAAATTCACAATAATGTAAATAAATTTCTTTGTATTTCTGGTGGGAAGGTTTACAAAGCCTCACTTCATGTGGGCAAAGCTCAAAGGAGCAACTCAAACCTTCAAGGGGAGGAGGCCACCCCTCCACCTCTATTTATACTATTCTTGCGCCACCTACCACCCTTGGATGAGTCCCTCAACCCTAGGACACTCATCTAAGGGCTAGGATTGACCCACTCACACAGCCATGCAAGGGCTAACCCAAAACCCACACACATACCGGGTTTTCTTGCACGGTTTTCAAAGCATACTACCTAGACCCTCTAACCTATCAACTAGACCGCAATCCGACGGCCCTCATTGATCCACGCGGCATCTAGCTAGCATCATCTCCTTTCCTTATCTTCTTGGCTTGCCTGGACTCCGTCTCCGGTCATCTTCCGGCGATCTCTCGACCGTCTGGACCTCCGACGCTCCTCGCCTAGTCCCGGTCATCCTCCACCTCACCATGACCTAGCACCGTCGCCCTGCAACCATCAAAGACAAGGAAAAACCTTTCACATAGCAATGCCCACATATATATTCAATGATTATCCCAAATCATTAATCAATCAAAATTTCGCTCAACGGTCAAATTGATTCAAATCCAATTCACTTCAAATCAAACTCAATTTCAAATCAATCCAAGCTCAATACTCGTCAATTACTCATCACACACAAGGATAGACCTCCACATGGTCTTTCACTCAGGCTGTGCAAGACCAACTGCATTGTACAACTGACCAAAGCAGCCTGAGAAGAAAGTGAACATCTGAGCCATTTGCATCTGACCGTGTAGCAAAGCTTCCTAGGTCATCTGCTGATGCAACCTCATCTCCTCTGGTAATTGGGTCTGTGTCTCCCGCTGTTGGGCAATTGAAACTGCCTGAGACTTCTGCAACTCAACAATCGAAGCAAGTACGTGAGTAAGCTCGGAGGGCTGAGAAACAGAAGCCGCAGTCACCGGTGTCACGTTAGGAGCTACTGACGGTGTAGCTGAGTCGTCTCGGTCCTCAGGTACAGAGCCTGATCCACCTGCCTCGTGGTCGTGGGCTTGGATTGGTGGAAAGTACTCAAGGTCTTCCTCCTCCTCGTCGTCATCCCAGTCAATATCAATGCTCCGCGCCAACCAAGCATGCTCCTCAGCCTCTGCTAGTGCCTGGTCCTCCCCTTGAGCGGTCTCTCTCAGTTCCTCAGGTATCTGCTCCTGAGCCCTCCTCATGGAACGCTGGCCTCTGCGTCTGTCGTCAAGAGATGGAGGCATGTACTAACAAAGACGAACTTGCGCTTCTAGGTATGTCCGGCCGCGAGGCAGTAAGATACAAGAGGGAGCCAATCATGCTCCGGAACTCCTTTTGATCAACAGGCTCACCATCCTCATCGGGCTCGAGGACAGCAATGGTGGCCATAGGAGTCATCACGGGCTTTCCATCAGACATATCAAACCGTCTGAGAAGGTCCCGAGTGTACTTACCTTGGTGCAGGAAAGTACCCTCTCGAGTCTGCTTGATTTGGAAGCCGAGGAAGTAGCTCAACTCACCCATCATACTCATCTCAAATTCTGTGCTCATCACCTCAGAAAAATGAGATACAAGAGACTGAGATGAGCCACCAAAGATAATATCGTCCACATAAATCTGGACGAGAAGGAAATTAGAATCCTGGTGTCCGATGAATAGAGTTTTGTCTACTATACCCATTTTGAAACCATGTCTGAGAAGATAGGACTTAAGCCTCTCATACCAAGCTCTAGGGGCCTGCTTAAGTCCATACAAGGCTTTGGAAAGCTTGTAGACATGGTTCGGGTATTTGGGGTATTTGGGGTTCTCAAATCCTAGAGGTTGCTTGACATACACCTCTTCCTCAATGAAGCCATTGAGAAATGCACTCTTGACATCCATTTGATAGAGCTTGAAGCCCTGGGATGCAGAGAATGCAAGCAGGATTCTAATCGCCTCTAGTCTAGCTACAGGGCAAAGGTCTCCTCAAAGTCAAAACCCTCAACTTTGAGTGAAGCCTCGTGCAACTAGCCTAGCCTTGTTGCGTAACGACAACCCCATCCTCACTCTGCTTGTTTTTGAACACCCACTTGGTCCCAATGACATTATGACCAGATGGGGGCTCTACAAGCTGCCAAACATTGTTCCTCTCAAAGTTTTCCAGTTCCTCATGCATAGCATTAATCCATGATTCATCGGATAATGCATGAGTAACATCCTTTGGCTCAAAAGAGACAACAAAGGCAGAGTGAAGGCAGAAAGAAGATAAGCCTGATTTTGAGCGCGTAACACGCTCAAATAGATCACTAATGATCTGCTCAGGTGGATGAGAACGCTGAATGTGTCGTGGAGGACCAGAAGTAGAAGGGGCCTCTACCTCTTGAGGAGAAGAGGTAGGAACAGAGCCATTCGCTGAAGGAGAGTCTGAAGGCAAAGGCTGATCATCCTGAGGTGCAGAAATGGAAACAGGAGACACCTCAGGTGAAGAGGAGACTGGATCAGGTGGAACACCATCATCTCCATCATCCTCATCCTCTATAAAGATGGTCTCGGAGGGATAAGAAGAGCCTAAAATATCAGGTCTAGCACCTGGGCTAGCCTCATCAAAGATCACGTCACAGGTCTCTATGATCCTATTCGCATCACAACTCCAGACCCTATAGCTACGAGAGGAAGTCGAGTAACCCAGAAAGATACCATCAGAAGAACGAGACTCAAACTTATCTAGGTTACCAGACTTCAAGATAAAACACTTGCAACCAAAAACGCGAAAATGAGAAACACTGGGCTTTCGCCCATACCTCAACTCATAAGAAGTGCGATGCAAATGTGCTTTCAAGAAAACGTGATTGGAAACATGACAAGCAGTAGCTATAGCCTCAGCCCAAAATTTCCTAGGAGTACTGTACTCATCTAGCATTGTCCTAGCCATCTCAACCAGGGTCCTGTTCTTCCTTTCCACTCGCCATTTTTTGAGGGACGTGGGAGAAGAGAAGCGATGCTCTAAACCAGACTCCACACAGAAATTCTCAAAGTAGGAGTTCTTGAACTCTGTGCCATTATCACTGCGTATAGCTCGTAATGCACCTGGGTGCTCAATAGACAACCTACTAACAAGTCCCCTGAAGTGAGAGAAAGTCTCATCCTTCGAGGCCATGAAAAATACCCAAGAATACCTCGAAAAATCATCAACAATGACAAGGACATACCACTTCCCTCCTGCCGATTGACTCTAGCCGACCAACAAAGGTCCATGTGTAAAAGCTGTCTGGTGCATCGATCATCACTACGGTGGTCGGAGGATGAGAAGCAGTAACCATCTTGCCATGTCGGCAGGGAGAGCAAACTAAGTCTTTGACCATCTTGAGTTTGGGCAAACCACGAATGAGATCGTGACTGCTAACTCGGGTCAAATGATCAAAACCAATGTGACCAAGTCTCCTATGCCAGAAGGAGAGATCACGGGACTCAAAAGCAATCAAACAACGAAGAGAGTCTCCAGAAGAAACAGAAAAATCAGCACGAAAGACTCTCCCAAATCTAGAAATCCCGCAAACTAACTCTCCTGATGAATTAAGGATTCTACAAGCATTACACTTAAAGCTTACCTCGAAAGAGTCATCGATAAGTCGAGAAGCGTAAAGCAAATTATATTGCAGCTTACTCACTAAGGCAACGTCCTTAAGAATAAAATTTTCATTAATGCAGACGGTACCTTTAGCAATGACTCTACCTGAAGAAGCATCCCCAAAAGTGATCAACTCATCACCGGGAGCTCGGACTAGGGAAGAGAACCAACGAGAATCTCCGGTCATATGGCGAGAACAACCAGAGTCAACAATCCAAACATCTCCCTTCCCCATTCGACGAACCTGATCAAGTCAAAAGAGAAGACTCAGTACTGGGATAAAGTGAAGACTTGGGAACTCAATATTGAATTACACGACGCCTCAAAGTACCGACCACAAAAGAAGAAGATGGACTCTAGTGTCTCTCGACTCAACTCTAACAAGATCGAAGAAGCGGCTCTAGTGGAAGATCTAGGAGCATCCTTTGGTTTGGCTCGCCGTGGTGCAATGGCGAGACCATCCCAACGAGGTGCCTAAATCTCCTACCCGAAAACACCTCACGCCCGATATCTACCTCGATGGGAAAAGCGAGGAATATCAAGAGGACGGCGGAAAGATCGACCACGAGCAACTCCGGGACTAAAACTTGATGAACAAAGCATGAAAACCGAGTCTGGGACGCTGCCCAAAACAAGCGACTCTCTAACTGTCTAGTAGCAGTGTGCGCCTTAGGAGCACTCAGAGTCTGGGGATGACCCTGAATACCCCTAAGAGCATCAACACGCTCACGCCGAGTGATCTTGGCGCACCTGAAGCAGAAATCTACTAGGTGACCATCCTTCTTACAGAAGATGCATGTGTACTTTGCCTTGTTAGAGGCAGAAGCAACAAGAGAAGCATCCTTCTGGTCAGAAGTCCCGTGGACCACACCAGCAGACCTAAACACAGTGGTGCTCAACCTAGGAGCAACCACTATCTCTCCACTCTTGGAACCACGCACAATGGTAGCAGGATGAGTCCTAGCGTGCTCCAAGTAATCAAATCCTAGACCTTGATTGGATCTGCTAATCTTGGACTGGTCTAGAATGTGATTGAGCTTCTTCTTGCCTCCAACAAATTTCTCAAGAGTACTCATAAGATACTGACACTCTCGGAAAAGTGAGGCGCATGAAGAGCAAGGGGAAGGAGTAGAAGAAGAGTCAGAAGAAGAGGATCAAACAGCACGTGCATATTTTTCCCTATACACGGCTGCCTCAAATTTGAGAGACTCACAGGAAGCACAAGAAGCATCTCTAATTCTACCAACCTGGGCCTCTAACTTCTTCCTAAGCTCTGCGTGGACCTTATCCACGTCATCCTTAACCCCAACACACAGCAAGCAACCAGTTTGTGATTTAACTAGTAAATCCTTAGCAAGTTGATCACACTTGACATTCAAAGCATCATTGTCAAGTTTTAGTTGCTTCTGACCCTCACATGAGTATTTGGGTCCTTAGAAGCATGCATCTCAAGTTCATCATTTCTAGAGGAAAGCTTTCTAAGGTGTGAGCTCATGGCATCAATCTCAGCAAGCAATTTAGGGCAATTATTACAGGAAGCATTTGTGTGGGCATGAGAAAAACTAGCATTAGCAGGAATATCAATAACAACAGGACTAGCATTCTTCGACTTTAGATTCTCAAGATCAACAAGCACACTATCATGCAAAGTCCTTAGGTTCTCTAGCTCCACAAGCAAAGCATCACAGAGTGTACAGCTGTCAGAGTCTCGGGAGGAACATGATTTAAGTGAAGCTAACTCCCGAGACAAACTATCTACCTCCTTCTCTAACTCAGAACACCTCGACCAAGCCTTAGCATGAAACTTGCCTAATTTACAGAAGGCATCATTTAACTCGTCGTAGGTGGGTACCTCATCCGTGTCGCTGTACAACTCGGAGTCGCTCACTTCAATGGCGCATGCCATGAAGCACATGCCGGAGAAGTCGTCGCCGCCTTTCTTCTCTTGCGGATCATCCTCGCCTTCGTCGCTCCATGTCTCCGTGTCGGAGAGGTTGATGTCATCGAGGGCGTCGAGGATGCGGTGGAAGAGCTTCTTGTTCTTGGAGAAGTTGCGGTACTTCTTCTCGTGCACCGGTTCACGAACTGGAGGCTTCTTGTTGCAGTTCTTGTCGGTGTAGTCGTTCTTGCCCAAACCGCTAATATCGTTCTTGCCCTTCTCCAGCTTGGGGCAGTTCGCTCGAATGTGGTTGGGGCCACCACACTCGAAGCAGGTGATCATGCCACCTCTCTTCCTCTCTCTCACTCTCTTGTAAATATTGGAAAATTTTCGAGCAACAAGAGTAAGCTCATTTTCTGGAAATTGTTCCAGAATTTCATCGCTTACGTCGCAAAGAGTGGAGAGAGAAAAACCAGAAGCAAAGTCAAGAGAAAATCCAGAAGAGGACCCAATGGGATCGGTGACCAAAGCCATCGACTGAGATTTCGTCTTCCGAGAGACGACATCAATCTCATGAGTCTTGAGGCGGGAATAAAACCTGTCAAGAGTCAGAGTCGACAGATCAGTGGTGTCCTTGATGGTGGTCACCTTCATCTCCTAAACCCGAAGGTCGAGTGCGGTCAAGAAATGCCGAGCATTGTCCGAGTCAGGGTATATACAACCGACTGCTCGGAGGTTGCTCAAAATCTTGGTAAACCGACCGAAGCACTCATCGAGACTCTCACCAGCGCGTTGTTCAAATTTGTTGTACTCGCGCTTGAACTGGTCCTGCCTCACGGTCTTGATTTGAGTAATGCCCTCATGGTAAGCATCGAGGGTTACCCAAATCTCGTGGGCGGAGCGAAGGTGAGAAATCGATCATACTCATCTTGGTGAGTCCTGATGAGAATGTTCCTCGCCTTAGCATTTGCCTCAATGTCGACCATATTGCGGCCGTGACGTTCTCATCGGTAGGAACCTCATATGGGAGCTTCACCTTCTGCCATATCAGGAAGCCCTGGGCAGTGATGTATGACTCCATCCGGGATTTCCAAAAAGGAAAATCAACACCAGAAAAAATTGGAGGCTTGGTGGAATACTTGTCTGTCGCCATGGCTCTCGAGACCGGTCAAGATCTACGGAAGAGCAAAACCGGCTCTTATACCAATTGAAGGATCAAGATGGCGAACAGAGGGGGGGTGAATGGTCGCAAATAAATTTTCCCAAAAATACTCCAACCAAAATCTTGACAAGATCGCGCAAAGAAAACCGGTGCTCCTCAAATTCGCAAAACCCGCAAAAACTGGAACGACTAGACAACTATGTGTATCCCTAGCTTACATGAATGAGATCCATAAAATATGTGAGGGATTTTTCAATCACAATCCTGGTTGTCAAGTGTCCAAATAAAGAGGAATCAATTCAAATACTTCTTTTCTAAAAGAGATCAAGCCAAGACACAAAAGTCTCTTTTAGAAAAGCAAAAGCAGATATTTCCAGAAGCTGTCTTTAATTTGAACAGGAGGTTGGTGGGCTTTCGATGCTCACAAAATTATGAGAAATTTTATCCCTATGAGAAGATGAGCCTTGAAGTTCTCTACCAAATTTTAGATCAAAAATCCATGTAGAAAAATCATCATAAATCTATAAACATAGACAGTCAGGAACTTCGAGCAGAAAATTTGGGGCTCGGTTTTCACCTCTTGGCGCCCAAACGGTCCAACAAGTGAACTCCAAACTTTTTCTAAAGATGGATATGGGAGTTCCGCACAATCTCCAGTAAGAATCACGCAAAAAAGATTTTTCTATATTTTTGTAAAAATCAAATACTAACTGCTGCGCGAAGAACAAGTTCTGGACAGAACTGGAACTTGAAAAAAAGAAGATCTCAACTTAATCAAAGAGTGCAAAAGAGATGTAAAACCATATGAACACAATCAAAATATCTAAGATCAGCATTTAGAAGGAGGGGAGGCAAATCCAAATTGCATGAATGTAGATTGCGGGAAAGTAAATGCGTAACGTAAATGCTGAATTTAAATTGCGTAAAGTAAAGACGTAATGTAAATGCGGAATTTAAATTCACAATAATGTAAAGAAATTTCTTTGTATTTCTGGTGGGAAGGTTTACAAAGCCTCACTTCATGTGGGCAAAGTTCAAAGGAGCAACTCAAACCTTCAAGGGGAGGAGGCCACCCCTCCACCCCTATTTATACTATTCTTGGGCCACCTACCACCCTTGGAGGAGTCCCTCAACCCTAGGACACTTATCTAAGGGCTAGGATTGACCCACTCACACAGCCATGCAAGGGCTAACCCAAAACCCACACACATACCGGGTTTTCTTGCACGGTTTTCAAAGCATACTACCTAGACCCTCTAACCTATCAACTAGACCGCAATCCGACGGCCCTCATTGATCCACGCGGCATCTAGCTAGCATCATCTCCTTTCCTTATCTTCTTGGCTTGCCCGGACTCCATCTCCGGTCATCTTCCGGTGATCTCCCGACCGTCTGGACCTCCGACGCTCCTCGCCTAGTCCCGGTCATCCTCCGCCTCACCATGACCTAGCACCATCGCCCTGCAACCATCAAAGACAAGGAAAAACCTTTCACATAGCAATGCCCACATATATATTCAATGATTATCCCAAATCTTTAATCAATCAAAATTTCGCTCAACGGTCCGATGCTACCGCCCCCTGGCCGGTAGCACTAAGAAAAGCAACCAACACTCAAATTGCTTCAAATCCAATTCACTTCAAATCAAACTCAATTTCAAATCAATCCAAGCTCAATACTCGTCAATTACTCATCACACACAAGGATAGACCTCCACATGGTCTTTCACTCAGGCTATGCAAGACCAACTGCATTGTACAACTGACCAAAGCAGCCTGAGAAGAAAGTGAACATCTGAGCCATTTGCATCTGACCGTGTAGCAAAGCTTCCTAGGTCGTCTGCTGATGCAACCTCATCTCCTCTAGTAATTGGGTCTGTGTCTCCCGCTACATCCAAAGTTAAGCTTTTCCGCACTTTTACCTTAAGCTTCTACCTTGCTACATCCAAATGCATATTCTTTCGAGTCGGTCATATATGGACCACGGGTAAGTCTTGCGAGTGCCTTCTGTACTCATGATTTTGCTTTGTGGTTTTCAGGTGAGGACTTCAATGGATGTGAGTTCTGTCCATATTGCTTCTCGGTGTTCGGGCTGGACACCGAATAGAGGCTAAGCTCAAGGATGTAAATGCCCGGAAGTGTCCAGGGGCAGGACACTTCCGGAGATGTCATAATTTTTGGGTTAATGTGATGGATGTATGTTCATTTTGTTGTATAGCTAGCCTTCTAATCTATGTCATGGTTATGTTTAATTACTTGACTATTTCTATTGTTGAACCTTGTTGTATGACTTTGCTCATCGCTTGTCTAGTATGTTGCTTCTACTCGTGTTGATCCTGATGCTATATTGTGGTTGTGCTATATTTGGATATGTTAATTGTTCTTCTGTCTGCTGAGTGGATGTCCTTACTTCTAGAGGCGTCATGCCGAAATTTTGTAGATTTCTGAGTCTAGGCAGGATCTTGCGAATGGTCTAATTTGTGAGTCTAAATCTGTTGTTGTGAGTTCTTGCCTCGTGTGGTTGTCTAGTTTGTCTTTGTGCTTGAGTTGGTGTTGTTTGTTGTGCTTCCACGTTGCGTGTGTGGTCGTAAAGTCTTTGGTTCGTTGCCCCCTTTATGCGAATTGAATTGATATGGCAGTGGAAACCGGTATGCGGGGTGATCCTGGGTGAGCTTCGAGTCGCATACCGGGGGAATACCGGGATTGTCGTCGAGTTATTCGAATGGGATCCTCGTTGTCCTAATTGGGCTTGGGTGTTAGCACTGTGAGCACCATCGGTGATCCGTTGCTAGCCTCTAAATCCGATGAGGGCGACTAGACATTCAAATAACCCGAGGACGTTCTGGGCGGCTCCTCACAAAAAAGCAACTGACGCGTGTTCCAGGATGGCCCCAGGGGCTACTGTCGGTGTACTTTGCACCGTGGTACCCTCTCCGCCGCTGAATAGTGAGCCCAAGAAGCAGCCTGGCCCAGCAAGGCAGCCTAGCGAGCAGGTGGGCGATCTAGCCTCGCCGCTGGCGAGCCTGGCGGCGGTGAGCAATACGCCTGCCGCTTCGCTGGCGAAGGCAGCGTGGTGCCCTAGCGGGCAAGTGGGCGATCATGCCCCGCCGGGAGAGCCCGTGGCCTGGCGGCGGTGGCGATCGCCCTACTTGCAGGGCGGCGGCCCGCGTGGTGCCCTGGCGGGCAGGTGGGCGATCATGCCTCGCCGGTAGGCGGAGAGCCCATCGCCCCCGGCAGCGGTGGCGACATACCTTTCGCGAACAAGCGCCCACGTGGTGCCCTGGCGGGTAGGTGGGCGATCATGTCCTGCCCGCCGGATGGAGAGCCCGCGTGGCCCCTTGGCGAGTAGGTGGGCGATTATGCTTTGCTCGCTGGACAAGCGGCCCGCATGGCCCCCTAGTGGGTAGGTGGGCGATTACGCCCTGCTCGCCGGGCGTTGGCTTAAGGGGCGGCCTGGCAAGTGGGCAGGTGTTCGGGCCCTCCTTGTCAGGCCACGGAGGTGACCAAAGGAATAAGGAGAAGGCTTTGCCTCGAAGTCTCCTTCCCCTGACATGCTGAGTCAGGGCCATTAATTGTGAAGGATTCTGCTATCGACATGACGACGGCCCATTCCTCTGACGCCTCTCACCAAACCCGTCGCAGGAGTGTCATATCCCGGGCGGACCGGGTGAAGCCACGCAGCGGCATTGAATGGGGTTTGAAGGACAAGGCTACAGTGATGGGTGCAATAAATGAGTCGTGGGTTGATGTAACGCTGGAATGATGGGTGTAATTAATGAGTCATGGATCAGTATAGCGTCACCTTCTCTCCTGCCCGAGCCAACCCCGTCTATATAAGGGCGCTTTGGTACATGGAGAAGGAGGCCGACACACACATAGGAGACATAGAAGCACAAGACTAGAAGAACCATTGTAATCGCCTCCACACCTCTTCAACAAAGATTTAGCAGGACGTAGGGCTATTTCCCGTGCTGGGGGCCCGAACCTAGGTACATCACCGTGTCTATTGATCTGTTGATCCCCGGGATCCACTGTAGCGAGCCATTAGGGTTTCCAGCCACGAAGACGCCCTCTACCGAACCATACCTTCCATCCTGGGAGTAGTCAACCCTGTTCGTTGACGGGGTCCTGTCAGGCGGAATACACTGACTGCGGTTTCAAAGATCTCTAGATTGTTCCAGGTGGGGGTTGGAACGAATCGTCCTAGAGGTACGAGGGCTAGAACTAGCATCGATGATCTCGCTACTTGATGACTATCATGAGATGGTCTTGGCAGTCAGCTCTTGGCACCCCGTTGGTTGGGATGTCCGAACGTCGAGTTCGCTATTCGAGTAGTCTGGGCTTGCTCTGCATCGAGTACCATCTTCATCTGGTTGAACATTGGAGTCATCTGGTTGCCCGGATCGAGTGGCGAAAGATATTTTAGTAGCATGTGAGCGCACTAGACATTGGCTTCAAGGGTGCCGAAGATGTCGCTATTGTGGCTCTGATGGGATGCTGCTCCTAGGATGTGGCTTGGCCCACCGTTGTGGTCACGTTGCCAAAGGGTCTGTTGTCCCTGAAAACCTGGCGCCTGTGGATGAGGCATTGCTAGATTATTGAGGTTGAGCTACCTTGACAGGTTGGCCACAATCCCAGCAATGGCCACGGCGGGTGGATCTCAACGGTGATCCACCGTGCTGGGAGCAACAGCATTTGCGATCGCTAGTCTTGAGGCATGCATAGGGGGATTTGGTGTCCTACGCTGTCTATGGTTTTTGCCCCTAGATCCCTCTCTTGGGAACTTCCGGCAATGGTACCATTGTTGACCCTGGCCATGAACACATGTTGATCTGTTCGGCTGCTACCCTGACTGCTGAAGCAGTTGCTATCACTATCAATTTCTGTATCGATGCACATGAGGATGCTAGGCTCCATAGGGTTGAACTCTATAAAGCACACCTCTCGACCTGGGTCCTCGGAAAGAAACTCGATGAAGCCAATGTGCTCAAGATCTCTGATCGACCTCCATTGATACAGCATGGTTCTAAAGGCGATCTCGAATCCGGCTAGCAAAGCTTGGTGGATATTGGAAATTCTAGCATGAGCACACACTAGAGAAATGTTTGATCTGCAAAACAAGCTAAAGGCCCCTACCTGCCACGCCAACTGTCGAAGGTCAGTGATCAACTGGGAGGTTCATTCGGCCCATTAGCCTATGACTGAAAGGCAAGTATATTCATGTTTGTAGAAATTGCAAGGTACGTCGAGCAGCACAAATTGATATTACAGGAAGAGAATCCACATATGGATGAGCTTTTCATCATCATGCGAGAACACAACGACAGATTTCTAACTTGGTTTAAAGAAATGACGGAGGTCTCCGTTAGTGAGAATGTGAAATGTTTGGCTAACGAGCCTAGATTTAATGTATAGACATGGCAGGGGTGCTATATTAATGGGTACACATTTTACACTGAAAATCATGATGCTAAGAGTACATTTCAAAACAGTTGTGTAAGCACAGATGCTTTGTCCAATGAACATCACTCGAAAGGAGGATCCTCATTGGCAATGAAGTCATACTACTGGATGATCGAAGAAATTTGGGAGCTCGATTACGGAATATATCAAGTTCTATTGTTCCATTGTAAGTGGGTGGGACTTCCACATGGAGTGAAGGCTGACAAAAGAGATTTTACTCTTGTGGATCTGAGTAGACTTGCCTATAAAGATGACCCATTTATCCCTACAAAGCAAGCAAATCAAGTCTTCTACGTGTGTGATCCCACCAATATGAGGTTGCATGTCATCCGTCATGTCAAGTGGCGGATTGTTGGTGTTGAAAATGTCGTAGATGAAGAAGAATATGACCAATTCAATGAAATACCTCCGTTTGTGGATGGAGCCTGTCTTAGCAGGGTCAACATTGACACACATGGAACTAATTACGTGCGAGTAGATCATCAAGAAGAGAAGTATTGTAAATAAATGGACAATTGTAAATAAATGGAGTATTGTAATGTTTGTAAAATATTTTGCAATGCTTGCAGTGTAAAAATCCTAGTTGAATTGGTTTTGGATGCTATGATGGAAATTCAATATTTGTTTATGTGTAAATAGCACTAAATGCCATATGTTGTGAAATAAAAATCCTTTGCATGAAAGTATAGTTGAGAAAGCTTGTAATTAGTTAAAAGTTCATTTCTGGAAGTGTTCAATCAATTTGGGATTAATTTGACAAAAGGTCTAACTTTTCTACACTTTACACAAAAATGATGCCTACAAAATGAATTTCGACATATTTCTTGATTGAGAACTCTTTTCCCAAAAATTATTTTTTGAAAAGCTTTGTAGTACCCTAAAGTACGTTTCTTCAAAATTTATAATAATTTCAACAATGTATGAAAAAGTTATGGCCCTTTGTCCCTTTGATGAAATGCTGAAAATTCAGAAGTTGTAGATGTCTGGTAAAGTTTATATTAGTATCAGTTCTATACTAGAATCGATTTAGATAATATTCCAATAGAATCTATTTTATATGGGAACCGATTCAGATGACATGTCATCAGAATCGGTTTTATACATGAACCTGACATGTTGTAAGGACCCAAATTCACCAATTCGAATCCACTGTGTTTTACCGCACTATTCCCAGGATCAACGCTAGTGCACACAGTTTAACATTGGTAAGCATCATATCATACACAACGATAAGTATAATAAGACTTCATTTATTTAATATAACTAGTGTATGATCTTATGATCACTTACATTATTCAGCCTTGCAAGGCAATACTCAGATAAAATAAGACAAATGCAGCGGAAAGTAGTAGAAAACGTAGATGCCCCATCAACACACCACAGGTGACTGACAAGGATTGGCCTAGTGACTTGCGCCCACCTGGAAGTCCTCCGGTGATGTTTTCTCCACTGTTGTTGGTTTGTTAAGCAAGGGTGAGTACAACCACACCTACTCAACAAGTTGTGCACAAAATGCAATTCTATCATAGCTATATGCAGGCTTATTCCAAAGGAAGGCTAAGTGGTTCATTTGCAGTAAAGCAGCATTTAAGAGCACATATACTTAATAGATTGAATAGATAGTAAAACAAATATTAACAAGTAGAAAGATTCAGTGATTCACAATTAAACCCAAGTTTCCATCCTAAGTCAAGTTTTCTTTATCCACATGGCATCCTGCCATCCCATCCAGTTGTTCATTTTAATTAACTACCCCTTGACTGTAATTCCCGAGCATTGCTCAATACCGTGAGCATGGCTATCCGAATAGTTTGTACACTCTGCAGAGGTTATGCACTTTACCCACATGATACAACCATGCACCACACAGGCGAATGATTATAACAAAGCCTTTACAATGCATCCTCTTAACCCAGTGCTACCCGTTGAGGTTTCAACACTGAAGGGTTACACCACCACAACAGGGCCCCGCTCTTGCGCCATGTGAGTTTCTCCGTACACCCGGACTCACACCACCACGATAGCACTCAAGTTAAGCATTTGCAAATTAGTCGGCTAGGCTGCCCCATAACAGACATGTGGTTGCATGATTGACTCAGGTCAAAGGCTCGCAAGGTTAAGTCCTTAGGATTGATTAAAGCAAGACATGCTCATACCCTCAGCTCCACTGAGCCCAGTTTGGCACACTTGCCCCTTCCACTTGCTTCAATCATAAAGTGATTACCACCCGGTTGGTTACCAAGCACCACGTGCTACTCACAAATCAACATCGTTGTGTGACCTCCCCGCCACGACAACTCAATCTCTTTGTGTGACCACACATGACACACAAATTAACATCATTGTTCCATATTCCATTAGTCAAAATTAATACTCAACATTTCATGTACATGTGATAACGTGGCATGGCTAAGCATTCTAATCCGATCTAACCGTCCATGTTGATTTTAGTATTAACCAACTATAGTGAACCAACCTAAGGTAACAAGTGGATTATGGCATACAAATAACAAGGTAGGGTGTAATTCAAAGGGTACATTAACTAATCCCAAAGTTAAGTTAAAATCATTTGTATACATAAAATACCATGCATTAAGGTAAATCAAAATAGCAATTTTGCAATCATGGGTGCAACACGATCAAAGCACAACTTGCCTTGCTTAAGCTCCTGGTCTTGGTCTAAAGATTGTTCCTGAGTTGCAAATTCCTCCTCCGAAGCCTCGCACAATTCAACGTCTACGTGAATCGAGAAGAAATAGCAAATAAACACCAAAACCAAGGAACAAATGAACTCAAAAATTCAAATAAAAATCACCATTGGATAGATCTCAATTTTACAAATTTTTAGGAATTTCAATCACCTCAATCGGAGTTCGTATGCAAAAGTTATAACATTTAGAAGTTTGAAAATAAATTAAATTGAATTTCTAGATTTAATAGAATTATTTTTATAAAGAAAAATCCGAATTTATGACGTCGGTGGCGTCGGCAAGATGGCAGTCGGTCAAGACGGATGACACGTGGCCTAATCTGGACCATCTAAATCTAATCTAACGGCTGCCATTTAATCTAACACGTGGCTGAATGTCAACCATTGGATTTAGATCTAACGGTAGATCTTACACGAGTCCTTTTACTGTTGACCTAATGACGTGGATTAATCTGGGCCACTTATCTAGAATCGGACGGTGCCAATCTTACCCAAGCGATGCACTGTTCTTCTTCGCGACGTGGCTCCCTCTCGACGGTGCGATGACGATCCAACGGCCGACGTTCCTCGCGAGCGACAATGGAACGACGGCGGGGCAGGCTGCTGGAGCTAAGGATGAAGACCAAGGCGACGGCGATTCGGCGTTCTCCGGTGACGAAGAGGTAGCGGGTCCGATGCGCCTCGACGCGACGAGTCCGAATCCACCCTCGGAACGGCGGAAGAGAATCCCGGTCGACGGCTATGGCGCGGTGAAGATCTTCGGCACTCCGGCGAGCTTGCGCGACTTCCTCCGTGCTCCTCCGGTGACACAACTGCGGATGAAGTGGGCGGCGACTTGTGGGGATTCTCGGGAGAGGTCTCGGGGCCTTAAATACCCAGCGGTGGCGTGGGAACTTGGAAAGTAAGGCGGCGGCATCCATATCCGACACGGCGGTGGTCATCCGAGTTCCTTCCGGAGACGACGCACAGCCACCGTTCGATCTCCATCCGAAGGCCGACATCTTCCATGACGTGGCGCAGTCCGGTTCGGAGACGAAGAACGTCGGCCACACGATCTTGATCCAATGGTCCGGATAGGGTAGGGTTCCGAATCGGTATGTTTGATGAAGACTATCTGATGAACATCTAACAGCTCGTAGTGATTAGGGTTCTTTAAATGCCGTGGATTGATGAAGGCCGTAGGATTTCGATCCGATGGTGCATGTTAACCCTCCCGATTCAGCAGCCGGTCCGCACAGTAATGGGCTTCGGCCCGTTACTGTTCACAAGAATTTTCCAGGTTTTTCGATTTAAAATAATCAAGGAAAATCATTTGATTTATTTAGGGCAGTAAAATACTTCTAAAAATTCCGATAAAAATCTCAAAAATACTTTGAGACATTCTGGACTTAAATAAAATATTTTTGGCAAAACTTTATTTTAGACTTTTCTTCTTATAATTATTTCTTGACGAAAGGTAATATATTTTAATTCAAAATAAGTCGAATAAATCTCAGAAAATCCAAATAAATCCAGAAAATTCACAAAAATCATAAATTGCAATAAAATAATATTAAATAAATAAAATGTCAAAAATTGGGATGTTACAAATGTCATCAGAACTAGTTTTTATGGGAATTGATTCAAATAACATGTCATCAGAATTGATTTTTGAGGGGAACTGATTCAAATGACTTGTCATCAGAATCAGTGTTTTTATGGGAATCGATTCAGATGACATGTCATCAAAATCAGTTTTTGAAAGGAACTGAGTCAGATGACTTGTCACCAGAATTGGTTTTTTATGAAAACTAATTCAAAAGACATGTCATCAGAATCAGTTTTTTACTGGAACCAATTTAGATGCATGTCATCAAAATCGATTTTTGAGGGGAACCGATTCAGATGACATGTCATCTGAATCTATTTTTTATGGGAACCGATTTAGGTGACATGACATCTGAATCGGTTTTTGACATGAACCGATTCAGATAGTCCTAAGCTTGAATGAAATGTTTTTGGTTCCCTAGTTCCCCCTCCAATTCATCACCTGGTTCCCGTCCCCACTGCGTCCTCCTTCCCTGACACCTCCCCCACCGCCGCCTCCTCTCCTCCTATACTGTAACATTCCAAATTTTGCTCATCAGTATTAGTTAATAGTGTTTTATTGCATTGTGTGAGTTTTATGAATTTTATGGATTTATTGAATTTTTCTGGAATTTATTTGAATTATTTTAAATTAATTATATTAATTTTTTATTGAAAACTAGTTATATATAGATAAAATTTTAAAATGTTTTGCCGAAAATATTTTATTTGAGTCCAAAATGTCTCAAAGTATTTTTTCAGATTTTTCCGGATGTCTTTATTGCCTCAAATAAATCAAAATATTTTCTATTTTTAATTTAATTAAAAAAATCCGTGAAAACTCTTCCAAACAGTGTTGGGCCGAAGCATAACACTGTGCGTGCCCGGCCCATGCGTTGCTTAGCCTACATAGCAGATCTTCTGGAAGCCCGCCGGGCAACCGTCGAATCGTGATCGGATGAACCGCAGCAAGCCACATTGCAGCAGAACCCTAATCGCTTGGTGCTGTTCGATCAGCATCAAATAGACATCGTTTGTCGTATCAAATCGGAACCCTAAATCATCCCAGTCGTTGGATGCGATGATCGGGTGAGATCGTGCCGCGGTGGGAGTCTCGCGTGGCCGTTTCATCGTAATCAGACGATGGTCGGCGTCGTCTCCGAGTGCGTTTTGGACGCCGCTGCCATAACAAACCCGGACACTGCCACCATGTTGGTTGAGATTCCTGAGCCCGTACGTGTCGCTCGAGGGCTATTTAAGGCGCTGACCCCGCTCCTGAGGTTTGCCAGTGCACGCCGCGTCCATTGCCCGAAGCGTTGTCACCCGAGAAGCCCTAGAACTCGCGTAAGATCTCATCGGAGTCCACAAGCGTTCTCTGTGTTTTCACTGCTGCCGAAGACCTTCTTTCTCCACACGGGTTCCAGATCCGAGCTCCTCGCATCGCGCCACATCTTTTCCACCACTTCCTAGTCGCCGGAGTTTCCCGAAGAGCCGAGGCAAGCGTTGTCTTCCCTAGCCCTAGTGAACTTGCGCCGCCGTGCCACCATCGTTGAGCACAAGAATCCTCAGCCGTCGAATCTCCTGTGAACGCTCCGGATCAGTCCACATCGCATTGGTAAGCAGTGACCAAATTGGGTGTTCATCGCCGTTGGATCAGAAACGGACGATCAAGATGAAGCCATGTCACTAGGGCAACAGTGAACTACATCAATAAGCGTCCACCATTGGATCGGATCGAAGGGCTACCACTTGGCCATGTGGTCAAGATTCATGGCCATCAGATCTGATCTGGACGATGCTAAACCCAATCACGTTGCGAGCCGTTAGATCAGTACCGAGCAAACCAGATCATGTTCAGGAAAAACCAGTCAGAGGCTAGCATGTGTCGCATGACGCCAACACGACATCAGCCAGTCCACGACACAGTATGCTTCTAGTCCACGGTGAACCGGCCGTATGGTGCACCGAGTCCACAGCACAATGCCGAGGCCACATGTCAGCGCCTAGTTGGTTCAGGTCTGATGCTGACGTCAGCATGACATCATGATGATGTAATAAATCATATTTCCTTTTATAAAATAATTTGGATATTATTTAATTTCTCAATTTTCAAATTTTTATGATTTTTGAATCTTTCGAGAGCTCATTCTCCCTCATACGAACATGAGATGGTTAGATCGGATTAGTTTGCTTAACCATGCCACGTCATCACATGTACATGAATCATTGATTATTAATCTTGACTAATGGAATATGGAACAATGTTGTGAACTTGTGTATCTTGTGTGGTCACACGATGAGATTGAGTTATTGTGGCAATGGATGTCATGCAATGATATTGAATTGTTGATGGCACGTGGTGCTTGGTAATGAACTGGGTTGGTAATCACTTAGATCAGAGCAAGTGTTAAGGGCAAGTGTGCTAGGGTGGGCCCGATGGGCAAAGGGTATGTGCAAGTCTTGCTTCGATCACCCTAAGGACTTAACCTTGCAAGCTTTTGACCTAAGTCAATCATGCAACCACATGTCTGTTATGGGGCAGCCTAGCTGACTAATTTGCAATATCTTAGCTTTAGTACTGCTTTGGTGGTGTGAATCCAGGTTCACGGATGAACTCACATGACGCAAGAGGGGGGCCCTGTTGTGGTGGTTTAGCCCGTCAGTGTTTAAACCTCAGCAGGTAGTATTGGGTTAAGGCAAGGCATTGTAAAGGCTTTGTTATGATCATTCGCCTGTGTGGCGCATGGTTGTATCTTGTGGGTAAAGTGCATAACCTCTGCAGATTGTGAATCTATTCAAATAGCCATGCTCACGGTACTGAGCATAGCTCAGGAATTACAATCAAGGGTTAGTTAATCAATTGGACAATTGAATGGATTGGCAGGTTCCCATGTGGGAGGATTAAACTTGACTTAGAACTGTGTAACGTCCCGAAATTTGACCCAAATTTAATTTTTGGAAGTTATTTAAATTTTTGTGGATTAATCAAAATTTAATTGTAGTTAAATGAATTTATCTGAATTTTTCGTGAATTTTTGGGATCTAATTGGATTTAAATAAAACTAAATTAGATTATCCTCTCTTGAATAATTAAATATCAGAAAAGGTAATTATCAAAATTAAATAAAAATATTTTATTTAGGCTCAAAATGCTTTGAAATATTTTCTGCAATTTTTCTAGAATTTTTGAGTATTTTTAGTGCCTTAAATAATTACTTTGAATTTCTGGATTTATTTTATTGAGAAAACCGGAAAAATCCGTTAGCTACTGAGATTGGGCGGGCCCAACAACGTGCTTTCGCGCCGAAAAACCCTAACGCCGCCGTTTCTGAGCCGTGCGATCCCGATCGTGCGGACATGGATGAGCCGCGTCGCACTTAACGCGGGAGACGTTGGATCTGGTAAGTGGCCGTTGTGATGTCGACGCGTGGCACAGCTCCGCCGAACCGTTATTCAATCAGTGTCGTTGGATCGCGATCGAACAGCGGGATGTGACCGAAGCATCTTGGGAGGGAGCACTGCCGCACTGCCGTTTACTGTTGGCCACCGAAGATATGGCAGGGATTTGCGTGCGTTTCGAGGCGTGTCCGAGCGAGGGTTATAGTCCAATGCATGCAGCACACTCAACCGCTCATTTTGCTCATTCTCTTGTGCCCTGCCGTGCACCGTATCTCTCTCGGAAGCTCGCCATAGTTGCCATCACCACCGCCGCGGTTTCCTCCACATTCCGCCGTCGTCCATCACTCTCCGCCGCAGCTGAGGCCTTCACCGAGTTCGCCGTGTCCCGCCGCCTCGACTAGACCACTTCTTCGCGCCGGAGAAACCCCATAGCGCCGCTGAGCCCATCGTCTTCCTCGTCTCCAATCTTGGGGAGTTGCTACGCCGCCGCCATCTGCTCGAGCTCCAGCCACCGTCAGATTTCCATCGCACGTCCGAGCTATTGCCACGTCTCCTCTAACCGTAGAACTGAACTCGTTTAAGTTTGATAGATCTAGACCGTAGGATTTTGATTTGACCGTCACCATCGTGCCGCGTCGCCGTATAGAGGTGCTTCGAAAATGGCCATTAGATGGCTATCGTGCGGTTCTGAGTCATCCATGTAGCTGCTACGTAGAAGCTGTGTTAATGGTCGTTAGATCCGTGATGTCCGGCTGGGATTGCGCCGCGTAGGCTTATGAATAGGAAACAGCTCGGATAACCATCGCCGTTAGATCTGCATCCGACCGCGCTGGTGTGTTCGCGTAGGTGCGGTGAATAGTGTTCTACTCGGGTAGTCGCAACCGTTAGATCTTCGATCTAAGGCTGTGATCTTGCCACGTGGCCGTGGGGGGGCGCAGCCGTTGCCGTATACTGACCGTTGGAATTGAATCCAACGGCCGGAAGAAATTGTGTCGCGTGGAGTGATGTTTGCGCGCCGCGTGTCAGTTGCTGAGTGGGTCATGCACTGTTCTTGGGGCCCACCTATCAGTGGGTGGACCGCCGGGTGTGCTGACGTCAGTATGACGTCATCTGGGCCCACATGTCAGTGGCCAAGAGCGATGTGGCAGTCTCTGGTGTCGACACGTGTCGCCGAGAGGGATTTAACCGGAATTTCAGTAGGAAAATAAATAGAATAATTCGGTTTTCTTTTTATTTGAATTTCAGAAACTTGTAATTGCTATAACTTTTGCATTTCAACTCGGATTTGGGTGATTCCAATCCCTAAAAATTTGTAAAAATGTGAGCTATTTAATAGTGAATTTTATTTTATTTTTAAAATTTATCTTGCTATCTATATTGTGTATTTATTATATGTTCGCTTGGTACAAATAGACTCCGAGTTGCCGAAAGTTGCCGGGGAAGAGTTTGAAGACCCGTCACAAGAGCCAGACTAGAATCAACTGCTATTCGAAGGCAAGTCATGCTTTGACCATATTACCCCTAGACTTTTAAAATGTATTTCCATTTAAACTATGCATGCTATGTTCATTAAGAAAATGACATTGATAAATCTTGGGTAGTTTAGATAATACCCTACCTTGTTAATACCACCTTGTAATATTAACTGTATGCCCTGCAATCCTTGTCAACTTAAGATATTAATTAGAATTGGTTACTATTATAAAGCCAACACGGGAGGCTAGACCGTGATTAGCTGCTTAGTATGCTTGTATGCGTGAAATGACTTTCAAATTTGCAAAAGAATATTGACTAAACCATTATGGAACGCATTTTAGAATAATGCGATGATGTCATGAGATGGAATTGGGGGTAGCGGCCTGTGTGGTCCTACTCATACAATGATGTGGGCATTGGCATGTGTTGCATAAATGCAAACCGGGGTGGAAAATGATTTGGACCGGGGCAAGTGGCAAGAAGGCTTCGTGCCAGGTGGGCCTGCGTGGCAATGGGTTGTATTGTGATGGTTAAGGCTGTGTGCCGTGAATTATAAAATGGATATCTTGCCCGGGACAGTTAAGGACTTCACCTTGCGAGCCTTTGAACTGAGTTTCTCGTACAACCACTTGTCCGGAATGGGACGGACCTAGTTTAGTAGGTCTCTAATATCTTTCCTTTGACACCTCGGGGTGACAGCTACACAAAAATGTAACTGTATGGGGGAGCGTACCTGTGCTACGGCTTGGTACCCATCCAATTGTATCTGCCTGTTCTAAACTTTGGCTCTGTGTGAGGGAAGTGTTAGAAGGGCAATACTAGAGAGGTTCACTGGTTAAGTGTTAGTCTCTGAAAGACTTTGTTGCAATCAATCACTTGTGTGGTGAGCGATCGATCCTCGTGGGTAAAGTGTCTGACCTCTGCAGAGTGTGTGTTGAATCTATTCGAATAGCCGCGTCCGCGGTATTGGACATTGCTCAGGGATTACAGTCAAGGGTTAGATTTTCACAAAATAAAAATGTGGAATGGGTGGCCGTGTGCCAAAAGCTGATGAATCAAACTAGGGCTGTGTGCCAACCTCTGGAAAAAGAATCGACAAATTAATTATTAATAATATTGGTTTTACCGCTTTTAATCTAATAGGATTACCTGTTAAAAAGAAATGCTGCTTTATGCAAAATAACCATTTAAGCCTTTCCTTTGGAATAAGTCATGCATGTAGTAATAGAACTGCATTGTGCATAACTTGTTGAGTATGTTGTATACTCACCCTTGCATCGACAAAAACCTCAGAAGAATAAGCTGTGCAAGCTTGGAAGGAGGAGTTCATCGAAGGCTAGGAGAATTAGGGATTAAGCCTCATCGGTTGCCTGTGGCTACGAGGGGTTTCATTACCATACTTTTGCTTCCGCTGTTAAACTTGTGCTACTTTGATATTATCGCCCTGCGTGGCGGATTATTGTAAGGTGACCATAAGGTCTTGTAACTCGTTTATATTCATGTTTGAAGTACTGTATTATTAATTCTGCTGTGTATGATTGTGGTACTTCAACCTGTTATTCCTGTGTGTACTAGCGTGATCCTAGACTAGTACAGAATACACAGAGGGTCCGGATTTGCAGATTCGGGTCTCGACAAACTGGAAACTTGGTTTACTTGAGCAACAATGAATCTATTTATTACTGCTATTTGTTTTACTGTTTTTCAATCTATGTATTGTATGTGTTCATAAATGCTGCTTTACTGCAACCAAGCCATAATAGCCATTCCTTTGGAATAAGCCTTGCATATAACTATGGTAGAACTGCATTCTATGCACAACTTGTTGAGTGCTTTTGTACTCATCCTTGTCATCACCAACAAATCAACAGTTGAGGAGTTGTCGCCCTTGCTGGAGGAGGAGTTCTAGTTGGACACGAGTCACTAGGCCCAAGCCTTGTGAGTCGCCTGTGGTGTACTGATGAGTCACCGATGTCTTTTGCTATTTTCGCTGCATTTGCCTTAGTTTATTTTCAGTCTATCCCTACGTGGTTGAATAATGTAAGTTGATTATAAGATCATACACTTAGTTATATCAATAAATGAAGTCTTATTATTCTTATCGATGTGTATGATGTGATGCTTGCCAACTTTGAGCTGTGGACACTAGTGTTGATCCAGGGACTAGTGCGGTAAACACAGTGGGTTCGAATTGGTGAATTTGGGTTCTGACATGTACCCTCCCCACCACGTTCCCTTCTTCCCCGACGCCTCCGCCGCCTACCCCAGCATCACCTCCTTCCCGCAATGCCTCCTCCTCCTCCTTCCCCACCAACGCCTCCTCCCCCTCCTTCCCCCACAGCTGCCTCCTCCCCCCTCAGTGGAGTCGGCGACCGAGGTAATGGTGTAGTGATTTCTAGATTATAGACCTTGGTAACTCTATTTCCTTCACTGAAAATTTGAAGAGTTTAGTTCTACATCGGATTGTTCTTCCTTTTTAGTAAAATTACTATGACAAATAGTATGTAGATTAGTTAATGTGATTATCTGAAGTAATGAGCTCATTTTTGTTGAGGAGAAAGTGTTATTTTTTTGCTACATCCACCCATGATACTTAACCTTTATTTTGGTCCAATAGGTAAGTTTAGATAACATTACAACTATATGATGTGAACTATGATTGCTCCAGATGAATCTATATATTTTCTATCTATGTCATCAAAGGGGGTCATGAACTTTTTAGGGGATCAAACACAGCATTAGTTTGTTTTATTTTGGGCAAAAGTTTTTTTAGTGTCCTACATTCCCAGCTATTGTCCTTTTCTTAGGAAATTATAGTTGTTGGGATATGAAATCGAAAATGAACTGTGGCATGTGCTTATGGAAATTCATGTCAGAACCTTTATTCAAAGTGTATTTTTGTTCCTAACTCAGAGCAAATCAGATTATGCATTCTAGATGCTTATTTCTCATAGGCCTATTTATTTTAGGATTGTAATTTTGTTAGTCTTATCAAGTAACTAACATTGTTATGTTCTTCTTAAAAAAAAGCTACTTAGTCTAGATGTCATTATGTGGTAAACATCAAAGTCAATGATTGTGAGCATACTATAACTTTGTGCTGCATGCTCTACTGCCTATGGTATAGCTCGATGATGATAATGGGTTAATAGAATGATTTGATAGTTAGTCTTGTGAATTAAGCCTTGAGCTAATAGACGTGCATATTATAAAATTTTGATACATATTGATGTTGATTCTGTGATTCACTAGCTAACAACATTTTACACTAAACATGTCTTCTAGTTCGATTGGTATATTGCTTAACTTCTGATCAGAATATTATCTCTTTGGTTTAGTTGGTAAGTTAAATGATTGATTGATCTGAACAAGAAACTAAACTTAGTTTGTCATAATAGTAAACTTTGGCATCAATTCATAATCGTGCATGTTAGGAAGGTAAGGGTTCAAGGCTTAATCTACTAATTAACTATTGTGCCTATATGTAATTGAGGTTGAAGATTTGATCTTCAATCTTGCTCAACTTCTGAGAACTCAAAATCCATCAAACAATTTATATCAATCTGATAGCAAGCATAATTCATTATAGAAAATACCACGCATAGTTTATGACATACCCAAAATTGAGTTTATTTTTGATCTGTTGTCAACACCTGTATCCTCTACTGTCTACTATGTCACCTCTAAGTGAAAAGAGTAGATAGTAGGAGACACACATCTCAACAACACTATAATACTTCCTTTTTTGGGATTATGTAGTTATTTTATATTGTAGTTATTTTATGCCAAAGGTGTTCTTCTGTAGTCATTTTATATTGTAGTTATTTCTGGTTTAAATATCTTAATCCTATGTTTGAGTTTATTTTTGGCATATTTTTTAATATCAGTATGGCGTTAGAGTTTAGGCTATGCAACCTATGTCACCCGTTCGGGGGTAATTGTTTATAAATATGCTGATCAAAATGGCATATTTATAAGCAAGTAGTCTCGAATTATCTACATTTTTTGGACAGTTCGAGGATATGTAGTTCGGACAAGTTCCTCAGCTATTATACAACTCGAGAGTAAATTTTGGTAGCGTCTCCCTAATGTTCTATGGATACACATCCCTCTTGACCTGTTGTCGAGATGTGTATCTGGAGAACAGCAGGGAGATACTACCGAAATTTTCTCTAGAGTTGCACAACAGCTTAGGGACTTGCTAGAATCATATATTCTCGAATAGAATTAGGACCTAACCTATTTAGAGGTTAGGAGTCATCGTTGGTATGTATTTAGTTGGTCAATAGATATACTTTTCTTCAAGATCATTCGTTCATTCATACTCGACTATAATATGCTAGAATAATTGCATGCTATGAATTATCCATTCAATTGTTGCTTCACATGATTTGTTGTCATGTTCACATAATAGCTATGAATTGCTTTCTCTCATATCAAATATATGACCATGTTAGATAAAAAACTCAAAATGTTGCAATTATAGAGCATTGACTCATTGCCAAATAGAGTAGAGGTGCTCCTAAGGGGTTGAGCCAAGTTCCAAGTGTTGAGCCGAGCCAAATTCCAAATGTTGAGGAACCGAGTAAGGTGAGGAAGGCCCGAGGATCGAACAAAGGGGCCACAGGAAGAATGTCACAGGTTATCCACTTCAATGCCATGGGGGTCTGCACAGGTCCTCCCAAGTACAAGGGGTGATACCGCTCATTCCTCGGCGAATTAGTGAGGGAGAGAGTGCCTATAACGGTTAAGGATTGGAGAATGGAAGTCAGTGCCGAGCAGAAGAATCGGCTATGGGATGAGGTTAAGGGCAAGTGGATTATAGAGGAGGAAGATGAACGCAATGTGAGGCTGTACGCCTTAAAGAGGATGGGTGTGGCCTTGAGGCACTTCAGGGTCCTCTTGCATAGTGAGTACATGTTGAAAGGCCGTAAACCATTCGAGAGGTATCTGTTCGTGACTCCTGATGTTTGGGAGGAGTTCACAGGATGAAAGGCATGCCCGAGGCAAAGCAGCTGAGAGAGAGGAACACCGCTATCCAAAGGTATAACACGCACCCACAATACCTCGGTACAGGAGGCTATAAGTGGAAGAAGGTAGAGTGGGCGCGACTAGTCGAGGTGTGCGCTAACTCCGAGACGGCGATGCCATACTCCCACATATGTGAGGAGTGGACACGTGACTGGGTATTAGCGAGGACAAAGAAAACCGCCGACAGGCAGCTTGTAGCTACAAACCCCACTACCACGCACGTCATCTCCATCATCGTAAGACATCTAACTTAGTACTTTATAGTAGACCTAACTTGTATTTTAGATCTAATTCGTACTTGCTTATTGCAAGAGGAGGTAAGCCAGCAAAAAGAGCAGGGGACCTTTCAGAGCCAAGGGTCAAATGACATGCTGTTGTCTGCGATCAGGAAGCCCCATCATAAGGGTCGAGTGCTTGCCACAGGGGCAGGGCATACAAAGAAGTCCTACTTTCAAGATGACACTGCGAGTGCTAGATCAAGATCGTGGGAGGCACGTGCAAAGTGCCTCAAGGACACACTTAGGGAGTAGCTAAGGGAGGAGATCAAGAAGGAGATATGATGGCACGTGAGGAGGAGATGATGACATGTGAGGAGTGCCTGAGGGCCGAGAAAATGGCGATGATCTCCCAGGGTCAGAGCCAGATGCCCTTGCCTCACATAGAGATGCCTGTGCCCCGACCTAGCAGTTGCGGTTCCAAAAATAATAACACCGATCCCCAGCTAAAGGTAATAATTAAATTTTTCTGACTTAAAACTACGAATGTAACTTCCACAATGTTTTTCCTCAAGGTACACACTTCTTGCAGGTGCCTACCAATTGCTAGCTCACCCTAACAGAGGATAGATTTCCCGTCGAGGCTGCATGGGGGTTGCATTTCCATATAAGAAGACTGATAGTGTACGTGGTCAGCCTTTGGGGGAAGGGCTATATGAGGGTGCAGGTCAACTACGTCCACGAAGACTTCTTATCACATGTGCTGCAGTTCTGTCCAACGAAGATATCACCACTCTCAATTAGGCACGCATGTCATTCATCAAGTGGTCCACGACGGGTGTCGTACTAGTTAAGGTAAAAATCCCCCGCATCTTCTCTACTATTCCAGTAGTACTGCAACAAGTTATGCGTTTGCTTCGTAGGTTCCTACTGTACATGTGCCTACTCCTGCTCCTGCTCCTGCTCCCACCACCGAGATGAGTCCTACGTAGAGTGCAGAGCTCGCACATAAAAGGACTAGCACAATAGCCACTGAGACTCCTTCCAAGAAGGCAAAGCTAACAGATGCCACAACGCCCGCTCCAACACATGAAAAAGCCCCTTGCCTCGACCTCGAAGACTTCTTCTGCGTAGAAAGGAAAGTCGCCAGACAATAAGAAGACCTCTAATGCTTTTAAGGCCTACGTACATGAAAAACCCCTGATTGCATCCAACCTATTGAATGATTTAGGTAAGTTTACTCGCATGATCTATGGATGGTACATTGATAGGGTCAAAGAGGAAGAGCATCGAGTCGACTTCGTTGTGAGGTATAGAAAGGGACATTTCCACCGCGACAAGCATGGGACATTCCCAGTCAGTTTTGAGGATATGTTCCGTGTATACCAACTGATAGCCATCGATTTATTTACTTTACAATCTTGGAAGCTGTGAGTAATGCACCATACAACATGACCTGATGACTTTCATAGGATTTCGCATTATGCTTTCTAACGTTCAACACGAGTTACAAGGCAATGAGGTAGCGAGCCATAATGAATTAACATTTAGTTTGGTTCGTTTGACCTCAAGCTAGTGTCTGTGACCATAGCACGGCTTCAATTGGACTTCATTGCCGGCTACATCAAGGGTGCATTAAATGCTGAGTCAAAGAGGGACGTCATTATATTCCCATATCACGAGGAGTAAGTAGTACTTTACCCTTCAATTACTTGTACGAACTTAAACCGTATGCAAACTTATTTTTTTGCACTGCATACCATTGAATAAGCAACCATTGGGTTCTACTCATCCTCGTTTCGAGTGAAAACACAGTCTACACTTTTAACTCGATCGAGAAGAGGCTAAAGACTAACCTGTTTCAATATACTCAACGAAAATGTTAGTCTCTTAAGCATGATTGTCATTAATTACAAAAATCATGCGAAACTTTTGGGGCCTAGATGCTTTCAATCTCCCCATTTTTGGTAATTGATGACAATCTCAATCATGTGGAAAGAATTGTGATTCGTTTTGAGTATGCAACAATGAAGTATGTTGTATACTCAAGAGCTTGCTTTAAATAGAATTTTGCTTCTTGATGATTTGAGGAATAGATTGAAGCAAAGTGCTATTTAAAACTCCCCCTAAAGATGTGCATAAGATAGACAATAGGTTTGCACAAGAATTTTTCTTTTAAAAAAATTTTGACAGAGTTTCATTAGAAATTTTGGAACCAAGGAAGAACAAGTAGTGATATATGATGCAATATATAAGCAAACAATAAAGAACCATAACCAATTAACAATCATTCAAGAGAGTCCAAAAGCACAACCATAACATCCAACACAAGTATCAATAACATCCAACACAAGTATCAATAAGCATAAGACATAAGCATAAAGCATAGACAATCCTATAAGCTAGTCTTCGTATAAGTCTTCATCCATGGTCTTCTTCCATATCTTCTCTCCCCCTTTGGCATCAAGTACCAAAAACAGGGGAAGCCGCCAACGAGCTCAAGAAGTGGGAGGAGGTGGAGGAGGAGTCGAAGGAGCCCGAGACCCATAGCGGTGAAAAGAAAGGGGTGCCTTCTGCGATCGATAGTCCTCAAAGGATGTGCAAAGCTGTGCAATCTCCCCTCTAACTTTCTCCACTATTTGCCTGGTCTGAGACTGATACTCATCAACCCAAGAGAAGTGACTCAACATCTCAGATCTGATCCCAGCTAGGCTACTCATGTCTTTTCTCAAGCTCTCAAAGAAATTCTCCTGAGGATCCTGCTACGCTACCTGAGGGTGCACTTGAGGCTCTGGGGCCTCCTGCTGCTGAGTCTGCTGAGATGAGGACTGCTCTCTCTAACTGATGGACTGTGGAGCTACCTCACAAGGCCTATAGGGCTCATGAGAACTTCCACATCCTCCTTTGTATCTAGTCACCTTCTTAATGATCATCATAATAAATGGAGCAAAGTCAATCACTACAGGAAAACAGTAATTTTTCGTCGGTCAAATATAATTTCGTCGGCCCAGCTGAAGCCGACGTTTGTAAATTTTTTTTTCATCGGCTAGAATATTACCGACGAAAATATGTTTATTTTCGTCGGCACGGAGTTATGCCGACGAAAAGAAATTTTTTTCGTCGGCCAACAGTAAAAGCCGATGAAAATGTAAACGGTTTCGTCGGCCAAAGGTATAATCCGACGAAAATAAAAAACCCTAGGTATTTACTTAACCAGCGACTTCATTACACGCTTGCTCACCCGCCGCCTAACGCCTAACGCCCAGAGTCGCCCCGGTCTCGCCTCGCCCGTCACCGCTCGGCGCCGCCCGTCACCGCGCCCCCCGGTCTCCGCGCCCCCGGTCTCCGCTCTCCCGCCGCTCGATCGTCCGCTCGTGATCGCCTTGATCGCCCGCCCCTTGTCGCTCACTCCGCGCTGTCGCCCCATCGGCCGCCCTGGTCACCCGCTCTCGGCCGCCACCGATCGCCAGACTCCGTAAAGTTATAAAAAGTTATAATTATTTCGGAGTAAAAAGTTATGGTATGGAAGTGTATGAACCTGTGCTGAATGAATATGCGCTTTTTGTATCGACGAAGTCGCAAAAACACAGTGCTAGTGTAACATCCTCAAATTCAGCTATTTTTGAATTCTATAATTTATTTTGAATTTATAAGAATTTCTGGAATTTATTTGGATTTATTTGAATTTCTAGAAATAAGTTCTTCTCTAGAAATTAATTTAATAATGAAAATTTTTAATAAAATATAAATGGAAATATTTTATTTGAGTTCAAAATGTCCTAAAATATTTTTTGGAATTTTTCTAGAATTTTTCTGATATTTTAAGTGCCTCAATTAATTTAAATGAATTATCAAAATTATTTTTATTCGGAAAATGATTAAAATTCAGATGAACAGTAATGGGCCGGGCCCACTACTGTGCGCACGTCGAAACCCTAGCGTTGCCATTTATTTCCACCGTGCGATCTTGATCCGACGGTTGTGATTCAACCGCGTCGGTTCGTTGCTTGCGCCGTTGGATTTCGCATGAACGGATGGATGTGCGCCACGTCGCTTCGTTTCCGAGAACATGAAATGCCGCCGCCACCGTGCGTGACGGGTAGAAACCGTCGCCATTACTCACCGTCGTGCGTCTCCGCCGCTTCATCATCTAGCGCACGGTATAAAGCACATTGTTCCGCACCTGTCGAGCCCTTTCACGCATCCCAAGGTTCACCATAGACACCACATGACCTCGCCGAAGTTTCGTGACCTTCTGCCGTGCTTTGCGCCTACTCCGGTGACTCCCCGTCGTTGCCATGACCACCGGAGTAAAGCCCGCGTCGAGCCGCAACCGAAGGACTACTTCTTTCCGTCGGAGCATCACCGGAACGCCGTGCATGAGGTCATCTTCTTCCTCTCCGGTAGCATCTTCTCGCCGCGCCTTTGCCGAGTTCGTGACCAAGGTCGACCGCCCGATCAGCATCCAACGGTGAAGGTGAGTCCACATATCCCTCTGTGCTAGAGACTAGAACAGTAGCGCTTTAGATCTCAGTCGTAGGATTCGGAATGGATGGTTAGGATTAGTGCCACGTGCCCAAGGAAGGGACTGCCCACGTGTGCTTAGAAGTCGCGTTAGCTAATGGCCATTGGATTTGTATCGAACGATCTAGATTTGACCACGTAGCCGTGTGAATAGTAAACCTCATTATCTAATGTCAGCCGTTAGATCCAGATCGTGCGGTTGCTAATTGGCCACGTCGCCTATTTAACTGTAGCTAATAAGTCTGGGAAATTAGCGTAAAAATCTGGAGTAATCCGAGCCGTTGATTTTGAATCGGATGGACCGAATTCCACCGTGCGCCGAGCCAGTCTCGCGTTGACCCGTGTTGCTCGGGAATCGAGGCGACGCAGCCGTAGCTGTGGTCGACGTCACCCGAGTAATTGCCGCCGTTAGATTTAAATCCGATGGTCACGATTGAGCCACGTGTCAGCACCGTGGTGACGCTCAAAAGTGTCGGTGCAATCCTGGCTGTTGATCGCATCGCACGAATCTTGACGCATGACCGGATTAATTGAATCATTATTTGGTTTAATTTTCGCCGTTAGATTGTGATCCGAGGGCTGAGATTATGCCACGTGTTGACTCCGCAGTAGCCGAATCGAATCGTCGCATAAATCGTGATCGTTCATTTTTAATCGGACGGTTGGTATTGATTTGAGCTCTCGGGTGATAATGCGCTGACACGTGTCACGACCAGAATGTGCCACGTGGCATGCTGACGTCAGCAGTGGGGCCCACATGTCAGACCCAGCTCTATCGATGCTGACGTCATAAATTCATTTTTCATAATTAAATATATTCGGTAGAAATACTTTTGGTGATGACGTCATAAATAGCGATGCTAACATCATAATTTCGGGATTTTTCGTATAAAAATAAATAGAGAAATTTGGTTTATTCTTTTTGGATTTATTCTAAAACTTCAAATGCTTGTAACTTTTGCGTTTTAACTCCGATTTGAGTGATTTCAATTTCTAAAAATTTGTAAAATCAAGATCTATTTAATGGTGAATTTTATGGAATTTTTAGAGGTGAATTTGTTCTCTGTAAAATATATTCATTATGTTTATATTGGTTTTAAATAGACGTTGATTTGCCGGAGAGTTGCGAGGGGGAATTTCTAGTACAAGACTTGACTTCGGAGCAGGATCAGCAACTTTTTGAAGGCAAGTTATGCTTTGACCATATTGCTCCTAATTTTTGAAATATACTTTGTTTTAAACTATGCATGCTAATTCAACTCAAAATGGCTTTAATTATTTTGGGTGAATTAGCTATCCAACCAAATTGTTTATACCACCTTGATATTATTTGTATGCCATGATTCCTTGATAACTTAAGTTGGGTAAATTTAGTTGGTTGATGATATTGTGCCAACACGGGAGGCTAGACCGTGAATAGTTGCTTAGCCATGCATGTACGTAAACCATTCTATTTGAATTACAAAATCAACACTGACTAAAGAATAGTGAATGCTTTTTAAAGAAATGTGGAATGATGTTGGTATTAACATTGGAATGTAGAGACCTGTGTGGTTCTACATGAAAGATGAATATGAGCATGTGTTGCACTGTTAAAAACTTGGGGTGGAATTGATTTAGATTGGGGCAAGTGGACCGAGGCTTCGTGCCAGGTGGGCCTGTGTGGCAAATGGGGGTGGGATGAGTGTTGTGAGGGCTGTGTGCCAATCTGAGAGAAGGAAGTCTTGTCTTGGACAGTTAAGGACCTTACCTTGCAAGCCTTTGACTGAGTCTCGTACAACCACATGTCCGAATGGGAAGACCTAGTTTAGTAGGATTACGATGTCTTACCTTTGATACCTCGGGGTGGCGCTTACTGGGGTAATCAGACGGGGGCGTGCTGTGCTTGCTTGGTACCCTATCCAACGGTGTTAAATCGGTCCTATACTTGCTCTGTGAGGGAAGTGATAGTGAAGGCAACACGGAGAGGTTCTTAGGTTGAGACAGAAGTCTCTGAAAAGCTTTGTTACGGTTAATCGCCTTTGTGGTGTGTGACTGTATCTTGTGGGTAAAGTGTATAACCTCTGCAGAGTGTCAAAACTGTTCGAATAGCCGAGTCCACGGTACTGGACAATGCTCGGGGATTACAGTCAAGGGGTAGTGTTTGAAAATAAAATGGAAGGGAAGACTGTGTGTCAAAAGAAAATAAGTAGGGACTGTGTGTCCAAAACAATGTGGAAAACAGATTGAGAAATATAATGATTGTATAGTTTTTTTGTTTTTAATCTAAATAAATAATAATTCAAAATATTGATGCAATGCAAAATAACCAATTGAGCCATTCCTTTGTAATAAGCCATGCATGTAGTAAATAGAACTGCATTATGTGCATGATTTGTTGAGTACGGTGTGTACTCACCCTTGCGGACAAACTTACCAGAAGAAGAAACTACGCCTGCATATGAAGAGGAGTTTGTTGAAGGGCCGGAGAACTAGGGAATCACGCCTCAGTCAGTGCGTCTGTGGAGAAGATGGAACACCACCAAGATTAATTTTATTCCGTTGTTGAACTATGTTACTATGATTATTGTAAGCCCTGTGTGGCAGATTATTGTAAGGATGACCTTAAGGTCGTACACTCGTTTATATACATGCTTGAAATACATATTTAATATTCCGCTGTGTATGATGTGATATTATACCCTGTTTAGTCTGTGTGCACTAGCGCGATCCTAGACTAGTGCAGAATACACAGAGTATCCGAATTTGTAAATTCGGGGCACGACAGCTAGTGTGCTACTAGTAACTGGTACTGAACATGAGGCATAACTTTTAGCACATCCTACTAAATGCATATCTTACCGAGTCCTGAACTCCCAGTTTAGGTGCAGTCTCACAAAATGATGCCATTTTATGGTTGTAAGGAAAGCAAAAATATAGCAGGAGCGCAAAATTGACAGGAAAGTATACGATATGCAATTGTCTTCAACAACATGGATCACGTAGTGTGCACAATTGGCACCATTGTACATAAACGATACAACTAAAATCGAGTGTGCGTCTATCATTGTTTAAAGAATGATTTTGAACATGTCTAGTAAGTTGATTGTTTTATAATGATGAAAATGTTGCTAAGTTTTGCTATGTTTTGCTGCAAGTAGGTTTCCTTTTGATTGATTATATATTCTCATTGTGATTGATATTATAACTGCTTTCTTGTTTGTCTGCTGAGTGGATGACTTTTACTTCTAGAGAGGTCATGCCGAATTTTTCTTAGTTTCGGTAGCTTAGTTTTAAGTCGGTTTAAAGAGTATACGTAGCTAAATTGTACTTATATGTTCCAGATGCTAACATATCATATGCATAGACCTTTCGGGTGTACATATATTCTGATTCCTGTTTCAGTTTATGAGCATGATTAGTGTCAGCCAAGCCTATGCGTCACCCGTTCGGGAACAGCACATCTCACATGTACATGTGAGGTGTGTCGTTCCGGAATTGTCCCGTTTTGGACAGCTCAGGAATGGATGCCAGAGCATTGGATTTATGACGAACCGTACAGTCCGAACAAAAGTTCGGCAGCACAACCCAGTTGTTCTCCGATGCACCAAAACCGGGCGTGCAATCGGAGAACAGCGGGGTTATGCTGCCGAAATTTTGTTCGGACTGTACGGTTTGTCATAAATCCGCGCTTTGGTGTTCATTCTTGGGTGGGTTTAGGACTTATCTTTCCCAATAGAGCCTGTTAGTAACCATACCACACTGGGTGATTGATCTTGTTGCTCGTTTTTAGCGTCCATAATGGGTGATGATCGGAGATGGATGTACGATGGTTGGACTAAGATCGGGGCACATTCAAAAGAATGGGGGTCAAGACACGACGCTCATGGACAATGCATTCACAGGGCCGCGGTGGTGTTGTAAAGTGCCCCTGTAACAAGTGTCGAAACTTTGCTCGTCATGTTAAGCCGGATGTGGAACGTCACCTGTGCAAGTTTGGTTTTATGCCCGACTATATGATATGGTACGGGCATGGTGAGGCACAACCCATTGAGACGGACCATGAGGATGAAGATAGGATGGATGAGATGGTGAATGATATTGGTAGGGATTTTGAGGTTAATTTGGAAGAAGAGCCTGGGCCGGAGGTTCAAAGGTTCTATAGCCTCCTTTCGGCCTCGGAAGAGCAATTGCATGATTCCACCAACGTGACCGTCCTAGCGGCCGTGACGCGACTCATGTCAATAAAGTCAAAATATAACTTTTCAAACAACTGCTACAACGATCTGGTCCAATTGATCATTGATATTCTTCCGCCGAACCATAAGATGCCGAAGGACATGTACCAGTCGAAGAAGCTGTTGTCCGGCCTTGGGATGAAGTATGAGAAGATTGATGTTTGTGAAGATAATTGCATGTTGTTCTGGAAGGAATATGCCAACGAACCTCGATGTCTATTCTGCAACAAATCTAGATATGTTGAGGTGTTAAATGATGAGGGCATAACGGTGATGACAAATGTCGCGGTGAAACAGCTTTGGTACATGCCAATCACACCCAGGCTTAAAAGGTTATACTTATCTAAAAAAATAGCTAGGCACATGAGGTGGCATAAAGAAGGTGTTCGTGGTACTGAGGGAGTGATGGTGCATCCATCAGACGCCGTGGCTTGGAAGGCACTGGACCGCCGACCCGATTTTGCAAGGGACCCCGCTAGGGTTGGCGACAGATGGGAGACCTTTTAGCACAAGTGCCAGTACTCTTGTTGGCGGTTTTTATTATGCCGCACAACCTACCCCATTATGCATGAAAGATGAGTACGTGTTTCTAGCCCTTGTCATACCGGGTCCTAATCATCCTGGGAAGCACCTTAATATGTTCATGCAACCGTTAATTGAAGAGTTGTGGATAGGGGTACAAGCATATGACAGCTATGGTAAAGTAAATTTTACCTTGCGTGCTGCATACTTGTGGTCAGTGCATGATTTACCAGCATATGGCATATGGGCTGGATGGAGTGTTCATGGTCGGCTTTGTTGTCCCATATGTATGGCTGACTCAGATGCATTCCAGGTACGACATGGTGGAAAGTTCTGTTTCTTTGATTGCCATCGACGGTTTTTGCCGCATAATCACCCTTTTAGGAGACTTAGTACTGCACTCCGGAAGAACACCACTATCTTAAAGAGATATTGAACTTCTCTAGTATGACTTCGCCGATGAGCACAATGTGAATGCTGGTACAACGCAGTATCACATTGCTGAAGAAGCACCTATGAGTGACCTTGAGATATTTCAGTGGAAGGGTAAAGCTGTCGGCGGCAGTACGACTCATGATGTGTCACCAACAGAATGGAACTCGGCTTTGCTATATATGTACTCCAACATTGAAGAAATGGACAAATATTTTGTGTAAGTAATGATTTGTATTTTGGCCTTAAAAAGTTATTTGTTGCACTATTCTCATTAGCCTAGCTGACAAGCAGAAAGTTCGATCAACAATATTGGAGATCTACTCGTCAACCTACGAGCAAACAACTGGGCAAACTACGCCGCGAGGGGTTAAATGGCGGCCCTAGTTTTGTTACGTGGTGTCGAAAACAGGTACTTTTCTTTTGCTCTTTGTTTTAACCGAAGACTAGTGTTAATTTTCCATGCCTTAACCTCTATAGTGCATGCTCGATGCCGACGTCCATGAGGACCTGCGGCAGCTATCACACGGAACCATTACGGCAAGGAACTTCAGTCGTTATGACATCAATGGGTTTCGGTTTCGCTCGCAAAATTTGAAGCAAAACGCTCATTATGCCACAAATGAACAATGGAGTTGTAACTAAGGCATGCAATGCACGTGGACACGAAATTAACTATTATGGCATTATTCAAAACATAGTTGAGTTCAAGTTCGAGGGTTCCAAAGATCTGAGAGTAGTTTTCTTTGAATGTGATTGGTTTGATCCCAACAATGGCACACGTGAGAACGAATTTGGCATGGTGGAGGTCGGGCACCAATCACGACTTGAAGGTTTTGACAAATTTGTGCTTTCTCACGGTGGAGCGGTGTACTACTTGTCGATCGTGCGTTCTAGCTTGAGTGCTTGGTGGGTTGCTTATAAAGTAAATCCCGTGAGCGGTTATATTGTCCTAGCGATGCCGATTACGTCGGCGATTGCCATGGACAACCAGCAAATTGATGCATATCAGGAAGAAGGTCTGCCAAGATCTTTTCGGGTTATCGATGGGGTTGGGCTTGACGGAATAGTCATTGATGCCACAGACCTAATAGTTCAGTCTGATCCAACAAAGAAACGACAACGAGGTTCTATAAGAATTCGACGGCCTAGTAGAAAACATGTTTCCGCACAACAATTCACCGATGAACCTCAAGACGCCGCGAGTTTTGATACGTACATATTATTGGTATATACTTTCCTATTTTTATATTTTCATATTGTTGCTACCTTGTTTTTTTAAATGCTAATCTAACTCTATTTTAAATTTTTGCAGATGAAGTCTTTTTCAAGCATGCTTTCAAGGCGGTCTCCAAGAGCACCGGCAGCTCTTCTTCCAGGAGTCAGGACTCCCTCTTCCAGGGAGTGCCTCGACTAGGAGCAGGCAGAGAACGTTTGACAGGTGTTTGGAGGAGGCACAGGAGGAGGCACGGGAGGAGGCACGGGAGGAGACACAGGAGGAGGCGCAGGAGGAGGTTGCTCGTGCAGTAGCTGGTTCTGAGGCACAGGAGGAGGATGACGACAGTGAAGAGGATGCAGGGGACGAGGGAGACAGAGCGGAGGAGGATGAGGGGGACGAGGGAGATGAAGCAGAGGAGGATGATGTTGCTGCACCTTCTACACAGTCTTTCAGGTACTTGTGTTGCATGTGATAGTGTGCATAGACTTTGCATTCTCATGTTTGGCTATTTTCAGGTTCCGGGGATGTAACAATATACCCCCAGTGGTTGAACATAGGTTGCGGAGGGTGATCGCCCCTAGTGGGGATTGGTAAGTTAATTTTGCTAATTTATTTTGCAATTTGTTGTATAACTAATCGGTTTGATTTCATGAAATGTAGGCAATGGGATGACGTGGCGTGGGACGGGCGCCACTAGCATAGGCAAGTTAACTCCGTCCTGGGAGCCATCTGCCGCCGCCACTACCCAGGCTTGGTGGAAATCAACAGTGTGCAGTGGCCGGCCCTTAAGTGGGAGCACTACAGGTTGGCTATTGATGTCCGGCACGGCACCGTTGCTGACGAGGTGTGGCACGATTTCTGGGTAAGTTCTTTACCTCTGTACAGTTCATACATATAGATTGAATTTTGCTGACTTAAGAATTGTTGTTGGAGAGGTACCGCTTGCAGGACGAGGATGTCCCTGCCAATCGCGAGAAGGCGCGCAAGGTGTTCAACAAGGCAGCGGCAAAGGTGGTGAAGGACATGATCTCCAATGCAAGAATTCAGGCGGTTTGCATGTTCTACAAGAGGGTGAAGCGGGAGAAGATGAGCAAGAAGCTCGGGGCATCCAGGGTGTACCTACGTGAGGACGAGTACCTGCAGGTAGCCATCCCCTGGTTACTGAAGTGCCCTAATGCTTGGCAGGCTCTTTGTGCATACTGGGCATCCCCTGCTTTTGTTGCCAAGTCGAACAAAAAGAGAGGAAATCGAGAGGCAGGTGATCCGGTTCTGCACCGGTATGGCGCCGATGGACACCTACGCTTAGCGAAGCGCATGGTATGTCTGTATAATTTTTTTAATTATGATTTCATATGCATGGTACTAACTTTCGATTACATGAGGCTGAAAGTGGCGTTGCCCCCAGCTACATAGAGACATATGTTCGGGGACACAGAGCGAGGATCCTGACAAACCTTATCACTATGCACCCAGCAAATGATCGAGAGGCTTGTAAGTTGTTTACTCTATTATGAAGTAATCTGATTTTTCAAATCGTTGTATTAACAACATTGTGATGCAAGACAAATATGGGGAAGAAATGGCTCGACGTCATGGCCCAGACTACAACTGGAGAAGGGAAGACCTAGATGTCGAGGCATTATACGAGAGCAGTGGAGGCAAGAGACATGGAAGGTGAGATCATTCGCCCTTCTAAAAGTTGTCGGAAATTATGATATGATTGTGAGTGTCTAGTTGCAATTAATGAATATATTTGGTTTCTAATGTCTTGAAGGTACGCAATGTTCAATGGCATTGTGGACTCTGACGTTGCCTTGAGCCAAGCAAGAACGTCACAGTCATCACAAAGCAGCGCTCGCTCCTCTCGAGAGACGAGGCTTCATCAAGAGTTGTTGCAATCAAAGGAACAACTGAGGCAACAACAAGAGCGCCTAGCGCAACAGGAGGAGGAGATGAGAAATATGAGAAGACAACAAGAGTACTTTCAGTCCTTTGTACAAGTAAGTTAAAAAGGTTCAATTTTAGTGATTAAGTGTTTAGCTAGACAATTTTTAATTGGACACCTGAATGTATGAGATCTAACACGTTGCTTATGTAGGAATGCTTCTCGCAAATGGGGACTCAGTTTAGGTTGCCGCAGTTCCAGCCTCCTCCTGCATACTTCCCCCCGCCACCTCCACCACCAGCACAGGTACATACATATAGTTTTCCATTTTGTTTGAGTTATTTGCAATTCAAGACTAACATCAAATTATATATGTCCTTTCTATAGGGTTCGACCTCGCACGCTCAACAAAACTCCCTGGATGTCGATGGTTTCTTCACGTCTGGAGGTAGTGCACATAACTCGAACAACGTTGATAGTTAGATCTTTTGTAATATGACTTGAGTATGTGATGTGAATGTGTTGTGTTGGATGTGACTAATGCTGATTCTGTGTTCATGACTATATGTGACTAATGGTGAATGTTTAATATATCTCCTTCCTGCTTAGTGGCTATCTATAAGCATTATATTCAATACATGCATGTAGAGATTGCTTATGTAGGAATGCACTCTAATTTGCATCAAAAACGGAATAAGTCATATATTTCAAACAACTGGTCGATTACATTTGCTCAACTCAAATGCGGATTACATTTGCTCCAAACGGCGGGACGATGCTCGTAGTAATCACTCATGTAGGACTACCGTTTACAGAGCCTCGCAGAAAAGCGAATGACAGTTGAAAGCCTCGGAGAAAAGCGCAGGTACCGAAAAATCTTGGGCATGTCGGTATTTTTCGTCGGTTCGCCATTTGCCGACGAAAAATATGGGGAAAATCCATATTTTAAATCGGTTTGGGCACTGCCGACGAAACTAATGCCAAGATTTTAAATCGGTTTCCGCGACCGCCGATTTAAAAACATGGGGAAAATCCCGATATTTTACTTCGGTTTAATCGCCGACGAAAATTGGGCGAAAAAATTTGGATAGTCGCCAGTTTTTAAATCGGCTATATCTGGCCGATGAAAATACTGGGGAAATACAGCCATCGGACTATTTTTTTCGTCGGCTAACGTCAGGCCGATGAAAATACTGGGGAAATACAGCCATCGGCCTATTCTTTCGTTGGCTACACTGGACCGACGAAAATATATTAATTTCGTCGGCAACCGACGAAAACATTAGGTTTTTTCGTCGAGTTTGTTTCGTCTGCTTGTTTTCATCGGTAAGCCGACGAAAACGGCTATTTTCATCGGTAAACCCCTTTTTATCGTCGGTTTATGGCCGACGAAAAAATTTCTGTTTCCTGTAGTGAATCCTTTTACCTCTGTCATAGGCAGAAGAGGCCATCTCGCGGATTATGAAATCCACCACATCAAACTTGTGCTTGTACATGACCTTGTTCATTATATTCTAAGCATATGCTCTGATCTCATCCAAATTTCCACTCTTAGGGTGAATTGTGACTCTCACTATTCTGTTAATGAGACTTGAGGAGGAGAGAAAGTGCGCCATTTTACCTGAGAGCTTAACTGGAGCTGCAAGATCATAGAACTCGAGTTTTCTAGCAAGGGGAAGAACTCAGTCACTGTGAATCTTGGGATACCCATTGAGATAAATGCCGCATGCCTCCTCAACTTCCTCCTTGGTGGTTGTGTGAACTGCTGAATTTGTCATCCAAGTGATCGAATCATAAGACTCAGGGATGTGCAGGGTAGCATAGAACTGCCTGACCATGTCATCATTGTAATCACACTGTCTGCTAACAAAGTCTGCCAGGCCAGCTCCTTGAAATAATTCATGCACACCAACAAACAAAGGAATTTTTCTAATATGATCCCAGTTAACCCACTTGTGGTTTGCAAATTCCTTATGCATATAAACTTCATAGTAAACTTTTTGTTGAAACAAAGTCCTAAACTTTTCTTCAATTGCAGTTTTAGGTAGTAAGTACTAATTTGCTTGCCTCAAAGAGAAATAAGTGTCACCTTTTATAGTCTTCAAATTGGCAGCAGGATCAAAATCATCAAAATTCTCTTCCTCTGACCCCTCATTTTCTTCCTCATCAACCTCCATTGATTGGGCTCATCCTCTAAGGTAGATGTTGATGTAGCTTATTTTCCTTTACCTTTAGTTTTCCTTGAGCTGCCTCCAGCTTCTTTCTGATCCTTTCCTGTGATCTTGATGAGCCTACCGGAGAGTGGAAGATCATCCTCATTATCACTTGTAGAAGGTGGAGGACGGCCTCTACCTGCTGCAACTTTCTTATAACTTCCTCCACCTCTAAGCTTTGGCATGATCTAAGAGAGAGATGATTTTGCAAGGAATTAGGTCAAGGATTGTAAAAACAAAGGTATATGCCCGGTGCTACCGCATATGCTGGACCGGTAGTACCGAGTTAGGTCCGGTGCTACCGCTCATGGTGGTCCGGTAGCACTGGGCTTGGAGCGGTGCTACCGCATGGAGACCAGTAGCACTGACTGCCTGAGGGGTTTAACCCTAATTCATCTAATTTTGCGATTTTGAGCAATGTAAGCCTTGGAATGGCACTTGATGATCTTGATAGTCATGCCTATACCCAATTCAATCACAAATTTTGTCAAATCTTGGATAATTTTCCCACATTCTACACAAGAACCCTAGAAGGATACAAAGAGCAACCTAGGGCAAGATAGAATCCAAGATTTGGGAAAAGAATGGTACCTTGGAGATGAAGATCAAGCACGGATCAAGAAACAACAGAGGAAATCGACTTTTCTTCGCAAGATACTTGAAAAGGATTTTGGGTGGAGAGAGGAAGAGAGAGAAAGAGAGGAGGCGGTATGAAGAAGAAGGGGAGAATGGTTGCAACGGGCTAGACTTAACACCTGAAAGCACGAAGGTCGGTTACTCTGCCCATACGGTGCCCGACTTTGTGACCTAACAGTGAAAATTGCATAATAAGACAAAAGTGGCCAAGAAAAGGTTCATAAAATTCAAAAAATTTGAGGAAAACATATATGAGTATTCCTATTAGGTATCTCAACTAATAAACTTGTTTCCCAAAGGATATGACATGAATTGAGTCTTAGGACAAAAGACTCAACTACCTAAAATAAGGTCCATTTACATGTATGAGTCGAAGAGCATCTTTTGGTAGGCTAGACACTATGAGATTCTAGTTCCAAAAGGCAAAACTCACTAAGTGCATTAGATTTGGTCAATATAGACCAAGGCTTTGATTGAGGGCATTTTGATGAAAAACAAGGATTTTGTCAAAGAGCCTCTTTATTTCATTTTCAACATAGAGAGAGTATACTAGGATCAATATTTCAAGAGATGAGATTTAATCACTAATACATTGGAAATGAGATTTTAAGGAAATTTGCACTTCACAAAGCCCAAAATAGACTATTTTCAAATAATTTGACCTAAAGAGGTCTAGAGACATCTTTTTTGAGGAATGTTAGCACTATTTTTGATATTTTCACATTTAGGGGATGTAACATATACAAGAAACATATAATACTCCCCCTTAATGTGTGACACATCTAAAAGAGAAAAGATCAATTAAAACCAACAAACACCAAAGATAGTGAAATCAATTTAAATGCAGTCATTTAGGCCACATTAGAGATATCTATGACATTCAACTCATTCCTCAATTTACAGAACCGGGCTTCATCCAAAGGTTTGGTGAGGATATCTGCTAATTGATCTTCGGTTCATATATAAGTAATCACAATATCACCTTTACTAACGTGATCTCTTAAAAAAATGATGGCGGATATCTATATGTTTGGTTCTTGAATGTTGGACTAGATTATTGGCTATTTTAATAGCGCTTTCATTGTCACATAAAAAAGGCACCTTTTTGAAATTTGTTCCATAATCCATTAAAGTTTGTCTCATCCATAATAATTGAGCGCAACAACTACCAGTTGATATATATTCGGCTTCAGCGGTGGATAGGGCTACAGAATTTTATTTCTTGGAAAACCATGAGACTAGGGATCTACCTAGCAATTGGCAACTTCTAGAGGTGCTTTTTCTATCCACTTTTCAACCCGCATAATCTGAATCCGAATATCCAATTAAATCAAATTTAGCACCTTTGGGATACCATAATCCTATATTTGAGGAATGCTTCAAATATCTTAGAATTCTCTTTACGGCAACTAAATGATATTCTTTAGGAGAAGCTTGAAAACGTGCACACATGCAAACACTAAACATGATATAGGGCTTAGATACGGTAAGATAAAGTAAACTACCAATTATAGATCTATAAAGCTTTAAGTCTACCGGTTTACCTCCCTTATTTAGGTCGAGATGCCCGTTTGATGACATTGGAGTCTTGATTGGCTTTGAGTCCTTCATGCCAAAACTTTTGAGAAGATCCTTAATATATTTGGTTTAGCTCACGAATGTCCCTGTCGGCGTGTTTGTGCCAGACAGTATTGCTTCGAGTGTATGAGTTTCGGTAGGGGGTCTTCCCAGCTGCGTCACTATCGGCTCTCTTCTCTACTCTCTTCGCATGATGAGCAGGACAGGAAGCTCAAGAACACACAGGGAGCACACAAGGAACACACAGGATTTACCCAGGTTTGGGCCCCCAATGCGGGTAACAGCCCTACGTCCTGCTCAAGCTCGTGATTCTCTAGTATTCTGCTTGCTCTCCGTTGTGAACTAATCGACTGACCGACCTCACTTATCTGATTTTCCGACTGACCTCCCCCCGACCTCATGCACACTAGCTCCCTTATATACTCTCGGGACTAGCTAGGGCAGGCAGACGGAGTGGTTTTACATTAATTACAATGGTTGTGTCTAGTCCTATCACTACTGTCCCTCGGAGCCTCTTTGTCACACCGTAACTTGACACCGCCTGTCTTCGGACCGCCCGAGAGGAGGGGTTCGGACGCTGCATGACGAACGTCTGGTACACGCGTCACCCCGTCTTGCCTGTCTTCCGACCTCACTGATCTGATTTTCCGACTGACCTCCCCCCGACCTCATGCACACTAGCTCCCTTATATACTCTCGGGACTAGGTAGGGCAGGCAGACGAAGTGGTTTTACATTAATTACAACGGTTGTGTCTAGTCCTATCACTACTGTCCCTCGGAGCCTCTTTGTCTACACCGTAACTTGACGCCGCTTTGTCTTGGACCGCTTGAGAGGAGGGGTTGGACTATTGCATGAATAACGCCTGGTACACGCGTCACCCCGTCTTGCCTGGGGCTGGTGGAACGGGAGTTGGTGAAGCTGGCTTAGTCGGAGGGACAAGTCATCATAACGTTAGGGAGCCATGCCTATTTAATAGCCTTCAGGTGCACTGCAACGGCTCCCTGCGCATTGAATGGCTCCCATGCGCATTTAATGGCTATAATACATTGTGATCCTAGCGGATGCTTCAGGCAGAAGCCTCCCAGCTTTGTCTGCGTGGTCGGCTGAGAATGGGCTCTCCTGCTCGTAGGGTAGCCACATGGCCAGGTCGCCCGACTGCTCATCGGGCAGCCACATGTCCCGGTCTTCCGTGGTCGTGATCTGGTCGCCCGGGTCTGGGACCTGGTCATCCAACTACCCGTCGGGCGGCCACGTGTATTGGTCGCCCAGGGCTGGGACATGGTCGTCCGCCAAGACTTTCTTTAGTAGGTTGAGTCCTTTGCATAGGACCTTCTTCTTTATGCATCTTGCGCTCGCGGTCCCACCTGACAGCGGTGGAGAGAGTACTCTGGTGTAGAATAGACCGACAGTATTCCCCGGACCTGCCCCGGAGCACGCTCGAGAAGATTTTGGAGATATTCTTTGACCTTGGCGCGGTCCTGGACGAGTCCTACTCTTGTACATGCAACCGTACAGATTCTCTCTGCAACCGCCACAACTCTTTAGGTCTTGTCACCCAGCGCCATTGTGATCTTTTTGCGAACCGTCTATTCATGAGGGTGCGACTCCTCGCATCCTGAAGTCACGCATGGCTTATAAATAGGCATGTCCACCCCTCCACGATTCGCACTCCTGTCACTTTCGTCTTACTTGTTTCCTTTGTCTTCTTCGCAGTCACGGCACCAAAGCAGCACTCCAGCCGCATGGCTCAGCCGCTTCCCCCTCCACGAAGGGGCCCTCCGCCTTAGGGCGGGCACCGTCGCACCAAAATGCAACCCCGGGGAGGTTATTATCTTCGTCTGGGCACTGGCGGCAGGCTCGATACCACCCTACTCCGAGTTCTTCCTCACCATTCTCCACTTCTATGAGATCCACCATCTTCATCTCACCCCCATCTCCATCCTCATCCTTTCCATCCTCGCACACCTGTGCGAAATGTTCGTGGGGTGATGCCGAATCTTCCTCTCTTCCGATACTTTTATACTCTCCGCGGCCTCACCGATGGTGGGGTCATGGGGAGTTGCCATTTCTACCTCCGAGATGGCTCAACCTCCCGCTACATCCCCCTCCAGACGAAGTCCACTGGAAGATGTGGCGGAACGAGTGGCTGTACATTGCGAACGATAGCGGGCTCGACGTCCTAGAGCTGCTGTCTGCGCCGGCAGTCGCCATCGACAACTGGGGTTCCCTCGTCGAGGAGACGGCGGAAATCCGGTCCATGGTGGCCTACATCGACTAACCGGGGCACTGTTCGTCGGGGACTTCGTGACTCGACGGTTCGGCCCCTTGCGGCGACGCGTCAGGCCGGCCTGGAAGTACACCACGATGACGACGTGACCCACACGAACTCAGGCTGTAAGTCTTCGCCCATTTTGTTGCTTGCCTTGCCCTTATTGTCGCCAACAGCTGATTGATATCTTGTGTCCTTTGTCAGAAGCTGGGAACTTGAGCACCAGGGGTTGAGGCCTGGTTGACCGAGTTTCTTTCGCAAATGCCGAACAGCCTGGTCTTCCCGACCGAAGCCCAACCGCTTTGCCAACTGCCATCAGCGGAGCGGCTCACTATTAACACGAGCTTCCCTTCGATGGATACCACCGGGAGGACCGTGATACCACCTCGAGCCCCCCTGACGATCAGTGGGAGCCGGGTCTTGCTGATGACTGGATTGCAGGGAAACGGTCGGCCACCGTCGACGCTTCGGGCCCAGACCCGAAGAGACCCTGTGTCGCGGGCATCTCTTCTGCTCCCAGCCCTTCCATGCCGTCAAGCACGACGGGGGTTGGGTCTTCTACTGGCGCCGCTACACCTTCCGCTAGGAAGGACGCTGCGCAAGCGCCGCCACCACCTCCACTTCGACACCGACACCTGTTCCAGCGGCGGTGTCGGTATCAACGGTGCAAAGCGCTGGACCCCGGAGTGGGCTAGTGCTTCGCGCTTCTACCATCCGCTTTGGGGACGCTTCTGCCATGTAAGCTTCTTCTCTTCTTTTCTTGGCGTATTCCTCCGTTTGCTGGTGCTAACTCCCCTCCTTGGTGTCTTCAGAGCGGACCACCATGTGGGTGCAAGTAGTCGGACGACCACGCAATTTGCCACCACCGGGGTTGCCACCCCGAGCCTACCATCTGCCGCCATCGGCCGGACAAGCCGCTCACACCGGGTGGTCGCCGCTATTACTCCATCCGCTCCCTCCGTGCCTGGTCACCGAGTTAGCTACGGCGACCTCCTTCCACTATAGCAGACGACGTTGTTGCAGGAGGAGCTGGTGTTGGCGAAGGCGGAGAAGTCACTGGTGGCCCGAGCTGAAGCTGCTGAGGCGCGGGCGAAGGGTGCTAAGGAGAAATGCGACGCGTTGCGCATGGAGACGAGCCGCAATCTGCGCAACCTTATCACTATGCTCCGCCCCGCGTTTAAGCGCATGGTTAGCAGCTTGTAGTCGCTAGGGGTGATGGTGAATGGTCCGCTGGAAGAATCAACGGCATACTATGCCCACTGCGTCACCCTTGTCGCTGAAGCCCTCGCTGGCCTTCCTACCGCCTTGGCAGACCGCTCCGCCCGGGAGGGGTGGGAAGTCGCGATCGCCACAGCGGCCTTCGTCTTGACGTGCTGCACCCGCCGTGATGACTCCTTCGATTTCTAGCGCCAAATCACACCGGGTGGAGGCGACCCGCCAGTATTGGGCGCGGTCTTGCGCGATGGAGCACATAACCGGGCTGATGGAGATAGTGCCTCACCCGCCGCTGAAGCAGAGGAAGAAGCCGGGGACGACGCCGACGATATTGAGATCATCGACGATTAGCCCAGGCGACCACCTTCGCCATCTTCTTTCTTCTTTTTTTCCTGTGTAAGCATGTACATGGGCCTTTGACATTATGAATGAAAATACTTTGCTTTTACCTGTCATCTGCCGTTGCGTGTGCTTGCTCGTGACTTGTTCGATTCAGTGCCAGGCGACCAGCCTCCGAGCATTTTGCACGGGCCCTTCTGGGTGACTGGATGGATCGACATTTTAGGAATTTTTTCTGCAATCACACAGAACTGCTCTAAACACGAGTTAAGGTTAAACCACGTTTGTTTGAAAACAAACAGGCAAACAGGCACACAAAGCCTAAGTCTTTGCCATCAAGTGGGCAGGAAGTGCAGACTAGGTGGTCATTTTCCTGTCACCATTCAGAGCTTAATCTCTTGTACTTTACCGGGACTAGACCAGGCAACTGTGAGGCTAGGGAGCAGGTCACGTAGAGGCAGGGAAAATGGTGAGCGGAACTTGGCCGTGAAGCACCATGATGGGCGGAGCATGGCCACAGCGCACCAGGCCACACGCACCTGCTAGGCGCCTGTCCAGGCTTAGCACAGAAGCTAGGAGTCCTCAGTATTGCCAAGGGACCCTTGCCATCCTTTTGGACTAGACCAGAGAACTGTGGGGTTAGGGAGTAGGTCGTGTAGAGGTGGGGCAAATGGTGAGCGGAACTTGGCCGCGAAGCACCATGGTGGGCGGAGCATGGCCACAGCGCACCATGCCACACGCACCAGCTAGGCGCCCGTCCGGGCTCGACGCAGAAGCTGGGGGTTTAAAGGGGTTGCCAAGGGGCTATCAGGTTACTAGTACTTATGACAACCAAGTATGGCACATACCCTATAGGCCTAAGCAAGTTGAATGGATTAAAATGATAATCAACTGCATATTGAGCATGTGGGATGCCAGGGATTAGCCAGGGAAGAGTGCAACAACCTGCTGGCTGACCCGGGGCGAGGCCACGGAAAACTTACAGCATGTCGAACATCGCTTGCTGGGTTGTCATTTCCCGTTGCCATCCGGGACATATGCCCTTACCATCTTTATGAGACCAAGCCAGAGAACTGCGGGGCAAGAGAGCAGGTTGCTAGAGGCGGGGCAAATGGTGAGCAGAACTTGACCGCGAAGCACCATGGTGGGAGGAGCATAGCCGCAGCTTACCAGGCCCCACGCACCTGCTAAGCGCCTGTTCGGGCCAAGCGCAAGAGCTGCCGGGATACTGGCATGCATGACATCCGTAGGAGGAAAGTTCAGGGGTAGAACTTCCGCAGCAGCTCTATATTCTAGGAGTTCGCCAGATCTTGACCATCTTCCGTGACTAATCGAACCACCCCAGGTCGTGAGATAGAGATCACCTTGAAGGGGCCCTCCCAACGGGGAGATAGTTTGTCGCAGCCCACCTGCAGTAGAATTCGACGCAAGACGAGGTCACCTACCGCCAGTGATCTCTCACGGACCCAGGTGGCGTGGTAGTGCTAGAGACTTTGCTGGTATCGGGTAGCATAGAGTGTCACCGGTCTCATACTTCCTCTAGGAAGTTGACGTCATCTTGACGTCGGTCTTCCTAGTCTTCTTCGTTGAAGGTCGATACGCGCGGTGAGCCCAAGGAGAGTTCAGAGGGCAGTACCGCTTTGGCGCTGTAGACTAGGAAGAACGGAGTCTCCCCGGTCGCACGGCTGGGTGTGGTTCGGAGAGACCATAGCACCGTTGGAAGCTCTTCTGCCCATTGGCGCACTCAGCTTGTCCATTGCTTGTTGAATGCCCTGGTCTTGAGGCCCCTCAGGACCAGCGCGTTGGCCGCTCAGCTTGTCCATTGCTTCGTGGATGGGCCACGGAGGCAAAACACACCTTGGTGCCCATCTCTTCACAGAAATCCAGGAACGCTGCGTTGGTGAATTGGGTGCCATTGTCGGTGATGATGCGGTTGGCAACTCCAAAATGATTGAAGATCCCACGCATGAACCTGACGGCAGCGGAGGCCATAATGGCGCACACTGCCTCGGCTTCAACCCATTTGGTGAACTTGTCGATGGCGACGAACAAGTGGGGTGAAGCCCCCTGTGGCCCGCGGGAACAGACCCAGGATATCCGGCCCTGCATCATGTAATGACCATGAGAGTGGGATGGTTTGCGAGCTTGGGCCGAAGGTGGGTCTACTTGGCGGAATTGGCACGCCACAACTCCTTACCACCGCAAGCATCCCGGAGGCGAGAGGCCAATAGAATCCTGGCGGTAATCTTTATCGACAAAGGTCCGATCGACATATGGCTCCCGCACATGCCCCCATAGATATCAGAGAGCAGCTTGCTTCCTGCTTCCCGAGTGATGCACTTCAGGAGAATTTGTTTCTACTCTGACAATATAGGTCCCCACCTATCAGAGTATAACACTTGGTCTTGCATGCAATTCTCTCAGCTGAAGCATCATCATCGGGGATAACTTGATCACATAGGAAGGCCAGGATGGGATCCATCCACTGACCCCTGACCAAGTGTGGCGATCTCGTGGCGATCACCTGGGTACTCCGCCTGGTCGAGCCTTTCCACCAATACCGCCTTGGCGGTGTTACCATTCCGCCTCCCGGAACCGGGGGATATAGCAGCCGCGTCATCGACCCCGCCAAAGTTGGGGGTCGAGATGGGTGCGCTGACTCCCCACGCAGAACCGGGGGATATGGCAGCTGCATCATCGGTCCCGCCGGAGTTGGGGGCCGAGACAGATGCGTCACCTCCCCTCACGGGATCGAGGGATGTGGCAGCCACGTCGTCGGCCCTGCCGGAGCTGGGAACCAAGACATGTGCGGTGCCTCCCTACCCGAAATTGGAGGACGGAACAGCCGCACCATTGGCCCGCCGGAGTTGGGGGTTGCAATGGACGGTCGCGCAAACCTTCTTTCGAAGACTTAGACCGGAACCGACCCGTCATTGGCCCCATCGGAGACCGGGGTGACAATGGATTGTCGGGCACTATCGTCCCTACCGAAGACCGGGGAAGCGATATACGGTCTCGCGAGACTCCTTTCGGAAGGGCGGACTGGAATAATAGTGCAATCGGCCCCACCGGAGTTGGGTGCGGTGATGGACAGTTGGGCAAGCCTTTCTTCGAAGACTTCAACCGGAACAGAAACCTTTGATGAGGTGAGCTGCGAAAGTTCATTCGCCAAATGATTGTCACGCCTGGGGATATGGATGTACCCCAGCCCGTCGAAGTGGCACTCCATCCTCTTGACTTCCGCCAAGTAGGCGGCCATCATGGGATCAGAGCACTGGAACTCCTTTCACGCTTGGTTGACAACGAGAAGAGAGTCGCCCTTAATGTGCATACGTCGGATGCTGAGTGCGGCGGTGGCACGTAGTCCCGTAGTAGCCCTTCGTATTCGACGAGGTTGTTGGTCGCCTTGAAGTCCAAGACGAGCAGGTACCATAGGATGTCCCCAGTCGGGGAGACCAGGACAAACCAAGCCCCCGTGCCCTCGACCCGAAAAGAGCCATCGAAGAACAGGGTCCACGGGGGGAGCGCGGGTGCTCCTTCAGCTTCAGGAGTGGAGGGAGTCCACTCAGCAACGAACACGGCCAGCCTTTGACTCTTGATAGCAGTGCGTTGGCAAAACTTGAGGCAAAATTCATCCAGTTCCACTGACCACTTGGCGACACGACCTTCATCTTCACGGTTGTGGAGTATCTCTCGAAGTGGGTAGGCTGTGACCACCGTGATCTCCCATCCCGAGAAGTAGTGTCGAAGCTTCTAGGACGCCACCAGAACAGCGTAGAGCATCTTCGGGGCTTGTGGATATCTGGTCTTCGCGTCGGATAGCACCTTGCTGATGTAGTAGACTGGTCTCTGGACACCTACCCTCTCCGTCACCAGCACCGCACTCACTACCACCGGGGTAGCCGTAATATATAAGAGCAGCAACTCGCTGGGAGTAGGGGTGACCAGCACCGGAGGTGAGGAGAGGTATTTCTTTAGGTCTTCGAACATTTGTTGGGCTTCATGCGTCCATTCGAAGTGGTTAGTGTTCTTTAATAGCTTGAACAAGGGGAGACTTTTTTCTCCTAGACGGGCGATAAATGGCCCGAGGGACGTCAGGCAACCAGTCAGACATTGGACGTGCTTGAGTCCGGTCGGCGGCTTCATGTGTTTGATGGCCGCGATCTTGTCAAGATTAACCTCAATGCCTCGACTAGACACGAGGAATCCAAACAGCTTCCCAGAAGGTACGCCAAAGACGCACTCCTCGGGATTGAGATTCAGGTGATTCTTCCTGAGGTTGGCGAAGGTTTCGCCCAGATCCTCAATCAGCCCTTCACTCTTCTCAGTTTCACCACCAAGTCATCGACGTATACCTCCAGGTTCCGTCTGACCTGTGGTCGAAAAGTGGCATGCATGGCATGCTGATATGAAGAACCGCATTTTTTAACCCAAATGGCATTCGAATGTAGCAATAAACACCCATAGGAGTTACAAACGTGGTCTTTTCTTCATCTTCTTTCGCCATGCTGATCTGGTGGTACCCAGAGTACGCATCCAGAAAGCACAACAGCTCACACCCCGCCGTAGAATCCACGATCAGGTCGATGCGTGGCAAAGGGTACAGATCCTTTGGGTAGGCCTTGTTGAGGTCGGTGAAGTCGATACGATTAAATCCTCCCGCTGATTTCTTTGACGAGCACGGGGTTGGCAAGCCATTCGGGGTGAATGACTTCTCTGATGATACCCGCGTGCAGCAGCTTCTCCACTTCCTCGCGGATGACATCCTGACGCTCGGGGGCCTGGCTCCAGACCTTTTGCCGGACCAGGCGGGCCTCTGGGAGCATTGCCAATTTGTGCTCGATCACCTCCCTGGGACCCCGGTCATGTCAGACAGTTGCCAGGCAAACACGTCTGCGTTAGACCGGAGGAAGGTGACGAGCACGTCTTCCTATTTGGCGCCAAGGCTGGCACCCAGCTTGACAGTCCTTTCGGGCTCAGCCACGCTCAGGTAGACCACCTTAACCTCACCGGACGTGCCAGGCGAGGCGCGGGTTCTCACCAGAGGGGCTCCCGAGTAGACAGCGTCAACCTACAATGCACAGGTGGCGCCCGCCAGGTCCAAGGCTTGCTTATTGCAGCGCAGGGCCTCTGGCTTGTCCACCTGGATGCTTGTGGGACCTCTAGGTCCTGGTATCTTCACCACCATATAGGCATAGTGGGTGACCACCATGAACCTGACTAACGCGGGTCGGCCAAGCAAGGCGTTGTAGGGGAGGTCGAAGTCGGTGATGTCGAAGTCCACCAACTCCATGCGATAGTTGTCCACATTCCCGAAAGTGACGGGTAGGCGGACCTAGCCCAAGGGCATTGAGCCAGCCCCTGGGGTGACTCCGTAGAAGGGGAGCGTCGAGCGGAGCTCTCGCTCCGAGATCTGAAGAGCCCGGAACGCCTTGGGGGACAAGAGGTTGATGGAGCTCCCCCCGTCGATCAGCACACGTCCGAGCTGCACATTTTGAACCGTGGGCGAGACCATGATCAGAAGGTGCCCTAGGCCAACGGTGCTCACAGGGTGGTCGGGGTGGTTGAAGGTGATCGGCTCCTCCAACCACCTCAGCGGCCTAGCCGCTCCCGCGCTTGCTACGGCGGCGCAGACTTCCCTCATCACGAGTTTGTACTTCGTGTTGGATGCGTGGGTGGTTGAACCGCCATGGATGTAGGCCACCCTATGCTCCGCCTGCTGGAAAGGCAGCTGGGCGGAGTCATCTCCCTTATCGTCGTCGTGAGGAGGGCAGCATTCCCTGAGCCACTGCTCCACTTTCTCGAGCACGACCGGGCAATTATCCAAATCCTATGCATTAGTATTATGGATAGGGCAGAAGACCTTACCCTTGTTTTCCTGTCGACGGTAGTCCTGTCGATCGCGGCGGCCGTCTTGCCGATCGCGGTGATCGTCTCGCCGCAGCTTGAGGACCTTGTGCCTGTGCTCGGCGGCCAAGACCTGACCGGACTCGGCCGCCGCGTGCTTCTTCTTGTTGTGGAACTAGGACATTTCGAGGTCCCAGCCTCGCCTCCGCTGCGAGCGTTGTCCACTCCGGAAGTCCGCTCCTGCGCCTCAGTCGCCCGAGCGCACTTGTGCACCAAGGCGAATAGCTCGAACGTGGTGGCGATGTCACGGGTGGCCATCTTCTCCCACATCTTGCGGTCTCGCACTCCTCTCCGAAGGCGATGATGACAGACTGGTCACAGATCTTTGGGATTGTGTTGCGGCAGTGGCTGAATTGCCGGATGAACGCGCGCAACGACTCCTCTCTCTTCTGTTCGAGGGCATGGAGGTCGTCCTCCGCACCTGGCTGGGCATAGGAGCCCTAGAAGTTGGTGACAAACTGGCCACACAACTCCGCCCATGAGTGCACCGACCCCCACCGGAGGTTCATCAGCCAAGAACGGGCAGAGCCCGCCAAGGTTGTCTGGAGATAGTTCATCATAACCTTCTCGGAGCCGCCAACAGCTCGCACCACCGTGGTGTAGATCTGCAGGAACTCCTCGGGTTGGTGGTGCCGTCGTACTTCTCGATGGTTGCCGGGTGAAACCTTTCTGGCCACACGACACGGTGTAGCTAGTTGGAGAATGCCTGGCACCCCACACCGTAGGGAGAACCACGCAGCTCCCCGAAACCTCGGCCCGAGGGTCGCACCGGGGAGCGTGGGACTTGGCTCCTGCAAGACTCGGAGGAGAAGGTCTCCTCCTCTGCAGGGAAATCGGGGTCATGGGAGGAGTCATCTTCTTCAGGAGCCATCCACTTGCCGCGGTCCTACTCCTACGCTTGCCGATGGTGCAACTTGCCATGCAAGTCACCACCGCGCGCTCGGCGTCACTCCTCCAAATGAGCCCTAAGATCTTCACAGGCACTCCCCTCATGCCCGGGGGATGCGCGGAGTGGCCCTGGAGCCATCGCACTACCCCCGGTGAGAGCGGGCCTGTGTCTTGAATGGCCTTTCCCTTGCTTCGCCCACCATGACGTGAGCGTTGCTTGCTTGGGTGGCTCGAAGCTTGCATGCGCTCTGCGCGCAACGTCGACCGCAGGATACCAGAGGCATCCAGCCATTCTGATGCCTCCGCGTGGAGCTGGGCCGCGTCCACGAGGTGGGCGATGTCCCGCAGCCATGGTGTTACCGGGGTGTCGTCCCTCAACTCCACCGGCGGGTGCTCCAGGAGCAGGCGGGTCGCATGCAAGTTTTGGGCCGACGTGGCCTCCTCCATCGCTAGTCGCCATCGGACCGGCTATACTCCTACCGCGGTGGGGGCGCCGCTGCCTTCTACGGAAGGCATTGGACAGTCACCCACTAGATGGGAGCTTGAAGCCTCCATCTTCGCAGCCAGTGCTTAATGATCTGCTGAAGAAAGCAACGAGTGAAACAGCTGCTACCACCCCTACCTGGCGCGCCCTGTTGATGCGTTTGTGCCAGACAGTATTGGTTCGAGTGTATAACCGAGTATCGGTAGGGGGGTCTTCGCAGTTGTGTCACTCTCATCTCTCTTCTCTACTCTCTTCGCGTGATGAGCAGGACAGGAAGCTCAAGAACACACAGGGAGCACACAAGGAACACATAGGATTTATCCAGGTTCGGGCCCCCAGTGCGGATAATAGCCCTACATCCTGCTCAAGCTCATGTTGCTCTAGTATTCTGCTTGCTCTCCGTTGTGAACTGATCGACTGACCGACCTTAGTGATCTGATTTTCCGACCGACCTCCCCCCGACCTCATGCACACTAGCTCCCTTATATACTCCCGGGACTAGCTAGGGTAGGCAGAGGGAGTGGTTTTACATTAATTACATTGACTGTGTCTAGTCCTGTCGCAACTGTCCCTCGGAGCCTCTTTGTTTATACCATAGCTTGACACCGCCTGTCTTCGGACCGCCCGAGAGGAGGGGTTCGGATGCTGCATGATGAATACCTGGTACACGCGTCACCCCGTCTTACCTAGGGCGGTGTAGATGGAACGGGAGTTGATGAAGGTGGCTCAGTCGGAGGGATAGGTCATCATAACGTCAGGGAGCCACGCCTATTTAATGGCCTTCAAGCGCACCACAACGGCTCCCTACGCATTGAATGGGTCCCATGCACATTTAATGGATCCCATGCGCATTTAATGGCTATGATACGTTGTGATCCTAGCGGATGCTTCGGGCGGAAGCCTCCCAGCTCTGTCTGCATGGTCGGCTGAGAATGGGCTCGCCTACTCGTCGGGCAACCACGTGTCCCGGTCTTCTGTGGTCGTGATCTGGTCGACCAGGGCTGGGTCCTAGTCGTTCGCCAAGCCTTTCTTCAGCAGGTTGAGTCCTTTGCACATGACCTTCTTCTTTATGCATCTTGCGCTCGCGGTCCCACCTGACAGTGGTGGAGAGAGTACCCCGGTGTAGAATACGCTGACTGTCCCATTTTTGAGTTGCTTGATTTGAAGTCCAAGAAATAAACTCAATTCACCAATCATGGATATTTTGAAATCCCTAGACATCATATCACCAAATTCTTTGCAAAAATCTTCGTTAGTAGAACCAAAAATAATATCATCAACATAAATTTGACACACAAAGAAATCTTTATCAATTATTTTTGTAAAGAGTGTGGTATAACTTTCCCAATTTTGAATCCCTTTGAAATTAGAAAATCTCTAAGTCGCTCATACCATACTCTGGGAGCTTGCTTGAGACCATAAAGCGCCTTAGAGAGTTTATAAACATAATTTGGGTGTTTAGGGTTTTTAAAACTAGGAGGTTGTTCTACAAATACCAACTCGGATATTTGTCCATTTAAGAATGCATTCTTTATATCCATTTGAAACAATTTAATATCGAAGCAAGATGCGAATGCAAGCAAGATTCTAATTGCTTCAAATCTAGTTATGGGTGCAAAGGTTTCACCAAAATCCAACCCTTCAACTTGAGTAAAACCTTGTGCCACTAATCTAGCCTTATTCCTTATGACAATACCATTTTCATCTTGTTTATTCTGAAAAACCCATTTTGTACCAATAACATTGTATTCCTTAGGTCTTTCTACTAAAGTCCAAACATCATTTTGGGCAAAATTATTTAGTTCTTCATGCATTGCATTTACCCAATCCGGATTATCTAGGGCCTCATCTATGTGAGTTGGTTCAAAAGACGATACAAAAGAGTAATGTTTACAAAAGGAAGCGACACGAGATCAAGTTTGAACGCCCTTACTCATGTCACCCAATATTTGATCTATTGAATGATCCTTGGAGAGACCATGATGAATTCTTTGAGGTAGTGGTTGAACTTGTTGCTCAGTATCCTTCTCATCTACATCGATAGATTGACCTTGACTCAGCATTGCGGAAGTAGAAGGCTCAACTTGAGTGGATGAAGGTTGATCCTCTTTATCTACTTTCGGCTTCACATCGCCAAGTGCCATATTCTTCATTGCTTCTCTTAATCCTTTATCACCTACATCATCTAAGTTTTCTTGATCTTCTTGAGAGCCGTTAGTTTCATCGAATTCAACATCACAAGTTTCCTCTACAAGGCCTTTATTTTTATTAAAAATACGATAAGCTTTGCTATTTGAGGAGTAACCTAGCAAAAAATCTTCATCACAACGACTTTGAAATTTTGCAAGCCGAACACCCTTTTTCAAAATATAACATTTGCAACCAAAAACTCGAAAATAGGAAATATTCGGCCTTCTTCCAATAAGAAGCTCATAAGAGGTCTTTTTCAAAAGACGATGCACATAAAGCCTATTTGTTGCATGGCAAGTGGTATTAATGGCTTCCGCTAAGAAACTATTGGAAGTGCCATATTCATCAAGCATTGTTCTTGACATTTCAATTAATGTTCGATTTTTCCATTCTACGACTCCATTTTGCTCTGGAGTTTAGGTGGCAGAAAGTTCATGTTTTATTCCGAGTCACCACAATAATCTTCATTTCTTCTATTTTTGAACTCAGAACCGTTATCACTATGAATTTTCTTTATTTTGAAATCAAATTTATTTTGAGCCCTTTCTGCAAATCTTTTAAAAATTTCGGAGGCTTCGGATTTGTCGTCTAAGAAGAATACCCATATATATCTAGAGTAATCATCAACAATGACTAAATAATAAGAATTGCCCCCGATGCTCTTATAGGTTGTCAGGCCAAACAAATCCATATGTAAGAGCTCTAATGGTCTAGATGTGGACATGATACTTTTTGAAGGATGAGAACTAGTTACTTGCTTGCCGGCTTGACAAGCACTACAAAGTCTATTTTTCTCAAACTTCACATCTTTCAAGCCCACAACTAAATCATTTTTGAAAAGCTTCTTGAGTTGAATCATCCCAACATGAGCTAGTCTTCTATGCCATAACCATCCTAAAGAGGTTTTTGCCATTAAGCATGTTTGAAGACATGAGTTATTTGAGGTGAAGTCAACCAAATATAAATTTTCAAATCTAAAACCTTTAAATACCAAAGAATTATCATTTTCTTTAGAGATAACGGCACCATTTCTAGAGAAGTTACAAACAAGACCTAGATCGCATATTTGTGCCCATACAATATGTCCCGTGGCACCAAGTTAATCTAGACAAATTGGTGAAGATGCCCTTGTGCCGCATAAAGACGGGCACGAGTCTCCCAGAGCTCATAGACAACGCAACGATGAGCCTGGTCCAAGGCACGGACCAAGCCCGTCAACTGTCGAATAGAAGGGTCTTCTCCCATCTCAATTTCAGCAACACGGTTGACCTCGTCTGTCGGTCCTCGTTGCGGGAAATATTGATACGGAGGTAAAGTCAGCTCCCACAAGTCATGACGGGGATGGCACATGGCAACATACGCCAACTCTTGGATAGCCATTTCTACGAACGTCCCCCTCGCTTGGAAGTGATAGGGAATGCTCCCCGTCACCATCCTAGCGATGATGTGGACCGTGGCAGTGTATGTCTTCAATCCGGGTCTTATGGCACGACCATAAACCGCGTACTCCGGTGCATAAGTGAAATTAGCTCTCCACAGCATATCCCTCAAGAGGGAAGGGTAGCCCTCCACATCTTCAACGCGGGTAACTAAAACCAATGGCCCAAAACTCATCTGTCACGTTGAAAAGGATAAGAGGAGTTAGAGACTCATTTACATTATCAAATGAACATAAGGGTGAGATATAGAACTAAGAGGGGTAAGAAATAAAGGAATTGCACAATGTTATCAGTTCTGAAATTATTTGATAGCAAAATAGTTTTTGACTCAAAGCATCCTCTAACTAGTCGTAGCATGGCCGTTCTAACCTACAGTCAGTATGGCTCTGATACCAAGCCTGTGGGGAACCATCCCCGGGACTCCACTGATTCACCCAAATGCGTGGTACATCTTAAGTGAATCAATGGAAACTCGAGCGTTCCGTGAATATACCCGTGTTGGTCCCAGGAAAGTTTGCCAACATGAGCATTCTCATCCAACAGTTGACATCATAACACATACACAATTATCGGAAGCATAAACATTATTACATTCCAAAAGTAGGACTGCTGTCCATAATGACATATTTAGAGTTATTACACCAAGTAACAGCGGAAATCATAAGATAAACAACAAAAGGGCCAGCATGGCATGCCCCCAAACCCTTAGGCAACCAACTGGGGCAAGAACGGCGACTAAATGTTAGAATTATCGAAATCTGCCCTGTAAAAGTCCCCGGACAGTGCCTCATCCTCACCTGCAGCAAGTGGACAATCCGATTGAGTACAAAGAATGTACTCGCACAGTAATATAAGTTATATGCTGATTTCTAACTACATGCAGTTGCTACATCGAAGGGAGGCGAAATGGTAGTTTCAGCATAAAGCAATATTTGGGATAAATCGTAAACATGTATAGATTGAAAAGAATTACATTTAGTAAACATTTGCAAAATCTAATACATAATATAACATCATCATAATCACATTTATATCATGCCTTCAAGCATTCTCCAAACCATGAGTTCCATCGCCTATGTTCGATTACACACACAAGTACTCCAATACTTCTGTCTCTTTTCCCACTCCCATCCCATTCTTACCAAGTCCTTAATACTCGCCAAAGGATCGACAATTTAAGCGATCGCCCTAACCATGGACGGCTATTCAATAGTTTAAACTCGCAGAGGTATGACTTTACCCACACGACACGCCACGCTCGTAAGCAAAGTTATTAACACATTTCCTTGGATGTGTCGGCCGAGGTGAACGTGACAAACCATTTTCCAGTATGTATGGTAGTGCATCTAAACCATCCGGATGACTGTGACCCTTGATCCCGCGTGCCCAGTGCCCTGTGTGTGTGGATCAAGGAGTACACCCGTTGTTGGACATCCCCAACTCAACAAAGTTTGAGGGACTCCGAGGACATTCCTTGACTCTCCACTAAGCTCAAGGAATTCCGGCGGACATTCCTTGACGCTCCACTGAGCTCAAGGCATGCCGAATGCACATGGTTTACACACCCTAGTCGTACATAAGTACTTGATTCCGCCGGTCCCATAAACGGCGTGTGGTTCGCACGATAGTTACTCAAACAAACGTCACCAGGATTCAATCCTTAAAGTCCTTAACCAATATCTCTACTCATTGATCACCATTTGAAATCATCATCATCACAATAATTCTTGATCTTTGCGACCGATGGACTAAGTCCATTTATCACGGTTTCTAACGATGTTCTAAGCATGGCTAAGCAATTCGCACGAACCCATATACAATAATAATAAACCAACCACCTAGGGAGACAATGGAACATGGAAAGATCATGGCAAGGGGATAACATAGCAATGTGGCAATAGCTAAGAATTCTACCTAATCATAATTGTAATTGAAAGTAAGCATGCAATTGATAGAATAATTTCAAAAAAAATAGATTTCAAATAGTAGGAGCAATCATGGTCAAGGAGTAAAGTAGTGCCTTGCTACTCGTTCTGACTTCAAGGCGTGAGTCGCATTTGGAGTGCCTTCCAAGCGCCAACACCTAACGAGAAAATCCAATTCAATAAACACCAAATCAAGAATTCAAATGGTGCACATGATTAAAAGATGTGTGAAATGCTCATGATGTGTAATACTAACTATAATATGAAAGTACCAATTGAGTTTGTAAAGTTTGGACTTGGGTGTCAAAAGTTCAAGTCTTAGGGGCATTTTATCAAGTTAAGTTCAGAGTATCTGAGTGTCACTTCGGAATGTCCGAGTGGACCCCCTCGGTCTAGAGCTAAATTCTTATTCGGACTATCCGAAATTTTATTCGGTATATCCGAATGGTTCGGACTGTCCGAGTGGAATCTCGGACTATCCAAGTTGGGCTTCTCTGTTTTAAAACGACTACTGGTCCAGTGGCCTCTACACTTCATAAGGATGGACTAGGACTTCAAAAGGGTGGACTAGGGTGGGATCTTACCACTACGGGGTTACTTTTGCACGTGGTGACGGTTGGTTTGGGCGAGGGAATGACAAAAGGTGTCGCAACGCCGGTTCTCGCGGTTCGTCTCCTCCTAGCTCGTATAGACCATGATGACCTTGCTTACTCGTGCTTGCAACAGCAACTAGCCCTCCTCCTCAAGCTTACATGCGACATGCGCGACCCGATTCAAGGTGTGATGATGGATTCCATGGAGAGGAAAAAAATGAGTCACAATGGCAACAATTTCAGAACATGGGGATAAGGAAATTGGTTACCACTTACCCAAAACTTGGTGCCTCAAGAATCCATTTGGATGGATTTGAAGCTCTTGCTCTTGGCTTCAATGTGGTATAACATGCACAAGCTCAAACTCAAGATTTGGGTGAATTTTGTGGGGGAGAATGGCAAGAGGTTAGAGAGGGTGTTCTTGCTGTTTTTCCAGGTTTGGGATGAGCAAATGGGCAGGTGGAAGGGGTAGAACTAGGGTTTAGAGCCTTATATATGCTGCCCATTCATTCTTACATGTGGGGCCAGGTCCCACATGTCATAGGGTGAGTGAAAAGGGTGGGTATGAGTGATTGGAGTGAGGAAAGACATGGAGGGGCTGTGCAGTCCTCAAGTTCCTATGCAAGGTAGGACCCATGTGTCATTGACTAGTTTAGGTAAGTGGGTAGAGGTGAGTAAGGTAAGAACTAGTATGGTAGGTCTGTGCAGCCTACTCTCCTCTCTCTTATGAACATGGCCCACATGTCATCAACTAAGGTAATACAACATGTGTGCAGTTTGGAAAATGATTTTCAGAATTTTGTTGCTCCCTCTTTATGCAAGATAAATGTCCTAATACTTGTATGGTTACAATTAAGTGAGGATTTTAATGACATTACGGAAGACGTTAGCATGACAAGCCTCACTTACCGGATTAACGAAAATTGGGCTGTTACACCCAACAAATTTAGCAAATATTTTACCATTTTTATCTTTCTTAAGAACATAGCAAGAATCATGAATATTATCTTTAGATGCTTTACTCAAAGAACAATCATTCGCTAAATGTCCTACATCATGACATTTATAACAAAACTTCCCATTTGATTTCACAAAGCGGGAAGCCTTGTTACTTAATTTCTTATTCCTTTTAGGAACATAGCCTAATCCTTCTTTGTTATAAGAACATTTTTGACTATTCAAAATTTATTTAAGGTATCATTACCCTTAAAGCATCTATCTAAACTTTTGTTAAGTTTGTTCATTTATTCTTTAAGCTCATTGTTTTCAATAATCAAATTTTCATGACATGAATTTGCACTAGAGCATGAAATAGATGGCATATCAACCAAATCATCACGAGAGGTGGATATGCTCGATTATGCTACACAATATGAATCAACTTCTAGTCTAGGCAAATTATCAATAATATTGCATTCTATACCAATATCATTTGAGGATTTCAAATGATCCTTGGCAAGAAGAGTCTCATGAGCATCCTTTAGCTCCTTATAAGATTTTTTGAGAGAAAGAAATTCTTTTCTCAAAACCTTATATTTAGACTTTTCTTTCCCAAGATACTCATTTAAGTTCTTAAGCATGTCTATTAGCTCATCATATGAAGGTTCATCATCGTCATTTGATTTTACCTTAAAATCTCCTTTAGCCATAAGACATAAAGAACTGACGAATGGTGACGAAGCTTCCTTGATACTCGACTATCTTTGCTGGTTTACACTAGAACCCGGTAGTGATATTCAACTATCTCTGCCGGTTCACACTAGAATCCGGCAGTGATATTGTAGGATCGAGGATGCGCCTAGAGGGGGGGTGAATAGGCGTTTACAAAATTAATCATTTTCTAAACGATGCGCTCCAATCAATCCCTATGTCAAAACCTAATCAAAGATAATACGGAAGTGATAAACTAGGTTTTGACAATTAAGGCCTAAATCAACTAGGCTCACTAGTGCACTAACTAAATTATGTCTCTATACAAGGATTGCTAAATTGAATAATCAATCAAATACTAGGCAATTCTAATATGATCAAGCAATCAATAATATGGTGATAATGGAAATGCTTGAATATAAATGAGACAAGAGACAACCGATATTTTTTCGTGGTGTTCGGAGACTTGCCGATCTCCCCTAGTCCACGTTGAGGCAAGTAGTTTCATATTACCATTAGTACTACACGTCATGAGCATTTCATGCATCTTTCAAACATGTGCACCATTTGAATTCTTGATTTGGTATTTATGGATTTGGATTTTCTCATTAGGTGTTGACGTTTTGGAAGGCACTCCCGAGTATGACTACGCCTTCGAAGTCAAGAACGAGCAGCAAGGCACTACTTTACTCCTTGACCATGATTGCTCCTATTATTTGCAATTTATATTGTTGGAATTATTTTATCAACTGCATGCTTACTTTCAATTACAATTATGATTGGGTAGAATTCTTAGCTATTGCCACGTTGTGATGTTATCCCCTTGCCATGTTCCTTTCGTGTTCTATTGTGGCCCTAGGAGGAGGGTTTATTATTATCATATGGGTTCGTGCGAATTGCTTAGCCATGCTTAGAACATCGTTAGAAACCGCGATAGATGGACTTAGTCCATTGGTCGCAATGATTGAGAATTATTATGATGATGATGGTTTCAAATGTTGGTTAATGAGTAGAGATATTGGTTAAGGACCCTAAGGATTGAATCCTGGTGATGTCTCTTTGAGTAACTATCGTGCGAACCACGTGCCGTTTATGGGACCGGCGTAACCAAGTATTTGTGTATGACTAGGGTGTGTAAATCATGTGCACTCGGAATTCCTTGAGCTTAGTGGAGCGTCAAGGAATGTCCGCCGGAATTCCTTGGGCTTAGTGGAGCATCAAGGAATGTCTTTGGAGTCCCTCGAACTTTGTTGAGTTGGGGATGTCCAACAATGGATGTACTCCTTGATACACACACACCGAGCACTGGGCACGCGGGATCAAGGTTCACAGTCATTAGGATGGTTTGGATACACTACCATGCATACTGGAAAATGGTTTGTCACGTTCACCTCGCCCGACACATCTAAGGAAATTTGTTAATAGCTTGGCTTACGAGTGTGGCGTGTCGTGTGGGTAAAGTCGTACCTCTGCAGAGTTTAAACTATTCGAATGGTCGCGTCCATGGTTAAGGACGATTGCTTAATTTGTCAGTCACTGGGTGAGTATTAAGGACTTGGTAAGAATGGAATGGGAGTGGGAAAAAAATACGAGTATTGGAGTACTCGTGTGTGAGGTCGAACCTGAGCGATGGAACTCATGGTTCGGAGATTGCTTGAAGGCATGATATAGATGTGAATATGATGATGTTATATTATGTATTAGATTTCGCAAATGTTTACTAAATGCAATTTGTCAATCTATATATGTTTACGATTTATTCCAAGTATTGCTTTATGTTGAAATTGCCATCTTTGCCTTCCTTTGATGTAGCAACCACATGTAGCTAGAAATCACCATGTAATGTATACTATTGTGCGAGTACACTCCTTGTACTCAATCGGATTGTCCACTTGCTGCAGGTTAGGATGAGGCACTGCCCGGGGACTTTTACCGGGTAGATTTCGACAATTCTAACGTTTAGTCGCCGTTCTTGCCCCAGTTGGTTGCCTGAGGGTTTGGGGGCATGCCATGCTGGCCCTTTTGTTGTTTATCTTATGAATTCCGCTGCTACTTAGTGTAATAACTCTAAATATGTCGTTACGGACAGCAGTCCTACTTTTGGAATGTAATAACGTTTATACTTCCGATAATCGTGTATGTGTTGTGATGTCAACTGTTGGATGAGAATGCGCGTGTTGGCGAACTTTTCTGGGACCAACACGGGTATATTCACGGGATGCCCGAGGTTCCCTTGATTCACTTGAGATGTACCGCGCATTTGGGTGAATCAGTGCAGTCCCGGGGACGGTTCCCCACAAAACGAAGAAACTCACTAAGTGCTAGAATACGACCATTATAGGTCAAGTATAGTTTTTTGGTGAGTTTCAAAATCAAATAATTTTTACTAGATTGGTCTTTTAAAAATCTTTTGAACACAAGAATTGTTAAGAATGACCAACTCTAGGATTTTCGTTTTGGAATTACTTTCAAAATCATTTTACACTTAATTCTATGAAAATTATAAGTTTAAATCCAAAACAAGATACTACTATCTAGATTTTGGGCATGAAACTCATTTTCTTTTCAATATATATTTTGCAAATCCAAAACCTTTGGAAAACATTTCAAAAGCATTTGTATACATTCTTCAACTAGTTTTTCACAAGAATACAAATAGTATACAAAGATTTGACTTTTGGCTAAATGGCTTGAGTTTAAAATATATATATTAGCACTTATATAAATATAGGCACATGTAGCGATGTAATATATATGAATATGACTTAGCACTCCCCCTAAATGTGCCACTCTTTAACTTGCTCAAGATTGCAATAAGACAATAGGTAAGAGGCAAGAGCAAGTATTCACAACAAGAAATTAAATCAATTTTTGCATGATACTAACGCATCTAAACCTACACAAGGCTAGAAGCTAAATAGTAATCAATTTAAATTGCTTGTTACCGAGATGGCATTGGCTCATGATGGACTTGATTATCTTCATGCTTGGTTCCAATTTGTAATTGATGAAGTCCTTGTATTCTTGAAGAAGCCAAGCGTCCAATCCATCTCATATTGCCTAAAATTCTTTTAGGCGGTTTTTAGTACCCAATCCTTGTTGGGTCCAACAATGTTAGTCACAAGAGATTTAGGAACCCAAATGGTCCTAATTTTAGCATTTTTAACAAGACTAACATGACTAGGAATATATTTGCAATAATTATTACTCCTAAGCAAAGGATTTGGATTGAAGTGAGACGACTTAGGAGGGCAATGATACTTTGCAAAACTATTTCTAGTTTGATCTCTTCTAAGCATATGATTATTGAAATTATGCATTGGCTTAGAGAATCTAGTATATCTAGCAAATGTTTTGCTATTGTTATTTCTCCTAAGCAATATATTTGAATTTCTTTGAGTAGACTTAAGAGTCCTAACAAATTTAGCAAATTCATTTCTAGATTTACTCTTCCTATGCAAATGAATATTATCATTTTGAGCGAGCATAGGGGACTTGACAAGCTTGGCAAACACATTGCCATTCTTGTCCTTCCTAAGCAAATAATTATCATTAACAAGAATAGGCTTCCTGATATGTATTGAATTTGAACCTACAATTTTATACATAGGTAGAGTAATCTATGAAGTACATCTACAAAATTTTTAGAGTTTTCGTGACTTTTATTAGTTGGTGTGCATGGTGTGTACACGGGAAGTCCTGTGTGCACATGATATGTTGCCTTCAAATATATAGTATATAAAGCGTCGTTAGATCATAATTAAAATATATTAAAGCATCACAATATTTAGCTTTTACAATAGTCTGTTTACAAATGTAGTGTGAGTACATCTCGTTCACTTTGGTTTTTCAAATGACTCCAAAGAGAATTAAAGTTGCTCGTGGAACTCGCTGCTTGATTGATGATCCGATCGTGAATGAATCCAAATGATCCGCTCTTGAATTGCTAAAATTTCATTAGCAAGAACTTATTGGTTCTCATCTTGGAGCTGTTATTGAAGAAAAGAGAAATTTAATTAATGATGATCGGTTAAATGAAAGAAAAGTAGGCATCAATGTGTAATTATATACATGGCTTCAATAGCCTTACACTCTCCATGACAATTGCATGTATATTTGTACATACGTAGTATGCATATAAATTATTTCCCTGGTCCGATCTCATGCATGGAAAGTCTTTTATTATTTGGAAATCTTTCTTGTAGGGACGATGCCGATGACTTTTCTTGCAATATCGTGCGAATGCCCTGTGAATGATTTTAAATAGTAATTAACCTTAAATACAATAGAATAAAATATTACTAGAGCAATAACGCAACAATCGAGTTTACCTGTTCATCATGTCCCAAAAATTTTGATATAGATTAAGTTATTTTCTCAGCGAGTCCAAGACAAAAATCCTACTAGCATCTAACTCGGTGACGAGGAGGACCCAGTGAAAACTAGATATATATGTTAACATAGCCTATTAGTCCCACATCGTGTCACGCAAAAATAGTAAAACAATATTAGTAGGGTAATACGTACTTAAAGTTATAGGGTAAAACTACGGAAGTTTTGTATTGTAGCTTCAAGAAAGTATTAAATAAATAGTCTTCAACAAACTGTGGACTCTGCCGGATGATTTTCTCGTTGACAAGCCCCGGATCGAGAAATCCTAATTTTTCATTGCCATTTCTTCTACATATCATAAAAATGAAGTTAGACATACAGTTAAATGGTACAAAAATATACAATAATATAAATAGAGACTTACAAAGTCCACAGTCTGAGTATTGTCACATCCAGAGCATCTTGCTGGTACAACATATACAATTCGCAGAACTCTACCCAGAACATGTTATCCCCATTGTGAAAATCTTCTTCTTTGTATCTGACTGGGAATGCCTCCAGACCCTTTTCGCACTGCTGCATGTAATACTGATGGACGCACTGCAATTGTGTTGTTAGGTTGTCTAAATGAGCTAATTCAACCAGCGGTTGCCTCAAAAAGAACTTCCACCTTAGACCTAGCTCGTGATTACGAAGTTGTTCAGCAGCATCTTTTTCAGCTTGCGACATCAACGCGTCAGGACTAGCCATCTTTAAGTATTGCTTTCTGGAGATGCGCTCGTAGTCTGACATTTTGGAAGGTTCAGAAGCCCGCCCTGTCTCTTTGGCTTTTTCCATACTCAAGAAAAACTTCTGCGCATTAGCATCGACTTTAGTCTTCTCAGGTGATAGCGCCTTTTTGAAGTGAGATGTTACCTAGGCCTTTATTTCCTTTTTTCGTTCTTCTTCAGTCATCTCGGCCGGTAATTTCTTCTGAGGCTGTGCTGACTTCACAAATTACTGAGATTTGCTGCAAGACGATGCGGACTTCCGAGATGGTGCTGATGTTCGATTCTTATGTGCCGGTGGAGGAGTTGGACTTTTCCTAGCTGGTGCCGGCGGAGGAGTTCGACTTTTTCTGGCTGGTGACGACGGAGGAGTTGGACTTTTCCTAACTGGTGCCGGCGGAGGAGTTGCACTTTTGCTAGGTGACAGGTCTGCGTGTGGAGAGTGTGGCTGATCATCATCATCGTCATTGTCGGCCTTATCGTCCAAGCCAAACATAATCAAGCTCTTGCACCACGCGAGGAAGCCATGCACATTTTCTCCAAGTTTGTTTTTTCCATCCTCGCCAGGAATCTCTACCTCCATTTTGCGATATTGTTGGACTACACTATCTACTTTGACCCTGGCAAATCCTAGCGGTATTGGGCGGCAGTGCAGAACCTGCGAGGAGCCGCATGGCCAAGCCCTACCATTAGCCACCTTGATGGTAATGCCATGTGCGGACAAATGCAGCTTGCACGGTGTCGGTTCTGTGATGTCATCCAATGGAAAATGGAGCCCATGCTCTTCCGTAATCCCTGTGGACGCGCAGCTGCTCCTACAAACACCATGACTGAGGTTCCGAGGGCTGTCATCGAGTGGCGGTCGTGAGCTGAGAGCTTTCTATACTGCTTGCTCCGCAACTTTATCCAGCTCCGCTCTGTGTTCCGCTAACGCTCTTGCCACATCATCTTGTATTTAACGGTCCAGTTGATCTTCTCTTATTCTTTTCGGCCGCTTGTACAACGATGCGTCAGCTGGGAAGCCTTCTTTCCACGGCACCAAACTAACTCCTAAAAGCGCCAGATGCTCCTTGTTACCCAAGGCAACAAATACCGCTATTCTCCTTCATGGCCTCGAAAAAGCCTTGGGAAGATCGCACGTGAGCATCCGATATTTTCCGCGACACTTCGGCTCTATCGCTTCCCAAACTCAAGCCGCCATCTTCAAATAGAAGCCCGCCCGCCAAGCAACCAAAGGCTTTGATCGCTCACTCAACTCACCGTCGCAGAATGATGCCCCGCAGTTAGCTCTTCTTCGCACCTATCCCATGCAGTATTTTCTTCACGAGCCACCAAAGGCCTAGTGTGTGAGGGTACATATTCTTATCCGTGTTAGCCTTGTTCTTCTCGACTCACTATCCGGCTTCTTCGAATTTTGTACGCCACAAATCCTCCCAAAATTCCCTTATCTTTGGATACATGTTAAAATTTGGCGTTTCATTCTTCTTCACATAGTTCTTATTCAGCATCGCCTTCCAATTATTCCACGATGTGCACATGATACTTAGTGCACGTCTCTTTGCAACCAACTCGGACCCTTGGGGGAACTGGAATACTTCTTTTTGCTTGTCCCATAGCAAGTCCTTCAGGTCATCGGGAACCACCCACTGATCACCTCGGCGGCCGGTCCATGATCTATAGCTGATGGGCACATTATCCCTAGCAAGTACTCCGCAGGCTGTCTTGTACGGCCCCAATGCTATCATGGGTATAGTAGGTTCCCCAACTGTCGAGAGCTCAACAATATTGTGAACACCCTTAGGCATCTTGCTCAGACCACGGCCTGTGCGCCGCCTTTGTTCATTAGACGTTTGAGCCTGCAATTAGATCTTGTTATTAGTCGTCTGACCCTACAATATTTTGGGAATCACAACGTACTAATACTTTACCTCGCCCATGTTAGTGGCATCAGCTTGGTCCATGGCAGTGGCGTCAGTTTGGACCATGGCAGTGGCGCCAGGTTGCTCCATATCAATATCCGGTAGGTTCTGGTAGTACCTTGGGCTACCCGTTCCTATTTCATCTATATTCGAGGGCTGAACTCCCTCTGGCAGTTGTTCCTGATTTGAGGCCATTCCTAGCAATCAGAAATTTTGTTAGAGTTGAGAGGAAATCAAGTGATGTTGTCACCTCATGCTACAAACATATGCACATGTAACTTTAATTCGTATTTGCCTACTTGTTTTTTATTAACCTACTTTGCGAAAGAAGAAGGTTAACTTTCAAATAACAGGAGAAGTACATGTTATCATAAATAAAACATAATTACAAATGAAAATGTAATGAAACTTTTACATTAGTAAAATGATACTTATACATTAGAAAAATTCACATGATACATATATATCTCAAAATGAAAAATAAATAAAAAATTCATATATTCTTTAGAATATATTTGCTTAATAAAAATAATGAATCATTCTTATTCCACACTAAAATGATTTACAAAAATAAGCCCTCGCAAGTTCGAGGAGCATGGCCGCCAGAGAGCGCCCAAGACACTAAGAGGCAGAGCCACGAGGTGATGTGCTTGCTTAAAGCAACCATGTCAAGCAAGCACGCACTGCGTGGCTCCGCTTAACGGACGCGCGCACCATGCTCTCTAACTTGCAGGGCTTATTTTTGTAAATCATTTTAGTGTGGAATAAGAATGATTCATTATTTTTTTATTAAGCAAATATATTCTAAAGAATATATGAATTTTTTCATATTATTTTTTACAGTTATTTTCGGGATTGTGATATATATGTGTCCATGAGAGTTTCGATTCCATTCCGAATATCCATACCGGGATTGAAACCAACACATCTAAGCATAGCACTTGCCGTCCGTCTCAGAATCTTGGTATCGCCCACACTCGCCAAGGGAAGCGTGAGCAATAGCCAAAGAACGACGATCGCCCAAGATTATGCGTTAGATAGTTGAAGACAATTCCAAGTACCCGGATATGTGTCTAGTGCTAGTTCACAAGATCAACGCCTAGCACCCACATATCCCACACTCGAGTTGAATCATAATACATACACATGAAACTAAGCAGTTGTCACAGTATAAACATAAACTACAACTGTTACAACTACTTACTATTACAAGTAGTGGCCGAGCGACCAAATATTACAAGTCCAAAGTACAATGCAGCGGAAATAATACACATACACTTATCTTTACAAAACAAATATTTACAATACATGTATAAATCTTTCAAGAACAGTTACAAAGCACCAAATTGAAGTTTACTTTTGGCTGCAATATAAATAACTATAGAGCAAAATGATCAAAACAGTACATGATTCCATACTGATTCATAATAACAGATTACATCATATAGAATGAATGCAGTATCAGTGATATCAAGAAGGGCAGAAAAATGAACAAGGCAACTAGCATAAAGCTCAACTTGTTTATTTTGAGTGTTCTCAGATGTCAAGTTGCCCAAAGGCCCTCCTTGCCACAAGGGACGAGTGATAGACAAATTTGTGACAACCTTACCTTAGTTATTGATTAATTCCCAGCGAAGTAAATTAATTCAGGATTAATATATCAAAAGAGTTAACCAAAAGATCAAACACAAATGCCCAAAAACTCAATGATTAACAAACTAGAAACAATATTTAAACAACAACGCTGGGTGTACACAATAATGGAAGTATATGCTTCTATCAAGCCATTTACTCATACATGTTTAAAAGATTATATGATCCTATTGAAACATCACATTAACATAAATAGTAGCTAAAAGTATAGAGGCTACATGCTAGGAAGTAACTAAGTCAAATGCAGAGAATCAATAAAGGACATCAAGTGGCAGTACATCATAATTTTGTGTGTTTGTTCGTGTATGAAACTCAATATCAACAAGTAGAAAAATTCATGAAGAATAGGCGAACATAGTGATACAAGGGGAAAGTTACAATAAATATAAATGCACGTTCAGGTTTGTTCAAGAGTTGTCCATAGCAAATTAAAGATGATGATACTCCATTAGGTACAGTTGAATTTTGATACTAATAAGCAATGCAGTTGAGTTTTTTAACTCAATACTATGAAGCAATTCAATACTGTGAAGCATTAACAAAAAATATCAGGTTTGTATTTTAACATAAGCATAATGCGGGTAATACCTTAATACTTCTGCAACAAACTAACAATAATGCATAAAATACAAGTATAACTAAAATGAACCGAAGTGAAGTTTGCACATCATGATATTATGCAATCTATCATGGTTGACCATGTTACTTCCTACACTTATCATATAAGAATGAAACCATATTGCACAAAGGTGTTCTGGTGCTTCCCTTTAATTCAATGAATTTGCTCAGTACAGAACACAAGCATGGCAAATCAACACAAATTACCGGGTAAGTGTTGTGTTATCCAGAACAGGTCATAATGAGCCAGGTAAAGTTATAGAAATTCAAAATGAGCCACGTTTTTTACTGTGAAGCATTAACATATTAATGGAAGCACAATGAAGAAAGCCTTATATCAATAAGCAGTAACAACTACCTTTTTTACAGTGAAGCATTAACATTGCCAATCAAGCATGCAGTTTTTCGAATACCAAAGATGTAGATTGCCCATGTAAAAAAGAACAGTGTGTCACAAATTAGTTGTCACAAATTGTCTATTTCAGTCCCAAATCCTCACTGAACACTATACCCACATGCTAGGTCCCCAAGCCAAACGAATTGACTGGCCCCTTAGCATTCATCTGCACATTCACATCTGCACATTCACAATCACATTCACATTCACATCTGCACATGCACATTCACACATCGCAAGAGCAGTACTGAGGCGACGGAGGGGACATCAAGCAACATTGAACATTCGGGCCTCTGTCATAAGTTCGCAAGAGGTGTACCATGGCAGGGAGACGCGGAGAGGTTGACACGACGGCGGGGAGACGGTGGGGAGGTCGAGGCGACGGTGGGGAGACGGCGTGGAGGTGAAGGCGACGGTAGGGAGGCGACGGCGACATGCTCCAAGGCGAGGCAACGGGGGCCGGCCTGAGTCGAGGCGACGCGGCGGTCTGAGGCGAGCGAGGTGACGGTGGCCCGGGTCGAGGTGGCGGCAGGGAGCTCTGACGTGAGCCAACGGTGGTGGTCCGAGGCGCGGCGGCGGCGGGGAGCTCCGAGGCGAGGGCTCTGTAAAAGTGAGAGGAGGGCGCGGGCTAGGGTTAGGGTAACTAAAAGGAGAGCACGGTGTTTGAATATCTATAGGGGTGGACTATCACTGCCGGTTCTACACAACAACCGGCACTGATAGTATATCACTGCCGGTCAATAATTACAACCGGCAGTGATAGTGGAATATCACTGCCGGTCCATATGTACAACCGGCCGTGATAGTGGAATATTACGGTCGGGTATAGATCTACCCGGTAGTGATAGTGGAATATCACTGTTGGTTAGATAACTACCCGGCAGAGATAAGCCTCAGTACGCTTTCTATCAACGATTCGGGAACCGGTCCCCCGCCGAGCTTACTTGTTGAATGAGGGATCAACCTAGGGCCCCTTTTTCGCGGGGGGATAGCTTCTGAGGGCCTACCGAGCTACAGGACGAGGTGGCCAAGACAATCGCTACGAGCAAGGGATCTTTTTAACCTGGTTCGGGCCTCTCACTGGGGAGATAACAACCCTACGTCCAGTGATTGCAATATGGAGTAAAAGGGGGCTACAGTACGCTTGCTCGGAGAGCCCAAGGGGTTCTAAGAATCCCCCTCCAGGCCGACCGTAACAAGTGTTGAATACAAGTGAGAATATGAGGTGAATCCAACCCCCAACCCTTCACGCAAGAGGGTATTTATAGGGTAATACAGGTGACACAACATTTATTACAGGAGGCGCGTTACTGTTCGGGACGTGGGCAGCGCCGATTCCTTGTTTCCCACTGGGCACAGTAGGATGTGGGTACAGCGGGCGCAGATCGCGGCGCAGATCCATGGGCCGCTTGGGTTGCCGCACGCAGATCCTGCCGCCTTTGCAATTAATGCCATGTTGTCTTCGTGGACCGCGCCCAGCTTTTGGGAGAAGCCCAGGGTCCCTTCGGTAGGTCGGGTCACCTAGCCGCGGGCTTCCGAGCAGGCATGCTCGGGGTCTAGCTTAATGGAGGACGGGGATAGCTCGAAGGTCGGGCGGCCCGAAGGTCTTTCTTGGGGACCGGGTCCAAGCAAGGGCATGCTCTTGAGTTGCCGGGATTCCGTGGTCGGATATGGATGATATCCAATCCCCAACAGCTAGCCCCCGAGGCTCAAAGGGGGATCGCCCCGCCGAAGCCCCGCCTTAAGCCTCCAGACCCTTGGTGAGGTATAGGAGCCTCGTTGGCGAAGGGCTACCGCAGCGTCTGGGCAACGCCTGCTCGGGGACGAGCATTTCTTATGGTGAAGAGCTATCGCAACGTCCGAGCAACGCCTGCTCGGGGACAAAAATCTTGCGAACCCTGGCGGGTTTCGGTCAAGGGCCGGTCAAAGCTTCGCAACGAAGGTGAAAGGGCGCGGTGGTTCCTTCTCCGTGAAGCTTTGCAGGTATGGCTCTGACAGCTTTCGGGGACCGCGCCGTTGCAAGACAATTTTTTGAAAACCGTATCGTCACACGTCAGCGATCCGGCTTGTTTGGTTTCTCTGCCCATAAATATCAGGCGGGGACGATCCCGTAGACCTTCTTCTCTCCACGACTGGCGATTAATCTCCCAAGAGCTCCCCAACTTCCAGACCTCCTTTTCCTGCTTCAGCACCCCTCCTCCCAACCCTTTTCCATGGCGAGGTTCGGCGTGAGCAAGACCACCCCGGAGAGGCTCCGGGTGCTCCAGGAGTTTGGGTACCTCGATGCATACTCCTGGCGGGTCCCTGACGGCGAATTGGCTCCGGTGCCGCGCGATGACGAGATAGTCACGTGCGAGCTATACACCATCAACGGGCTTCGAATGCCCGAGAGTGAGTTCGTAGAATCTGTACTTGTGCATTGCGAGTGCGAGATCACCCATTTGAATCCCAACTCCATTCTTTTCTTGGCCATATTTTCCCACCTTTACGAGGGCTTTGTGGGCATCCTGCCTACGGCCAGTCTTTTCTTTCATTTCTACTCCTTGTTCCGAAGAAGCGCTTCACGACCTGCTTTGTACTTTTGCTCATGGGCAACCGCCCATACGAGTACCCCTTCTTCACCATCAAGGATTCAGTGACGGGCTGGGCCGACAATTGGTTTTATCTTCGGAAAGTGGAGAAGAGCAGTCTGCGCTACACCGATGCAGCGGCGTCCAGCGTCGAGACCCCGCGTCCACCCATCACGCCCGAGGAGGAGCGGTCTCTGATGCTGATCAGCGAGCTCACGAACATGGGGCTGACTGGTTTGGACATTGTCCGCGACTTCCTCAGGAACAGGGTGTCCCCTCTGAGGAGGGAGCACCCCTTCTACGAGATCGCCGGGTGGGGCGACATCACCCGCGAGGGCGCCTCTGGTGAGCTTCACGACCACGAAAATCTTTTGCCTTGCTCCCATCGTTTGGCTTTGTGCTGACTTTGCTTGGCGGTTGACACCAGCGCCAGGCTTCGACTGGCTGGAGAAGAGGGTTGGAGAGATGTTCGGCACCCCCAAGGGCAAGGAACTCGAGCGTAAGCGGCAAGTCCCAAAGAACATGCTCGAGCGGGGTGATGTGGTAAGCCACTCCACGATTCGTGCTCGGGGAAAGCGTCCCGAGCCCTTCTAACACTTTTTCCCGCCTTCTGGCAGGAGGAGACCGCCCTGAAGTTGGCAGTGGCCGAGCTCAGGCCCTTGGCAGGCGGCAAAGGGGCGCTCGTACCGGCCTCCAGGACCAAGAGCATGAGGGGCAAGAGGCACGCCCCGCCGCCGGCCACCACGCGGTTGACGAAGAGGCGGGCGAGCTCGTCTGGCAACCCGGTGGTGCAGCATATGGAGTTCGCTGATCAGAAGGAGGTAAGCTGCCTGAATGCTTGGCTGGAGAATTACGGCAAGGAGCCCCTGGAGCAGCTCGAGGAGGAGAGGGGCCTGACCGGAGAACTGGTGCAAGCTGAGCAGAAGAGGTTGCAGGAGGAGATGGTCGAGCTCCAGGCTAAGCTCACGCGAATGAAAGAAGCTCGGCGAGCTTCAGAGCTCGAGATCACGGCTGTCGAGGAGGAGGAGGAGGACGTGCCGCCCCTTAGGATAAGGCGCGGCCGCTCGAGAAAGACACTGGAGGCGGTCGACATGGAGAAGGTTGACCCCCTCCTGGCGAAGATCAGCCATGCCGCGGAGAAGAAGGCCGAGCTTGTAGTCGCGGCGACCAACCCATCCGTGGGTGACAACGAGGACCCGACCGGAGGTGAGCCCTGAACTTCGTCCTTTGCTTCCTACCCTTCGCTCCGTGCACCCGAGCTAACCCCACTCTTCTGACGTGGGCGAAATAGGGATGTAGAGTACTTTGAAATTTCTAAAGTACCTCTCCATCTTCCTCACTTCAACCAAGTAAAGCACCATTGAGATATCAGAACACTGATACTCCTTGTTGACTTGGTTGACGACCAACTACGAATCACCTTTCACGGATCCAACATCGGACCCGAGTGCCTTGCATCGTCGCGAGCCCGCCAAGAGGCCTTCATACTCCGCCGCATTGTTGTTCGCGGCGAAGTGTAACTGTACGACGTAGTGGAGTTGCTCCCCTTGAGGGGACACCAGTACAATGCCAGCCCCCGAGCGTTCGGAGGCTCGGGATCGGTCGAAGTACATGGTCTAGCGGCCGCCCTCAGATTCATGGGTCTTGGTGGCGGGCTGGGCGGGATTCGTCCATTCCGCTACGAAGTCCGCTAGGATCTAGGACTTGATCGCCATAAGGGCAGAGAAGTGGACGTCGAACTCTGCGAGTTCCATGGCCCACTTCGCTATCCGGCCGCTGGCGTCTTGATTTCTTAGGATCTCCCAAAGTGGAAAGTTGGTTGGAACGACGACCTTGTGAGCTTGGAAATAGTGGCGCGGCTTCCTCAAAGCTACGAGCAGCGAGTATAAGAGCTTCTGGACCTCGGGGTAACGATCCTTTGGTCTGTGCAAGACTTCGCTGACGTAGTATACCAGATGCTGCATCCCTTCTCGCTCCACCGCCAGCACCGCGCTTACAGCCTGGGGTGTCGCTGCGAGGTATAGTAGGAGTGGCTCCCCTGACCTCGGCGTGGCCAAGATCGGGGGGCTGGACAGGTACTGCTTCAGCTCCTGGAAGGAGCGGTTAGCCTCCTCTGTCCAAGCAAAGCCCTCATGCCTGCGGAGCGCCTTAAAGAAAGGCAAACCGTGCTCGCCTGACCGGGAAATGAAGCGACTTAGGGCCGCCATGCATCCGGTCAGGGTCTGGACCTCCTTCACGGAGCCTAGGGGTCGCATCCTTTCGATGGCCTCGATTTTTTCCGGGTTGGCCCCGATGCCCTGCGGCCCGATGAGGTACCCGAGCACCTTGCCCGCTTTCACCCCAAAGATACCAAAATAATTTATTCTTTACATTAGTCATGCAGTTCTAATTAATTAAAACAATAAACACATTATAAGCACATAATTGCAAATAAGAAAATAATTGTAAATGATTAGATTTACAAATACATCTAGCAATTTTGCCTATATTAAGATACATAACACCTTTTTCACTATTTAAATATCCATCTAGCATTTCATTTTTTATGTAGTGCTATTAAATTCAATCAATATACATCAAACAAGCATAGAATTGAATATAAGGATATATTTCTAAATAATTATGTATCTTGCAACTTTCATTATTGGAAAATCCATCTACCATTTTTCATTATTTAAATATTCAACTAGCAATTCTCACTATTTATAATTCATCTAGCAATTTTTACTATTTAAATATCTATATAATAATTTTTCATTATTGAAAAGAATTACGAGTTATGCATAATTGTCCATCTAGCAATTTTCATTACTTAAAAATACACTACATCAATAAAATGGATAAGAATTATAATTTATAAAATAATTTAGCTATATCTTAATTTGAGCACTACCGACCTAAAATGTTCACACCATACAATCAGCGATTATCAACATCTAAAGCAATATATAAAGTAAAATTTTACTACAAATATAACATAGATCAAGTCAGTAATTAACCTCGAAAAGAAATATGAGACAAATTTTAATACAATTTTCCAGCAGCAACTCGCCAAGGTAATAACTACAGAGCAAAACAGAGCTTCTTTTTATTTTTCTCGGTCGGAGAAGAAGTCACCTTGAAGAAAAATACAAGAAAAATATTAACACAATTTTTTGGCAGCACATCCCCAATAAAATAACAACCGAGCAAATAGAGCTCCTCTCTGTTCTACTCGCCCGGGGAAGGCGTCGGTCAAGGCCAGATATATAAATACCTTATTACTGTCGGCTCTGCGCAGAACTGACAGTGATAATGTGAAATTACGCGGGAAAATTCAGAAGGGCGGGAAAATACATATCACTACCGGTTAAAGACTAAAATCAGCACTAAAAGTTATATCACTGCCGGTTATAAATGGAATAGGCAGTGATATATCACTACCGGTTTTTGGTGTAAACCGGCAGTGATAGTCTATTATCACTGCCGGTTGGTAATACAAACCGGCAGTGATACGTCGTACCCTTCCAACTGTCGCGCCAACCGTCGCTTGTTCGTTCTCCGCTGCGCCAACCGCTATGCTTCACATTCCTCTGCCAACTGTTGCCTTTCCCATTATGCCTCTATATAATGCCCATTCCTTAATCTGAAGCTCCACTCCTCACAATCCACTATTGCTGCAAGAATGCCCCCTCCAAGAAGCGAGTACTTATTGGGCAAAGCCCCGCTCCGTTGCTAGAGAAGGAGGAGAAGAAGGAGGAGAAGGAGGAGGAGGAGGCGGAGGAGGAGGAAGAGGAGGCAAAGGAGGAGGAGGGCAACGATGACGACAGCGACGGCGGCGAGGTCCTGCGGCATTGGGGCAAAACCAACTCCGCCACCAAATCGGATTTGGAGGAGGAGGAGGAGGACGATCACCGCCGCAACTCTGATCGGTCATCAAGCGGCAGCTTCGGTGACGAGAAGGAGGAGGAGGACAACGAAGATGACTTTTGGATATAGGGTTTCGCGCCATTTTGGGTTTCAAACGGTTAATAGCCGTTGGCCTGTTATATTTTGTATATATAATTAGGACTAAATATGTAATAATGGACGGTATAACTAATTATGTTTTGTAAATGTTCTGTGTTTTAACTAATACATATCCGCAAATTACAAATTTTGTAAATGTTACATGCGTAGATAAATTACAAATTTTTAATATATTCTTTTTTTAACTAATTATGCTTTGACATGTTACATGCGAGATAAATTACAATGTTTCTTATGTTCTCATGTCGAACTAATTATGGGGAACGATAATATCACCGCGGTTCTAGAGTAAAACCGGCAGTGAAAATGGTCTTATCACTGCCGGTTTGTAGGCGACCCGGTAATGATAAATCACTACCGGTTTTACATATAAACTGGCAGTGATATCTTCTTATCACTGCCGGTTCTCTATAAAACCGACAATGATATTGCCTCCATTCCTGCCGAAATTTATACTATTCTTATCACTGCCGATTGAAGTTAGAACCGGCAGTGATAATATTATCACTGCCGGTTTAATTTAGAACCGGCAGTGATAATATTATCACTGCCAGCTCGGACCTACCCGGCAGTGATAGGGGGTCACGGATGAGGCAGGCTGTAGTAGTGGGTAGAAATGGTAGATTATGCCAGGTCTAAAAATATGGACTATGTCCGAGCTGGTCCTAAATGAAAACGGCAATTTCGTAAAACAATATCCTATCTATAGCCTAACCTATTATCAACTATCGTACTCCAACGGCCTAAATTATTATCAAATACTACATCTCCGTTTCACGTCCTCCCATGACCTATCCAACGTAGTTGCCATCTCCCTATACCTCTATCGCCTCCTCTCACTCTTCTCCCATACTTTGTTCCTATTGACCTAGAACATATAAATAATCTGTATGTTGGACCGTAGTTTGTATGTATGCATGTTGTTACTATACTCTTTTGCTTACTAGGAAAACCGAACTATGGAGAGTATAGCTTTTAACGAGATGTAACTTTGTATATATACCTGTGGGATATATATACCCCGGGGGCCCAAGGCAGGCCTGCGAGGCTCAACCAAAGGAACTGCATCAGCCGACTCTGAAGGCGGAGGCGATCTGGTGAGCAAGGCTTGAAGAATCAGGACAAATACTGGTTAAGGAAACCGAGTCGTATTAAGCAAGGGACGATTGTAATCCAAACTAATATGAAGTCGGAATAGATGTAAAGACGTAAACTCCACCTCGAGTCCGAGTAGGACTCTCTCTTTTGTAAAACCACCTCCGCCCTGCTATATAAAGGGAGGGGACGGAAGAAGAACAGACAAGATCATCAGCGAATAAGCTAGCCAATCATAATCCCAGAGCACAGGACTAGGGTATTATCTCCACCGTGAGAGCCCGAACTCATATAATTCCGTGTCTTGTGCTACCATTGAGTTTGGATCCGCGCTAGCCCCTTTTCATTATTGTCGGTAATAACCTCGGCGGTTAGGCGCGCCGGTAGGGCGGCGCTAGGATCGATCTCAGCAAGCTCAATGGCAATCTTCAACAAAAGCATGGCCACCTTCGCGCCGGCCCAAGCGTTTCGCTTCGGAAGTCTGGATTTTATCGCCGACGATTTTGGTCATCTTTCCCTTTCGGATTCGGATCAATTCCAATCTGGAGGCGATCTCGAAGTTCCCTTAGTCGGATAACCACTCAGATCGGGAACAGGCATGGCCATCTGTCCTTGGACGGTAAGCCAAAGATCTGAACCTCGTCTTGAGCTGGAACCGGCTAATTGCGAACCCCGAGTGGTAAAATATGCGAGAAAGCCACTCAGATTCAAAGGCCAACCCCCCTCATTTTCATGTTCCTCCGATTCAAAAGACGAGACGGAAAATCTTCAGAGCTTTCGCGGCATTTTTGTGATCGAAGGGTTGCGAACTGAATCTCAGCAACAGAAGGACGCGGCAAACGTTGCAGAAGAAGAGCGTCATCATCAAGAAGGCCGCGCGAAGCTCCTCCAGAACAGAGGCCGCAATGTCAATGAAGAAATCTTGCAGACGAAGGTGGGGAACCAATCGGTTTTTCATACTCCTCAGCAGAATATCGTTGCCTCTAAGACGCTTCTTGATACTTTAGGACCACTGCTTGTTCCTGACAGCCCGGCCGCTCCGATCGTAGCCCAAGTTCAGGCTATGGTGGCGGCGGCAGCAATTCAGCAGCACCAGGAGGAACCAAGGGAAAAGGAGCCATCTCGAACTCGCCTCCTCAATTCACAGGCTGCTAGCAGCAATACGGCACGCAGTCGTCACAGGCGAGAGCTTCGACGGGGAGAAGATGTCCGGCATAGCATTAGCCAGGACCTTCACGTGGATTTAAACGCCAGACGGCGCGACCAGGAAGATGAAGTGCGCCGCAGGCGCAAAGATGACTATGAACGTTTTGGCATTGGCCACGACGACCGGGACGATCACCGCAATAACCTCCGCTATTATGGAGGGGAAAACGAAGACCGCCGAGCTAAATCGCCCTATCGACGTTCTCCTCCACGGCGCAACGACGCCCTATTGAGGGCATCCGGCTTTCACCTCGCCACGAGTGGTTTGGCCCGGCGATTCAATCCAAGAGCATCACCAAATTCGACGGAGAAAGAGATCCGGCCAGAAGCTTGGCTCCAGGTTTACTCTCTTGCGATCATGGCTGCCGGGGGCGATAACAATGTGATGGATAATTACCTCCCAGTCATGCTCACCTCTTCGGCTCAAGCATGGCTCACGGGACTCCCGGCAAATTCCATAGATTCTTGGGAGGATCTTTGTGAACAATTCATCACCAATTTCCAGGGCACTTACGAGCGACCTGGAACACAGTGGGACCTATACCAGCTCCGCTAGAAAAGGAATTAGACGCTCCGAGAATTCATCCGGCGCTTCATGCAAAAGAAGAATACGATCGTGATATTTGTAAGCAGCGATCATCGCGGCATTCGAGAAGGGTGTCAACGATTCGACACGATCAAGAAGATGTCCCGAAAGCCGCCGGCCACTGTAAGGGAGATGTTCGAGCTGGCAGATCGCTATGCGACGGCTTCAGATACTTTGGCCGAATGGCAAGATGATCGCCCACGACATAAAAACAAGAAGGAGTACGCCGAGTCATCAAGACAACGAGACAGGAAGCGGAAGCCCGACGAAATAGTGGCGGCAACCGAGCAAGGCCGGCATCGCGCACCACGCACCGATGACTACGATACGATGATGGAAGCTATTTGTCCTTTTCATCCAAAAGGTAAACACGCTGCAAAAGATTGCTTCACTTTGCGAAGGTTTGCCAAGGAATCCAGAAAGCGACCAGCCAGAGGCGAAGCAAAAGATGAAGAGAAGAAAAAACAAGATCCCCTTGAAGATGATGAAGGCGAATATCATAAGATAGAACATGAACTCAACTACATTTACGGAGGCTCAATGGCCTACGAGTCAAAGCGAAAGCAAAAACTCACGGCCAGGGACGTCAACACCGTCATGCCAGCAGCTCCCCAGTACCTCAGATGGTCTGAGGTCCCCATCACTTTTGACCGCTCGGATCACCCAGATCACATCCCTTATCCTGGAAGATTTCTGCTGGTGTTGGACCCAGTGGTGCGCAATGTTAAACTCAAGAGAGTGCTGGTCGACGGAGGCAGTGGGCTCAATGTTCTCTTCTCCAAAACTTTCGACGATATGAAGATTCCCCGTTCCGAGCTAAAGCGGGGTTCATCACCATTCCATGGAGTAATCCCAGGAACTTCTTCGTTCCCACTCGGACAAATCACCTTGCTGGCCACATTTGGAACCAAGGAGAATTTTCGAACAGAATACCTCAACTTTGAAGTAGCCGACTTCCAGACGGCATATCATGCCATCTTGGGAAGACCCGGCTTGGCCAGATTCATGGCCGTGCCTCATTACACTTACCTCTTCCTGAAAATGTCAGGGCCAAAGGGCATCATTTCCATCCGTGGCGATGTCAGCTGCTCGTTAAATGCTGCAGAGAAAGTCGCGAGATGGCGAAGCTCAAGAGGTGGCAGATGATAGAGAGAAGATCCGGCAGGCAGCTGCACACCAAGAAGACGAAGGAGAAGTACCGACCAAGAAGCAGGTCAAGACAAGCCTGAAGCCTGACGAGGGGCCCAAGAAGGTAATCCTCGACCCGTCCAACTCCTCCCAGACAGCCCTAATCGGGACAGGCCTCACTCCCAAATAGGAAGACGCGCTCGTCACCTTTCTTAGGGCCAACTGGGACATTTTCGTGTGGAAACCATCCGATATGCCCGGTGTTCCTAGGGAGGTGATCGAGCACTCTTTGAACGTTGACGAGAAGGCCAAGCCCATCAAGCAACGGCTCCGAAGATTTGCTCAAGACAGGAAAGAAGCCATTAGGGAAGAAATCACGAAGCTTTTAGCAGCAGGTTTCATAAAAGAAGTGTACCATGCCGACTGGCTGGTGAACCCAGTACTTGTTCGCAAAAAAAATAAAAGATGGCGCATGTGCATTGATTACACCGATCTCAACAAGGCCTGCCCGAAAGATCGTTTCGGGTTGCCTCGTATTGACCAAGTGGTAGATTCGACGGCGGGCTGTGAACTCCTCAGTTTTCTGGATGCCTACTCGGGATATCACCAGATCAGGCTAAAAGAGGAAGATTGCATCAAGACCTCATTCATCACTCCATTCGGCGCATTCTGCTACGTCACGATGCCATTTGGTTTGAAAAACGCTGGCGCAACATATCAACGCGCGATACAGCGATGTTTTCATTCCCAGATTGGGCGCAATGTGGAAGCGTATGTCAACGATGTTGTTGTCAAGACTCGCGCAAAGGAAGACCTCATATCTGACTTAGCTGAAACCTTCGAAAGCCTAAGGGCTTACAAGATGAAACTCAACCCGGAAAAATGCGTCTTTGGAGTCCCATCAGGGAAATTGCTTGGATTCATTGTGTCACAGCGGGGCATCGAAGCGAACCCAGAAAAGATCAACGCAATTCTAAAAATGAAACCTCCAACCAGTCAGAAGGACGTCCAGAAGCTCACCGGATGCATGGTGGCACTCGGCAGATTCATCTCTCGGCTAGGCTTACGAGGAATGCCCTTTTTCAAACTTCTGAAGAAGCAGGGTAACTTTCAATGGACCACCGAAGCACAACAGGCTTTCGAAGAATTGAAGACATTCTTGTCATCTCCACCTGTGCTGGTCCCTCCAATGCCCGAAGAGCCCCTTTTGCTCTACATTGCCGCGACGACTCATGTAGTCAGCGCTGCAATTGTGGCAGAGCGGAAGGAAGAAGGACACCTCCAGAAAATCCAGTGGCCAGTCTATCTCATCAGCGAGGTGCTAGGAGAATCCAAGGTATGCTACCCACAGGTACAAAAATTATTGTATGCTGTGTTGCTCGCCTCTCGCAAACTCAAGCACTACTTCCAAGAGCATCCAATTTCGGTGGTCACCACCTTCCCGCTTGGGGACATACATCATAATCGAGAGGCCACCGGGAGAATTGCAAAGTGGGCGGTCGAGCTTGGGGCCTTTCAAATCTCCTTCAGGCCGCGAACGGCAATAAAATCTCAAATACTTGCCGACTTCACCGCCGAATGGATAGAATTGCAAACTCCGACGACTATTGAAGAGTTGGAATACTGGACAATGTATTTTGACGGATCCCTCATGCTCAGCGGCTCAGGAGCCGGCGTGGTCCTCATCTCTCCAACGGTGGCGCTGAATACGCCCTTGAGATCCACTTCCGGCGTCAAACAATGCCGCCGAGTACGAGGCACTCATCCACGGGCCAGATCGCGATATCCCTTGGTGTCCGTGACTAACTATTCGGGGCGACTCTATGTTGGTAATTAATCAAGTACAAAAGGATTGGTCGTAAGGCCGAAGACAACATGGCAAAGATACCGCCAGAGGTACGGAAGTTGGAAGGCAAATTCGACAGTCGAGCTCATTCATGTGCTCGCCGTGACATCAATAGCGCATTTAATTGGCAAGGATGGGTTCCACTCGCATCGCATCTGCATTTGGTGTGTTTGTCGAAGAGCTCCATAAACCTTCAATAAGCCAAAAGCAGGAACAAAGCAAATCAGAAGAAACACCCATTGAAGAAAAGGTCTTGGTCATCAACGCAGATTGGATGGCCCCTTTTCTCAATTACCTATTAAGGGATGAACTTCCAGAAGACCGAACAGAGGCAGAACGCATCTCGCGACGTAGTAAGAATTACATGGTAGTAGGAGAAGAATTATTCCGAAAAAGCGCCTCCGAAGTTCTAAGGCGATGCATATCAGAGCAAGAAGGAAAAAACCTACTCAGAGAAATCCATTCGGGAATCTGTGGGCATCACGTGGCGTCAAGCACACTAGTGGGCAAGGCATATCGACAAGGCTTCTTCCGCCGATCGCCAGAATCACGGAGGACATCGTCCAACACTGTGAAGGATGCCGCTTTTTGCTTGCAAAAACACGTGCTCGCTTTCGAAGCTACAGACAATTCAGATCACTTGGCCGTTTGCAGCCTGGGAGCTCGACATGGTCGGCCCATTAAAGAAGGCTCAAGGCGGCTTCACCCATCTCTTTGTCGCCGTCGATAAATTCACCAAATGGATAGAAGCAAAGCCAGTGGCTACAATCACGGCGTCCAAAGCCAAAGAATTTTTTCAAAAAATCGTGGTAAGGTTCGGCGTACCAAACAGGATCATCACAGACAATGGGACCCAATTCCGAGGGGAAGAATTTCAAGACTGGTGCAACGAGCTCGGCATCAAAATTTTCTTCTCCTCCGTGGCTCATCCAAAGAGCAACGGTCAGGTAGAAAGGGCAAACGGCATGGTGTTGTAGGGCTTAAAGGCACGAATTTTCGACCGTCTCAAGCCATACGCCACCCGATGGGTAAAAGAATTGCCTTCGGTACTCTGGGGACTGAGAACAACCCCCAGCAGGGCTACCGGGCAGTCACCTTTTTCCTGGTATACGGATCGGAAATAGTCCTCCCCACCGAATTGACCTTCGGATCCCCTCGGGTCCGGAATTTCAAGGAGGCCGAGTCGGAGGAAAGCAGAATGGAAGACATCGATCGATTAGAGGAGGCAAGGGAGGTCGCTGCGGTCCAGTCGGCTAGATACCTACAGGCCCTGCGCCGCTACCATGATCGAAATGTCCGAAACCGAGCATTCTCCAAAGGCGATTTGATCCTCATAAAGAGTCAAAAGCACGAGCACAAGTTATCTCCGAATTGGGAAGGCACCTACATCGTTGATGAGGTGACATGTCCGGGAGCCTACAAGCTTAAGCGAGAAGACGGCGCCATCATCAGCAACTCATGGAACATAGAACAGCAACGCCGTTTTTACTCCTAAATTGTTTTATGACTGTTGAATCTTTTTCTAGACTTGCTACTCAATTGTTACTCAATTAAGCAGTAAGTCGGGGGCTACACCTAATAGTGTTGCGCACGCGCAACTCGGTTGGGAGGATTACTTGTTTCAAGAGATGCCATGGGCCAGAATTCTCTATTCAATTGACTTGCTACTCAATTGCTTCTCAATTAAGCAGTAAGTCGGGGGCTACACCTAATAGTGTTGCACATGTGCAACCCCGCTTGCGAACCAACTCCTATCCTTTTTCTTTTCCCAACGATCATGACTAAATCCGAGTGCTCTAAACCCTCGATTGTCAAACCCCAGACGAGAAAGTTTAGTTACCAGACGAAAAGCACGGTCGAGGGAAAAGGCCAGGCGCCAACTCGCGATGCTCGGGGGCTACACTAATCGGACGAGGTGCTTAAACATAAGGGAAAACCACTCGGAAAAGCCGAAAAGATCTAAATAAGGAAAAAAGAAAGGGCAGGCTATAACTAAGACAGTCTTACAAAAGTCCAGCATTGTCCAGACACCATAAAAAATATATACAACAAAAGTACCATCTAAACGTTTCCTGCAGACAACAAAAGTGCTACTTTCCTTGCAGAGATAAAAAAAAACTACCCCTGGCGCGCGCGGCCGACGGCTTCGATAAGACCGTCCCTAGCTCCGATGAGCCTAGGAACGACCTCAATCAAGACATCGACGGCTGCGGCATCCTGGGCGACGGCCTCCTGCTCCGCAGCCTCCGCCATGGCCAATCATATTCAGCCCAGAGCTCGGCAAGCTCGTCCTCCGGCTCCGCAGGGGCGTCGTCTCCAAAATTGAAGAGCAGATTCTCGATCCACGGCTCAACCGGCGGACCGGGATTCAGGAGGGAGAGACAGGGGAGGGAGATCCTCAGAAGAAGAAGAAGAATCCATAAGAAGAAAGGAACCTGCAAAAAAGACGAACGATCAACCGACAGTCACAATTCCATGAGCACGAAAAACGAAGAAATCAAGCAAAGAGGAAGGCGAACGGACGAGTGTTTCAAAGAAACAGGAAGAAGTTCTTGAAGAAAAGAAGAGGAACGAGCCGACGGAGAATGGTAGTGCGTTGCAAATCACAAAAAACGAGGCTAAGTTCACTCTTATACGGGGCAACGTCTGTCCCTGGAGAGAGACTCACCCTTGCTCAAAACGATGCATGTCATTGAGGCGGGAACGGTTCACCTCCCGGACGTGCTAGACGTACCGTCGCACAGTCTCGAGGGGGGGTCAAACGCCATGATGATCGAAGACTTCAAAACGGACCTGGACGCCAGACACACCTCCTAATGGGCCGGGAACCAACGAGTGCATTAAGGCAGAAGCAAGATATTTTCATGGTGCAAATTCAAGCCAGAAGGGAATTTTTTCAATATTGGAATAATCACCCCAAAGGAACGAAAAATCGCAGAGCAAATTCAGTACAAACAGAAGACTACACAGGACCCAAGTCCAAGTTTTTAACTAAAGCAGCGGCAGTGTCCTTGACCTCATCCATAAGGGCAAGCGCTTGATCGTCATCGACAGTACGGGCAAACCCTTCCTTGACAGCCTCAAGCTCCACCCGCGGATACAAGGACTTGGTGATCGCCAACACCTGGCAGGCGCTTGTGATCGCGATGTCCCCCAAATGCGCAGTAAGCTTCTTAGGGGCTTCTTCCAGCCTCTGAATTGTGATATCGGCGTCATAAGGGACACCGCTGGTGCCGGCTTCATCAGGACTCAAGATTCGCAACATCCTCTCTGAACCCGCTTGGAGACGATCGGCTCGCGCTTCAGTACATTTGATCTTATCATTAAGAACCTAGTACTGAGCTTGCGAGTTGACCCGATGCACTGCAGAATACCAGTCGGGTAAGTCCGGAACTGCCAAAAGAAGGACGATAAGACAGAGGACAAAACCGAGAATGCACCTTCCAACTCTCTTGTCAGCCTGGCCACTTCTTTTTTGGCATCTTCTTCAGCTTTCTTCAGTTCCTCATTTCGGGAAAGAGAGGACTCAAGCTTCTCCCGGAAATCTGAAAAGGCAAGAACCGAGGCATCAGAAGACGAAGAATAAGAGTCGGGGCTCCAGGCACTCGGACAAGAGGAATACCGTCAGAAGAATTAACCAGGTTCAGCTTCTCCGCCTCGAGAGACTGGATTCGACTTCGAAGTCCTTCCAGTTCCTCTCGATTCTCTACACGGGTGCGTGTGAGCTCCCCCTCCAGCTCAGTATGGATCTGCTCAACTTCGGCAGTATAATCTTTCCTCATTTTCATCCTCGGGAGCAATTTACGAAGAAGGAAGTTTCGGTCTTTAGTGAAAGACGATAGGCGCTGAAGATGACAAAGCAATGATAGGCTTCAAGCCAAACAAAAAGAAGACTCCCAAAGAAAGCGTAGACAACTCACATTGCCAAGGCGATAACAAGTGTAGGCGGCGTCATAGAATGACTCCCAATCCTTGTCCTCATCCTCGCCATCCAATAGGACCACATCACCGTCGTCATCAACAAACGCAGCCCGCACCGGAGATTTCGGGCGAGGAGGCGGGGGGATTTCTTCACGCGGTGGTGATGGGCGAAGGGGAGAGGGAGGATCTTCTAGCGTCAAAGGAGGAACAGCAGCATTGACGGGGGACGCAGCGCAGATAGCTGGTCCGAGAAGGAAAGGCGGTTGGAGACCACTCGGCTCCAAATCGGCTTCACTGCTTATGGCCTCGGGGGCTGTTGGGAGGGCGTCCGATCGTTCATGCATAACGTTGAAGCAGCGGATGCAGCATCAACCAACCTCTCAGCCTCTACGGTGCCGGAGTCACTCCCGTGGACAATCGCCGGAAACTCCAGTTGCGGCGCTTCATGAAGGACTTCATCAACAGGATCCCTACGAGAAGAAGCGATCAAGACGCGGTCCGGAGGAACAACGAAGGGATAGCAAGAAAATCCAACCTGTGGGATCTTGTTATCTTGCACTTTAAACCCCTCCGGCCGGAAGGACTACCAGCAGGAGCTCTTGCAGGTATACTTTCTTGCAAACAAACAAGGGAGCCCAGTCGGCAAGCAGCGAAGAGCACACTTTCAACCGAAGGATGAGCCGGGGGCTTAAATACTTCGGGTCCCACAGACTGGCTTGAAGAGGAAGAAGCCGGGGGAGGAGGCCGCACGGTCCTAGAATCCCGAATCTTTGGACCACCGGTCGGACGTACATCTTTCGCCGACTGCTTCCTCTTAGCCTTGCAAACAACCGGTTTTTTCCCTTTCTCAATAGGATCACCGCCAGGATTATTCACTCTGCTCCGCTTTGCACTCGGGGCAGCGGAAGAAGCGCGGGCGGGGAAGTTTCGTTTGTCACCCTTATGAACGGGGAATTCAGGGAGCGGCGCATCAGAAAAGAAGGCATCACGCCCCTGCAAAGTATGAAAAAGAAGACACATATTCAGATCAAGGTCCTAACAAAAGTCAAAAGATTCAGCATGGGAAGACGATGAAGATCCCTTACCGGAGGGGCAGGGTTGAGCTTTGTAAAAGGTCTCGGGCTTCTGGGAACGACGATCTTCTCATTCGGGGCGAAAAAATCAGCAACGCGACCGAGGTAATTTCCTCAGAAATCTCCTGAGTAGGATCATTGGCGCCCTCATATTCATACCCAGGATGAACTCGATCTTTGAGAGGCTGAATTCGGCGGGTACAGAAGTTGGCAACGACGGCCATGCCAGTGAGCCCATTCTCCTTCAACTCAGCAATCAGCGCCATGAGGTCAATCACTTGGTCCATCCCATCATCTCTGGGAAGCGATGTCTAGTCAAGAGAAGGCTTGGGTGGCGTCCCGGTAAAGGCGGGCAGCGGAGGATCCGGATTGGCTCAGTAAAACCACTCTTGGTGCCAACCCTTGTTCGAGTTCTTGAAAGGAATGTTAAAGTAAGGTTTTTTCATGCCATCCCTCAGTTGGAACCCGGCACCCCCAACCACTTTAGGAGAGTTCTTATTAGGAAAAGGCTTAAGAAGGAAAAGGTGGCGAAAGAGATTGAAGTGGGGGCGAATACCAAGGAATGCCTCACAGAGGTTGACGAAGGCAGCAATTTGGAGAATGGAGTTGGGGTTAAGATGAGTTAGCTCGATCCCATAAAACTCAAGAATGCCGCAGAGAAAAGGGGATGCCAGGAGACCAAGCCCACGATAAAGAAGGATTCAAAGGCGACCACCTCCTCGGACGAGGGTAGGGCAGATTCACTGCAGAGCAGGCGGCGAAGCATTACCAATGGCGGAAAAACACCGACGCTTACTAAATCCTCCAGCCGCCCCTCCGTCGTTACCGAGGTTGCCCAATCCTTGGCCGCGGCGGACGGACAAACGGTTGCGGGAGAAGAAGACGACATTCTCAAACGAAGAAGCCTCGCGATCGCGGGAGATTAGGATGACAAGAAGAGTTAACCCTAGCGGCGGAGGTCACGAGGGAAAAAGATTGGAGAACAAAGGGGCAAATAGGAACAGTGCAAGGCTACTTCATTTGCTCCATATTGATATGAAAGCGGCTGACTATCACCTCGAGCGGGAAACCTCATCACCCTTCCAAGGTCCTGAAGCCGCCCTAGGGAGCACTTTAGAGTGGGCTGGTGGGCACGCACGTCGTGCACAATCGCCAACGGCCCAAAAAATTGAATTTGGAAATGGTATGCCCAAAGATGGGCCAGAAGCCAGAAGCCCGTGACACACGGGATAATGGGTACCACCCAAGAAATAACATCCTCTTATGGTATGCCTCATGATAGGCCATAAGCTGATATCGTTCAGAGAACGAAGTCAGGTACCGTAAAGATGACTCTAAAAATAGATGCCTACAAGGTATGACGATCGTGTGACCCCAAGAAGGGCGGCGATGGATACCCGATGGACAGGCTGAGATGCGCTATGTAAAAAGGCTAAGGGTTACGCACCCGGATGCGCTAATACCACTCGGCTGAATACAGGTGCGCACAGGGAACATGCCAAGCAACGAGTCGGCCTGGTAAACCAGGTCAGAGACAGATCGGGACAAATCGCACAAAGAATTTCATCAAGTTCTTCTTGACCGCCTCGCTAAGCGACAAGCACTCGGGAAGGCTTGACCGCAGGAAGGCATTCGGTCACGAAGCACTCGGGGGCTACTGTGGGATATATATACCACATGGGCCCAAGGCAGGCCTGCGAGGCCCAACCAGCGAGAACGAACTGCATCAGCCGACTACGTGAAGGCGGAGGCGATCTGAAATTTGAGCAAGGCGTGAAGAATCAGGATAAATACTGGTTAAGGAAACCGAGTCGTATTAAGCAAGGGACGATTGTAATCCAAACACTACCTTGAAAAAGGTAATCGATGGCGGTTCGAAGCGCCATCGGTGGCGTTTTCGAACCGCCACATATTTAGTGCTATCGATAATCCAGATTATCGGTGATGATTCTAGAACCGCCACGAGATAACGATATTTGTGACGGTTTGTGGCTCGAACAAATCATCGATACCCATGATATCGTGGTTCGAGCCAAAACCGCAGATCGATACTAGTACTATCGATGGCGGTTTTGGCTCGAACCGTCATCGATATCGTGGGTATCGACGTTCGAGCTAAAACCAAGATCGATACTAGTACTATCGATGGCGGTTTTGGCTCGAACCGTCACCGATAGTCCGACACAGAAAATAAAAAGCGGCATTTGTGGCTAGCCTCGGCAATGCTAGCCATGCCCTCTGTCTGAGAATATATATAAGAGAATTGATAGAAGTGTCATACAGAAGCAAAGACTTGGCAAAAACATGAAGCAACACGGCAAAAACATGAAGCAATTAATTAAGTGCTCAAATATTGCACATACTACATGCACTCGCACCTATTGTCGCCACTATGAAATCAAGACACAATTTAGGGTTGGATCAATTGATACCGATTGATGGCCTTGGATAACTAAGGTTTCATTTGCAATAATATATTATGTAATACCGATCAATTATATAATCTATCATAACAAGAAAGTTCAAAGTAACTCAATGCATGCAATTTTAAATTTCAAAGAGAAATGCGGTAGCAAAGTAACTTTAGAACTTACTTCGCCCGATAAGGACTGCAAGGTCATGTAAATTTGCTTTCTGTTCTCTCCAAAACCGGGAGCTTTAACAAAGAGACCTAAATGCCGCACCCAATCGGGACAACAGACTTTACAAGTTCCAAATTTCCAATCACAAAAGCAGACATAATTTGTTGACCTTAATGCCAAGACGAAGCTTGTTGATAATCAGTACCCAATGCTTTACTTTCTACATCTTCAAACAACAATCGGAGAGGTTTTTGCTTCATTCAAGGCAAATCGTTAACCATTACATCAGCAAAGACCACAATGACATCTATATTAGCCACAATTCCATGAGAGCAAACAAGTACCTTGAGCCAACTCCAACACTTTTAGTACTGCATGAAGGTTTGAAACCTTCTTGTCGTGTATGAAGATCAAGAGGTCTTCCAATTCCTGACACAAAAACACATAACTCTTTCATGGCCTTATGTCCATTACAAATAATTTGCAAAAGCAACTCTCGTGCATAGAGTAGATCTAACCATTTTTGGAACTCTAGGTGAAACCACACAAAACGCCTTCATCTCTTCTCTTGAAGAAAGGGCATCAATAAATTTGCCACTAATAGGAAAACCATGTAAATGCATTACAAGATAACAAGATCATGACAGAATAATGTCATTTTGTCACTTATAGAATGCAACAAAAAATGACTTGTGCTGGCAATTGTAGAGGGAGTTGAGAAACTCGGAGAGGTGAGGCACTTTGCCAATTCTGACCAGGATCTCGGTGCATCTACAACCTATCAAGATCCTTAATAAATGTGACATCCAAGCTGATAAAGCAAAAGCAAACACACAATATCCTTATGCAGAAGAACCTAAGGAAACAAGGATGGTTTTATAAGTATCACAAATTACAATGTAGGCCTCATTCTATGTTACGGAGATATTATGTGCTCAAGCAGATTTTCTTTAGTTTCTTAAAATTAGCATTTTGTAGTAATAACCATTATCTATCCAATTAAGAAAATATGCAGTACATCATGTGTAAGGAGAATTGGAACCTAAAGGTGTAGAAAAATTAAAAGAAAAGTCTGTCCAGAGAGCATCATTTACTGCTTGGCCATGTCGAAGTTCCTAAGTCTTGAATATGCACTAATGAGTGCCATATATATATATATACTTGGTCATTTGAATTCCATCTTGCCGTAATTCATCGTGATACCGCCAACAATTCAATAGCCAACAATTATCCCAATAGAAACTATAAATATTAAATAGAAAGGTATAGGTTAATAGGAACTCTGAAAATAAGTTGAGATAGCCAACCTTTTCTCGATGACCGACGAAGTAAAATGAATCAGGAATACGATGTAATTTTTGTCGACGAGAGTAATATGGTCTGAAGTTCATGATGTACATACTAGTTCCTGTTATATGAATACATGAGCTAAAATACAAAAACATACCGAGGCTGCGATGTAAAATCCAACTTGGGAGCTTGAGTATGGCATCTTAAGATGAAATGAAAGCAATTCATGGCTAAAGCAATCCACTGGTTGGTTAAGTTGGCAAATCCTTTATAGCCTAAAAATTAAAGGCCATCCAGTTTAATATATATTCATCAATTTCAGATGTCTTAACACCAGCTAAATTAAAATGTATGTCCTACTTGTGGAATGTTTTAGCAATCAGATTTGCTACTTGCTATCGTCTCCTAGAAATGTCTCCCTAGTTCCTCACTATATGGTAAGTAATCTCCTAATGCCAAATGTATGTAATGATAACAATGCTAAAACTAACAGGCCCTGTTCCAGAAAACAAAGATTTGTGCTATAATGTAGGCTTTGCACATAACTAAAGTCAAGCTCACAAAGAACACTAAAGATAGAGAACTCAAATTTACAAGAGTCTTACTTTAGAATCACTATCAATTTTAACATCAACAAGGGTTCTACCACTTTTATGTTGTGGTCAGTATGTCGGCAATGAAGAGTTCATCGATCTTCACACCCTTTGGATGTGAAACCCTATGATAAAAATACAAGTTGTGAGCACATCTCTTCATAAAATTTCTAGGAGGAGTTACATGATACAAAAACATGAATGTCGTATCAAACCAGAATTGCTAGATGTCGACAAAGAAAACTTTTGGTCAAAATTGTAGTCCTTGTACAAAAGATCAGAAGGAGCAATGGACAAATATGAGTTACCAGAAGTGTAAATAGAGTAAGGTGACACAAGAAATAGAACCAAAGGGAAGATTGGTAACACGGAAAATTGGGCTTAACATATATACGCAATTCAGTAGTTGTCTAACCACAACGGATAAAAGCGCCAAATAGTAATTGTTCCAAATAAATATGAAACAACGGAGCTACTTTGACATGTGTGAATCCTATTACATCACAGCAGTCCTTTTAGAGCACAAGAGACAAACAAACCAAATAATAAAACAAAATGGTCATCGGGCTCAAATTATAGAACACTTCCTCATTAAAGTTTATTGTATTACCAAAATTTGGAAGAAAAAATAAACAACCCGCTTAAGAGTCTTAAGGATAAACACAAACCTTGAATCTTTGGTTCAGCTTCTTTTTGCCAGAGCTTGTCCGATATTTCAATGACCCACTACAAGAACAATCACAAAAGTTATCCGGTATACAAAATTAACGAGAAGCAAAGCCTTAAAAATTAATCATTACGGCAATAGGACAAAAAGTCCTTACGATTAAGAAACTATAATAAACAGTTCTAAATGGAAATGTGCACCTTGCTATTAGTTGAAGAAGTTTGCTTTGGAATTTTGTTCCCAAGACCTACAATTGAGGCTCCATCAAAATCTATAGTATTTATTTGGACAGGAACAAGAAAAGAACTCCATAGATGATTTAAACTCACATGTATTTTTGAGGCAGTTTTAGGGATCAAGAAAGCCTTTCACTGAATTCCGTAGTAGCTTGAAACCACTACCACCATTCACAACAAACATCCGATGCAAAGGTACGAGCATACAAGGAAAGTTTATCAAACTAACCAAGTAATTTTTTCACTTGGTTAGTTTATCAAAGTAACCAAGTAATTTTTTCACTTGGTTAGTTTATCAAACTATTACAAACACATGAAATAACTTCATATGAAAAAATAACCATGTAAGGCAAACACATGAAATATTTAGAAGTGCCACTGCATGTGTGTACATGTGTTCCTCAAGAAGACAAACATACATGCTACAAAGAGCAGAACCACTGACAAGAGAAGTGGCATTGAGGAAAGAAGGGGCTCCCATTTCAAAGGTACAAAGAGTTATTTACACTTTGTAATGAAATAGAATTGAAGTAACAAAAGCCTAAACTAGTTTTCTAAACTAGAAGCCTATGGGTCTTGAGCTTGGAGACACGCGATGTGAGAGATGAGTATGGAGGAGTGGATCGTTGTTGTCTTCGTCATAAAACTCGCCTTTTTGTTGAGTATTTCCTTCATGATGAAGAAGGCGAGCTGCCCCTGAACGGCTTGGATTTCAGCAAGCGATCCCCTAGTGAGACGACTTGAGGCGTCAGAGGTATGAAAAACAGAATTAAGAGAGCATATAGAAATCGAGTGGCGCGAATCGATGGGTCATGTCAAGATGACCGACCTCCACGTCATTGTCTTTTATTGTGCAACTTAAGATTTCCGCATGTCTTGGCAATAAAGTACCCACATAGATTTGTTCCTTGCTTCGCTTGTGACCGCGAAAATCGAATGAACTAAGATGTCGTCGAAGGAGCTATTTACTATGAAATACGATATAAGAATATTCCTTGCGTGCATCGGAAATTTAGTACGGATTGTAAGGGTTTTTACGGTATGGGCGGTGTCTCGTGCTCTTCCGACAATATCTTTTGAACGCCTCGTTGATTAAGCGTGTCATCACTTCATAGTCCGCTTTAGGTTTATCCAAAGGATCCATGATCGACATCTTGCTCTTATGCGGATGAATTACTACGAGAATCCATGGAATCTGGATGCCATAGCCATTAGTCGTTACGTCGAGTAAATAACGAAACCAACGAGTAATTTAACTTCGCTAGTGAGGACTTACTTAAAATTGTATGGTACAAGTATAAACTCCTTGTCTTGTAGTTTAAGCAAAGCTTTATAGACGTACTCCTCGACCTCCTTTGGTACTCTCTCGATTTCTTCTTGGCAAACCGTTCCCGGGTCGAGGAATCCCACTGGCCCCTTGGTTCTTCGTAGTTCTTGAATCTCGTATCTATATAACGAAATAGTTAGACATGACATTTATCGGTATTACGTGAATGTAGACCAAGATTGATATGTTAGACGCTTACAGTGTCCAGCATCTCAAAAAACATATGTCGAGGGCGTCATTATAGAACAAGTTGTGCATGTTATCGAATTCTATTAAGAAGTAGCCATAGCCCTCGTGGTGAAAATGTTCCTCACGGAACAACTGCGGTGATCACCTTCGAGTACGTCTTGGTTGGATCGCTCCATGTACCATGCATGTAGTCGCTGCATCATGGGTGTTAGACTGTTTAACTTCGAATCGGTGACTAAGGGCTTCCCAACCTCGAATTTCAATTTTGGTTGATTTTCTTGTTCATCAGACTTTGCCTTGCCCTTACTTTTTTGTCGGATGACATCATACTCGGTCCTGGCTTCCCCTGATCTAGCTGATACGGCTTGTCTAATGTGCCATTTTTTGGGATCAGGGGTTGTTGGTTTGTCCTTTGAAGTACCAGGTGTTACAGGTTTCTGCGTTGGAGTACAAACAGGGGCCATATTTATGGGGCCCTCAATGGATTTCTTTTCTACCTCATCTTGCTTCTTCACCATTTCACTCTTAGGTCTTTGTGGTGATCGATGTGGATTGCACCGCAGAGAGGTCGGCGATGCATGATCCAAGACGATGTCAGGAGAGGGTGCCACTGCATGGTCCAAGATGATGTCACGCTTGCGCCACTGGATGAATGAGTGTACGGCACCTCCCAGAGTTGTTATCTCGTCATTGGCGGGTTTTTCTAGCCTGATATCAAGAAAAGCGGTAACTACCGTGTCCACCGACCTTTGCATAACTGGCGCTATCGGGGCATTGTGCAGACACCCCTTGTTGGCACGGATAAGCTACCTCAGTAGCGACAGAGAAAGATGTTCATCACGAGCACGTTGAGCCGACAGGTGTGGGGTCACGTATGTAATCCACAGGATAATGGTTTAGGTCCACTTGTCTTTGGCGTCGACCATAGCTCGCTGCGACGACACTGTAGGGCCGAGAGAGCGTTTTCGACTGCGTCGGCTCAAGGCTTCTTGTACTTGTCGTTGAACTTGTTCGTGAATGGTGGGTTGTAATTCTCGCAGAACCCTTTCCTTCATACTTTCCATTTCTGCATGACTGCTCTTCTTTAGCTCTTTTCCGACTCCTATAAGAGTCTTCGTGCTCGAGAATCCCATCTTCCATGGAACCTTGACCCCGCCTCGTGTTCGATCGGGTGCTCTTTGTTTCGAGGGCGCCGATAGCTCGTCTTTCTCCTGTTTGGGTGGAAGGATCCTTGGGTGGATCGGGCGTACAACCGATGAACTCTTTGCGCCACTTCTTCGCTTATTTGCTCTTGAATGATAAACTCCATGAGACAAGAGATCTACCCTCGCTAGCACGTAGTGCTTCACTCGTCCGTAGTCCCACCAAGGGACTTGTGCCATCTGTTGGATCACTTGTAATTCTGCTGTCCCATTGAGCAATTTTACCCGTGTACCCACTCGTGCCAAGTCTGTGGGGGTGAGTATTCCTTCTTGCGATGCTAATGTGGTCCTCACTAGACTTCCTTGCTGCTTCAGATTGCTTCATCGCCACGAACTCATCCCAGTATGGCTGTAATCTTGGGTAGTCTCCGACGGCTGACCGTTTTTGCTTCACATAATTTACGTTCAGCCTCGCCTTGAAGTTTCTCCACGCCGCATCCATGGTCATCAATGCATCGCGACGCACGAGTTCTTCGACTCCTTCGGGGAATGCGAAGGTTCCTTTGAGCTCTATCCACAGATCCGCTTTGGTGGCTTGGGGCACTTTATGCCAATCCAAATAGGTGATTGGCACTTTCTCCCTTACGATGTACCCGCATGTTGACCTGTATTTTGTCTCTGCCTTTTTGGGTGCAACAGGGGACCCAGGATCTGAGACCTCCGTGATGGTGTACCGGCCTTCAGGCTTCTTATTCTTCCCTCGTCCTCGGCGTGTTGCAACAGAAGTGGAGGCCTCGGGAACAGCGGTCGAGGCCCCGGAACAACGGGCGGAGGCCTCGGCAACCGGTGGTTGGGTGGAGGGTAAGGTACCGCCGGGCTCTCCTCCATTATAGGCTCGATTTGGGCTCCATTAGAACTACTCAATAGAAAGGGAGATATTTCAGAGAGGGAAAGAAAATATGTACTAACTGATAGAATAACTAAGTGTATCATATTGAATTAGCACACTGAGGAAAATATGTACTAACTGAGGAGTAAGATAGAAGATGTACTAACTGAGGACTATATTAGATCCTTAAAGTGCCTGTCCATGGCTCATTTCGAGTCCATGTACTAACCGATGTACTAACAATGGCATGATCAGAAGAAATTTATGATTTTTGCTTACCTTTCTTGGGAATTTTTTTAAATAATATTATTTTCTTTTAAATCTAGTGGTGTTATTAAGAGTGGATGTTCTTCCTCTCCAACTTTTCCAATGAAAAATTTCATGTTCTATGAAGATGAGAACTACTTCAAGAATTTCAGGTTTCACGAGGATTGCAGGTAAGGAGTACTCTCAGACTTAGGGTATGGATGAAGATAAGAATACTCAATGGAAGCATAATTCACAACCAACCAGAATGACTTATGGTTCATAATTCGGACAAAAGGCATAAGATAGAAGATGTACTAACTGATGACTATATTAGATCCTTAAAGTGCTTAAGGTTATTTGGTTTTACAAGACTAAGTGAATTGTTCCTGCGAATGATATCAACTATCTCCACTATACACAACTACTAGCATATATATACATATATAGACACAAGATCAAGCACATACATAAGAATATATATATATATAGACACAAGATCAAGCACATACACAAGATCAATACCAACATGATATTAAAGCACTCACACACACAAACAGAGATATCAACAATGGCATGATCATTAACAAATCAAGTAGCATCTAGCTCAAGTTGTTTTACTTTTAAAGTGTTCTCAGATGTCGGGTTGCCTTATATCTCAAAGAGAATTAATTTAATGTGCTCTCAGATTTGGGTATGGATGAAGATAAGGATCTTCACCACAATCACAAATGGGCTAACACTTTATTCAATGAAATAGGCCTTGAACTCTTACCACCTTAAAATGCACACTAAAGAATTCTCATTGTCTAGATATTTACTAGTTATTCACTACGACATAGGGCAATATCATAATTCCTAAAGCATGTAGTGTCGAATATTATCTTTCCCAAAAGCCATAATTTCGCTCTACATTGTCAAAGCTATCTCTATAACACTATTATTTTTCTATCTTTAACAAATTAAACATGTCTTAAGTGAGTTATCTTCCAAATCTTCTAGCAAAACATGGCCTTCTAGGGTTGAGGCCTTCACTCACCTCTTGTCATGTGCTCTGGACCCATTGCCATGTAGAGGTAAAATTACTGGTACTATTTTTTATTTATTTATTTTACTATGGAAACAGTCCATATAATTCGTTTACTTTAGGTAAAATTACTGGTACTGCTTGGGATCCCTTATTCTACCGCTACCCTGATCTTGATGTACTTATCATAGTTTTCGGTACACGTAGCAAAAGGATAGCAGCAGAAGTAAGCAATTCTTTCAAGCATTTAAGTCTATAGTTCAAGGCCTAAACCACATAAATAAAGGTTACGATCATTCTAGTACCGGGTTCATCACAGAGCATCACCCACGTCAATTCAAGGCAACAAGTAAGACAAGTAAGGCAACAAGTAATAGCAAGCGAGAGTATAATGCATCCACAATGTTAAGGGCATCCACAATGTACTTCCAAACAAAAATATAAATTCTTATCAATCGTTTGTATTTCATTCCTTCAAACCTCGATTTGTTTACTATTTTTCTATAGAATTCAGAACAAGCAAAGTCCCCAAGCAATCAAGCGGCCCCAAAATTGGTACCCAAGTTGATTGACTAGCCTCTTTGCACAATAATTGACAGTTTTCACTTACTGTTAGTACATTATCTTCAACCAGAGAATCTCAACTTAACATTTCAAGTTAACCAAAACTATCATATAAATTCAGATTGACCGATAAGCGAATACTCAAACAAGCTAAGCAGATATATATATATAATGATCGAGTAGCGGCAAGATTACATAAATCTTAAACCTAAGCACACAATCACTCTCTGCTCTCGAGTCTCGTAAGGTAATCTCACCCACAGACCAACACACGTCCCTAGGGTTCCTCTAAATGAATCACCACCGTGTCTTTCACAAGAACCAATGCTCACCATTAATTAAATCGCTCCTAGTACTCAAAGACGGATTTCGTGGCTTAGTAGCTTACTGCGTAGGGTTGAAGGGGAGGCGCTGCAGGGAGGCGCAGACGGACGCGTCCGCTGGAGCGAAGTCGCTGGAGGGGGCGGCGCCGTGGCTTGTCTTGGCTGGACTGGGCTGGCAGCTTGTGAGGGCGCAGGATTTGCAGGTCATGGCGGAAGCGGCGGCGCAAGGAGCTAGGGCACAGGAGTGGAGGGCACTTGGAGTGGCGCGGGAGCTAGGCACAGGAGCGGAAGCGAATTTGCGAAGTCTGCGTAAGCGACGGCCGAGCTATATGTAGAGAGGATCTGTGGCGGTTAAGAACAATAACAAATCACAGATAAGCGTTATCTGTGGCGGTTAAGAACAATAACAAATCACAGATAAGCGTTATCTCGTGATTATTATTGTTCTTAACCGCCACAGATAACGTTATCTGTGGCGGTTATTGTTCTTAACCGCCATAGATACCCCATCCCACGCCATAGATACGAGATGACAATCAGATAAACTCGTGAAGCATGCATAACTCTAAAAGCTGCAGAAATCATAATAAACCATGTTGCATATGACAATACATGATTTTTTTCTTCCATACATTAATACATATGAAGCATGTATAACATAAGTCCTAGAAGCATTTAAGCTGCTTATATCTCGGAGCACATAAAAATTGAGTAAATAGAATTATTCAAGCTACTACATTTCCTCAAGAGCTATAGAAACACAATTCAATTGAACAAGACTCCACCATCGCCTAGTCGAGAATTCAAGTTTGAACTTTTCTCATCAAAATCATGCATATTTATTTCCTATTAATTCGGCTGTAAATGTACATTTCTTACATCACATTTCCATTACTCCATATAAATGGCGACATGTTGCCATTACTCCTAGCTAATTATTTTCTTTCACAATTTGACCTTCGTTGTGATCATCGCGATGATAGGTAACTTCTTGAGTGGTTTGTTCCTCGGGCACGATCGTCGTCGCTGTAAAGGAGGCAACTCATCAAACTGGTTGTACTCTTCCTCATCCACGACATTCTCAACTCCAACGATCCTTCTTTTCCTTGCGAAACAACGTGGCGCTTCTTATCTGCGGGTCGATTATGTAGAATACTTGTGCTACTTGATTCGCAAGTACGAATGGTTCGCTCTCAGATCCGACATGTTCGATGTCCACATGAGTAAAGCCGTACTTGTCCACCTTGACACCATTCGAGTCGCACCCAATGACATCGAAACACCGGATCTTGAAAATGCAGAGTCCGGCTCCCAAATCTCCTCTATGAACCCGTAGTAGATGCTCTTCAGTCTTTGCTGTGTTGTCGTGAGGCATCTATACTGGACACCCTGCTTTTGGTAAGTGGTCTTGCTATCCTGAGCTCTCGTGTAAAATGTATATCCATTGATGTCATATCCTTGCCATGTCGTGATTGTACCTGAAGGCCCTTTTGCCAACCACCTCAATGTAACACTCGTTTCTTCACCAGACATGTACTCCCTGAACCAATGACTGAACAAACGATTGTGCTCTTTTGTTATCCAAATCTCTGACTTTCCTCGGTTTTCCCTCCTTAGCTTACCCTTGTGTATGTCCATATACGGGCACACCTCAACTGACTGTTGCAATACTGTGAAATGGGCTTGTTCGAACAAAATATTATCGTAGGAATTTGTAGATTTCTTTTCTATTACACCTTTCCCACCTAGCCTACCCTCATGGCGAGATATCGCACTCCTACCGGTTCGACCTCCTCCATGTAATCGATACGTAACTCAATAACCTCCTCGGTTGCATAACCTTCTACAATTGAGCCTTCCTACGAGATCGACACGTACATATTTCTTCGAACACCCATATACCTTTCAAATGGGTACATCCGATGCGTGAATACGGGTCAAGAAATATTTATCTCATTGACAAGGTGAACAATGAGATGAACCATGATATCAAAAATGATGGGGAAAATACATCTCTAGTCGGCACGTAGTCTTTACCACATCACTGAAGTTCATAAAGTCCAACGGGATCGATGACCTTCGTGAAATCGTGTTGAAGAAGGAACACAACCTCGTGATTGCCTCTCGGACCTTGTCGTGCAAAATACCTCTAATTGCAACAGGAGCATTTGTGTCATCATCACATGACAATCATGAGACTTCATGCCAATTAACTTCAAATCTTTCATCGATACGGTTTCTTGATGTTTGCGAGTGTAGGACGGAACTTTCACACCATGCGTGCACTTGCGAGTTCATTTTTTCTTTCTTACTCAAAGTGTAGCAAGTCGGGGAAGGTAAAGCCGGCCTTTCCAAAGTGTCTTGAGGATGTAGCTCGGCTCGATCTTCATGTCTTCCAGATCCCTTCGTGCCTTCATCCATCCTTTGTTTTGCTAGGAATATTCAAGAAAAGACCAACCACGCTGTCACATACATTCTTCTCTACATGCATGACGTCGATGCAAATGTCGAACTTCCAAGTCCTTCCAAAGAGGGTAAGTCCCAAAAGATGGATCTCTTCTTCCACGTGGTCTTCTCAAGATGGGACCGCGATGTATTACCGAGACTTCTTTCCGAGTACAACATTAAGATCCCTAACCATATCATACACCTCTTCCCCACGAAGACGCCTTTGAGCTAAACCGTCCTCCTTTATCCCGTCAATTGTTTCTTCATATTGCGGTACGGATGATTCTGCGAAGGAACCTCCGGTGACGATGTACACTATTTTCCTCGAGTTGTTGAGCCACACACTAGCGGTTTCATCCATGCACCGGGGCATGCTTTCGCTCCTTTTATAGTGCGGCCGGACAGGTTACCAAAGCGCAGAAAATCATTGATGGTGCGAACAACAATGCGCGTAGAGTGAAGTACTCGCTTGTACTCGCCCCATACCATACACCTTCGCTCCACAATATCACAAGATCTTCCACCAATGGTTGTAGGTATACATCAATATCGTTGCCAGTTGTCTCGGCCCTTGGATAAGCAAGGACATCATAATGTACTTTCGCTTCATACACAACCAGGGTGGAAGGTTGTATATACACAGAGTCACTGGCCAAGTGCTATGAATGCTGCTCATGTTACCGAAAGGATTCATTCCATCCGTACTCAAGCCAAACCTTACATTCCTCGGTTCATTTCCGAAGTTCTCCTCAAGAGTCTATCGATGGTTCTCCACCGCGTAATCAGGGTGTCTCAGTTTTCCATCCCTCTTACGGTCTTCCGAGTGCCATCGCATCAATTTGGCGTGCTTTTTGTTTCCAAATAAACGCTTCAAATGAGGTATTACTGGCAAATACCACACCACTTTTGCGGGAGCTCCTTTCTTCACCTCGATAGCCCATTGCCATCGCCCTTACGCTTATATCGCGACGCTTTTGCATCGGACATACATGAATGTCTGCATAGTCTTTGCGATAGAGTATACAGTCGTTTGGACAAGCATGTATTCTTTCTACTTCCAATCCCAAGGGACATACAACCTTCTTAGCTAGATACGTGGTTTTAGGCAACACGCTTCCTTCAGCGAGATGTCCGCTAAGAGATGTAACAACGCCGTGAAACTCTTGTCGGACCAACCATTGGCTGCCTTCAATTTCGAGAGCGAGAGCACCGTGTGCAACTTTGTGTATTCCTCCTTACAACCCGGAACAAAGGTTTCTCCGAATCCTCCATCAAACCCGTGAATTGATTAAACTCTCTCGACTAGTGTAGTTCTCTTCGCATCGCGCAACATTTGAGCAGTTAATGTCGCCATCGACGACCAACCTATCCTCATCGGATCCATAATCGATGTCACCGCCACATTGCGGCTCGCTGCCGTCGACGTTATCACGCTCAAGTATGATCTCCTCTTCACCGTGCCTTGTCCAACTTGTATAGCGGTACAAAACCCTCCCGATCAAGTGCAAATGGATATGGTTTTTGTTCGAAAACATCTTCTCATTCTTGCAATCAATGCATGGACGGTGTATGTACTCGTCTTCTTTTGCAAGTCGTTCTCCTCTACGCCCTTAGAAAAACAGATACACCGTCGATATATTCGTGGCTGCAGCGGTTACGCATCGTACATCCATCTCCGGTCCATCTACAGTTCATTAATTTAAGCAATTTATTAATATCCAAAAATCTTAATTAAATAAATTGTTATTCAATATTCAACAATATGCACTAACGGGACAACATTAATACTAAGTAAATGTTGCAAACTTAATTAATTAATTTTAATATATACTCATATGTAACAAAAATTATATATATATATATCCTCAGGAAGATCAACATAATAAATTCTCACCTCAAAATTTCATGATCACCCGACTACCATATTAACTAAAATTTATTTATCATTCACATCCAACAATCTTAATTACATAAATTGGGTTTATATGCTTCATAAAAATTCACTAACAATACCCACTAATGAAGCAAGATGTATATACACGCTAACGAAAAAAATTAATGGTAACTAAGAAAAATATTAACTACGTAATTTTTATACATATCCTTCGGAAGAGCAATATAATAAATTTCCTCATCTCAAAATGCAAGGCAATTAACATCATGATCACCCATCTATCATATTAACTATAATTTATTTTTCATTAATATCCAATAATCGTAAATACATAAATTTTATACATATCCTTCTAAGAGCAACGTAATTTTTATACATATCCTTGAATATTAACTATAATTTTTATACTTCATGATCACCCATCTATCATATTAACTATAATTTATTTATCATTAATATCCAATAATCGTAAATACATATATTTGACATATGCTTGACAAAAATTCATCATCTAAATAAGGTAGAGAACTTAATCTAATACAAAGAAGGTAATAAATTCATCATCTACAAATTGCTAGCTAAATAAAAACAAACTAAATGTAGACCTTGCACCTAAACCTTAATTAAGCTAGGAATAAACCTTTCAATGGCAATTTTACACTAGAAATGAAGAGAGGAGACATATTTTACACACTTTGGAACAATTCTAGGAAGTGAAAGCACAAGATCTTGGCCAAACAAAATCAAATCAAAAAGTCGAAGTTTTGTTCTCGGGAGGAAGATGACCAGCGACAGAGGCAACAGGGGATATTTATAGAAAGCATTATTAGTGGCGGTTCTAAAACCAACCCGCCACAAAAATGTATTATCTGTGACGGTTCCATCTACCAACCGCCACAAATAGTCTCAGTAGTTATCGATGGCGGTTTTATTTCAAACCGTCCACAGACAGTATTATCTGTGGCGGTTTTTGATGCAACCGCCACAAATGGTCCTCCCGCCAATTTCCATATAGAACCGCCACTGATACATGTATTTGTGACGGTTCCAAAAGAACCGCCACAAATAGGGCGTCACCTATGTGCTGTTTTGTAGTAGTGAAACTAATATGAAGTCGGAATAGATGTAAAGACGTAAACTCCACCTCGAGTCCGAGTAGGACTCTCTTTTGTAAAACCGCCTCCGCCCTGCTATATAAAGGGAGGGGACGGAAGAAGAACAGACAAGATCATCAGCGAATAAGCTAGCCAATCATAATCCCAGAGTACAGGACTAGGGTATTATCTCCACCGTGAGAGCCCGAACCTGTATAATTCCCGTGTCTTGTGCTACCATTGAGTTTGGATCCGGCGCCTAGCCCCTTTTTCATTATTGTCGGTAACAACCCTTGACAATACCCAATGAATAAATAAAATTGACCTTTTTTCCAAATAATTGTGTGTATGAATTTTCGCCGATGATTGTCACTCGCTCCTTACCCTTGATGCCATCCACAACGATGGACTAATGACGACGGTGTCTACGTATGACTCTACACATCGAACAGAACAAAGCCTATACTGACATAGCATGACAATGATACAATATGTCCTGGATCATGCTTAGACCTCACGGAAGACGAGTCATGCTGGCACGGCCTAGCATAATGAGGTGGCCATGTGTGGCACATATAATACACCGCAGCTCAAAGCCCGTTGAGCTTGTGCCATGCAGGCTTAACTCTCACCTCTAACTGAAAGTACCAAGTCAATTGCCCGGATTGGACGAGTTTGTTCCTTTTGACTCGCCGACGTTGTTGCGCACTCTTTCTAGCTGAGTCACGTGGTTCCCTTCTTTTTCAGTCAAGTTAGTTTATTTGCGTAATTTGGCGTTCATCGGTTCAGCTAGAAATTATTATTATTAACCAAGAAAATAAACATTATATTTCGAGGGCAGCGCGCCGCAATTTTAAATGAATCGATGGAAATGTTATTGAAAGAGTTCTCGAAGAAAAAAAATGCATTGAAAGATAAACGGCATGACGCGTACATTCCCTCTACCAAGATAAATTAGCTGGTTGCTCTAGCCCCATACACGTTGTTACTGCATTCTCTAAAATAAGCATGTTATTGCTGGTGAAAAAAAAAACAAATTCGATCACATGGGTAGGTAGGAATGGTAGCTTGTTAGGTGAAGCATGCCGAGTTTATATATGAAGCCCCTAGCTACCGCTCTAAACCCACACTTGCCAACGTGCCTCCGTGCAACAAACCATGGAGACCGTGACTCTCCATTCTTCTTTGGGCTCCTTGGCCGTGTCCGTCCTCTGTGGTACTTCTGTTTCTCCTTGAAGGTGGGAAGGTGGCGTGAAAGCAGCCGCGCGTTGCCGCCCGCCCCATGAGGGTGGCCCGTCTTTGGGCAACTGCCTTGCTTCGGCGTAAGCCGCACTCACGATGTCTGCGCGATGGCGGCGGAGTACGGACCTCTGTTGAGTTCGGTTGGCGGCATACGACGCAGTGGTGGCGCGTCGGCGCGGTGGTGGCGCGATTCTGCGCTGCCTCGACGCTAACTTCAAGAATCGCCGCCTAACTCCGGCGCCGAGCACGCCGCGTACAACTACCAGACCTCGTGTTCGCGCCCTCGGCGCGGCGTGGCGCGCGCCCGAAGTTGTGCGCGCTTCCACCTCTTTCGCCCAAAGGCGCTCGACGACCTTCGCTCCATCCGGAGGGAGAGGTCACGCTCATGGTGAGGAAGCGGCGCGGCGGCCACCGCCGCCGGCGCGTGGCGCCGCAGCGGCGAGTTAACGTGTGCGCGGCGAATACGCTGCCCGGCGGCCGTTGGCCGGGCGGGTGTTCGCGATTGACGGCGGCGAGGGCGCCATGGAGTTCAAGGAGATGGTTGTAGAGCCGATGCGCTTCGCCGGCGTGTTCAACGTCGGCGACTTCGTCTGGCCTTTCCGGTGGCTGGACCCGCAGGCGTCGTGGCTAAGATGAAGCGGCCGCACCGCCGGTCTGACGACATGTTGAACGGGTTCATCAAAGAGAGGAAGGTCGAGTCAAGCCCGACGGGCTAAGCGGCGGCGACGAAGGCAAGGACTCGCCGAGCGTCTTCTTGGCGAGGATGCAGGAGGGGAGGCATTGGGATGTGAGGACGGCAAGATTACCAAACCGATATCAAAGCTCTTCTCTTGGTAAGTTCACGGGCATGTTAAGGACCGCCGATCACGTCTAAAACCCTTGATTTACTGTGTTGATGATTGGGTATTACGGCATCAAGATCCACATGAGACATAACCGACATATTCAATTTTTTTTGTTGGATGGCACGGTGACGAATCATTCACTTGGGGATGGACACGACATCGAGCACGGTGGAGTGGGCGCTGGCCGAGCCGATCCGACACCGGACGTCCTCAAGCGTGCTCGGCATGAGCTCGGCGCCGTCGTGGGCCACGATCGGCTCGTGTCGAGTCCGACCGCCACGCCTCACCTTCCTCGCCGCGATCATCAAGGAGACATTCGGCCCACCTGCCGACGCCGCCGCTCGCTACCGGGTGGCCGCCGAGGAGTGTGAGGTCGACGGTTACCGCATCCCCAAAGGCACCACTCTCCTTGTCAACGTGTGGGCGATCGCCCGCAACATGGCCTCGTGGCCCTACCCGTTAGAGTTCAAGCCCACGCGGTTCCTCCCGGGCGAGTCGCACGAGAGCGTGGACGTCAAAGGCGGTGACTTTGAGCTCATACCGTTTGGCGCAGGTCGGAGGGTTTGCGCAGGGCTTAGCTGGGGCCTGCGGATGGTGACACTAATGACCGCCACGCTGGTGCACTCGTTCGATTGGGCCCTGGTCGACGGCTTGACCCCAGACAAGCTGAACATGGAGGAGGCCTATGGTTCGACCTTGCCGGGTCAGGCGGCCGATGGTTCAAAGAGTGCCAGTGTCATTGTCGTCGGCATATGGAATGTAACAGATATGGCCCTAGTCGTTACGGTTGTGAAATAAGAAGATTACAAAGATTTGTATCTCCTTCCGATGTCTGTCCAATTGCTCTGCACGCTTTGCATATTTTGTAAAACAGCTTAATTTTTTTTGTGGAGTACAAAAACGCACACAATACACACTCACACCGACATCTACACATGTAGAGAAATATGGTAAAGGTCATATATAGGGCCTCTCATTAACTATCTTACTGAACTCACAAATGTGTATGTACGGTTCCAAATTTTATTTTTGGTGAGGCTCGTGAGTTGATCGCAAAGAACGAACTCACTACCAGTCGTTAGCTCACCTGGCTCTTGACTAATGAGCTACGGCTCGTCCTCATATAACAGCTTGATTGAAACTTGAGTATTTGTATCGTACAAGACTCTAGATTTGTGGCGGGATTTAAAGAACTCCATGGGCTAAAAAGAAAAAGAAAATTGCTAAGAGTACTTGAGTACTTTCTCACTTTGGTAGTACTCAAATTTTCATTCATCTCATTTTTGTTGTGATTTGTGCTCCGACGAACCGGCGATGAGACTCCAATAGTGCTCCAACTAGGTTAGAGTTAGGGTCAATCGGGATTAGATTTGAGTTCACCAGTGCCCCATTAGGAGGCGACAGGAGTGTGGTGGCGGATCCAGCCATAGGAGCCGACAGAGACGAGGAAGGAGGGCTACACAAGGGGATTTTGCTGGAGAGAAGGGAAGAAGGTCGACGAACATGGGTGGCTCGATGTAGAGGACGAAGAAGGGCGGAGAATGAGGAGGGAAGCAGGAGTGGTGACGGCTCGCCACATGGTAGTGCTGGCACTAGGGATAGTGACAGTAAGGCAACGAGGTTGTGACCACAGCATGATGAGAAGGGGTGGTGGCTAGGGTTTGGGAAAGGAAAATGAGGAGAGGAGGAGGAATATATATGGTTTAGGGTTTGCATGTCCTAGGCAGCTCCAAAAAATAATGTTATTGTAAAGAAAACAAAAACAAAATCTAAGCTCACTTTGTCATGCAATGAGTATCAGCTTTGTCTGTAACTAGCTCTCTCGGTGGCGACGTCCCGACGTCGTACCCCGCGACCCCCTGGTGCCCTCTGCCCTCACCCCTAGGCGGCGCCCTCCCCCCTAGGTGACGCCCTCTTCGTGGCCTACTTGCTTGTCATCTGGCAGCTGCTTCCCATCGGCGACGGCGACAACACGGCCAAGGGAGATGTCCCAACGACCCAGCTGGGCAGTGCTGGCGGTGGGGTTATGCGGTTATCGGCCTCGCGCATGGTGTTGCGTGTGTTCGATGGGGAGAGCCAGCTCTAGGCCGCAAGATCCATGTGGCATTGGTGGCCTGAGCTCTCTCCCGTGAGGCTAGAGCTTGTGAGTCTTCCTGTTCCCTTGCTTGCTCATTTCCCAAACCCTGTTGGATCACTTACTACCTAGTTGTTTCATCGCATTAGTTTTTAAATTTTGGTTCTAGCGAGGAATGCAATTGATCTATTGGAACTCGCTTTGGATTTAAAAAATGAAATGCGGAATGGTCAATTGTGGGTGTATTATTTATCTGTACTGGTGAAAGATCTTATGCTTATGATTTTTATAATGCTCCAACTGCATGTCATGGAGGGTTGACTTTGCATTGTTTTAGGTTGCGGGAACTATGAACGTAGATGCACAATCCTTGATGCTTGCTACTCTGGCAAAAAGCCTTGTAGGTCTAGGTCTACCTGTAATTGTTTGGTGTTCATTCTAGTATATGTTCAGAACACTTCATGCTCCATGCCATTCACTGAGGTTCTATATATGGAACAAGTTTTGGCATTTGTGGATGGGAAAGCTCATGATATTTGGGAAAATATTTGCCATTTAAATATTGTGAGTTTTGAAAGTTTGAAGTTTGTTGATTGGTCAAAGTGAGTACTGAATACTTAGGGTGGAGTATTTCCCTTTTACTCTCTGCTCTTTATTTTATAGATACAATGCTGTGCTCTTAAGCTCTCTTGAAGGGAAAAGGGTGTTTCAATGTGAGTGTTAGTTACCTCTATTTGACATTTTAACTTTTAGAGATACTCTTGAGCTCTGGGATTGTTTGGTGGTCAAAGTGGCTACATGAATCTTTTATGTTTCACTGAATAGAACATTCATGAATTTATTCTACCAGAGCCCCATGCTTGTTAGGTTGATCTATTCTGATTCTACTCTACCTTTGTAGGATGTTGTCACCAACATTTGTGATGACGAGCATACTAAGGCAATATCTTTTGTTGGTTCCAATACAGTAAGTGGATCGAATAATCTCCTAGTTTCTTTGATTTGCGGTACACTTTTTGCATCAATCAGATATTGTGCTAGTGAGTAAAGGGAAATTTAGGTCTGCAGATTCTGTTTGTTTAAGTGATGTTGAAACTTGATGTGCAATGTTGGCTGCTTTTCGCTGGTTTGTTTATTTGGCATCAAGACAACCATGTATGTTGCTAATTTGTTACTCTTAGTAATTGCAATAAACTCATGGATACACTTTTTATTGATTGTCAAATTGAATTGCTAAACAAGATTGGAATAGACTGTGAGAAAACTATTCTTATGCACAAGACTAATAAAAAAAATATTCAGGTAGATGTTGCCAGGGTTCACAAAACCGTACCGCGAAAACCTGTTCAATTTTCACCGTACGGTTTTCGTAAAAACCGCTCAAAAACCGTCAAAAACCGAAAGAGTTGAAAATTCAAAAAAATTTGAAAAAAACTTGAAAACCACTCGGTTTTCTTGAAAAACCAACCCGTCCAATTGAATGTTCTTCGAAAACGGTTTTGGAGCGGTTTTGAATCTCGAACCGGAGTGGTAAGGTCGAAAACCACGGTTTTCGAGCGGTTTTTCGCGGTTTTGTGAATCATGGATGTTGCTACATGCTTTCAACATCATCAATAATTTATTTCTGAATCCAACCAATTGCAATGCCAAGGAAGTCCATTGAAGTGAAACTATTTTTAAAGTAATTTCAGCAACATTTTATTATTTAGGGGGTTGATTAACAAGTTACATAAATGAGCAGACTTTTAAGTACATGGCTCATGTTTTTAGTACTCCTTACTTTGCATTGAATTTGGGTGCAATGCAGGCTCTTTCGAAAGAGAGCATAAAGCATTTGAAAGAAGTGGTACTTCATTCAGAAGGTGTTCAAAATCTTATATCCAAAGATATGGATGAATTACTCAAGATAGCTGCTGCTGATGCTAACAAAAGGTTAGTGTTGAATCTCTGCTGCTTTTACAAATCACAACATTTGGCCAAACGGTGTATTTATTTTTGCTAGAAATATGCTCAACCAATGATGTGTCAAGAAAATTGTATTTAGCATATTGTACTATTTGTCCTTATTTAAGTTCTGGTTGTTTCCAACAGGGAAGAGCTTTGTTGGGTTGATCCTGTTTTGCTGTTAATAATATATTAGGATATGAAAGCTCATGTCCTTTCCCATTTAAAGGTTGCTCAAGTTGCTATGATATGGAACTATAAGCATACGAGGGCACATCATAGATGGTTTTAGGTTAGAACTGTCTGTGATGTTAATTTTCACTGATGGTTCAAAAACCGTCTGTGATATACCTTTCTTATCGCTGACACATGTTTATAGACGATTCGCAAAACCATTTGTGATAAGATTTTTGAAACGTTTGTAATAAGCTTTTGTTTAGTAGTGGCATAGACCTTAGAATTGGGCCAGGTTGTTTTGGGATGGCCCATGGCACAACATGATAGAAGCACGGCATAGCACGCATGCATATGGGTCGGATCGGCATGACATGAATGGTAGGGTCGTGCAAGGTCTCAAGGTCGGGCACAGCACAGCAGGCCTTGTTTGGACCGGCAAGGCACAAAACAGATCTGATGGACCCGAAGTAGACACGGCATGTGATAGGGCGCTATGCCATGATATTAAGTCCTGTTGTGGCTCATCTTACGGCCGACACCTTTTGCGGTCCTCACATATGGGAAAAGGGGAGACAAAGAATATGCTAAAAATGAAGAATAGAGACTGGAAAGTACATGTTCACTAACATCGAGCACGCGCATCGAGCTACTTTATACTGGATACCCCATACTAGGTGTAAGGTTTTTAACGAGACAGTGACTCTGCACTTGTTCAAGAATAAATAAAATTTAGTTCTTTTTTCTCTAATATTTGTATTCACAGTCTCAGCTTTGTGCATCTTCGGCTCCTTTTCTTATTGCAATAATGCAAATGGACCAGATTTGAACCGGCATGAATCACAAATGGGTGGTGGGCAGCATGACATGGTTTAGGTATATAGCCCGATGGCCCCATGCAGTGCAGTGCCGGTTGGCAAGCACGACGCCCACCTCTAGTTTGGCATAGAGGACTACTGCTGTTCTTGTAAGTGAAAATATGGTATGTTTGTGGAATTTCTTCCATCCTGATGCGCGTAGAGTTTAATACATGAAAAGAGGAGTAGAAAGGGGAGAAATAAATCCTCCGCAAATTCATATATGCAGACGGAAAACACGGTCAAATGACACATAATGTGATGGTTTCACACAAATAATCAATCATAAACAAATAGCTGGCAGCAAGATGTGATGGGAAACACTAACAAATCTCCTACAAATGAGCTTGTGGTTTAGACTACGCGCACAGTGACCACAACCGGAGAAGAGGAGCATGGGACTACCGGAGTAGAGCTAACAGCAGTGGTTACATCGTGAATGGTTCGCAGCTTCTATATTTCCTACTCTACTAGCTATTTGTCCGTGCGATACAACGAAAACTCAATTTATGATAAAAATTATTTGCAAAGAGCATTAATCTTATCTAAATAATAATGTTCATTCTAAATATGCAATAGTTCAATATTTAAATCAATTCATCGAAGCATACAAATTCCAAGCACCTGTTTACAAACTCGAGCTTAAAATTATCTTTAATTTCACAAACTTAAATAATAACATCACAACACTTGGGATTGTAATTTTGTAACGCTATAATTTGAGATCGATTGATTGACCGAAAGAGGCATCACCTGCTGCCCTATGGGCGCAAAGGCCAAGAGATAGGCGTCATCCGTATGTGGCTGCCACCATCAGCGGCGTGCATAGCTCGTACATCTTGCTTCGGCCATACCATAGGCCCACCCCCATCAACCATCTCCACCGCCTCTTCGCCTCCCCCAGCGAGCGCCTCTCTCAACCTATTGACATCATCCACCGTGGCAAGTTCCAGCAGCGCCACCAGCCTATCTCATTGCCCACCACCGGTGACTTGCCCCTGCACCGCATCGATGAGATTAGGAAGGTCGCCCATTACCTCCACTCAACGGATAAGCTCAATACATTTGCAAGAGAGACAAGAAGCGGTGGAGTTATATAGATTCAACAACCGATAAGATATCTACGAAATCCAGATTAAGAAATCATCAAATAAGGAAGGCTACAAAAGGGAAAGAATCGAGAAAAGACCAAACTCTATGAATCAGAGCTCTACTTTATTCGGAACAGAATCAATCAATCCAATTCGGAAAGCACTAGGAGCAATCGTCGCCGATTCGAATGCCAGATCAATAGGAGAAAGGAAAGCAATAAATGAGTCATGCATATTCATTTACCTCCCATTACGGGATGATCCAATCCAATCTATCGGGATGGCCACTGTTCACTTCTCACTCAGCCACACGAGTGCGCATACATGTCGGGGTGAGGGTGGAGAACGGACGTATCACCACCAACTCGTAATTAGAAGTAGTAGAGATAAAGATAACAAACTTATCTAGTCGTGTCATGCATAGCCATGCGCATGCTGCTGGTCGGCTGGAATCAAGACCATACATGATTAGATAAAAAGAAAAGATGATCTTATCTACACATGCAAGTAAATATTTAATGGAAATGATGCATATGGCAACTCAAAGGCACATGGTAATTTAGAAGCTGTATGTATGCAGTATATGCAAAAAGAATCGGCCGTGCAGTATTTAGAAATAGAATCGGCTGATTGAGATAAGAGTCTGATATGCCGCAGTCCACGTATGCATGCATATCCAACCGAATTAAAACTTTCTCCATTCAGCAATGTATAGAAGATCGTAACAATGACAGTTTTGTGGGTATGCCCAAGAGGAGAACGGATCACCACCACCAACTCGTAATTAGAAATAGTAGAGATATTATTATCTACAAATCAATCAGTCTAGTTAGGCTACGTCGGCAAGATATAAATATAATAGCCCTTCCATTTTTTTACTATTTTGGAACCGTCACTACTACCGAACATGTGATTACTGCCGGGTCCACATCGACATCACTGTCGGATGTGGACCCGGCACAACCTAAGTGGTAGTGATAGTTGAGGACTATCACTGCCGGATATAAACCGACAGTGATAATCACTATCACTACCGGTTTATACTTAACAACCGACAGTAATAATAACTATCACTACCGGTTCATACTGTCCAACCGACAGTGATAATAACTATCACTGCCGGTTCATACTGTCCAACCGGCAGTGATAATAATTATCACTGCCGGTTATTATTTACAACCGGCAGTGATAAGTAACTATCACTGCCACATTTTCAATAATATCTGGCAGTGATAAGTAACTATCACTGCCCAATTGTTATCAATATTCGGCAGTGATAACTACTATCACTGCCCCTTTTTCCTTGTTAACCGGTAGTGATAACTCTATGTCCTATTTTGATATCCAAAACAGGCAGTGATGGGGTTTTTAAACCTTTTTGCATATATATTTTTGCAGTATATGTTGTAGCATGTATATATATTGTACAGTAGATGTATTCTGTACGGTATACATTGTGCACAATAGTACTGAAGCATCGCTAAAGTGTAATTGAAATACATTGAAGCATCATAATATTTAATTATTGCATTGTTCATTCACTTTTGAAGCATTACATTGTTCATTCACAATTGTTGGCATGTCACTTAAGCTACAAATGCTCGTGAAACTCGCCCTTCGGATGGATAATTTCTCGAATGATGAACCCAGCTATCTGCTCTTGAAGGGCATCAATTTCGTGGTCGAGCAGGCTGCTGGTGCCCTGCTTGACACGCTGTCATGAGAGAAATTGAAGCATTAATTAGTGTCATCGTCTTTATAAAGAAAAGTACGGGTCAACATGTAATGATCGATATACCAGCTAGCCGTTGTAGTCCGTATTGTCAGTGATGAACGCGTGGATATATGTCATTGCGTAGTATCCACATAAATTGTTCCTTTGGGGTTGTTTCAAGCATGGAAAATCAGTGTATATTCTGAAATGTTGCATGTATGGACGATACCATTGGCTCTTCTTGAAGTATTTTTTGTACACCCTGTTCATGGTTTCGAGTAGTCATTAAAATAAATTAGGTGTAATGGGATGGAAAATTACTGGAACAATAATGCAACGATTGAGTTTACCTGTCTAGCAAGTCTAATAATTCTTTGTACTTGCTTGTCAGTTTCCTTAGTGAGTCCAAGACAGTGATGTTGCTTTCATTTAACAAGATGACAAGGACGATCCAGTGAAAACTGCAGAAGCCAATTAGTCGTCACATAGTGTTGCGCATCAAATATACAAGACTAGTAGGCAGAGAAACACGTACTCAAAGATGTAGGGTAAAAGTATGTAGTCCTTGTGTTGTAGCTTTAGCAGCGCCTTGAGTACGTACGCCTCAACATCATTTATTGTTCTTGGATCTGTAATAAGTTTGCAGTTGACAAGGCCCGGGTCCAGGAATCCTATCTTTTCATTTTTGTCCGCTCTAAGTGTCATTGTCTCCATTCTACGTAAAAAAAGAAGTCGGACCCTAAGTTTAAGAGTACGTGAATATACAACATGAATTATACAAGAGACTTACAGAGTCCATATTCTTAATATAGACACGTCTAGGGCGTCTCGTTGGTACATCTGATATAGTTCTCGGTGTTCTACCCAGGAAAAGCCGTCATTGTTGTGAAGGTCCATATCTTTGTATTTGACGGGGAAAGCAACGTTTTGTGTCTCTTGGACATACTCCAGGTACCATTGATGTAGACGCCGTAATTGTGTGGTCAGTTTGAGCTCCTTATTTGGATGCAGCAAAGCTTCCCCATTAACGAATGGCCACTTTAGAGGTGGCTCCTGCTTTTCAGCACCACTTTGGCCTTCAGTAACAGTTGCTTTACCACCATCTCCTTTAGATTTCTTCCTAATGATGCGATCGTAGTCTGATAGTTGGCTAGGTTGAGGAGATTCAGTTATCCGTCCTGTCTATTTAACCTTCGCTAAGTCTAGGAAGAAATCCCGTTTGGTAGCTTCTATTTCAATCTTAGCAGGTGGTGGCGTCTTCTTGAAGTGCTGTACTACATAGGCGCCTACTTCTTTTTTTGTTTCTTCGTCGGTTATTTCATATGGTCGTTTCTTGCTAAGAGTTTTGGCTAGCTTCACAGATGACGAACTTTTCCCCCCTGACTGTGTAGAATGTTCAGATCGCGGTGCTCTTTGGATGTCTTGTGGCGCTGGAGCAGGAGTTTTCTTGGGTGACGGCGGAGGACTTTTCCTATGTGGCGCTGGAGCAGGAGAAGGAGCTTTCTTCGATGACGCTGGAGGAGGAGGAGGACTGTTCCTAGATGGAGACTCCGCCTTATCATCGTTGTTAAGATCATCATCGTTGTCATCTTCTGAGGCAAACTTTATATAGCGCTTGCGCCACGCGATGAATATGCCCATGCTTTGTCCAAGACTTTGCCCCTCCTCGTCCGGGATCTCAACCTCCACTTTGCGGTATCTGTCAACCACGCTGTCAACTGAAACTCTGGCGTATCCCTGAGGAATTGGGTGGTTATGCAACATCTGCCCCTCGTTGCATGGCCAAGCCATCCCTTCAGCCACCTTGATGGTAATGTTCGCTACGGGCAAGTGCAGACTGCTACGTGTCAGCTCTATGATTTTGTCCACAGGGAAACTACACGCTGAGTCATCTTCAGGAGGGCCCGCGGATGCTTGGCTGCTTTTGTGAGCCCCGGTGGGACTTTGGTGCTGGTGACCTACGTCATGTGTCTAACGTTCACTAAGGACCTTTGCTACCATTTCTCGCATCATTTTCATCTATTCTTCAAATTCGACTTCCCTTCTGTGCAGCCGGTCTTCTATTTCTCGTACACGTTCATCCAACTGTTGTTGTCTGGATTTCTTTGGTCGCTTGTACATTTCGGCATCCTTTGGGAATGTTGCTTTCCAGGGCACCAAGCCAAACCCTCTGGTGCGACCAGGGGCTCCTTATTACCCAAGGCATGTGTTAGCTCGTCGTTCTCCCTTCTTGGCTGGAAGGAGCCCTCAATAGTTTGGGAGTGGGCACATGCGATCTTCCTCGAGATTTCCTCGTCTTTTTCACTTCTGAAGCTTAAGCTGCCATCATTCGAGAGAGGAGCTCCCCTCGCAAGCAGCCAGTACTTCGATCTTGGGGCCATCTGAGACGTTGCAGTAATAACTCCACTAAGTGTTAGCTGTTCTTCCCGTGCATCCCACTTGGGTACTTTCCTCACGTAGCCACCGGTGCCTAACTCATGGGGGTAAATGTTCTTGTCCGAATTTGCCTTGTTCTGCTGGCTGATAGCTTGGGCTTCATCAGATTATATTGCTCGAATTCATCCCAAAATTGCTCTAACCTCGGGTATCTATTAAAATCCGGCGTTCGATCCTTCTTGACAAACTCCTTATTTAGCTTTGTCTTCCAGTTTTTCCATGCAGATCCCATAACGTTTAGTGCACGTTTCCTGGCAAGCTCCATCTGATCTTCGGGAAACTGAAACTTTGCTGTCAACTCTGTCCACAATGTTTCCTTGATATCATCGGGAACATACGACGGGGAATCGCACTGATGTGTCCATGATTTGTAGATGATGGGCACATTATCTCTAGCCAAGACCCCGCATGCTGTCCGATATGGCCCAAGCAATGACGCGGGTATAGCTGGTTCTCCGACTACATTAAGCTCAACTATCACCTTTCGTTCACCTGTGTGCATCTTGCTGGGACCTTGCCCACGACGCTGGCTCGGTGCACCAGATGTCGGACCCTGCATTTTGATTGTTTCATTAGTTGTTTGGCTCTGCTCTAATTTCATCGGGAAGCACATCCTACGAAAGAATCCTAATAAAGACTTACCTCGTGTACATTTGTTGCCTCGAGTTGTTCCATGTTGAGGAATCCAGTCAGGCTTTGCTCTGGGCTTTGGTCCATGGGCTCAGTGCCATCCGGCACTTGTCCATTGTGAGAGGCCATGTGCGGCAAATTCAATTGACAATTCTAGCAACAGATTGCATAAAGGCAATTTAATGTCATTCATATAACTAATCATCTCTAGCATGGCAATATGGAGATAATTATGTATGATTGGTCTCAGATTATTGGGTTTGATTGAAGATTAGAATCTTCACCTCAATCACGAATCGGCAAGACTAATCAATTCAACGAACATATACAATTGACAATTCACATATACTTATACATTTCACATGATACATATACAATTGACAATTCACATATACTTATACATTTCACAACTAGTATGTAATGTGAACCAAGCACCTCACCTCGTGGCTTCGTTTCTCGGTGTACCAGATGCTCTCCCGACTCGCTTTGCTTTCTTTTGGTGTAATAGACTACTAACATACTAGTTGTGGATTTATAACCTTATTTTATTTTTTGAAAATCATGTTAGTGTGGAATAAGAATGATTCATTATTTTTTAGTAAGCAAATAAGCAATAATATTCTAATGAATATATGAATTTTTCCCTGTCTCTTAGGCGGCTGCCCCTGCTGACGACACTGCAGTTCAGACATATACTTGTTATTATCGACTGCTGATGACACTGCAAAGATACATATGGCAACAGATCACATAAAGGCAACATTATGTCATTCATACAATGAATCATGACTACTATGGCAATATGGAGGTAATTATGTATGATTGCTCTCAGATTATTGGGTTTGAATAAAGATTAGAACCTTCGTCTCATCACAAATGGGCAAAACAATTAATTGAGTAAATAAGGCCTTAAATCATCATAGAGCAATAGCATCGGCCAATCCTAGAATCATCACAGAGCAATATAATCGAGAACCCTAGAATCATCAAAGAGCAATAGCATCGGCCAACCCTAAAATCATCATAGAGCAATAGAATCATCACAGAGCAATAGAATCGTCCAACCCTAAAATCATCACAGAGCAATAGAATCATCACAGAGCAATAGCATCGGCCAACCCTAGAATCATCACAGAGCAATAGCATCGGCCAACCCTAAAATCATCACAGAGCAATAGAATCATCACAGAGAAATAGAATCATCACAGAGCAATAGCATCGGCCAACCCTAGAATCATCACAGAGCAATATCATCGAGAACTCTAGAATCATCACGAGCTTATCGGCGCAAGGAGGGGTCGCCGTAGGGAGGGCTGGCATGGGGAAGGGTCGCCGCAGGGAGGGCTGGCGCGGCGTGGGGCCACCGCAGGGAGGAGGCATCGCAGGGATGGCCGGGGCGGGGAGAGTCGACGTCGGGGGGGAGGCGTCGCAGGGGGTGATGGCGGGGAGGCGTCGCTGCACGGAGGGTTGGCGCTGGGAGAGACGACGGTGGCTAGGGTGCACAGAAAAACTCCAAACAAATTGCGAAATGGCTAAGTGCGGGAAAGAAAACGTATATATAGGGAGGATTATTACTGCCGGTTCCACGCACTGAACCGGCAGTGATATATTATCTCTGCCGGCTTGTTATAGAACCGGCAGTGATGTTCTACTATTAGTGCCGGTTTATAAATGAACCGGCAATAATGTTTGCATATTAGTGCCGGGTCATTTATAAACTGGCAGTGATATATAACTATTACTGCCGGGTCATTTATCAACCAGCAGTGATGTTTTATTATTAGTGCCGGGCGTTCATGACCCGGCAGAGATACTATTAGTGCCGAGTGGAGACTATAACGTGGCACTGATGTGTTTTATTAGTGCCTGTTCTCGTTTGTCAATCGGCATTGATGTTCCCTGCCAATCCATCGTGCCATGTGCTGTTGTGGCAGAAGTGGCGCGGTGGCTAATGCTGCCACGGCAAGGATTTTCTGCCGCATCAAGGAAAATTGTCACACCTGTTTTACATAATTGTCATTTGTATTTGCTGCATTTGTAAAAACAACCCCAAATACAAACATTGGAATTTTATTTCAAATTTCAGCTATTCCAAGATTTTGCTTTGGACATCATACAAAAACCAAATTGCTAATTTTCTTCAACTTTTTATTATGAATTTTAGTTATTTTTTATTGTGCTCATGATCTGATCCTTTTTTGTTTTATTTAAAATTTCAGTTAATTAGGAATAATCAATAAAAACTTGCTCTTACTATCTCATCTTCGTCCATTGGACATTTACTATTTCTGAATGATTATAATAATCAATACTCCATACATTACAAATTGAAGCATGTCCTTCGTACAAAATGTTTATATCACAAATTGAAGCTTGACCTTCATACAAAATAAAGCATATCCTTAATTACACAACTAAGCTACGATCCGACCTTCGTTATGATCGCGGTGTATGTATGTAGCTTCCTTTATGTCTTCCATGAGACCTAGGTCGATGTTCTCACCGAAAGGAGGAAGCTCATCAAATTGGTTATAGTCTTCCTCGTCGACTACATTCTCAACTCCTATAATTCTTCTTTTTGATTGAAGAACCATGTGGCATTCCTTGTCAGATGGATCCCTTACAAAGAAAATTTGTGTAACGGCAGAAGCAAGTACGAATGGTTCTTCTCTGTATCCGACGTATTTGAAGTCCACGGTAGTGATACCGTACTTGTCGATGTTCATGCCCCTAGGTAACCTGACCCACTGGCACCGAAAGAGGGGGACCTTCAAAGGCCCATAGTCAAGCTCCCAAATCTCTTCTATGAATCCGTAGTACGTCTGCATATTGCCATGGCTATCATAGGCATCTATACGGACTCCGCTGTTCTGGTTGGTGCTCATGTTATCTTGTGCTCACGTATAAAATGTATATCCATTGATGTCGTATCCTTCAAATGTCAAAATTGTATATGATGGTCCCTTAGCCAGCGCTCTCAATTGATCGCACTCTGTTTGCGTATGCATCATGTATCTAAGCAACCAATCTCCAAAGTTATCTCTGTGCTCTCTCGCGATCCAAACCTTAGACTTACATGGGTTTTTTCTTCGTAGCATGTTCTTGTGCATGTCGACATATGGGGCCGCTACAACTGATTGGTGTAGAACTGTAAAATGTGCTTGTGTGAATGAAGCACGATCATTTGTACGGATCGATTTCTGACCTAGTGTCCCTTTCCCATGTAGCCTCCATTCATGGCGAGATACGGGCACACCAATCGGTTTGAGATCCATGTAATCGATGCAGAACTCGATGACCTCCTCGGTTCCCTAACCTTCGGCAATGCACCCTTCCGGTCGATGTCGATTACGAACATATTTCTTCACAACCCCCATGAACCTCTCGAAAGGGTACATCTGATGTAGAAATATAGGGCCAAGAAACTATATCTCTTTCACAATATGAACAATGAGATGGACCATAATATCGAAGAAGGATGGAGGGAAGCACATCTCAAGCCGGCATAGAGTGTGGATCATGTCTTGCTGCAGCTAATCCAGTTTCAACGGGTCGATGACCTTCTGTGAAATCGCGTTGAAGAATGAACACAACTTTATAATTGGGTCTCGCACTTTCTCTAGCAGAACACCCCTAATTGCTACAGAAAGCATCTGTGTCATCATCACGTGGCAATCATGAGACTTCATACCAACTAATTTCAAGTCTTTCATTGAGACTAGCCTCTTTATGTTTGCAGAATAACCGGACGGAACTTTGACTCCGTGCAAGCACTCACACACGCTAATTTTCTCAATCTTGCTTAAAGTGTAGCAAGTCATGGAAGGTACTTTTTTCCTTAACCTGTGTCTTCATGATGTAGCTCCTTCTTGAGTTTCATATCTTTCAGGTCCATCCGTGCCTTGAGTGTATCTTTTGTTTTGCGGTATGTCTAGTAAAATACCAAGCAAGTTTGTCACACACGTTCTTCTCTATATGCATGACATCGATAGCATGTCGAACATCCAGTCGCCAATAAGGTAGGTCCATAAATACTGATCTCTTTTTCCACAAAGGAGCTGTATCACCGGAACTCGGGACTGATGTACTTCCGGCTCCCTTTCCATGGATAATTTTAATATCCTTTATGGCCACAAATATCTCTTTGCCATTGCGATGTTTCGGAGCTGAAGCAGTCTCCTTTGTACCGTCAAAAGCTCTCTTGTTGTTGCGATATGGGTGGTCCTTGCGAAGGAACCTACGATGCCGCATGTAACACATTTTTCGACAGTATTTCAGCCACCGGCCTCAGATCACCCATGCAATGCACGCATCCATTGAATCCTTTTATAGTCTGGCCCGAAAGATTGCCAAGAGCAGGGTAATCATTGATGGTTACGAACAACAACGCCAGTAGCATGAAGTTCTCCCTTTTGTATTCATCCCATACCCGTACACCGTCATTCCACAATACCAGAAGATCTTCAACCAGTGGTTTGAGGAACACATCAATATCGTTGCCAGGTTGCCTTGGCCCTTGGATCAGTAACGGCATCATAATGTACTTCCGCTTCATGCAAAGCTAAGGAGGAAGGTTGTACATACATAAAGTCATCGGCCAAGTGCTATGACGACAACTCATGTTGTCGAAAGGATTCATCCCATCCGTACTGAGTCCGAATCTTATATTCCTCATATCATATGCAAAGTGTTTCTTGTATTTTCTATCGATATTCCTCCACTGCACGGAGTCAGCAGGGTGTCTAAGCATTCCATCCTTTTTACGCTCCTCGGTGTGCCATCGCAGCAATTGAGCATGCCTTTTGTTCGCAAACAGACGCTTCAGACGGGGGATTATAGGGAAATACCACACCACCTTGGTCAGAGGTCTTTTCTTCTTACACTGCCCCTCGATATCGTCATCGCCACGCTTATATCGAGATGCCTTGCAAATGGGACATGCATCCAAATTTGTAAACTCATTGCGATACAATATGCAATCGTTTGGACATGCGTGTATTTTCTGCACTTCCAGTCCCAACGGGCAAACAACCTACTTGGCACAGTGCGTGGTTCTTTGGCAACACATTACCCTCTGGAAGGACATCTCTGAAGAAACCTAACAGCTCTGTGAAACTCTTATCGGACCAACCATTGCTTGCCTTCCACTGCAGCAGCGTAAGCACAACATGCAGCTTTTTGAACTTCTCTTTGTAGCCTGGGTACAAGGGTCTTGTAGAATCCTCTACCATACGCTGAAACTTCTGAAAATCCCTTTCACTCGTGAGGTCCTCCTCCCCATCATGCAAAATTTGTTCTAGATCATCTTCATGGTTATCGATGAATGTCTCTTCATGGGTGTCGACGAACGTATTTTCCACCATGATCGAAGTCGTTGTCTTCATCATCATCAATCGATGCTCTTCACGCACAATCTCATCTTCACCATGCTCGGTCCAACGGTATAGGCGGGCTTGAAACCCCTTGAAGCAAGTGTGCACGGATCGCCTCAAGGTTCAAAAATTGCTTCTCATTCTTGCAATCGATGCACAGGCAACAAATATAGTCCATCGGCTTATTTGACTTGTACGCCGCAGCCGCGCTCAGAAAACTAGTCACACCGTTAAAGTACTCTCTGTCGGGACAGTTTGCTTCATACATCCATCTTCGATCCATCTATAAATATTTACAACATATAAAATCTTAGTAAATCAATAAGTGCTCACAAATTGTTTTATACATTTAATTTGTTATGTAGTGCTAATTAATCTAGAAATTTTCATTACTTATAAATCTATATCCAAATCTCGATTGTAAAACCAATTAAATAGTTGCTATTAGTTATATATAATGGTCCGTCCAACAAATTTGAGTACTATTGTCTCCTCTTCTCTCATTTCAGTACTATTTTATCAAGGAGTATTGGATGAGGAACATAATTCTTTTATGCATGGCCTTTTTACATCAATTATATACCTTTTCATCCATTGGACATTTACTTTTTTTGGATGATTATAATAATCAATATTCCATACATTACAAATTGAAGCATGTCCTTCGTATAAAATGTTTATATTACAAATTGAAGCTTGACCTTCATACAAAATAAAGCATATCCTTAATTATACAACTAAGTTACAATCCGACCTTCATGGTTATCGATGAACGTTTGGCCTGGTACGTGCTTGCTATTAGTTATATATAAATCTATATCCTAATCTCGATTGTAAAATCAATTAAATAATTGCTATTAGTTATATATAATGGTCCGTCCAGCAAATTTACATTACTTACAGAAGTATTAAATTAACATACATGAAATAAAGAAACAATTTTAAGTATTTAGATTAAACAATAGTTAATTATGAAGTGCTACCACATTTAAATTCAATCAACGTATTAAATGCAATCACTATACATATAAAAGTTGGTAATTTCAAATCTAAACTCCAGATTAGAAATCTAATTGTGTTGACTAAACAATCAATAATTCTCACAACCTACAACAATATAGAACGCAATATCCAACTAAACAATATACGAACCTTAGATCACAAGTTAGAAATGAATTACACCAAATTTGTGAGAAAAAATTCGCCCCCTCTCCACCCCCTCTCTGTTCTGGACAGCTTGGGGAAGGGAGCCAGGGTATATATAGTGCCATATTATCACTGCCGATTTATTCTCTTGAACCGGCAGTAATATATCACTGTCGGTTCTATCTCAAAAACCAGCAGTGATATTGCTGTCATTTCCCGCATAATTCACTTTATCACTACCGGTTACACTGTTGAACCGACACTAATACATTCACTGCCGGTTCTCTATCTAAACCTGGCAGTGATATTGAGTCGTTTCCCGCGCAAAATGATATTGTCTTCCATTCGAGCATACACTGTTCTTATCACTGCCAGTTTAATTTAAAACCGGCAGTGATAATATTATCACTACCGGGTGAATTTATAACCGACAGTGATAATATTATCACTGACAGTTCAAGTTAGAACCGGCAGTGATAATATGAACCTTCCAACTCCCGCCGCCAACGACCGTCGCTCTTCCCCATTCCTCTACCAACTGTTGCGCTTCCCCATTTTGGTAACTGTTGGGCTTCCCATTTCTCCTCTATATAATGCGCAACTCCTCAATCTGTGGCGCTCCTCACAACCACCATTGCTGCAGGAATGGCCCCCCAAGAAGCGAACACGTACTGGGCAAAGCACTGATCCACCGCCAGAGAAGAAGGAGGAGAAGGAGGAGGCAAAGGAGGCAGAGGAGGAGGAGGAGGGCAACGACGACGACAGCGGCTGCGGCGAGCTCCTTCGGCGTTGGGGCAAGACCAACTCCGCCACCGAATCGGATTCAGAAGAGGAGGAGGAGCACTGCCACAACTCCGATCGGTCATCTGGCGGTAGCTCCGACGAGGAGGAGGAGGACGACGACGACGATGACTTTTGGATATAGGGTTTCGTGACATTTTATATATAAAATTAGGACTAAATATGTAATTATGGACTAAAAATGTTCTGCGTGAGATAAATTAGAAGTGTTTAATATGTTCTGTTTTTTAACTAATTATGCTTTGATATGTTCTGTATGTTAACTAATTTTGGGGAACACTAATATCACTGTCTGTTTTGGAGTAAAACTGGCAGTGAAAATGGTCTTATCACTGCCGGTTAAAAACAAAAACTAGCAATGATAAATCACTACCGGTTTTTTGTATAAACCGGCACTGATATTTTCTTATCACTGCCGGGTCTCTCTAAACCCGGCAATGATATTGCCTCCATTTGTGCGGGAAAATTATACTATTCCTATCACTGCCGGTTGAAGTTAGAACCGGCAGTGATAATATTATCACTGCCGGGTGAAATTAGAACCGGCAGTGATAATATTATCACTGCGCGGTCGGCCATGCACAGAATAGCCTCTCCTCTGCGTCCAACCACCCCTGCTGTACTTCAACGACTACCACTACTGTTCACAGGCACCTTTCTCTGCTGTATAAAGAGGAGGGGAGCTTTGAGAGAGAAAAAGGAGAGAGAAAATATGTAAGAAAGAACACATTCCCATACACCAAGGAATACCAAACGCAGGACTAGAGTATTATCTCCATTGGAGAGCCCGAATCTGGATAAATCTCCTTGTGTCTTGCGTTACCATCGAGCTCAGATCTTCCGCCTTGCCCCGTTCACTCTTCTTTATTGCCGATCATAAACATCGACACCGACTAACAAACTGGTTGGGGGTAAGCGGTTTTTCCCACACAACTCTCCGTGTGAACAATCATCTGACAGAAACACACAACTACCTAAAAGTTACAAACAGAAAAGGCACCCTTTGGCAAGAAGACAACGTTTGGCACAGAGGCGTCTCTCGGTTATAAGACACCTTTTTGGGATTCAATTACCATCCCTTCATCAGGGATAAATAGGAGCCATTCCACATTGTTGAAGAGCATCGAACGCCATATGCAATCCGGCATTCTAATATAAAACATCATCTGTAACATGTGATTAGCCTTCTATATTCACGTAGATCATCTTGTACTTAGAATATTCTGTCACAGCTGCTTGGCTAATAAAGAAGTATTCCCTTTGTCTTCATTGTTTCCATTTAGATATCCATGGGGCCCATATATTATAAATTTTACATAAGCTCGATTAAGAGATCCAAGGTCTTGGACATCGACAGCTATCCAACGTTGCCATCAATAGTGGAGATGTACAACTGCAAGTGTGAATCAAATTTGCCCAAAGCTAGCAATCAAAGGGTGCGTTTGGCAGAAACTCCCAGCTTCAGCTTCCTCATGAAAAGCTGAGGAGCTCTACGAAACAAGAAAATATCACCCAGCTTCACATAGAAATCCGAATAAGTGATTCATGTTTTTTGACTTGCAACCTAGGAGCCAAAAAAAACCTGCTCCCCACCTAATTCATAACCTCCTAGTTATGAACCTCTCCACTAACTTCATAACTATTTTTCAGATATAAATCACTTTCATCAGAGAATCGATTCTATAAAAAATCAGAAACTGAAACTAGAGAATTAAATCTAAAACTCTACCAAATAGGTTCAAAGAATTCCACATCCTGGACATGCGCTTCCGGTCCTGGCCCATCCTCCTTCAGTCAGTCAGCAGCACCCTCCGGGCCAAACCAGCGGCCCGTTCGCCGCTGCCATCTGCTCCTAACCCAACCCCAACCCCGCCGCCTTCGCTTACAAACCAACACAACCGCCCTCCCCCCCACAGCCCCACCAGAGAGGAGCAAGGCCCAACGGAGATGGCGATGGCAGTGGTCCGACGCGAGGGGAGGCGCATCCTTCTCTCCACCACCTCCCCGGCTGCCGCCATGGCGGCGCGGTTCCCTGCCGCCTCCCAGCCGTAAGATCTCCCCCACCTCCCCCCAATCGATCCACCTCCGCGCAGATCGTTTGTTCTCTGGAGATCCGGTGGGGCTGGCTGTGGATCTGATCTTCCCGTAGGCGGGTAGCTCCGCTCCACGCGTTCTTGGTGAAGTCGACGTTGCCCCCACGAATGAGATACGCGTATAGGGCGTGTACACATGTGTGCCTCTGCGAAATGATAGTTTGGGTGAAGTTCGTGAAGGCTTTGTTGCCGTCGAGGTCGAGGCACGTGCGAAATGGATTTGAATTATCTTGGGAAATGGTTGTGTAAATGTGATTGTGAAATGCCTCTCTAATGTTCTTTTGGATTGCGTACTATGATGACGGGTTGCGTATTGTTGTGGTGGATTTTTGTTTGTGCTAAGGATATAAGATTGTCGGTGCCTGTCCATAGGGAATAGATGAGAAAGGGTAAAGAGTTTTGATGCTTCTGGATCCACCCTTGTAGGAGAAAAAGAGATTGTTTTTGTCAATTTAATGCTCTCTTGCTATGGAAAGAGTATGCCATTATGTTTGATTTGTGCTTCCATGCTGCGAATAGGGAAAATGTGCATATTGTGCTGATATGTTTTATTTTCACTAGCTTGCTCACACGCTAAACTACAAGTCAAGTGCACTATGTTTGCATAATTCTTTAGAAGTTGTACAGTTTGTGTACATGTATTAGAATTTGCCGCTTTAAACCATGGCCTCGTTCAGTTGGCTATATTTTCCTCATGTAATGTTGAAAATATGCTGTTAAATTGCACATCTTTTAGGTGTAAGTAAGAATCTACTAATAAGATGAAACTACACTGTGACTGTGGTGCAATTTCTTTTGGAATTATTTATCTGTATGACCTGTACCTATTGTATATGACTGTGCTACTGTGCATTTTTTATTTGATTTTTCAAAGGATTATGCAGCTGTTTGCACTATTTTTATGTTGTTTAGAAAGTGAATTGTTGCATTTTTTTAATCATCAGGGAGATTGCTCCGCTTGGTGCTCGGTCCATTTCAACACAAGTCGGTGAGGATCTTCATTCGCTTTCATGTTACTCAGATCGCTTTTATGTAATCAAACCAAATTATTGGTCCCATTACTAATTATCTATAGTGAGGAACCGCATGAAGAGTGTCAAGAATATCCAAAAGATTACAAAAGCAATGAAGATGGTTGCAGCATCAAAGCTTCGAGCTGTTCAAACAAGAACAGAAAATTCACGTGGTCTATGGCAACCATTTACCGCTCTTCTTGGGGATGCTCCTAGTATGTATATGAGTCATGTTGTCAGACTTATACAATTGTTATTGTAGCCTCTTGTCTAATTTCCTTCGTCTTGTTCATTCTTAGGCACACTTTTATTTTCATTTTTTGTTTTGTATGTGTGAGGGTGCGATGTGGTGGTGTTCCTGCTAAAGAAATTACCTGAAATGTTTGTTGAATCTTATGAACTCTCAGTATAGTGATGTAAGCATGGACTGACATGTAACATCTAGTCAATAAATGTTGGCTCTTTCACTCGTTTAAAATTGCGCCATGGATCTCACGGCTTCTTCATCACAGAAATCTTCCTTTGATGATTTATGATCAACACTTCTTAAGTAAGAAAGAAGCTCTTCATGGAATGGACTTGCTTGTTGAGTTGACACACATTTGTACCTGCCTTAATACACTAAGTCTCTTGAAACAAACATGCGTGTTTAGTTGAATCATATGGATATTGTCCTTTTGGGGGGATATTTTTAAGATTATTTTCATGGAGATTGAAGCATAGAATCTTCGAATTTTTGGTTCAGTTGTTAACTTCTTTGATGCAAACACCAGGTGTCGATGTCAAGAAGAATGTTATTGTAGCCATTACATCTGACAAGGGTCTCTGTGGTGGTATCAACTCTACATCGGTTAAAGTCAGCAAAGCACTCCACAAGATGACTTCTGGTAATTTGTTTACATGGTTATTTGGCATAATTAAATGGCCCAAGTGTTCAATTAACGCTTATGCTGCTTGTAATCAGGTTCAGAGAAGGAAAGCAAGTACATCATATTGGGAGAAAAGGGTAAAGTTCAACTCATTCGTGATTCCAGGAATAGTATTGAGATGACAGTATCTGAGTTGCAGAAGAACCCTATTAACTATACACAGGTCTATTGTTTGCTGAGCTTTTACTATGCTATTGTACTTGCCTTTTTAGTTTATAGTGTTATGTGTTTTATTCATATGTGAATGAAATTTTAAGAGACAGTGATTACAAATTGTTACAGGAATTTATGTTTTCGTAGTAGGAGAATTATGCTGTAGAAAATTGGATTTTGCTAAAGAACCCCTCACCAAATGTACCTGCTCTGATGGATTGCATGATACCATATGTGATACCCATAGTTACCAGACTTGAGGTTCATCAGATTTGAGGTTCGGGTTCGCGGTTTGTAATTCACCACTTAGAAAAAGTAAGGTTCGTGAACCCGAGAAGGGGTTTGTGAACCCTATAATTCTGGTTCACAGTACAAAAATAGATAGTAAATAATAATAAACTTAATGGTGACTTATGTATTTATTAACTATATATTGTGTACAGAAGTCTAAAAGACAATAGGTATCTCAATGGTCATATCAGGTCTCAAAAGACTTAAACAATACAAGTTCCAATAAAAATTTGTCTCCAAAAATTCCTCAAATCCTCAGCCTCTTCACTCCAACTCCACACTCTGGCCGGTGCCCCCAAAAGCTCCAACACCAACTCCGCACTCTCCTCTCCGGCCAGTGCCCCTGGAAGCTCCTGCTTGTGCTCGCCCCTGGAAGAGGTTGCGGCAAGATGGGATCGCTGCCCTTCACTGCTCTTGCAGTCAAGACGGTGCACTGATGCCTGTCCATTGAGATCACAAACAGGTCATTGAAAAGGAAGGTGAAGTGGTGACCGCTGTGGCCATGCAGCGATGTCGGCGCCGGCGTCGATTTCGACTTGTTGATATGCCTCCCTGCCATTAGGTTAGCATTCGGTCATCAATGTGACTCAGATCGCGTTTGAACCCCGATCTGGTTCATGCGATCGGGATCGAGGTTCGACGGTAGTTTTCACGAATCTGGTAACTATGGTCATACCTCTATGAGTGAAGGATTTTTTCTCCTGGTGTCACCTAGGCCTTTTGAGTTGGACCAATTTAGAACTAAGCTTGTATTCTCTGTTGTGCAAACCAAGTATGGACTACTTAAGCATTGTAAAATCAAATAGATACATTGATAGATATTTCTATTCCTAATGCATTGTTTCCTTTGCAATCATTCAAATCCGGCATTGTAAAGCAGCTGGTTTCATTCAAATATAACAGAACTTATTTTACTTTTATTTACTAAGCAATCCAGCCTTTCAAGTGGTTTACACTTGCTAGTTTGCTTGAAAAGATTTTCTTTGCAGAAGTTTTTTTTTCTATTTTATTCAACTGTTTATTTCCAGGACCAAATGGAAAGCGTATTTGTTCTCCTTTGACTGAGTAAATTCCACTGTTTTCTTGAATGATTTTTCAGATTGCTGTGCTGGCAGATGATATCTTGAAAAATGTTGAATATGATGCTCTGAGAGTTGTTTTTAACAAGTTCCACTCTGTCATATCATTTAAGCCCACAATGACAACAATACTGTCCCCAGAGGTGAGTACTGGTTTCAAGGCCATATGGGTTTGTGCTCCCTTGACCTAAACCCACTTCAGTGACTTCCAACTTAGTTGCTACTGACTTTAATTCTCCTTTCTTTGGTAGGTTATGGAGAAAGAATCAGAATCCGGTGGGAAGGTCAGTGACCTGGATTCATATGAAATTGAAGGAGGTGAAACAAAATCAGAAATTCTGCAGAATCTTACAGAGTTCCAGTTTTCTTGTGTAAGTGTTGTGTCATCGCTTAAGCATTACTTTTAGTAGTTCCATCAATTTTTGGGGGATGAATTACCTAAAAGTGTTCACTCCAAGTCAAACATTTCTTAAATAGATAGTAAAAGGTACAGATTATTTGCTTGAAGTTTTGCTGGCAGGATATCTTCTTAATAATGTCTTAATTTCTACTCTTGGCAGGTCATGTATAATGCTGCTCTAGAGAATGCATGCAGTGAGCTTGGAGCCCGTATGTCTGCTATGGACAGCTCCAGCAGAAACGCTGGTGAAATGCTTGATCGTCTCACACTTACATACAACAGGTCTCGCCCTTGCTTTTGCTTTCATACCAGTTAATACTTAATCTAGGTTCAAGTATTGGGGAACACATTAATACATCCAAACATAAGATCTGAAAGAAGAGGGCTGATTCCCTCCATTTTATCTCTGCAGGACACGTCAAGCATCAATCACTACAGAGCTCACTGAGATCATATCCGGTGCCTCCGCTCTTGAGGGATAATGATAAACTTTGCCCATCTTTTTTATTTTTTCTGTTCCAACAAAGCCTAATCTGTTTTCCCTCCCGAGTGGATCCTCATGCTAAGTTGCAATAATTAGCCCCGATTATGTGACGTGCTATGAAGATGTGATTGTTCCATACTTCCAATCAACCTTGTTTTGTCCAAAGCGCTGTCGTATTGTTGAGGAATGTTTGACAGGCATTCCCATTTTGCATAAATGATGATTAATGGAATTCTGTATTGTCTTTCTCCTGTAGATGCATCATTGATTTAGTTATTAATCATCGAGTTTGAATATCTGCGAATTTAACTGTGGGAATATATGCCTGAAGTTCAACCAGAGCATTCGTTCTGAGGTTGTTGGTATTTGACTGGTTTAGACTATAGGCACTCATGTAAAGACACGCTAGTGGAAATGCTTTCCTTTTTTAGAGCATAAAAGCTAGCAACACCTCAGCAAAGACAGTTGCAAGCTTGGCATAGATGATCGGATAAACACATGTAGCTTTTGATGTAGTAAACCTATGTGAAGAAACTACTTAATTGTTGGTTACTCTGACACCATTCTCCTCCAGCGTTCGTCAGCTCAAAAGATTACAAGGATGGGTGTACATAGTGTTATGCATGCTCCCGCTATATTTCCTGTTAAACTCCTATTCCTCCAAGAGTGATTCAAATGGTCATGATTTTTTTTTTAAAAAAAATAGATAGGGTAATGCGATACATTATTCCACGAAATTTAAAATTTAAATTTGATCTACACTTTCGGAAACAAAAGACAAATTTTAGTGAATTGTAGCTCTATCTTTTTTCCTTTTAAAATTCTTTTTTATTTCTCGATACGTAGGTGAATTCAAATTTGAGACTTTGGATAATCACATATTATATTGTATCCTTCCATACAAATTTTTTTATGACCATTTGAATCGGTTTTGGAGGATTAGGAGCATATTTGTCGTGATGAATAATCCCATACTAGCGACAAGAAGCCTTCTTCCTCCACTGAATTTCATTCTTTTTCATCATAAAATCCATAATCCAAAAGAAGTCTGTGTGACCGAACTGAATTTCATTTCTTTTTCGCCATAAAATCGTAATCCGGAAGATGTATGTGTGAACGTCTGAGTTGGATTCCTCTCGTCAAACTATGATATTTCCCGAGACTAGAGCTCCCCAGTCCTTCTATTCATCAATAAGGAAATTCGATGCCTTTCTAGTCAAACTAGGTCGATGCATACAACTTAGTCTACAATATTTACCTTGATATTTGTTGTTGCAATATTAATGATGGTATTCTTGCCCATAGAACGGGACTGATAGCGGCAAATTAGCCGACGCATATAACTTTGCGGCGTTAGTATATGATTGGTAATGTACAACTCCACTTGGGTGAGGATCTTGTGGCAATATGATAGTAGGTTGGGTTAGCATCAACGGCGGATTTACAGCTGATGATTTTGGGTCAACCATTATGCCCTGAGTATTCTGTGCTACTGAGTAAACGGGGTAACATGGCAATGTTTGTAGCAGGTCAAGCAAGCTCCCATATAAAGCCAACTCCTGAGCGATAGTCTTAACATCATTGGTTGTCATCGGCTTAAGGATTGTAACCAAAGCCGATGACTGGTTAACTAAAACGTGACGAATAGATTGATTGATCATAGCCGATAGTTCGGCCTATGCAGGCATATACTGACTTATGGGCTATTTCTGACCCCTACATCGCCGAGAGCATTGACCGTCGGCAATGCGGTTTTTCGAGTCACGCCACGTTGGGTTTTCTAGAAACAACCAAGCATCAACTCTTCCAACGCAGCCTTCTGATCTTCAACCTCCTTGAATTGCTTGGGTGTTAAATCGTCCAAAGTAGAAATGATTATGGCTTCAGTATTGAGAATAGACGGCGGAATTGTCTTGCCGGATGTAGACATCCTTCGGGTCCAATCGAGCGTGCCAAGAGTGTGTTGGCACTAAAAACTTGAAGTAGGATTTATCGGCTACAACATACAGAACGATCACCAGGTTCCGTAGTTCGAGGCGTACCAACCAATTTGATCCTACAATCGGTAAGGAAATACAAAATTCACTCTAAGCCGATCTAGTAGAATAATCGGCTTAGATCTGATCAGCTAAAAGCCGATCAAATCGAGGATAATTGATAAGTCTAATTAGCCAATTAGGGCTAATCAGAGGATAAAATCAAGTCAACTATGAAAAAAGTGATGCACAACAAGATCGGAGAAAATCAATCCTAATTGACGTAACAGAAAATGATCAACAATCAGCAATACACAACTTTATTGATCAAATCAAGTTACAAGAAAATCTAAATTACAAAATCTACTCCTAGTTGACAGGAAAATAAAAGTAGAGTATTGGTTGATTGGAATGTGTGTTCTCTTTGCCTTCCTACGACCATCTTTTATACCCATCCGTCGATCGTATCCTATTCCAACATGCTACAAAACACAATCCGAGTCAACCTCAATTTGGACAGCTTTTCCTTAAATAATAACTATAACAAAAAATTTTGGATATCTTTCCATATTGGACATTGACTGTGATATGTTGACTCCATCCTACCAATTTTGATTACACCTGCCAAATCTTGGTGTAAACATATGCCCCCTATTTTTGGGAGATAACTTGTTATCTTCCAAAAATCTTAAGCATCGGCTTGTGTGAAATCGGCTTAGCAAGACATCCTCACCAGTTGCATTATTGACGCCATAAAAATCTTGATATGCGTATTGTGTGTTTTAACTGCACGTGTCGCTTTGAAATCCTTCCCACTATTTCACTTTTTTACCCTTTGTATAAATATGCAACCACTACATGGTCATTCTCACGCGTTCAAGCTTTCTGATCATTTGCAATTGGCTTCTTCATTTTGGCTAACAAATCCTTTAGCATTTGTCCCCTCCGATCCTCAATTGGCTCCCCACCAAGATCGGCTGAATGTATCCCAATCAGGTACTCATTCCGATTCCTGACAGCAATGATCAGTACTACCTAGGATCAGTAGGAAGTTTAGACTCCGACATAGTTATAAATGAAGACATTCCTTATCTCGCTTTGTCGGCTGCCGGGTATAACATAGAGGGATAGAGCAAAAGATTTAGGGCATGGTCGACAACGCTTAAAGGGTGGAAGAGCTAGTACAATCGACTGGCGGCCCAAAAGAGAGAACTATGGGAGAGAATAGGCATAGTCAAGTGTCTCCCTCTTTTCTTAGCCGATCCAGAAGCCAATGAGCTCTTAGTAGCCACGCCTTGCTATTTCTGGTTCGATACTCTAAATGCCTTTATGTTCTGCACAGGCCCTGTCGGCCCAACTCTTCTGGAAGTGGCTTAATTGTGCTACCTGAGGCCAGACGGAGAACAGATATCGGCTTACAACACCAAGCCCAAGTACAAGCTTATTAGATCCAAAGGTGAAGGATGGGCCAAGTACATTAGCAACAACAACAAAGTGAATGGACCAGTATTAGACGATGAGTATGTAGTCTTCCTCAACCTTCGGTTAGACCGATACCTCTTCTGCGGTGCTTCCCTTGGACTGACTCAAGTGTATTAAATTATAGCAGAACGATTGGTGGAGGGCCATCTGCTAGCCTTAGGGAAGATGATGTTGGGAGTGGTATATCAGATGATGTATATATAATTAGAAGTCGGCTATTTACGGGGTTTGCTAGCTTCTCCATCGGCAACATAGGTGGTCCCCTTTAGTTTATTCAGATCTAGTTGTATTGCCTGTTCAACTGACCATTTGATTTGAACCCCTCAGAAGACACGGTGTTCCCATGAGAGGAAACACCAAAGGGTGAAATACACCAATTCAAAGCTAGTTGGTTACACGGCGAAAGATTTATGATGTGCCTTGGGAATGAGGCAATGATTACGCCCATTGGCTCAAGAAAGTTACTAGCATTCCTTCTTCAACTTGACAGTGAAGATTTCAAGCAGCAAGACTTCTTTAGCTACAATGGTGTAGCCGATTTCCCATGGCTGTCCTTTTTGCAATTAGAAGCCGATAGTGCTTTAGTACCGCAGGAGACCATGGATTTTTTGTAAGCTCTTCATATCTCCGAGCATTTCGCATGTCAACTTCAACATAAGGAATTGGACTTTTTAGCCGTCCTATGAATTTTACCACTCTTCCTTTTATGCTAGGCAACATAAGTGATCCCTAGTCACCCACTGCTTGATCGGCTTCAACTAAGAGCTCGGGTCCGCAACGCAACTGTGGCTAATATTGTGCTAGAAATAGCTGATGAGCTTTAGATTATTGACTTGCCGCATTTCTTCCTGAACACCTATCGGGCAAGCCACTTTTCTTCTTGGTGGTCATCTATCGCATAAGCACTCTTTTTGGAGAGGACACCATCAGCTATTATTAATACATTTTTCTCAAATCTTCCTAAGCCAACGGTAGTTTCTGATAGCAATTCAAGTGGCGAGTCTAGCTCCTCTGGGTATACTAACATAAGTTTAGTAGATATTACTAGAGTGGTATCAGTTTTTACATATCTTTCTTATTTCTCCCTTTTTATTTAGCGCTTTTACTAATCGGCTTTCTCTTTCTTTCAGACTAAGGTTGCAAGAAAGAAGGCAGTGACCAGCGTGTTGAGCAGCGGTCAACCAAACAAAAGACCGCATCAGTAGACGGGCCTCATAGGGTATACTTCTGGGACCTTAGGAATCCAGAGTCCTTCTCTATCAGACATAGAGAAGCAGTAACAGCCTAGTAAGCATATTTGATTGGCTAATACCTCTCTATTTCGAATACCTCTTCATCAACTAATACTTTTAGCCGATAAATTTTAGAGAGGAAGTGCACAAAGTACAGCAAGGCTCCTGCCAAACAAGGCTCTAAACCATAGGAACAAAGTGGTGAAAGCTCTCCCCACGCGTCGGCTACTAGCGGGGTAAGTAACTTGCATTATAATTTTAGCTCACCTTATTGGCTCAGCTCATGTTAACTTCCCTTTTTTTGGCCCACTGCATCAGCGTAAGTTGTTAATATCCTAGCTGACTTGCCTTCTGCCTCCGTTGAGCTTCCTCCTCTGTCATCTTAGTTGACGCCACTAGCCCCATCACTCGTTTCCTACCAACGTCCTCTGACCCAACAGGTTAACCTCTTGGGTTTCACTCTTGATTACTTGGAAGACCTATAGGTGATAGCTATGGATGACTACTCTATCGACATTAGAAAAATCCTTGAAGTATCGAAGGAGGCGTCAGCTGTGGTAACCTTTGCATCGGGCATGCAGGAAAGGCTTAATAGGCTCTTTGACCAAGTCCCGGTATTTGTGCTTGACGGGGTACCCGTGATGTGGACACGGGCTATCCATCAGCTGCTCGAAGTGGTCGGGCGCCTGCCGCGCCTGCTGCTTGGCAGGACGGTTGGTGGATGTGACCACATGGCACCGGCGTCGGGACCGGACTCCCGCTTGGCCTTCCCCTTGTCGAAGATGGCCCCCATAGCCTCCTCGCCGGAGGCGTGGTTGGTGGCGATGTCCAGGAGCTCTTTGGTGGTCCTGGGCTTGGCGCAGCCCAGCTTGTGGACCAGAGCTTTGGAGGTAGTGCCATAGATGAACACCCCGACGACGTCGGCATCGCAGATGTCGGGGAGCTCATTGCACTGCTGGGAGAAACGTCGGATGTAATCTCGGAGAGACTCCCTTGGCTACTGCTTGCAGCCCTTCAGGTCCCAAGAGTTCCCAGGGCACTTGTAAGTGCCCTGGAAGTTACCGACAAAGAGGTTCTTCAAGTCGGCCTAGTTCCTGATGGTGTTTGCGGGTAGGTACTCGAGCCAGGCTCGAGTCGAGTCCGTGAGGTAGATGGGGAGGTACTGGATGATGAAGCGATCATCAGTAGCTCCCCACCGCGGCATGCGAGCCGGTAATCTTCCAACCAGACACTGGGGTTTGTCGCCCCAATGTACTTGGTGATGTTGACAGGCGCCCAAAACCTGGCAGGAAAATCCGCGTTGCGGATCTCCCAACAGAACGCCCGAGGCCCAGGGCTGTCGGGGCTTGGGCCGCGGTCGTGGCGCCGGTCGCTGTCCACGGCCTGCAATTGGGCCGCGGCGTCTATCGCCCTCCTCCGCGCCTCAAGGGTGGCCCGGACGTCGCGACTGTCGCCCAGGAGCTGGTGCACCGGAGTCGCGAGCACGGGCCGCCAAGGTTGGCGCCATCTTCGCCGGGGCCATGGTCCGGCGTCGCCGCAGACGTTCGGGTGGCTGGAAGAAGCCCCCGAGTGGTGGGAGCCGGAGGCCTGCATGTGCTGCACGGCGGCACGCTCCACCAGCCCTCGGAGGTTCTGGTACATGGTCTTGGCCTCCGGGTCTTCTGGCTCGGGAATGCCGCGAAGCAGCATAGCTGCTGCGGTGACATTCTGGTTGGCGTGGGGGAAGAACGGATGACCATCAGACCCCTCGCCCAGTTGATGTTGGACCTGGCGTGCGCGCGCGCGCGCCAGATGCGTGTTGGGGCTCAGGCTGGTGCTGCTCCAGGTCTGCCTGGAGTTTGTCCAGCTTGGTCTTTTGGGCCTCCAGTTCATCGCACTATTTATTCTTGGAGCTCGGTGGCGAGCCTGGTGGTGGCCCTCGGCCTTCATGGCGATTCTCCGCCTCCTACGCCTCGGTGCACTGGGCGGCGGTTCCTAGACTCACGGGGGTTGTGGCAGGGTCAGTCACACCCACCTTGTTGCACTCGCGGGGGTACTGCCCGTCCGCGGCATGCTCCGTGTCGGAGCTGGAGCCGTGGCTGGAGGAGTCCTCCAGCAAGTCGTGGATGGAGGCCGGCTAGTAGCCGTCCATTGCCACAAGGTGGGAGCCTGCAGGGGGCGAAGTTGCCGCCCGCTTGAGCTCACGCGCGCTGCCACCGGAGGTGGCGCAGCGCGCGCCAGGCTCTGGCATCGGGGTCCGTGTGGGGGCCTCAAGCCGAAGGCTGCCAACAGCGTTGGCGACGTAGTCCAGGCTCCCGGCGGACGCCTGGTCTTGGGAGGGGGCGGGGACGAGCACAAGCTCTCCCGCCGGAGTGGCGATGAAGTTGAGGGCGCCGAAGCAGATCCAGCTCCTCGACGCTAATGCGCCGTCGCGGGTGAAAGAAGCCATCAAGCAGGCAAACGGGAATCCGGAGATCATGAAGATGACGCGCGAAGCCCCTACCTGGCGCGCCAACTATCGGTGTTTCGTAAAACCGGCAAGTAAATTTGTAAGTTAAGGGGCCACGCGTTTCCTCTCCTTGAATGGTTGACTCAAGGAGCCCAAGATGTATACTGGTTCGGGCCGAACGTCCCTACTTCCAGTTCGTGTGGTGGTTTTGTATTGCTCGGAATGCAATGGATTACACGGTGTTTACAAGCAAGGGCCAAGGACGGACCATGAGCTCCTCGTCCGAGTGGGAGAGCTCGGGAGCTCTGAAAAGCTAAGGGCTCAAAGCTGTAGGAGCATTCAAGCCGTAGGAGTCCGAGTATGTTCGTGTGAGTCTGAATCCGTTCGAGAGAGTTTGCCCCAGGGTCCTGCCCTCCTTTATATAGACGGAGGGGGCAGGTTACACGGGAGTTTGGAAAAGAAAAGTAGGGGTATGCCACGCTCGGGAGTCCCGGTTTTCGGTCCTGGTGACTGACAGGCTCCTGCTGGGTTGGTAGACACAACGGGCGGCGTTCCGTCGGGAAGGTGCGCACTTGCCCTCTGCACGCTTGTCAGATGCTGACGCCATCACACTGCGCTCTGGTGCTGCCTTGGGAGGGACCGCGTCTCTCCACTGTGCATGGCGGCCATGGGAAGGAGCCACTTGCCCTAGCATGGCCGTCGTGTCCACAGGGCAGGTGACCAGCTTGAGGCCGGCCGGCGACATGGCGGAGGTCGCTGAGTTGGAGCTCGTTGGGGCCCCGACCTGAGGCCAAGTCGGTGCCTGCGGGAGGTCCCGACCGATGCGTGTCGAGCTGTGAGAGGTCCCGACCGAGGCCGTGTCAGACCTCACGGGCCCCAGACAGGGGCAGTCGAGCTGCGGGGCCCCGACCCGAGCAGTCGGGCGCCTGGTGGGCTTGATCGGGGTCGAGGGTCCTTCGTGACCCAATGAAGCCTTTGACCAGAGCTGGGCCTGAGGCGGCCCATTTAGTATTCCGGCCTGCTGGGGGTATCCCTGGTATGAGTATTCGTCAATCCCAGTATTTAATTTTCCTTTTGCTTATCAAATGGTTTCATGCATATGTTTATTTTCTATAAATTCGCTATTTTTGTGGTGTTGGTAGTTATACCTATTGTCTCATGAAACTTCCTTGATATGTATGACATGGGAACCTTGATAACCATAGATTAAGAATAGGCATTACTTAATGTCATCATGGGTATATGCGTTTACATATTAACCATGCTTAGCCGTACTTTAGAATCAATGATGTAGATGATCAGATCAAAATTGTTTTCTAAGAACTTAAAATGGTTGGAAATAACACTGTTGGTTGCGAGTATTTTATTTAAAAACCCAAAATAAAACTATGGTTTTGATGTGGGTGATTATTGGCAATAGCCGGTTGTGCAAATGGAATTACACCTGGTGTAGTGTGAAGTATCGCCCGTGTCAGATTAAGGACCGAGCAATGGGACGCTATTGATCCAAGAAATCCGTGCAACCACAAGTACATTAGATTTGATCCGGGCCGTAGGATTTTGAATGAACGATTCAGATTGCGCCACGCGCCGGGCCAGTCCCTAGCTGACGCATGTCGCACGGGAATCAAGGCGTCAGCGCCGCCACCGCCTGTCGACGTCACTCGGTTTCATTTTAGCCGTTCGATTTAGATCTAAGCGTCGAGGTTGAGCCACGTGTCACACGGAGAAACGGCGTCAGCACAGCCGTCGTTGCTGTCGACGTCATCCAATTGATCGTAGCTGTCCGATTGTGATCCATCAGTCACGGTGAGGACAAGTGTCAGATTAAAACCGAAGCGTTGCTTTGATCCTAGCCGTTCATTTTGAATCGGACGGTTGAGATAGGATCAAGCTCTCGGTTGATAATTCGTCGCCACGTGTCGCAACGAGATGGTGCCACGTGTCATAGCTGACATCAGCAGTGACGTCATCTGTGGGACCCATAGGTCAGTCGTGGTGCTGAGTCGTGCTAACATCATCAGTGACGTCAACAGTGGGGTCCACGTGTCAGTGAGAGTACTGTTCATGCTGACGTCATGCTTGTGCAATAAATCGATTTTCTTTAGAAAAATATTTCGGTGAAAATATAACTCGGTGCTGACATCATGCTGATGTCATAATTCCAAATTTTCCGCATAAAAATAAATAAAGAAATTCGGTTTATTCTTTTTGATTTATTCTTAAACTTCAAAAGGCTATAACTTTTGCGTTTTAATTCCGATTTGAGTGATTCCAATTTCTAAAAATTTGTAAAATCAAGATCTATTTATTGGTGAATTTTGTGGAATTTTTAGAGTTGATTTTACTCTCTATAAAATATATTTATTGTGTGTATAATTATTTTGAGTAGACGTTGATTTGCCAGAGGGTTTCGAGGGTGGATTTTCAGAACAAGAACCAACTCCGGATCAGGATCAGCAGCTGTTCGAAGGCAAGTTATGCTTTGACCATGTTGCTCCTAAATTTTGAAAAGTATTTTGTTTCAAACTATGCATGCTAAATCAACTAAAAATAGATTTAAATATTTTGGGTGAATTAGTTAATCAACCTGATTTTTATTGTCACCTTGTTACTATTATTCATATGCCATGATTCCTTTGATAACGTAAGTTTGGTAATATTAGTTGGTTGATAATATTGTGTCAACATGGGAGGCTAGACCGTGAATAGTTGCTTAGCCATGCTTATAACGTGAACAATTCTGTTTGGATTATAAAAGCAATATTGAATAAAGAAATAGTGAATGCATTTTGATAAAAGGTGGAACGTGTTGGTAATGATATTGGAATGTAGAGACCTGTGTGGTTCTACATGAAGGATGATTACGGGCATGTGTTGCACCGTTAAATAACTTGGGATGAAATTTGATTTAGACTGGGGCAAGTGGACCGAGGCTTTGTGCCAGGTGGGCCTGTGTGGCAACTGGGGGGTTGAGTGTTGTGAGGGCCGTGTGCCAAATTTTGAGAGAATGATGTCTTGCCTTGGTTAGTTAAGGACCTTACCTTGCAAGCCTTTGACCTGAGTCTCTCGTACAACCACATGTCTGAATGGGAAGACCTAGTTTAGTAGGATTCTGATATCTTACCTTTGATACCTCGGGGTGGTAGTTACACGGGGTAACTGTATGGGGGAGCGTGATCCAACGGTGTTCGTCGGTCCTATACTTCGGCTCTGTGTGAGGGAAGTGATAGTGAAGGCAACACGGAGAGGTTCTTGGGCTGAGATAGAAGTCTCTGAAAAGCTTTGTTACGGTCAATCACCTGTGTGGTGAGCAACAGTATCTTGTGGGTAAAGTGTACAACCTCTGTAGAGTGTTAAAACTGTTCGAATAGCCGAGTCCACGGTACTGGACAATGCTCGGGAATTACAATCAAGGGGTAGCGTTTTGAAAATAAAATGGGGTGGAATGCTGTGTGCCAGGTTAATGATGAAAGTTGATTAGGGACTTTGTGTCTGAAATTATGTGGAAAACAATTGAGAAACTTATTATACTACTAAAGTTTTGCTGCTTTATACCAAAATGAATATTGAGTTAAAATATTGATGCAAATGCAAATCAACCAGTTGAACCATTCTTTTGTAACAAGCCATGCATGTAGTAATAGAACTGCATTCTGTGCATGACTTGTTGAGTACGGTGTGTACTCACCCTTGCGGACAAAATTTACCAAAAGAGGAGACTACACCTGCATATGAGGAGGAATTTGTCAAAGGGCCAGAGAACTAGGGAAGCAAGCCTCTGTCAGGGCGTCTGTGGCAAAAATGGATCACCGTGACGATTACTTTTCCGCTGATGAACTATTTACTCTGTTTATTGTAAAGCCCTGCATGGCAAACTATTGTAAGGGACCATAAGGTCGCACAACTCGTTTATATACATGTTTGAAGTACTTATTTGTTATTCCGTTGTGTATATTGTGTTACCTTAACCCTCTTATGCCTGTGTGCAATAGCGCGATCCTGGACTAGTGCAGAATACATAGAGTGTCCGGATTTGCAAATTCGGGCTACGACAGAATTGTATTAAGACTTGAAGCAATTTGAGTGTTGGTTGCTTTAACCAATGCAACCGCCCTAGGGGCGGTAGCATCGGACCGTTGAGTGAAATTATGATTAATTAATGATTTTGTGAAGATCATTGAATATATTTGTGGTCATTGCTATGTGAAAGGTTTTCCTTGTCTTTGATGGTTGCAGGGTGACGGTGCTAGGTCATGGTGAGGTGGAGGATGATCGGGACTAGGCAAGGAGCGTCGGAGGTCCAGACGGTCGGGAGATCACCAGAAGATGATCGGAGACGGAGTATGCTTTGAAAACCATGTAAGAAAACCCGGTATGTGTGTGGGTTTTGGGTTAGCCCTTGCATGGCTGTGTGAGTGGGTAAATCCTAGCCCATAGATGAGTTCTCTAGGGTTGTGGGCTACATCCAAGGGTGGTAGGTGGCCCAAGAGTAGTATAAATAGGGGTGGAGGGGTAGCCTCCTCCCCTTGAAGGTTGTAGAGCTTTTTGTGCTCCATTGAGCTTTGCCCACCTTGTTGTGTGGCTTTGTAAACCTTCTCCTTCCAGAAATGTAAATCTTTTTCATTCATGCTTGAATTTAAATTACGCATTTGCTTTATGTCTTAAATTCAGCATTTAAATTCCTACAATTTACTTTCACGCAATTTACTTTCTTGCAATTTGGATTTGCCTCCCCTCCTTCTAAATGCTGATCTTGGATGTCTTGAGTGTGTTCATATGGTTTTACGTCTCTTTTGCACTCTTGGATTGAGTAGAAATCATCTTTTCTTTCAAGTTCCAACTCTGTCCTGAACATGTTCTTCGCGCAATAGTTAGTATTTGAATTTTTTTTAAAATATATAAAAATCATTTTTAGTGATTCTTATTGGCAAAGGTGCGGAACTCTCATATTCATTTGTAGAAAACTTTTGGAGTCCACTTGTTGCACCGTTGGGCGCCATGAGGTGAAAACCGAGCCCCAAACTTTTTGCTTGAAGTTCCTAACTATCTGTGTTCTTTGATTTTTTCTGACTTTTTTGTAAGGATTTTTGAGGTGAAATTTGGTGGAGTTCTTCATGAATCATCTACTCATAGGGAGAAAAATTCTCAAAATTTCTTGAGCTGCATAAATGCACCAACTACCTATTCTAATTGAGGACAGCTTCTGGAAATTCTGCTTTTGCTTTTCTGAAAGTGGCTTTTGTGATTTGAATTGATCTCCTTTCTAAAAGCAAGAGTTGAATTGATTCCTTCTTATTTTGGACAGTAGAAAACTAGAATTGTGACTCAAAAATCCCCACATATTCTATGGTACTCATCCATGCAAGCTAGGGGTACACATAGTTGTCTATTTGTTCGGGTTTTTCACGATTTCCTTTGCGTGATCCTTTCGAGGTTTTAGTTAGAGTATTTTAGAGGAAAATTTATTTGCAACCATTCACCCCCCTCTGTTCACCATCTCGATCCTTTAAATATTAATGCTCAGAAGATCTGGTGCTATCGCCCGGCTGGTAGCACCGCTCTACCATGACCGATAGCACCAGAAAAGGCAATCAAATCTCAAATTGTTCCAAATGAAAAATCCAATTTAAATAAAACTCAATTCCAAAGCAATCCAAGCTCAAATCGAGGCAACTACTCATCAGAAGTATGGATAGACCTCCACATGGTCCTTCACTAACAACTACTTGATAATATCGGATTTGATTCTGTTGAGGCTTATGGCGATTCTTTATTGGTGGTCCAACAGATTAAGGGAGAGTATAACTACTATGATGAAATTTGGATCAAATACTTGTAGTAGTGTATCGCTGTGATCGCTCATTTACTTTTTCTATCAGTCATATTCTTCATGAGCCGAATGACAAAGCTAGGTTGCTAGCCCAACAAACATCAAGCTATAAAGTTTCTAGCCAATTAGAGTAATGTGAGCCAATTGAAATATGATCATGTGTGCTACCGCCACTAATTGGAGGACGAAGATAATGGAGTATTTGACAGATCCCTCAAATACTGCTAATCAGAGAATTAAGTGACAAGCTTTGACGTATGTTGTCCTGGATAATAAACTGTATTATCGGACTTTAGAAAGCTTGTTGCTAAGATGTTTAGAAATCGAAAAAGCTAAAGTGGCTATGGGAGAAGTACACGAAGGCATTTATGGATCACATCAATTAGCTCATAAGATGAGATATTTTTTAAGGTGTACGGGGTATTTTTGGTCGATAATATTGGAAGATTATTCAAATATTATAAAGGATGCTAGACTTATCAGAAATTTGGCTATATACAATTAGCTTTAGTATTGGCTTTCCACCTAATTATCAAGCCTTAGCCATTTAGAGGATGGGGGATAGACATAATTGAATAAATATTTATTGCATCAAGTGAAGGCCATAAATTCTGATTGGCAGTGACTGATTATTTTTCTAAGTGGGTCTCAATTATCAAGCCTTAGCCATTAAGAGGATGGGGGATAGAGATAATCGAATAAATATTTCTTTCATCAAGTGAAGGCCATAAATTCTGATTGGCAGTGACCGATTATTTTTCTAAGTGGGTCTAGGCAATCTTGCTTAAAAAGGTTACAAGTATGAAGGCCATTGGATTTGTTAGAGAACATATTATCCGTTGGCTTGAAATACCACAGACTATTGCAATCAATCAAGCCACTGTGTTTATGTCTGATGAGTTTCATGGTTTTGCCAAAAGTTTGGGCATTAAGGCATTAAATTCATCACTTTATTATACTTAGGCTAATAGTCAAGCAGAGTCATCCAACAAAAACAATGATCAAATTAATCAAGAGAAAAATTGAAGAAAAGCCAAGGAATTGGCATATAACATTAACAGAATCATTATGGGTCTATCGAACTACATACCATGCTGTGACCAAGTTATCATCTTAGCAGTTGGTCTATGGGCTTGAGGCTATTTTGCCCTTGGAAATTAGTATCAACTCCATATGAATAGCCAAGCAAAATGGTTTGTCGGCTCATGATTATAAGGAATTAATGATCAACAATTTGGATGACTTGGCAGAATTACGTTTGCATCTACTGGATAGACTTAAGAAGAATAAAGCAAGAATTGCAAAGGCTTACAACAAAAAGGTAATGCCTAAGTAATTTTTTGAAGTTGATTTAGTTTGGAAAACTATATTTCCTGTTGGCTCCAGGGATAACCGATTTGGCAAGTGGTCGCCAACATGGGAGGGACTGTATAGAATTTATCAACATGTAGATGGAATTCTTATATTTTGAAAACTTTGGAAGGTGTGGTGTTTCCTAAGATGATTAACGGCAAGTATTTGAAGAAGTATCACCCAAGTGTTTGGGTTGGTTCCTTTTCGAATAAAGGTAGCTATCGGTTATGTTAAGCTAAATTAACTCATTACAGTTAATTATGGCTATGGACTAAAAGTAAGATAAAGCTGATTACACATGTCACTCTTAGCAGAAATGGGGTTAAAACATAAGTAAATAATTGGTTGAATAGCCAATTATCGATATTACTGAGCATTTAATTTTTTTTTCATAATAAGTTTTTCCCATTATAAGAATTCAGATCACAATTTTAGGATGAGCCGATTATGCCAATGGATTGTTGAGCTTGCCCCCAGAGCCAACAGCACAACAACGGCCTTGGCAATAGTCTCCAACACGTCATCGACAATCTTGTTGTCTTCTTCTTCTGAGCCTAGGACGGTAGTGAACTTGGTCGATTGCTTCTTGACCGATGCAATGGCCATGCCGAGACCAAGTTTTTGGTCCTTCAAAGCTGATGCTGCATTACCATTTGCTCTCACGACGTGGTCAAAGATGCATTAACTTGGGCCAACTCTTCCTCCAAGGGCATTTTTGCCAATTCTAGCTTAAGCATCATCTCCTTGGTGGCCTTGAAGTCTTTGGATTCTTCATCATAGTGGACCTTCAGAGCTTTTGTATCGGCTACTAGCTTGTCGAGAAACTTTTGATCCTCGAGTTGTGCTGCCTGACGAGCTATCCTTGCCTTTTGCCACCTATATAGCCTCTTTCTTTGCGTCAATGTGGCATACCTCTAGTAAAGCATCAATGGACTCTTTCGGTATGATCAACTTGCACCACCGCCATCGTGTCCCGTATAGGTTGGGTGTTCTCAAGAACTTGGCCGTAGGGGAGTAGACTAGATCAAAAAAAATGGTTTATAGCTTCTTTGCCATGCCTAGGGATGACGCCACCTTGGCTGAAGCATCCTTTGACACGGCAAGAATTTCTGGATCTCCTTCGGGAAGCTATCCATGCACAAGTACACTTCGTCCTCAATATTGAACCAATCAAATCTGAGCACATTGCTCACATAATTGATTGGTTTGGCACTTCGCTTGGCATCAGCAGGAGTGGCAATGATTATAGTTGTTGGCCTCTTTCGGTAAGATCAGCTTGCACCGCTGTCATGGCATCCCGTAGAGGTTGGTTGTTCTGAAGAAACTTGGCTGATGGGGAGTAGACTAGATAAGAAAATGGTTCAGCTTCTTTGCCATTCCCAGGGCTGACGCCACCTAGTCTGAAGCATTCTTTGACATGGCAAAAATTTTGGTTCTCCTTCGGGAAGCTATCCACACACAAGTACACTTCATTCTCAATATCAGACCAATCAAATATGAGCACATTGCTCACATAATTGATTGGCTTGGCACTTGGCTTGGTAGCAGCAGGTGTCGGTGTTTCGTACAACCGGCAAGTAAATTTGTAAGTATAGGGGCCGCGCGTTCCCTTTCCTTGAATGGTTAGACTACGGGAGTCCAAGATGTATACTGGTTCGGGCAGAATATCCCTACGTCCAGTTTGTGGTGGTGGTTTTTATTGCTCGGGATGCAGTGGGCTACAAGGAATTACATGCGAGGGCTAAGGACAGGCCCTTAGCGCTCGGCCGAGTGAGGGAGCTCGGGGAGTTCGTGTGTATCTTTGACTTGTTGGAGATCGGACGTGTTTGCTTGGGTCGAAGGGTTCGTGTTGAATCGAATGAGAAGTTATCCTAGTTCGGAGGCCCTTCCCTAGGGGCCCTGTCTCCCCTTATATAGGCGGAGGGGGCAGGTTACACGGGAGTTTGGAGAAAAAAGGATAGGGGTACGCTATCGCCCAGGAGTCCCGCTCTTTGGTCCCGATGACTGATAGGTTCCTGTTTATCCCATACTGGGTTGGTAGACACAATGGACAGCGCTCCGTTGGGAAGGTGCGCACCTGCCCTCTGTTCGCCTGTCAGACAGTGACGGCGTGAAGGGATGGGCGCTTGACTCTGGTGGCACCCTAACCGCCTTGGGAAGGAGCCATCCGCCTCGGCATGGCCGTCGTGTCCGTAGGGCAGGTGACTAGCTTGTCATCGACTGTTGACGTGGCGGAGGTCGCGGAGTTGAAGCTCGCTGGGGCCCCGGCCTGAGGCTAGGTCAGAGCCTGCGGGGGCATCAGACCCGGACCTCGGTCGGAGCCGCGGGGTGTAGGACCCGGGTCTAGGTCGGAGCCAGTGGGGGCGTCTGACCCGAGGCCAGGACAGAATTCACTCAATGGGCTTGACCGAGGCCGGGGTTCCTTCGTGACCCGATGTGGCCTTTGACCGAAACGTGGCCCAGAATGGTCCATTCAGTGTTCCACCCGATATTCGGTGATAACCCTATCTGTGAGGGTCGGAGACTTTGGGAATACCCTCTCCAGCACTCTATATTGCTGCCAGTCTTGCTGCCACGTCCGTATGACTAAGAGAAAGATGATCTTGAAATAGATGTACACTTTGCTGTGGGGTACCCCTGGTATACGTATTCGTTAGTAGCCCCCGGGGCTGTCCTGAAACGCGTGCGTTCCTGGATGGGTCCATCATCTTCGGTGGTGCGGTCTCTTCGCATGCGTGGCGATGCTTCGGCTTCTTGTGCCCCCGTTTGATGGGAGCCGTCGTGGTGCCACGTAGCGGAGCAACGGGTCCTTCGGGGCGGCTGCCTTGGTCGGCCGAGCCCGACCGGCTTGGTCGGTCGGTTTCATCCGGGTGCGCGCGAGCGCATTCGGTGGGTGTAGCCCCCGAGCACATCGGAGAGCTGGTCGGGGGGTTACTTTGGTCGGCAGAAATCTGACTGTGTGAGTTGAGTAGACTCAGTTGGTTCCGAGCCCCCGAGTAGATCGGAAGGCTGCTTTAGCTGGCGGAGCCCGACCGACTTGGTCGGCGGTTCGGGCTGGGTGCGCGTGAGCGCACTCGGTGGGTGTAGCCCTCGAGCCCCCGAGCGGGTCAGAGAGCTGGTCAGGGGGTTACCTTAATCGGAACGCTGGTCTTAGTTGGACGCGGCCGCGGTTGGCAGGGATGCCCGAATGCCTCAGTGAGGTTTCGGTTCCCGAGCGCTAATTTTACGTCGTAGCTGGACGCGGCCTTGGTCAGCAGGGATGCCCAAATGTCTCAACGAGGTTCCGGTTCCCGAGCGCTCGTTCTACGTCGTAGCTGGATGTGGCCTTGATCGGCAAGGATGCCCGAATGCCTCAACGAGGTTCCGGTTCCTGAGCGCTCGTTTTACGTCGTAGCTGGACGCGGCCTTGGTCGGCAGGGATGCCCGAATGCCTCAATCGAGGTTCCAATTCCCGAGCGCTCATTTTACGTCGTAGCTGGACGCGTTTGCGGGCTTGTTTTATGCCGGAGCTAGGCTGGTTTAACACCGGAGCTAGGCGAGGCCTTAGTTGGCAGGGATGCCCAGATGCCTCAGCGAGGTTCTGGTTTCCGAGTGCTCGTTTTACGTCGTAGCTAGACGTGTTTGCAGGGCTAGTTTTACACCGGAGCTAGGCGGAGGGCGTCCGTCCCAAGTCCTCGTCTAGCGAGGCTATCTGCGGGAGGAGTTGCCTTTGTCATCCTCGTTCGACCCGTCGCAGTGTGGGACACGGAGGGTGGAGCAGACGCGTGTTTACCGAGCGTAGGTTTGAACACCGTGCTCGTGGAGCTACTAACGGGTTATCTGAGTGCGCCCTGGAGATCACGTGACCTCCGAGCGGACGATCCCTGCGCCGGGTGTCCGACCCGCTGGGGGCGACCCATAAAAAGCCTTTCTTTACTCGAGCCCGTATCGGACCCTGGGCCGTCCGCCGACCCAGAGCGCAGCTGGCTGGTACCCTTCGAGGGGCTCCACGGGAGAGTGTGAAGTATGGTCTCGGACACGAGTTAAGACGATTGAGTCGTCCGTCGACTCAACTAGAGGCCCATTGGGGGCTCGCCTTGTCCTCGCCCCTCGCTCGATTTTGTGCTGGGGCGAGCATGAATCCACTTGGTGGATCCGGCCCTTGGAACCCACAGCGCCAGCTTTAGGCCTTGGCGAAGGCAGATGAAATTTCTCGCCACGTCGAGGCCGTAGCGGCCCGGTGGGCTTTTCATACCTGTGACAGCCCAGTCAATCCGGCCTGGAGGCAGAGATCGAGAGGTCACGGGGCGTCTCGCCCGGAGCGATGCTCGGCGTCTCTGCCGCATTTATTTAGCGTCGCGGAATTAAATGCGGCGCAATGATTGAAGCGTCGTCTCACCAGCGGCGCGGCGTGGTGGTCCGACGGGATGGATGACGCTTCATCCGAGACGAGGTCCACTTGACTGGCGTGCATTTCGGTCGGTACGCATTCGGTTGTTGCCCGTTTTGGCTGGTGCTTGTTCGACGCCTAAAAATTCGACGCGGGGAGTGCTAGGGCATGCTCCTGCCTTTGCCATCACCGCCTCCTCGTATTCGCTTTCCCCACCTCCTTGCCTTCGCCTGCGACGAGAGAGCGAAAAGAAAGCGAAAAGAAAGCGAAAGAGCTCTTCACCTTTCCCCTTCTCGCCGGCCGGATACCGCCAGAGAGCATCCTCCACAGGAAGCGGGAAGAAAGTTAGATATTTTGCCTTTGGTAATGTAAAGGACTTTGTTTTGTAATGAATTCAAGTTTGTTTTATCGTTTTGGCCAGTCGGTCCTTTCCGTAAGTCCCATTTTATCCTTCGGACTTCGCTACGATGATCAACATTTGACGACCATAACTTTGGGAACTGCGGGGGTTGTACAAGCGTGGGTCAGTATGTTAATACTTTTGAGGGAAGCCCAAGGAAAAAATAGGGATCTAAGGAACGAGATGTTCGCTTGCACTTGACGCAGGAAAGGAGTGTTCCTGACCAACTACGGGTCGCACCGCACGGGCACTTCCTTCTACCGCAAAGCGCTACTTCGAAACTATAGCCGCCAGGGTGTAGGCCGTAGCACTTGGGTCGAGAGGGTTACCGCTAAGGGGAACCGAGTGGTCAGTCGGGTCACCGACCTGTGTAAGTGTGGGAAGTTGTAGCCCCCGAGCGGTGCGTGGCGACCAAAGTGTGGTGGCCACGCAGCGCTTGAACTCGGAGGGAAAGAGGATTCGTGCGGGAACAAAAAAAAGCTTTAAGGATAGAATTGTCTTGGCTTTTCATTCCGCATGTTGGAGACGACGCGGGTGTCGGGCCCATCGTACAGCCCCCATCGGGACAGCGAGCTAATGGCCCTTTTACCACCTCGGGGCCGCCGCGGCCCGTCCAGGCCTTTCTTCGTTATGTCGGCGCGCTCGATCCAGCCCAGGAGCCGATATCGAGGGGTCGCGCCGTGCCCTGTCCGAAGTAGCGTCCTTCCGCCCTATGCCATCCCATCATGTTTTAATGCGTCGTGGAGGGAGTGGAGAGGGTACGTCTCTTCCGCCCTATGCCGTCCCGTCATGTTTTAATGAGTTAATGTGCGTACGGCGCGTGCCTCGACACGACGCCTGCTTGGGCCGCTCCGCCCCATCTCTACAAATTGGGTGCGGGGGGAGATGAGGGTGACCACGCCCAGCCATTTGCCTTCGCTCCTTCTTCTCCCCGTACACGTATCTCAAACCAACGAATGGCGAGCAGTGGTGATAACCGGAGGGCTGGGAAGCGGGAGGCGATAGCGGACCCATGAGGCTCGGACCCCAAGAAGTCCCGCATCATCGCCGGATCCTCCAGAGCCGTAGCGGGGGTTCGGATTACCCTACCCTCGTCGCGTTTTCGCATTCGGAACCTTCTGCCACCGTGAGTTCCCTTCGCTTCCGTTCAGGAAATCTCTTGCTGCCGATGCTGACTCGCTTCTTGTTTCTTCCAGCGATTTTGGCTCTGGTTCAAGCCAGCCACCGGTTGTGCCCACACCGACCACCTCGGCGGGGAAGGATGCCGCCCCCGACCGTCCTCGACATTCCCCACGAGGGCAATCCCCGTGGTAGCAATCCGGATGAGACGGCCGCAGCTGAGTTCAAGGCAGTTGCGCTTCCTTCCGCGTCCAGAGGCGAGGCGCCCGGCAGGCGGGGCGTTCCGGCGGTCGAGGAGGTCAGGCTGGTCAAGAGCTGGCCAAGAGGCGCTGGCATAGCGGGCCTGGGCTGAGGTCACCGAGGAAGAACACGCCAAGGCGCGTGAGGAGGCGCTGGCGCATCAGGCTTGGGCTCAGGCCACCGAGGAAGAGGTGGCTAAGCTACGCGAGGAGCGCTGGACTGCGCGCGAGGGCCTCCTGTCCATGCTCCGCCCAACTTTCGAGAGTATGTGCAGGAGCTTGGAGCCGCTGGGGGTGAGGCTGACCGAGCCGCTAGACCGTACTCCGTCGGGGTACGCCTTCGGCCTCACCCAGGTGGCCGACGCCTTAGCCGATCTGCCCTGCGCCTTGAATGAGCGTTCTGCTCGCGAGGGGTGGGAGGTCGCTATTCTGGCGGCGCAGTATGTGCTGGCCTGCTGTGCTAGCCATGACGCCTCCTTCAACCCAGCGGCAGCTGTTGCTGGGATCGAGGGCGATGCAGCCCCAACACAGGCGAGAGCACGAGGAGGACTCCGACTCTGACGACAACGCTTGGGGCTAAGACCCTCCGATGCGCCTGTGCTCGGCTTTTGTTTTTGTGAGATAAAATGTATGTTCATTATATGTTGTGGATTTTGGGGACTTTGCTTCATATTCTGCATTTCCTTTTTGTGATGTGGGTTCGCCGAACAACCGTAGCCCTCAGGAACCACTAGGGTTGTTAGGGCGTAGGTCGGAGCGCTAACACTTTGAGGGAAACACAAAACAGCAAAAGGCTTCGCAAGCCACGAGCGTGTCCTCGATCGATCACGGGTCACCCCGCATGGGTACTTCCTTCTTCCACAAGGTGCTACTTCGCAACCATAGCCGCTAGGGCGTAGGCCGTAGCACTTGGGTCAAGAGGGTAACCGCTTGGGGGGTCTCGAGAGTTGGTCGGGGCACCGGTTTGTGACGAGCGTGCAAAGGAGTAGCCCCCGAGTGGCGCGCGAGGACTAGGGCATGGCCGGTACGCAGCGCCTCGAACTCGGAGGATTTGCGGGGGCGCGAGGATAAAGAGAAAAGGTTTAGGGATAGAATCTCCTTAACTTCTCAATATTCCATGCGTTCAGTACAATGTTGCCATCGGCATCTCTGAGTCGAAAGGTGCCGGTTCGGAGGACCTCCACGACGGTGAAGGGGCCTTCCCAGGGAGGAGACAGCTTGTGCCTATCCTTGTTGGATTGAACCTGGCGTAGGACCAAGTCGCCAACGTTGAAGGATCGACCGCGGATCTGACGACCGTGGTAGCGTTGCAGCGTCTGCTGGTATTTGGCCGATCGCAGAATGGCCATGTCGCGCACCTCGTCGAGTTGGTCGATGGCGTCTTGTTGTGATTCGAGCCCCCGAGTTTCGTTGAAGGCTTGAAGTCTTGGGGCGCCGTACTCTAGGTCGGTCGGCAGGACGGCTTCCGCACCGAACACCATGAAGAACGGTGTATACCCGGTCGACTGGGTCAGCGTGGTTCGTAGGCTCCAGAGAACGGAGGGTAGTTCGGCTGCCCATCGTCCCGTGAATTTCTTCATTCGGCTGAAGATTCACAGTTTGAGCCCTTGGAGGATCATGCCGTTCGCCCACTCGACCTGGCCGTTAGTCCGTGGATGGGCCACGGCTGCCCAGTTTACGCGGATGTTGAAGTCGTCGCAGAACTCAAGGAACTCCTTCCCCGTGAACTGCATCCCGTTATCAGTGATGATGGAGTTCGGGACTCCAAACCGATAGACGATGTCACGAAAGAAGTTGGCCGCCTGTACTGAAGTGATGGTGGTGACCGGTTTGGCTTCTATCCACTTGGTGAACTTGTCCACCGCGACAAGCAGGTGGGTCAAGCCCCCGGGTGCCTTTTTGAAGGGCCTGACTAGATCGAGTCCCCAAATGACAAATGGCTAAGTGATGGGGATCGTCTGCAAGGCTTGCGCCGGAAGATGAGTCTGCCGAGCAAAAACTTGGCACCCTTCGCAGGTGCGAACAATTTGCTCAGCGTCGGCCACGATGGTTGGCCAGTAGAATCCTTGGCGGAAGGCCTTCCCCACGAGGGACCATGGCGCAGCGTGGTGGCCGCAGATTTCGGCGTGGATGTCGGCGGGTTGCTTCACTTGGTCACGAATGCGCACACGGAGGACCGGAGAAACTCCTCTTATAGAGGTTTTGCTCGACTAGGACGAAGGACTTTGCCTGCCGAGCGAGGCGCCGGGCCTCGGTTGGGTTGGCGGGGAGCGATCCATCAGTCAGCCGGTCGACGAAGGGCTTCCACCCGTCGGAGTCGGCAACCAGCACGCCGTGGCCCGACCCGGGGGGTCCCGCGTCCGACTATTCGACAGTCGGAGCGGGCGCACCCGGAGTGTTGGTCGGCTGCTCGGTCGGTGGGCCCAATCGGACGGAAGGCTTGTGGAGGTCAGAGACAAAGATCCCAGGCAGGACCGATCCCCTGCTGGAGGCGAGATTGGCTAGGTAGTCGGCCTCACCGTTGAAGCGTCGGTAGCTGTGGTAAAGCTTGAAGCCCTTGAACCTTTCCTCGAGCTTGCGCACTTCGCGGTAGTATGCTGCCATGCGGGCGTCACGAGGCTCCGAGGCCTTCATGACCTGATCGACGACAAGCTTGAAGTCGCCGTGTACATAGAGTTGGTGCGCGCCGAGGTCGGCAGCGATCCTGAGACCGTTGACGAGTGCTTCGTACTTGGCGACATTATTCGTTGCATCAAAATGTAACCGGATGGCGTACTGGAGCTTGTTTCCAAGCGGGGAAATAAGGACGACCCAGCACCTGCTCCGTTCTTGGTGTAGGACCCGTCAAAGTACATCGTCCAGTACTCGGGGTCTTTCAAGCGCCGGTGGCGCCTGGGCTTCGGTCCACTCGGCGACGAAGTCGGCCAAGACCTGCGACTTGATCGCCGTCCGGGGAACGTACGATATGTCGTGGCCATTGAGCTCAAGTGCCCACTTGGCTATTCTTCCTGAAGCATCACGATTGTGGATAATCTCGCTGAGCAGCGAGGAGGTCACCACGAAGACGGGATGCCGGTCGAAGTAGTGGACCAGCTTCCTCTTCGTGATGAGCACCGCGTAGAGCAGCTTCTACACCTGCGGGTATCGAGTTTTGGACACGGAGAGTACTTCGCTGATGAAGTACACTGACCGTTGTACTTTGAGCACATGGCCTTCTTCGGCTCGCTCCACAACAAGCGCTTGTGGCGACGACTGGTCGTGGCGGCGATGAGGAAGGCGGCTCCCCTGGTCTTTGGGCGACAAAGACCGGAGGTGAAGTCAGGAACGCCTTGAGTCGGTCGAGGGCTCCCTGCACTTCCTTGGTCCAGCTGAAGTGGTAGGACTTCTTGAGCAGCTTGTAGAGCGGCATTCCGCGCTCGCCGAGGCGAGACACAAAACGGCTCAAGGCTACAAGGCATCCTGTCAGCTTCTGGACTCCCTTCAGGTTGTCCACCGGGCCCATCTTCATGATCGCGGAGATGTTCTTCCGACTGGCTTCGATGCCGCGCTCAGAGATGATGAAGCCAAGTAGTTTTCCTTTGGAGACCCTGAAAACACACTTTTCGGGGTTGAGCTTGAGGCGAAACCATCGAAGGTTTGCAAAAGTCTCTTCTAAGTCGGCGACGAGGTCGCCGGCCTTCTTAGTTTTGACGACGATGTCGTCAACTTACGCCTCGATGTTACGGCCTTTTTGGTCGTCAAAGCACGTTTGCATACATCGCTGGTATGTAGCGTCCACGTTTTTCAGACCAAACGGCATCGTTACGTAACAAAACGAGCCAAACAGAGTGTTGAAAGAAGTCGTGAGCTGGCTAGATTCTTTCATCGCTATCTGGTGATAGCCTGAGTAGGCATCCAGAAAGGACAGGGATTCGCACCCTGCGGTGGAGTCGACAACTTGGTCGATACGAGGCAATGGGAAAGGGTCCTTGGGACATGCCTGTTTCAGGCCTGTGTAATCAACGCACATTCTCCATTGTCCAGACTTCTTTTTTACAAGGACAGGGTTGGCTAGCCACTCGGGGTGGCGTACCTCTTTTATGAACCTTGTGGCCAAAAGTTTGGCAATCTCCCCTCCTATGATCTTGCGCTTCTCCTCGTCGAAGCGGCACAAGCATTGGGCAACCGGCCTCAAGCCAAGTCGGATATTCAAGGAGTGCTCGGCGACTTCCCTTGGGATGCCTGGCATGTCGGAGGGCTTCCATGCGAAGACATCTCGATTGGCGCGGAGGAAGTCGACGAGCGTGCCTTCCTATTTGGCGGGGAGTGTGGCTCTAACCCGCACGGTCTTGGCCGAATCCTAGGGATCGACCACGACCTCCTTCGTCTCCTCGGTGGACTGGAAGGATCCGCGCCCCGCCTCGTTGGAGTTGGGGGCGGACTCGAAGGTTTCCCTCCGGAGATTTTTGAGCTCGGCGGACGCGATGAGCGTCGATGCGGCTTCATAGCGCTGTGCTTTCGCGATTGTAAGGCGAATCGAAGCAGCGCCACGGTGATCACTCCCCGTGGCCCTAGCATGTTCAGCTTGAGGTAGGTGTAGTTGGGGACGGCCATGAACTTGGCATAGCACGGCCTCCCCATGATAGCGTCGTAGGAGCCAGGAAACCCCACGACCTGAAAGGTGAGGGTTTCGGTGCGGAAGTTGTCCAGACTCACGAAGGTGACGGGCAGATCGATCTGCCCGAGCGGGTGGGCCTGCTGGCCATGGATGACGTCGTGGAAAGGAGCCTTGCTCGGCCGGAGGCACGAGCGAGGGATCCCCGTGGCGTCAAGCGTGTCAACATACAGGATATTGAGACTGCTGCCGCCGTCCATGAGCACCTTGGACAGGCGCTTCGGTCCCACGACTGGGAGCAACGACTAGAGGATACCTCCCTGGGTGCGGGACGTGGTCGGGGTGGTCGGTCCGATCGAAAGTGATTGGTGACTCTGACTACCGGAGGTATTTGGGCATGGCGGGAGCCGCCGTGTTGACTTCGCGGTGGGCGAGCTTGAGTCGCCGCTTGTTGGCGTAGCACGCCGGCCCGCCGAAGATCATGAGGCCGCCATTGGGTTCCGGGAACTCGCCAGGCCTCGCTGGTCCTCCGTGGCGGCACGGCTCGGGTGGCTCGAGTATGCCCCCGAGTGATGGGAGCCGGAGCCTTGCATGTGCTGCACGGCAGTGCGCTCCACCAGCCCCCAGAGGTTCTGGTACATGGCCCTGGCCTCTGGGGCCTCCGGCTCGGGAATGCCGTGGAGTAGCACCGCTGCTGCAGCAACGTTTTGGCTGGCGTGGGGGAAGAACGGAAGGTTGTCAGACCCCTCGGCCAGTTGATGTTGAACCTGGCGTGCCCTGTGTCACTCGAGTTTGTCGGTGGGCCTTTTGAACCTCGGTATTTTCAAGGCCGCTGCTGAAGCTCAGCGCGGTGAGCCTGGAGGCTTTCCTCTATCGCCTGCGCCTCGACGTGCCGGGTAGCGGTGCCTGGACTTACGGGGGTTGTGGCCGATTCAACCACCCCCGCCATGTTGCACTCACGGGAGTACAGCCCGTACGCTGTGTGCTCTGCGTCGGAGCTAAAGCCGTTGCTGGAGGAAACCTCCAGCAGTTCGTGGACTGAGGTCGGCGCGTAGCCAGCCATCGCCACGAGCCGCGAGCATTCAGGAGGCGGCGTCACCACCCGGAGGGGCTCATGCGCGCTGCTATCGGAAGCGGCGCAGCGGCGGACAGGACCTGGCGGGGAGGTCCGCGCAGGGTCCTCGAGCCGGAGGTCACCAAAGGCGTCAGTGATGGAGTCCAGGCTCCTAGTGGAGGCCTAGAGCTGAGAGGCGGCGGGGATGAGCGCGAGCTCTCCCGCCGGAGTGGCGACGAAGTCCAGGGAGCCGAAGCGAATCCAGCTCCCCGACGCAAATGCGCCATCGCGGGTGAAGAAAGCCATCAAGGAGGTGACTGGGAGTCCGAAGACGAAGATGATGACACGCGAAGGCCCCTACCTGGCGCGCCAACTATCAGTGTTTCGTACAACCGACAAGTAAATTTGTAAGTATAGGGACCGCGCGTTTCCTCTCCTTGAATGGTTAGACTACGGGAGTCCAAGATGTATACTGGTTCGGGCGGAATATTCCTACGTCCAGTTCGTGGTGGTGGTTTTTATTGCTTGGGATGCAGTGGGCTACAAGGGATTACAAGCGAGGGCTAAGGACAGGCCCTTAGCGCTCGGCCGAGTGAGGGAGCTCGGGGAGTTCGTGTGTACCTTTGACTTGCTGGAGATCGAACGTGTTTGCTTGGGTCAGAGGGTTCGTGTTGAATCGAACGAGAAGTTGTCCTAGTTCGGATGCCCTTCCATAGGGGCCTTGCCTCCCCTTATATAGGCGGAGGGGGCAGGTTACACGGGAGTTTGGAGAAAAAAGGATAGGGGCACATGCCCGGGAGTCCCGCTCTTTGGTCCCGATGACTGACAGGTTCCTGTTTATCCCATGCTGGGTTGGTAGACACAACGGACAGTGCTCCGTTGGGAAGGTGCGCACCTGCCCTCTGTTCGCCTGTCAGACGGTGATGGCGTGAAGGGATGGGCGCTTGACTCTGGCAGTCCCCTGACCGCCTTGGGAAGGAGCCATTCGCCTTGGCATGGCCGTCGTGTCCGTAGGGCAGGTGATCAGCTTGTCGTCGACTGTCGACGTGGCGGAGGTCGCGGAGTTGAAGCTCGCTGGGGCCCCGGCCTGAGGCTAGGTCGGAGCCTGTGGGGGCGTCGGACCTGGGCCTCGGTCGGAGCCGGCGGGGGCGTAGGACCCGGGTCTAGGTCGGAGCCGGCGGGGGCGCCTGACCCGAGGCCAGGACGGAATTCTCTCGGTGGGCTTGAGCGAGGCCGGGGTTCCTTCGTGACCCGATGAGGCCTTTGACCGGAACGTGGCCCAGAATGGTCCATTCGGTGTTCCACCCGATATTCGGTGCTAACCCCATCTGTGAGGGTCGGAGACTTTGGAAATACCCTCTCCAGCACTCTGCATTGCTGCCAGTCTTGCTGCCACGTCCGTATGACTGAGAGAAAGATGATCTTGAAATAGATGTATACTTTGCTGTGGGGTACCCCTGGTATACGTATTCGTCAGCAGGAGTGGCAATGATTGTAGTTGTTGGCGTCAATTGTGAAGGACAAGCAGGAGTGGCCATAATGTCAGCAATTTGTGTGGCACGAGAAAGAGGAGGTTGCAAGATGATCCAGAAACAAGTTAAGCCAATTTATTTGGATAGATGGATGAATCAAAATTGATCAAGAAAGGCATTTTACCTCACCTACTGGCTATCACCATCTTGTTCACCCGACCACATTTTTCATCTATTGAATACTTGGCTAAAGGAGCTAGTCGATGAAAATAGTGGAAATATGAAGACTTATGCATTGAAACTTATTAGGTTGCTATTTTTCCAAATTAGGCAAGGAGCAAGATTGAGCTCCCATGGTGCCCGATAAGTAGCAGGTGAGTGCTGTTCCGTTGGGAAGTTTTTTGGCTGGACGACTAGCACTTGATGTTTCACGTGCAGGGCTATTGCTTCCTGACTTTGCCTACAAAATAGGAAAAATTGCCGATCATTAAAGTTCAAGGATATTCAAGTTGTTAAAGGAAAGAGAGGAGCCTACGTTAGCCGATACCTCACTAGTAACATCCACAACGCTTGTCTTAGTGTAGCCTTGGGTATTAGTCTTGCTACTAGAACTAGAGCTATTTCTAGCATTAGTTATTTATGTTGGCTCATTGGGAAGATTTGAGAAGAATTTGGTGATAACAGCTGATGTAGTCCTTGCTGCAGAATACAAGGCCTTAGAGATAGCCGACCACCAAGAAGAGAACTCCCTGCCCTTCGAGTATGAAGATAATAATGTGGCAAGGTCTAAAGCTGGAGGTCATCAGCTAGATGAAGAACAATACTAGCTTCTGAGGTGCTAAGGAACCTTAGTTTAACCCAATCAAGCAACTAAAAAGTTGGGGGGACTTGACCAAATCTGAGTTGCCTGGCATACACTGATGGGTGATAGAACTCATATGATGGCTAGAAGGTGTGATTCCTGGTGTTAAAGCTCATAGATAATGTGCTTGGAGAAAGGAAGATTTTGTATAAGTCGAGTGTACTCTCAAGCATGCTACTGTTATCAGCCGACAGATGAAGGACGGCATGGATTGCTGGCCTCCTCATAGCTAGATATTGGCTTGAGCCGATGGGAGTTATCTTTGACTTGTTAGTACAATAGGGGATAAATCTTTCCCCAAACGATCAGCTATTCCTATACTCAACATCATGGCCTTGCGGGGTTTTCTTCCAAAGGGAAAGGAGTCATCTCAAAAGAATCAATCTTGAAAGATTGGCTGAAAAGACAATAAAGCTAGGTTTGAATGAACTAGAGGGGACAACCTACGTTCTCAACTGTATGTGACCCCATTCACTATAGGAAACGCAATTTTTTTCGTCGGCCAACTACCGACGAAAAAAGAGGGATTACCGACGAAAATACACATTATCGTCGGCGTGCTAACGAAAATAGACCGACGATAATAATTAGACAAAAATAGACACTGTTTTCGTCGGCAACCGGTGAAAATACTATTTTTTCGTCAGTCCAGTCTAGCCGATGAAAAAACATGGCCGATGGCTAGCCGGCCTTGCCACGTTAGATTATTTTCGTCGGCCACGTGGACAACGAAAATACGAAGGAGATTTTTTCGTCGGCCATGTGGCCGCATTTAAAATCTTCAAGATTTTTTTCGTCGCCACGTTGTTTATTTAAAAGATTAGGATTCGCCAGTTCGAGGCTGGTCGAGATTTTAAATCGGCCACATGGCCGACAAAAATACTGGGATTTCTAGATGCAGAACTGCTTCCCCATGGCAATTTCTGGTTGCTGGGACTTCTAGTATTTTCGTTGGCCACATGGCCGGCGAAAATACTGGGGAGTTTCAAGCAGAAAACATTGCTTGTTTTGCTGCACGGACATGCAATTTTCGCAGAAATTCACGTATACCAGCGTATATTTGTCAGAACAATCACAAATGGCATCACACAATTTAAAATGACATACGATTAAATTCGCAAATGCATCACATTAATATTGCAAATGCACTAACATATATAAACATCCAAATCATATCACAATTAGTTTCATCCAGCTACACTACCCCAACTATCACATTGTCCTATCTACAATCCTAACTCTCCGGGGTGTTTGAATTCTGGCCACTACCTCCAGAGGCGAAGAAGCCCTCGACTTCTGCATTGGGACCGTGCGAGCTCGAACCTTGAGCTGGCCCTAGTGCTGCAGGCGGAAACGGTTGCCACGACGAAGGAGGCTAAGAACCCTGTAGAGGATTTATGAAATTTAACATTAGTACAAAAATGCAAATAACTTTCAAAATCGAACTAACCTAAAACATATGTACCTGCGGTGCTTGCCCTGGTGGCGGATACCCGTAGAACGGCAGAGGAGGCTGAGAACCCTACAGAGGAGTTATGAAATTTCATATTAGTCTAGAATTGCAAATAATTTTCAAAACTGAATTAACCTAAAGCATATGTACCTGAGGAGGTGGATACCCGAAGAATAGCGGAGGAGGCTGAAGCGTAGGCAAGCCGCGTTGAGTACCCACAGTTGCGTAGAGTTGCTGCATATAGTCAAAGTGTTAGATCCGCAATAGTAAAAATTAATCGATATGTTGAGATTTCAAGCTTTTACCAAGAGCTACTCGAAATGCGCTGCGTTTGCCTTAAATCGCCATCTCCGCCGTGCCGCTATCGGCTCATCTTTGTTGGTGAGCTCGCTCGTACTCGCAAACCTCGCATTATCCACGGAGGAGCGGCGCTACTCTGTGAGGACCCGACGCTCTTCCTTGGGACAGAGCGACGTCGGAGTCCACAACCCCGTTGAACATGGAGAACCTGCAACAGACATATATGAAACCGAAGGCATTAACAAAAAGCGCAACTATTGACGATATCAGGATTTCCGACAATACACAAATAAGGGGGATTATTTCACCTTCCATGTCTCTTGCCCCCACCACTCTGGTATAGCGTTGAGACATCGAGGTTCTCGCTCCTCCAGTCATACTTCGGGCCGTGACGCCGAGCCATTTCATCCCCATATTGCTCCTGCATGCCAACAATACTGAAACAACAGTTTGAAGACATAAATTTCATCAAAGTAGGTCGAACAACTCACAATCCTCTGAGTCGCTGACTGAGTGCACAGCTGTCCAGGCGACTCTGGATCGGTGCTTCGGTGTCTCCAAAGATAAACATTGATGTAGCTCGGGGCAACGCTAGTTTTAGCCTCCTGTAATCCAAAGTTAGCGACATGCATTCAAAAGCATACTGAACTAAGGCTAGATACTTACCATGCGCCTCGCTAAGCGGAGGTGTCCATCCGCGCCATACCGGTGCAACACCGGGTCACCTGCCTCTCTGTTGCCTCGCTTCTTGTTGGACCTAGCAACAAAGTCAGACGACGCCCAGTACGTGCACAAGTACCTGAAAGCTTACGGGCACTTCATCAGCCAGGGGATGGAGGCTTGGAGGTTCTCATCCTCGCGCAGGTAGATCTTGGAGGCCCCGAGCTTCTTGGTCATTTTCTCCTTTTTCACCCCCTTGTAGTAGGAGCACACCGCTTGGATGTGTGCATTGTACATCATGTCCTTCACGACCTTATGGGCTGCCTTGTTGAAGACTTTTTCGGCCCTCTCTTGATTTGTGGGGACATCCCCGTCCTCCAGGCGGTACCTCTCCTGCAAAAGCAATTATTGAGCTAGCAACATATCACTACAAATGAATGAATTGTAAAGAGGTAAGGAACTCACCTAGAAATCGTGCGAAACCGCGTCAGCGAAGGTGCCGTGACGCGCCTCAGGAGCCAACCAATAGTGCTCCCACTTTAGGGCCGCCTGCGGCACCCCGCTGATGGTCACCAGACCCGGGTAGTGGTGGCGGCAGAGAGCTCCCAAGACCGCATTAACTTGTGATCGCTGGTGCCTACCCTCCCACGCCACGTCATCCCATTGCCTACAATTAATGAAATCAAATTGGTTAGATTCTCGACAAGTTACTTTTTCAAAATGAGAAAACTAACTTACCAATCCCCATGGGGCCTGATCACCCTCCGCTGGTTAGGTTCAGCCTTTGGGAGGACGTTGTTGGATCCCCGGAACCTGGAAAATGCCAAAAATGAGAATCACAAGTCTATGCATACAAAAATTAACATTGAAGACACGAATACCTGAAACGCTATAAAGAAGGCGCCGCAGCGTTCTCTGGGATCTCATCATCACCATCATCCTCCTCCAGCTCTTCCGCTACCTCCTCCGCCACTGGTGCTAAGTCCTCATACTCATCCGAGGAGTCGGAGGCAGAAGATACATGCTCCTCGTTGGCCTCTCGTGCCCGCTCCACGCACCCCAGGAGCTGCTGCTGCCTCTGCCTGCTCTGGACAGTCCCTTGGAAGAGGCATCACGACTCCTCGAGGACTCTGCCTTTGGACCCTGACTCTTCCCCTTACCCCTACTCCTAGAGGTCCTGGAGGTAGATCCACTGAGCTTACCAACAATCTTATCCTTCATGTGCTTGAACATCTGCAAAAGTTTCAATAGAGTTAGATTGCACATTTATAACAAATTATAGCAACAATGTGGAAGTAGTAATAAATATAATCAAAGTAGTAAAGAATATAATCAAAGTAGTATTACAGTAATAAGAGGATATGTACTTATCAAAACTCATCAGCGTCTCGAGGTTCATTGGTGACTCGTTGTCTAGAAAGATGTGTTTTCACAGAATCCCGATGTCATTTCTTTGATGGACGAGGCTCAACTATTAGGTCTGTGGCATCGATGGCTACCTGATGAAGGTCATCCCCATGAGCAACCCAAAAAGATCTTGGCAGACCTTCTTCCTGGTAGACATCCATTTCCTCATCGTCCATTGTACTATCGATGTAGTCAGCATCCCCAGGAAGCTATAACCATTCACGTGGGTTAACTTTATATGCTACCCACCAAGCATGCAAGCTGGGATGAGGATAGTTCAGGTAGTACACTTGCTTAACCTGGTGAGCAAGCACGAAATTGTCGTGGCCTTGAAGCCTTGATTGGTGCTTGACCTCTGTCATGCCAAATTCGTCGACACGTGTGCTATTGTTAGGATCAAACCAATCACATTCAAAGAAAACTACTCTCAGTTCTTTGGACCCCCCAAACTTGTACTCAATTATGTTTTGAAGAACACCATAGTAGTTAATTACGTGCCCACTTGCATCGCACGCCTTAGTTACCACTCCGCTGTTCACAGTGGCCGCAAGTGGACGTCTCGCTTCCATTGTTGCTGTTCGGAAACGAAACCCATTAACATCGTAACTACTGAAGTTCCTTGCCGTAACGGTACCGTGTGATAGCTGCAGTAGGTCATCATGGACGTCAGCATCGAGCATGCACTGCATAGGTTAAGACATCATTACTAGGTTTAATGGAAATAATTTGAAGTTTAGGGGTCGAAGCGGTCCAATGGCTTCCACGCCTCGCCATCTGCTGGATGCACCATCACATCCTCGATCTCACGGACACCTTCTTTATACCACCTCATATGCCTGGCTGTTTTTTTAGATAAGTACAGACGTTTAATCCTAGCCGTGATTGGCAAGTATCGAAGCTGCTTCATCGCGACTTTTGTCGTCACCGTTATCCCCTCATCATTTATCACCTTGACATATCTAGACTTGTTGCAGTACCTACAACGAGTGTCGTTGGCATGTTCCTTCTAGAACAACATGCAATTATCCTTGCAAACATCAATCTTCTCATACTTCATCCCAAGACTGGACAACATCTTCTTGGACTGGTACATGTCCTTCGGCATCTTATGGTTCGGCGGAAGGATATCACTGATCAGTTGGACCATATCGTTGTAGCACTTATTCGAAAAGTTGTACTTTGACTTCATTGACATGAGCCATGTCACCGTCTGTAGGACGGTCACGTTGGTGAACTCATACAATTTCTCTTCCGAGGCCGAAAGGAGCCTATAAAATCTTTGCACCTCCAACCCAGGCTCCTCTTCCGAATTAACCTCAAACTCCCTACCAATATCATTCAGCATCTCATCCATCCTGTCTTCATCCTCATGGTTCGACTCAATAATAGGCTCCGCCTCACCATGTTCATACCATATCAAATAGTCGGGCATGAAACCAAACTTGCATAGGTGCCGCTCTACATCCGACTTCACGTGGTAAGAATAGTTGCGGCACTTGCTACACGGGCACTTTGCGACACCACTAGCAGCCCCTGCGAATGCATGGTCCACGAACGCCTATGCGATGACTGCCCATTCTCTTGAGTGCGCCCCAATCTTACTCCAACCATCATACATCCTCCTTCGATCATCACCCATTCTCGAATCTAAACACTTGCAACGATATCAACCACAGCAGCTTAGTTGCGAACAAGGGCTCTACTGGGAAAGATAGGTCCTAAACCCACCCAAGAATGGACACCAGAGCACGGATTTATGACGAGCCTTACGGCCCGAACGGAATTTCGGCAGCATAACCCTGTTGTTCTCCGAATGCATGCCCAGTCTTGGTGCATCGGAGAACAACTGGATCATGCTGCCAAGATTTCGTTCGGACCGTTGGGCTCGTCATAAATCCTACATATGCTCTAGCGTCCATTTCTTGGCTATCCAAATTAAACTGGATAATTCCGGAACGGCACACCTCACAAGTAAATGTGAGATGAGCCGTTCCCGAACGGGTGTCGCCTAGGCTTGGCTGACCAAATTGATTCTACTTAATTGAATCATGTTTTACCGACTTTAAGCCCAAACTAATCATGGCCCAAATAAAATAAAATATGAATTTTCGTTGGCTCGCTACATGGCCGACGAAAATAGCCCTACTTAATTAAGAGCTAATGAAGCAATATTATATCATCTAATTAACTACTCGGCCGATGAAAACATTAACTCATACACAACTAATCATTTAATCACTGACAGTTCTATTCGATGTTATAAATTAAGTAAACAATATGGCATCACATGGCATGCTCCAAACTTACAAAGTAAACAATACGTCATCACATTTGCAAGAAACTTATGACGTAAACAATATGGCATCACATTTGCAACTAAACAATATGGCATCACGAAATGACATGCTCCAAACATATAAAGTAAACAATATGGTATCACATTTGCATGTAAACAATATGGCATTGCAAACAAACAATATGTCACCACATTCGCAACTAGTTTATTTAATCTAAACCCTAATCTAAACTAAATTAAACCCTAATCATTAATGAACACTAATCTAAACAACAAAATAGTACACAACCGGATTTCTGACAACGAAAAATTCACCTTGCTTGACTCAAGGCGGCGCGGAGAGGCGGTGGCGACGCCAAGACGGGCTACGGGCGACGTCGGAGTGGGGAGGCGGCGGCGTGGCGCGGGGAGGCAGACGGCCGGACAGGGGAAAAGATCTTGCAGAAAGTGACAGCTGGGAAGGGAAATATTTTTACTGCCGTGATTAACCTCCTGAAAAGTAAAATGCAATTATTTGTGGCCAATTTGAAAGGACCAAAAGGAAGAGAATTGCGCCACAAATAGAACTCAAGGCAATTATACCAATATATCATTTTACATGACAAAACCGCTCGCTCATTGTGCCACAAGGACAAAATAACTATACGGAACTGGGTTAATATGTTATTTAAAGTGAATTACAAAGTTTGAGAGGACACGTTCCACAATTTGCGGTGCTTGATTAACTTTCACATAGCTCCCAAATTTAATTAGAAAATCAACAATGGTAATACTCTTGAAGGGCATTCTAGGACAAATTCAGGGTCACGTCTGGAGACTTTACTATGATGCTCCGAATACCAGTAATCTATCATCAGGTTGAATGTTCAGAACTATACGAACAACAGAGCAGGGATTTTGCTACATAAAGTATGCCAATCTCATGTACTTGGTATATGAAGGGATGTCAAACAGAGGATTCCATCTTTTCATGAAATTTACACTCCACAATTTTAATCTACAAAATCAGCTAACTAGAGATGCCACTAGAAACACAAAGCAAGCACTGTGACAAACTACATGTTGTCTAATTGGATATATGGAAAAGTTTTTAACTTCCTAGAAACTAGAAAACTGTTAGATTCCTCTTAATGTTTCTAGTCTGACTTATCATGGTTTAATGGGGTCTTTTTAGTCCATATCTCACAAATTTGGCCTCACCTTAAATGTGCCTTGTACGAAAAATCTCCAGTCATTGTTTCAGTGGTATCCTCTGATGCTGGTCTTACCTCACAGTTTACCTGATGTAAGGCTTCAATTTTCCAAGCCTTGCGCAAGACACATAAGCGCATTTTATGAGGCTAACCCTAGTAATTTGTCAAACATACATTTGCAATTTTTTACAGAAAAAACGAAACATTTTTAGGCAAGGCAGTTTTGGCATGAAGGAAAAGTCAATGCAGCACAAAAACATGCTTCACAAGTAACAAGGGCGCAAACCGAGTTACCAAAAATTCCTAAATTCGGTTTAACATTTACCTGGCAAGGGAGTAGGAAGCAGAGTGTAAATCATAAACCATCAACAATCTAATGGATTTTATCATCATTTGAGTTTAAAGTTTAAACAATATAGAATCTCAGCAACAACTGAAAAAGCCCCAAAACTCGATCACATCGTCTGAAGAAAACAATGCAAAGTCAGCAGCTAGACTTTGTTTACCTACCCATTAATCTTTCCTTAGTTTACCTTATGGGAGGCGGCGGCGTGGTGTGGCCGGCGGGCGATGGCTTGACGGCGGTGGCGAAGCGGCGGCAACGGGACGACAACACAGCAGGAAGGTGGGCGAGTAAGGGCGCGGCAGGGCGAAGCGGCGGCGGCGTGGAGGAGCGAGGCGCGTACGGTTTCGCGAGGCGGCTGCTAGCACAAGCGAATGGTTTCGTGAGGATCGGCCACGGGCTTAATACGCCTTGTTTTCGTCGGCCAGCGTAGCCGACGAAAACAAGTGCTACGTGGCAGGGTTCGTTGTTTTCGTCGGCCAGGTCAGCCGACGAAAATACTTCTTCATACCACGTGGCATAATACGAATGGACCGAACATTTTTCGTCAGCCAATAAAGCCGACGACAACATTTTGAAATTCCTTGCCGCCCACTGGCAGCACTGTTTTTGTCGGCTTTGCAAAAATACCGATGAAAATAAATTTTGTTTCGTCGGTCGGTGTCTCTGGACGACGAAAATGTACATATTGTCGTCGGCTTGGGTAGGGCCGACGAAAATATATTGTTATTATCGTCAGCCTATCTAAAGCCGACGAAAATAACTTTAGCCAACGAAAAAATGTCGTTTTCCTGTAGTGATTCCTATGAAAAGCTGACTATGTATGTTATCCATCATATGATATACAACTCTAAGGACCATGTTGCCTAATGCTAGCCAACGACCTTCTACCAATTTTTTAGCCAATACTTGGTAGAATTGGGTCGATCCAAGAGAAGCCCAATAGAATATGAATTAGTCAAGCCATAGGTTGAGGAAAGCTATATGTTCTTCACCCGATATTGGGCTAGTTCCATTGTTATTTTCGATGTACTTCTCCATCCTTTCTTCATAGCACATATTAACTTATATTGAGGCTTGGCACTAAAGGCCAATAGTTTCTCTCCATCTAGCCTTAAATAATCAAGCTAGGCTATATCCAAAAGAGTGGGGCTGACAAGACCTATTCTAAATAGAAAAGCATTGAGGGTATTTGACCAGAAGTAATAGGCCATGGCCACTAAGGGCACGTTGGCCTCAAGATCGGCTAGAGATAAGGGGAAACACTCTGCTATTCCCAAACGCTCCCATTCAACCATTTTTTGCACGACTAGATGATTGTGCTAATCCCTCTAGCCGTTTAGTGCTATCGCCCATGCTCTATAACTCTTGCTCCATTATTCTAGGTTATATTTGGAAGCCGACAAGGGGAGATGAGGTATTTCTTGCTCTATGACAATCGATAGGTAAGCATTGCCAAGCGGTCCTCAGTAATATTGGTCATCACTGTTGAGTATGAGAATGAGTACCTAACTAGGGTCCATTAAAGTTGATCTAATGAGGAGATGCAAAGCTGACAGAGTTGCTGGGCAAGAGTTGATGTATTGAAGACGAAGATGAAGTTGATTGCAGAAGGGTTAAGAGCTTGTGCGCATGAAGAAGGATGAAGGATGGGCCCCATATTTATAAGTGTGAAAGGAACAGCAAATGGCTGGAGAATTTCCTAAAATGGTGGCTACGATTATGGTAAAAGTGGTGCATTTTAAAGATTGCGGTGCAATAAGTGGAGTAGTTACTGAAGGTGGCGGTAAAGATTATTGTTGAGCTGATGAGGGTTAAAGCCAATGAGGAATGATGTGACCATGCCGGTCTAGCAAGCCATATTTCTACCTCAAACCAAGACAAGGGCCTAACAACTTCTGACGCTCCAAGACCAGTCTAAGATCAAGTCCAATACGTTCATGAGACCAGTTCGGTCCCCAGGAGTAGTCCAACATGAAATGATCATATCTGGGTCATACGAAGTCCGATTGAGGCATTCTTGGACTCTACGAATAAGCCCACGACGAGAGCTTTCCTACAAAAGTGGTTTTACATTCAAACTCCTTCTAGATTGATAGAAATCGTCAAAACTATATGACAAACATAATCTGTTGGGTGCTACGATACCTCCACTTGGGCCTAAAGGCCTATTACGACCTAAGGTTGCATGACCATCCCCTTGGCCACCTCCCTCGCCTTCATTCTCATATATATTCAGTAGTTGTCGTTAGAATAGATGGGTTTTGCTTAAATTACGACTAGACACTTTGTCAATTTTTCACCGTACATCTGTTTGTGGAACCCCAACTCGTGTGCTTAATATTATTCACAATTTTAGATTGCATCTTCTATGTTCTTGCTTCTATTCTTGATTCATGTGCAGGGATAAGCCTTATTGGGAAGGTCAACCGTGTTTGATAACCAATGGAGTTATGGTGTAGCGATTGCAGGGTTTGAATCTGTTCTGATTGGAAGTTGGATCGTTAACGTTGAGTTCTTTACCAATTGAATTAGTACTACCTGTCAGAAGATCGGGTCACTATTCACATCAAGTGGTATCAGAGCCTCGGTTGCCCATTAGGTAATTCTTGTACCCCCACTTTGTTTTACCATCGTCCTAAATCCCAGAAAAATTACACCACAAAAAGTTCATCATCGATTCCGCTGTCCTACAACCCCTTGTGCCTTTGCAATTTTCATTTTACTTTTGCTTTGTTGAATTAGTGTCCATCGTCATCGTCTTGTTGCTGGTTTGAGGTCATGATCCTAGTTTCTAGTTGTCCCTTTTTGTTGTCGTAGTTCTTGTTTTGCACCATTTGTCATCGTACCACCGCCAACCGCAAAACTGAACTGAGTCTTACTTGGTTTGCCCTTGCTGCCACTCTGCATTATATATCCCGTTCCACAAGCCCTAGATAGGTCGCGAGCCATCTTGTGTTAATTGCATTGCACAGCATGGCCACCCTTTTTCGCCCATGATCCTATTGCTATTTTAGCCCTAACCGGAAGGAAGAAATGAAGTCACATGCAATTCTAGATTACGCAGTGTTTAGTAAAACTCGCATAAGTCTTGCATACAAACTCTGATTGGGGTGTACTTTTTTGTTTCGAAGAGGACGATAACGCACATCTGAAAAATCCCTAATTATTTAGACTTGTGCAATTTTTGACCCTCAAAATTGGCCTCTAAGACCATGTTCTAGACCCCGAAAGTTTCCTATGCTATTTTTTATGATTTTTAGGTCTTCTGTTTAACTTTTTCTCTCATTCCAAAATGTGAGATTTTTGTTTTGCCTTTAAGGTAAAAGAAAGGAAAACAAAAGGCAAGTGAAAAAGAAGAGGAGATGCAATGAAAAATTAGAGAGAAGAAAAGAAGCAAAAAGAGGGAAAGAAAAGTAGATATTCAGAATTGCTTACATCCTTTCAGTCCTGTGTGCTTTGGTATATCCCTTGCTAGGTTGAACTAGTTTTAGGAACACGTTTAGGACAGCAACTATGATAAGCATATTGCACATTTATTCAGCTTGCTAATTTGATTTCTATATTGCTATTCCTTACTACTAAATATTGCCTTCCGAGCTCCACATACTTCTTATCAGTTCAGGTTCTCCTCTGCAATTGCATCGCTCACGCTCCAGTCTTGGTATCACAAACCAACCACTAGCTGGACCACCCGCTGCTTCGGTAGGAACATTTATAAGAGCATGGTAAGACACATGAGAGTGTGTGATCCCACTATCCAGTACCTAGTATTTGATAGGGATAATACTTTGTGCTATCTTCTGTTTTCTAGTAACAACGGCAGGGGCAGGAAAGGACCAAGTATCGGAGGACCAAGATGGTAACCAGTGTGTTCTTCACAACGAGCTCCGAGAGATGCTTCGAGAGATGAATGAGACTATGAACAAGCAAATTCAAAACATGAAGAATGCACTTGACAAGAAAGAGCATAAGCACCAACCCAACTTTAATTCATCTCCTTCCACTGGTAAAGGTAAGAATTTTCCAGTTCTTCCTACTTATAGTGGATTTTGTGTTGATGCTTATATTGATTGGAAAATAGAGGTAGATAAAATTCTTTCACAATGTAACCTCTATGGTAAAAAAAATTAGAGTTGCCACTAGTGGTTTAACTCGCTGTGCATCAATGTGGTGGAATGATTTTTGTGCTTATAAGACAATACCACAAACATGGAAAGATATTGATGAGGACATAGCTACGTTGGATGCACCCATGCATCAATAGTCAATGATCAACAAAATTCTCCCTGTGATCAGCAACATTTGACCCACATAAACAAACCAATTACCCGAGCACGCGCACAACAGCTAAATCAATAGGTGAACTCGTTTCTCAGGTTGCATAATTATATTTTAGAGAATAGACCATTGCATAATAATGTGCTTGTGCTTAGGAATTATGGTTTAGAGAAGCAAGGACGTCATCCCTCATCAATACAAGCTAAAGTACAAGTTATTCCCGAGAAAGAAGCTGGAACGTCCACCTAGGAGCAGTCCACCTTCAACTGGCCATAACTTTTGCATGCGGAGTCCGTTCGGGATGAGCGAGTACTTGATTGAGAGCTAATTACGTGCTCTTTCCAATGGATCTATCCTCATCATCAAATTCCACTCGTGCCGGACGCAGCAAGCAAAACAATCCAGCGGTTTCAGACTCTTCGGGTGCTGCGCCATCATTATTGTTTGGATGAGTTCACATGTAATTATAGTGGTGTGAAACCAACTCCTAGAAGCCATCTCCTTGGCTATATATAGGACAAACCCCCTATCTATTTCCTCAGGTTTTGTTAAGTTTAGTTGCCCCCATGTGTGGAACTATAACCTTGTTCTCCTGACTCAGCTAGAGCAGCAATAAACAAGTTCAGAACCTCAGTTCGTTTGTGTGTGCTTCATCCTTGTTCTTGCTAGTTCTTCGATTGCTAGCAAGAATAGACCTTCGTAGTCAGGTCATCCGGGATTTTGGCACGGTTGATAACAACTAGGAGTGTGGTTTAGCGATTGCAGGTGCTTATCCTTGTGTGGTTCGTAGCCGGATCGTCAAAGTCACCCTCCGCCTAATCGAAGTTATCCTCTCACCGGAAGATCGGGCACCCATGCGCGCATCATTTGGTATCAGAGCAACGGTTTACCGGTGAGTTCTTGTATCTTGTTGTTTAATTGTGCTCTTCCTAGAGTCCAGAAAATTTGCCCCACAAAAATATTGTTTGTTCGCTGTCCAAACCCCGTTGTGCCTTCCAATCGTTAATTTTGTTTTTGCTAAATTGAGTTTGTGTCCGTTCTAGTGTTGTCTTCTTGCTGTTCATCTTCTTGTTCATCTCCCTACCCCAACATTAGGGGTGAAAATAGGACAGGAAATATCTACCCAATCCGATCCTGGATCCGTTTAAAACCCGATCCGTACTCTGAATACAGCTATCCGTCCGGATTCGGATCCGGATCCGGATATTTTATCCAGATACGGAGTCTTTGGTATCCAACGGATACAGGATCGGATCCGGATATCGGGTAATTTCAAATTCAGATATCTGTTTTCGTGATGACTCTGTGACTCTGTGAGCCATTCGGCCCAGGCACCCAGCCCAGTCCACGCCTCCTCGGTCCCTACGACCCTACCAAGAGGCCACTGGCTAGAAACTGAGAGACGTGCCCGACCTCCCCACCCAGTCCCTGAAACCCTCAAATCCTATCCTCTCCTCCAGGCTCCAGCCGGTCGTCACCGCCACCCAGGCGTAGCCGCCAGCCGGCCGTTGCCGCGCCTCCACTGAGCTGATGCCCGGTCGCCGTGCCTCCACCGAGCCGCCGGGACCAATGACTTCTCCCGAATTGGCGATACAGATCACGGCCGTGGTGACCAAAGAGAGAAGATCGAACTGGAAGCGGCCAAGCCAACACGGTGAGATTTCCTCGACATCTCTCTACTCGATAGCCCAGATCGATTTTTGTTAGCAATTTTGCTCAATTTTTTTTTCTAGGCATCGATCTGATGGCGGCAGTCTGGGTGGCAGTGGCGGTGATGCTGGTCACCCCGGTGATAGCTCCAGCCTTCCTCTGGTTGTGCTTCTCCTTTTTGTTTGTAACCTTCCTGGGATCCCCTATGTTAGTCTGTTAGATATGATGTGTGTTGTTAAAGTTGGGAGATTTTCTGGAATTCTGCTTCACTCAGAAACTATTGAACTTGGTAGATTAAGTATTGACATGATTTCTGAGACGCCTGTATTACTTTTCTTTTCACGAAAATTCTCCGTTCCATTAATTCCATTCCATTAATTTCAGGCCCGACTCTAGGCTTGTATTGTATCTAGCATGCTATAGACGAGCACATCTTGTTGGGATGCAATAATGGTGTTACTTCAAGACTGATGAATGTATCAGGTTACTGCAATTGTATAGATGGGGATGGAAAGTGGAAGTGCAAACGCTAGTACAAATGTGGGTGTGGTCGCATCATCATCATTCGGAGATGTCAATGTTGCTACTGATGCACTACCTGAACCACTAAGTGAAGGGGCAATGACAATAGGTGTTGTCAAAGAGAAGATATTGGAGACTCGAGCAGTGGATGTTGATGCACCAAACCAGAAAAGAAAGAAAAAGTCCACATCAGAAGTATGGAATCACTATAATATGTCAAAGGTGAAGGTTATGGAGAACAGAAAGAAGATTGTACAATACTGGGCAAAATGTAATTTATGTCGTTACAAGGCCAGATGTGAGAGCAACAATGGTACAAAGGTTTTTTGGACCTATCTGAAGAACAAGCATGCCATAAAGAATGGTCAGCAGTTGCTCAATGGAGAAAAGAATAAAGAAGATGATAGCGGTATTGTTGAAACATACAGGTATGATCAAGAAGCTAGCTTAAGAAAGTTTTATTTGGCGATTGTCATGCATGAATATTTTGTTGAGTTCATAAAATCCCTAAGGCCAACCTTTCCGATTAAGAGTCGTGTGACGGTTAGGAAAGAACTTATGGACATATTTACATCTGAGAAATCAAAATTGTATAAGTATTTTACATCTGTTCAATGCCGCTTTAGCACAACTATGGACATGTGGACATCAAATCAGAATAAAGGATATATGTGTGTCACTGTGCATTGGATTGATGATAGTTGGAATATTCAAAAGAGAATTATCAAGTTTATGCATGTAGAAGGGCGACATACTGGTTCTAATATGTCTAATGCATTCACAGCTAGTATTATTAGATGGAATATTGAGAAGAAGTTGTTCTCTCTTACTTTGGACAATGTATCAGCAAATGAAGTATGTGTTAAATATGTCATTAACAATCTGAGTGGTAAAGTTCCCCTAGTATGTGATGGTGCGTTCTTTCATGTGAGATGTGGTAATCACATATTGAATCTTGTTGCTAGAGATGGTTTGCAGCAAATTGCTTTGGTGATTCATAACATTCGTTCTTTTGTACTAGCCGTGAAGAGCTCACCATTGCAATGGGAATAGTTTCAAAAGTGTGCATCCGAATGTAACTTGGATAAGACTAAAGGTCAATCATTAGATGTTGCCACAAGGTGGAATTCCACCTATTTCATGCTTACGGATGCTTTATATTATAAGGAGGCGCTTTATATTATAAGGAGGCTTTTGAGAGGCTTTTGTGGCTGGATGGCAACAGATATGAGAGGATTGCACCATTAGATGAAGAATGGAAAAATGCACTAACTCTATGCAAATGCCTGAAGAAATTCCAGGATGTCACTGAGTTATTATCAGGTACTTTGTATCCAACAGCAAATTTGTTCTATCAAATTTTTTGTGAGATTAAGCTATTGATTGATGGTTGGTGTGGTAGTGCTGATATTACTATTAGTTCAATGGGTAAGGCCATGAAAGTAAAGTTTGAAAAGTATTGGAAGAAGTCTAACATGGCACTAGCTGTGACCTCTATTCTTGATCCTAGGTATAAAAAAAAGTTTTGAAATTTTTTTTCAACAAGATATATGGTTCTGCATTGTATGCACATGAACTTGCTATTTTCAACAAGGTTTTAAGGCAGCTGTATGAAACATATGCTTCTACACCTAGTGCTTCGAAGAGTACTACTTGTACTGGGACAGCTACTAAGAGCCAAGAGCTTAATGATGACAATGATGATGAACTGCAAAAATTCATATATGAAAGTTATGGACCCGATCAAGCAGAAGTAGATGAGTTGGATAAGTACATGGCTGACCCACCATTAAAGCTTGGTAAAACTAATCAATTTGATATCTTGGCTTCATGGAAAAATCAACAAATTTCATATCCTATTCTCTCAAGGCTTGCACGTGATATTTTGGCTATGCAAGTATCAACCGTGACTTTAGAATCAGCATTTAGTACCGGTGGCCGTATCGTTGATCCATTTCGTAGCCGTCTTGATCCTGAGATGGTAGAAGCATTGGTATGTACCAGAGATTGGATAGCTTCATCTAGAAAAGGTGATAAATAGTTTATCATTTTTTAGTATCATTGATCATGGAGTATTATCTACTCAATGTTTGACTAATGTAATTTACTTTGCAATTTCAGGTTCCACGAATAAGATTGCATCTATCGTTGGAGATCTAGAGGTTGTAGAGAACCTTGTTGTTAATTTAACCATGATGCAGGTATATACAATTTGTATCTAGAATGACAACAATAGCTAGCATACAGTAAGAGGTCTCAGGCGTGATCTAGCAATGCCAATGCATGGGTGAGCATATGAAAGAAATGGCTAGCAAATATTAATATGTCATATACTCATATCCCATGCATGTGTCAGATGTGATAAACTTGTTCAACTGCTCCCTTTGCTTGATCGGTTTATGATAAATTCACATCTGAAAAGTTTTGTGCCATTCATCTGTTTTTAGTTGTCATTTCAGGAGATTAAATAGGTAGATCCAAACTTTTTGCATATCTTGATTTCAGATTTTTAATTGCCATTATAATTTGTAGGATGGAGAAGCAAAAGCTAGCGAAGAGGAGCTGTAGTTCTTTGGCTATGTTGCAGAAGTTAACGAAAAACTTCTTCAAAAAAGTTCCACTGAATGGGCTGAATTGAAAGTGTGTGATGAATCTAGTTTTGCTTTGCTATTGAACTAAATGTTGTACGCATGGTATGTACTAAACATTGCTACTGAACCTGTCGCTTTAGTTCTTTGATTGTGGAATGTACCGAACTTTGCTATGCTATTAAACTTTCAACTTTGGGTTGTATTAAACTTTGTTGAAACTTGACCTTTGTTGAAGTTGGTATTAGTATTCAATGGAAATATAGACCACACGCTATTCATATGTGTTATTTTTAACAAATAGATATATCCGAATATTTACCCATTCCCGATCCGAATCCGGCTCATATTCCCATAGTATCCTGAATAATCCACATTCGTATTCGGATCCGGAGTATTCGGATCTGAATTCGGATCCAGGGAAAAAATATGGGTTAGGATATGGGACAAGCGATATCCTCCCGTATCCGATCCGTTTTCACCCCTACCCAACATCTATCCATAAAACCCAAAAAAGAAACAACCCTATCTCGGCCTGGAAGATCCTCTTTCTGTAGCCGCCACCAAAAACACCATAACTTTCAATTTCCACATCATTTTTGAGTGGGACCAAAAGGATAAGTTTCCTCACTCAACCCAGCATACACACGTCAATTTTTGTGCAAATCTATTCAGGGAGCAAAGAGTTTGGTGCGTTGCAATCTGACCTAATTGCTATCCTAAAATCTGCATATGTGTGCAATTCCAAAATTTGTGCAAAATTTTAAGTTGGTTTTCAGAAAGTTTACCCAAAAGAAAAGTTGTTTCAAAAGCCGTTAATAAGAAGATAAAAAAATAATCATTGAAAAAGAGGCATTTGACGAAAATTTATGGCCAAAATACCAACCTGCTATCTGATGGATAGAAATCAGCAATCTAGAAAGTTGGAATTCATCTTGTGCTCCCAAGTTGCAAATTGCATATTCATAAATTTTGTTGTGTTTATCACTTGTATCCACTGCCATATCACTTGTTTGAGCCTAATATCCATCCTTGTTTGATTAGCAACATAGGCTAATTGCTAAACTCGAACACTTATTCAGTTTTATGCAAATTCTGAAATTGGCTGATTGATTCCTTTTGCTACTCATTATAAAGCCTTTCCGAGCTCCACTTCCTACTGACCATACAGGTGCTAAGGCTTGCAATTGGTTTACTCACATTTGAGTTTGGTTTATCACGAACCAGCCACCGGATGCACCACTTGCTGCATTTGTAAGAATTGGTAAGAGCTTGGTAAAGAGCAAGAGGGAGAGTGACACTTAATCATTTCAGCAAGTAGTAGTGATAGGGAACTACATACCTCTTGAGTGTTTTCCTGTTTATCACTAACAATGGCAGGTTCTCAACGTCGTAGTGCTTGGACCAACAACATCCTAGGAGAAGAGATAGTTCACATTTCGAGATACAAAGAACGTACGAGCACAATTTCAACACCACGGGAGGTATGTGATGATCCCTTAGGAAAGATTAAATTTGCATTGCCTTCATTTGCAGCAAAGTACTATCCAAATGCATATATTAATTGGGAGATAGCGGTAGACAAGGAATTTGCGAAGTATGACTTAATTGAAAACCAAAAGATTAGAGCCGATGTTAAGGTGTTAATGTCAGATGTAATACTTTCATGGAAGCATATATCTAAACATAATAAAGAACCCAAAATTTGGAATGCCATGAAAAAAGTTATGAGAGATGATTATGTTCCTGAATATGTTAGTGATTATTTGCTTACTAAACTTCAATGCTTGAAACAAGGTTCTAAAACTATTATAGAATACTATTATGAATTGCAAAATTGCTTGTTGCGTTGTGGTTTACAAGAATGTGAAGAATCTATTGAGCTTAGGTTCATACGTGGACTTAATCTTGAAATTCATGATGCTCTTGTTTTTGAAACATATAGCTCTCTGTCAGGCTTGATAAAATGTGCTTGTAGTGTTAAAAACAAGCTTGCTGAATCTTTGAAAGAGTCTTTAGCTTCATTTGAGGTGCCCATTGTTGCACCTCCTATTGTAGCTAACATTTTGTAGAAAAGTGAGCACCATTAAGAGAAGGATGAAGTAGAAAATTTGCAGAGAGAGGAGCTCTTTGCTGCTCCATACGTATGTGAGGAGCTGAAAACTGAAGTTATACTTATAACCACTGAGAATGATTTAGAAGATAATATAAAAGGCATGGACTGTGCACATGGTGAAAATCATTTTAAAAAGATAAAACTGTCCATGAATCATGCTAACATAGAGCAACTATCAATTGAACCAATTGCTGATTTTCTTTTAATACAAGATTATTGGCTTGTTGTTCCTACTGGTAAAGAAGAGTTGTATGATAATGCTTCACTTATATCCACGCCACAACTAGTGAATGAACATGAAACTTTTATATTTGAATTAAACCCTTGCATTGAACATAAACATGTTATCCACTTTGCTAGTGAAGAAGATGAGCTTAAATTGATGTCTTCTTTGAATACTTTAGGTTACATTGAATTTGATGTTCTATGTGATCTAGAAAGTTTCAAGGAAAAGATTTTTGTACATTCTAATTTGCCCTGGTTATCACGAAATATTTTTCATGTTGTTGGCAAACATAATGATAAAGGAGAATACAATGTGCATAGAGTATACATTTGTTCAGATCTGAAATCTCTATTTCGCATACAACAATATGCTCAATTTGATAATTTTAATATCGTATTAAGTACCCCTACTTCTGTTTATAATCTATGTGATAATTTCCATGAAAGGGACTGTTTGGGTGATTGTGATTCTCGAGCCATTGATTTGATCACAAGAGATACGCATGTTGCTTCGCTGTTTGTTGCTACTAACATTTTGCAGGAGAATGTGATGGCATTGAGGATGACTCCAATTCATGAAATGGAGAATGATAAGACCATGCTCATCCTGGATATGACCAACGCTACATTAGTTTGGCGACACTTCACGGCATCCTCTGCATCATCTACATCTACTAGGAAGGGTGCATCTACATGGCTTCACCGATCCCCACCAGAGCACGATCAATCAAATAGTTGGCCTCCTTGGTCTTTGTACATGGCGCCATCACCTACATCAGTTCTGCCACCACCTTGGCCACCTCCCATGTTTGATGGTGTTTTCAAGAAAGGCGTGTCCCCACCTCTACCACATGCGAATATATGCTGGAAAGAAGTGTTGAACTATATGGATAATTATCAGGTGAATCCTCTAAATGTTTTTCTTATCTTTAAAATATATAAAGAGACAGAGCTACTATTTTATTTAAATAAATGCAGGTCCTATATGAGAATGTTTTGTGCAGAAAACGAGTTAAAAGGTGAGCTTGATTCGAGGACGACTCAAATGCAAGAAGGGGAGAATGATGAGGACATAGCTACGTTGGATGCACCCATGCATCAATAGTCAATGATCAACAAAATTCTCCTCGTGATCAGCAACATTTGACCCACATAAAAGGACCAATTACCCGAGCACGCGCACAACAGCTAAATCAACAGGTGAACTCGTTTCTCGGGTTGCATAATTATATTTTAGAGAATAGACCACTGCATAATAATGTGCTTGTGCTTAGGAATCATGGTTTAGAGCAGCAAGGACATCATCCCTCATCAATACAAGCTAAAGTACAAGTTATCCCCGAGAATGAAGCTGGAACGTCCACCTAGGAGCAGTCTACATTCAACTGGCCATAACTTTTGCATGCAGAGTCAGTTTGGGATGAGCGAGTACTTGATTGAAAGCTAATTTCGTGCTCTTTCCAATGGATCTAGCCTTATCATCAAATTCCACTCATGCCATACGCAGCAAGCAAAACAATCCAGCGGTTTCGGACTCTTCGGGTGCTGTGCCATCATTATTGTTTGGATGAGTTCACATGTAATTATAGTGGTGTGAAATCGACTCCTATCACTCTTCGGGTGCTGCACCAAAATTATTGTTTGAATGATTTCACATGTAATTAGAGTGGTGTGAAACCAACTCCTAGCAACTATCTCCTTGGCTATATATAGGACAAACCCCCTATCTATTTCCTCAGGTTTTGTTAAGTTTAGTTGCCCCCATGTGTGGAACTATAACCTTGTTCTCCTGACTCGGCTAGAGCAGCAGTAAACAAGTTCAGAACCTCAGTTTGTGTATGTGTGCTTCATTCTTGTTCTTGCTAGTTCTTCGATTGCTTACAAGAATAAACCTTCGTGGTCAGGTCATTAGGGCTTTTTGGCACGGTTGATAACAACTAGGAGTGTGGTTTAGCGATTGTGGGCGCTTATCCTTGTGTGGTTCATAGCCAGATCGTCAAAGTCACCCTCCACCTAATCGAAGTTATCCCGTTACCGGAAGATCGGGCACCCGTGCACGCATCAGATATGAAACAACTATTGAGAGATGAATTTGTTCCTGCGATTCATTCTAAAAAGTTACTTTATGAATTGCAACGTTTACGACAATGTGATAAAACTGTCAAGGCATATTATGAGGAATTAGAAACTTTGTTGTTGCGTTGTGGTTTAGATGAATCTGAAGAAGCTAAGGAAATAAAATTCTTCAATGGACTTGATATGAAAATTCAGTGTATTCTTGCTGATAAGGAATATAGTTCTCTCTCTATCTTGTGAGATGGAAGATCAAATTGAACATGAAAGACATCTTGCTGAAATTAATGTCTACAATTGCCAAAGTGAAGAATTTTCTTTGGAAGAACGACATCTAGTCAAGTTTCCACTTGCTATTAACTTTTCACAGGACATTGAGAACAAGAACGAGAAGGAAAACACACAAAAGAAGGAGGAGTAGGAGATACTTGCTATCCCATGCATGCCTTAAGATTGCACAAATCATGATATGCTTAAATCAGCAGGGATAGAAAACAAAGGTAACGACATAGGTGCTATTTTCATTTGAGGTGAGAATTCTTTTGATGTGCTAAATTTGGTCTCTACTCGTACTATGCTAGAACAGCAGTTAGTGACACTCAAACTGAATCACCTTTGTCACAATATGATTGTCTTGTTTTCCCTTGTGATAAAGACGAGTTGTGTGTTAATGTCTCATTTATATCCATGCCTCAACTACTGAATCAACATGTAAGTTTTACTTCTTATCTAAACAGTATGCTGAAAATGCACATGTTATTTACCATGTTAATGATAAGGATGAGATTAAACTGTTGTCTTCCTTAAATACTTTGGGGTACATTGAATTTGACATTATATGTGATCTCAATAGTTTAGAGGAGAGATTTTCTACTATGCTTGTTGATTTGTCATGGTCTCCACTATTAGTTTTCATGCTATTGGCAAACATAATGGTAAAGGAAAGCACATGGTGCATCGAGTTTATATTTGTACAATTTTGAAATTTTCTTATAATGCGCCACAATATCAACAAACAAAGGGTATGCTCATTTCTTTGCCACCTCTTGTTACTAACTTTTTGCAGGCCAATGAGCTTGAGTCGCGGATGACTCAAAATAAAGGAGAGGATGATGTGACCATGCCGGTCCAGTAGGCCATGTTTCTACCTCATGCCAAGACAATGGCCCAACAACTTCTGACGCTCAAAGACCAGTCCGAGATCAAGTCCAATTCGTTCACGAGTCTAGTTCGGCCCCTAGGAGCAGACCAACATATAATTACCATATCTGGGTGATGCGAAGTTTGATTGAGGCATTCTTGGACTGTATGGACAAGCGGAAGTGGTTTCACGTTCAAACTCCTTCTAGATTGATGGGAATCATCAAAACTATATGACGAGCAGAATCTGCTAGGTGTTGCGACACCTTCACTTGGGCCCAAAGGCCTTGTACGTCCTAGGGTTGCACGACCATCCCCTTGGCCGCCTCCCTTGCCTTCATCCTTATATATATATTCAGCATCCATCACTAGAATAGATCGGTTTTGCTTAGATTACAACTAGACACGTTGTCAGTTTTTCACCATACATCGATTTGTGGAACCCCAACTCATGTGCTTAATATTATTCACAATTTCAGATTGCATCTTCTACGTTCTTGCTTGTGTTCTTGATTTGTATGCATGGATAAGCCATATTGGTGAGGTCAATAGTGTTTGAGCATGGTTGATAACCAACAGAGCTGTGGTGTAGCAATTGTAGGGTTCGAATCCATTCTAATTGGAAGCTGGATCATCAACGTCGAGTTCTCCACTAATCGAATTAGTACACTACCTGTTGGAAGATCAGGCCACCATTTGCATCAAGTGGTATCAAAGCATCAGTTACTCGATAGATAATTCTTGTATCCCCACTTTGTTTTGCCATCATCCTAGAGTCTAGAAAAATTGCCCCACAAAAAGTTCATCATCGATTTTGCTATCCTACGACCCCTTGTGCCTTTACAAATTATGTCCCAAAAATGGGGGCATTTGTTAGCGCCAGAATTTGGTAAGGCATGGCAAATTTGTTAGGCTAAGGGTAAAAAACATATTTTTTGCCGAAACTAGTTGAAAAGGAAAAGTTGTGATAAGGTTATGATTTTGGCCGATATTGATTCAGAGATGGGATTTTTTCTATGGAAGTCCGATACGGATCATGATTGGCAACACATCGGAGAGCGAAACTATTGGTCGATGCACTATAAAAAGGGGGACCAAGAGGCAACAAAACAACTCGTATTTACTTATTTATTTTCATGTCAACTAGGAGTAGCTCAAAAATTTAGAATATTTCTTGTAATCCAATCTTGATCAATAAGTTGTGTATCAGCGATTGTTGGTCATCCTCAATTACGGCAATTAGGTTTGGTTTTCTCTGATCTTGTTGCACATAGCCTTTTTCGGGAAAGTCTACCTTTACCTACCACCTAATTAGCTCTAATTGGCTATTTAGACTTCTTGTTACCCTAGATTTGATTGGCTTCTTAGCTTTTTAGATCTCTACTGATTGTTGCACTAGAATGGCTGTGAACATATTTTTTCATCTATTTTACTGATTGTAGGATCAAATTGGTTGGCACGTCTTGAACCTTTTAAACCCAGCATTCTCATGTTTTTGGACTGATCAATCCTTCATCATAATTTTTAGTGTCAACAGTTAGATTTTATAAAACAAAATTAGAAAGGAGGCTGTGTGCAAAAAAAGGAAATGATGTAGGCTATGAGCCAATTTAACTTGAGAAATCTATAATAACTTATCGTTACTATTATTTGTTTCACCTATGCTTTCAATCTATTTATTGGTATTAAAATTGTAAATGTTGCTTTAAGCAACAAAATCATATCAACTATTCCTTGTGTAAGCCTTGCTTATAGCTATATAGACTTGCATTCTGTGGTACAACTTGTTGAGTACTTCATGTGCTCACCCTTGCTATAATAGTGCTACTTAGTTGCTAAAGACATCATCAAGATATCGATAGTCAATGAGGATTATTTTGAATATTGTGGAGAACTAGGTTGCGCTACCCATGTCGATTGCCTGTGGGCATATGGATTGGTTTCACTTGAAGAAAGTTTGTTTCATTCTAGTGTACTTCATTTCAGTTATTTGCCTCCTAAGACAAAATTGTAAGCTTTGATCATAAGTTAATTGCTTTGATATTTCATGTTAATTGCTTCTTTGCTAATTATTATGCACATGAAATGATATTTCATCAATGTTACCACTGTATGCATTAGTGTGATCCTAGACTAATGCAATATAAGCAAAGGGTTCGGATTTTTGTATTCGGGTTTCGACACTCATCCCACATGGGTTTTGGTACTTCTCATCATGCATGGACCATGTTTCAGTAATGGCAAAATTCTCATCAACCACAATCTCCTCATGTTTGACATGCAACAAAGTGGTAGCACTACATGACGCCATGACCGAAGGGAAAGTCCCATGCTTGGCTGTCTTCTCATATGATACACTGGTAGAAGCATAGTAATTGAAGCATGGACTAAGATTGAGCTATGGTGTATGCATCTCCTTTTTTTTTGCACTTGTATAGCATATTCCACAAGATTGTAACTACTGCAATATTTATGTTGAAGTGTACCTTCTATTTATATTCCTTGATGATACTTGCATGACATACTGCATGATTCAACTCATTAAAGTATTCTTGGATAGATTTATTATTTTGTGTAGCGCTCTTCAAGTCTCATATTAGTTCACATTCATAATATAGTGGTACAAATGCTCTTCTCATGAGCCTCTTTAAATCTTCCCAATATGTAATGGAATGTTTTACGTAAATTTGTTGTCACCAATCGTATCAATAATCTTCAAATTCTCTAGTAGCTAGCATCACTTCTTTGGTTTTGTGAAACTTCCAAAATCAAAACACCTTAGCCATTCATCCTTTCCACTTACGATACTCCTCTGGATCATTACTTTCATAGAAGGAAAAATTGAAGTACTCATAACCTGCCATGGTTAGTTAACAAAACATGCATATAAGTATGTGCAGTTTACGTGGAATCACTGAACCTCATATTTTCTTACCAACCAATGTTCTTATGTCTCTAGAGTGAATCAAAGATCTATTAATACTTTCGTGATGGTAAACAATATGAGGTGATAGATAAAGCGAATTCTAATGCAAAAACATTGTTCAACAATGGTTTTCATGTGGACCTTAGAAGGGATAAATATAAATATTGTAAAGCAAGGTAACAATCCAACAAAAGCGCAAGTTTGAAGACTCCCAAAAGCGATTAGTTACAAGGAGTTAATCCACTGTTTGATAGAGAATTTGTCATGGTTTTTAAATCTATGCGAGTGAAGAACAACATCATCAGTAAAGTTTTGTTTCCAAACTTGAACTGAGAACTGGGCTTGGTCAAAGGTCCTTTTGTTTCTCTACTTCCATAACAACCATGAGGCGATCAAGAATATTTCATTGAAGAGATTTCCAAAGCTCTGCTAGGCTTGCTTGATCATATCTAGGATATATGAAATGATGTAACTTAGTGCAATTAAAGCAATGAGCCTAAACAAGAAAATAAATCAGCACCAAAGCTGGTTTTGCATAAGTTATAGAGAAGCATTAGCTAATTTCTTGAAAGATGAAATGGAGCAGAAGATTGCTTCCAAGTAGACGTACTCAACTGCACAATCTAAAATTGAAAACATGCACTAAGGTTTGTCAACTAGGATTGTCAGCCACTTCTTTGCTTTTGTTTCTTTTCTATCTATTTTTGACATTTGCTTTTGGCCAACTTGTGATAAGGAGCAATTGAAACCCTAATTTGGTTGTCAAGATATTTTTATGCTTCTGAATTGAGCAATGAACCAATATAAGCAGCCTTAAGTGATATCAAATACCTAGTCTTAATAGGATCAAAATATTTGTAAAGGATGAACGGTTAACAAAGGAAGTATTGATCTAATATTTTTAGTATTTGTATATTTTATGGAATCAATTAACACTTGGACAACAAGCAAATATAAGAAAAAGAAGCTGGAATACAAAATGACTCAATTCAACCTAATTCGGCCAACTAGGTGTTGAAACTTTGTCGACCAAATTAAAGATAAAAGGAAGCATAACATGGACTTCTTGTAATTGAGTGAATTGTAGAGGATGCTGTAAGCTTTCAAGAAAGTCTAAGAACACTGCAATTGGACATTGGATGTGATAATTTTTATGAAAATACTAAATATGTAAAACTGACAAAATAAAAGCGACTTAGAGGAAACAACAATCAACAACTAAACAAAGATTCTAATAGATTAAAACCAAACAAAACTCACCAATAACAGAATGAAAACTATAGATAAATAAATATTTTTCTATGGTTTTTTGTGTATAGGACAAAAAAACAATCTACAACTAAGGTAAATAATCATACCGTGTTAACCCGGCGCATTAATACCAAGATGATACAGGGTTCCTTGCCTTCATGATGTAGGACTAAGGATAACTAGTTCAACCTTACAAGATGGTGGCAAACCATAGTTTTGATACAACAACCTACGGCAAATGACATGCCCAACCACAAAGTCATAGTGATAAGTTGGATCCATGCAACCTAATGAACTAGTGGTGCCAACAACTATAAAAAGAACATCACATGACAAAAGAATTCGCCAAACCACATGCTCGTGACGCTACCCAACCACCAATAGTAGGCATTGTCCTTGTGAAACCTTTGTAGTCACAAGAACAACAGTGAAGAATAACTCACAAATGCATCAAGATGCACATTGAAAACACGAGTAAAATTTGCAATATAATTGCAGTCTTAATATTACGTGGGGGATATGATAGTATATAATATATATATATTACGCCCGGGAGAATTCAACCGCATGCAGAGGTGCCACCTCATCTTTTTTCGAAAAAGGCCCACAAAAAACCAAAAATCATGTATAGGTCCTTCCACCGTTTATTTTCTGAAAAGGACCCCGTGGTTCCGCAATTTTGACATGGGTGCCGGTTCTTTGGACTTGGAAGATTTAAAAAATTTTGAAATCGCAAATAGGTCCTTCCATTGGTTATTTTGCAAAAAGGACCTTGTATTTTCGCAAATTCAATATGAGTACCGGGTCTTTCGACCTAGAAGATTTAAAATTTTTTGAAATAGTGAATAGGTCCTTCCACCAATTATTTTTAAAAAGGACCCATAGTTCCACAAATTTGATTTGCAAAAAACTCAGACCAAATTTTTTCTCACAGCGCTACATCGCACTCGTCTCTACTTAGTATAACAGAAGGGGGAAGAGTGTGACCAACTGTAACATCCCAAATTTTACTTTTTTGGATTTATTGTGCTTTTCTTGATTTTATCTGATTTTTTTGAGAATTTATCTATTTCTTTTTGCATTTATTTAATTGAGCCCTAGTTGTTCTTTATTTATTCTAAGCAATTGGTAGATGATCTTTTATTGGAAGTATTTTATTAGGGTTCTATTTACTTCAAAGTTTTTTATGAAATTTTTCTGGATTTTCCTGATTTTATTGCTATTTCTTTTGGCTTTATTTATTATCCTGATTTATTTAAATTCGGAAATGAATTAAAATCGCTTCAATAGTGTTTGGGCCGAATTCCCGGTCCGACCCAATTCTACGTAGCCCAGCCCGTCGCAAACTCTAGCCTCTTCGCGTGTCATCCGTTCGATTCCGATCGGGCGGTTGTCCTTGAGCCACATCGCTCGGCGCCTCGTGCTGTCCGATTCCGCCGCATGTACGCACGAGATGCGGCCACGTCGCCTTCCCGTATCCCAGCCGGACTGCGCCGCCACCGCGGACTCCTCCGTGTTTCTCGCAACGGCACGGACGCCCAGGCCCCATATTTATTGTGCCGCCGCCACCCTCGTAAACCCCACCTTGCGCCGCACCATCTGCACTAGCTCGTGTTGCTCGAGACACCGCCGTTTTCCCGTACGAGCTCGCCAGAGTCCCGAGGCTTTTCGCCATCCATTGCGCTCTGTTAGTCACCCTCCGCCGTGCCTGAGGTCGCCGCCGAGTTGCCCGTGCCGAGACGCTCCAGCTGCGCCACTTCGTGTCGCCGGAGAAGCGTCGCAGCGCCGTCACCGTGGTCGTCTTCTTCCTCTCCAGTGAACCCCGCGCCGCCGTGCCATCACCGTAGCTCGAGCTTCGCCAGCCGTCCGATCTCCAAGCAACGCCCCGGATCTCGCCGCGTCGCCACATTAACAGTAAACCCCATTTGGATTAGATCGAACGGTCTAGATTTCATCGCATAGATCTGTGTTGATTCAATTGTAGCCGCTAGATTTTAATCCTAGGGCTCTAGCGCCGCCACGTTGCGTAGTCGCCGTAGCCGTCGGATGCGCGTCTGTCGTCTATGATCGTGCCGCGTGTTGCATCGCCACTTCACCTGCCATGCCATCCGATCCAGATCCGACGGTAGCCGTACCGCCACGTGTCGCGCCTGTAGTAAATTCGAGCTGCTTCGTGATGATCAATCTCGGCATTTCATTTGGAATCGAACGGATGAGATTGAATCGAGTTTCAGTTAACCATAACTTTGCCGCGTGTCGTGGTCAGAATTGGTCCGGCCGCATCGATGACGCTTGGCGCTTGTGTCACCGATGCACAAAGATGTTGTCGTCGGTCCACCGTGCACCGAACCATGCCGTGGACAGGGTCCATGCGCCGAGACGCGTGGCAGCCTCTGGTTGCGACGCGTGTCAGCGTGTGAGTAGGCCACCTGTCATGCTGACGTCAGCAATGACGTCTTAATTAATTTTTCGTATAAAAATAATTCGGCCAAAAATTCATTTCGGTGCTGACGTCATTTAAATGTTATGTCGTTTTAACATATTGCATTCATTTCAATTATCAAATGTTCACTATATGTTGGGAGTAGTTAACCGTCCACTTGAGATACTTTTACCCTTGCTATGTCGTATGTCGTAAATCATTTGTCACCCTAGAATGGTTTAATAGTAATTGGTAGCTATAAATGCCAATATGGGTGGTCAGAACGCAAGTAGAAAGTTTAGCCATGCAACGAGTCATTACTTCATGATCAAATGTTAATATTGCTTAATGACTATGGAATATGGTTATTAAGTGTGCGTCGGGTTGTCACACAATGTTGGAATTGATGATGGCACGTGGTGCACGGTAAACCAATCGGCGTGGTAAAAATGATTTGGACTTAGGCATGTGGCATGGTTTTGTGGTGGGCCAAGGTTGGCATGTGGGCGGTCGCATTTGCTTTTTATGATGTTAATGACATGATGATTTTTGGTTAGTCTTGCCTCGATCAATTAAGGACTTAACCTTGCAAGAATTTGAACTGAATCATTCATACAGCCAAAAGTCTGGAATGGGACAGACTGTAGGATCGAAATATACAAAACTAGCAATCAGAGGGGGGGTGAATGATTGCGCGGAAGCTAAAATCAAATTTTTGATCTACTAAAAATTCACCCTAATTCGGACTCAAATAATTGCTTCAGATTCAACAAAAGCAGTATATCGTTCGTAAATTGTGAATTCCCGGAGATCTAGCTGTTGGATTGACCTGAAATTATATGTGTTCGGTAAATTGTGAATTCCTGGAGATCTAGCTGTCGGATTGACCTAAAATGTGAACAGAGGAAACTAGATTCTAATACGCATCTAACAAAAAAAGAATCAGATCGATCAGATCTACGGATCAAAAGTTATAAATCCTGCAAGCTTGCTGTGACAGAATATGACGAAAATCAAGCAAACCCTAATTTCGTGATTAATAACAATCTACAAAAGATTAACCAACAAAACTTTGTGGAACACTAAATTAATGCCCTAAGAAGGTTTTAGATGGATCAAATCAAAATTAAACTTGTTGAATAAAAAGGACAATGATTCAATCTACTAAACCGAAATTGGGCAAACAGGGTCAGAAATCGGCACCATAGCGCATCATGTGTGAACAGTAATCCGCGACTTACTGTAGCAACACGGGTACTGTAGCACCGAAATACTGCAGCGCTCGGATGTCTCCTTTTCTTGCATGCATGCACGATTAAACAATCGTCTACGATTTCCCAGCCGCCGGCCGAAAAACAAACAGCAAGCCGCCAGAACATCTAGGCACAGAACGCAAGTCACGGCCAGGACCTCCAGACTTTGACGCTAGGAGCTTCTCGCTACAAAACAGCCACCGCAAAAAGCCAGCCGCCCCACAAAAGCTGCCGCCGGAAGCAATGAGCAAACACGCGAGAAAATCTCCAGCAGTCGGTCGCAAGAAAAACGGCAACGTCCAGCCGCCGCCAAAAAGAGCTGCCGCTCATTGATTAGGTTTTCCAGGGTTTTTATACAACTCAAAATCCTAACACATGTATGCATATCCACCTGGCCCAACACACATGGCCCAATATATGCATACAACCCAAAATTCATGCATGCAGCGCCCGGCCGCTGCCGCACTCATGTGACTAACCAGCCTTCGTGTGCACCGTTCTCAGCCCGAACGCCCCGCATGACATCCTCGACCACCAGGACCTCGATTCCTCCCTGAACCTAGTCCCGAACCTCAGTTCCTCCATGAACCTAGTTCCGGTCCCGTCATCGACCACGTTCGCCCTCGAGCAACACCTGCACATGAATAAACAAACAACACATCCGAGCACAAGTCCACGACTTGACTCAAAGTCAATCCATACAACCACTCATTGCATGAAACAAAATCCATCATGCTATCACCAGCATAATAATCATCTCAACATAGCACATGCACAGACACCACACATGCTATAACCAAAATCACTTTACAATGCCAATTTCACCATTCAACCAATTTTTCATCACATGATCTCACACAGACCTAGCTGATTAATTTGTTGATTCTAGACTTTAGTACTATCGTGGTGGTGTGAGGCCTGAGTAGTGGTAACCAGTCCTCACACGGGTTGGCTCACATGGTACAAGACGGGGGCTCTGGATGTGGTAACCAGTCCCACCAGTGTTGAAACTTTAGCGGATAGTACTAGTTTAGATAGGCACTGGAAATGCTTTGTTATGGTCAATCGCCTTTGTGGTGTTTGATTATATCTTGTGGGTAAAGTGTATAACCTCTTCGAGTGTAAAACCTATTCGAATAGCCGTGCTCACGGTATTGGGCATTGCTCGGTGATTACATTCAAGGGTTAGATTTTTATTAAGTAAATGTGGGGATGGAATGTTGGAACATGGAAATAAGGATATGAGTTGGTCATTGAAAACAAATGCAAAGTTATTACTGTTACTATTGTTTTATTGTCTTCAATCTATTTATGCTATTCTTTGGTAAATGCTATTTATGCAAAGTAACCTTGTGGCCTTCCTTTGTACTAAGCCATGCATATAGTAAGTAGAATTGCATTCTGTGCACGGCTTGTTGAGTACTTTATGTACTCACCCCTTGCCACCAACATCATCAGTTGAAGAAGAAGAAACGCCTGCGTTGGAGGAGGAATTCCAGGTGAATACGAACAATTTGGGTGTGAGCCTTGTTAGTTGCCTGTGGCAGTTGAAGGGTAGCTACGCGTTTTCGTTATTTCCGCTGCAGTTTATTTATTTACTTTCAGTTAGCCCTGCGTGGCATACTCATGTAAGGTGGACCATAAGGTCATTCATCAGTTGTACTAAACTTGATAAAGTCTTATTTATGTTATCGTTGAGTATGATTGCGATATTCATCTATGTCACTAGCGTGATCCTGGACTAGTGCAGAATATACAGAGGGTCCGGATTTGCATATTCGGGTCCCGACAGAGGTGGTATCAGAGCTATACTGACTGTAGGTCAAACCCTAGTTGGTTGTCGCTTTAGGAGTGTCCAAAACTATTTTCTAAAGTCAAAAATTAACTTAAGAAGCTAAAAGGATCTTGACTCGTCCCTTCTTCTTGCTCTTTACCTATGCTGAATTTTTCTCTCTTTTCTTGGTTTTGAGTTGAGGTTTTGAGAGAGCCACTTTTCTGCAGGTTGAAATGGACTGCGTTTATGGTGAGCATAAGGGAGGATTTGCCGCTGAACTCTGGAGGATGTTGCAGATGGCAGGAGGCTTTGATCACCCAATCTATCGCAACAGCAATTGGGAGGTGAATGGAAGGAGGAGAGGCACAATCTGCAGGTTCACAATGTACACTCAGAAAGGTACAGTCGGGAGTCGTCCAGTCTACATCACCGCGAGGAGGGCGTCATTCGAAGCTGGTATTCAGGAGATCGCTCGCCTTGCACTTTGCCGCTTTGCTCGTGACTATGCCGTGCAGCTGGAGGACACTGCATTCAAATACCATCCAGATGGAGTCACCGTCATTGAGGAGAAGGTCAAGGAAGAGGACAATCCTACCACTGTCCACATGGCGTGCTACATTTCAGCTCAAGAGACACACACGAAAACCACCAATCAGGAGCTTTCCGAAGCATATGAGGCCTTGGCAAAAATTGAGAAGGATCTTCAGGAGACTAGGAGGATGGCTGCCGATAGGATCAGTGAATTGGAGGAGGCTCTTTACTTCAGGAAGGAGGCAGCTGATTTGGAGGAATCTACTGAGGACCCAGAGGAGCTTGAGCCGGAGCAGGAGAGCCAGGGGTCAGTGTCATCTGACGAGACCCTAGGTCATCGGAACCAGTTTGCCCTGAAGCCGAGTCGCCCGCCGCCGTGTCAGCCTGGTTGTGCGCATCCAGGATATCTTAGTGATTAGGTGTAGTGAAGTCTAGTGGTAGTTGTGACTCGAGAGTGAGTCGCATGAGTCCAAGTTTGAATTTTGCCATTAGTCGGTAGTGTTGCTTGTTAGGTTGCTTGTAATTTCGAGTCGTTGTGTTCTTTTGAGTGTGCAGTATGCGCTGCATTGCCCTTAGGCACTTGTGAGCAGTCATACCAAGTATTAAATAAATATAATAAAGTTGGAGTTTGGGATAAGAACCTTTTGCCCTACCTAAATTCTTATATTACTTGTCTATGTTGTTTCCCTCTTTTCTCTTAACCTTGGAGTGATCTGCAGATGGTGAACACTCGTGGAAACAATAGAGGTCAGGGAAGTGGAAGCCGTCAGGAGGATAACAGGAATGCGTCGCCAATTCCTCAGGCCGCACCCCAAGTGGATATGAACAACTTTGGAGCTTTTCTTGCTGCAAAAACTCAGCTTATGCAGACTATGATGCAACAGATGTAGCACTTTGCTAATCAAGCAGTGGTCAACAATGCTAATCAAGCAGCTGGCAATGGGAATCATCCGTACTTGAAGCTGTCTGACTTTATGAGGACTCGTCCACCCATATTTTCTGGGAATGCTAACCCAATTGAGGCTGATGACTGGTTGATGACCATTGAGAGGAAATTGCATATCACTCATTCTGAAGGGAATGAGAAGGTGCTTTATGCTTCTCATCAGCTAGAGGGCACAGCTGTTGAATGGTGGGAGAATTACTGCGCTTCACAGGAGAACCCACAGGAGATTACTTGGGAGGAATTTTCTGCTGCTTTTCGTCAGTACCATGTTCCAGAAGGTGTCATGGATTTGAAGAAGGAGGAATTCAGGGCCATCAAGCAAGGGAGCCAGTCAGTGGCAGAATATTTGAACCGGTTCACTCAGCTTGCTCGCTAGCACCTGAGGATGTAGCGACTGATAAAGCAAGGCAGTCTCGCTTCATGAAATGACTGAATTCTGGGTTGCAAGTGGGGCTAATCACTTACACTTTTCCTAATTGTCAAGAGCTAGTGAATAAGGCCCTTATTCTAGAGGATAAGCATAAGGAGTTCGATGACAATCACAAGCACAGAATGGCACAGTAAGCAGCTTGCCAAGGGTAGAAAAAGATGAGGGTTGCACCGCAGTAGTTTGTCAGGTTTTAGCCAAAAGCAGTCCTTAAAACACCTTCGCCGATGCCCCGTCCTAGTGGGCAGAACTTTCAGACGCCTGTTCAGACCAATAATGCCCCAGGAGGAGGTCAGCAGTCAGTAGTGAGACGCTGTTTCAGTTCCAATGAGCCTGGATATTTCGCCAATAATTGTCCTAAGAGAGGAGGTGTCACGCCTGTACGTTTCAACCTTGGATCAACGCCAGCCAAGACGCCTGCATCCAGGAGGAAACCGTGGAGCTATTCAGTCTGGAGCCACCACTCAGGCCATGGTGAGAGGTCGTGTCAATCATATCACGACTGATGAGGCCCAAGGAGCAACGGATGTCGTACTAGGTAAGTTTTTGGTTAATTCAGTACCTGCTACAGTTTTGTTTGATTCTGGAGCTTCACATTCTTTTGTTTCTCGAGATTTTGCTGTTGGGCATGGGTTAGAAGTTAAGAATCTTAAGTGCATGCTTTTGGTCCAATCCCTTGGATCAGAGTTGCATTCTAACCTAGGATGCATGGGAGTAAGGATGCTCATGAATGGAATAGAGTTCCTAGCGAACCTTATTATCCTGGATACTCAAACCTTAGATGTTATTCTTGGAATAGACTAGTTATCTAAGCACAAGGCCATGCTAGACTGTGGTAGAAGAGTAGTGTCCATTGAGAGCCCAAAAGGCGAAAAGGTGGAAGTTCAACCAACTGCAGTTCTTAATGGCCAAATGATGGTAAATAGTGTAAAGGCTGTCAGCATTGAGGAAGTACCGGTTGTGAATGTGTAGCACTGTGGGTTGTTCTCTCTGAGTCTTGGAATTTCCTAGTCCGGGTGTTTGGAGTACCTGTTTGTGATTTGTGGGTTTCAGGGTTGGGTGTGGGAAAGAATTATTGCCTTTCTCCTTATTTTGTTTTCTTCCTTCCCACCTAACCTTATCCTCACCCACTTCTTTTTTTCCCCTTGGCTTCCTCCCTCCCGTGCGCCCTGGCTCCCTCCCTCCTGCCTTCTAGCTGGCGACGCCCCTTCCTCCGGCGGCTGGCAGCGTTTCCCCTTGGCCGGCTGCTCCTCTAGTACCTCCCCTTGCTTCCCTTGGCTTCCCTCCACCCAAGCGGCGCCGGCCACCCCCTGGTCGTCCTCCCCCACACCGGCGGACCCTTGGCTGCTCCAGCACCCCCTGGTCGGCGACGAGCCGCCCTCCGACTAGCAGCGAGCCCCCAAGATAGCGCTGGCTCGGGTCCTCTTCCCAGCCATCGTTCCTCTCCCCCGAGCCAAGATGCTCTCTCCTTCGTCCTCCTTGGGTTTGTGAAGGTATAGCTTGCTCACCATGTGTTCAATGAAATGGCTGTGAGGTGTACATAAGTGTAGTCGCTCTTGTTTGGGCCGATTCGAGACGGTGGCCTGATTGATATTAATCCAGTAGTGAGTTGTGAAATTCATAGCTACCACTCATGTTTTCCCTTATCAGTGTGCTAATGGTTTTCAAGGAAGTTTATGGCTATGTTTTTTTTATGTTGAATTACTATGTGCATGCTGTCTAGTAGGGAAATTCCTTATGTTATGACATTGTAGTTCCATGCTTTAGTTCTGATGTATTAATATGCTGCTGAGTTCACGTTTGTCAACTGATAATTAGTCCTATTTGTGAAGTGCGATGAGTGTGTGCTTGGTTATAGCTATTGCATCAATTCCCTTTAGCTTGTGATTGCAACCTAAAGACTGTTTGGCTATGCATGACCCCCTATTTTCGTACTTGCTCCAGTTGTATTTTATTGGTCATGTTTGGTTCAACGGTTTAAAGGTTTGGCTAGGTCAATGGGCGAGCAAGGTTTTAGTTAGTCTTCGGAAATTAGGGTTTCAGGTCTCTAGAATTTATATCACCGATTTAGTGGCAACTTGCACATGAAGAATGAATTTCAAGTATTGTTTTGTTCTCTAGAGTCGAAGGTTTCTAATACCGCAAACGGCATGTCAATTATCGCCGAGGTTAAAGTTCGTTGTTTTTCAGGTAGAGTGTCTTCGGGGGTGGTCTCGATCCCGCGTTGCTTCATGCGTCGGTAAAGGCAAGTGCAACCTTTACATTGCTATTAGGGAGAATGAGTTGAATGCTCGCGTTACGATTAATTGCATACTATGGTTTAAATTATGTTATGAGCACGTCTAGTTCAATGTTTGCATTTCGATGTAGAAGTCAAAAGAATGCATGCAAGTGTACCCATTAGAATGGTATTAGGTTATGAGCCGATCGCGTGTTTAATTTTTGATCTTGAGAATGCTAAGAATTATGATATGTTTATGAATATTCCTAGGAACTTGCTCATATTATGATTGCTGTTAAGTTTACTAATTGGTGTTGCTTGTTGAATTGTGTTCGAGCATGTGGACTCGATTCATGACATACAGAGTTGCAATGTTGTTGCATTCCCACATACATATCATGCATATTGTTACGAGCCTGGTCGATGAGAAAGACATATGGGGACATATGTCTAATCCGGAGTGCTCCTGAGATAAGTCCTACCTCGTAGTCCCATCCACGGAGTTGGATGGGAGCGAGTCAGTAAGAGTAGGCCCCTCCACTGGGATGGAAGGGAGACGAGGGTGAACACTGATGGGTGTTCCCTCTAGCTATACCGGTATAGGCTGAAAGGGTGCATTTGAGCAAGAAAGCATGGTTGCATTGCATTGCATTGCATAGTATTGCATCATGAATGATAATTGTTGTTCATGAGCTGATGGCAAGTACAGGTTGAGGAGTGAGTCGTGGACTCATCCAAAGATGCTCGTCGAGGTATGAGAACGGGTTCAGTATGTATTTGAATGGTTTGAGGTACTTGGAGTTCGTTGCGTTTCCTTTTGCTTACTGTTTCCAGCTAAGAAAAATGAATACGCTATGTTTTGAAGTCATTGAAGGATGCTTGATTTTGATTACTCTTCGTTGTTGTTGCACTTTGCTGAGTCTTGGACTTACGCTTGTTTGTTTCTTGTTTTAGGTACCTTGAAGCTGGCTCACCGGGATGGGAGTAGTAGCACGTGCACGACTTCGGTCACCATCAATCCATTTAACTGATTCGTTAAGTTTGGCTATAAAAAATGCGGTTGTATTGTGTTGTCTATCGTTGCGTAGTTTACTAATTGACTATTGAAAGGACAGGGGATGTCGCCTAGAGGGGGGGTGAATAGGCGTTTATAAAATTAAATCTTAATTCGCAGCGGAAAAGAATCGGACTATCTGACTTTGGATATCGGACTATCCGATATGTATCGGACTATCCGATATGCACAATCGGATTATCCGATCAGAGTGATAACAATCAGGTTTATCACAAGTTAGAGCTAGGCAAGGCTAAGCAACAAAAGGAGTAGTAAGCTAGCTATAACAATTACTTTTATACCAAACCAATCAAGGCAAATTTAATCAAAGCAACAAGAAAAGACCAAACCAAAGATTTGATGCACGGTTGGTTTTTCCCGAAGTTCGGATCCTTGAGGGGATCCTACGTCTCCGTTGAGGCAGCTCGGTCACACTCAAGCCGGGGTCTCTTTCAACCCACTTCCTCCCGGTGTTGCACTTAGCACTCGCCAGCTGCCCGGTCACCAAGACACGGGGGGTCTCTTTCAACCCGCTAGCCGCCCGGTGTTGCACCTTGCACTCGCCGGTTGAGGCTTGATCACGCTTGAGCCGGGTCTCCTTGACCCTTGTCCTCCGGTGTTGCACAAATGCACTCGCCGGCTTCACTTCTTGATCCCTTTCATGGAGGCGGAATCGAACCTTCACAAACTTCCTACGGCACACCACACAAAGAACCGGTGGCTCGTAGGCAACCTCCTAGCCGTCTAGGAGTCCTCAACCTCCAAGAGTAACAAATACTCACGAAGAACAAACTTGGAGATGAACTCAAGTGCTCAAAGATCAACTCTTCCTCAACACACACTCAACCTAACACCTCACTCCTCAAACTCTTTCAAACCCTTCACACAAAAGGGGATCACTTAGATCTAAGGGTAAAGAGGTGTTTAGAGGGCTCAAGAACAAGAGGGGAACACCTCAAAACCAGTGGAGTAACTGCCACTTCGAAATGGAGAGGAGAGGGCTTTAAATAGAGGCTCCAAAAAAACTAGCCGTTATGCCCTGGTCAGACCCACATCGGACTATCTGATGTTGAACATCGGACTATCCGATGTGTGTAAAACTCCAGATCGACTCCACAAAATTCAAATTTTCTTGAATAAAAAGCACAGATCGGACTTTCCGATATGGAACATCGGACTATCCGATGTGTGTAAATTTCCAGATTTCCAAGTGAACATCGGACTATCCGATATCAGACATCGGACTATCCGATATTGGAACATCGGACTATCTGATATCAACATTGGACTATCCGATGTTTCCAGAGAGAACCCATTTTCAAAGATGTTTCACAAAATTTTCTAAGTCCACATCGGACTTTCCGATGTCAACATCGGACTATCCGATGTGCACTGAGCAGCTCGACCAAAACGAGCATAACTTTTGACTCCGGACTCCGATTTCAGTGATTTTGGACTCTATTGAAAGCTAAGAACAAGGGCTACACAACCAACAAGGTCTCACTACCCAAATCCCAAAGGATAAATTCATATTTAACAAAGAATTCAAGGGAGATCTACAATTCTTACTTTCCGGCACCACCAACACCACACTCTCTCTAAATTTCACAAGGATGGATCATTTGAGCACTTGACACATCTAAAAGTTATTCGACGTTGCATCCCTCTTAATAGTACGGCAATCCTTAGACTCAAATTAAATCAAAGATAATACAAGTCTAGAAATAGTCACTTGCCGTCTTCTTTCTTAATGCCGGTGCATGAGGACCTTCACCATATAATTGATGACATCTTCGCCTTGTCCAACTTGACTCGATTCACCTCATGAGACTCTCGTCCTATCAACCTTGACTTGATCATTCTCTCCGATGATCTCCACGCCAAGTCGATCTTGACTTAGTCCTCAACTCTTGGTGACACTGCCGTCTTGTTGACCTCGGCTTAACGATCATCCTCCACGATACCTTGGTCATCATACACACATGGGACCTAATTCTTTTCAAACCACTCATGAAAAGCATTAGTCCCAAAAGCTCAATAGATATGAAGAAGTTGATATTTGTGAGCAGTTGATTACCACAAGTGTTTCATATAAAGAAGCACAATATAAATGGAAACACTTGACATAAGAAATGTTCTCTACTAAGTGCATCATGATGAATATGTAATTGATCTATATGCACAAGAGAGATAATTGTCGATATGATGAATCAATTAAATCATGGCAAGGATCACAGTCTTTACTTAAATGAAGCACATGATAGAATATACACGAATTGTACATGTGCAACTAATATTTGGAATAAGAGTAAATATGTGATCCAACACTAGATTAAACTTCACTAAGAGAAGTGCATGAGAAGATATACAACTAAAACATGCATGCACCAAGTCAATCTATAGCAATATGAAGTTTAACTCTAATTAATATATGCATACTAAAAACAAAGAACATAATGAACTCAAATGAATATATATATGCACAAATAAATATGACATGAACCAATGTGCATATATATAATCAACATGCTACTTGGAGTTCACTATGCATTTGCACAAAAGGAATGCAATAACAAATATAGAAGAGATACCAAAATTGCATACCTTATCTTTGCTTAACCATCCCACTTGATTTTCCTCTAAATAGATGAGACTGATACTCAACTAGGCAATAATATGTTAGTCTCATAGCAATATAATCATATTAGAGGTTTGTCATTTGTTAAACACTAAGTTAAGCATTTACTCAATTACATAGATTGTCATTATATGTGTTTGTCATTAATCACCAAAATAACATAAGTGCCTAGATGCACTTTCAACTATCGATGTGTGATTGATTATCTAAGGATCTGCTAGAAGGTTTCATTCTGGTTTGAGTGATTGATATATTATAACTGCAAATGTTTTCTTGTCTGCTGAGTGGATGTCCTATTTTCTAGAGAGGTCATGCCGAAATTTTGTAAATTTCGGTGGCTTAGTTTTTAAGCCGGTTTTTAAGAGTATAGAGGTTGATTTTAGTCTTTTCGTAGAGGTGATAAGCTTTATGTCTGGTTTGGTAATTCTTCGTTCAATTGAGCTTGCTTTCGGAGTTTTTTTTGTGTGTTGTTAACCCTTTGGACATGTGTGGGTCTGAGGTGTGTTATTCGGTACTTAGGGTTTTGGTAGCATCCGTGGCGTGTTTGGCGCCAGGGTGTTACAGAATGAATATCCGGATGTTTTTCCTGAGGAGTTACCTGGAATGCCGCGTGACCGAGATGTTGAATTTGTGATTGAATTAGTGCCTGGTACAGCCCCAATAGTCAAGAGATCGTATCGGATGCCGACGGTTGAGTTGGTAGAAATGAAGAAGCAGCTTGAGGAGTTGCTGGAAAAAGGGTCCGTGAGGCCAAGTTCGTCGCCATGGGGTGCGCCTGTTTTGTTTGTTCGGAAGAAGGATGGGAGCATGAGGATGTGAATTGATTATCGAGCTTTAAATGAGGTAACCATAAAGAATAAGTATCCGTTGCCCAGGATTGATGTTTTATTTGATCAGTTAAGAGGAGACGGAATCTTCTCTAAAATAGATCTTTGATCGGGATATCATTAGCTGAAGATTCGAGCAGAAGACATACCAAAGACAGCATTTTCCACCAGATATGGTCATTATGAGTTCAGAGTGATGTCATTTGGATTGACCAATGCCCCTGCATATTTCATGAATCTGATGAATAAAGTTTTCATGGAATACCTGGATAAGTTTGTTGTCGATTTCATAGATGACATTCACTACAGGATGACACGTCTTCGCAAGCGGTAGAACCGCTTGGAATTCGAGTATTCCAAGCAGTACGACCTCTTGGAATTCTAATATCTACTGCTTTCTATACGGCTGCTTGTAAAAGTATTCCAAGCGGTATATACATTAAAAGCGGTACTACCGCTTGTAAACCGTTTTAAAAGCAAGAGTCAATTCAAGCGGCTTGAATACTCAATTCGCTTGAAGCGGTCCAAGCATCGCTTGAATACGAATTCCAAGCGACGATCGCTTGAATACTCAATTGAACTACTTGGAAAAACAATTGCATTAGTTTAATATATATATCCACTTAATAAATATTCGCCAAATTTATAATAATATCAAGCACCCATAACATACAATCCAAGCACCATAACATATAATTCCTCGAGAAAGCAACGCATTTAAAGTTTCATTATCACAAATCATCCACAGGTACAACATGTGAACATCACCAAAATTGATTACTAATAAAATTAGTTAGATAAATCAACTAGCAACTGCACTGGATTACTACGTATCAAAACATAGTAAGAGAATAGTCTTTCCGGTGTTTTACAACTCGGCTAAACAACGGCTAAATACCCAAACATCATTGACTCTAGTCGTGCATGTGCCCACTTGAGCTCTCTCCTCCTTATCAAAGTCCTTCCTTGTGAGCGCGATCGCATGTAGAGGTTTTTTTCACTTAGATTATGTCAACAAAAAGAAAAACGCCAGAATGGTTACATATTTGCAATTGTGAGCAACTTACGTGTAGTCAAGCGAGACCATGTTTGCGATCACATAAGATTCATGTATTCAGCAAGAAACTTAATTGAATAAGAGATTAAGAGTAAGCAAATCATTGAATGAGCTTACAAGCATATACATATCTTGTTTTTTGGAAGAGTAATACAGCTTACAGTAATTATACATATTTTCCGTAAAGCTACCTCACACACATCTTTAAACATGGTTTTGTGAAACAATTGAGCACCGAACATACTACTCATTGTCCGATTCATCACTCCTACAAATATATCAGATAAAACAATGCATGCAAGCCATGAGCATGCAAGATTTGTGGACATGCAATGCACAAACATGAACACCGAGCAGACATTGGCTTTGAAAGAAATAATTGGTGTGCCATTGTGGGCAAGGCTTTATGATGACTATCCTTCTTCAACCGCCCGAGCAATCAACCCAAGACCAAATTGGTCCTCAACAAAACCCCGATGTAGTAAGGTATGTACTAAGTTCATAAACATAACAAATGAATAGAAGGAAACGGGAGTAGTACAATCAGCCATTGTAAGAAATATGAACTTAACATTACGTGTAACATCATAGCTTTAAGATTATCAAATGATTAGCAAGCGATCAAAACTTTTGTGCTTCAACAGATAAGCATTTGAATATCGCCGATAACACTTCCATATGCCGTAAATCATTGTTATAGGCAAGTTTAATGTACTAATCACATTTGTCCTTAACATAACAAAGTTATGCAATACGTGGAAGTTGATGTGAGGAATTTGATATATGGATTACTGCCCAAATAAGAAATCCTAGTATCCATCATTCTTGCCACGCAGAATGGTTGAGCTTACTTGTATTGTAGATGTTTTGAGAACAACACACTTCCCTTTCCTTTGTGAGTCCGGATCAATGTTAGCACCATCCTCTTCACTTCATCCTCAAGGTTCATTTCCAAAATCAAACAGTTGAGAAAATACATAAGTAGACTTTGAGGCAAGCTGCGTTCAAAGTTAATACTTGCACATTTGGCTGCACAAGACTACAACTTCAAAAAGTTCGGCTCGTAATCTCGAGGACTCAAAGATTCAAAAGAGTGAAGTTCATGGTAGTCATCAAAAGTTTATGAAAACACCGATATAAACCGAATAGATCAATGTAGTGTGCTAACATTTCATGATAACTAACCACACACCAAAGATTCTCGCTTTAAAGATGAAGCGCCTCCTAGGTAATTTACAAAAAATTGTTCATAAGAAATATAATAGGAAAGTGACGTGCTCATTATGTAGAGGAGAGGAGCTATTGTGTCTTCTCCAGGTCATGTATTTCCTGAAACTAAAACCAATGGCATGTAATCACTGAACTCAGTGCACATAAAACCCAAAATTAGAGCATGTGAGTTCAAAGGCTATAATGCAGAAATTACAGAAATAGCATGCAGGATCTACAAAGTTGACAAAACAACTCATATTTATCTGAATTTCTCACCCAACAAAACAGCCTCTTCAGCTTCGGCAACACAACTATCAAGCCATCCATATCCACTTGACCATACGGATTTGATGTTATTACAAATCCATAATCAAGAAGAAAGAAATCATTGGGGTAGCAACCATAATTTAGTGTTACTGCAGCAGTTTGCTCAATCTTTGTCTCAGCAACAACCTGTGTATAGCACAATGTAAAGATGATTAGATAAATTTAATTTGGATCTTCAAACAAATAAATTTAATTTGGATCTCCAAAGAATTTGCCAACTACTGTGGTTTACCAAGATAAATGGAGTTTCCATAAGCAATCAACAAAAACCAACAAGCGCTGTTTAGTTAGTCCTCGTCAGAATCACCAAACGTGATCTTTGTGGATTTAGGAGCATCTGCTGTGATTTCCTTAAAGTGGGAACCATAGATTTTCGATTCCTGCAAATGAATTATTAGCAGATGAAGTCAAGCAAGCCCATTTATCACAGATTCACCCACACTAACTTATGACAGCAGAGTGAGCTATTCAGTGTGATACAAACGGAGCATCTTCCATTTACAACAATGAAGTAAACTTAAAACAAACAAGCTCAAACAATAGAAAAGTCCACTACTAGAAAGGATAGTATTTTCTCTACTTTCATCAAAGTGATTTATCAAGAATGCATATGCTTAGAAATGTATTTTTTTATTCTTAGCAAAAGTGACACTTCCATACCTACACACATGGACATATGTGCAATTGTGGGGAACCGTCCCCGAGGACTCCACTGATTCACCCAAATGCACAGTACATCTCAAGTGAATCAAGGGAACCTCGGGCGTTCCGCGATTATACCCGTGTTGGTCCCAGGAAAGTTCGCCAACACGAGCATTCTCATCCAACAGTTGACATCACAACACATACATAATTAGCGGAAGCATAAACGTTATTACATACCAAAAGGAGGACTGCTGTCCATAACGACATATTTAGAGTTATTACATCAAGTAGCAGCGGAAAACATAAGATAAACAACAAAAGGGCCAGCATGGCATGCCCCCAAACCCTCAGGCAACCAACTGGGGCAAGAACGGCGACTAAACGTTAGAACCATCGAAATCTGCCCGGTAAAAGTCCCCGGGTAATGTCTCATCCTCACCTGCAGCAAGTGGACAATCCGATTGAGTACAAAGAGTGTACTCGCACAATAATATACATTTCATGCTGATCTCTAGCTACATGTGGTTGATACATCAAGGAAGGCATAGTGGCAATTTCAGCATAAAGCAATATTTGAGATAAATCATAAGCAAGTATAGATTGAAAGATTTGCATTTAGTAAACATTTGCAAAGTCTAGTGCATAATATAACATCATCATAATCACATTCATATCATGCCTTCAAGCATTCTCCGAACCATGAGTTCCATCGCTCATGTTCAATTAATTCATATCATGCCTGCAAGCATTCTCCGAACCATGAGTTCCATCGCTCATGTTCAATTACACACACACAAGTACTCCAATACTTGTGTCTATTTTCCCACTCCCATCCCATTCTTACCAAGTCCTTAATGCTCGCCCAGTGACTGACAAATCGAGAGATCGTCCTTAACCATGGACGCGGCTATTCGAATAGTTTAAACTCTGCAGAGGTACGACTTTACCCACACGACACGCCACACTCGTAAGCCAAGCTATTAACACATTTCCTTAGATGTGTCGGCCGAGGCGAACGTGACAAACCATTTTCCAGTATGCATGGTAGTGTATCTAAACCATCCGGATGACTGTGACCCTCGATCCCGCGTGCCCAGTGCTCGGTGTGTGTGGATCAAGGAGTACATCCGTTGTTGGACATCCCCAACTCAACAAAGTTCGAGGGACTCCGAGGACATTCCTTGGCACTCCACTAAGCCCAAGGAACTCCGACGGACATTCCTTGACACTCCACTAAGCCCAAGGAATTCCGCGTGCACATGGTTTACATAACCTAGTCATACATAAGTACTTGGTTACGCCGGTCCCATAAACGGCGTGTGGTTCGCACGATAGTTACTCAAAGAGACGTCACCAGGATTTAATCCTTAGGGTCCTTATCCAACATTTCTACTCATTAAATAACAATTGAAAACAACATCATCATAGAATTCTCAATCATTGCGACCGATGGAGTAAGTCCATCTATCGCGGTTTCTAACGGTGTTCTAAGCATGGCTAAGCAATTCGCACGAACCCATATACAATAGTAATAAACCAACCACCTAGGGCGACAATGGAACACGGAAAGAACATGATAAGGGGATAACCTCACAATGTGGTGATAGCTAAGTTTTCTACCCAATCATAATTGTAGTTGAAAGTAAGCATGCAATTGATAAAATAATTCCAAAACATAAACTTCAAATAGTAGGAGCAATCATGGTCAAGGAGTAAAGTAGTGCCTTGCTGCTCGTTCTTGACTTCAAAAACGTAGTCGTACTCGGGAGTGCCCTCCGAAGCGTCAACACCTAACGAGAAAATCCAAATCCATAAACACCAAATCAACAATCCAAATAGTGCACATGAGTAAAGATGCATGAAATGCTCATGATGTGTAATACTAATCATAATTATGCATGTACTAATTGAGTTTTTGTGCTAAAAGTTCAAGTCTTAGGGCTTTTATTGAATTATGTTCGGAGTATCCGGTGTCACTTTGATCGTGTCGAGTGGACCTCTCGGTATGAAGTTGAAATTATACTCGGACTATCCGAAATTATGTTCGAATGTCCGAGTGGTTCGACTATCCGAGTGTTCGCCGGAATGTCCGAGTGGACCTCTCGGTTAGCCACTTTAGTTCTCAAGCTAATTTCTATTCGGACTGTCCGGAAATTCATTCGGAGTATCCGAAGGTTATGTTCGGAGTATCCGAGGGTTACCTCGGAATGTCCGAGCAGGCCTCCTCGGTTGGCCAATGCAGCCCTCAATCTAATTCCCATTCGGACTATCCGGAACTTTGCTCGGAGTATCCGAGTGGTTCGGAATGTCCGAACTAAACCTCGGACTATCCGAGCTGGGCTTCTCTGTTTCAAAACGACAACTTGTACAGTGGCCTCTACACTTCCTAGGGATGGACTAGGGCTTCAAGGTGATGTACTAAGGTAGGAACTTACCACTCTAGGGTTGCTTGTGCACTTGATGGATGTTGGTTTCGGCGAGTGGATGATGAAAAACGACACAACGCCGGTCTTCGCGGTCCACCTCCTCCTAGCTCGAGTAGCCGACAATGCCCTCACTTGCTCGTGCTTGCAACAACCTCTATCCCTCCTCCTCAAGCTTCTTTGCGGCATGCACGACCCGAATCATGGTATGATGATGGATTCCATGGGGAAAATAGCAATAAGTTACAAGGAGTAGAATTTCAGAACATGGGTAGCAAGAGAAACGATTGCCACTTACCCAAAACTTGGTTCCTCAAGAATCCGTTTGGATGGATGTGAAGCCCTTGACCTTGGCTACAAGATGGTGTAACATGCACAAACCAAAACCCAAGTTTGGAGGGGATTTGAGGGGGAGAAATGGCAAGAGGTTGAAGAAAGTGGTGTGCTGTTTTCTGCAGGTTGGGATGAGCAAATGAGCTGGATGGGGGAGGAGAAACCAAGGTTGAGGCCTTATATAGGCTGCCACTCATGCCTTACATGTGGGGCTAGGTCCCACATGTCATAGAGTAGGTAAAAGGGTGGGTATGGGTGGTTTGAGTGAGAAAAGTCATGGAAGGGATGTGCAGTCCACAATTTTCTATGCAATGGTAGGTCCCATGTGTCATTGACTTGTCATGTACATAGGTAGGGGTGAGTGATGTAGCAACTAGTAGGGTAGGTATGTGCAGCCTTCACTCCTCTCTCTTAAGAACATGGCCCACATGTCATTGACTAGGGCAAAACAACATGTGTGCAGTTTTGAAAAATGATTACTAGATTTTTGGTTACTCCCTATTTATGCAAGATGAATGCCCTAACCCTTGTATGATTATAATTAATTTAGGATGCAACGATTATTATGGAAGATGTTAACGCGACAAGCCTCACTTACCGGATCAACGAAAATTGGGTTGTTACAGCAATGCATATGAACAAAAGCTAACTTGCAAAAGAAGAAACATGACAAAAAATCTCCAGCTAAATACAAACCTTTTTCTTGACATGAGTGCCAAATTTCATAAGGGCTGGAGGAACAACCGACCAGCCTCCCGCAAAACATTTACAAGTTCACCAAAGAAGCCCTCAGATATGAGGTTAAAATAACAAAATTACATGAGGTACAAATTTTAAGGTTATAAGGTGGAAAATGGGTATTGGGTATGATCTTTAGTACCTGTTCCTTGTGTGAAGAAGGTATGTGCAACACCTTTCTTGCCAAAGACGATCCTTCCAATCTGTGGACGTAATCCTCCGTGGTCAAAGGATAGCTATAATTAATGACAACTTCGACATCAGAATATCAAGTCCGCGTGAAGCTACATCTCAGAGAAATCGCAAGTATTACAAATTAACAAACATAAACATAACAAAATAACAAAGCAATATAAATAGTATAACAAATAAGTGACAGTTGATGGTGTGATGTTAAAGGCGACAAGATAATTAATCATCAATTAAATTAGTTCAAACGAACAAACTCAAAGTGAAAAGCTAAATAAAGGATGCAACGATAAAAGAATAACAGAATTTTAGAAAACCTGTGTATTTGACACTTGTTTCAGTAGAACTCGCACACTTTTTGAATTGTCACTTCAAGCGCAAAATGTTTCAACTAACCCTGTGTATGCATTTTTGTGTCAAATATAACAGTTTTACCATAATGGCGTAAGTATTAAACAGCTATATTTAACAAAAATGTTCCTAATCGAGTATCATATCGGCAAAAGTTAAACATTTAAATGTCATGGATTAAGAAATAGTTGAAAATCAGCAACCTCAAGCCCAAATTTCATAGCCCATAGTCTAATAGAAGTGCAATTGAATAAATATATAAGTCGGTGAAGTCTAATAGAAGTGCAATTGAATAAATATATTCAATTCCTAATTAGAAGTAGTAGAGATAATTATACTCACCCAATGAATGCAGACCATAACGGAGGCCATTGAAGGTACACCAAACTCTTTATTAGCAACAAAGCATTTTCACCCATCCCCTACCCCACCAGAAACAAGAAAGACAATTGACATCCAAACAAGAAGGAAGTTACCATTGACCACCGATAAAATAGACAAAGTTTACTCCCTCGCATGCATGTCACATACATGGACATATACCAAAATATAACTAGAGTGCCAAATTTACTCTTCCAATCTTACACCAAAAGTATACCCATTAACTAAACCACTCAACAAAAGTATGTCCTTCCTACTTACACCAAAAGTATACCCATTAACTAAACCACTCAGCGTAACATCACACTTCACACATTGTCCATCGTCAAAGATAGCGCTTAGCACTAGCACATCAAGACATCACACATCCATCTACTTAAATATCACACATTGTGCAAGGGCAGAATGACTATTGACTAATGAGTATAGCACATTAGCACTAGCACATCACACATCCATCTACACTTCAAATATACAAACAGAAGAAAATGCATGCAATTAGCACATCACACATTGTCCAGAAGAAAATGCATGCAATACAAAATGCATGCAATATATAAATGTAAGAAAATGCATTGTCCAGATTCCGTAAGAAAATGCATGCAATTAGCACATCACACGACACACATTGTCCAAGATAGCTCTAAGCTCTACACTAGCACATCACACATGACAAGATGACACATCCATCTACTTCAAATATCACACATTGTCCAAGAATGAGTATAGCACTAGCACATCACACATCCATTTACTTCAAATATATAAACAGAAGAAATCCATCATGTAGTAGCAGCTAGCAAAGACAACCAAGACTCCAGAGCCAAGTAGCCAACACTCTAGTCACAGAAAAGAAAGGTGAGCAAGAAGGCAAAGACAACGCCATTCATCTTCCAACCATTGTTGTTTGGTGAACTAGTGATCAACTATTTGTTTGATGAACTCATCGATCAACTATCTTCCATACCAGATCGGGGAATATTTATTCTACATGCCAAGAAAATGCAATGCATTATGAGACAAACCGGGGACAAAGATGTTACGACTATGCATCGAAAATAATGAAGACATCAAAGCATTCCATTCAAAGATAGAATGAACACGTTTTTACTTTGAAATGCTAAAGTTGTGCTTTCAAACTTTGTGAAACTCTAATTTAATCGAATGATAACCCACCAACTTCGTGTTAACATGAATTCGCATGTGAATGCATATACCAATAACAAAACATTGGATGAACTATGTACCGAAAATGCACTATTGTTGGCTTGACAAGTCGTGTGTTGAAGCAGAAATCAAAGAAAGTGCCTTTTCCCTCCACTTGTGTGTGCTCCTAGAGGAGAGAAGGGGAATAAGTCGAACAGCAAAAAAGGATGGCAGAATTTACCACCATATGGAAAAGGATACATACAACCCTTACGGGAAAATTGAATTAACACCCAAAATAAATGTGGGAGTTGTTAGCTTCCTTTTGTCCTACTTTAAATCGGCATGGTTTTGCAATGTCACCTCAACAATAGAACCTAAGATAGCTACCAGAACAACCTTGACGATTTGCTACTGTAACAAATAAGAAATGCGAGCATCACTCATCTCAATTGAATAACATAAAAACAAATGCAGATTCTAATATTTGATTAGTGAGGACCACCAAATGATGATGACCAAAGAAGATTACTTATTCGATTCCTTGTGTCACTCTCATCACCTTCATCCAGAAACCAAACTTGGTTATTCATCCAGGAATTTTGCAAACTTCGGTTATTCTACCTTGTAGTTTCACCAACTAATCAAGATAATATATGCACAAACACATTCAACAACCCTAAACCTTCTAGACATTATCACAAACACCTCACATGCAAGCCAAATGGGTCCTCACTACCTAGGGTTTTACCTCAAGCCTTTCTCATGGAGGGATGAGGGAGGTGGAGGAGAGGTTGCACCGGCCCGGGAGGCGCCGGCCGGAGGCGGCACCGGGCGCTGGAGGAGGCGCCGAGGCCGAGGGCGCAGCACGGCCGGGAGGCAGCTGGCTCGACGAGGGCGGGCCAATGAGGCAACCACTGGAGGCGCGGGCGCGACGGCCGGAGGCGCTGAAGGGCGGGCCGGGCCGGGCGCAGGAGGCCGGGACGGCACCGAGGAGGCCAGGAGGGCGGTATGCATCGAGTCGGGAGGAGCGGCCGGGCATCGGAGGATTTGGGGAAAGAAAAAACGCTATCTCCCTCCTCTAACTTTTTTATTACCCAATAAGTGAAAGCACTAAATAAAAGGGCTAGGGAAAAGAGTAAAATGCATTTAAGAACTACTCAACAATTTCGCCAAGTAACCCTAGAAAAACGATCCGCAGATTACACTCCCGCTTCAGATCGAAGTTGTCGTTCAAGACGACGCCGCACCACGCCACCACCGCCACCACGCGCCGCCCAACCACGGCTGAGGTGCGAGCTACGGCGGGTGCTGCGGCTGGGACACGGCGGGAGCCGAGATGCTTGCGGGGCGGCGAGAGTCGGGCCGGGTCTGTGCGGTGGCGGTTGGCGGTCGGCGGGACTGGAGTCGGGCGGGACTCGGCCACTCGGGAGTCGGGAGAATGGCGGCTGTGAGGCTGATGGGGAGTGGGGAAAAAATCGTGGAAGGGTTAGGGACTTAGGGTTTCTTAGTCTTTTCCCTAATGCCAATGGGCCGGGCAAGGGGCAATAGCTGTTAGGCTTGGCCGCAGCTTGGGAATAAAAACCGGGTACCCGATTTTTATTATTTTCCTGCACCAGATCCGACTCAATATTCGGTATTTACGGGTATTTGTTGTCCCGTATCCGACCAGATCCGAAACAAAAGTACCCGTAATTACCCGATCCGACCCGACAAAGAAATACCAGATCCGTGATCCGAATTTTCGTAAAATAAACGTCGGATTCGATACGGTCGGTATTACCCGACCCGTTTTCACCCCTGATGGTATTACATCCGCGCGTCTATGCCCGCCAAAATAATATTGCAAGCGGTCCAACTATATCAGAAATATTTCCACAGCGGTCCGACAGCTTTTAATTAAAATTATTTTTCCAAGCGGTATGACAGCTTATATAACTTACTTTTCCAAGCGGCACTACAACTTTTAATTAAAATTCTTTTTCCAAGCGGTATGACAGCTTATATAACTTATTTGTCCAAGCGGCATTACAGCTTTTAATTAAAATTCTTTTCCAAGCGGTATGACAGCTTATATAACTTACTTTTCCAAGCGGCACTACAGCTTTTAATTAAAATTATTTTTCCAAGCGGTAAGTCAGCTTTTAATTATTATTTTTGGAAGCAGTAATACCACTTGCGCTAATGGGCCATCCTGTAGTGATTCTTATCTACTCTAAGTCAGAAGAAGATCATGCGGAACACTTGAGGCTGGTTATGGAGAAGTTTTGAGCGTAGCAATTGTATGCCAAGTTTAGTAAATGTGACTTCTGGAAGAAGAAAGTGGAGTTCCTTGGTCATGTGATGACTGCTAAGGGTATTGCAGTTGATCCAGGTAAGGTCGAAGCAGTGTTGCATTGGGAGCAGCCAAAGTCGGTAACCTAGATTCGGAGTTTTCTTGGAATGGTAGGATATTATCGTCGATTCATAGAAGAATTTTCATCAATTGCCAAGCCTCTTACACAATTGTTGAAGAAAGAAAAGAAATTTGCATGGACGCCAGATTGTGAGAAGAGTTTTCAAGAATTGAAGAAAATTAAAGGTTGACATCTGCACCAGTATTAGTGTTGCCAGACATTTGGAGCAGTTTTGATATTTATTATGATGCTTCGCGTCAAGGTCTTGGATGTGTGCTGATGCAGAATGGCAAAGTGGTCGCATATGCGTCAAGGCAGTTGAGGCCACATGAGGAGAATTATCTGACGCATGACTTGAAATTAGCAACAGTAGTGTATGCCTTAAAGTTATGGCGCCACTACCTTATTGGCAACCGTTGTGAAATATATACGGATCATAAAAGTTTAAAGTATATTTTCACTCACTCAGATCTGAATATGAGGCAAAGAAGGTGGTTGGAATTAATTAAAGATTATAATCTGGGGATTCATTATCACCCTGGAAAGGCTAATGTGGTAGCCGATGCGCTGAGCCGGAAGAGTCACGGTGTTAATATGATGATTCAAGGAAGTCAATCTGAGTTATGTAAGGAATTTCAGAAGCTAAGATTGGAGGTAATACCAAAGGGATTTCTAGCTACCTTGGAGGTAAAGCCTACATTGGAGAATCAAATCCGAGCAGGGCAGAAGGATGATTCCAAAGTGAAGAGGATTAAGTCTAAAATAGAAGAAGGAAAGGCTAAGAATTTCACCGTGGATGCACAAGGAACTTTATGGATGGGAAGTCGAATCTGCGTGCCGCATAAAAAGGAATTGATTCTCGAAGAAGCGCATGATTCAAAGTACTCTATTGATCCAGGAAGTGCGAAGATGTATCAGGATTTGAAATTGAGATTTTGGTGGCCGAATATAAAGCGTGAAGTTGCTGAGCATGTCGCTTTGTGTGATATATGTCAAAGAGTGAAGGTAATGCATCAAAAGCTAGCCGGTTTGTTGCAACCTTTAAAGGTGCCCGAATGGAAATGAGAGGAGATTGGTATGGACTTTATCACAGGATTACCGAGGACTTAGAGTGGGTACGATTCCATATGGGTTATAATTGATCGCCTGACTAAAGTTGCACATTTTATACCAGTGAAGACTACTTACTCAGGAGACCATTTGGTAGAGTTGTACATGTCAAGAATTGTATGTTTGCATGGTGTGCCTAAGAAGATAGTATCAGACAAAGGTACCCAATTTACCTCGAGATTTTGGAATAAGTTGCATGAAGCGATGTGAACTCGTCTAAATATCAATACCGCTTATCATCCTCAGACAGATGGTCAGACTGAGAGAGTCAATCAGATTTTGGAGGATATGTTAAGAGCTTATGCCTTAGCCTATGCCACTACATGGGATAAATGCCAGCCGTATGCTGAGTTCAGCTACAACAACAGCTATCAAGCCAGTTTGCAAATATCGCCATTTGAAGCCTTATATGGTCGTTCTTGCCGTACCCCGCTGAATTGGAATGAAACAGGAGAGAAGTTGATTTTTGGACCAGATATCTTAAAAGAAGCTGAAGAGCAAATTGTCATGATCAGAGAAAGGTTGAAGACTACTCAGTCGAGGCAAAAGAGCTATGCTGATAACCGTCACCGAGAACTAAGCTTCGAGCCTGAAGATTTTGTGTATCTTAGAGTAACCCCGCTCAAAGGAGTGAAGAGATTCCATACTAAAGGGAAGCTTGCACCGAGATATGTTGGTCCGTTCAAGATCCTGAGTCGCAGATGAGAGGTTGCCTACCAGTTGGAGTTATCGCAGTCGTTGGCAGGAGTCCATGATGTATTTCATGTCTCTCAGTTAAAGAAGTGTCTTCGAGTGCCCGCGGAACAGATGCCATTGGAGTCAATTGATGTGCAGGAGGATCTAACCTACAAGGAGCAACCAATCAAGATTCTAGATCTGGCTGAATGAAGAACCCGGAATAAGTCAGTGCGTTTCTGCAGAGTGCAGTGGAGCAATCATTCAGAGAGCAAGGCTACATGGGAACGAGAAGATGATATGAAGTCGGAGTTTCCAAACCTATTCCTTAGTCAGCCCTGAATCTCGGGGTCGAGATTTCGTTAAGGGGGGAGGTTTGTAACATCCCAAATTTTGCTTTCCTGGATTTATTGTGCTTTCCTTGATTTTATCTGATTTTCTAAGAATTTATTTATTTATTTTTGCATTTATTTAATTGAGCCCTAGTTTTTCTTTATTTGTTCTGAGCAATTGGTTGATGATCTTTTATTGGAAGTATTTTATTTGGGTTCAATTTGCCTTAGAGTATTTTATGGAATTTTTCTGGATTTTTCCTAATTTTATTGCTATTTCTTTTGGATTTATTTATTTTCCTAATTTATTTAAATTCAGAAATGAATTAAAATCGCTTCAATAGTGTTTGGGCGAATTCTGCTCGCCCAATTTCGCAAGCAATTTCAAATTTCCGCAAACCCTAGCCTCTTCGCATGTCGTCCGTTCGATTCCGATCTGGCGGTCGTCCTTGAGCCGCATCGCGGCGCATCGTGTCGTTCGATTCCGCCGCATGTACGCACGAGATGCGGCCACGTCGCCTTCCCGTATCCCGACCGGACTCCACCGCCGCCGCGGACTCCTCCACGTTTCTCGCAATGGAACGAACGCCCAGGCCCCATATTTATTGTGTCGCCACCACCCTCGTAAACCCCACCTTGCGTGGCACCCGAGACGCCGCCGTTTTCCCGTATGAGCTCGCTGGAGTCCCGAGGCTTTTCACCATCCATTGCGCCGCCGTCGGTCACCCTCCGCCAAGCCCGAGGACGCCGCCGAGTCGCCAGTGCCGAGACGCTCTAGCTGCGCCACTTCGTGTCACCGGAGAAGCGTCGCAGCACCGTCGCCGTGGTCGTCTTCTTCCTCTCCGGTGAACCCTGCGCCGCTGTGCCATCGCCACAGCTCGAGCTTCGCCAGCCGTCCGATCTCCAAGCAACACCCCGGATCTCGCCGTGTCGCCACATCAACAGTAAACCCCATCTTCAACCCTCATCTGTTTGATTAGATCAAACGGTCTAGATTTCATCGCATAGATCTGTGTTGATTCAATTGTAGCCGCTAGATTTTAATCCTAGGGCTCTAGCACCGCCACGTTGCGTAGTCGCCGTAGCCGTCGAATGCATGTCGGTCGTCTATGATCGTGCTGCGTGTCGCATCACCGCTTCGCCTGCCGTGCCATCTGATCCAGATCCGAGGGTAGCCGTGCCGCCGCGTGTTGCGCCCACAGAAGATTCGAGCCACTTCGTGATGATCAATCTTGGCCATTCATTTGGAATCGAACGGACGAGATTGAATCGAGTTTCGATTAACCGTAGCCTGCCGCGTGTCGTGCTGTGATTGGTCCAGCCGTACCGATGACGCCAGCGCTTGCGTCAGCCAGTGCACAGCATAGTGCCGTTGGTCCACCGTGCACCGAGCCGTGCCGTGGACAGGGTCCATGCACCGAGACGTGTGGCAGCCTCTGGTTGTGACGCGTGTCAACGAGTGAGTGGGCCACGTGTCATGTTGACGTCAGCAATGACGTCTTAATTAATTTTCCGTATAAAAATAATTTGGATGAAAATTCATTTCGGTGTTGACGTCATCAAAGGCCATGCTGATGTCATAAATGGGAATTTCCCGTATAAAAATAATTCAGATAAATCGAAATTTCTGATTTTTATGATTTTCTAGTTAATTAAAACTTCGAAAGGCCATATCTTTTGCGTCTGAACTCTGATTGAGGTAATTCAAATTCCTAAAAATTTGTAAAATTGTGATCTATTTATTAGTGAATTTTATTTAATTTTTGGAGTTGATTTTGCTCTCTGATTTGGTTATTTATTGCTTTTCCCTTCGTTGCACGTAGACGTCGAATTGCCGGGAGAGTTTGTGATTGAGGAGCCAGCACTTGATCAAGTTGCAGGGCAGGATTCAAACCCATTCGAAGGCAAGTCGTGCTTTGACCATGTTGCACCCACATTTAAATGTTATGTTGGTTTAACATATTGCATTTATTTCAATTATCAAATGTTCACTATATGTTGGGAGTAGTTAACCGTCCATTTGAGATACTTTCACCCTTGCTATGTCGTATGCTGTAAATCATTTGTCACCCTAGAATGGTTTAATAGTAATTGGTAGCTATAAATGCCAATATGGGTGGTCAGAACGCAAGTAGAAAGCTTAGCCATGCAACGAGTCATTACTTCATGATCAAATGTTAATATTGCTTAATGACTATGGAACATGGTTATTAATTGTGTGTCGGGTTGTCACACAATGTTGGAATTGATGATGGCACGTGCACTACAACACGTCCGGCTTCCGATGGCGCCTATAAATGCCTTTAAAACCTTATAAATGCCTTAAAAAGATTTTAGATGGCGTTTACATGGCGTCAGGAAAAGTAATTGCAGCGCTTAATTATCCACGGCGTTTCTATATGCCGTTATTTCTCACCATACGGTGGCGTTTATGAGCGCCGGGGTTTCCTCTATTCATGGCGTTTATAAGCGCCGATTTCAGTATTCATGGCGCTTATAAGCGCGGGTTCTCTATTCATGGCGTTTATAAGCGCGGGGTTCCTCAGTATTCATGGCGTTTATAAGCGCGGGTTCCTCTATTCATGGCGTTTATAAGCGCCGAGATCATCAGTATTCATGGCGCTTATAAGCGCGGGTTCCTCTATTCATGGCGTTTATAAGCGCCGGGTTCTCTATTCATGGCGTTTATAAGCGCCGGGATCCTCAGTATTCATGGTGTTTATAAGCGCCGGATTCCCTCTATTCATGGCATTTATAAGCCGAGATCCCTATATTCATGGCGTTTATAAGCGGAGTTCCTCTATTAATGGCGCCATAAGCACCGGAGTTTCAACCGTCATGGTGCTTATATGTGTCAGATTCCCTATTCATGGCGTTTACTAGCACCGAGGATCCTCTATTCATGGCGTTTGAAATCGAGGGTTTCTCTTGGCGTGGCACTTATAAGCGCCTATGTATCTCTTCCAAGGCTAATACAAATTAATATCACATCTAATTACATCACAAGCCACATTACATTTCAGTACAAATGCATTCTTACCAGGCCAAATTTCACATCTTAAAGCAAACTCTAAGAAGCCATCAGCTCCGAAATCTTTTCTAGATCGTCATCCAGAAAAGATAACTACTAGTCAATAAGTACAACCATGCATTTTTCCCCTGACGCAATCACTCATAAAACATACACAACATAACTAGTGACAAACTGAAAACATCAAAACAACATGCAACAAAAATGATTAGATAAAGAGGGCTGCTAATTAACCATATATCCACTTCCTGTAAACATCACAAAGATTCCTAGTGCAAAACAAGTTTCAAGTACTCTTGATTAGTTGAAAAGTGCTACATGCAATACAACATAACAAGTTTATTCAACTACTTTTTGAATGTTGTAGTGCAAAACAGCTTTCATAGTGCCTGCTCTGACCCAAAACAGCTTTCATAGTGCAAAAGGTTTGAATCTCTTAATCCGGTGATCTCTTCCGATACGAGGTCGTTGATGTCATATGTGCCCTCGTATGAGAAAATCGGCTCTAGATCACGTAATGCCCGCAAAAATGGGGGTATTTGTAGCCATCAAATAATCGTAAGGGATACTTTAATTTTCTAATCCAATCTGTCATGTCGAGGAGATCAAAGTGAGAAATATCATAAATTGTCCTTTTACCTTTGCTACTAGAAAATCACCAAAATTCCATTGCCACCCAATAGCTCTCACCAAGAGAAACCACCTCCCTAGCCTTCACGGACGTCCATGCCTAAATTCAATTGTAGTCAAGAAACGATAAGAAGCCAATATTGAACCAAACACCACATGATTCAAAAGAAGAGACCATCTCAGTAGCTAAGTTATGATTTAGACAAACCTTGCCTAAACTAGGAGTCCAATTTTGTTTTCAATTTTGTGGCTTTCAAACCAGAGCTCCCTTCTTCACAATAAACTGGAGGAAATGTATCACTCATTATCAGCGAGCAGGATATTCAATGCATTGATCACTAATTAACATAGCAATAACTTCATATTGACATGTACGTAACATAAAAACAATAATCTTTTTGGAAAAAATGCTAGCTTTACCGATTGTGGGAATTACGCCTTCTCCCAAGATCGCAGAACCAAAATGACGGGGTTTACAACAATGTTAGGCAATATTGTGTACAACTGACTAGCCCGAGGAAGAGCAAACATGAAACATACAAATATCACAAGAGAAAGCTAATCGCATTATGTACTACAAGGTTTCGCACAAAAGACATGTTTTATCAGTAAAACTACTCCGAAGCAATGAACTTACAAGCGAGATAATGTGTAGTGTAGTGCATAATTCACATGATGTGGATTAATATGTAGAAATCCACGTTTACAAGGAACACTATACAATATTGAAGTCTCATGGAGTGCTAAAAATCATGGAGCCAGGGAACTCGGGAAATGGAATGGCATCTCTAATGTTGTCTATTCCAGTTGCAAACTGTACAAGTCGCTCAAATCCAAGCCCAAAACCGGCATGAGGAACTGGAATGTAAAGGTAGAAGTTCGTTATGGCTCATGACAAAAACAAAAGCATGCTATAGTAAGATCTTGACTATACCGAAATTTTAAATGATCCGTAACAAAAAAGCATTATCCGACTTTTTCAATTTTTGCATGGCCAAGGTATTTAACCTGATCCATATCGCTGTAGATCTAAATACCACCAGTAGCTTTCTTTGTTGAGATTCAACTCATCCAACCGAGCTTCAAAGTAATCAAGACGATCTTCCCAGAACTGTTGAACAACAATTCTGGCAGATGAAGAATTACATCAGATAGAGCTGAAGCGTATGTTTCGCCATTCAGTTGTCCAGACACTATCAGAAATGCTGGTTTGCAGAAGAAATCCTAGCATAAACACATGCAAATTGCTTACGAGGAGGAAGGAGCATTTGACATTTGACAAATTATCAGAGATTCATGCATGGAGGCATCAAGTTTACCTGTGACCAATCAACCCTTCCATCCTTGGTAGAAGGAATATTGTTGACTAGGCAACCACCTTCATCACTATTTGAAAGCTGTAATACAGAAGGAAAAACATCTTTAAACACGAAGACAATGGGGAAAACCAAGAAGCCAACATTAAGATTGTCATAGGCAAGTTTCTGGTTAAGTATTGGAACGAAAGGGTTGCATCATTTCTAGGACTCATGACCTATGCAATTATGCATCTCCAAACTGGAACTCAAAACATTATCAAATTGGTAATTTCAAGAAAAAGAACACCGGGAAAAACAAAGAGCTAGCAATGAGTAAGGCCATACTGCACCAAAAGTGTTAATTCGAGGACGGAGATGGGCCATGTGTCTCAAAAATTGTCCCGATGCTGTTTCTTCAGATAGGAAAAGATGTGGGATCACTTTTGCCAATCTGAAAGAAGAAAAAGTGAAAAACTACATCGTAAGCATTTAAAAAAGAAACAATGCACTAGAAGTATGTTTATGTGAGATTTGTCTACAACCCACCAAAATGAAAAGCAGCTGCAGATGCACAATTAACATTACCAATCTATAGGAGTCTTCTTGGATGGTGTCTCTTGCCAGTGTTAGATTGTTTTCGCGATCATAAATAATCGGGTTTCCTCATTAAACACCATGTATTCAAAGAAGTATTTTCTAAAACCGAGTACATGAAAAAACATGCCATCAAACACTCGCATAGCATCAGCTATCAACCATCAAGGAGACAAACTTTCTAATGTTAAAAATGCTCACATAATTAGGAGCTCCTCTTGCAAAAGCTTTATCGACCGATCATCTGTTGGAGTACGATGACGGACAAAGCTTTCGAATTCAACAATTTTGTACTCCATTTCATTCTTTTCGCGAAAACACCGACCAAGATCATAAAATGTAAACCAGTGTAGCTATTGTACCAAAATGTAAAGCTAATTGACACAAGCTTGAGCATATGGTGAGAGATCCCATTCTCGTGAGGGAAAGGAGTGGGAAACGTTCACAGACATAATAATTATGCAGACTAATATAAGCTGACCTCGTCTAGTTGCCTTTTCAAGTTCTCTCGCTACTCATTTAACATCTTTGCTTCACTCTCGAAGTTTTGAGCCCTGAGTCTCATTCTGTCAAGCTATCCCCACACATGTTCGAATAGATAAGATCGATAACATGCAGTGACAAATTCAGTCATAGCTCAGAAAAACAACATTTCCCATGTTTTCCAACTACTAATTCAGTCATAGGATTGCCAAACCAATCCTATTTTAGCTTATCTTCTTCTGGATTTGACCAACCAACATAACACTTAACTACAAACACTAATTCGGGGCATACTGCATTTAGCCATGCACTCTAAAAGCGAGCTCATCTCAGTGGTATTATACCAAGATACCACACCACAATTCTCCTTTACTCAATCTAATACTCCAATTGCAGCTTGTCAAGAGAAAATCTGGATGCAATATGGTAATCTTCATGATTTTCTTCTCCAAGAACACAAGAGAGTAGTGGAAAGCATTACCTTCATCGCATATAGCTTCCCATCTTTCATGCTTCTAAGTATAAACCTTTTTCAGCAAACAAGAAAAAAGGATTTAGCCATCAACCATGGGAAGTTAATTAATAGTACAGTTAAGCTATCTTACCACTTTGCCATAGCTTCCAGCACCAATCTTGCTGACGTGGACATATTGATTGACCATCTTACTGCCATTTTCATCCTAAACATGCCAAAAGAGAGAAAGTTATTATAGTGTTAAATACAAATTGTAAGTGCTCTCAGAAATCTTTAACCTACTAGACATGCAAACTTGCAATGGCCATGGCATAGCTATCAGAAGTTTGCTATCTGAAGCTGCTATATACTTGTGACCAAATATGCTCCAGATTTGTGACTCGAAATGAGCCATGGATAGACACTTTAAGGATCTAATATAGTCCTCGATAGTACATCTTCTACCTTATTGTTTCATCTAATTCAAAAATAAGATGGAGAGCTTACCAAAAGCTAATTGATGCTGAATTTGATGTAAATATCCAAGGTGTCGATGCCAATCACATAGGAGAGGAAAATGTTAGAATTTAAGCGAGCAAAGTAAAGATAAATATTCCAATCTGTAGACCTTGAACCATCCTAAGACAAGCACAAGACATGCATGAAGTGTAGTTATATCCCAATTTGCTTTTGGGTCAACAAAAGAGATATAAAAACACATACCAAGTTGCCAACATAGGTCATCACAGTTTTACATTTGCATAAATACATGGGTCTTTATTTCTAGGTTCCTTTTCTAGCGCCTTTCCAAAAGTGATATGCAAATCTTTTGTTTGGTTTGATGCATCATATCCAGTTAGAGGAATAGGTGCATCTCTCAGCTCAACAGTACCATCAAATAGATGTGGTTCAAACCGAAACTTATGCTCCTTCTCTAGAAATCTACGATGTCCCATGTAGCATGTTTTGTGGCCATGCTTCAAATACAGCGAGCTGGTTTCAAGAAAGCAATTAGCACAACCAACTTCCCCATTTGTTTTTCTTCTTGACAAATATGCATGACCTGGGTAGTCACTAATTGTCCAGAAAAGTGCAAAGACGAATCGAAACCACTCGCACGAGATGCATCATAAGTTCGAACACCTTTATGCCAAAATTCTAAAAGGTCATCTATAGTCAATCAGTAAATACACATCAATATTATTTCCGGAGAATATGGACCGGGGATAAATACTGGAGAGAATGAAATTTGATTGCATGCATGCACTGTGGGACATTATATGGTATCAAAACAACGAGGCCATATCTTTGTGAGAGCAGTTAATGTACTGAAATGGATGAAGCCATCGGTTGCTAAAGCAAGCCTAATATTGCGACAATCTGAACTGAAATCTGAAATCTAAAGTCAAAGTTCTTCCATGCAGTAGAATCCGCTGGATGCCGCATTAACCCATCCTCAATTCGACATTCACTATACCATTTGTGGTTGACTACTATTTTCGAAGACATGTATCGTCTTTGCAATCTTCTTTTAAGAGGGAAATGACGAACAACTTTTACAGGAACTCTATGAATGCGCTTCCCATCACCACTCACTTTCTCTGATTTCCATCTAGGAGCTTTACAAGTTGGGCAAGAAGTACAGTTGGCATATTCTTTCCTATACAATATGCAATCATTTATGCATGCATCGATGTTCTCATAACCAATTCCGACATCTCTAACAAACTTTCTAGCACCATGATAATTTTTAGGCAAATTTTCACCTTTAGGCAATGCTTCTTTCAAAAGTAAGAGAAGCTCATCAAAGCAAGCATTACTCACATTCCATAAATTCTTAATATTCAGGAGTCTCACAATGAATTGAAGTCTAGAAAACCTTTGACAGCCTGGGTATAATTCTTGGCTAGCTTCATTAGCTAATCTATAGTATGTTTCAGAATCCACATCCTTTTCTTGCTCATCGTCGCTATATGTCACATCTATGTTGGCATCAAAAAAACCAAGCCCCTCTCTCAACATGGGATCTATTTCATCAGCATGTTCATTGTGAATATGTGGAGTTTCATTGTGGGCTATCGGAGAAGACCAATCCTCACCATGATAAATCCATGTAGTGTATCCAGATATAAAACCATCACAAGTTAAATGATCATGGACAATATTTTTCTCTAACCAGAACTGATTCACACATTTTTTACATGGACAGAGAATTTTATCTCCCCTTGCTGAATTGCAAAAAGCAAACTCAATAAAATTCTTAAGACCATTTTGGTAATCATCTGTGTACCTATATTACAAGATACAATTAATTACACTGCATCTAACATTTTAGAATTAAATAATTTTAGACCATGAGTTTCGAGCTAATTACCTAAGAGAATGCATCCACGCTTTCTCCATGATTGCTAATCAGAAGCTAAACTCGGGAATTCTCACCTTCACAAAGATGGGGGTTTTCCAAAACCAGAAATAATTATGCTTTAACCACCAGATTTAGATGGGTGAGTGAGCAAATTCAATCATTGGCCGCTTAACATTGCAAAAGTTTGGTTTTCAATTGGTGATAAATAAGGTAATAGCCAAGACCTTAGAATGTATATCAAGATTATCTTCGATAATATCTCACCAACTTTCCTTAAGTAAAACAAACTAAACAATTTCAAATTATACTCATGATTCCAACATGTTTATCAAGAAGTAAGCTTAACTAAATAATTTACTAACAACACACCCTATGGGATTTTGGGACAAACCTGCGACTCAAAGGTGCAATTGGGGTTACCACGAAAAAATAGAGATAGTGAAGAACATGATTAGTTAGTTAATTAAAAGGGTGCCTATTTTCTTAAAGTAGAATTTTGTAGAAGGCTAAAAGCGACTTGTCGAATGGTAAATGACCAAACCAAGCCATTTATAAAAATAACACTCATATCGGCCCTAGAGTTACAAAGTTTTTGCAATTCATTCAATGGTATAAAACGAAAAATCGAATAAAATACTGATAAAAATATAAGAACGTCTTAATATAGGAACAGAGCGAGAAAGACTTAATTTTGTATTTGTTTTTTTATTTCTTCTTTCTCATTATTTATTCATCTCCCAATCTTCAAATTTTAAGCACAATTTTATGCTTTTCGTTCCTATGTTTCACAATGAAGAAGCATATATCGTGCTTTCTAATGGGAAAATTGTCCTACTCAAAAGTGTTTAAGCATTGTCCTAGACTCCTCGAAGGCAGAAGATATTACTCAAAGGAGTTCTCCAATGAAGTCAAATTTCTTGATCTGAAGCTAAATAAACAACATCAACATGGTAAATGTAAATGAAGTACACAATGCTAAAGCTGGCATTTAATGCTAAGTCCGGTATTTCTTGGTGAGCTCAGTTGAAGGGGACTTGAACTTTCTTTTACTAATAAACTAGTACAGATAATATTTCTTATGGTGTTTGGCTATAGGTGCCCAATACTAAGCTATACGGTATGGTCATTTGACAAGAAGCTTTCTTCGTCGGCCCATATCCATCTAACAAATAATAGTACACAACTAATTATTCACTCTACAAATATAATATACGAGAATGGAAGATACAAACCTACAGATTACTTATATCCATAGAAGAGCAAAAATCAAGCACACCATAACATATGTCACAAGCAAAACCACAACCACAAAAGAAAGCATGCTACTACTCAATGTGATCAGGACATTTGAATATGGATCAGACACAACTCCATTTCAAACAAAATTTCATAAGCCAACCAAACGGGGAAACGAAAGCAAACCATCACTCTCCGACATTTCTCCGATTGACTACATGTTAATTTTCCAATTGAAAAGGTGTCATGGAAAATTACAAACCATCAAGAATGAAAAATTGGCTAATTTAGTGCCAAATCTACAACATACAACATACAAACCATCAAGAATGGAAACTGAAAATTGACTAATTTAGTGCCAAATCTACAACATCCAAACCATCGGCAATGGAAATCGGGCGTTTCTCTTCCATAATGAGTTAATGGGCTTCTATATAGGATTGGATGAATTGTGCCGACATTGTTCTTAAGCTAGTGCAGAATGTTTCAACAAATTACATTTCTCCAAGCCATCAACTCAGTTCTATGCTTACTGCACAACTAACGGAGAGGAGCTTTCGACAAATTTCAGATTACCACAAGACATCTCAGATTATCAATTCTACAACATACAAACTTTGCACATCTCAGATTATCAAATCCTTTGAGCTCACCTTGCGCCACCGAGAGAGGATGAAGAGCCGGTGGTCGGAGCGAGACAGCGGCGGCGTGGGGAGACGGGTTCCCGAGAGGAGGAGGCGTGGGGAGTCGAGAGGCGGCGGCGTCACGGCGGAGGCCTCCGGGGTCGGAGACGAGAGGAGGCGGGGAGACGGGTTCCCGAGAGGACGAGGCGGGGAGTCGGAGCCGGGCGGCGGCGTGGCGGCGTGGCGAGCCAGCGGCGGTGTGACGGCGTGGGGTCCGAGAGGAAGATCCGCGCGAACGCCGCCAACCGACCGCCGGGAAGGAGATCGTGTGGGAGATCGATCGATCGGCAGCGCGCAGAGGCTGGCGTCGTGGCGACTGGTGAGATCGATCGTGCGAGGGGCGGCGCGCGGAGGCCAGCCGGCGAGAGCCGGCTAGGTTTTAGATGGAGGGGGATTGGGGAATTTTTCCAGGGGTTAACTTATGCTGGCGCGCGTGTGGGTATATACGACCTGCATTGGGTGCGCGCGCTGTTTTCCATCTTCGCGCCCGTTTTTTTCATCAAAACACGGTATAAGCGCCGCAATTGTAAGAGTTTTCGACGACGTTTATTTATGCCTCAGTAAGGATACCACGACGTTTGTAAGTGCCGCAATATCCAATTTTTTAAGTCATTAATAAACGCCAGGAATAAAGTCTACCACGGCGCTTATAAATGCCGGTATAGAGTAAAATTCCCCGGCATTTATAAGCGCCGTAGAAGACTCTAACCCGGCGTTTATAAACGCCGGTATAGAATGGAATTCCCTGACATTTATAATCGCCGTGGTAGACTCTAACCCGGCGTTTATAAACGCCGGGGAATTAAATGCCTTGAATGATAAAAAACACCGGCTTTAGCCTTATTAGGGGCGTTTAGATTAAACGCCGGGTAAAATAAACGCCGGGAAATCCAGGTTATGTTGTAGTGGTGGTGCATGGTAAACCAACCGGGGTGGTAAAAATGATTTGGACTGAGGCATGTGGCATGGTTTTGTGGTGGGCCAAGGTTGTCATATGGGCAGTCGCATTTGCTTTTTATGATGTTAATGACATGATGATTTTTGGTTAGTCTTGCCTCGGTCAATTAAGGACTTAACCTTGCAAGAATTTGAACTGAGTCATTCATATAGCCACAAGTGTGGAATGGGACAGACCTATCTGATTAATTTGTTGATTCTAGATGTCGGTGTTCGTATAACCGGCAATGGATTTGTAAGTATAAGGGGTTGCGCGTCCCCTCTCCTCGAATGGTTAGACCAATGAAGTCCCGGATTTATACTGGTTCGGTGAACGTCCCTACTTCCAGTCTGTGGTGGCGGTTTGTATTGCCTTGAATGTTGAGGGTGAACAAAGGCTACAAATGGAGGCTGAGGACAAGCCCTTAGCACTCGCTCGGGGGGAAGAAGTCGGGAGGAGCGTTCCTAAGCCAGACGCCGGTCCAGGTCGGAGAACTTCGGGCAAGCTAAGCGGAGGCGCTGGTGAACGAACGCGCGTGGGTGCGTGTGAATGAAAGAAAAATCTAACCCCCTCCTCCAAGGGCCCTGCCTCCCTTTATATAGGCGGAGGGGGCAGGTTACACAAGGATTTGAAAAAGAGGTAGGGGAATGCTCCGTCCGGGCGTCCTGGTCTTAGGTCATGATGACTGGCAGGCTTTTCGTCCGGGCGTCCTGGTCTTCGGCCATGATGACTGACAGGCTCCTGCATATCCCATACGGGGTTGGTAGACACAACGGGCGGCGCCCTTTTCGGAGGGCGCGCACCTGCCTTCTGAGCACCTGTCAGATGCTGACGTCTTGAAAAGACGGGTGCTTTAGCTGAAGCCGCCCTCTGGTTGCCTTGGGAAGGAACCTTTCGCCCCAATGTTACCGTTACGTCCGTGCAATGGGTGACCCGCTCGGTGTAGACTGCTGACGCGATAGAGACCGCGGGGACGAGGCTCGCGGGGACCCTGGTCGGGGTCCTGGTTGGAGCCTGCGGTGGCACCTGACGCAGGGACCGGTCGGAGTAGGAGCCTGCGAAGGCGTCGGCCTTGGGTCGGTCGGGGCTGGCGGGAGCGCCCGATCCGAGGTTCGGCCGAGTAATCAAGGCGGGTGATCCTTTAAGGTCTAGGGAGGCCTTTGATGAGGATGCGGTCCGGTGCGGCCCGTTTGGTATCACATTCAATCTTGGCGATAACCCCCTTTCAATGAGGGGCGAGGGCCATGGCAGTTTCACCTTCAGGGTTTCTGCGCTGTTGTCAGCCCGGGCTCCGAGGCTAGGTAACTCGGGGAAATACAATCTTGAAATAGATGTATACTTTGCTGTGGGGTACCCCTGGTATGGGTACTATCGTGGTGGTGTGAGGCCCGAGTAGTGGTAACCAGTCCTCGCACGGGTTGGCTCACATGGCGCAAGAGGGGGGCCCTGGATGTGGTAACTAGTCCCACTAGTGTTGAAACCTTAGCGGATAGTACTGGTTTAGATAGGCATTGGAAAGGCTTTGTTATGGTCACTCGCCTTTGTGGTGTTTGATTATATCTTGTGGGTAAAATGTATAACCTCTACAGAGTGTAAAACCTATTCGAATAGCCGTGCTCACAGTATTGGGCATTGCTCGGTGATTACAGTCAAGGGTTAGATTTTAATTAAGTAAATGTGGGGATGGAATGTTGGAACATGAAAATAAGGATATGAGTTGGACATTGAAAACAAATGCAAAGTTATTACTATTATTATTGTTTTACTGTCTTCAATCTATTTATGCTATTCTTTCGTAAATGTTGTTTATGCAAAGTAACTTTGTAGGCTTCCTTTGTACTAAGCCATGCATATAGTAAGTAGAATTGCATTCTGTGCACGGCTTGTTGAGTGCTTTATGTACTCACCCCTTGCCACCAATATCATCAGTTGAGGAAGAAGCAACGCCTGCATTGGAGGAGGAATTCCAGGATGATACGAACAATTAGGTTGCGATCCTTGTCAGTTGCCTGTGGCAGTTGAAGGGTTGCTACGCGTTTTCATTATTTTCGCTGCAGTTTATTTATTTACTTTCAGTTAGCCCTGCGTGGCGTACTCATGTAAGGTGGACCATAAGGTCATTCATCAGTTATACTAAACTTGATAAAGTCTTATTTATGTTATTGTTGAGTATGATTGTGATATTCATCTATGTTGAGACTGTATGCACTAGTGTGATCCTAGACTAGTGCAGAATACACAGAGGGTCCGAATTTGCATATTTGGGTCCTGACACCAACCAAGGAGGTTGAATCCACCTTGGATTTAGCCTACATAGCTAAATAGGATTAGGACTCCTTCCATAACTCAACTTTCTATATTTTAGCTAATTTTGGCCAACTAGATTGTGAATTCTTGTTGGTATGATTAAACATAGTTATACAAGCCAACTAAGGGCTTCGCATGCAAAGCTGGCCCGATCTTGACATTACTAATTTCAGCAGCAACTTCTTCTCCATTGTGTTGTTTCGGCCAAACTAGGGTTTTGATCCAAAAAGATGGAATATAAGGCAACAACACACATACCTTCTTGTGTTGTCTTCTCTTCTTACAAAGTTAAGGCATGAAGAGCAAGAACCAATCTAGAAGCAAGTGTGGAGACCTCTCCAAACCATGTGCAATGTTAGCCATGAATTGAAGAGATTGATCATGTAGACCCCATCAGCAATATCTAAGAACAATGTGCTCTTAGCCATGCTTCTATGCAGTAGACCTTAGATGGTAAACTCTCATGAACACACAAGCTCAATGGTGCCACAACCAATTATGGCTTTTTTTATTTCTCATGTATAATTTGATCTGTATAATAGAGTATGCTCTTATGCCTTATATTGTTGCATATTACATGACAAAAACACATCTAAACCAACTTAAATACACCTCCTAAAGGTATACAACTTAGACTCTAAGAGACAAAAAGAGATTACAACTATAAAACTCAAATTCGGCCAACTAGTGGGCTGAAACTTGTCAGCCAGATTAAAAATATAACGAAGCAAAATTGGAAGGTCGTGTTATGGAAAGATATGAAATTAATCTTCTAAGCTTTTAGGAAAGTACATGAATATCAAAATCCAAGCTCGGACATGAAAGTTATGGACTTTTTATTCAGTATATGCTGTCAATCTGAGTTAATTTCTTTCATTTTTTCCAAACTGAGTTATACTCTTTCCTTGCTTCTCTCCCATGACTTTGGCTCTCCTTTTCTCTTCCCAAATATTGTGTAAGCCCACATACCCTCCATCTATGTGGCCTAGTGATCTTAGTCCATGTGGCCATACCCCTGGTTGTCCCATGTAGCCATAGCGCCTTAACCCATGCAGCCATAGGTAGCGCATGTGTTGCTTTCATATGATTTATGTATTGCTGGTATAATATACTTCTCATGTTTTAGGATTCCAACCATCCTCCCTTGTCCTTCCTCCCTCGCCTCCCCCTCGACTACATGCTTGATTTGTTCTTTCTTGCTCAAAACACTACTACTGTGTTCTTTGATCTTGATCCGCACACAAGGAAAACAATTCAAAATGGTGTTGGTAAGTGGGGATGTATCATCCTCTCCCCCTCCAAGCAAAACCATCCTTGGTTTTATGGTATTTATTGTTCAAGACTTCTTTAGTCTTCACCATAATTTCAGAAGTAATATCCTCATCTCTCTTTGGCAAAAGTGAATGAATCACACTCTTTTGCATGAATGTAAATAGTTCACCCTTTCTTGGTGAAGGGATATGGGTAGGCTACGCTAGCGCACAATTAAAAATTCTACCTCGTAAACTAGGAAGCCATGCAAGTATATGATTATGGATCATTACCACTACACGCGTAGTGTAGCGAAAGGAAATTGATGTAGCCCGAATCAACGAAGTTCGCATCCAGTTGCAGTGGTCGATCTTCCTCGTTTGGTGGTTGATCGTCCTTATCAATGTCGTAGTAGCAGCAACACCACTACCAGTGTCCACACATTCGGGGAAAGGAACGCTGTGCGCCGATGTGCTAGCATCAGCGCACACGGGAAGGCTCAAATGGTGACGGCTAGGGTTTCGGTGGTTGCGTCCTCTAATCTCTCGCTATTGCAACCGCGAACAACCCTTAAATAGCCATCTCCTCTCTTATGGTGGAACCCTACATTAGGGCCCAACCAAAAGACGAAGCCCGTTTGGCCCACTAGTGATGGATCCAATCCGAACCACTATACTCCAACCCCTTAAGTGTGTGACCCTATAGGTTCATGTATATTAGGACATGACTCAAATATCTTTCTGACCAATAATCGATAGCGGTACCTAGTAGTACATATTGATTCCCAAATATCCATAAAGCATCAGACGAACCTACCATAGTGTGATAATGTCATATTCCCTTTGCTGCACGATATCGGTCAAATCCAAGGTGAGTTGTTGTCATTCTTGTTTGGATGGCTCGACCACTCTTTTTCGATATCATGACTCGAATTCCCCGAATGCATCGAGTTAACTCTTTAACTCGATGACTCGAGTAACTCTTTACTCAAGTAGCTTGGCTATGCATTTTCTAGAATCTAGCTACTCGAGTAGCCTAGAGATATCTCTCCCGTTATAAAGGAGGAGCAAATTCTATCTTGATCATTCATGTACCTCAGCATGTTTCATAGTAAACCCAAAAGCTTCCTTTATAACTACCTGGTTAAAGAGTAGCTTTTGGCAACTCCAAAGTAAACCATTGCACATCTAGGAAACCAATGATGATCTCAAGTCTAAGGAACATATATACACTATGCATGAGACCAAGTGATGACACATATAACAATTCTTGCTTGTCTCATATGGGTCTATCCAACGCATGTTCTCTAACATGTGTCCACATTATTGATTAGATATCTCCATATCTCTATGACCTGTGAAACATGGTCATCAATCAATATTTGTACTGATCTATGAATCATAATCATCCTATATTATGATGACCGATCAAGGATAACTTGAATAATATCAATTTATGGAAAAAGCTCCATGAACAATTCACTTACTTGTTGATTAATCCAATCGATATTTGTTCAAAGGACAAACAATTATATTGTTCCATAAACATAAAACGTGATGCAATCATCTCTGTGATCGCCTCAAGGGCATATCACCAACAGTCTCCCATTTGCACTTGAGTCAATCATGTAAGTATCTAATACCCATAACTCTCGTGTTCATTTCATGCTTTGGCTATAGAAGAGGTTTTGTCAACGGATCAGATATGTTTGAATCTGTGTGCACTTTGCATATTTTCACATCACCTCTATCCACAATCTCTCAAATAAGGTGATAGCGCCGCTATATGTGCTTGGATTTTTGATGCGATCTAGGCTCCTTAGCTTACGCAATAGCACCACTATTATCACAATAGAGATCCAATGGGCTAGAAGCATTACCAACCACACCAAGTTCAGTGATGAACTTCTTAATCCAAATAGCCTCCTTTGCAGCTTCTGAAGCAGCAATGTACTCGGCCTCTGTTGTAGAATTAGCAACCGTACTCTGCTTAGAACTCTTCCAGCTTACTGCTCCTCCATTCAACGTGAACACATACCTAAATTGCGAATGATAATCATCTTTATTGGTTTGGAAACTTGCATCAGTGTAACCACTTACAACGAGCTTTTCCTCACCTCCATAAACAAGGAACGCATCCTTAGTTCTTCTTAAGTACTTTAGGATATTCTTAACTGTTGTCCAATGACCTTCACTAGGATCTGACTAATATCTGCTCGTAACACGTAGAGCATACAACACATCTGGTCGTGTACAAATCATGGCATACATTATAGACCCAATTGCCGAAGCATATGGAATCTTACTCATCCTATCCCGCTCATTAGTGTTCAAAGGACACTAAATCTTGCTAAGGCTAATACCATGTGACATGGGCAAGAAACCTCTTTTGGAATCTTGCATATTGAACCTCTTCAATACTTTGTCAATGTACGTATCTTGACATAATCCAATTAGCCTTTTAGATCTATCTCTATAGATCTTAATTCTTAAAATATATGCTACCTCTCCTATGTCCTTCATAGAGAAACTCTTTCTTAATGAAGACATTACAGATTCCAGCATAGGAATATCATTTCCTATCAACAATATGTAATCCACATATAAAATCAAGAATACAAGTGCGCTCCCACTGGACTTTTTATAGACACAGTGCTCTTCCTCATTTCTGTCAAAGCCAAACACTTTGAAAACCTCATCAAAATGAATGTTCCAACTCTAAGATACTTGCTTCAATCCATAAATGGATCATTGAAGCTTGCAAACCTTTCCAGCATTCTTTGGATCGACAAACCTTCAGGTTGTGTCATGTACACATCCTCACTTAGGTTTCCATTGAGGAAAGCCGTTTTGACATCCATTTACCATATCTCATAATCGAAATATGCAGCAATAGCTAGAATGATCCGAATAGACTTAAGCATAGCGATGGCGAGAAGGTTTCATCATAGTCAACACCTTGAATTTGTTTGAAACCCTTTGCCATCAATCGAGCTTTATGGATGTGAACATTTCCATCCAAGTCCTTTTTAATCTTAAAAACCCATTTGCACTCTATGGTTTTTACATCATCAGGTGGATCAACCAAGTTCTAAACTTGATTGTCATGCATGGATTTTATTTTGGATCTCATAGCTTCAAGCCATTTCTCAAAGTCCTGATTCATCATTGCTTCCTCACATGTCCTAGGCTCATCGTTGTCCAACAACAATGTTTCTCCATTATCCAATGAAAGAACATCATGCCCATACATTATGGATGTTCAGCATTGTCTGCTAGACCTACGTGGGGCTGGTGTATTATCTACAGGTTATACAATGATGAGGACATCTCCACAACAGATACAACCAGCTCTAACTCCACTCACCGGGATGAACCACCACTTCAAGGACCACTCACTCGAGCCCGTGCACGTCAACTAAATTATCAGGTGAAGGCGTTCCTAAGTATTCTAATTAATGATACAATGAATGGGATGCTACTTAATTTTTGTGATGATGTGATTATTCTTAGGAACCATGGGGAAGACCTACAACGCACAAGGGAGTTCGCATCCGGAGGGAAGAGCAAATTGGAATCAGATTCGGACTCCCAGAGATGGTCAAATTCAACTAGCCATAACTTTTGATCCAGAAGGCTTCTGGAGGTCTACGAGTACAAGAACGAAATCCCTGGCCATCCTCTTTTCAACCGATCCGAGGTCACCTCTAAATTCCTTCCAAGTCAATGGGAATACACAAAACAATTCAAAACACTTTTCCAGTCCGAGTCTAATTGGGCTTTAGTCTTTTATTTTGAGTTGTAATCTATAGGCCCATGTTAAGGCCTAGTACTGCATGCTCCTTGGTCTATAATTAGCCAGCCACCACCATAATTAGGGTTTTGGGTTTTGTTTGATTCAGTTAGCCATTGCAACTGCTTGTACTCGCGCGTGCTGACTAGGCCGCCTGTCTACTTATTCATCGGAACCCCAACTTCGAGTGTTCTTGTTTCGAACCGATCTGAATTCATATTTACAATTGAGTTGCTTGTAATCCCTTGTTCTTGCTGGTTCTTCGATTGTTCGCAGGAACAAAGACCTTCGTGGTCAGGTTGGTCGCGCTTCCCGCGGGATCAATAACCTTCAGGAGGGTGGTGTCCCGGTCGCTAAGGCGCAACGTCGGGTTCGTTGTAGTCGGGCCGCCAACTTCGTCCTCTACCGGATCGATGCTACCTCCTCTCATCGAAAGATCGGAATGCCTAGTTATCCAGAAAGTCAAATGTGCAAAGTTGATTTTTGGGGTCCCTGAATCATTCTAGCAAAGAGGAAAAAAAAATCTGTTGCAGGCTTTGTGATTTCTGTTCAGGTTGATTGTGGCGACATTTGTGTCCTCGGCTCGCGCCTCTAGTATGGTTTGAGACTAGGACCAGCACCATACTGTCGTGGAATGTTTATTCAACTTGTTATGACTAATGTGGTACGAGCTATCCTTTGTTACACTTGCCAGCCACCTATAGATCCACAAAAACTACAACTTACCAGGCTCTAGCATTTGGCATCTGTACACCACCTTTCCAGGAGATTTTGACTCGCGGTCGCCGACACCTCCTGCTAAGGCTTGGTAAGAATCGGTAAGAGCTTGGTGATACAAGTTGAGAGACAGTGCCCTTTCCTGTAAATTGTTTGTTCTTTTGCTTTCTAACCAGGTTAGGAACAGCGAGCAATGATGGTCAGTATTCCCCTCGCACTAGGGGAATCATTCAACATTTCGAGCGCCAAGTCAAGCCGCATATAGAGGGCCTTGATGGTGATGTGCAGGTGGTAAATGAGCGGCTGGGATAGGTGGAGAAGGCTCAGATTGACACCAACACCAGGCTGACAAATTTGGAGGTTTCCGTTGGCACCATCAATACCAACCTGACGGAGGTATTGCGGAGCCTTGAGGACATGGGTCGAGTACCTCCTGCTGCACGCGGTAATGGTGTTTTGGGTAGCGAGGTGGATGAGAACATCGACAACTACGCTGCTGACTCAGAGCTTGAAGAAGACCCTGCACGGCGTCAACTTCACCGCAACCAGCATGGTATGGGTCCTTTGCGCCCACGGCATGAGGTACGTGACCATGATGATTCTCTTGGTAAGGTTAAATTCACCATGCCTCCTTTTGATGGTAAATATGATCTTGATGCATACCTCACATGGGAATTAGCTGTAGAACAAAAGTTTGCATGTCATGAGTATCCTAAAAACAAAAGAGTTAGGGCTGCCACTAGTGAGTTCACTGATTTTGCCTCTGTTTGGTGGAGTGAGTTTCGACGTAAGAATCCCAATGCTATGCAAAACTAGGATGATTTGAAAAGAATCGTGCGAGCTAGATTTGTTCCCTCTTATTACCAGCGTGATTTGATAAATAAGCTGCAGCTGCTTAGGCAAGATAGTAAGAGTGTAGAGGAATACTATCAGGAATTACAAATGGGCATGTTGAGTTGTGGTATAGAGGAGTCTGAGGAGGATGCTATGGGTGGGCTGAACAATCAGATTTATGACATTCTTAATTATAAGGAATATAATTCAATCACTCACTTGTTTCATCTTACTTTCCATGCTGAAAGAGAAGTGCAGGGACGACGCAAATGGGTTAGCACGAGAACTAATGTTTCTGCAGGTCGTGCTAACACTTGGTCAACACGAGCTCCACCTACAACCACAAGGCAACCAACTGCACCGTCCTCCAACAACAACAAGAATCGACCTTCATCTTCCACGCTGACTTCCAAGGCTTCGGAGGTAACAAAAACTTCTACACCGAGCCCGCCAAGAGCTCTGCTTCAGTTGCTTCAACTAGGAGGACGAGGGATGTGCAATGCCATCAATGCAAGGGGTATGGTCACATGAGGAGTCAATGTCCGAGCAAGTGTGTGCTGATTGTGCGAGACAATGGTGAGTTTTCTTCTACTAGTGATTTGGATGAAGAAACATATGCTATGCTTGCAGCTGACAATGCAGGGAGCGAAGATGATCATGACCAGGAAGAGCACATGGATGCCAACCATGCTGACCATTATGAGATCCTCATTGTACAGCGTGCATTGAGTGTCCAGATTGGCAAGGCCAACCAAAATCAGCGGCACAACCTGTTCCAAACCAAGTGTGTCGTCAAGGAGTGATCATGTCGTGTGATCATTGACGGAGGAAGTTACAACAACCTTGCAAGCCTGGACATGGTGAAGAAGCTTTCGTTGGAGACAAGACCGCACCCCCAGCCTTACTATGTTCAATGGTTCAACAACATTGGTAAGGTTAAGGTTACACGCTTGGTGAGAGTAAAATTTGCTATTGGTTCCTATCATGATTTTGCTGAATGTGATGTCGTACCTATGCAAGCATGTTCTATATTGTTAGGTAGACCTTGGCAATATGATAAAAGTTCTGTGCATGATGGTAGAACCAACCAGTATTCTTTTGTGCATAAGGGAAAGAAAATTGTATTGCATCCTATGACTCCTGATTCCATTATTAAAGAGGACATTGCTAGAGCTAGTGAGCAAAAGATTGATGCAAATGCTAAAAAGAAAACTTCTAGTTTTGTTTGTGATAACAAAAATGAGATTAAGTTGAAAGGTGCATGTTTTCTCGCTACCAAATTTGATGTGAAGGAAATGGTTGTTGATGAATCTGTTTGCTATGCCTTAGTTTGCAAGGATGCTTTGTTCTCATTTGAGGAGATACCTGCTGCTTTGCCTCCTACTGTGACTAACCTTTTGCAGGAATATGCTGATGTTTTTCCCAAGGACGTTCCTCCAGGTTTGCCACCAATTCGAGGGATTGAGCATCAGATTGACCTCATTCCTAGAGTATCTTTGCCCAATCGAGCGCCATATAGGACTAATCTGGAAGAAACTAAGGAGATACAACGCCAAGTGCAAGAACTGCTTGACAAAGGGTACGTGCGTGAATCTCTTAGTCCTTGTGCTGTTCCGGTCATTTTAGTTCCTAAGAAGGATGGATCATGGCGCATGTGTGTGGATTGTAGAGCAATCAATAACATTACCATTAGATATCGTCATCCTATTTCTAGGTTAGATGATATGCTTGATGAATTAAGTGGCTCTACTGTGTTCTCTAAGGTTGATTTGCGTAGTGGTTACCACCAAATCCACATGAAATTAGGTGATGAATGGAAACATCTTTCAAAACTAAGTTCGGTCTATATGAGTGGTTAGTGATGCCTTTTGGATTGACTAACGCACCTAGCACTTTCATGAGACTAATGAATGAAGTTTTGCGTGCTTCCATTGGTAGATTTGTGGTGGTATACTTTGATGATATCTTGATCTATAGCAAATCATTAGATGAACATCTTGCTCATTTGCGTGCTGTTTTTGATGCCTTACGAGATGCACGTTAATTTGGTAACCTTGAGAAGTGCACATTTTGCACCGATCGAGTTGCTTTTCTTGGCTATGTTGTTACTCCACAGGGAATTAAAGTTGATCAAGCCAAGGTTGAGACAATTCAGAGTTGGTCGACTCCTAAAACGGTCACACAGGTGCGGAGTTTCCTTGGACTTGCAGGATTCTATCGTAAACCGTGAAAGATTTGAGACGATTCTTTGCCGCTGAATGAGTTGTCCAAGAAAAGCGTGGCTTTCCAATAAGGCAAGTCGCATGAAGATGCCTTTGACTTGTTGAAAGAGAAGCTGACTCATGCACCACTGCTCCAACTCCCGGACTTTGGTAAGACTTTTGAACTTGAGTGTGATGCTAGTGGCATTGGGATTGGAGGTGTGCTGATCCAAGAAGGTAAGCTAGTTGCTTATTTTAGTGAGAAATTATCTGGGCCTCGTTTGAACTATTCAACTTATGATAAAGAATTGTATGCACTAGTTCAAACATTAGAGACTTGGCAACATTATTTGCGGCCCAAAGAGTTTGTTATACACTCTGATCATGAATCCTTGAAGCACATTCGTAGCCAAAATAAGTTGAACCGTAGGCATGCAACATGGGTAGAATTCATTGAGTCTTTTCCTTATGTTATCAAACACAAGAAGGGGAAGGATAATGTTATTGCTGATGCTTTATCTCGACGATATACCATGCTTTCACAACTAGACTCTAAAATCTTTGGCTTGGAAACGATTAAAGAGCAATATGCGCTTGATGCTGATTTTAAAGATGTTTTGCTAAATTGTAAGGAAGGAAGAGTTTGGAATAAGTTCATTGGTAATGATGGTTTTGTGTTTCATTCTAACAAGCTATGCATTCCAGCTGGGTCTGTTCGTTTGTTGTTGCTTCAGGAAGCGCATGGAGGAGGACTGATGGGCCACTTTGGTGTGAAGAAGACAGAGGATGTGTTGGCCAACCATTTTTATTGGCCAAAGATGACACTCGATGTGGAGCGCTATGTCTCTCACTGTTCTACTTGCAATAAAGCTAAGTCACGACTGAACTCACATGGTTTATATATGCCTCTTCCTATTCCTAGTGTTCCATAGGAGGATATTTCAATGGACTTTGTTTTAGACCTACCTAGGACAAAGAGGGGAAGGGATAGCATATTTGTTGTCGTGGATCGGTTTTCTAAGATGGCACATTTTATACCTTGTCATAAGAGCGATGATGCTACAAACATTGCTGATTTGTTTTTCAGGAAGATAGTTCGCCTACATGGAGTGCCTTCCACAATTGTGTCTGACCGGGATGCAAAATTTTGAGTCATTTTTTGGCAAACGGTTTGGAAGAAACTGGGTACCAAGCTCTTGTTTTCTACTACATGTCACCCTCAAACTGATGGCGGTCAAGTCGCCAATGAGCGTTGTCTACAATGTTGAGAGCCATTTTGAAGAAAAATTTGAAAATGTGGAAAGAGTGCCTACCTCATGTGGAGTTTGCCTACAACTGCTCATTGCATTCTACTACCAAGATGACTCCTTTTCAGGTGGTATATGGTTTCAATCCTCGTGCACCCATTGATATTTTGCCGTTACCATGTTCTGAAAAAGTAAACTTAGATGCTGCTAAACGTGCTGATTTTGTGCTGAAATTACATGAGACTACTAAAGATAACATTGAGCGCATGAATGCTAAATATAGAGCTGCTGGTAGTCAGGATAGGAAGGAATTAACTTTTGAACTTGGAGATCTTGTTTGGTTGCACTTGAGAAAGGATAGGTTTCCTGATTAGTGAAAGTCTAAATTGATGCCTAGAGCTGATGATCCTTTTAAAGTGTTTGCTAAGATAAATGATAATGCATACAAGCTTGATTTGCCTGCAGACTACGGTGTAAGCAATTCTTTCAATGTTGCTGATTTGAAGCCGTACATGGGTGATGAAGATGAGCTTGAGTCGAGGATGACTCCATTTCAAGAGGGGGAGGATGATGAGGACATCTCCACAACAGATACAACCAGCTCTAACTCCACTCACCGGGATGAACCACCACTTCAAGGACCACTCACTCGAGCCCGTGCACGTCAACTAAATTACTAGGTGAAGGCGTTCCTAAGTATTCCAATTAATGATAAAATGAATGGGATGCTACTTAATTTTTGTGATGATGTGATTATTCTTAGGAACCATGGCGAAGACCTACAACGCACAAGGGAGTTCGCGTCCGAAGGGAAGAGCAAATTGGAATCAGATTCGGACTCCCAGAGATGGTCAAATTCAAACAGTCCGTAACTTTTGATCCAGAAGGCTTTTGGAGGTCTACGAGTACAAGAACGAAAGCTCTGGTTGTCCTCTTTCCAACCGATCCAAGATCACCTTCAAATTCCTTTCGAGTCAATGGGAATATGCAAAACAATTCAAAACACTTTTCCAGTCCGAGTCTAATTGGGCTTTAGTCTTTTATTTTGAGTTGTAATCTGTAGGCCCATGTTAAGGCCTAGTGCTGCACGCTCCTTGGTCTATAATTAGCCAGCCGCCACTATAATTAGGGTTTTGGGTTTTGTTTGACTCAGTTAGCCATTGCTACTGCTTGTACTCGCGCGTGCCGACTAGGCCGCCTGTCTACTTGTTCATCGGAACCCCAACTTCGAGTATTCTTGTTTCAGAACCGATCTGAATTCATGTTCGCAATTGAGTTGCTTGTAATCCCTTGTTCTTGCTGGTTCTTCGATTGCTCGGAGGAACAAAGACCTTCGTGGTCAGGTTGGTCGCGCTTCCTGCGGGATCAATAACCTTTAGGAGGGTGGTGTACCGATCGCTAAGGCGCAACGTCGGGTTCGTTGTAGTCGGGCCGCCAACTTTGTCCTCCACCAGATCGACGCTACCTCCTCTCATCGAAAGATCGGGACGCCTAGTTCTATCATTGTGGGGAACCGACCCCGGGACTCCACTGATTCACCCAAGTGCGTGGCATATCTCAAGTGAATCAAGGGAACCTCGGGCGTCCCGTGATTATACCCGTGTTGGTCCCAGGATAGTTGGCCAACACGAGCATTCTCATCCAACAGTTGACATCACAACACATACATAATTAGCGGAAGCATAAACGTTATTACATACCAAAAGTAGGACTGCTGTCCTCAACGACATATTTAGAGTTATTACATCAAGTAGCAGCGGAAAACATAAGATAAACAACAAACGGGCCAGCATGGCATGCCCCCAAACCCTCAGGCAACCAACTGGGGCAAGAACGGTGACTAAACGTTAGAACCATCGAAATCTGCCCGGTAAAAATCCCCGGGTAATGCCTCATCCTCACCTGCAGCAAGTGGACAATCCGATTGAGTACAAAGAGTGTACTCGCACAATAATATACATTGTATGCTGATTTCTTGCTACATGTGGATGCTACATCAAAGGAAGGCAAAATGGCAATTTCAGCATAAAGCAATTTTTGAGGTAAATTGTAATCATGTATAGATTGAAAAGAATTGCATTTAGGAAACATTTGCATGATCTAATACATAATATAACATCATCATAATCATATTCATATCATGCCTTCAAGCATTTTCCGAACCATGAGTTCCATCGCTCATGTTCAATTACACACACAAGTACTCCAATACTTGTGTCTACTTTCCCACTCCCATCCCATTCTTACCAAGTCCTTAATACTCGCCCAGTGACCGACAATTCAAGAGATCATCCTTAACCATGGACGCGGCTATTCGAATAGTTTAAACTCTGCAGAGGTACGACTTTACCCACACGACACGCCACACTCGTAAGCCAAGCTATTAACACATTTCCTTAGATGTGTCACCGAGGTGAAACGTGACAAACCATTTTCGGTATGCATGGTAGTGTATCTAAACCATCCGGATGATCGTGACCCTCGATCCCGCGTGCCGATTGCTCGGTGTGTGTGGATCAAGGAGTACACCGTTGTTGGACATCCCCAACTCAACAAAGTTCGAGGGACTCGAGGACATTCCCCGACACTCCACTAAGCCCGTGGAATTCGGCGGTCATTCCTTGACGCTCCACTAAGCCCAAGGAATTTCGCGTGCACATGGTTTACATAACCTAGTCATACATAAGTACTTGGTTACGCCGGTCCCATAAGCGGCGTGTGGTTCGCACGATAGTTACTCAAAGAGACGTCACGAGATTTAATCCTTAGGGTCCTTAACCAATATCTCTACTCATTAAACATCAATTAAAAACATCATCATCGTAATAATAAATCTTGATCATTGCGATCGATGGACTAAATCCATCTATCGCGGTTTCTAACGATAATCTAAGCATGGCTAAGCAATTGAGCGAACCCATATATAATAATAAACCAACCACTTAGGGCGACAATGGAACATGGAGTGAACATGCTAAGGGTATAACACACAACATGGTAATAGCTAAGAATTCTACCCAATCATAATTGTAATTGAAAGTAAGCATGCAATTGATAAAATAATTCCAAAGATGTAAGTTGCAAATAGTAGGAGCAATCATGGTCAAGGAGTAAGATAGTGCCTTGCTGCTCATTCTTGACTTCGAAAGCGTAGTCGTACTCGGGAGTGCCTTCCGAAACGTCAACACCTAATCGAGAAAATTCAATTCAATAAACACCAATTCAAGAACTCCAATGATGCACATGAGTAAAGAATGCATGAAATGCTCATGACGTGCAATATTAATCATAATATGAGAGTACTAATTGAGTTTTTGCATCAAAAGTTCAAGTCTTAAGGCTTTTATTGATTTATGTTCGGAGTATCCGAGTGTCACTTCGGACTGTCCGAGCAGACTCTCTCGGTATGAAGTTGAAATTCTCTTCGGACTGTCCGAAATATGATTCGGAGTATCCGAAGGTAGGTTCGGAGTATCCGAGTGGTACCTCGGAATGTCCGAGCAGACCTTCTCGGTTAGCCAATGCAGCCCTCAAGCTAATTCCTATTCGGACTATCCGGAACTTCATCCGGAGTGTCCGAAGGTGTTCGGAATGTCCGAGTAAAGTCTCGGACTGTCCGAGCTGAGCGTTTCTGTTTCAGAACAGCTAGTTTGTCTATTATCCTCTACACTTCCAAGTAATGAGCTAGGGTTTCAAGGGGATGGACTAGGGTTTCAAAGGGATGGTCTAAGGTAGAATCTTACCACTTACAATGTTGCTCTTGCACTTGGTGAAAATTGGTTTCGGTGAGGGAACGACGAAGAATGTCACAACACCGGTCTTCGCGGTTCACCTCCTCCTAGTTCGAGTAGACAACAATGCCTTCCTTTGCTCGTGCTTGCAACTACAACTAGCCCTCCTCCTCCGGCTTCCATATGACATGCGCCACCCGATTCAAGTGTGACAATGGATTCCATGGGGAAAATAGCAATGAGTTACAAGGAGCAGAATTTCAGCACATGGGTAGCAAGAAAAACGATTGCCACTTACCCAAAACTTGGTTCCTCAAGAATCCGTTTGGATGGATGTGAAGCTCTTGACCTTGGCTACAAGATGGTGTAACATGCACAGCCTCAAACTTCAATCTTGTGAAGATTTGAGAGGAAGAAATGGCAAGGGGTTTGAGAAGGGTGCTTGCTGTTTTTCAGGATGTGGAGCAGCAAATGAGCAGTAGGGGGAGGAGAAAACAAGGTGGAGAGGCTTATATATGGCTGCCATTCATGCCTTACATGTGGGGCTAGGTCCCACATGTCATAGGGTAAGTAAAGGAGTGGGTATGGGTGGTTGAAGTGAGAAAAGGCATGGAAAAGATGTGCAGTCCACAATTTTCTATGCAAAGGTAGGTCCCATGTGTCATTGACTTGTCATGTACATAGGTAGGGGTGAGTAATGTAGCAACTAGTAGGGTAGGTATGTGCAGCCTTCACTCCTCTCTCATATGCATATGGCCCACATGTCAATGACTAAGGCAAAATAACATGTGTGCAGTTTGGAAATTGATGTTTAGGGTTTTGCTACTCCCTCTTTATGCAAGATGAATGTCCTAACACTTGTATGATTATCATTAAATGAGGATGTAACGACATTATGGAAGATGTTAGTGCGACAAGCCTCACTTACCGGACTAGCGAAAATCGGGCTGTTACAAGCCTCCCCCCCTTAAAAGAATCTCGTCCTCGAGATTACACCGCTTCATTGAAGAGGTAGGGGTATTCGGCTTGAAGATGGTCCTCACGCTCCCATGTGGCTTCGTCGGGGGTATGATTACTCCATTGAACTTTAAAGAATTTGATGGTGTGGTTTCGGGTAACACGCTCCCTCTCGTCGAGAATACAAATAGGTCGCTCCTTGTAGGAAAGATCGGGTTGTAAATCGAGGGTGTCCAACTCTGTGGCTTCGGTTGGGACACGGAGACATTTCTTCAATTGAGAGACATGAAAGACATCATGTATATCGGCTAGTGAAGATGGAAGCTCCAATTGATATGCCACTGCTCCTCGCCTTGCTAAAATTCGGAAAGGTCCGATATAACGAGGGGCTAGCTTTCCCTTCACTTGAAACCGACGAACACCTTTCATTGGGGAAACCTTGAGATAGACGTGATCACCAACTTCAAATTTGAGTTCACGGCGGCGATGATCAGCGTAGCTCTTTTGACGAGGCTACTTGCTGTCGCAACTGCTTCGAATAAATCGAACTTGTTCTTCCGCTTCAGCGACTAGTTCGGGACCAAAGAGGGGTCTCTCTCCAGACTCAGACCAGTTAAGTGGAGTTCTGCAAGATCTCCCATAGAGAGCCTCGAATGGACTCATTTGAAGGCTAGCTTGATAGCTATTGTTGTAGGAGAACTCTGCGAAAGGTAGACATTTCTCCCAATTCTTGCCGTAAGTAAGGGCACAAGCCCTAAGCATATCCTCAAGAATTTGGTTTACCCGTTCAGCTTGTCCATCAGTCTGGGGGTGATACGCAGTGCTAAAAGAGAGTTGAGTCCCCATGGCCTTGTGGAGGCATTGCCAAAAGTGCGAGGTGAACTGAGTACCTCGATCTGAGACAATCCTTTTGGGAACACCATGAAGGGACACAATTCGATGAAAATATAACTCGGCCAACTTGCTCACTGTATCCGTCGTCTTGACAGGAAGGAAATGAGCAGTCTTTGTCAATCGGTCAACGATTACCCATATAGAATCAAAACCTTTTTGCGTCTTGGGCAATCCGGTGATGAAATCCATACCAATCTCTTCCCACTTCCACATGGGAATGGGCAATGGTTGAAGTGTGCCCGCTGCACGCAAATGGTCGGCTTTCACGCGTTGACATACGTCGCACTCGGCGACATATCGGGCAATCTCTCGTTTCATCCGGGTCCACCAAAGTCTTGGCTTAAGATCTTGATACATTTTTGTACTCCCGGGATGAATAGAGAATGTGGAATTATGAGCCTCATCAAGAATTAGTGCTTTCAATTCCTTGCAATTTGGCACCACTAGCCGTTTGTCAAACCATAAGACACCTTGCGGGTCCTCGGTGAAACAATTGGCCTTACCTTGCTTGATGCGGGCTCGGATGAGTGCTATGCCCTTGTCTGTCTTTTGAGCTTCTTTGATTTGGTCCAAGAGATTAGATTCGACTTCCATGACAGCAAGGAATCCCTTCTTAACCACTTCTAGATTGAGCTTTCGAAATTCGGCGCATATGGCGTCCGATTCTGGTTCTACTGAAAGACGATTGCATTGAGACTTTCGGCTCAGAGCATCGGCAACAATATTGGCCTTTCTAGGATGATAATGGAGTCTCATATCATAGTCTTTGATCAATTCGAGCCACCTCCTTTGCCTCAAGTTCAGATCGGCTTGAGTAAAAATATACTTCAGGCTCTTGTGATCGGTGTAAACTTCACAACGGTTACCGATGAGGAAATGTCGCCAGATTTTTAGAGCATGTACCACTGCTGCCAGCTCTAAGTCATGGGTGGGGTAATTCATCTCATGAGGTCTCAATTGCCTCGATGCATAGGCCACAACTCGGCCTCCTTGCATAAGTACACAACCCAGCCCGAGGCGGGATGCATCGCAATATATATCGAAGCCCTTGTGAATATCTGGCAGGACTAAGACGGGTGCAGTGGTTAAGCGAACCTTCAACAATTGAAAGCTTGCCTCACATTCTGCTGACCATACGAACTTGTTCTCCTTCTTCAAAAGTTCGGTCAGTGGCTTCGCGACTTTGGAGAAGTTCTCTACGAATCGGCGGTAATAACCCGCGAACCCGAGAAAACTTAGAACATCCGTGATGTTCTTAGGCTGCTCCCAATCAAGTACCGTCCGTATCTTGCTGGGATCAACCGCAACTCCGCCTTCTGATAGCACATGGCCCAAGAAGGCAACCTCCTTAGCCTTAATTCACACTTGCTGAATTTTGCGTAGAGTTGGTGCTCTCGCAGCTTTTCCAAGACTTTCCGAAGGTGTACTTCATGCTCCTCTTCCGACTTGGAGTAAATAAGAATATCATCGATGAAGATGACAACGAACTTGTCGAGATATTCCATGAAAACCGAATTCATAAGGCTCATAAAATATGCTGGTGCATTGGTCAAACCGAAAGACATGACGGTGTATTCATATAGACCATAACGGGTGGAGAATGCCGTTTTTGGAATGTCTCCCGATCTGATCTTGATTTGATGGTAGCCTAATCTCAGGTCAATCTTGGAGAAGATACAGGCTCCAGTCATTTGGTCAAACAAATCATCGATCCGCGGAAGTGGATACTTATTCTTGACCGTGACCGCATTCAAGGGACGGTAATCAACACACATCCGTAAACTATCATCCTTCTTCTTCACAAATAGCGCCGGGCATCCCCAAGGTGAGGAGCTCGGTCGAATGAAACCCTTCTCTTGCAGCTCCGTAAGTTGTTTCTTTAACTCGATCAACTCATTTGGAGGCATACGGTAAGGTCGCTTTGATATCGGGGCCGTTCCGGGTAAAAGCTCAATGACGAACTCAACCTCCCGGTCAGGTGGCATCCCCGGCAACTCTTCTGGAAATACATCCGGGTAATCACATACCACTGGTATGCTACTTATTCCAAGGAATGGTTCACCCTTCAAGGCATAAAGGTGAGCATAATCTGGACTTGACGCAAACACGACTTGTTTGCCGCTTGCGTTGGTAAGTGAAATAGATCTGCTTGCACAATTGATGCATCCTTGGTGCTTGGATAGCCAATCCATCCCAAGAATAACTTCAATCCCTTCCGTCTTAATTATGATCAAATCAGCTAGGAACTCTACCCCATTGATTTCAATCTTTACTTCCCGGCAGACTCGATCGGTCCTTAATTCTGATCCCGGGGTTTTAATAAGAAGTGGTGGATGCATGGGTTGTATAGGGAACTCATGATGCATAGCAAACTTCTCTTTAACAAATGAATGAGATGCTCCGGAATCAAATAATACGGTAGTCGGGTATGAGTTGACGGAAAGCGTACCCAATACCACCTCCGGTGCATTCTGAGCTTCTTCGGCAGTCACATGGTTGATGCGACCACGTGGTGGGGTTGATGCGGTTCTTGGAGGCATTGGTCGAGGTGAAGGTGCTGCTGCCCCCGGTGCGATAGTGGGTCGAATCCCCGACATTGCTTGGTTCTTTTGCGGGCATTGACGTGCAAAGTGCCCTGGCTGTTTGCACTGGAAGCAAACAAGAATTGGGCGAGCTTGAGTGTTGGCTCCTTGCTGATTTCCACCCATAGTTGGTGGAAGACTTGGTTGCGGCGGGCGAGCAATGAATGTTGGAGGTCTCGGTGGTGCCGGAGCTTGATAGTTTGGAAGTGACGGGCGCACCATCCGTGGTGGCTGCAAGTTGCCACTTGCTGAATTTTGTGCAGCTCGTTTGCGTATGCTTGAACCCTCAATTTTCCCCACTTCTCTTCCACCACTATAGCCTTGTGGACCAAGTGCTGGAAATTTCGGAAGTCGTGAGCAGCGAGCTCTAGCTGCAACTCTTCGGAAAGTCCCTCCATAAAACGCTCTTGCTTGCGCTCATCGATGGAGACTTCGTCCGGGGCATAACGAGCCAAATAGTTGAACTCGTGAAGATAATCCATGACGGTCTTGCCACCTTGCTTCAATGCGAGAAACTCACGCTTCTTCCTCGCCATAACGCCTGCGGGAACATGAGCCTCGTGGAAGGCCGCGCGAAACTCCGCCCACGTGATGGTATGATCGGCGGGTTGCATGGCGGTAAAACTGTCCCACCATGCACACGCTGCTCCATCGAGTTGATGCGAAGCAAATAGGACCTTCTCATGGTCCGGGCATTGAGCGATGGCCAGCTTGCGCTCAATAGTCCGAAGCCAATCATCGGCCTCGAGTGGATCCGCAGCGCGGGAGAATGTTGGCGGCTGCGTGCGGAGAAACTCGCCAAGTCCGCTGGCGGCGTGACGTCCTGCCCTCTCGGCTCCTCGAAAAGGGGCCGGTGCAGGGGCCGTGTTACGGGCGATCTGCTGTAGGATCAAAGTTTGATCTTGCCGGTTTTGCTCAATCAGAGCGAGGACTTGAGCCATGGTAGGAGGGGGTGGAAGTTCCTCCTCCACGCGAACGTGGTGCTGATTTTGGCGATGTGAGGACTCCGGGTGGTCATGGGTGACCCCCTGAGTTGGATTCTCAGTTGCTTGGGATTCGTTGGATTGCGGCCTCGCCTCACGCTGAGATTGGGAACGAGTGGTAACTCCCGTCATCTGTTGCCAAAACCAAATTAGCAACAAGTAGAAGGAGAACCATAACGATGTCGAACTTAAAATATCCGGACAGCAAGTCACGTAATTTAAACTCTATATGTATGCAGCAAGAAAACATGCACCAACTCCAAAAGACATCAAAATAAGAAGGCTCTCAAGCCACAACATCAACCATGAAAACAAATAACAAGGTTCCGATACAATAGCATAAGTTCACAACCCATAGGTCAAGGATGACAACTAAGGGTGATAATTCCCAATACAGAAGCTAGCATAGGTTCATAAGGTAGCCTATTACATCAATCAAATCAGTTCAGCTCATCTCTACTTTCCCTCCATGATGAGCTTTACAGGGACAACTCAAATGTCTCTAAGGAATCCTTGGGGGAACACATCCAAAAGATGATATCCCGGAGATCCGGTGTCTTCGGGGTCCAAGGGGTTAGTGAGACGCTGTGGTGATCCTATATAGAACCTAGGTACCCCCGGAGATTCCCGGGCACGTCGACGCATCACCCCTCCCGAATTGATGCGCGCGGTGTTGGACACAACGTCCTCAGTCTCTATTCCCGACACACGTGGAAACTGAAAGGTAGGCGGGGCTACATCGTGTGGCGTCGTGGAGTTGCGCCCATACAATATGTCCCTTGGCACCAGGTTAATCTGAACGAATTGGTGCAGGTGCCCTTGTGCCGCATGAAGACGGGCACGAGTCTCCCACAGCTCGTGGATAATGCAACGATTGGCCTGGTCCAAGGCACGGACCAAGCCCGACAACTGTCGAACAGAAGAGTCTTCCCCCATCTCGATTTCAGCAACACTGTTGACTTCATCTATCGATCCTCGTTGCGGGAAATATTGATACGGAGGTAGAGTCAGCTCCCACAAATCATGGCGGAGATGACACATGGCAACGTATGCCACCTCTTGGATGGCCATTCCTACGGACGTCCCCCTCGCTTGAAAGTGATAGGGAATGCTCCCCGTCACCATCCTAGCGACGATGTGAACCGTGGCGGTGTAGGTCTTCAATCCGGGCCCCATAGCACGACCATAGACCGCGTACTCCGGTGCATAGGTGAAATTGGCTCTCCAAAGCATATCCCTCAGGAGGGAAGGATAGCCCTCTACATCTTCAGCACGGGTGACTAAAACCAATGGCCCAAAACTCATCTGTCACGTTGAAAAGGATAAGGGAGGTTAGAAACTCATTTACACAATCAAATGAACATAAGGGTAAGATATAGAACTAAGAGGGGTAAGAAATAAAGGAATTTCACAATGCAATCAGTTCTAAAATTATTTGATATCAAAATAGTTTTTGGACTCAAAGCATACTCTAACTAATCGTAGCATGGCCGTTCTAACCTACAGACAGTATGGCTCTGATACCAAGCCTGTGGGGAACCGACCCCGGGACTCCACTGATTCACCCAAGTGCGTGGCATATCTCAAGTGAATCAAGGGAACCTCGGGCGTCCCGTGATTATACCCGTGTTGGTCCCAGGATAGTTCGCCAACACGAGCATTCTCATCCAACAGTTGACATCACAACACATACATAATTAGCGGAAGCATAAACGTTATTACATACCAAAAGTAGGACTGCTGTCCTCAACGACATATTTAGAGTTATTACATCAAGTAGCAGCGGAAAACATAAGATAAACAACAAATGGGCCAGCATGGCATGCCCCCAAACCCTCAGGCAACCAACTGGGGCAAGAACGGCGACTAAACGTTAGAACCATCGAAATCTGCCCGGTAAAAGTCCCCGGGTAATGCCTCATCCTCACCTGCAGCAAGTGGACAATCCGATTGAGTACAAAGAGTGTACTCGCACAATAATATACATTGTATGCTGTTTTCTTGCTACATGTGGTTGCTACATCAAAGGAAGGCAAAATGGCAATTTCAGCATAAAGCAATTTTTGAGGTAAATTGTAATCATGTATAGATTGAAAAGAATTGCATTTAGGAAACATTTGCAAGATCTAATACATAATATAACATCATCATAATCATATTCATATCATGCCTTCAAGCATTTTCCGAACCATGAGTTCCATCGCTCATGTTCAATTACACACACAAGTACTCCAATACTTGTGTCTACTTTCCCACTCCCATCCCATTCTTACCAAGTCCTTAATACTCGCCCAGTGACTGACAATTCAAGAGATCGTCCTTAACCATGGACGCGGCTATTCGAATAGTTTAAACTCTGCAGAGGTACGACTTTACCCACACGACACGCCACACTCGTAAGCCAAGCTATTAACACATTTCCTTAGATGTGTCAGCCGAGGTGAAACGTGACAAACCATTTTCCAGTATGCATGGTAGTGTATCTAAACCATCCGGATGACTGTGACCCTCGATCCCGCGAGCCCAGTACTCGGTGTGTGTGGATCAAGGAGTACACCCGTTGTTGGACATCCCCAACTCAACAAAGTTCGAGGGACTCCGAGGACATTCCCTGGCACTCCACTAAGCCCAGGGAATTCCGGCGGTCATTCCTTGACGCTCCACTAAGCCCAAGGAATTCCGCGTGCACATGGTTTACATAACCTAGTCATACATAAGTACTTGGTTACGCCGGTCCCATAAACGGCGTGTGGTTCGCACGATAGTTACTCAAAGAGACGTCACGAGGATTTAATCCTTAGGGTCCTTAACCAATATCTCTACTCATTAAACATCAATTAAAAACATCATCATCGTAATAATAAATCTTGATCATTGCGACCGATGGACTAAATCCATCTATCGCGGTTTCTAACGGTAATCTAAGCATGGCTAAGCAATTCGAACGAACCCATATATAATAATAAACCAACCACTTAGGGCGACAATGGAACATGGAGTGAACATGCTAAGGGTATAACACACAACATGGTAATAGCTAAGAATTCTACCCAATCATAATTGTAATTGAAAGTAAGCATGCAATTGATAAAATAATTCCAAAGATGTAAGTTGCAAATAGTAGGAGCAATCATGGTCAAGGAGTAAGATAGTGCCTTGTCTGCTCGTTCTTGACTTCGAAAGCGTAGTCGTGCTTCGGAGTGCCTTCCAAGCGTCAACACCTAATCGAGAAAATTCAATTCAATAAACACCAATTCAAGAACTCCAATGATGCACATGAGTAAAGAATGCATGAAATGCTCATGACGTGCAATATTAATCATAATATGAGAGTACTAATTGAGTTTTTGCGTCAAAAGTTCAAGTCTTAAGGCTTTTATTGATTTATGTTCGGAGTATCCGAGTGTCACCGGATTTGTCGGCAGACTCTCTCGGTATGAAGTTGAAATTCTCTTCGGACTGTCCGAAATATGATTCGGAGTATCCGAAGGTAGGTTCGGAGTATCCGAGTGGTACCTCGGAATGTCCGAGCAGACCTTCTCGGTTAGCCAATGCAGCCCTCAAGCTAATTCCTATTCGGACTATCCGGAACTTCATCCGGAGTGTCCGAAGGTGTTCGGAATGTCCGAGTAAAGTCTCGGACTGTCCGAGCTGAGCGTTTCTGTTTCAGAACGGCTGGTTTGTCTATTATCCTCTACACTTCCAAGTAATGAGCTAGGGTTTCAAGGGGATGGACTAGGGTTTCAAAGGGATGGTCTAAGGTAGAATCTTACCACTTACAATGTTGCTCTTGCACTTGGTGAAGATTGGTTTCGGTGAGGGAACGACGAAGAATGTCACAACGCCGGTCTTCGCGGTTCACCTCCTCCTAGTTCGAGTAGACAACAATGCCTTCCTTTGCTCGTGCTTGCAACTACAACTAGCCCTCCTCCTCCGGCTTCCATATGACATGCGCCACCCGATTCAAGTGTGACAATGGATTCCATGGGGAAAATAGCAATGAGTTACAAGGAGCAGAATTTCAGCACATGGGTAGCAAGAAAAACGATTGCCACTTACCCAAAACTTGGTTCCTCAAGAATCCGTTTGGATGGATGTGAAGCTCTTGACCTTGGCTACAAGATGGTGTAACATGCACAGCCTCAAACTTCAATCTTGTGAAGATTTGAGAGGAAGAAATGGCAAGGGGTTTGAGAAGGGTGCTTGCTGTTTTTCAGGATGTGGAGCAGCAAATGAGCAGTAGGGGGAGGAGAAAACAAGGTGGAGAGGCTTATATATGGCTGCCATTCATGCCTTACATGTGGGGCTAGGTCCCACATGTCATAGGGTAAGTAAAGGAGTGGGTATGGGTGGTTGAAGTGAGAAAAGGCATGGAAAAGATGTGCAGTCCACAATTTTCTATGCAAAGGTAGGTCCCATGTGTCATTGACTTGTCATGTACATAGGTAGGGGTGAGTAATGTAGCAACTAGTAGGGTAGGTATGTGCAGCCTTCACTCCTCTCTCATATGCATATGGCCCACATGTCAATGACTAAGGCAAAATAACATGTGTGCAGTTTGGAAATTGATGTTTAGGGTTTTGCTACTCCCTCTTTATGCAAGATGAATGTCCTAACACTTGTATGATTATCATTAAATGAGGATGTAACGACATTATGGAAGATGTTAGTGCGACAAGCCTCACTTACCGGACTAGCGAAAATTGGGCTGTTACAATCATACAGCGGTAGCCAACAAAACCCTTAGATACATAGGCCATAGGCCCAAAAGTGAGGTGATGCAGCACCCTGAATTTCTGGTCTGTGACATTGTTACACATTTTCTTGTCATTTTAGAGCAAATTTGGAAGTGGGGCTGGATCCATTGGAAATCTTATCTCCTAAGCTTTCAAACGAGTGGTTGCACGCTGAAAATGGAGTCCAGGAGCCCGAGTTATGCCCGTTTGAAGTTGGCATACTGCTGGATGGCCGAACCGGGCTTTTTGGCATCTTGGGCTTCCATATGGGCCTTCCTTGACGCGTGGGCTGTTCTCGGGGTGTGTGCTTGAGGCCCTTGTCTGTTGATGTGGGCTTGAATAGCTGAGCTTTTGGATTAAGGCCTCTCGGCGATGAAGTTGCCGCAGCATCTATCGTATATGACGAAGATGGAGCAGCGTCAGTAGTCAATGGAGAGGCCGGAGAGGAAGGAGGGGCAGCGGTCACGCTGGTCGTATGCATGTTGGTTATGTCCTCATCATCCTCCCCTTCTTGAATTGGAGTCATCCTCGACTCCTTCTCATGATCTCTTTTAGTTTTAGTGGAAACTGAAAAACTTTCAAATGGTTCTCGAATCTCTTTGAGTTGCATCGTGCTCCCACTAGCTCCCTTGGAAAGAAATTCTTTGTCCAAAAATACACCATTACGAGCAACAAACACTTTGTTCTCTTCCTTTAGATAAAAGTAATATCCTTTGGTTTCCTTAGGATACCCCACAAAGAAGCATTTTCGTGATTTGGGCATGAGCTTATCAGACATCAAATATTTTACATAAGCCTTACATCCCCATATTTTGAGAAAAGACAATCCGAGACGCTTTCTGGTCCATATCTCATATGGTGTCTTCTCTACAAATTTGGATGGAACCCTGTTAATAGTGAATGCAGCTGTTTGTAGAGTAAATCCCCAAAAGGATAATGGCAGATCACTTTGGCCCATCATTGACCGAACCGTGTCAAACAAAGTTCAGTTTTGTTGTTCAGATACCCCATTCCATTGAGGTGTTCATGGCGATGTAAGCTGTGGAACAATTCCACATTGTTTTAAATGATCACCAAACTCTTGGCTCAAATATTCTCCTCCACGATCCGATCGTAAAGCTTTGATTGTCTTAACTAGTTGATTTTTTACCTCATTCTGAAATTCCTTGAACTTTTCAAAGGATTCAGACTTGTGCCTTTTTAAGTAGATGTAACCATATCTACTAAAATCATCGGTAAGAGTTATGAAATACTGAAAACCACCTCTGGTCGTTGCGCTCATCGGTCCGCATACATCCGTATGTATAATGGCCAACAAGTCACTTGCCCTCTCCCCTATACCAGAGAAAGGCATCTTAGTCATCTTGCCAAGTAAACAAGATTCACACGTTTCAAATGATTCAAAATCAAATGAATCTAGACGACCATCCTTGTGGAGTTTCATTACATGTTTCTTCTTTATATGACCTAAGCGACAATGCCAAATGTAAGTGGGATTCAAATCATTAGGCCGAAGCCTCTTAGCATTTATGTTATAGATCGGCACATGATCAAGCTCCAAAATATATAAACCATTAACTACAGGACAACTACCATAGAACATATCACTTTTATAAATAGAAGAATAATTATTCTTACCACCAAAGTGATAACCCTCTGTCTCCAAACATGAAGCAAAGATTATGTTTCTACTCAAAGTTGGAACATAATAACAATTATTTAGTTCCAGAACTAGTCCTGAAGGTAAAGATAATGGATAAGTGCCAATAGCCAATCAAGCAACTCTTGCTTTATTGCCCACACGAAGCTCTACTTTGTCTTTTGCTAAACTTCTACTCTTTATTAGTCCTTGCATCGAGTTGCAAATATGAGCAACCGATCCGGTATCAAATACCCAAGAACTAATATGAGAAGTAACAATACTAATCTCTATAACATTAATACCTGAAGTAGAAGTCTTACTACCATTCTTCTTGTCTGCCGATTACTTTGTACAGTTCCTTTTCCAGTGCCCTGTCCCCTTGCAGTAAAAGGAAATGGTATTGGGTGCAGGTCCAGCCTTTTACTTCTAAAGCTTAGACTTGTTGCTCGAGATCTCATCTTGAGACTTACTCGCACCCTTATCCTGACCACTAATCTTAGAGAATTTCTTCTTGAACTTAGTAGTCTTTTGAACCATCATCACATGATTAGAGCTTTTCTTAATGCTCTCCTCGGCTGACTTGAGCATACCATGCAGATCGGTTAAGCTCTTCTCCATGTCATTCATATAAAAGTTCAAAATGAATGGCTCATAGCTCTGAGGGAGCGATTGGAGAACCAGATCAGTGGCCAACTCTTGACCAAGGGGAAAACCTGTGAGGAGCCGCCCTGATCGTCCTCGGGTTATTTGAATGCCCGGTCGCCCTCATTGGATTTGGAGGCTAGCAACGGATCACCGATGGTGCTCACAGTACTAACACCCAACCCCAATTAGGACAACAACGATCCCATTCGAATAACTTGACAACAATCCCGGTATTCCCCCGGTATGCGACCCGAAGCTCGTCCAGGATCGCCCCGCATACCGGTTTCCATTGTCATATCAATTCAATTCGCATAAAGGGTGCAATAAACTCAAAACTCTACGACCAGACATGCAACGCAGAAGCACAACAAAACAACTACAACCTAAAGCACAAAGACAAACTAGACAACCACACAAGGCAAGAACTAGCAACAACAGATAAAGACTCACAAACAGACAATACACAAGGTCCTGCCTAGACTCAGAAATTTTCCAAAATTTTGGCATGACGCCCCTAGAAGTAAGGACATCCACTCAACAGACAGAAGAGCAATTCACTAACCAAAAATAGCACAACAACAATATAGCACAAGGATCAACATGAGTAGAAGCAACATACTAGACATGTGATGAGCATCGCAACACAACCATGAACCCACAACAGAAAAAGTTCAAGTATTCAAGCGTAGCCATTACACAGTTTAGAAGGCTAACTATACAACAAAATGAACGAACAACCACCATAATAAACCAAAAGTATGACATCTCCGGAAGTGTCCTGCCCTTGAACACTTCCGGGCGTTTACAACGTCGAGCTTAGCCCCTATTCGGTGCCCCGCCCGACCACCGAGAGGCAATATGGACAGAACTCGCATCCATCAATGTCCTCACCTGAAAATCACAAAGCAGAAGCATGAGTACAGAAGGTACTCGCAAGACTTACCTGTGGTCCATATATGACCGACTCGAAAGCATATGCATTGGGATGTAGCAAGGAGTAAGCTTAAGGTAACAAGTGCATAAAAGCTTAACTTTAGTTCATATTCACATTCAACTACTCAATTTACAATTTTTATAGCGTTTATGGATAGCACCTACTACTAGAGTGAAATCTGAAATTTTACATGAAAGAGAGCAAGTAATAACATGAACAAGTATCAACAACAAGTATACCAACTAATTTCAAGTTTAAGTTGTTACTACGCTGAAATGTCGGATGATACAAGCGTGCTCATATCCGAGAGCGCGGCAATTCGAATCGCTTATTCATCCTGCAGGGGATCATCAATCGCACGACATGTGTCCTACAAGGAACCTCATGTCAACCCTCCTCCCATCCATACATACTCGTTGAACCATCCTTATGCGGTCCGAGCACCTAGCACCCTCCCTCGAGCGGTCCAAGCCCCGCTTAGCCCTCGAGAGCCGGCCTAAGTCTTGCCCTCAACCATGTCCAACCACATGAGGGCATGACCCATCAAGCAGTATGCCAAGAAAGGGTGGCTTACCGTACCATTATATCAGGCATGCGATCAACAAGGTGTGCTCGATCAACATGGCAAACAACGGATCGGTCCTTAACCGACATAGGCGAGACTACAACATTTGAGTCTCCACACCCAAATGATCCAACCCTCTCGCCCGGTCTCAAGTTTACATTTCAGAACATAACCATATCCATTGCAACCCAATAGTGTGAAATAATTAATCTCAAGTGATGGAGCCATCCACCACTTGGCCCATACCCGACATCTAAGCAAACTAAGCATGGACACAATATAATTACCCATATACTAGCTCCAAGGGAGGTGTTCGATAATTATCAATGAGTGTATGTGCAGCAATTAGGTTCTAATACCATTCCTGCATTTCGACTCCTAATGCATAACCTAACCATCCAATAAGCAAATCATTCACTAAAATACAATTATAAATAAGGTTGAATATGCTTAGGTGCTTGCCTTGAGCTTCTGCCAGATTCTCAGTAACAATCGGCTCTCCAGTACCCCCCTCAGTTACAGCCGCGTCAACCACTGCGTGCTCGTTCTCTACACGATCACAATGCATGTGAAATGAGATGCATGCAATGCATATGAAATAAGATACTAAATGTATTCCCCATGGCAGTCCCAAAAGTGCAAACATTCATCTCAATTTTAGAATGGAAATACAAATGCTAAACTCTACTTCTATTTTATAGCAAAAATCTGAAAACAGCAAGCATACTCCTCTAAACACGCATAACTTTTAAATGGCGAACCCAAAGATTGATTTTCCGGGACTCTATGTGACCACAAGAGGATGATCTATCTTTATCATACATCCTAACATTTAGAATACAGATTTAAAGTCCTCAACTGAACTCTGAACATCAGCCCCAAAGTCTGAATTTTCAGCAAAACAGATTTCAGGACAGACATCGATACAAATGACCATAACATTCTAACCACATAATCAAATTGAGCAAACTCAGATTTGAAACAACCACAAGACGTAGACCTACAACTCAGCTTTGGCCAATCATCTAGAATCTACCCATAGAACTCCCAGTTCGGCCAGGAATAGAGAGCAGTCTCAGTGTCCAAATTTTTTAGAGTTTCAGAACAGCATGCACCATTTTCGTCATAAAAATTGCTATAATTAATGCAATTGAGTAAAGGATAATATTTTCACAATCTACATGAAATTTCCTACAACTTCTCAGGCAAAATTAAATTCTAATTCAGCCTCTAACTAATTTTAAACCGCAGCTCAAATTTCAGCTCAACATCTTCAGCATTCCAGAACAGCACATACTAAAATCATCATAACTTTCAGATGGATTAACAAAATCGAGTGATTCTAGTTGGAAATGAAAGATAATTCTATCATCTACAACTTTCTCAACAGTCAGACTAGCAGGAGATGCTCCTATGTTGCTCGAATCAACCAAAAACAGCAGCTCCAGAATCTGCTCAAAAATCAGGATTTTGCTCCAAACCCTAGAGTTGTTGTTTCCCTCTCACAGCTCAAATCTCCACTCTTCAAGGCCCCCAAAACCACCATGGCTACACCCCAAAACCAGGAAACACCAAACCTAAACCAAGGGAGCCTCACCTCAAAATCCCACATGGGGAACAAGGAGAAGAAGAGGAGGAGGGAGCTGCAGGGAGGGGCGCCACCAGGGGACAGCAGGGAGGGGCGCTGGCCTGGAGAGGGGCTGGGGAAGGTGCACCAGCTAGGGGAAGAGCTGGAGGGAGTGGCTGCTTCGGTTAGGGTTGGAGGGAGGGGCTGCTTCGGTTTCGCTGGAGGGAGGGGCTGCTTTGGGGGGGAAAAAGAAAACCAGGAAGGAGAGTGTGCTGGCTGCTGTTGCCCCCAATTTCTTTTATGTGTTGAGCTCATTTGACCCCACTAGTAAGCAAGAGAGAATGGCTAAGTCCCCAGAATTTCAGCACTTAGATTCAGTTTTTGAGCCACATTTTGAATTAGTGTTTGGCATTAGATTTTGGTTCTAACCCCACAATGCGGTAGAGAAAAGTTTCTAGTTTGTGATTAGCTAACCCGCACATTCTAGATCCTTATAGCTCTCAAGTTACAAGGCTCCAAACTTTGATGAAAACCATACTCGCAACCTGAAATTTCTAGCTTTTAAATTTTGCTAAATTTGGAAATTCTTAAATGGTAATTTGGGATAGACTCTAAAATTAGCAGTGGATCTCAAATGCAGCCAAAAACTTGGTTGGCGCTAATGTTAGCCGTATGAGCCGAATTCGAATTTGGGGCCATGACAAAACCAAGCTTTCCCAAGCTCTCAATATAACCAATCATTTTGATCACATGAGGGCTGACCTGACTCCCTTCAGCTAACCTGCATGCTAACAAGGACTTCGTGGTATTGTACCTCTCAGCCCTAGCTTGGTTCTCAAACGTGCCTTTCAAACCCACAATCATATTATAGGCATCCACATCCTCATATTACTTCTGAAGCTCAGACTTCATGGTGACAAGCATGAGACAGCTAACATCAATGGCGTTAGTGCAATGCTTTTCATACTCATTCTTTTCAGCTCGAGTGGCATTCTTAGCAATATTAACTGGGTAGGGTTTCTCTAGAACATATTCCTTCTTTTCTTGCTTGAGAACGATTCTCAGATTGCGATACCAGTAAATAAAGTTTGTTCCATTTAGTTTATCTTTTTCAAGAATCGAATGCAAGCTGAAACTGGGTGTATAGGAAGTAATAGGTGCCATTTAATCACTACAATATAAATATGCAACAGATAAGCACTATGTTTATGAATGATCTTTTACTAAACATTTTAATAAAAAGTATTCCCACTATATGAAACCATGTTCCATCTAACAACATATAATGAGTCAAGATCCAAACTTCATTAAGCCCTAGTGAGCTTTGGTATCACTGCTAGAAACCTAATGTCATTCGGTAAGCAACACATTGCTAATTACATCTCATGTAATTCTTGCTGGTTGAGTGACATCTCATGTCATCGACTCAACACCATGCCCCTAGGCCCAAAACCATTTTGATAGCCTAATCAAGTTAAACCATTGTTCGCATGCACGTATCCGACATGTACCCTACCATGTCAAGATAGATAACCGCACTCTACTTTGGCAGACGCACTAGTCAACGATCAAGACTCGATAGTTGCAACAAATTGGAAGGGCATCAAATTAACTTAATTTTCTTTGAGGGATACTACTCTAACATAATCGAATTATCTATTATGATCGCATGTAAAGCAGTGTAACAAAAAATAAATCATACATAATCACATTAAGCTATGAAATAGCATGGCCCTTTGTTGCTTTCGGGGAACCCCAGGACGAAATTTTTTTTGCATGCATTTGGTATATAGATTTCCATAGAAAAATTTCATTACATTAATCAAATTAATCAAATTCTAAATTGATCTTATCGACCTGATTTCCATTGAAAAATCACTCTGCTTGATTGGACCCATACGTCTAAGCGTCATTGTTCACCCTAATGGCGTAAACCGACTGGTAAGGGTGATCAAACGATGCCGCCATGTACAACCAATACAATCAGAATAGATTGATCTATCATGAAACCCTAAAATCGAAAGCTAAAACTTGATTTGATCTCATCAACTGATTACTAATAACTGATTCATTTCATGAACCGATCTAGGTCATCACACCAAACGAGCAATAGATCCAATCTACTAATACCACACATCGCACATGTGCGAATCATCCAGATCATAAACTAGACGAGATGGCTCTGATACCACTGAAGGGATACGGGTAGGCTACGCTAGCGCATAATTAAAAATTCTACCTCATAAACCAGGAAGCCACACAAGTATATGAACATAGATCGTTACCACTAGACACGCAGTGCAGTGGAAGGAAGTTGATGTAGCCCGAATCAACGAAGTTTGCATCCAGTTGCAGTGGTCGATCTTCCTCGTTCGGTGGTTGATCATCTTGGTCAGTGTCACAGTAGCAGCAACACCTCTACCGGTGTCCACACGTTCGGGGAAAGGAACACCGTGCGCTGATGTGCTAGCACCAGCGCGCACGGGAAGGCTCAAATGGTGACAACTAGGGTTTCTGTAATATCCCAAATGAATTTTATGGGAGAGTGTATTATTCCATGAGAACATTGGAGAAGGAAATCTATTTTTTTGTGGGGTTTTCATTTGTGGGCCAACTTTTGGCATGCGGGCTAGTCTTTTTGGGCCTAAAGGGGGGAAACTCCCCTCCCCCACCTTCTGGCTGCCCCTCCATTTTTCCCTTGAGCGCTCACAGCAGCCACCACCTCCTTTCCATTTGTTCTCCAATCTTGATCTCCATTGCCAGTCCCAGTGGAACGAATCGCTAGAAGTGCTGCAAATCGGGCGGGTTCTTCGTGTCGTCTTCGATCCCGTGGTTGGGTAAGAGAAATCACCATCTCTTTAGGGTTTTATTTCTAGTAGAGGTTAATTTTGGGAGTGTTTATATGGTTTTGTTTTTGGTTTGCATGTTGGGAAGATGGGATTAGAGGTGGATTCAATTTTGGGACTATTTCTGGATTTGCGGGCAGATCAGATCGCTGTTTTGGAACGCGATTTAGAAAATTTTAGAATCATTTTCTGGGGGATGGCTCTTGTGAAAATTGTAGATAATCGTCTCATATTTCATTAGAGACTGAAATCATAAAGTTTAATTTAGTTAATTGAAAGTTATGGCTGTTTTACCGAAAGCTGTCCAGACTCTATCGTGACTGATAGCACCTGCGGTAATTTGCAATTTAGGGCTAGTTAGAGGCCAAATTAAAATTTCTCAACACTTAGAAAAAGATGGAAAATTTTCTGTAAATCACGAAAATGTCCTTGTTTACTGGATTTGGAGTTGTAGAACTCAAGTTATGGTCATTTGAAGTCTACTGTCATGTTTGGCAGAGTTCTGGTTTTTAGGGTTTCGGAGTTGGACGTAGGATTGATGTCATTTTATGCTTTGTGCTTGCTTTGATGGTATGGTTTTGAGTGGTATGCATCTAATTTCAGGTGGTGTAAACCCAGGGGTGGCATCAACCTTCCGTCACACTGCTTCGTGAAGATTATGATGATTGTTGCTTGGAAGTACATTGGTTGCTTATTGTTTTGTGACCTAACCATCTTATAGAATTTATATCTTGTTACCATGTTTTTTTACTCATGATTATGATTAGGATATTGTGAATGGTAAGTTTATGGATGTGAGGATATGATAATGTTTATGTATTTGAATATGGCCATGAGAATGTTGGAAAATAATGCAATATGAGATTTGTTCATGTCATTTGCATATGTGCATTCATGATGGAAGAGGTGACCCATGTAGATGTGGGCCTCTGTGCTCACACGTAGTGAGCACGAAAGCCCTACCTTGTAGTCCCATCCACAGTGATGGATGGGAGCGAGTCAGTAAGAGTAGGCCCCTCCACGGAATGGAAGGGAATGAGAGGGTGCACACCGACGGGTGTGCACTTAGCAATACCAGTATTCGCTATGTGATGTGCATTTATGTGCATGCATGATGCATTGCATGAATGAAGACATGTGATGGAAAAATTTTAAGTTGTTTATTTCTATGTATGGTTTCAAGACATGACAAATGATTCTTGATTACATGTTTATGTTTCGTTGCCTTAGCGTAATGCACTTTGCTGAGTTTTGAACTCACGCTTGTTTGTTTAATGTTTTTTAGGTATCTTGAGATCAGCATTTGGGAAAGAGCATTAGTATCTCCACTTCACCTAGTATCACACAACTAGACATTTGCATAACTGAATCTTCTTTGTAATAGTTCTTTTCAATAAACCATACCGTTGATTATGCCTTATTGGTTATTATTGGTTAAATGTTTATCTTGTATATGTTTATGTGTGATTAAGATTTAATTTCTTGTCATGAGAAGGTTTTAGATACTTGGTTTATGTCGTTGTTATGATCTTCCATAATTCCTTTGTGCTATTATTCTATTGTTGATGCTTAGAACTTAGTTAAAGAGGATACATGCTGCCAAAATTTTTGTTTTAAATGTTAGTGTTATTACTGGAATTTATTCATTTTAATGGTATTTAATTGATAGACTTCCTTTTTGTGGTGACATTCTTTGCACACTAGGTGCCGGGGTGTTACAGTTTCGGTGGTTGTGCCCTCTAATCTCTCGCTATTGTAGCCGTGAACAGCCTTTAAATAGCCATCTTGTCGACGTTTGTTATCGGCAATAATAAAAATGGGACTAGGCGTTGGATCCAAACTCGATAGTAGCACAAGACGCAGGAATTATACAGGTTCGGGCTCTCGCGGAGGAGATAATACTCTAGTCATGTGCTCTGGGATTATGTGTGTCTAGCTTATTACTGATGATCTTCTGATGATGATGTTACGCTACCCCCCTTTATATAGTAGAGGGGTGCAGTTACAAGGGAGAATCCTGAACGGTTACAAGACGGAGTTTATATCTCTTTCCTTATCCGCTGAACATGATAACAGTCGGCATTATACTCGTATCCTACCTAAATAAGGTTGGTTGCTATCTTTAGAATCCTCTTGTTGCGCATGTTGGAAGCGCCGGTGGTATCCATCTTCATGCTGTTAGCCCGGCCCATCCTCCCCTGGATGATCCGTTCGGCCTGCTTTGTGGATACCCAAGGTTCATGTACTCTACACGTCTCCTCCCTTATGATGGAACCCTACATTAGGGCCCAACCAAAAGATAAAGCCCGCTTGGCCCACTAGTGATGGATCCAATCCGAACCACTATATTCCAACCCCTTATGTGTGTGACCCTGTAGGTTCATGTATATTTGGACACGACTCAGAAACACCTTTCTGACTGATAATCGATAGCGGTACCTAGCAGTACATATTGATTCCCAAATATCCATAAAGCATCGGACGAACCTACCATAATGTGATAATGTTATGTTCCCTTTGCTACACGATATCGATCAAACCCAAGGCGAGTTGTTGTCATCCTTGTTTGGATGGTTTAACCACTCTTTCTCGATGTCATGAATCGAATTCCCCCAATGCATCGAGTTAACTCTTTACTAGATGACTCGAGTAACTCTTTACTCGAGTGGCATGGCCATGCATTTTCCAGAATCCGGTCACTCGAGAAACCTAGAGATATCTCTCCCGTTATAAAGGAGTAGCAAATTCCATCTTGATCATTCATGTACCTCAGCATGTTTCATAGTAAACCCGAAAGCTTTCTTTATAACTACCTGGTTAAGAGTAGCGTTTGGCAACTCCAAAGTAAACCATTACACATCTAAGAAACCAATGATGATCTCAAGTCTAAGGAACATACATACACTATGCATTAGACCAACTGATGACACATATAACAATTCTTGCAGTGTCTCATATGGGTCTATCCAACGCATGTTCTCTAACATGTGTGCATATTATTGAATAGATATCTCCATGTCTCTATGACTCGTGAAACATGGTCATCAATCAATATTTGTGCTGATCTATGGATCATAATCGTGCTATATTATGGTGATCGATCAGGGATAACTTGAATAATATCAATATGTGGAAAAAGCTCCATGAACAAGTCACTTACTTGTTGATTAATCCAATCGATATTTATTCAAAGGACAAACAATTATATTGTTCCATAAACATAAGATACGCTACAATCATCTCTATGATCGCCTCAAGGGCATATCACCAACACTTAGTGTGTTACATTCCTATTAAATTGCTATGGACGCCCCTACAGTAGATGAAAAATATTCATAGGCACAATGTCACATTCCACACTACAAGGAATCACAATATTAGTGACTAAACATAGTGATGAAAGCCTGTTTCATCACTATTTATCAGATCTATAGTGTCCAAAAGAAATTTCCTCACTACTTCATCGATTATTAGTGACTAAATAGTGAATTGCCACAAGATATTATATTAGTGATGAGTTATCATTTTGTCACTACTTCATTAAAAATAGTGATAAAATGTTATGGTGTTACAAGTAACTTTAGTAGCATCAACTTTACAGTGATGAACCATAATGTTGTCACTACTTCATTAATAAATAGAGACAAAATGTTATGTCATCACAACAAACACTATTAGTGACAACTTAATAGTGACAAACTGTTTACTTTACAAGACCTTCATTTATACTTAGTAACAAAATACTAGGTCAACACAAGAAACCTTAGTAGTGAGGACTTGACTGTGAAGAACTGCAAAGTTGTCATACTTTCCTATATACTTTCATATATAATTAGTGACAAATCATTGTGATGCCACAAGAAACCTTGTTAGCAATGACTTTATAGTGAGAAAAGTGCCACATTGTCACTTTTTTATTCATAATTAGTGATAAAATATTATATTGTTGCAAGATATATCGATGGTGGCAATTTCACATTTTCAGATAACATTATATCGCTGCAATATATCTGGCGAGGACTGGGAAAATCTGACAAGTCAACACGTGGTCAAATGGGCCCCCAGCTCGAGACGTTACGATGGAAGGCCTCGACCAAGACCAAAGCAACACCGACGCCCACACGACCTCAAGCTCAGACGATCCCCGTTCGACCTCGACATTGGCTCGAAGGAGTGCGCTTACCCAGCGGTTACCAAGACCTGGGTGATGGAATCAAGGCAGACGTGGGCGGCATTTCCGGGGCAGTTACGGCCACCTTCAATGCGCAGGAAACCACTTGATGCGCACGAGGGTCGGCCTGATCTTCTGATGAGAACCATACGTCACTTTGATAGCGCACGAAGTAGATGGATCGGCTACTAACCACGAGATCAGCAACCAAGCAATCGCAACGTCACCACACGAGGCGATCAACCGAATCAAAGACTCGATCGATCCTTGTACCTGCTGCAACCGAGAACAAGCAAGAACAAGGTGAGAGCAATTCCAATCCAATAATCTCAAAGATACAAAGGTGAGGTTCTGTTTCTCGTCACGGGTGGTCTAGTCGACACACGCGAACACGAGGAGGGACGCACAAGGGGTCTACCAAAACACAACAAAACCTAAGCGTAAAAGAACGGCGGCGGCCACATATATAGCGGCGGCCAAGAGGTGTAGGACAGCCAAAATAGCGGTGGCCACCAAAACCCTAAGATACATGGGCCATAGGCCCAAAAGTGGGGTGATGCAGCACCCTGAATTTCTGGCCCGTGATATTATTCCGCATTTTCCTGTCGTTCTGGAGTGAATTTGGAAGTGGGGCTGGATCCATTAGAAATCTTATCTCCTAAGCTTTCAAACGGGTGGTCGCACGCTAAAAACGGAGTCCGGGAGCCCAAGTTATGCCCGTTTGAAGTTGGCATGCTGCTGGATGGCCGAACCGGGCTTTTTGGCATCTTGGGCTTCCATATGGGCCTTCCTTGACGTGTGGGCTGTTCTCGGGGTGTGTGCTTGAGGCCCTTGTCTGTTGATGTGGGCTTGAATAGCTGAGCTTTTGGATTAAGGCCTCTCGGCGACGATGTTGCTGCAGCGTCGATCATTTGTGACGAAGATGGAGCAGCGTCGGTAGTTATTGGAGAAGCCGGAGAGGAAGGAGGGGCAGCGGTCACGCTGGTCGTATCCATGTTGGTGATGTCCTCATCATCCTCCCCTTCTTGAATTGGAGTCTTCCTCGACTCCTTCTCATGATCCTGCAAAACGTTAGTGGCAACAGGAGGCATGGAAACAGATGTCTACAAAGCAATATCATGTGAGGAAACAATCTTATTTAAAAGAATTTCTTTCTTGAACATTGGTTTAGATTGTTGTACACCACTAACAAGTTTGTCATCCTCATGTTCTTTACCATTAGTTCTTTTTGCATTAATTTTGGCTAGCTCAGCAGGAGTCATTGGATTCAAAACCAATTTCTTTCCATTAAAATTGAAAGTATATTGATTGGTTCTACCATAGTGAATAGCATCAACATCATATAACCAAGGTCTACCTAATAAAAGTGAACATGATTCCATAGGTATGACATCACAACAAACATGATCATGGTATGACCCAATGGAGACAGGAACTTGCACAGTTTGTGTTACCTGAACCTTACCAATTGAGTTGAACCATTCCATTGAATAAGGTTGCTGAAGTGGAGTCGTGGTCAAGCCAAGTTTCTCGACCATGTGTAGACTTGCGAGGTTGCTACAGTTGCCTCCATCAATGATGACGTGTACCGCGCATTCTTGCACAACAAATTTAGTTTGGAATAAGTTGTTGCGTTGAGTTTCATTGGCATGTTCCACTGGTGCACTAAGTTGGCGATGAGACATGAGGCTCATGTAGTTGTCCGTCATTGCAGCACTCAGGTGCACACCATCTTGATCATTCTTGCCTACAGGGTTAGTCGCAGAAATAGCAAGCACATTCTTATCGTTACATATTGAAATACACTTACTATCCTTCTTCTTAGATTGTGTAGGCTTGACTTCTTTCTTCAATAGTTCCTTCTCATTCTTGGTCAAAGGGATTGTCCCATGCTCGACCTTTTCATTTTTTAATTCTCCATTTCGCCATTTCTCCATGAACTCACTGTGCTTTTTTCTTTCAATTTCTTCTCTTTTCTCAAACTCATGATTAAGTTTCCGCATATATTTCTTTGTTCCTGGCGGAATGCTTGGATCATCCTTGAAGTATAGATCATCGTTCTTTCGTGGACCTGCCATTATTAGTGGTAGATAAGAAAAATACACGCAAAAATGTATATTCCTATCTACTAATATGTGGACAGTGGAGGATCTTACACTCAAGCTCACACCAAGTTCTTACCTTACCCGCAGCTTTTCAAGGTTCAATCGAGGATGATGGTAATCTGCACTCAGGGGTGACAAAGCGATTGCAAGGTGCTTCTCCTGTGGTTAATAGTAGGTGGAGCTTGGATAGGTATAATATGTAGCAAAGGATATACTAGAACCACACTAGCCAAAACAAGTTGAAAGAACGTTCAACGACGGTACTTTGCTGGTCCTAGGCTAGACCGTACTAGAGACGCGAGCCTGGACATCAATGAAGTCATAGAAACAGCAACCAGAATGACCACAGCACACAAGCAAATAGCTAGGGCTTCTTTTTCCACCTTTTAGTGCGGCTCTTTTATATGCACTTGCCTTTTCTTATTTTTTTTCTTCCTTTTATATCAAAGTGGCACATATGATGAATTACAACTCAAAAATTTCCTGCTGCAAAACAGATCTACTATGCTGAAACTTCAAACGCTATTTTCGGGTTTTTATTGGCTTCTAATGCAAAAACGTATAACTGGAAAGTTGTAGATCTTTTCGAGCTGATTAATTTGCATATATGGAACGTCTATTTTGGATAAGGGAAGACAGAGATATTGACCCCGAAATACAGACTGCTCAGAAAATCCAGGACGAAAACAGATTCCAATCTGACGGGATTTTGGGCAAGAAGACGGCGTTTCTGGAAAGTTTCACAATGGACAAAGTTGTAGATAATTTCTCAAGTTTTCAGGAAAGTACAAGAACAGTAAAATCCGAGTTTGTATGAGGGAGTTATGACCAAAATACCGAACTAGACAGAGGAGGATCTGAATTGGACGCGACGACGCGATGGAGTTCAACTCGGTGGCAAGAACGTGGCAAGAACTCGAAACTCTAAAGATCAAAACACTAAGACCAGCAACGACACGACGATGCAACACAAATTCAACAAGAATTAAACTAGGTAGTAATAGTAAAGGCCAAAAGGGGCTCGGATTAGATCAAACACACGCCAAACAGAATTTTTTTGTGGCTATTTTCTGGACTCTAGGATGAACAAGAAGAACAAAATAAGGATAAGGGTGTTCTCACCAGGCAACCGTCGCTCTGATACCACTTGATGCGCACGGGGGTTGGCCCGATCTTCTGATGAGAACGATACGTCGGTTTGATAGCGCACGAAGTAGATGGATCGGCTACTAACCACGAGATCAGCAACCAAGCAATCGCAACGTCACCACACGAGGCGATCAACCGAATCAAAGACCCGATCGATCCTTGTACCTGCTGCAACCGAGAATAAGCAAGAACAAGGTGAGAGCAATTCCAATCCAATAATCTCAAAGATACAAAGGTGAGGTTCTGTTTCTCGTCACGGGTGGTCTAGTCGACACACGCGAACACGAGGAGGGACGCACAAGGGGTCTACCAAAACACAACAAAACCTAAGCGTAAAAGAACGGCGGCGGCCACATATATAGCGGCGGCCAAGAGGTGTAGGGCAGCCAAAATAGCGGTGGCCACCAAAACCCTAAGATACATGGGCCATAGGCCCAAAAGTGGGGTGATGCAGCACCCTGAATTTCTGGCCCGTGATATTGTTCCACATTTTCCTGTCGTTCTGGAGTGAATTTGGAAGTGGCGCTGGATCCATTGGAAAGCTTATCTCCTAAGCTTTCAAACGGGTGGTCGCACGCTGAAAACGTAGTCCGGGAGCCCAAGTTATGCCCGTTTGAAGTTGGCATGCTGCTGGATGGCCGAACCGGGCTTTTTGGCATCTTGGGCTTCCATTATGGGCCTTCCTTGATGCGTGGGCTGTTCTCGGGGTGTATGCTTGAGGCCCTTGTCTGTTGATGTGGGCTTGAATAGCTGAGCTTTTGGATTAAGGCCTCTCGGCGACGATGTTGCTGCAGCGTCGATCATTTGTGACGAAGATGGAGCAGCGTCGGTAGTCATTGGAGAAGCCGGAGAGGAAGGAGGGGCAGCGGTCACGCTGGTCGTATCCATGTTGGTGATGTCCTCATCACCACTACCCCGGGAATCTCTCCCGTCCGTTACAGGCGGTGTCGAGGAGGATATAAGGCCTTAGCAGGCGTGTGTACATGCAGAGGCACACTAGCCATAGACCAGGATACACAAACAGAACACTCAAGCTCAAGCTGTAACCATCTCTTTGTACGCACAATTAGTGAATTCCTCCACCTCCGGAGAAGACTGGATGTAGAGCTATTACCCTCATGGGCCTAGAACCAGTATACATTACTGTTCCCTGCTCGCTGACGCCACGCGCCGACCTACGTCTACACCATTGTTGATCGAAGCGCTTCTTGGGTCCCTCATTCATACTAATCCCCCTTCACTTTCTTGGTTAGGCGATCCCGATCGTCGACAGCTGGCGCCCACCGTGGGGCCGAGAGCTTCGTTCAACCAGAAGAAGTCCCGAATTTTCAAGGTATGGCATCCTCTGCAGCAGCGTATTCCGCGAGCTCGGGTTCGAATCGGCCCTGGAAAGGAAGTTCCACGTCTCGTTCTCCCCTCTCGCCACTCTGGCCGATTCATCCTCATGGCCGCTAGCCATGACATGGACGTTGAGGAGGGGGAGCACAGCCCGAAGACCCCTGAAGACGCTCGCCGGATGGCCCAGGTTGCCATCAACCAGGCCATAACCGCCCTCCGGCGAGAGGAGCTCGAGAAGATTGGAACGTCCTCAAGGTGCTCCAGGCTCCCTCACTCAGGCGAGCACCTTCACGCGATCGCACAAGTCATGACTGATCCCGCACGTCCGACGTCGGGCCTTTTTGGCCGAGCTCTCGCGGACGAGCTCGACAAAGCGCTTAACGGTTGCGTGCCGTCCTGGCGCGGAGACCTCCTGCTAGGACCCGGTCGATGAGGAGCGACAGCAGCTCCTTGCGCAGGCGCCAACACCCCCGCCGGTCTCCCGCACCCCGGCGGTCTCAAGATCTGCCCCGTACACCGCCTCGCCGTCGCCCCCCAAGTGTGACTCCGGACAGGGTACGACGACGACCAGTGTACAGTGACTCACGCTCCAGCAGCGGCACGTCAAGCCTTTCACCTGACGTCCCACCGAGGCACCGACGGATCCATGAACACCTACAGTACCTCCCGGGTGATGCTCGGGCCCACCGCCGTGGTCGTCGAGGTCGCAGGGCGAGACACCAAGGCGATCGGGAATCCAACTCCAGCAGCAGCGAGAACCTTCCCAGGCGCGCTCCTGTCCCGGCTTACGGCTACGCGGCATACTCCGACGACCTTCGGCGGGTGAGGTGGCCGGCTCATTTCAAGCCCGCGTTGATCGAGCGATTCGACGGGATGAAGAACCCTGACGAATTCCTCTCGATCTACACAACTGCCATCCTAGCCGCGGGAGACGATGAGTACGTGATGGCCAACTACCTCCCTACCGTTTTGGATGGTGCTACCTACACCTGGCTCTTCAACCAGAAACCAGGTACTTTCCGCTCATGGCGCCAAATCCAGAGTGCCCTCCATTCAAATTTCTAGAGCTGCTATGAGCGGCCCGGCAGGGAGGACCTGGATCGAGTGATCCAGGGAAAGAATGAACCCCTCCATGACTTCGTGCGGCGGTTCATTCGCACTAGGAATATGATCCCTAGTGTGTCCGATTAGGCTGTGATCAAGGCCTTCAAGTTCGGCGTTCGCGACCGGCGTCTCACCGAAGACTTGGAGATCACGACGCGGTCCGCTGGAAGCGTGATTACGACCAGGGGAAGTGATGAGGACATCACTAGCATGGATACGACCAGTGTGACCGCAGCCCCTCCTTCCTCTTCGGCCGCTCCAACGACTACTGACGCTGCTCCATCTTCGTCACATACGATCGACGCTGCGGCATCTTTATCGCCGAAAGGCCTTAATCCAAAAGCTCAGCTATTCAAGCCCACATCAACAGACAAGGGCCTCAAGCACACACCCCGAGGACAGCCCACACGTCAAGGAAGGCCCATATGGAAGCCCAAGATGCCAAAAAGTCCGGTTCGGCCATCCAGCAGCAGGCCAACTTCAAACGGGCATAACTCGGGCTCCCGGACTCCGTTTTCAGCGTGCGACCACCCGTTTGAAAGCTTAGGAGATAAGATTTCCAATGGATCTAGCCCCACTTCCAAATTCACTCCAGAACGACGGGAAAATGCAGAACAATGTCACGGGCCAGAAATTCAGGGTGCTGCGTCACCTCACTTTTGGGCCTATGGCCCATGTATCTTAGGGTTTTGGTGGCCACCACCCTTTTGGCTGCCCTACACCTCCTGGCCGCCGCTATATATGTGGCCGCCACCGTTTCTTTACGCTTAGGTTTTGTTGTGTTTTGGTAGACCCCTTGTGCGTCCCTCCTCGTGTTCGCGTGTGTCGACTAGACCACCCGTGACGAGAAACAGAACCTCACCTTTGTATCTTTGAGATTATTAGATTGGAATTGCCCTCACCTTGTTCTTGCTTATTCTCGGTTGCAGTAGGTACAAGGATCGATCGGGTCTTTGATTCGGTTGATCGCCTCGTGTGGTGACGTTGTGATTGCTTGGTTGCTGATCTCGTGGTTAGTAGCCGATCCATCTACTTCGTGCGCTATCAAACCGACGTATCGTTCTCATCAGAAGATCGGGCCGACCTAGTGCGCATCAAGTGGTATCAGAGCGATGGTTGCCTGGTGAGAACACCCTTATCTTTGTTTAGTTCATCTTGTTCGTCCTAGAGTCCAGAAAAACAGCCCCAAAAAAAAATCTGTTCGTCGTGTGTTTGATCTAATCCGAGCCCCTTTTGGCCTTTACTATTTCTGCCTAGTTTAATTCTTGTTGAATTTGCGTTGCATCGTCGTGTCGTTGCTGGTCTTAGTGTTTTGATCTTTAGAGTTTCGAGTTCTTGTCACGTTCTTGTCACCGAGTTGAACTCCATCGCGTCGTCACGTCCAATTCGGATCCTCCTCTGTCCAGTTCGGTATTTTGGTCATAACTCCCTCATACGAACTCGGATTTTGCTGTTCTTGTATTTCCTGAAAGCTTGAGAAATTCTCTACAACTTCGTCCATTGTGAAACTTTCTAGAAACGCCGTCTTCTTGCCCAAAATCGTGTTGGATTAGAATCTGTTTTCGTCCTTGATTTTCTGAGCAGTCTGTATTTCGGGGTCAATATCTCTGGCTTCCCTTATCCAAAATAGACGTTCCATATATGCAAATCGATCAGCTCAAAAAGATCTACAACTTTCCAGTTATACTTTTTTCCATTGGAAGCCAGTAAAAACCCGAAAACAGCGTTTGAAGTTTCTGCATAGCAGATCTGTTTGCAGCAGAAAAAAAGTTTGAGTTGTAATTCATCATATGTGCCACTTGTTGATATAGAAGGAAGAAAAATTAAAAAAAAGGCAAGTGCATATAAAAGAGCCGCACTAAAAGGTGGAAAAAGAAGCCCTAGCTATTTGCTTGTGTCTTTGTGGTCATTCAGTTCGTTGTTTACGTGACTTCATTGGTGTCCAGGCTCGCGTCTCTAGTACGGTCTAGCCTAGGACCAGCAAAGTACCGCCGTTGAACGTTCTTTCAACTTGTTTTGGCTAGTGTGGTTCTAGTATATCCTTTGCGACATATTATACCTATCCAAGCTCCACCTACTATTAACCACAGGAGAAGCACCTTGCAATCGCTTTGTCACCCCCGAAAGTGATTACCATCATCCACCGATTGAAACTTGAAAAGCTGCAGGGTAAGAATGGGTAAGAACTTGGTGTAAGCTTGAGCGTGTGAGATCCTCCACTGTCCACATATTAGTAGTTCATAGGAATTAATTCTCTTGTGAGTTCTCTGTTTGTTGCCCCTAACAATGGCAGGTTCACATAGCAAGACAACTTACGAGGATGATATTGAGGATTGTCCATGCTTGACAGAAAGAGAAAAGAAATACTGGCGAAAACTTAAGCTACTTGAGTCCCTGCAGAAATCAAAGGGTGAGACGGTCGAGCATGGGATTATCCCTTCGACCAAGAATGAGAACACACCACTGAAGAAAGATTTGAAGCCTACCTCACCCAAGAAGAAGGATAGTAAGTGTATTTCAATATGTAACGATAAGAATGTGCTTGCTATTCCTGCGACTAATCCTGTAGGCAAGAATGATCAAGATGGTGTGCACCTGAGTGCTGCAATGACAGACAACTACATGAGCCTCATGTCTCATCGCCTACTTAGTGCACCAGTGGAGCATGCCAATGAAACTCAACGCAACAACTTATTCCAAACTAAGTTTGTTGTGCAAGAACGTCTTGTACACGCCATCATTGATGGAGGAAGCTGTAGCAACCTCGCAAGTCTACACATGGTCGAGAAGCTTGGCTTGACCACGACTCCACTTCGCAACCTTACTCAATGGAATGGTTCAACTCAAGTGGTAAGGTTCTGTAACACAAACTGTGCGAGTTCCTGTCTCTATTGGTTCATACCATGATCATGTTTATTGTGATGTCATACCTATGGAATCATGTTCACTTTTATTAGGTAGACCTTGGTTATATGATGTTGATGCTATTCACTATGGTAGAACCAATCAATATACTTTCAAGTTTAATGGGAAGAAAATGATTTTGAATCCAATGACTCCTGCTGAGCTAGCCAAAATTAATGCAAAACGAACTAATGGTAAAGAACATGAGGATGACAAACATGTTAGTGATGTACAACAATCTGAACAAATGTTAAAGAAAGTAGTTCTTTTAGATAAGACTGTTTCGTCACATGATATTGCTTTGCAGACATCTGTTTCTTTGCCTCCTGTTGCCACTAACCTTTCGCAGGATCATGAGAAGGAGTCGAGGACGACTCCAATTCAAGAAGGGGAGGATGATGAGGACATCACTAGCATGGATACGACCAGTGTGACCGCAGCCCGTCCTTCCTCTTCGGCCGCTCCAACGACTACTGACGCTGCTCCATCTTCGTCACATACGATCGACGCTGCGGCATCTTTATCGCCGAAAGGCCTTAATCCAAAAGCTCAGCTATTCAAGCCCACATCAACAGACAAGGGCCTCAAGCACACACCCCGAGGACAGCCCACGCGTCAAGGAAGGCCCATATGGAAGCCCAAGATGCCAAAAAGTCCGGTTCGGCCATCCAGCAGCAGGCCAACTTCAAACGGGCATAACTCGGGCTCCCGGACTCCGTTTTCAGCGTGCGACCACCCGTTTGAAAGTTTAGGAGATAAGCTTTCCAATGGATCCAGCCCCACTTCCAAATTCACTCCAGAACGATGGAAAAATGCGGAACAATGTCACGGGCCAGAAATTCAGGGTGCTGCGTCACCTCACTTTTGGGCCTATGGCCCATGTATCTTAGGGTTTTGGTGGCCACCACCCTTTTGGCTGCCCTACACCTCCTGGCCGCCGCTATATATGTGGCCGCCACCGTTTCTTTACGCTTAGGTTTTATTGTGTTTTGGTAGACCCCTTGTGCGTCCCTCCTCGTGTTCGCGTGTGTCGACTAGACCACCCGTGACGAGAAACAGAACCTCACCTTTGTATCTTTGAGATTATTAGATTGGAATTGCCCTCACCTTGTTCTTGCTTATTCTCGGTTGCAGCAGGTACAAGGATCGATCGGGTCTTTGATTCGGTTGATCGCCTCGTGTGGTGACGTTGTGATTGCTTGGTTGCTGATCTCGTGGTTAGTAGCCGATCCATCTACTTCGTGCGCTATCAAACTGACATATCGTTCTCATCAGAAGATCGGGCCGACCTAGTGCGCATCAGGAAGCTTGGTGTCAACTCGTGATGCATCCCTCCCGGAGGAAGGAGACCAGCCTAAAAGGGTAAATACTAGAGTTTAAAACCAGTCGACCTCGACTGAAGAAAAATTAAAAAAAAGGCAAGTGCATATAAAAGAGCCGCACTAAAAGGTGGAAAAAAAGCCCTAGCTATTTGCTTGTGTCTTTGTGGTCATTACAGTTCTTTGTTTACGTGACTTCATTGGTGTCGGGCTCGCGTCTCTAATGCGGTCTAGCCTAGGACCAGCAAAATACCGCCGTTGAGCGTTCTTTCAACTTGTTTTGGCTAGTGTGGTTCTAGTATATCCTTTGCGACATATTATACCTATCCAAGCTCCACCTACTATTAACCACAGGAGAAGCACCTTGCAATCGCTTTGTCACCCCTGAGTGCAGATTACCATCATCCACCGATTGAAACTTGAAAAGCTGCAGGGTAAGAATGGGTAAGAACTTGGTGTAAGCTTGAGCGTGTGAGATCCTCCACTGTCCACATATTAGTAGTTCATAGGAATTAATTCTCTTGTGAGTTCTCTGTTTGTTGCCCCTAACAATGGCAGGTTCACATAGCAAGACAACTTACGAGGATGATATTGAGGATTGTCCATGCTTGACAGAAAGAGAAAAGAAATACTGGCGAAAACTTAAGCTACTTGAGTCCCTGCAGAAATCAAAGGGTGAGACGGTCGAGCATGGGATTATCCCTTCGACCAAGAATGAGAACACACCATTGAAGAAAGATTTGAAGCCTACCTCACCCAAGAAGAAGGATAGTAAGTGTATTTCAATATGTAGCGATAAGAATGTGCTTGCTATTCTGCGACTAATCCTGTGAGGCAAGAATGATCAAGATGGTGTGCACACGAGTCTGCAATGACAGACAACTACATGAGCCTCATGTCTCATCGCCTACTTAGTGCACCGGTGGAGCATGCCAATGAAACTCAACGCAACAACTTATTCCAAACTAAGTTTGTTGTGCAAGAACGTCTTGATACACGTCATCATTGATGGAGAAGCTGTAGCAACCTCGCAAGTATACACATGGTCGAGAAGCTTGGCTTGACCACGACTCCACTTGACAACCTTACTCAATGGAATGGTTCAACTCAAGTGGTAAGGTTCAGGAGTAACACAAGCTGTGCGAGTTCTGTCTCTATTGGTTCATACCATGATCATGTTTATTGTGATGTCATACCTATGGAATCATGTTCACTTTTATTAGGTAGACCTTGGTTATATGATGTTGATGCTATTCACTATGGTAGAACCAATCAATATACTTTCAAGTTTAATGGGAAGAAAATGATTTTGAATCCAATGACTCTGCTTGAGCTAGCCAAAATTAATGCAAAAGCGAACTAATGGTAAAGAACATGAGGATGACAAACATGTTAGTGATGTACAACAATCTGAACAAATGTTAAAGAAAGTAGTTCTTTTAGATAAGACTGTTTAGTCACATGATATTGCTTTGAGACATCGTTTCTTTGCCTCCTGTTGCCACTAACCTTTCGAGGATCATGAGAAGGAGTCGAGGGCGACTCCAATTCAAGAAGGGGAGGATGATGAGGACATCACTAGCATGGATCGACCGGTGTGACCGCAGCCCTCCTTCCTCTTGGCCGCTCAACGACTCTTGTGTTGCTCCATCTTCGTCACATCGATCGACAGCTGCGGCATCTTTATCGCCGAAAGGCCTTAATCCAAAAGCTCAGCTATTCAAGCCCACATCAACAGACAAGGGCCTCAAGCACACACCCGAGGACAGCCCACGCGTCAAGGAAGGCCCATATGGAAGCTCAAGATGCCAAAAGTCGGTTCGGCCATCCAGCAGCAGGCCAACTTCAAGCGGGCATAACTCGGGCTCCCGGACTCCGTTTTCAGCGTCGACCACCCGTTTGAAAGTTTAGGAGATAAGCTTTCCAATGGATCCAGCCCACTTCAAATTCACTCCAAAACGATGGAAAAATGCGGAACAATGTCACGGGCCAGAAATTCAGGGTGCTGCGTCACCTCACTTTTGGGCCTATGGCCCATGTATCTTAGGGTTTTGGTGGCCACCACCCTTTTGGCTGCCCTACACCTCCTGGCCGCCGCTATATATGTGGCCGCCACCGTTTCTTTACGCTTAGGTTTTATTGTGTTTTGGTAGACCCTTGTCGTCCCTCCTCGTGTTGGCGTGTGTCGACTAGACCACCGTGGCGAAAGAGAACCTCACCTTTGTATCTTTGAGATTATTAGATTGGAATTACCCTCACCTTGTTCTTGCTTATTCTCGGTTGCAGCGGTACAAGGATCGTCGAGTCTTTGATTCGGTTGATCGCCTCGTGTGGTGACGTTGTGATTGCTTGGTTGCTGATCTCGTGGTTAGTAGCCGATCCATCTACTTCGTGCGCTATCAAACTGACATATCGTTCTCATCAGAAGATCGGGCCGACCTAGTGCGCATCAGGAAGCTTGGTGTCAACTCGTGATGCATCCCTCCCGGAGGAAGGAGACCAGCCTGAAAGGGTAAATACTAGAGAAAACCAGGCCGACCTCGACCTGGACTTTCAGCAAGGCGGCCGCCGGATTGACATCATCTTCGGCGACTCGTCAGCGTATCAGTCCCAGCGCGAGATCAAGGATGCCGCGGTCGTGGTCTACCAGGCCACCACGGGGAAGCCCGCGGACCAGCCCTGCAAGTGGGCCAGGGCTACGATCACCTTCACGTCGGAGGATGCCCCCCAAGGTATGTCCAAGGACCTCAAGACTGCCTTGGTCATGACCCCGACCATCAGCAACACCGTGGTCGGGCGGGTCATGGTCGATGGCGGCAGTTCCCTCAATTTGCTGCTGGTTAGCGCGCTTGACCGGATGCAAATCCCCCGATCGAAGGTTAAGAGCATCGCGATTCCCTTCTTTGGGATCGTGCCTAGGAGTTCGACCACACCTCTAGGGCAGGTGGTTCTGCCCGTCACCTTCGGCGCCTCGGACAACTTCCGCACCGAGCTGGTCACCTTCGAGGTGGTTGAGGGTGACCTCCCCTACAATGCCATCCTCGGGCGCCCTGCTTTGGTTAAGTTCATGGCGGCCAACCACTACGGTCACCGCTACATAAAGCTCCCGGAAGCAAGCGGCGTCATTACACTACTACAAAACAGGACATAGGTGACGCCCTATTTGTGGCGGTTCTTTTGGAATCGTCACAAATACTTGTATCAGTGGCGGTTCTATATGGAAATTGGCGGGAGAATCATTTGTGGCGGTTTCATCCAAAAACCGCCACAGATAATACATTATCTGTGTGCGGTTTTATTTGAAACCACCCGATATATTGGGACTATTTGTGGCGATTGGTAGATGGAACTGTCACAAATAATAAATTATCTGTGGCGGTTTGGTTTTAGAACCGCCACTAATATAATTATCTGTGGCTGTTTTAATTTAAAACCGCTACAAATAATGATTTGTATATATACCCCTGTGCGCTGGTCATCTTCATCCTCTGTCGCTGGTCATCTTCCTCCACTGTTGCCCGACTAGAATAGTTAGCTTTTTTATTTCAGATTTTGTTTGGCCAAGATCTTGTGCTTCTACTTCCTAGAATTGTTTCAAGGTGTGTAAAATATGTCTCCTCTCTTCATTTGTACTATAAAATTGCCATTAAAGGTTTATTCCTAGCTTAATTAAGGTTTAGATGCAAGGTCTGCATTTAGTTTGTTTTTTATTTACCTAGCAATTTGTAGATGATGAATTTATTACCTTCTTTGTATTAGATTAAGTTGTCTACCTTGTTTAGATGATGAATTTTTTGTCAAGCATATATCAAAGTTATGTATTTACGATTATTGGATATTAATGAAAAATAAATTATAGTTAATATGATAGATGGGTGATCATGAAGTTAATTGCCTTGCGTTTTGAGATGAGAATTTATTATGTTGCTCTTAGAAGGATATGTAAAAAATTACGTAGTTAATATTTTTCTTAGTTACCATTAATTTTTTGTTAGCGTGTATATACATCCAATTTATGTTAGTGAATTTTGAATGAAGCATATAAACCCAATTTATGTAATTAAGATATGAGAATTAGGTATTGTTAGTGAATTTTTATGAAGCATATAAACCCAATTTATGTAATTAAGATTGTTGGATGTGAATGATAAAGAAATTTTAGTTAATATGGTAGTTGGGTGATCATGAAATTTTGAGGTGAGAATTTATTATGTTGATCTTAGGAGTATATATATAATTTTTGGTTACATATGAGTATATATTAAAATTAATTAATTAAGTTTGCAACATTTACTTAGTATTAATGTTGTCCGTTAGTGGATATTGTTGAATATTGAATAACAATTTATTTAATTAAGATTTTTGGATATTAATAAATTGCTTAAATTAATGAGCGTAGATGGACCGGAGATGGATGTGCGATCTGCGAACCGTTGTAGCCAAGAATATATCGACGGTGTATTTGTTTTCTAAGGCGTAGGGAGAACGACTTGCAAAAGAAGGCGGAGTACATCCACTTGTCCATGCATTGATTGCAAGAATGAGAAGATGTTTTGAACAAAACCATATCCATTTGCACTTGATCAGGAGGGTTTTGTACTGGCTATACAAGTTGGACAAGGCATGGTGAAGAGGAGATCATACTTCAGCGTGATAGCGTCGGCGGCAGCGGAGCGGCAATGTGGCGGTGACATTAGTTATGGATCCTATGAGAATAGGTTGGTCGTCGATGGCGACAATAGTCAGCTCAAATGTTGCGCGATCGAAGAGAACTACACTAGTCGAGAGAGTTTAATCAATTCAAGGGTTTGATGGAGGATTCGGAGAAACCTTTGTTCCGGGTTATGAGAGGAATACACAAAGTTGCACACGGTGCTCTCATTGCTGAAATTGAAGGCAGCCAATGGTTGGTCCGACAAGAGTTTCACGTCGTTGTTACATCTCTTAGCGGACATCTTGCTGAGAAGCGTGTTGCCTAAAACCATGTATCTAGCTAAGAAGGTTGTATGTCCTTAGGATTGGAAGTAGAAAGAATACATGCTTGTCCAAGCATTTGTATACTCTATCATAAAGACTATCACGAGACATTCATGTATGTCCGTGTTAAGCGTCGCGATACAAGCGTAAAAGCGATGTGTGAAGCTATCGAGGTGAAGAAAGGAGCTCCATAAAAGTGGTGTGGTATTTGCGGTAATACCTCGTTTGAAGCGTTTATTTGGAAACAAAAAGCATGCCAAATTGATGCGATGGCACTCGAAGACCGTAAGAGGATGGAAAAGCGAGACACGGTGATTACGCCCGATGAGAACCATCGATAGACTCTTGAGGAGAACTTGAAATGAACTAAGGAATGTAAGGTTTGGCTTGAGTGCGGATGGAATGAATCCTTTCGGTAACATGAGCGACATTCATAGCACTTGGCACGTGACTCTATGTATATACAACCTTCCACCACTGGTTGTGTATGAAGCGAAAGTACATTATGATGTCCTTGCTTATCTAAAATTTGAGACAACACAGCAGCGATATTGATGTATACCTACAACCATTGGTGGAAGATTTTGTGATATTGTGGAGCGAAGGTGTACGGTATGGGGCAGTACAAGCGAGTACTTCACTCTCGCGCAATGTTGTTACGCACCATCAATGATTTTCTGCGCTTAGTAACTGTCCGCCGTACTATAAAAGGAGCAAAAGCATGCCCCGATGCATGGATGAAACCGCTAGTGTGTGGCTCAACAACTCGAGGAAAGCAGTGTACATGCGTCACGGAGGTTCCTTTGCGAGAATCATCCGTACGCAATATGAAGAAACAATTGACGGGACAAAGGAGGGCGGTTTAGCTCAAAGGCGTCTTCGTGGGGAAGAGGTGTATGATATGGTTAGGGATCTTAATGTTGTACTCGGAAAGAATCTTGGTAATACATCGCGGTCCCATCTTGAGAAGACCACGTGGAAGAAGAGATCCATCTTTTGGGACTTACCCTACTAGAAGGACTTGGAAGTTCGACCTTTGCATCGGCGTCATGCATGTAGAGAAGAATGTATGTGGCGTGGTTGGTCTTTTACTAAATATTCCTAGCAAAACAAAGGATGGTGAAGGCACGAAGGGATCTGGAAGACATGAAGATTAGAGCGAGCTACATCCTCAAGACCTTTGGAAAGGCGGCTTTACCTTTCCCGACTTGCTACACTTTGAGTAAGAAAAGAAAATAGAACTTTGCAAGTGCACGCATGGTGTGAAAGTTCGTCCGGTTACTCATAAACATCAAAGCTGGTATCGATGAAAGATTTGAAGTTAAGCGGCATGAAGTCTCATGATTGTCATGTGATGATGACACAAATGCTCCTGTTGCAATTAGAGGTATTTTGCACGACAAGGTCCGAGAGGCAATCACGAGGTTGTGTTCCTTCTTCAACATGATTTCCACGAAGGTCATCGATCCGTTGGACTTTATGAACTTCGGTGATGTGGTCAAGACTACGTGCCGGTGAAGATGTATTTTCCCCATCATTTTTGATATCATGGTTCATCTCATTGTTCACTGGTCAATGAGATAAATATTCTTGACCTCGTATTCTGCATCGGATGTACCCATTTGAAAGGTATATGGGTGTTACGAAGAAATATATGCGTGTCGATCTCGTAGGAAGGCTCCATTGTAGAAGGTTATGCAAGCGAGGAGGTTATTGAGTTACGTATGTCGATTACATGGAGGAGGTCGAACCGGTAGGAGTGCACGTATCTCGCCATGAGGGTAGGCTAGGTGGGAAAGGTGTAATAGGAAAGAAATCTACAAATTCTTACGATAATATTTTTTTTGAACAAGCCCATTTCACGATATTACCTTGATCGGTTGAGGTGTACTGTATATAGACATACACAAGGGTAAGCTAAGGAGGAAAACCGAGGAAAGTCGAGTTTTGGATAACAAAAGAGCACAATTGTTTGTTCGGTCATTGGTTGAGGGAGCACATATGCGGTGAAAAGCGAGTGTTACATTGAGGTGGTTGGTAAAGGGCCTTGGTACAATCACGACATGGCAAGGATATGACATCAATGGATATACATTTTACGAGAGTTCGGGATAGCAAGAGCACTTACCAAAAGCAGTGGTGTCGTATAGATGCCTATGACAACCTGAGCGTCTGAAGAGCATCTACTACGGGTTCATAGAGGAGATTTGGGAGGCTGGACTCTGCATTTTCAAGATCGGTGTTTGATGTCATTGGAGTGCGACTCGAATGGTGTCAAGGTGGACAAATGCGGCTTTACTCTGTCGACATCGAACATGTGGGATCTGAGAGCGAACCATTACGTACTTGTGAATCAAGTAGCACAAGTATTCTACATAATCGACCCGCGGATAAGAAGCGCCATGTAGTTACGCAAGGAAAAAGAAGGATCGTTGGAGTTGAGAATGTCGTGGATGAGGAAGAGTACAACCGGTTTGATGAGTTGCCTACTTGCCCCCTTCATGACGACAACATCAGGCAGGAAGAAACCTTGAAGAAGTTACCTATCATCGCGATGATCTGTGAAGGCCAAATTGTGAAACAAAATAATTAGCTAGGAGTAATGGCAACATGTAAGCCATTTATATGGAGTAATGGAAATGTGATGTAAGAAATGTACATTTCTGTGGATTTAATATAATTAGTACGTTTATTCTTAGACAGTGAATTTAATATAATTAGTACGTTTTGGGTTAAACCAGGCCCCTCCCATTTTGTACTTCCAACTTTGTTTGTAGACAAACATATATACACACTAAATTTGTACATATATATATATACACACTAGGCTATACATATATAGAATCTATCACATTGTCCATCTCACTTCTGCTTCTGCTTATTTGGATGACTATGTGAAAGTCTGTATCTGTGGCGGTTAAGAACAATAACCATCACAGATAAACATTATCTGTGGCGGTTAATAAAAATAACCGTCACAGATAATAATTATCTGTGACGGTTATTTTTATTAACCGCCACAGATAATGTTTATCTGTGACGGTTATTGTTCTTAACTGCCACAGATACACCATCTACATATAACCCGCGTATCCGTCACTTCTGCACTTTTGAAAATTTCCCTTGCCTCCTGTGCCCTAGCTCCCATGACTAGCTCCAGCGACCGGCCGTCCGTCCTGCGCCGCCCCTCAGCGGCAAGCCTTCCCCGGCGGCCGATCCGTGCCCTCCCACCGGCGCCGCCCACTCAAGCGCCCGCCGTCCGCGCCTTCCCCGCGCCGTCTCGTGCCCTCCCCACCGGCGCCGCCACTCCAAGCGCCATCCCCGCACCGGCGCCGCCCCTTCAACGCCCCGCCTTGCGCCGCCCCTTCAACCCTACCCAGGTAAGCCCTTCTCTTCACGTTGCATCATTGTGTAGTTGTGGAAGAATTTGTTAAAGAATTAATGGTTTAATTAGTGATGGATGAAAGTATGTTGATTGATTGCTGAATTCCCTACGAATCTGGAGAAATGTATATATGGATCTATGTATTATTATTATTTTGTTATCCGTGTGCTTGATTATCAGATTGGAATTTGGTAATATGTGTTGTGCTGTGATTGATATGTGTAGATTTGTGCTAGATATCTTCTGTGATTAAATGGTTTAGGGTTTTTGGGGCTGAAATTGATAAGCATACACATATATGGTGTGAAATTTCAGTTTATAAATAACAAGCGCATGTCAATTAGTCAATATGTTGTAATCATGATTTATCTTCTTGCGATCAAAAATGTGTATGGCTCCCTGATTGATTCTTGCTGTGTTGTGAGTGTCTTACATGTATTGAAATGGCTGAATTCTTAGTGCAAAAGATGTCTTGCGGTTAATGGTATTAGTTCAACTTCTCGAGGTATTTTCGGCTCATGGTGATGCTAGTATGAATTTGTGGATAAGTGTGAGTGATGATAGCAAGTATTAGGGGTACACATGTTACGAAATGTGTTTAAGCAGGAATGAGCTAGAGATATTTAGCGGCAGTTTTCATTCTTGCCATCCTTTGCTCTTGTGTAGCTGTGCATGTAACCCTATTCTTAGATCATGCTTTAGTCTTTTAATATGAGTAAGTCCTTGAGTCATTTTGCAATAGTACAAACTTTAAATTCACATGAAGCTCTTAATTTTCGATGGCATACGCTAACTATTTCCATGAATGCATTATACTACTGCTGCTATTTTTGTCCATCTTGTGAATGAATGAATGGCTTCACTTACAATGAATGAACTTAGCTTTACATTTGTGTCCTTCAAAGTATCATGATGCTAGCATTGAGTTATGTAATGTTTTTCATGCTGTTAATTGGAATAATCAATAGAATGTTAATCAGTTTGCTGCCTTATTGCCTTTGGGTCTGAGATTGGTGTGCTCTATGATGAACTTGGTTACTTGATATTGGCCACATTTCTGTGAATGCAAAGGGGCCAGTCAGTTCTTTTGGCTTGGGGACCTTGCTTGTGGGGCTTATTGTTCAATGATGATTTAGGGATTGAAATAGACTATTTGTGACAACAAAACTTGACAGTTTATTACAGCTTGATTGATTAGTTCAATTATCATCTTTCTGTATATGCTAGTTTAGACACCTTGTGCTTACTGTTGTTTATCATCTCCTTGCGGTTTATTCGACAACTTTGCTCTGTTAATATATCTTAGTATTGATTTTTTACATCTGTGCATACAAAATATACAATTGATTTGCTTTAAACTATCAAGTAGTAAAATTGCAATAGAGTAAGGTTGTCACAAATCGATCTATTGCTCGTTGCCGAGTGGCGAGGAGGGCCTTTAGGCAACCCGACATCTGAGAACACTTTAAAATTAAAACAACTTGAGCTAGATGCTACTTGATTTGTTAATGATCATGCCATTGTTGATATCTCTGTTTGTGTGCTAATTCAATATGATGCACTCAGTTATTATAAGTCAGTATGATATCTTGTGCTATTTTGATGGTTGGAATCAATGGATTGAAAAAATTGCTAATTCCGCATTTCTTACAACAATCCATTTGTGTCCGTCAAAAATCATCTTTATACACTGTGGTCTTTATCACATATGAGCCATGGACAGACACAAAAGCTTGGTATCTCTTTATCAGTTAGTACATCTTCTATCTTATTCATTAACCACAAAAGCTTGGTATCTCTTTGCTTTAGAAACGTTGAAGAAGAATGGCGGGGAGAAAAGGAAAGGGACAAAACATTTGCTATTTGTAATATGGTTTCTTTGATTTAAGCTAGTTGTATGATTGAATGTATTTAGCTAAATGTGTTTCCTTCTTGAATGAAGACAATAATATTCAATTTGGTACATTAACTATGCGAATTGTGAAATGTGTTTTGATTTTAATTGGGATTGTGTGGATGAGTGCTTTAATATCATGTTGGTATTGATCTTGTGTATGTGCTTGATCTTGTGTCTATATATATATATATATGCTAGTAGTTGTGTATAGTGGAGATAGTTGATATCATTAGCAGAACAATTCACTTAGTCTTGTAAAACCAAGTATGACAAACTCATAAAACAAGCGTGCAAAACGAGTTTAACAAATAACTCTAAGCACTTTAAGGATCTAATATAGTCCTCGGTTAGTACATCTTCTATCTTATTTCACAAGCCATTGTTAGTACATCTGTTAGGTTAGTACATATTTTCTTTCCCTCTCTGAAATATCTCCTTTCTATTGAGTAGTTCTAATGGAGCCCGATCTTGAGCCTATAATGGAGGAGAGCCGGCGGTACCTTACCCTCCCCCAACCACAGAAGGTGCAGAGGCCTCCACCAGCATTGCGAGATCTTGCTCTGTTGCAAGATCACGAGAGGGCGAGGAAAACTAAAAGCTGAAGGCGGTACACCATCTCGGAGGTCTCGAGATCTTGGGGCCCTGTTGCCTTGAAAAAGCGGCTGACAAAATCTGAGTCAATATCTTGGGTACATCGTAAGGAGAAAGTGCCAATCACCTATTGAATTGGCATAAAGTGCCCCGAGCCACCAAAGAGGATTTGTGGAATGAGCTCAAAGGAACATTGAATTCCCGAAGAGTTGAAGAACTTCGTCTTGCTGCGATCATTGATGACCATGGATGCGGCGTGGAGAAACTTCAAGGCGAGGTGAGCGTAAATTATGTGAAGCAAAACCGGTCGACCGTCGGAGATTACCCAAGATTCTGACCATCTTTGGGATGAGTTCGTGACGATGAAGCAATCGAAGCGACAAGGAAGTCGGTGAGGACCACCTTAGCATCGCATGAAGGAATACTCACCCCCACGGACTTGGCACGAGTGGGTACAGGTAAAATTGCTCAATGGGAGGCGGGAATTACAAGCGATCCAACGGTGGCACAAATCCCTTGGTGGGACTACGGGCGAGTGAAGCACTACGTGCTAGCGAGGCAGATCTCTTGTCTCTTGGGGTTTATCATTCAAGAAGCGGCGAAAACGAAGCAATAGCGCAAAGAGTTCATCAGTTTTCGCCCGATCCACAAAGAGCCTTCCACCCAAGCAGGGAGAAAGACGAGCTAACGGCGGCCCTAGAAACAAAAGCACCCGGTCGAACACGGCGTCGGGGTCAAGGTTCCATAGAAGATGGGATTCCCTCGGCACGAAGACTCTTATAGGAGTCGGAAGAGCTAAAGAAGAAGCGGTGGCGAGGAAATGGAAAGTATGAAGGAAAGGGTTCTGCGAGAATTACAACCCACCATTCAAGAACAAGTTCAACGACAAGTACAAAAGCCTTGAGCAGGGCAGTCGGCAACGCTCTCTCGGCCCTACAGTGCGTCGCGGCGATTCTTGGCGTCACGCCATTAGTACAAGCGGACCTAAACCATTATTACGTGGGCGACATCTGAGGACCCCACACCTGTCGGCTCAACGTGCGCGTGATGAACATCTTTCTGATACGCTCTGAGGGTAGCTTATCCGTGCCAACAAGGGGTGTCTGCACAATGCCCGATAGCGCCGGGTTATGCAAAGGTCGGTGGACCGCGGTACTTGCAGTTTGCGATATCGAGGCTAGAAAAACCCGCCAATGATGAGATAACAACTCTAGGAAGTGCCGTCCACTCATTCATCGATGGCGCATAAGCGTGACATCGTCTTGGACCATCGATGCCGACCTCTCGACATCGTCTTGGACCATGCAGTGCTAGCCTCTCCTGCAGTGCAATCCGCGCATCCGTCACCAGCACCTGAGAGTGAAACGGTGAAGAAGCAAGATGAGGTACCAAAGAAATCCATTGAGGGCCCCATAAAGATGGCCACTATTAGTACTCCAACGCAGAAACCTGTAACACCTGGTACTTCAAAGGACAAACCTACAACCCCTGATCCCAAAAAATGGCACATTAGACAGGCCGTATCAGCTAGATCAGGGGAATCCAGGACCGAGTATGATGTCGTGCGTGAAAAAAGTAAGGGCAAGGGAAGTCGATGAACAAGATAATCAACCAAGATTGAAATTCGGTAGGAAGCCCTTAGTCACCGATTCGAAGTTAAGCAGTCTAACACCCATGATGCGGCGATTACGTGCATGGTACATGGAAGCGATCAACCAAGGCGTACTCCCAAAGGTGATCACTGCGGTTTTCGTGAGAACATTTTTCTACGAGGGCTTTGGCTACTTCTTAATAGAATTCGATAACTTGCACAACTTATTCTATCACGGCGCCCTTGACATATGTTTTTGAGATGTTGGACCTTTGTAAGTGTCTAATATATCAATCTTGGTCTACATTCACGTATCTGGATAAAGTCATGTCTAACTATTTAGTTATATAGATACGAGATGAAGGAACTACGAAGAACCAAGGGGCGATTAGGATTCCTCGACCGGGAGCGGTTTGCCAAGGCGAAATCGTGAGAGTACCAAAGGAGGTCGAGAATGCGTATATAAAGCTTTGCTTAAACTACAAGACAAGGAGTTTATACTTGTACCATACAATTTTCGATAAGTTCCTCACTAGCTAGTTAAATTACTCGTTGATTTAGTTATTTACTCGGCGTAAGGACCAATGGCTATGGCATCCAGATTCCTTTGGATTCTCGTAGTAATTCATCGAGACAAGAGCAAGATCTTGATCATGGATCCTTTGGATAAACCTAAAGCGGACTATGAAGTGATGACACGTTTAATAAATGAGGCGTTCAAAAGATATTGTCGGAAGAGCACGAGACACCGCCCATACAAAAATCCCTTACAATCCGTACTAACTTTTAGATGCATACGCAAGGAATATTCTTATATCGTATTTCATAGTAAATAGCTCCTTGACGACATCTTAGTTCATTCGATTTTTGCGATGTCTGGCGAGCGCAAGGAACAAATTTATGTGGGTACCGTATTGCGATACATCTGCGAAATCTTAGGTTGCACAATAAAAGACAATGGCGTGGAGGTCGGTCATGCGAGACATGACACATCGATTCGCGCCACTCAATTTCTATATACTCTCTTAATTATATTTTTCATACTTACAGCGCCTCAAAATTTGTCTATGGTAGGGCTGCTTAGTTAGAAATCCAAGCCATTCAGGGCCGGCTCGCCTACTTCATCATGAAGGAAATACTCAACAAAAGCGGCGAGTTTTATGGCGAAGACAACAACGATCCACTCCTCCATACTCATTTCTCATCACGTGTCTCCAACCTCCGAAGACCCGTAGGCTTCTAGTTTAGGAAACTAGTTTAGGCTTTTGTTACTTCAATTTTTTTCATTACAAAGTGTAAATAACTCTTTGTTCCTTTGAAATAGGAACCCCTTGTTTCGTCAATGCCACTTCTCTTGTCGATTGGTTGATGCTTGATGGGAGAATCTATTTTATTTGTAAAAATGTTGTTTACTTTGTTACCAAAGCATGACAAGGCGAGTGATTCAAACAACATTATTTGTGGTGGGATAAAGACCTTTGCTCCAAATTAGTGAAGTTGGTATCGATTTGCTTTTATTTTACGTTGAATGATTACGGATATTTGTTTTCTTTAATAATACATAATTGACCTTTGAAACCTTTTGCTCCTAAGAATACTATTCCATTGACATGTTTTGCTAATTACGAATGTTTGTGGATGTTGCAAGAGAGGCAATTGCTTTGGGGTTTCAGCATTACATACTATCACGAAATGCTTTGATGATTCCCACAATGTTTGCTAATTACGAATGTTTGTGGATGTTGCGGGAGAGGCAATTGCTTTATGGTTTCACATTACATCTTGTCACTGAGAAATGATGTGATGATTCCCACAATGTTATTAATCTTACCATGTGCATTATATTATTTTTTGCATAAATATTTTCCATTGCATATTTAACATTTCTATTTTTTCTCTTGGCCTTTCCAGCTTTACCAATAGCATCATTTGTTCCCCTTCTTGTATTTCATGGTAAGTATTATCATTTGATTCACTTTTTTTGGTTATTTAGGATATTGTGTTACATACTTACATGACAATATCACGGGCGATAATAACAATGTTCATTTACGTATATTTTGGTCTATCTCGGTTATTTTTCATGTCTGTGCACACATGCATCTCTGAAGTGCTCATTTCAATTTTTATAAATAGACTACATCTCAACCTACTAGTGTTTGTCTTCTTATTTTCTTCTATGGTTGCTACATTGTTCCTATTAACCTATATCTTTCTATTTAATATTTATAGTTTCTATTGGGATAATTGTTGGCTATTGAATTGTTGGTAGTATCACGATGAATTATGGCAAGATGGAATTCAAATGACCAAGTGTGTGTGTGTGTGTGTGTGTGTGTGTGTGTATGGCACTCATTAGTGCATATTCAAGACTTGGGAACTTCGACATGGCCAAACAAGTAAATGATGCTCTCTGGATAGAATTTTCTTTTAATTTTTCTGCACCTTTAGGTTCCAATTCTCCTTACACATGATGTCTTGCATATTTTCTTAATTGGATAGATAATGGTTATTACTACAAAATGCTAATGTTAAGAAACTAAAAAAATCTGCTTGAGCACATAATATCTTAAGTAACATAGAATGAGGCCTACAATGTAATTTGTTATATGTGATACTTATAAAACCATCCTTGTTTCCTTAGGTTCTTTTGGATAAGGATATTGTGTGTTTGCTTTTGCTTTTCCCTCCTGCCTCTTCTAGGTTTCAAGTAGGCGATGCAGATTGAACACTTTCAATTGGGAACAATTGTGAACTCATTTTACGTGCAATATGTATTAAGGTGTTTGTGCTATCTTGAAGCATGGACAAATAATGGCCTTGCACTTTCGGATAAAAAGCGCATGACTCCTTATAATGGTGACACGGATCAGCAATGAAGGAAAAAGTTCAGTTTTCTGCATGGCTTATTTTGTTATCTAAACTATTTTGGGTTGGTGTCAAACTCTGAAAAAAAACTGAGAGAGTTTCAAGTTTAGAAGGTTCAATCGGTTCGGTTTCTTTGTTAGGTTTCACTTTCGGTTTGCGGATTGCAAATAGTGTTGTATCGGTACAAAGCTGTATCTATATTAGGTGAGTCGATTAAGATTAGGAAGTCCACATTATTGTCCATAGATGCATGTAATCTTTAGTCTATATAAAATGAAGGAAAAAAAAGCACCGGTTTGTTGGCGGCACAAAATTTGTTGAGTTCATCGATTCTGATTGTCGGTTTGTCATATTTGTGTACTAAATGTTCTGAGGTAAATGAGAAAATAACTACCACAATACCTAATTTGCCATTAACATAATGTGATGGTATGCTCTGTATGGCGAGTAGACCAAAAACATTGTCATGCATAGAAACCCAGTTGTTTGAACAATTGCATATTTTACGCCTTTAAGTCAAATCATATGCATGCTATAAGCCCTTCCATACGAGATAAAACCCTTTTCAGCAAATTCATACATTTTTGCCAATGACACATAGTGATGATTACTGTCTTGGTATTCTCACTTCACTAAGAAATATATGTTTTACCCCATACATTCCATTATTTGTACTCTTGCTCACATACTCATCGAGGATCATAAAGCACATGACTAATCTTTTCCCTTCCTTTTCATGTATTCCGTAGGCTTGTTTGGATGAGTATTTATAGGAGGATGCCCCATTTGACATATGTAGCTGCGGTGAGTGGCCTAGCTTTATATTTCCAAGCAATGAGCTTTCAATTTTCATAGTCTGTTGCTATTGTTGAGTGGGTTCAAGCTGCCTTTATTCTTTGCCAATTGTTAGCACAACTTTGTATTTCTAAATTCATTTGCTATTGTTGATGGGTTCAAGCGCTTGTTTGCATAGTATTTATAAATTACATGCGAGAGGGCATAGCTAGCCTTGCTGAGGCTAGCCACAAATGCCGATTTTTATTTTCTGTGTCGGACTATCGGTAGCGGTTCTAGCCAAAAACCGCCCGCGATACTAGTACTATCGATGGCGGTTTTGGTTAGAACCGTCGATATCCTCATATCGATGGCGGTTCTAACCAAAAACCGTCACAAATAATATATCGTGGCGGTTCTAGAACCGTCGCGATAATCCTCCGTATCGATGGCACTAAATCGGTGGCGGTTGAAAAATCGCGATGGCGATTCTGAACCGCCCGATGACCTTTTCAAGGTAGTGTATTTGTCTTGGCGACCTCAAAGCGGCGCGGTTGCGAACTCAAGACTGGCCTCGCCGGCATGCTACCTCAGCAATGCCCCATGGCGACCACGAAGGTCACCGCTAGAAAGCGATCATCGGCCGGCGAGAACTCTGAAGGCTGTCTTTGCTCAGGAGGCGATCCTCAAGTGCGTGCACATCTCGGCTGAGCTGAGTTCCAAATAGGAACTCAAGCTCGTCACCTTCCTCCGTGGCAACAAAGACGTATTTGCTTGGGAACCGGCAGACATGCCGGGCGTCCCGAGGGAGGTGGTCGAGCACAGGTTGCAGGTGCGACCCGACTGCCGGCCCGTACGCTAGAAGCTGCGATGCTTCTCTCTTGAGAAGGTCGCAATAATCAAGGAGAATATTGACAAACTGCTCAAGGCCGGTTTCATTCGTGAGGTTGATTACTCCGAATGGTTGGCCAACCCCGTCATCGTGCAAAAGAACGGCGGGAAGTGGAGGATGTGCGTGGATCACACAGGTTTGAACTCGGCATGCCCGAAGGACAATTTTCCTCTCCCGTGCATCGACCGGTTATCGACTCCTGACAAATGCCAAGTTGTTGAGCTTCCTAGGCGCTTATGCAGGTATCACCGGATCGGTGGCGATCGGCAGCGAAAGCAAGACGTCGTTCATCACGCCGTTTGGGACCTCTTGCTACGACCATGTCGTTTGGTCTCCCTGCGCCCGGTAGCGAACTTCGGCGCTGATGACCAAGGCGTTCGAGCCTCAGATCGGCCGCAACCTCGAGGTCTACATGGACGACATCATCATCAAGAGCTCCGCCGAAGCCAGCCACGTTCGAGATCTTGAGGAGACCTTCGTCAACCTGAACAAGCACAAGATCAAGCTCAATCCGGAGAAGTGCGTGTTCGGCGCTGCCTCAGGGAAGGTGTTAGGCTACATGATCGGGGGTTGAGGTCGGCCGAACCGAAGATCGGCGATAGAAGATGGCCCCTCCGAGTTTGGTAAAGCAGGTGCAATGCCTCACTGGTCGCATGGCTACCCTCAGCCAGTTCATCTCGAGGCTCGACGAGCACGGGCTGCCCTTCTTCAAGGCCTTGCGCAAGCAGGGGGCTTCAGTGGGCTTGCGAGGCCAGCGGTCGCCGGCGAGTTGAAGGTATACTTATCCACCCACCCTTACTCACGACCCGCGGCGGGTGAGAGGTTCTGCTCTACCTCGCGGCCACCGCCCGAAGCCGTCGCATTGTCTTGGTGGCGGCGGAGCGCCGCAGTAACACCGTCTACTCGTCGGCGAGGTGCTCCATGGACCGAAAGCGTTACCCTCGGGTCTAAAGCTCTGTCGCCCTTCTCATGGCCAGCGCAAGCTTCGGCACTATTTCGAGCTCACTCCGTGGTTGTCGAACAACTTCCGCTCGGAGAATCTTGAGAATCCAGAGGTGGAGGGCGCATCGCCAAGTGGGCCATGGGTGGCTGTTTTGACCTTGGTTAAGTGGCGCGACGGCCATTAAGTTCGCGAGGTTGGCGACCGTGGTCGAACAGACCTCCTGGCCGGCTCTGAGCTCGAGTCGGCGAGAAAGCCACTGGGTCATGTGCGCCGGTGATCACGGTCCTTCAAGCGCTTGAAAGTGGAATTCTCATTCTTACCCTTGAGCGGCAGCTAAAATCGTTGTTCGTTTTGGCTTCTGCAACAAACAATGCCGCATGATCCGAGGCTCTCTTGGCGGGGCTCCGAGCTTGCAAGGCCCTAGGAGTTCACCGGTTGATCGTCAAGGGTGACTCATGACTCGTCATCAACGGTTTAACAAGGGCTACCAGCGCTCTGAAGACTCTATGGCCAAGTACCTCGCCGAGGCGCGCAAGATGGAGAAGTGGTTCTAGAACCTGGAGATCACACATGTGGCTCGGAAGGACAACTCCGACGCAGATTTCCTCTCCAAGCTCGGGTCGTCTGACGATGAAGTCCCTCGGCGTGATCCGGAAACCACAGCATCTCCTCCATCTCCGACCAAGGGCCCTCGATTGCCTTCGTCGAAGGTACTCCCTCATGGTCCGAGCCGATCCATCGTTTCCTCGCGACGGGTGAGCTCCCGGCCGAGCCAGTGGAAAGAGGCAGGATCAAGCGTCGGGCGAGCTCGTATAAGCTCATTGACGGCAAGCTTTATCGTCGAAATGTCTCTGGAATCCTGACAAAGTGCATTACCACGGAGGAGGGTAAGTATTTGCTACATGACATTCATTCAGGTCTCTGTGGAGCACATTCTTCTTTCAGGACTATGGTCGGGAAAGCTTTCGCATAGGTACTATTATTAGCGGCACTCGGAACACGCAACATTGTCACTTTGTCGAACTTGCCAGTTACATGCTCGGAAGTCGCATCAGCCCGCCTACGCGCTCCAAACCATCCCACTCGCGTGGCCTTTCTCGACCTAGAAATTTGGACATCCTCGGCCCCTTCCCCAGCGGCAAGGGGAAGAAGTTTCGTTAAGTGGCCGCCGATACCTTCACCAAATGGATCGAAGCTGAATCCGTCTCAACCATCACGGCCCGTGCGGCAGTTAAATTCTTTCGCCTTTTCATGGTCACCAGGTATGGGGTTCCATGCAGAATCATTATTGACAATGGAACTCAATTTACGGTGAGTTGTTCGAGAGAATCTGCGAACGCCGGCACCAAGGTATGCTATGCCTCGGTGGCTCACCCGAGTAATGGGACGGTGGAGCAGCGCCAGCAGACAAATCGTTCAAAGGCGTCAAAAGCGAGTGTCGGATGAGCTCGAGCGACCACGGCGGACACTGGGTGGGCGAACTTCCCACCGTCTTATGGTCTATTCATACCACGGTCGGTAGAACAGCGGGGTCCACACCCTTAGGCTCGTGTTTGGTACAAGCCATCCGCCTCCTGAGGTCCGCGGGGGCTCTGTCGAGTCGGCAGTCGACCGGATCGACTTGAGCAAGCGGTCTCTTGACCTTACCTGGCGGAAGAAGTAAGATCGTGCCTTTGCTACGATCGTTGATGCACGCAAGCTCTTCGCGGACATGCGTCGGATCGAGTGCGACCTAGGGAGCTCCTTGTTGGGGACTTAGCCACGAGGCGGATTCGAGCACCGTCCAACACCAACAAGTTGTCCCCACGGTGGGAGGCCCTATAAAGTTGTTTGACGAGATCGCCGCGAGGGCTTACGGCTAGCGATGCTCGATGGCAGAGAGCTCTCTAGCTCGTGGAATATCAACCAGCTTCGCAAATTCTATGTGTAACCTTTTTATCTCAAATTTCAATAAAGCTCTTGTTCGATTGTCATTATTTGTCTTTGCGCATCTTTTTTGTATGTTTTGTGTTGGCTCGAGCTCAACTCTCTCTGAGCCCAACCTACGGGTGAGCGCGCTTGCTCTTTGCCCAGGTGTCGCGGGCTTATCCTTCACCCCCAGTGGTTGAGATACGTGTAAGCCCAACCTCTTCGCATCTATACGCCCCCTGTGCCAGGGTTCGATTTAAGCCCGTGACCGTGTCCAACGAGTAGTGCGCAAATCGTTGTCATGACTCTAGCCTTACTATAGATCCTAAGTTTTTCCTCGTGCGACCATGTTATGCTCCCCGTGGGCCTTTTTCGATCTTGCAAGTCTTGGTCTTTGCAGGGTTTCTAACTTGCGCTCAAGGCTGGCGTTGCTCGACCTTGAGCCCAACAGGGGCTGGACGAGATAAGCCACGACCGGAAAAGGCTAAGTGCACGTTTAATAAACATTTTGTGGTTGAGAAAGGATAAAACAAGCTAAGACATCAAACTGTTTTAGCTGAAATACAGTTGTTCCATTGAACCGTTTTCTTACAAAAGTCTTGCAGGAAGTCTATCCTATCTACAGGTCAGCCATCTCGCGTGCAAGCTTCTCCTGCTCGACCTCAGCTACCTTGGCCCTCAGGGTCGAGAACTCACTTTGGAGATGGAGAGCTTCGGTGGAGGCTTCGCCGGTGCGGTGCCACTCGTCTTGAAGTTGGGCCACAGCGCTCTTCGCCGCCTTGCTTGCCCGACCCAACTTCTCCTCGAGCTCCTTCACCTTGGCCTCGATCTCGGGGGAGACCCTCGGCGAGGCAATTTTGCTGGTCCTGGCGGCCTTGTTGTGTTCTTCGGCCTTGGCTTGCTCAGCTTCGAGCGCCCTGGCCAACCTCGTGCGCTTGTCCTCGACGGCTTTTATACGCATGATCCCGCTCTGAGTTGATGGCCCGCTCCAGCTCGGCCTTATGAGTGGCCTCGAGCGTCTTCACCACCTCGCAAAGGCCAGCGATATCCTGGGCGTCTATTGTCGCCTTTTGCGCGACCTCCTCCGGCTCGGCTTGCAGGTCCTCCACGAGCTTAGAGCGCGTCGCCAATGCACCCTCCAGCACGTCGAGCAAGGCCTTCAGCCCGTCGGAGTGCGTTTGGAGGCCTTGCAGCCCTTGGGAGACGAATTTGATGGCCTGTGGAGGTCAAAGGATCAGCACGGTACACGCCGGAAGAACGACAGAGAAGAAGAAGCAGCGAAAAAAACTTCGAGCTAAAGGATCGAGGAAAACTCATGTGCAGGCGAGCGACACTCGAAGGCCAGCGGGAGTATCTTGGTGAAATTTGTCGCCCGGCGTTCTGGGCGGTGTCGCCCACTGCTACCGCCTGGTCTTCGGGGGTGCGGTCTTCGGGAGCTCCGCTGTGGGCGGCCGTACCTCGAGCTTCCTCCTCGAGGGGGCTCAACTTGCCCTCGCACTCGGTCTCGGTGGTGGCTTCGTCCCCCGCAGCTGGAGGGTCTCTGGCCTCCTCCTCTGCAGCGTTCTTGGCCTGGCCCGTGGCTCGGGCCTCCGCGCCTCCCACGGCAAGGGGGTCCACAGGCTCGGCGGCTTGGAGAGCCACGACCGCCACGGTCGGGGTATCCTCGGCGGTCATGGCGAGGATGCCTCGGCACCATCTTCTTCGGCGGCCTTGGGCGGGACGACGTCGTCTTCGGCGTCTACCTCGCCGGTGCAGTAGACCTCGTTGGTCGCAGGGAGGAGCTCTTCCTCGTCTGGGTCATCGAGCCCTTGGTCGAACTCGCCGGCTGGGGGCTGACTCTGGGGGCTCGATGGAATGCGCCCCCGGCTCGAAGGTCTACGGGGCGCTAGCACATGATCGGCCTCCTCCTCCTCTTCGGACCCGGACTCGCCCTGGACAATAGTCATTGTCAATATGGGCAGGTGTTGAGCTTGGGCGCTCAAGGTCTGCGATTAAGAGCCACTACTAAGCTAAAAAGTTGCAAGGAGAGTTGAGCAAATGAAGGGCACGAGACCTACCTAGGTCGGAAGTCTGCGTTTCGCAGGAGGCTGGCGAAGGCCTTGGCCCCCCGAGGTCGTGGGGCGCTCCTCTTGCGGGTCCCTCTAGTCTGGGACCTTAAAACCCGCGGTGGCTCTAAGTCCCCCGTGGCGGAAGTCCCAGGGCCCCCCTTGATGAGGACATCCCAACCAAGGATACAACCACTGGTCCTTCTTCCCCTGTTGCTACTTAGTCCCCGATCGTCATTTGTTTGCCGCTATTTTGTCTCTGACGCATGGAGGCTTAATCCGAAGCAAGGTCTTTCCACCCACCTTTGCTGGGCCAGCACGTCAATAACATCCACCAAGGACAGCCCACGCACCAAGGAAAGCCCAACATCAAGCTCAGTTCGTCTCCAATTCCAGTTCGGCCATCCAAGAGCAGCAGGACTTCAAACGGACGCCACGGCCACATCCGAACTTTGTTTTCAATGTTCGACCACTCGTTTGAAAGATATCGAGATAACCTTTCAAATGGATCTAGTCCCAAGGTCAAATTCGTCATGAAGCGTCGGCAAACCATAGAACAATCTAACGGGAATTCGTCTCCGAGTCCGGTTCGGCCATCCAGGAGCAGCAGTACTTCAAACGGACATAACTTGGACTCCCGAACTCCGTTTTCAGTGTACAACCACCCGTTGGAAAGCTTAGGAGATAAGATTTCCAATGGATCTAGCCCCACTGCCAAATTCATCTTGAAGCGTCGGGAAACTACAGAACAATCTAACCGGAATTCGTCTCCGAGTCCGGTTCGGCCATCCAGGAGCAGCTGTACTTCAAACGGACATAACTTGGACTCCCGGACTCCGTTTTCAGTGTATGACCACCCGTTTGAAAGCTTAGGAGATAAGCTTTCTAATGGATCTAGCCCCCCTTCCAAATTTATCATGAAACAATGAGAAATCACAGGACAAGATTACGGGACAGAATTACAGGTGCTCGTCACCTTCCTTTTGAGCCTATGGCCCATGTATCTTAGGGTTTTGGTGGCCACCGCTGTTTTGGCTGCCCTACACCTCTGGCCGCCTATATATATGTGGCTACCACCGTTCTTTTATGCTTAGGTTTTGTTGTGTTTGGTAGACCCGTGTCGTCCTCCTCGTGTTTGCGGCGTGTCGACTAGACCGCCGAGCCGAGAAGCAGAACCTCAACTTGTTTCGTTTAATTTCAATACTATCTATTCAGATTGCTTCATGCTTTGTTCTTGTGGGTTCTCGATTTCTTGCAGGAATAATTGATCGTTTGGATCTTGTATCTGTGTGGATTGGCATTGCGATTGTGAAGCTCCCGACTGTTGGTAGGAAGCCCTTGATTGGTGCCATCAACACCCCCAAATCGGCGTATCATCATCTCACGAAAGATCGGGATCACCGTCCCCATCACCCTCTTGGGACCTTTGGGCGCTTGAGGGCTCGAAGACTGGCGGCGCGCGCGCTCCTTTGTGAGAAAGACACGTCAGATGGAGAAGCGCAAGCGCAACCTCGGGGGCTCGACCTCGGGAGTCCTTACCATTGCGCGGTCGGCCCATTCAACGTGAGGCTTTTTGGCCTCACGGTCGTCCGCCTTGCCCGAGGGCGGTTTCTTCTTCCCCTTCTTACTTTTGCCCCCGCCGGGCAGTGGGAGCATCCTCTTGACCGTGTCAAGCAACTCCTGGTGGTCCTGCGAGCATGACGAACGGTCAGGGAAAAGCGCCGCTGAAGTACAAACCGAAGAATGGCTTGGAAGCGCTTACCTCGGCCTTCCGGTGCAGTATGTTTTTCAGGACCGGGGGATCAAGGGTGTATTTGTGTGCCGCCTTCCCAAACATCTCGTTCATCCTGGCGACGACCCAGGATTCCTTTAGCGCTGCGAGCAAACAAACAGTCAAGAAGACTCGAAGGTCGGATGCGAACAAATCTACAAGGCCAGAAGACGCACCAGATGTACCCTCGCGGGTCATGTCGTCGCGCCCCGTGATCTCATAGAACGGGTGTTCCCTCTTTCGGAGGGGAAAAACCCGATTCATAAGAAGTCATGACGATCGCTTTGCCCGTAAAACGCGCATGCGCATAGCGTGGATGGCGGCGATGGCCTCTTCGTCGACCTCCAGGTCTTCAGACTCCGGCGTCTCCTTCTTCCCGGAGATCGAGGTTCCGTCGAACGACAGCGCCCCTGTCCGGCCCTTCTTCAAGTAGAACCACCTCTCGGCCCACGAACCGAGGGAGTCCTGAGGCTGGATCTTGGGGAAGGCCCATGGGATTCCCGTCCGCAGCTAGAAGTAAAGACATCCGACCACGGGGTCCTTCCCGGAGCAGAACAAGGTGAAGAATCGAAAGAAGAGCGAGGGGGAGGGAAGGATTCCAAGGAAACCCTCGCACAGGTAAGAGAAGATAGAAAGGAGGAGGATGGAGTTGGGCACCAGGTTGATGAGCTCTATATCACAATGGGCAAGGATTGCTGCCATGAAGTCGCTCTCCGGTGTCCGCAGACCGATGAGCGCATAGTGTTCGGTGCACACGAGCTCGTCGTTTCTCGGGTGCGGCTCGGTCTCCCCATCTGGCAACCTCCACATCGCTGGGTCAAGGAGACCCAGGCCCTCGAGCTCCTCATCCTCTCTGTGACATGGTGCTTCTCCGAGTTTAGCCATGGCGGTCGCTCTCAAGCTTGGTCGAGAGCGGAGAGTTGCTTGATGGGAAGTGGGAGGCGGAGGCGCAAGGAAGTCGAGAAGTTTTTGAAGGTCCTGAAGATTTGGGTTTATAGGCACAGGGGCGTCGTCGGTTGGGGCCCCTCAAAAGGTGTGCTAGTGGCGATTTGTGAGCACAATTAAGGTTTGGGCAGCGGTTTCAAAGGCGTTGCGAGGCGCACCATCTAAGCGATCAAATTAAATGCGAGCCTCGTGTAGTCCAAGGGCTGCCAGATGTCGAATCTGAAGCCTTTTTCTGGCGATTTCCACCTGACCTCGATCAAAGGTGTGAAACCTGGAGGTCTGGTCCCAGCGGCTACAGGCTCGAGTTCAATCCAGGCCTCTTCTACGACCTTGAGCCTCGGGGGCTAGCTGGCAAGGACTGGGAAAATCTGACAAGTCAACATGTGGTCAAATGGGCCCCCAGCTCGAGATGTTACGACGGAAGGCCTCCACCAAGACCAAAGAAACGTCGACGCCCGCACGACCTCAAGCTCGGACGGTCCCCGCTCGACCTCGACATTGGCTCGAAGGACGCTTACCCAGCGGTTACCAAGACCTGGGTGATGGAATCAAGGCAGACGTGGGCGGCATTTACGGGGCAGTTATGGCCACCTTCAATGCGCACGAAGCCACTACCCCGGGAATCTCTCCCGTCCGTTACAGACGGCGTCGAGGAGGATATAAGGCCTCAGCAGGCGTGTGTACAGGTAGAGGCACACTAGCCATAGACCAGGAAACACAAACAGAACACTCAAGCTCGAGCTGTAACCATCTCTTTGTACGCACAATTAGTGAATTCCTCCGCCTCCGGAGAAGACTGGACGTAGAGCTATTACCCTCGTGGGGGCTCGAACCAGTATACATTCTTGTTCCACCTTTCGTGACACAGCAGCCGACCTACGTCTACACCATTGTTGATCGAAGCGCTTCTTGGGTCCCTCATTCACACTAATCCCCTCTTCACTTTTGCGGTCAGGCGATCCCGATCGTCGACAATATCCTAGTAGAGACGATATACTACCTACCACTCTATTATTTTTAAGATAAATTTCATAGTTTTCTAAACTAATAAAAGAAGTTGTTTACTCCCGCAAAGCGTGGATCGTCAAACCTAGCGAACCTAATGCCCACGCTGTTCGGCCCAACTCCCACACTTGTTTCTTTCTATCGGCGTACTTTGCGCCAGGGTACCCTCTCCGCCGCACAAAAGTGTGCGTGGCCCACATGGTGGCCTGGCAGGCGGGTGGCCACCATGTGGGCGAGCACGCCCCGCCCTGCCAGGTGCCAGTCCACGTGGCGTTCGGGCGAGCAGGTGGGCGAGGACACCCTACTCGCCCGGCGCCTAGCCCACGTGGCGACTGGCGGTGGTGGCGAATCGCCCGCCCGACGGATGCCAATCCAAATGGCGTTGAGGCGGCGGTGGCGGGCATACTGCTGCGCCGGTGCCGCTCACGTGGCGGCTTTGGCGGCGGTGGCGAAGCACGCCGCCGCCGGCGTCGGCCGTGGCGTTGGTGGCAGTGGGTGAGGCGCCTGCTCGCGCCGGCGCCAACCCGTGGCGGCTTTGGTGGCGGGTGAGCAAGCACGCCCGCCCGTCCAGTGCTAGTCCACGTGGCGTTGGACGAGTAGGTGGCGAGCGCGCCTTGCTCGCCGGCTCCCGGCCCGTGGCGGCTTTGGTGGCGGGTGGCGAAATCGTCCCGCCCGCCAGGTGCGGTCCATGTGGCGTTGAAGCGTCGGTGGCGAGCGCCAGCTTCGCCGGCGCCCGCTCACGTGGCGGCTTTGGCGGCAGTGGCGGGCGAGCACGCCCTCGGCGTCGTCCCGTGGCGTTGGGCGGCGGTGGCGAGGCATACTGCCGCCCGACGCCCGGCTCACGTGGCGACTTTGGCGAGCGGTGGGCGACACGCCTTGCCGCCGGCGTCGGCCCACATGGCGTTGAGGCGGCGGTGGGCGAGGGCGCTAACGCCAGTGTAACGTCCGGTGGCCTAATTTAAATTTTTGGGGTTATTTGAATGTTTGTGAATTTTTGGGATTTATTTGAAATTAATTGAGTTTAAATTCAAATTTTCCTTTCCTTGAATAATTAAATTTCAGAAAAATAATTATTAAAAATAAATAAAAATATTTTATTTAGGCTCTAAATGCTCTGAAATATTTATTGGAATTTTTCTAGAATTTATAGAGTATTTTTAGTGCCCTAAATAATTATTTTGATTTTCTAGAATTAATTTAAATGACAAAAACCGAGAATTGGATTGCTTTCTGATCTTTGGTAGGGCCCAACAACTTGTCTTGCGTCTGAGCGAGAACCTAGTGCCGCTCGTTCCTGGTCGTTCGATCCCAATCTGACGGCTGAGGTTGGGCCGTGTCGCCTTCTCGCGAAGGCCGTTGGATCTCGATGGCCGTCTTGATTCGATCGCGCCACGTCACGCCGGTCGGCCGAGCAAATCGCCACTTTGGAGCCGTTGGATTCGATCGAGCGTCGATTGCCTTCGCCGCGCCATCGCTCGCCCGGTGCCATCGGATCTCCGCGGATGGGACGGTCCGGATCGTGTCGCGCATCGGGAGGGAGCGAATGTCGCACCGCCATCGCCGGTTGGCTGCCGTGATTTTGCAGAGGATTTGCGCGCATACCAAGGCCTGTCCAAGCAAGAGATAAAGCCCCCTGCATGCAGCACCTCCTTCCGCTCATTTTGCCCACTCACTCGTGCCTTTGCCGTCTGTTGTAGCATGCGCTTCTGACTTCGCCGAATAACATCTTCCCTCTCCTCGGTTCTTCCTTGATTTCCACCGTCGTCCGCCACTCTCCGCCGCAACCAAGGCTGGTCCTGAGTCAGCCATGCCAAGACGCGTCGGGTGGACCACTTCTTTTAGTCGGAGACACTCGGAAACGCCGTCACCTACCTCGTCTTCCCCAACTCCGGTAGCAAGCGCCACCGCCTCAACTTCAGAACCTCGCAGCTCACCATCGCCGTCGGATTTCCATCCAATGTCCGAGGTAAAGCCGCGTGTCCCCTCTTTTTGATTTAGGCTGAAACGGTATGGGTAGCTAATGGCCATTGGATCTTAATCGTGCGGTTCTAGTGAGGCCACGTAATCGTAAAGGTTACATTTGAAAATGGTCGTTAGATCGTCATCGTGTGGTTCTGAGAAGCCCACGTAGCTGCTGTGTAGATGCGTAGATAATGGCCGTAGGATCTCCAACCAACCGCGCCGGTGCGTCCACGTAGGCTAGGCAACAGCACACCGCTCGGGTAACTTCCGCCGTTGGATCTCCATCCAACCGCGCCAGTGAGCCCACGTAGCTGCGTTTGGATGCATTGAAAATGGCCGTAGATCCGTAATCCTACCGCCACCGTAGCGCCACGTAGCCATCGTCGACACGTTTTGATAATGCCCGTCGGATCAAGGATCGATGGCCGAAATCTAGCCACGTAGTCATCCGAGACCTCCGAAGCCGCGCTGGACCGACCGTTGGATTTGGATTCAAGGGCGGGAACGGTTGTGACTACGTGGGCTGGGCGGAATCGTGCCAAGTGTCACCACCTGAGCGGGCCCACTTTATCTCCCCGATGCCGCTTCCCCTCCCTAGCGATGCTTCTTCCCCCGGCAGTGCTTCTTCCCACAGCGCTTTCTTTTTTTCTAATGTGGTGAATTTTTCCTCAGCATTCTCACCACAGAAGCTCTAGCTAGATGGTTTGCTGTAGGATAAGGTGGTGTACGGCACTGGCAATCCAAGGTGGCCATGCACGCCATTCGTCAAGAACACATTGAAGATGCACGGCTTCACGTAGGGCTGCCTTCTGAAAATCCGGGTAAGTTGCAGTCTCTGAAGCAGAAAAAAAAGTCATACGTAATCGCATATACCCATATTGACATTATGTATTGTCTAGCCATATTCTAGGGTTATCAAGATTCATAAGTCAATATTTATTAAGCAAGTTTCATGAGACGGGATTATAGCTATCAGTACCACAATATAGCGAATTTACAGAAAATACGCGCATACGTAAATAGATTTAACAAAAAAACAAAAATTAAAATGCTTGGATCAATATGATCAAAGGGGGTTCTTGCCGTGCTTTGTTGTTTCAGGAATTAACTTGGGGTCGAAGTATTCAGTAGCAGCTTTGTGTACGTCGATATCTACACATGATTATCATATCATATAACAATAATAAGAAGCAATGATAACAAGAGGCAAAAAACAAATCATACAAAAATAAATGAAATAGAAGGTTCTGGTGATAGAAACACTTTTAAATCTTGATTTATTATTATATAAGTTTATTCATTTGTGTCATTGATTTTTAGCTTTAGAGCACAAAGGGTTAGGCTTCTAATAGGATTCAAGTGCAAAGCATGTTTAATTAAAATTGTTTTTACATTATACGATAGTTCAGTCATAGGGTGCATCTAGGAGGGTTTATTTGTGTTATAATATTCACTTCCTAATCTTGATTATTTTTAAATTATATGCTATAAGAGGTTAGATTTCATTTTAGATTTACGATTGAAATTTACATAGATATATAACCATTTTTGTAGCATTTGCAGGTCTTGACACTAGAAGTGTCTTGAAAATGCTTTTGTATATTTTAACCTTTATTTATGAAAGTTACTAATGTCTTCATTTTTATGTGCATAGAAAATAAATTCTATATGAACTTAATTCAAACCAAACATTAAATCTTTTTGCATATTGAGATGGTCTTAACCTAAGGAATGTTTTAAGACTAGTCTTACAAGACCTCATATTTATTTGTGATATTTTATTTATATTTGTTTGTATTTCAAATCCTTATGTGCATGTCTATTACATGAAATTATATTTTGATTAAGGTTAAATGCAAACTATAACTAATTATAATGGTCTTTATTGTATTAGGTGGTTTTGACCTATAGATTATACACCAACTGGTCTTACATCTATTATTGTATTTTTGTGAAAGATGTGCATATTTTAATCTTTTATACATGGTAAGCGAAGCTATATAGGAACTTGGTTCAAACTAAGCTAAGCATTATTTACCCTTACAGGATTAGCTGATTTGGACCTATAAAATGTTTACAAGCTGGTTTCTAATACATTAGTATACATTTGTGCTATATGGTCATATACTATCTATGTGCACACATATGTGTCAAGCATTTAAAGTCTGTTATAACTTTTATTTCAAACTTAATGAAATACAAATTACTTTTGTTTAATTAGGTATATTATGGTCCTAATAAGGTTTAGAAACTAGATTTCACAAATTTGAGAGGTTAATGGCTATAGTTACTGCTATATAAATTTCTATTTCTAGAATCCAACTTAGGGCAGTCTCAACCCATGGTTTCTACGAGTAGTGTCTAGAAGAGAGAGAGAGAGGGCAATAAATCAATGCATAATTTCCCAACCCATGGTTTCCATGAGCAATGTCTAGAGAGAGAGAGAGCAATAAACCAATGCATGCACCACAAACAAGCTTCATAAGCGCGCAGAAACGTCCAACCCCGATTTTGCTCGTTTCTTGCGTCTTGGTGCCCGCGCCGACCCAGTTTCTTGCATGAGACACGGTTTCTTTATTTTTCCTTCTCTCCCTTCCTTAATTCCTATGCCACATCAGATATTTGCTTAGTTGGCAGCGTAATTAATTCTATGGACACAACTGAGGTGGAGGGTTGGGACTGCCCTTACAAATAGAAACTAATGCAGACTAGGATCAAATCCAATCATTTTTATAGCATTAAATTGTCCTATCCTATAGTTCATACAAAAATATAGGTATTATATGTATTACTACTAATATGTGTATCTTGATTATATTCTAAGCACACATGTTTTGAAAGCATATCATTTACCAACTTAGTTCAAACCTAATCAAACATGAAATATTTTTGCATATACAGGGTTATGATAGTCTTAATAGGGCTTAGGAATTTGTTTTACCAAAATTTGAATTTATATGTACAAGTTATAACTATTTGAGTTTCTATGCATTGAATAATGAGCTATTTATAAATTTAATTCAAACATGGTTCAAATTTAAATATTTTTACAGAAATGGGTTTCTTAGGGTGTTAGGATCATTTAAAAATTTGTTTCATATTTTTAGGATGGGGATACCTAGATATATGAATCGAACCTCACTCATATGTTGGACTAAAAGTGACATTTATACTCCACTTAAGTGTATGTTCACTATGTTCAATAGTCCCATGTACGGAGTATTAACTAGAAGGCCCTCACTCAAACAAAGATAAGTCACCTAGTTGCATTGTATACACTTACGTAACCAAGAAAGTTTTGATTCTTTTCCAAATAACCGTACTGGGATTGAGACCAACCTTCCGGGCATAACACATGCCAGCCATCTTAGAATGTTAGTATCACGTACACCCACCAAGGGGTATGCGTCGTAATACAAAAGGAATGGCAGTCACACGTGTCCATGCGTTAGACGGTTGTGAGCAATTTAGGGTACCTAGATATGTGACCGTCATTAGTTCCTAAGATCAATGCCTAGTACCCACATATCCCGCATTCGAGATGCATCATTATACATACACACGTGTCTAACCATTTGACATAACATAAACATAGACTAGAAGCTAATACAACTACTTAATATTACAAGTATGTGGCCGACCGGCCAAATATTACACACAATTAAAAGTAGATCACAACAGTAATTAAGCATAAATCAAAAGTAGGACAGCAGTATGTCCATCCATAACCCAAAGGCAACCATCTAGGAAGAGCTCTAGTTCATCCATCCAAGTAGTCGTCGGACCCCGGTGCGAAGTACAAGTCATCAAGGATCTCTTCGGTACTTCATCTATATATATTATGAATTAAGCAATAGTGAGTACACGTATGCATTCACAAGACTTTAGTGTATGGAAATAAAATACATGCAAGGTTTGTCCAAGAAAATCAAGCCACTACACTAAGTCTCATTTTTAGCATAAAGCAAAATTTATTTGCAAGAGAGTAGTTCATCAAACGGTAACAAAATTGAAAAGGGCACTTGATATGATAGTAAAAACAGTAAGTAAGGTTCATTACTATCATTTCATAGCCCTCCATGGCTATGAACTACGAGTAAATCACAGCCAACCTTGGCTTACAAGTATACCAACCTATCGCAACACATTTCCCAAAACCTTGCAAAAACAAAGCTATACTTGACATTACTTCCCTAAGTTGCACATGACCATGAGCACGACCAATTAATTAGATTTAAATCTCTACAGACAGTGTACACTTTACCTACATGACACATTTTAGCAATCATGTCAATCATACCTCACAAAACTTACAGTACCCAATTTGCCAGATTGTGATGATAGAGTCTAGGTGTTCCAATTTGCTAGTTTTTATGGTGGGGAGTGATTGGAGTGGGCTACCATCAGGTGCCGATCTTGGAGAAGATTACGACACAGGCGACGATGATTCGGGTGACAAAAGCTAAAAAAAGGAGGGCAGCATGTTCATGGATGCTCTAGGGTGCTCTTTGCCCATTGAATTGGGGTGGTAGTTACTGAGTCACTTGAATCAGGTTTTGCCCCTTTCCTTGCTTTGCTTTGGTAGTGGCAGCAAAGAAAGGTGAGCAAGGCTAAACCTGGGCAGTGGAGCTATGAGTAGGTATGCAGGGTGTGTGGGGAGCTATGGATGCCCTTTTATAGTTGGGATGAGGCGGTGGCAACAGGGCTAAGGCATGGTGTGAATTCGACTCAAGTTTGTCGGTGGTACAAACTTTCACGATTGCTAGGGCTTGGCCGTCAGGGTAGCAAGACATGGTGAAGTAGCTTAGTGGCAGGGCATGGTGCTTGTTTCACAGCATGTGGCGTGGTTAAGTTGGCACCACCAGCCGTGGCAGTGTTCACATGGGGAAACTCTTGTCACGGCATGGCTTGGCTGAAGCGAGGTAGAGCCGAGCTGACAAGGGAGCAGTGATGGCGGCACTAGGATGAAGTTGAGTTCACAAGGCGTGGGCATGCCGTGGCAGCGTTTCGCTGAGGTATTCTAGCCACGATAGAGAAAAGAGAGAGGAAAGAGAGCAAAGCAATGGCTAGAGAAGAAGGTTGTATGATTTAGGCGCTGACACGTGGGGCCTATCAGTTGTGGGGCCCACTAGTCAGTGAGACAAAAAGAGAAACCGACTTAATCTATCACTGGACAGATAAGGATTCAAAGCATTAAATGATAGTACATTTCTGATTGAAACTTTTTGGTAATTTTTTAACGTGTTTTTGTGATAATTTTTGTTATCCAGTAAAATTTTCAAGTTAAAATCTTGTGTACAAAATTTCCAGTAATTGTGAAAAATTTATCTTTCCATTTTATTCTTTTCTGTTTTCAATTTATTTGTAGATCGAAAAACTGTCAAATATTTTTGAGAATTTTTATGGAGATTTCTCATTCTTGACTTATTATACAATAAAAATATCAGGTTAAGATATTTTATATTTGTTTTGTATTAATTTTGACATTGTTAATTCTAAATTTTCTAGTTTTCAGTTTTGGAATTTCTAAAAGCATAAATATGGTTATTTATTTTTGATATTTGTACTGGATATTTCCATGGTACTTTAGAGGATAATATAAAATTTTTAGGTCATGATAAGTCCTGGCCAAGATTTAATAAATCTGACATATTTTACTATTCATAGTCCAAGTCACTGTTTTTAACTTATTGATGGCTTTAAATATGTTCACATTGCTTTGAGATTAAGCTAGGAAGTTTTTGTCATGTGGGGCCTTGCACGCAAGCGCCAAGTGGCGTCTTGGCGCCTCCACGAGCGTCTTCTTGCAGCAGGAGGAGGCCACCACGAGTGGCTAAGTTTGGAAAGAGAGATTAGTTTCTATTTTATTCCTTAAGTCTAGGAGAGATTGGTTAAGGTTTGGAAAGAGAGATTAGTTTCTATTTTTACTCCTTAAGTCTAGGAGAGATTGGTTAGGCCCTTGGCCATATATTCTGAGCAGGACATTGAGAAGATTAAGCAAGTTCATTATCTCTAATCTCCCATCTCTCTCTCTCACCCAACAAGCCGACGGCAGAGGGGCAAAACCTCGCCATGCGACGACGGACATGACTCTGAACTCCATGACCAAGGGCCAGCTACCCTAGGTCCCGACGCCCTTGACAGTTTTGGAGATTTCCCAAAATTTTACATACAATTGTTCAGAATTTTGGTTATTTTATATTTCTTAAATTAAATTCCAAATATCAATTACAGAAACAATTTTCCTTAAGACCAAAATTAAAAAAAAACAAGGAAATGATAGAAATTCAGAATAAAATTATCATGCTAAATAAATTTTGTATTTTAGCTCTTTTGTAATCTTTGATCTGCATGGCTTAGAAATCAACATATCAATATTGTAAATGACTTTATGAAAAGACCATCAATTCGAGAAATGATGAAAAGGATAAAAATTCATAATATATTCACAATCCAAATTTGATTTTTTATTTTACACATTAAATTTTATATTTTAGCTGTTTTTGAATTTTCTAGGATTTTATAGTTCGGCCACCTTGCTTGATTTTCATGTCATTCATCCATGTTTCAGCATGCTCCACTTGGTGAAGAAGCTCTTGCATTGTGTTGTATTGCATCAGATCAACACAATTACAGACGTTGTCATTAAGCCCTTCAAAGAAAATTTTCATGGTAGCATCAATAAATTCATGAATATCTGCACGAATCATAAGAATTTGCATATATACCTTGATAGTACTCATTTCATGGTTTTAATTAGAACCTTAAACAAGCTTCCTCAACTTGGTGTGCAGTGTTCTTGTGTAGTAATATACACAAGGTTTCTTCTCATCATGCGTTTCATGTCAAACCAATCTTGTGGACAATCTCCTACATAGTTCAATTGATCCCACCAAATAATAGCATTTTCGATGAACTCAACTAAAGCAAGATGACCTCCACATGGCTTAATTGATTCCACTAAATAATAGCATATTCGATGCACGCATGTTATAGCTGCTCACTGCTGCTTTCGTTATGTTTTGAACTTGTTTTATTGATTTCTGTACTTTGTGTTTAAGTGACTCGGGTGATAGCTAAAACATTAGTACTAAAATCGTGTATTAATTACATGTACTTGAATTACTCAAACCATTTAACAACTATCAAATCTCCTAAATAAGTACTGAAATAGTTGAAACAACCTCCAAAGATAATGAAAACCACAACATTGCTTTCCCGCGCATCATGAAGGTTATAAGATTCCGTTACTATGCGTTATGAAGGGTATTTGGATGGGAACATGAACGAAAATGAGACGGTGGAGATTGAAGGAGCGGGTGAGGCTCAGCTCGATTTTGCACAAGAAAACTTAATTTACTGAACAGGAAAATTATGTGACACCATGTTATACTCTATTTGAATGTAAGATACTGCAAGTACCTCTGAACATAACACCAAAACCACGGTAGACACACTGCACGGTCACTGGATAATAGTTTCTTAGTATAACATGTCAACGATGTGTGCATCATCGCAAGAAGGCCAGCGTCTTCCTCAGGGGATCGCCGGCCAGCTGTACTTTGAAGAGGAAGCCGGCGGCACGCCAGGGACCAATGGTGTCGGCGGGATGAGGGGCACTGGCGGGATAATCGATGGCGGCGGCAGCGGAGGTGATGGGTTAAAAAATGGAAGGACCGGGGGTATTATCGACGCTGGTGGAGGCTGTGGGGCAAGCGGCGGCAGCATGGATGGTGGAGACGGGGTGGGAAACACCGGTGGCACAATAGTCGGCGGGGCCGGCGTGACCGGGTTCGGTGGGATGGGCACGCCGCCGATGTTCGGCGGATCCGACACGAACGGGACCGCCGGGACTAACACGCCCTTCTCACTGCAGAGCTCCGGACGTACGGCGAACGTGCCAGCTGAGAAGACTCGGGTGCTGCCGCGTTTCCTGGTGGCCATGCGGAAGACATCGGCAGTTCTGGCGGACGCAGCGGCATCGCAGAGCGCCACATTAGACTGCTGCAGCAGCTGCGCGGAGCAAGATGTCACAGAGCCGAGCCGGTCGCTGGCCTCCAGCCACTACAGGAATCGCCGACGTAAATAGGTCAAAAATCGACGTAAATACCTATTTACATCGGCATGCCGACGTAAACCGAGCGACATAAATAGTACGTTTTTACGTCGGTGCCGACGTAAATAAGGCTTATTTATGTCAGCCTAGACCTCTAGGCCGACGTAAATAGGAATAGTAGTCCACGTCCGGCTTGAGCAGAGCTGACGTGGCACTTATTTACGTTGATCTCAGGCCGACGTAAATAATGTCCACGTCATCATATTTACGTCGACATGTGCTGGCCGACGTAAATACTGGGGAGCTATTTACGTTGGCCAGCCCTGGCCGACGTAAATACTGGGGAGCTATTTACATCGGCCAGCCCTGGGCGACGTAAATACTTGGGAGTTATTTACGTTGGCCAGGGCTGGCCGACGTAAATACTAGAGACCAGACAGCCAAATATCAAATTTGGCCAGCTGGATTTGGACAGCAGAAATAATTCAGTAGAGCAAAAATATCAATCCATTCATATCATTGGACTCGCGCAAGGCCAAAGTCGGTTATTCTCGGCTTTAGCTTCTTATCCAACAAAACGTTGCTGGCTTTGATGTCCCGATGGATAATCCGAGTTTCTGATTCTTCGTGGAGGTAGCATAGACCCTCTGCTATACGAATGTGGTGATGGGATATCATCAGAGAGTCAATCATGAAGGTTCCTAAAGGGAGGACTATAAAATCAGAATTTATGAACAATGTTTCTATACATTGTTTAGGAGAAAATATGCTGAAAACTGAGCAGGGTATGGTGAGTTAGTCATACATCCTCGTGACAATCCAGTCCATTGAGCTGCATGGCAAAAGGAAATTATTGTGCTGTCTTTTTTTTTCTGAAAATACGAAAGGAAACTATTGTGCTTATTTGGGCCAGAAATATTATTTTCTTAAATGTTTCATTTCATTCAGTTGCTCAGAACTACAAACTGTTTCTTCACATCAAATTAGTATGCACAACTTTTAATTGAAAAAATTGAAATGCATGCACTATCTGCATTAAAAAAACTCATGTAGTATATGGACTATGAAATGAGGTGAGCCTAGCTTTACCGAATATGAACAGATCTAAGCTCCTATTGAAGTGGTATTCATATATTAGGAAGCTCTCAGGGCCATCCACACTGCACCCAAGCAACTTCACCATGTTCTTGTGACGCACTTGACTTAGCACATCAACTTCACTGAAGAACTGATCGATGCACTGTTTTGTGTTCAGAAATAATCTCTTTGCAGCAACTTCATTCCCTCCAGGAAGAACGGCATGTGAAATAAACGAGTACAACTTGCGAGTGAAGCCCCAAAGTACCTGCTTGCAGAATATGACTTCCTTACCACAACATAGTACTAAATTGCCTATTTTACTCCCTTTTATGTACCCTGTACACAGTCCCGTTGCTCCCTTGGCCAAGTTTGTTTGACAAACTGAACCCACCAGTTGCTTTCTTCAAGTCCTTATAACTAAAATTCAGGCTTGATTGAGAAATCCTTGCAGGAAGTGTTGGTCCATACAAATCTGCAGCTACTCAAGTAGGTTACATTAAAAACAAGCATAAAGGATCAGCAAATTTTTCAGTCGATTCAATAAAGAAGTGAAGAATGTTTGGGACAGCCTACAATACCAACCTTTCAATGACCTGTCTCTTGCAATATGAGCCTTCTTCTTCCATACCAATACTGCAGCGGCAATTAAAAGATTTGGATAGCAGAAATAATTCAGTAGAGCAAAAATATCAATCCATTCATATCATTCAGGACAGCAAAAACATCAAGCCATTCAACCATGCATTCATATAAACCAATATCAATCCGTCCATTTGCAGACAACACATAGAAACTTCAATTTGCATATAACACATAGAAAGTTCAATTTGCAAACATGACATATGCATGACACAGTTCAACCATACTACTCATTGTTCATACAAACATCAATTTGGTGGAGTATCTTCAAAATAATGCCCACTACCGGCATCGCCTCCCGAGTTTAAGAAGACACCAGACGACGGCGTAGTCCTCGAAGAAGAAGCGTCGGTGCTTCTAACATGTGCATCCGGTGTGCGGGCCGCCGAACCCTATATCAACGAACATATGTTAGAGATAGCTGGATTACGTTAAAATAAATTTAAATTGCTCGATGATACCATGTTGGGAGATTGCGGGGGTAAAGAAGAGTGGAGGTTGGAACGGGGGAAGATTCAGTGGTCGTCCGAACTGTTGCACCATATATTCCTACCAAACAAATGTAATTGGCATGAATACAATCATCGATATATATCTAAAATTAAAGCATATAACCAAACAAATGTAATTGGCATGAATATATAACTAAAATTAAAGCATGCATACAATGATCGACATATAACTAAAAGTAAAGCATGAATGCTAAAATACATAACTAAAATTAAATTTGTAATTTGCTTCTAGTAAGTTTAGATTTTTATGTATATATAGCAAGAACGACTAGGAGGTTGCCGAATATAATAAAAATTTCGGCAGCACCTCCCCTAAAATAGTGGACATCCACTCAGCAGACAAAAGACAGTATTCAATATAATATCAACAACAATAACCAATCATGGTATCCACTAACCATCATGACCAACTAAGCATATATAGCAAGAACGACCAATCATCGACATATACAAGGCTAGCTAATTAGCATCTAGTCCTTGGTAACTTCCATATAATTAAAGCATGAATACAAACATACAACGAAATAGACATAAGTATATGATTTTTTGGGATTCAACCATACAACTTACTTGTAGAGCCGCCTGCTGCTGCGTCTGCCATGCAACAAAGTACTCTTGTTGCTGTCGCAGCTGCTCCTGAAGTCGACTCTCATGGGCTGCTTGTTGTCTCAACTCCTTCTCCAGTCGAGTCTCACGTGTGCTACGCCCACTGCTTTGGGAGGATTGAGATGACCTTGCCGAACTTAAGACTGTGGTGGAATCAACAATTCCATTAAACATGGTAAACCGACCATGTTTCTTGCCACCCCCGCTATTGTACAAAGCAACAGGGTCAACATCTTCTTTCCTCCAGTCAAACTCAGGCCCGTGAGTGTCTGCCATCACTTTCCCGTAACTAGCCTACAAAATTTATAGTTCATGCATAAAAGTTAAATGAGCAATAGTCAATAGAGTTGTTTATAACAATTACGTACTAACCAAGCTCTGGGTCGTCGTGTCACTGCATAGCTGCTCAGGCTGTGTAGGATCAGAACCTATGTGACCCCGTACGTAAGCTTCAATGTCCGTGGGCCGAGTGCCGCTTTGAGCTTCTTGTAAGTAAGTGTCATTAGCCAATATTTCGAATAGATCGAAAGATAAATTTGACAATTAAAAATTAAACATTATGAAACATACCATCCGTCGTGCAAGACGAAGATGTTCGTCGGCTCCGTAGCGTTGAACTACTCTCGGACCCGCCTCCCTGTTACCTCTTTTTTGGTTAGATTTCTGAACAAATTCAGGAGAGGCCCAATAGTGGCTGAGAGCTTCCTATGCATCGGGGCACTTGTTAAACCAAGGCAATATAGCCTCTCGGTACTGATCCTCACGAAGGTAGATTTTTGAAGCACCAAGCTTCTTGCTCATCTCCTGGTGATGCACTCGCTTGTAGTACAAGTTGACCGCTTGGATGCGAGCCTAGTACATCATCTCCTTCACAGTCCTGGTCACTGCGTTGTCAAAGACATCTTTAGCCTTAGCTTGCAACGACTGCTCCTGATCACTTGGCAAATGGTATCTCTCCTACAAAGCAAAAGGATTGAGTTAGACATCGTATGTATTGATCGCAAAAACAAATGAAAGTGGAAAAATATAGACTTACCCATGCAGACAATGCTTTCTGCAACATTGCGTTCTTGGTGCATAACATCAACATTGTGTGGTAGGATCAGGGATGTTGTATAGGGCAAGCTCCAGATACTAGACACAAGGGTCCAGTTGTGTGACTCTCTAACACCTTCGAAGCCATCCTCTATGGGAATTAATTGACGATGCCAAGCAACAATCTCCACACCGGTTAAGCGTTTCGGCGGACCCGTTGTGACTATCATGTCCTTGCGGAAGGCATTTCTCTGTCTTCTAAATTCATCACTAGGAGGCAGGAAACGTCGGTGGCAATCAAAGAAACAGAATTTGCGACCATGATTTAGACGAAAAGCATCTGTGTCGTTCATGCGTAATGGGCAAGATAGTCTGCATGCGTGCTCCATCCCGAAAACATACCATATGCTGGGAAATCATGGATGGACCAGATGTAGGCAACACGCATGTTGAAGTTCTCATTTCTACTCTTGTCATAGGTCGTGACCCCGTCCATATTTTGCTTGACTTCTCGATCAAAGGCCGCATAAAGATGTCTAATTGCTTTCCAGGATGGTCCGGCCCTGGTTTGACAAGGGATAAGAACACGTACTCATCTTTCATGCACAACGAAGGTGGAAGATTATACGGAATTGAGAAGACATGCCAACAGGAGTACGACGCGGCACTCATGTTGAAAGGCGAGAATCCATCAGTCGCCAAACCGATACAAACATTTCTTGGCTCTTTTGCGAAGTCTTCGTCATGGTGGTCCAATGCCTTCCAAGCCTCACCATCAGATGGATGACCCATGAAACCTTCGTTCAAACGCACACCTTCCTTATGCGCAGTCTCCTTAGATAGGTACATTCTTTGTAGTCTTTGTGTTAGAGGAAAGTAACGTAGAACCTTCATCGGCGTCGACGTTGTCACCAAATTTCCCTCTTTGTTAGTTATTTGTATAAATCTACACTTGCCACAAAGTCGACATTGACTGTCATCTACGTTCTCCTTTCAAAACAACATGCAATTGTCAACGCACACATCTATCTTCTCGTAAGGCATCCCTAGACTAGCCAGCATCTTCTTTGAATAGTACATATCTTTTGGCAACTTATGGTTTTCTGGGAAGACATCACTAATCAAGTTGACCAACTCGTTGTAACAGCCTTGGGAGAATCCGTACTTTGCTTTTATAGCCATAAGTCTTGTCACAAAGGCAAGAAGTGAAACCTTAGTGTACTCATGCAAAGGCTTATCTGAAGCATCTAGGAGCCTATAGAATTCCTCAACTACCGAGGTTGGTCGATCCTCTTGAACCGCAGCTCGATCCTCCAAAACATTCTAAAATTGTCGGCTTAAGTCCTCAACCATCTCATCCATCCTATCCTCCACTATATCGATAGTATCTGCTTGATCAAATGTCTCTCCCCTCCGTGGCTCACCATGTTCGTACCATGTATGGTAATTCGGCATAAAGCCAAATTTGCACAGGTGGCCAGCCATCACTGTCTTCGTCTCTCGAGAGAAAAGACAACACTTAGCATAAGGACACTTTGCTAACCCACCAGGATGAGTTGGGGAGAAAACCCGATCCAGAAAAGCCTGTGTGTTTACTTTCCAATATTGCGTGTGATTCATAGATCTATCCCAGCCATCATACATCCACCCACGGTCCCCTACCATCTTTTCGACTATTGAATGAAAAAACAATATGTGAGAATGGGTTAAACTACCTAATTTTAAATTGGGCAATAAACTACCTTAATTTAAATTAGTAAAGAAACTACCTAATTTTTTTTTATCTCACGACTGAAACAACAAATCCTAGAACATAGGATATTAGCGACTGATATTACTCATCGCTTATTTGCGTGCAAATATCACAAGTAGCTTAGCGTTTACTTTAGCTCACAGAGTAAGTAGCGCGAGAGCCCCTATACCAATCTTTCACTAGTGATTACATGATCCAGTAGGCATCAAAAGCAACTTTCTAGGCATCAGTTACTGCAGTTTAACTACAACCATGGTATCATATTGGTCCATGACACTAGCACACTCTGAAATTTGGTTGCGATCTTTCAGATGACATCTCTTTAGGCAAGATGCAGACTACGTGCCACCTATGCTTGAATCATTTCATGACGATCTGAATAAGAAATTTTGTATATTGGAATAATATCTTTGATCTTACATTACTTTTCTATACCACAACAAAATAGGTTGTGCGGCATCAATGCACCTAACGATAAACAATCGAAGGACCTATCTTAAAATCGAGCAACTACAAACATGCCATGCAAGCTACAATCAATAGCTAAAATGTGTATTCGCAGCGATGCTAATATATTTTTTAATAATATTTTTCATATCACTAAATGCTTGAGAATGTGTTTGTGGAGACTGGAAGAGTCCCAAATTTTTAATGCCTCGCATCAAGACAAACCAACTTATTATCAAGACACAAAATATAGCTTTGCAAAAAGATGTAAAATCCACTTAAAGATTTCATAATTCCTTTTTTTGAGTGAAGTTAAGCTCCATGACATTCCTAGAAAATGGAAAAATCGTGCAAGTGTTGATCTGTCTTCACATTATGAGGAAGAGAACTTATTGTCTTTGCTCAATGTGAACTTCACATATCCAATATATTTTGAAGATGCAAGGAAGGGGGAACGCTTGGATTTGATAGGTTCATGGTCATCATCAGAGAAAACAGAGAACTATTAAAGTGGGCACGGAAAAAAAATATTAATACACGTTTGGAGCGGGTTAATGCCAATTTGCCATCAAAATCACATACTTCAGATGGCTTTCTTACACAAAATTAGATTGTTAGCAAGCACTTTACATTACATTAATGAGGTATAGTAAATGAAGATTGCAGCACTGGTGGTTCAAGCGCTATCATGATTCATGATATATGACATGATATATGACAGTCCACTTGACATTAGTTGATAGGTCCACTAACATAGTAGTAGATACTACGCGCTTGAAAGCATATATTACGGAGGTGACTTCGTAGGAGAATTGCTGTAAATTGAAATTGCAGGACACTTATCGACAAATGACGAGAAAGATATGCATTTAAGTTATCTGAAGAAATGACTAGCTAATGCCAAAGTCGAACAATAAGTGAGGACACCGATAAATACAACACATGTGGTACCAAAGTGCAAGGATTGCCTATGTGATTTTCAAGGTTGAATTTGGGAAATGCTATGCGGAGAAACAAGCACAACACAAAAAGTGCTTGACAAAACAAGCAGATTCATTTTCACGCGACTATTTCGTCAGGTCAAAGTAGATATTTTCTTAATTGATTTGTAAACATTACCACAAATGCAACCTAAATGGCTACAATAATCCATCCAAGACAAGGCCGGAATATACCATTCGACCAACATTTTTCATACAAAAATGGGCATAATCTGACACGATTACATCACTAGATTAAACCAAGCTTATCACGAGACAGATTGGAGAAGCTGAAGACATCTGGAATTCTAGATGCCTCCAAGCTTCCCAGATCATGGAGCTTGGTCCAATGTTGCACATCCAGATGTTTTTTTCTCTATTGCCTTTTGACTTGATAGCGACAAAAATGCAAGACCAACCTCTGGGGCCGAGGGTGACGCCGATGGCGGTGGCAAGCTTCTCGACGCCGGCCTGGAGGGAGGAATCGACCTCCTTGGTGGATCGCGCACCGTGGCGGCGACAGGCGAACGCGCGCACGGCGCACGGCGAGGGCGCAGCGGCGGCGAAGCGCGAGGCGGCTTAGGCGCGGCAAGGCGGCAAGGCGGCTCGTGCAGGCATGCGGCAAGCTGCGGCGGGCAAGGGAGGCGGAGGCTAGCGATGGCGGGGCAATAGAAAAGAACATCTGGATGTTAGGGCAGAATGTGGGGAAACCAGCTAGATCCGGTCGGTCCATTTACGTCGGCCAGGCCAGGCCGACGTAAATATGCCACGTGGGATGCACTATTTACGTCGGACTGACCTGGCCGACGTAAAAACCCGCCACGTGGTCTATTTACGTCGGCCCGGCCGACGTAAATATGTGTCCCCCATTTTCAATTTCGTGCGCATGCTATCAGCTTCTATTTACGTCGGCCAGGCCGACGTAAATATGCCTTTCCGAAATTTAATTTTTTCCCGGTTCGGTGGGGCACTATTTCCGTCGGCCAAGCCGACGTAAATACGTGTATTTACATCGGTTTGGCATGGCCGATGTAAATAATGCCCTATTTACGTCGGTTTTTTTAGATTGACGGAAATATATTTAGCCGACGTAAATATATTTAGCCGACGTAAATATATCGGATTCCTGTAGTGAGTGGCAGGTGGATAGGGAACCCGCCACGGCGGTCGGTGACGGCTTCCTGCCGGAAGACACACTACTGCGGATCGGGCATGCACAAGCGGTTCGAAACCGCTTTCAGAAGCGGTTTTAGAACCGCTTGTAAGCAAACATGCAGTGATACCGTCGAGTATCTGGCGGTTCCCCAACCGCTTGTGGTTCGACACTTCACAAGCGGTCGGTAACTCCAACCGCTTGTGGAGAGGCTCTCTCCAAAAGCGGTTGGTGTGAAGTGGTCGAACTCCAACCGCTTGTGGAGCTCTCAAAGCGGTTGGTAACACCAACGCTTTTGAAAGTTTTCTCAAGCGGTTGGAGTTCACGACGCTGTGAAGAGACTGACAAAGATGATGTTTTCATTATATTCAATATAGAATATGTTTTGAGAGGGTTTTTGATATAGATTTTGATAATTAAAATAAATAGAACTACAAGAGTTTTTGACACAATTAAATAAATATTATTCATGCGTACTCATTCAGATAATTACGGGTTCATTTCTGAAAAATCTGAACTTAATAGACTAAAAATGGTCAAGTTGATGAACACATGAAATAATAAGCCACTTTTACAAGTTTCAAAGAATAAAAAGGTGAATCTTGAGCTCAATTCTTGCATGTGTCGCTCTTTATATCCTTGGTAAGCGTTGATGCACGATCAGTTCACATGCCCTGATTATATTCAATATAGAATATGTTTTCAGAGGGTTTTATTTTTGATATAGATTTTGACAATTAAAATATATAGAACTACAGGAGTTTTTTGACACAATAATTAAATATATATTATTCATGCGTAGTCATTAAGATAATTACATGTTCTTTTACATGATCTGAACTTAATAGCTAGACTAAAAATGAACAAGGATGAACACATGAAATAATAAGTCACTTTTACAAGTTTCAAAGAATAAAAGGGTGAATCTTGAGCTCATTTCTTGCATGTGTCGCTCTTTGTGCCCTTGGTCGACGTTGATGTCATCAGTTCACCTGTCCTTATTTGAGGACAAGGTCTCCAACCATTTGCGTGGAAATCGCCTTTGGGGGATACAATCTAAATCGACAATAAAGCCGATGAGTTGTTCTTGGATTGCTTTAACTTTCGGTGCGGCGGGATAATGCCGCTCATCGATGTTGGGTGACAAAGTGGGAAGTAAATAAATCTCGGACATGTAATTAAAGTGTAATTAAGTACTAAGAAATTGACATGTTCACACTACCTCGGCGTTGATTGTCGGCACATCGCCGTGGGTAATAGTTTGCATATAGTGGCACACATAATAGCCACATAAGTTGTTTCCTTACATGCGTCAGTAGAACTGCGATGAAATTTGAGAAGAAAACAATTATTATTGGGATGAAAAACTGTTACGGCATATTAATATTCTTTATCGTGCTCGAGTGCTTATTTGTACATCAAATTCGTTCTCGAAATCTCCTTGTTGCTTCTTTCGGAACCTTGCGAATGCCCTGTGTGATGCGTTATTATGAGTAGTAATTATCAGAGTTCGAATTATCAAGGTGTTTCAACATATATAATAAGGAATTAAAACTATCGTATATTGCTATATACCGTTTAGGGTGTCAATGATATATTGATATTAGTCCACCGAGTCCTTTTGAGTCTTGAACAACGATCCGCTGCTATCAAGCTTGATGACAAGAAGGATCGATGATACCTATTCATATATGTATTGCAACATATATGTAACTAGCTAGTAGTATTATCAATGCCTTGGAAAATATAAGAACGAGAGGTTGTATATATCGTGCCCAAAGTTGAAGGGCGAATATATACGGTTTGTAGTCTTTGTCCCAAGAATGCATCGAGAATGTAATCTTGAACATCCTTTCGGCCATTTCTCAATCCAAAGGCGTGCTAGTTAACAATCTCGGGTCGATGAAGCCCACGTTGAAGATGTTCTCTTTTCTACATCTTTGTATCTCCATTCTACATAGAAAGGTATAAGTTTAAGAGTTGCAATTTTATTGTACGAGGAAGCATACTGATAAAGGTATGAGCTTGGCACTTACAGCACCAAACAACTCATGAGAGACACGTTGATGGAGTCGGCATGGTAAATATTGTAGAAGTCATCGAATTGAGCCATATCTTCGTTGTCCCCGCGATAAAAATCATCTTGTTTGAAGCGGAGGAACATCGCTCTTCCTTGAACGGACTCTGTCATGTACCATTCGTGAAATTGCCGCATCTTGGTTGGCAGATCCTTTATCTCATTAGGGTCAATCAGCTCCCGACCCAACTTATATTGCCATTTGACCTTTGCCTTTGGGAGATCATCTGTTAATCCAAGAGCTGCAGCTGCGGATCATGAAGGCTGCGGAACTGAGTCCTGCACCCTTCATAAATTTCTCGAGGTTCTCCTGATCTTGGTCTCTCTTGTTCTTTCCCGCCGCCGCTCGACCACGTTTATTCTTCTGTAGCCTTTAGTATTGTCCGTTCATAGTTGGAAGGCACAGAAAGTGGCTTTGCACGGCATATCGCGAAGTGTTCGCGCTTTTGGATCAATTGGTTCCTTCTTTGGCTCTGGCTTCTTTTTTGCGAAGTGTGCAGCCAATTCTGCTTTCCTGACCACGTCACTCTCCTCCGGCGTCATATCATATGCCCTCTTTGTAGGTTCCTTTGTCTTTGTTGATCGGCTGGAGGAGGCCTTCTTGGGAGCGGGTGGAGGACCCTTTCTGCTATCGAGCTTCTTCCTTGGAGGAGATGGTGAAGGTGTGGTTTTCTGGGGGTTCATTTTTGTTTGAGATGGTGGTGGCGGAGTAGGGTTTCTTCGTGGAGCGGGTGGTGGAGGCGTGCTCTGTTTTTCGTGAGGCATTGCGTGGAGGTGGCGTTGGGCGTGGGTTGCCGTGGTGGAGATGACACCGCCACACCATCGGAAATATGATGTACCGCTTTGCGCCAGAGGATGATATTGTGGAGGGCTGTCCAAGCTTGTTCACGTCGTCGCCTCCGTAATATCGAGGTGAAGTTCTTCAAATCCGCTCGGCACCTCCTCCACCGCGACCTTGAGTAACGGGGGTATTTCGTTGCGATGGAACGTCGGCCTGCTCCACCGGATATGCCATGCCGTAAGCCACCTTGATGGAGAGGTTACGGCGCATCGACGTGTAGCTCACATCGGCGGCGAACCCTTATGTCATCCACGGGGTAGCGGGCTAGTAAGTTCTCGCTTGAGGCCCGGTGGGCGCAGCGGCTACACCACCGCGGAGGGGCTGATCTGGCGCCCGGTGATTGCTCGGACCTAGTCCTGAAGCTTCTTGAGGCAAGTTGTACTTGTTGCGCAATTTGCTCGCCGATGCTAGCTTGGGTTGCTCGAGCTCTTGTTCCAATTGGTACACTTTATGTGATTCTCTTGTTTTGCTTCTCTGCCGGCTCCTATACGTACCCACATCTTTGGCGAAACCGTACTTCCACGGCGTATGCTTGCCCATACCTCGAGTCCGTCCCGGGTGCTCAGGGTTTTGAAGGGCATGTGTTAGCTCGTCATTCTCCCTATCCGCACGAACGCATTCGCCGAGGCGCCTTTCGGCAGTTTGTACAATCTTTTGACCAGCCTCTTGCACTCCTGGTGCCATCACCAAGCTGCCATCATCTGAAAGGCTCCCCCCGTGACCCATAAACCAATTGTGCAGGCGTGGATCCCACGAAGTGGTAGCCAGTGTGATATCCTTCGCCATTAATTCTTCTTCCCGCTTCTCCCATTTCGGTACAGCCTTGAGGTAACCACCGGTGCCAAGATGGTGATGGTATTTCTTCTTCTGTGAATTGGCCTTATTCTTTTGACTCATGATGCGGCCTTGATTGACAAACTTGTACTCCTCGAATGCTTCGCTGATCCTTGACTTAGGAAATTGGTTGAAGTCGGGTCTTTCTCCCTTCTGCACATACTTGCGGGTGAGAGACGTCTTCCACGCCTGAAACATGGTGGCCATTTTCTTCAAAGTGAATTTCTTGGCCTTATCTTCCTTCCTTGAAATGTGAAATTTTCCTTAATATCTTTCGAGCATGTCCTTGGTAGCTTGAGGGCTGCGGCCCATTTTTCGATGCTAATTGGGGCGTGATCCCTCACGTGATAACCGCATAGCGTTGTTGTACGGCCCAAGCGCTGAAAGAGGGCAACCGCATCCTTCGTTGTTAACGTCCGTAAACACGTGCTTTGTGGATGGCTTCTTGGTAGGTCCCCGATGGCTGGGTTGGTTGCTCGATGTACGGGGCTTGAAATACACAAACATATGTATAAACGTGTCAGAGTGTATTATATTAATGAATTGCGATTAATTAACATGTCCACGAGGATTATATTCTTCTGGCTATACCTCATCCTCACCGGAACCAGTGGCTCCAGCGTCAATGGCTTCATCGGTTGCAGCCTGAACGGCCTCACCGGAACCAACATTAGCTTCATCGACTGTAGCTGCCACGGCCTCACCGGAACCAACATTAGCTTCATCGGCTGCAACCGCCACGGCCTCACCGGAACCAACATTAGCCTCAGCGGTAGCAGCGCTACCCAGCGCGATGAAGTCCATCAAGAACTGTTCTCCCGCATCGAAAGTAGGGTCACCACGTCCTGGTTGCTCCATCTATCCTAATTCGGAAAAAATGTTGACATAAACAACCATATCACAGATTACAACACAAGCATATTGTAATAAATTCCTTTCCTCTGCACCACAAAACAAATATAATATTCGGAAAAAATGTTGACATTTCACATATACTTACACATTTCACATATACTTATACAATTTGACATTTCACATATACTTACACATTTCACATATACTTATATATACATTTCACATATACTTACATATTTCACATGATACATATACAATTGACATTTCACATATACGTCACCCCGTGGCCTTCTTCACCCAGTGTATCGTATGCTCAATGCGTTGCCGACCGTTGCGAGCCTATCGGAGACATCAGGTGCCGGCCGTTGGAGAAGGTTCTGTCTGGCTTTTCATCAGCACCTGCAAGTTCGAAAAGCATGGCTGCCAGGAGAGCATACGATACACTGCAGTTCAGAGATATGGCAACAGATCACATAAAGGCAACATTATGTCATTCATATAATGAATGATGACTAATATGGCAAATGGAGGTAATTACATTTCACATGATACATATACAATTGACAATTCACATATTATTGCTTATTTCTTTGAATAAAAATAATGAATCACGGGCCACATTGCATGTCATCATTAGTTGAAATAAAATAAGGTTATTAGCGATCATTCCATTTTTCAACTGATGACACGCAATGTCGTGGCCTTCTTCACCTATTTTTATTCAGAATAAGCAATAATATGTGAATTGTCAATTGTATATGTAATAACACCTAAACTGACATAGATCACACAGCCAAACTTGCAGCATAACGCCTAGAGACAGAACATAAACACCAAACAGCTGCTTCCAAAAACTGACCCTAAACACAAAACCTAAACTCACATTGGATATTGAATCACAACATCACCAAAACACTTAGCCATGCATCCACCAAGCTGCTAATATGGTCATTCTTCCCCCCTCCTGCCACTTAATTTCTTCCCAGACGACTCCTCAGGCATTTCACTCTAGATGACTCCTCAGGCATTTCGCCGAACACCTTGCGGGTAGTGGGATTAGAGAGGGAGGAGGAGGGCGTGCGCAGCTATACCTCGGTCCTCCGGGGTGGAATGGTGGGGCGGCGTCGAGCCGTGGCAGAGGAGACGATGGCGAGGTGGCGGAGGAGGCTACGGCGAGGTGGCGTCGGCGAGGTGGGTGAGGAGGCGGCGACGAGTCACGCCTGCCAGGGGTCGAGTGGCGCCGGGATGGTGGTGTGGCAGACGAGGGCGGCAGCGTCGACGAGGATGGCAGCCTGGGGTCTCGGCGGAGGGCGGGTGAGACTGAGAGAGAGAGGACTTAGAAAATTTGTGGTGCGAGAGCGGGACTTAGAAAAATTGGTGTGTGGACTACTTATCTGGGACCTCTACAAGCGGTTGGTATTACCAACCGCTTGTATATAGATTTTACAAGCGGTTGGTAATACCAACCGCTTGTACATAGACTTCTACAAGCGGTTGGTATTACGAACCGCTTGTAAATGTGCCTAACAAAAAAGAATGGCTAGGGGCGCGAGCGGGCTCGAACCCTCGCGGCTCGCCAAGACTCAAGCACCACGATTAGCTAGGGGAGGAGATCTTGTCAACCTAAAAGGGCACCATATTGTTTTGAATATTAGCCCAGGAAGAGCACTACAAGCGGTTGGGATTACCAACCGCTTGTAGAATCTCTTCCACAAGCAGTTAGTATTACCAACCACTTGTAGAGGTAATTTCCACAAGCGGTTTTTTTTACCAACCGCTTGTGGAAGTGAGTTCGGTTTTTACTACACAATTTTTGGATTGAAGTCAGTCGATAATTATTGGTCTTCGATAGTTGGTTTTTACTACACAATTATTGGAATGGTAAAAGTAAAACCCAATAAAGCGAAATGGTATAATGGTAAAAGTAAAAAGGTAAAACATAAAATCATCAAAAATCTAAAAAATTCATAATAAAATATCAGAATTTGTAGAATCTGAAAAATATCAGAATAAAAAATTGAGGATTTGTAGAATTTGGAGAATTCATAACAAAAATCTGAAAAATTCATAATAAAAACTTGAGGATTTGTAGAATTTGTAGAATTCATAACAAAAATCTGAAAAATTCATAATACAAGCACTTTATTTTTGAAAAATGCTTTTGGCACTTTAGCACTAGGCGATGAAGGCAGAGAGAGTGAGTAGGAGACTAGGCGTAATCTTGCGCACGATTTACTAGTACAAAAGAAAGTGAACATCATTGCCACTTTCCTAGTTACATTGCAAGGTCGCGATTGCACACACCTCACCCCAACACTTAAATCAGTAGTTACAAAGTGCACACACCTCACCCCAACACTTTCCTAGTTACATTGCAAGGTCGCGATTGCACACACTCACCCCCAACACTTAAATCAGACATCTCAAGTAGTCACATACTTTGTCTTTACAAGTGTTCCTTCATTATGATCGCGACGTATGAAAGGAGCATCCACGTCTGTGTCATTGAGGAGGCTTATGTCGACATCCACAAATAAAGGAGGAGCTCGTCGAATCGACTATACTCTTCCTCGTCTCAGGACGTCCTCAACTCCAACAATCCTTCGCTTGCCTTGGAGAACCACGTGTCGCTTTGGCTTACTACTACAATCTTTCTTGTCCTACGCTTCTTAGGTTTGCTTGACATGTCCATTACGTAGAAGACTGTCTCACATCATTCGCGAGACGAACGGTTCGCGCCAAGAGTGGCGACTTTGCGTGAGGTCCACGATTGTCATACCGTATTTGTCGACCTTCACGCCGCTTGAAGTTAGTTTGACCCATTGGCACTTAAATAGAGGGACCTTCAAAGGTCCATAGTCGAGCTCCCATATCTCTTCTATCAAACCATAATATGTATCCACCTTGCCTTTGTTGTCTTCGGCATCTATACGGACACCGCTATTCTGGTTGGTGGTCTTGTTATCCTAGGCTCTGGTGTAGAATGTGTAACCATTTATCTCGTACCCTTGAATGTCACGATTTCACTAGATAGTCCCGAGCCAAAGCGTAACCTGCTCATTGTCCGACCCTTTCAAAAGGATGTAGTTTTGTAACCAAGTTACCGAAAGAATCCATGTGCTTCGTGGTTATCCAATCCTCGAGACCTCCCCGGAAATCGCGTAGAATACTCTTGTACTCAAGGACATATGGGGCCACTACAGTTGATTGTATCAAAATCGTGAAATGTGCTTGCTTAAATGTAAGAAGATCATTGCATGCAATTGCTTTCCTTCCTAGTGTCCCTTTTCCCCGTAGCCTCCCCTCATGGCGTGATATAGGGACGCCGATCGGGTTTAGATCATTAATGTAATCCACACAAAACTCAATAACCTCCTCTCGTCCCATAACCCTCGGCAATGCATCCTTAGGACGAGAACGTTACGGACATACTTCTTTAGCACACTCATGTACCTCTCGAAGGGAACATGTTGTGCGATACACGGTCCGAGAATACCTATCTCTTTGACAAGGTGAACAAAGTGAGATGGACCATAATATCAAAGAATGCAGGAGGAAAGATCATCTCAAGACTAACCACACTTTGTACCACGCCATCCTGCAGCTTACTTAGTTTATCCGGGTCGATGACCATCTCGTGAAACAGCGCTGAAAAAGAACACACTTTGTGATTGTCCCACGCACTCCACTCGGGTAGTATGCCTCTCCGACCATCGGGAGCAACTCGTGTCATTAACACAAGACGGTCATATGGATTTCATGTACGATTTTATTCTCTTTCGTGTTTATGAGTCTCTTTACATTGGAGGAGTATCCGAAGGGACCTTCACACTGCTCAGAACTCTATCATGCTTTTTTTCTTCTTTGCTTAGAGTGTAGCTCGCAGGATGTAGGTAATGTTGTCCTTTCCTCTTTTTTCCGGATGTAAGTCGCTCCTCGGCCCAAGAGTTTAAGGTCCTTCCGAGCTTGCGGTGTATCTTTCGATTTTCCGTACATATCTAGGTAGCCTAGCAGTTCAAGCAGACATTCTTCGTGATGTGCATGAAGTCAATCGAGTGCGAACCTCCATGACTTCCCAATAAGGCAAGTCCCAAAATATTGACTTCTTCTTCCACATGGGTGCTCGACCATCCTCATTCTCGCACATGTTTGCTTCGGGACCCTTTCCAAATACTACTTTCAAATCCTTTACCATAGCAAACACACGTGGCCCACTACGATGCCGAGGCCTTGCACGAAGATGTCCGGTTGACCGTTAAATTTCTGCCTTTCTTCCGCAACGGTGACTCAGAAGAAGAAACCTACAAGAACCCATGTACACAACCTTCCGAGAGTTTTTCGGTACATGCCGTCCGCTTCATCTAAGCTTTGGATCGGATGCGTGCTCTATATCCTTTGATAGTTAGGCCGACAAAGTTACCGAGAGCGAAGCTACCGTTGATTGTTACAAATAACAAAGCACGAGGGTGAAATACTCCCTTTGTACTCATCCCATACCCTTGCACCATCCTCCCTAACGTCACAAGATCTTCAACCAATGGTTTCGTGTAGATATCGATGTCATTTCCGTGTTGCTTGGGGCCTTGGATCAACAACGGCATCATGATGTACTTTCGCTTCATGCATGACCATGGAGGAATGTTATAGATACATAGTGTAACAGGCCGTGCTATGGTCGCTGCTCAATTCTCCGAAAGGATTCATCCCATCGGTGCTCAACCCAAACCTTATGTTTTCACCTCATCTGCGAAGTTCGCACGTCCGATCGACTTTCCTCCACTGTGAGCCATCCGCAGGTGTCTAATCATCCCGCCGTCCTTACGCTCTTCTTTGTGCCAACGCATCATCCGGCATGCGCTTTGTTAGCAAACATACGCTTCAATCGGGGATCAAGGAAATACCACAACACTTTAGCCGGAGGTCTCTTCTTCTTGCGCCCCCATCTATTTCACTGGATCGCCACGTTTCACCTTATACCGTGATTCTTTGCACATCGGACAAACATCCAAATCGGCATACTCATTACGATACAGATACAATCATTAGGACATGTGTGTATCTTCTCAGACTTCCAATCCCAAAGGATGATGACTTGCTTGGCTTCATATGTAGATTCGGGTAGAGTGTTATCTTCTGGAAGCAACTTCTTTACGGGTGATAACAACTCATCGAATCCCTTATCTGACACACCATTTGTAGCCTTCCATTGCATGAGTTCCAATGTGGTACGCAGCTTTTTGTGTCCCCGCCTTACGCTTTGGGTACAAAGGAGTTCTGTGGTCCTCTAACATCTTACCAAACATCTCAAACCTGTCTTTCATCTGTAGTCTCCCTCCAAATCACGCCAGATCTGGTCTAGCTCATCATCACCAAAGTCACCAACTGTTTCTTCCTCGAACAAGATATGCGTGCCGTCCGGATCTTGCTCAATCCATCTTCCTCTTCCTCGCCTTCTTCATCGTCTTCCTGGCTAATCGCCTCAACTTTGCCATGGTTGGTCCAACAGGTATAGTTTGGCATGAAATCTCTCATGATCAAGTGGTTCATAACTTGCCATCGCTGGGAGTGCTCCTTCTCGTTCTTGCAATCTACACACGGACAACATATGAAGTCGCTCGAGGCAAGAATGCAACGGCCAGATCGAGAAAAGCACGACGCCATCAATGAACTCTCTCGAGCGACGGTCCGCATTGTACATCCATTGCCGATTCATCTACACCAAGTTATAATTTCATTAAAAATTATAACAAATTTAGTTACAAAAATTATAACCTAACTTATAGGTACATTTAAAAATCTATAGCTCACAAGCTCTTAAATCTACCTTGGTAATTATTTTTTTCTTCTTGAGTCTACAATTAATGACCATATTTTTTCTTCTCCAACAAAAAAAGCTCCACCTACACCGTCATACAATTAAAAACATACCTTTCTAATTTTTTTATCCCTTTCTACCTTTGTAATTATTCTTTTATAGTTCTACATTTTTTTCTATTTTATTTCATACACCAATGATTACCTTCCTTGCAATGTACCTAGATCTCCCCAACTTATTGTGATATTTAAGATTCTAAAGGTAACAAGCACCTAGATCTACACCCTACATCTTCATACAACAACAAAAACAAGCATACAAAATAAATTTTGGGGAAGAACTCCATAAATTTGATCATGCATGTTCTTGCTTAAAAAGTTCAAGATTTCTCCACATCCATTGAAAAAATTGCAATATCTAGGTGAGAAGGATGTTGGCATGATGTCACTAACCTTGAAGCACTTAATTTGGAGCTAATCACCCCAATTAAAAATTTGGACAGCACCTCCCAAGAACAAGGCTTGGCCCGCCCTTCTCTGCTCGATCGCACTCTCTGCAGGCTCGTGGAGGAAGAAGGGTTTAAATGGGTTGGGCGGGAGGGCTCGAGAGCGGTTTGAGACACGAACCGCCAGATGTTGCTTTTAGAAGCGGTTCTTGTGTCAAACCGCTTCTGGAAATCAGAAGCGGTTTGAGACAAGAACCTCTTCTAGAAAGCAACATACAGAAGCGGTTCGTGTCTCAAACCGCTTCTGGAAGCCCTCTCCAGACCGTTGTCTACGAACCGCTTCTGGTGCGAACATCACAACGGGTTCGCACCAAACCGCTTCAAATAGGCCGGTTGTGATGCCCAGTTCTGTAGTAGTGACAGTTTGGCCATTCCCGCATTGTGGCACCTGACGGCAACCAGGGCGCCTGGGACATGGTAAAAGAATAATTCATTATTAGAACCGGCCACACTAACTTCTTTTTGGAACGTGATTACGTGAAGTAGCACAAGTATACGTGTAAACATAAGAAGAGAAGCTCCACACCTAAAACAGCGTTCGTTGTCTTTAAGCCGGAGTAGACAGAGCCGACGATGACGGTGGACGGCGGTGGCCGCTCGTGCTTCCGGCCTTGGTGAGTGGCGAGGTGGCAGTGGAAGCAGGAGAACACCACCACCAAGAGGAGCAGTTGTTGTGAAGTTTACATTCTAGCTGTGCTAGTACTCATCTTCTCGTGAAACGGAGGCACCTTTGTTAACGTCTGCATTGGTATTTATGAACAGGAGGAGAAGAATCGAGAAGCACAGTGATTACTTGTATCCGTACACAGTAGCACTGCCACCGAGTAAGTAGTACTAGCCAAGTGCCCGTGCGTTGCAACAAAAACTCAATTTACGATAAAAAATTTATTTGCAAAGAGCATTAACCTTACCTGAATAATAATGTTCACTCTGAATATGCAATAGTTAAATGTTTGAATCAATTCATCAAAGCATACAAATTCTAAGCACCTGTTTATAAACTTGAGGAGCGAAGAACAGGTTAATTGTATCCGAAGCGAAGAACAGGGCAACAAAATCACTACACACGGCCTGTGGAACCTTTGAAAAGAAAGGAATTGTAGGATTTTCCAAAACATCTACAGCTCGGTGCAACAGGTGGCAGATTTGATCGTCCAGGACGTGCGTAACAGATCAGCGGCCTTTGAGATGCTTTGATTTCTAGTTCCCGGCGGTTTCGACATTTATTGTGGCTAACCTAAAAGTGCAGCATAGTCTACAGTTCTAGTTGTTTTGGGTTGTTTTGTTTCTTTTGGCGCTGTCTTTGTTTTTGTAGCTCTTGTGGGTTTCCTTCGGCTTTCATTATTTCTCAGCCGTTGAAGTTTTTGTAAACTCTATCCTTTTAATCCTTGCTTAATGCATTTGGCAGAGCTCCTGCCTTTTCCTTCAAAAAAAATCGCTACACACAATCCAGAATCTTGTGACTTGATCGGTTATTCGATCTCCCATGCGAGGTCACGAACTTTGCACCTATTTGTATCTATTTAGTGATGCTAATATACCAGGATCGTCTTATTAATAATTCTAATGAGTACTCCTTTTATAACGAAAACTAAATAAACCGTGATACAGAAAATATCGACCACCAAAATATCCTTGTAAGATGAATGTCCTGGCTTATGACTACTTCTGATCCAAGGTGAAGATCCAGTAGCCTAAGCTGAAGATTGAGATTGACGATCATTTTTCCAAGCAAACTATGGTTTGCACCATTTGGTATCACTTTCATCTTGTGTTACTGCCCACGTAGAGTTTCACGCTCCCGATCTAGTCAGCCACCACCTTGCCCACCGGCGAGTTCGTGCCGCCGGCGGGGTCCACAAAATCTCGGGCTCATCACAGGCATGAAGACCCATGGCGCCGATGCATTCCTTCCTTCAAAAGGTCTCGCCGCTTTGGCATTGCTCACTTTTTTCGCCCGGCCGCGGCCATTGTCTAGAGGCGTCGGAGAGCGGCTAGCGACCTGCGCTCTCATTCAATGCATGCCTTGACGTCGAGCGCGCATGCGTCCAGCACATGGACCTCGAGGACCCAGAGCAGGATGCGGAGGAAGGTCCGGAGCCGGGAGAACACGCCGGCCGCGGCGGCATGGGTGACCTTCACGTGGCTGCCGTGGAAGGAGCTGGCTTGCAGGAGAAGGGATTCGTAGCATATGGAAGCGTCGTGGCGGCGGTAGAGCGCCGAGGAAAGCCCTCGCCGCCTCGGGCCGCCTAGCTTGTCTTCGCGGCCGCGGCTGCAAGCCGCCGGTTGGTCTGGGCATGAAAGCACGACGATGAGGAGTTGTTGGAGGAGACGAGGAGGAGTTGCGTGAGGAGTTGCGAAAATGTGAATTGGACGGGGTGGTGTGCGGAGACGTCTGGGTGCATGCTTATAAGAACATGGTGCGTACGTATGTTTCCTTGATTTACGTGCTGTGATCGCGCCATAACGGATTCACGGCTGAAGGCAGACAGAGCAAAATTTCTTTTTTTTCCTTCCAAATTTTACGTAACCTTCTATAAGAATATTGATAATCAAATCGTAGTACGATACACTACTACAAACCTCGCAATGGTTACATGTTATAACTTCAAAAGAAAAGAAGAAGAAAAGAAAAAAAATTAGCCACGTGTCCGTACATTGCAATAAAAACTCAATTTGCAATTAAAAAATTTATTTGCAAAGAACACTAACCTTATCTAAATAATAATGTTCATTTTGAATGTGCAATTGTTAAATATTTAAATCAATTCATCGAAGCATACAAATTCCAAGCATCTGTTTACAAACTCGAGCTTAAAATTATATTTAATTTCACAAACTTAAATAATAACATCACAACACTCGGGATTATAAATTTGTAACACCATAATTCGAGATCGATCGATCGACCGAAAGAGGCATCACCTTCTGCCCAATGAGCGCAAAGACATTTAAGATATAGGCGTCATTCGTATATGGCTTGCATCGCACGAACACATGTAATGCAAAGGCATCAAAGTCATTGAAAGAAATTGATCTTGAATGAATTCCTTTGTTTGAGTCAGTGAAAACTGTACAGCATATATAGAATACAAAAGGAATGATTGGCCGGCTATTAATTACCATCACTAATAAGGGATTTTGCTATAATAAGCTGACCATCTGCAGCCGAAAAAACACGAGTAATATGTACTCCATAAATGGACTAGTAATTGCTACTCTGAAAATGGACTAGTAATGGGTAAAAATGGGCGTATGCGGGTAGAACGCGCTGGCCTAAACTTTTCTCAATGTCATAGCCCAAACGGATTCGGGCATGCGTAGCACCCATTTATATTTTTCTTTTTTACTTTGTATTAAAGAGTTAATCTAAACGTGCTATGTTTGTACTCAATATACATTATGTACTACTACAACTCACTTTAAACAAGCAATATAGGGCAAATCCGTATAAATCTTCACATTAACGGATCGGAGTATTATTCACCCACTTAAGGACTAATGTCCTCAGCAGCACAACACTTATGCAGTAGATGCCTAGAACAACCTCTCAGTAGATGTTTGTGTGTCTAGTGCTAGCGCATATACAATGCCGTGTGGCCACTCCGGGCCCACACATGCCATACGTCATATGCCTGTACCCTCATCACATACGGTCCCTTGTAGTATAGGTTGATACTCTAATACCATCTGTGTAACATGTTGGCTTAAATTTTGCTCAGTGTCCTGTCCATCATGAGGCAGACCCATGCATGCGTACCACCCTGATTACACTTTCATTAACATTTTATGTTTATACCCAACAAATATTATATATACTACAACAACTTACTTTAGACAAATAAAAGAGAATAATCCTACCACCACCACTACAGAACCGGCCTTCACAAGCAGTTAGGTGCGCACCGATTGTGCTCTACGTGCCACAAGCAGTTCGTGGGCAACGGGCGGGAGGGGGTCTCTAGAAGCGGTTCTTGACACGAACCCCTTCTGGAGTCCCACCTCTAGAAGCGGTTCGTGTCTAGAACCGCTTCTAGAGATCTAGAAGTGGCTCGAGACATGAACCGCTTTTATAGGTGGGGATCCAGAAGCGGTTCATGTGTAGAACCGCTTGTAGAGACCCCCTTCCCTCCCAGCGCATTTAAACCCCATCTTCCAGTGCATTTAAACCCCATCTTCCTCCCCGAGCTCGCACAGGACAGCAGAGTGGTGGGCCGAGAGCAGTTCATGGGGGGAGGTGCTGCCAAAATTTTCAATTGAGGCTATTAGCTCCGAATTAATTGTTCCTAAGGTGAGTAACATGTTGCTGACATCCTTCTCACCTAGATATTGATGTTTTTTGTGCATTGGATGTTGAGAAATCATGTTTTGTTCTTGTGGGAATTAGTGTTTCTTTTGTTGGCTTATTTTTTTGTTCTTAAGGTGATATATTGTTTGGTGTATGAAATGAAATGCAATAAATGTGAAACGATGAAAAATTACAAAGGTGGGGAAGGGGTAAAAAATAATTTTTATTTAGTAAAATTAAAATGCGGAATGATAGAAAAGATTTGCATGAAAATGTAACAATTAGTTAGTTTTATTTAAAAAAAATGCAGGAGGATTAGAAATAATTAGTTGGCTTTAGTTAAAAGAATACAGAATGATTAAAAAAATACAAAACTATTAGACATAGTTAGCTTTAATTAAATATTGTGATAGATGTTGTTATTATTTTTATTGATGTAGATGAACCGCAATGGATGTACAATGCGAACTGCTGGTCAAGAGAGTTCAGAGATGGCATGAAGGAGTTTTCGACGCTGCCGCTGCATTCTTGCCTCGTGAAGCTTTCACGTTGTTCGTCGTGTAGACTGCAAGAATGAGAAGGAGCACTAACGATGGATGGTTATGAGGCATGTGATCACGAGAGGTTTCATGGCAAACTATACCGCTGGACCCACCATGGCTAAACAGAGGCGATTCGACAGAAGACGATGAAGAAGACGAACAAGAGGAAGATAGAGCTAACAAAGATGCGTGACACCACTCAATATGGGTCCGTGGAAGATACACTCGACGAGTTTGGCGATGATGAGCTAGATCGATGCTCCGTGATGGAGAGGAGAGTTCACAGAGGAAAGACAATACAAGAAGTTTTGAGCATGGTAGAGGACCACGAGGCGCTTTGTACCCAAAGCGTGGATGTGGCCACAAAAAGTGCATACTACACTAGAACTCATGCAATGGAAGGGCACAAACGGTGTGTCAGATAAGGCATTCAATGGTTTGTTATCACTCATAAAGAAGTTGTTTCCGGAAGGTAACACTCTACCCGAATCTACGATGAAGCGAAGCGAGTCCTCCGCCTTTAGGATTGCAAGTACGTAAGATACACGCATGTCCTAACGATTGTATCCTCAGACGCAATGAGTATGCCGATTTGGAGGTTTGTCCAGCAGCGAAGAATCCGGTATAAGGTGCAGCGATTGATCCAGTGAATTAGATGGGAATCGACGAAGAAGAGAACTCCACCAAAGTATTGTGGTATTTCCTGTGATCCCCGGTTGAAGCGCCTATTTGTTAACGAAGGTCATGCCAAGATGATGCGCTGGCATGAAGAAGAGCGAAGGAAGAGGGGATGCTTAGACACCCAGAGATGACTCGCGATGGAGGAAAGTCGATCGGGCTTATCCGAACTTTGCAAATGAGGTCGAAACATAAGGTTTGGGTTGAGCACCGATGGGATGAATCCTTTCGGTCGCTTGAGCAAAGATCCATAGCACTGCTTGTGACGCTTTGCATCTATAACATTCCTCCATGGTCGTGCATGAAGCGGAAATACATCATGATGCCATTATTGATCGAAGGCTCAAGCAACTTGGAAACGACATCGATGTTCACCGAAACCATTGGTTGAAGACCTTGTGAAGTTGTGGGAGGATGGTGTACGGGTTTGGGATGAGTACAAAGAGAGTATTTCAACTGCGGCATTGTTGTTTGTAACAATAAACGATTGGCTCGCTCTCAGAACTCCGTCTGCCAAACTGCCGAGGGTTTAAAGCTCGCACTCAAAGGCATAGATGAAACGGACTGCATGTACGAAAAACTCTCGGAAGTGTGTGTACATGGGCCACCGCAGTTTCTTCCTAGCAATCATGCTTTGAGGTGGAAAGGCAAGAATTTAACTGGGAACAGAATTAGTGTTAAGACTCAAAGATCGTAATGGGCGACTTGTGTTTGCTATGGTAAAGGATCTGAAAGTAGTATTTGAGAAGGGTCTTGGAAGCATACCTGTGCCGAACGAGGAAGGTCATGCACCCACAAGGAAGAAGAAATCAATATTTTGGGACCTGCCGTATTGGAAAGTTTTGAAGGTTCGTCACTTGCTTGACTTCATGCACATCACGAAGAATGTTTGCTTGAACCTGCTAGGCTACATAGATATGTATGGCAAATCAAAAGATACACTCAGAAGCTCTAAGGTCCTTGAAAACATGGAGGTGAGGAGTGACCTACATCTAAAAAACAAAGAAGGACAAAACAACTTTATCTACATCCCGCAAGCTACACTCCAAGCAAAGAAGAGAAAAAAGCATGATTGAGTGTTTGAACAAAGGTGAAGGTCCCTTCGGATACTCCTCAAATGTAAAGAGACTCAGAACACGAAGAGAACAAACTCCAAGGCCTAAAATCCCATGATCGCTTTGTGTTGATGACACAGCTTGTTCCGTTAGTATCCGAGATATACTACTCGAGTGGGTGCGGGGACAATCACAAAGCTATGTTCCTTCCTCAACGCCATTTCGCAGAAGGTTGTCGAACCATTTAAACCGCCTAAGTTGGAGGCCGATGTGGTACAAAGTTTGGTTAGCCTCGAGATGATCTTTCCTCCTGCATTCTTTGATATCATGGTTTATCTCACCGCTCACCTTGTCAAGGAGATAGGTATCCTCGCATCCGAGTATCTCGCACAACATGTTCCTTTCGAGAGGTACATGAGTGTCCTCAAGAAGTACGTCCGTAATCGTCAAGGTCCGAAGGCTGCATTGCCGAGGGCTACGTGACGGAGGAGGTGATAGAGTTTTGTGTTGATTACATGAATGATCTAAATCCTATCGGCGTCCCCATATCACGACACGAGGGGAGGCTACAGGGCAAAGGGACAATAGAAAGGCAAGCAGTTGCATGCAATGATCTTGTTGCATTCAAGCAAGCACATTTCACTGTTCTGAAGCAATAAACTATAATCGCCCCTATGTCCTTCAACACAAGAGTGTCCCACGCTGCAAACACACAACCTCATGGCAGGACTCAAGCCCGCACTCAAGTGCCCGCGCTAGCCAAGGGGGAGAAGAGATTTCTTGTCAACCAGTTTGGGCACCAAATTGTTTTAAGTGTTACGTGTTGGCACTGTTACAAGCGGTTTGTACTAAGAACTACTTGTAGAAGTACCTCTACAAGCGATTGGTAATACAAACCGCTTGTAGAAGATCCCTCTACAAGCGGTTGGTATTACCAACCGCTTGTAATCGGGGCTGCCCACCCAACCCAGCCTAGAGGTCCTCTACAAGCGGTTGGTATTACGAACCGCTTGTAGTGTCCCTTCTACAAGCGGTTCGTAATACCAACCGCTTGTAGATGGTACTTCTACAAGCGGTTTATATTACGAATCGCTTGTAGAAGTGGGTAGAGCTTTAAATTTTCTAAGTCCCCACACAGATCTCCCACACCTTCAAATTTTCTAAGTCCTTGATCGCCTCCTCTCCGTCGCGCGTGCCACAGCCACCTCCGTCGACCGCCACCGCTGAGCTCGCCGACGACCGCCACCGCGCCAACGCCCCCCAGCCACCGTGCCGACGCCCCTCAGCCAATCCACCCCAGAGGGCCTAGGTAGCCGGCGAAACGCCCCCTCCTGCTCTCTCTGTTTTCATGCCCACAAGGTGTTCGGTGAAATGCTGCAATACTTTTCATATACTGCAATACTTGGTTAGATCTTTTTGTTGTCATCTGTGACTTGTGAATTCATATATATATATATGTGTTAGATTTCTGCGGGAAAGATGGAAAGTTTCGTTTCTGTTGTGCACTTTGGTATTCTGTCTGTGTTGGCGACAGATTGAATGTGTTGTTGGCTGGTTGTTTTTTGTCGTATGGCTCACCTGGAGATGTTCTGTGTGCATGTAGTTCCCAGGAGTTTTGGTGCTGTGTATTGATGAATGCATGAGTTGTGGTTCTGAGTTGCCGTGGGCTTGGGTATTGCTGGCTCATTAGGTTAAGTTTCGTTTCCAGTCTTTGGTGCGTATGGGTGTGTGCTGATTTTGGTATTGTATTGTCAAGACATGAGGTGTGTTCAGCTCTTTTGGTTGATGAGCGTTTGTTTAGCGTCTGGTGATCTATGAGTGTAAACTAGATTGTTCCGAGTTTCAGTAATGGAACTGGGGCATCATGTTGATGTCCTGTTGATCTAAAAAAATGTGTTAGATTGCTTACTTGTAACTAGCTTTGTTGTTGTTCTGTCTGCTTTCGGTTAGTATCAGTGCCAGTTTATGCTTCCGGTTACTTGTTTATTCTGGTCTGTCCATATATCTCTTTTACCAGTTCACAAAGCCAACATCACAAAAAATATACATATATAACAACGCTAAACCAAGTCTTAGATTTACACATAAGTACGTCTGGACAACAATAACCCTACTAAAGGTAACATTCACACCACAACCGTGGAAATTTGACCGGAAAAATGATACGCAAATCATATGAATTGGAACATTCCTAAGACCATTGCGCTCTACTCTAGATGGCGACACCAAGACGTGGTGACCCGGCTTTCGATGATGTGGAAAATCTGATGTTCGAGAGCATTGCGCTGGGTAGCATCTTAGCCAATGAGGCCGTTAACACTGATGCGAAAAATCACGATGGTGCTGCTAACGCTGTCGATGAGGCCGTTAACACTGGTACCGAGGTATACTCTTACCCATTATAAAATCACCGTAAACATGTTAATTATTCTAAAATCATTCTCTTCATATTATATGTGTTTGTGTATCCAGCTCGGTACATCATCGGCCACCCAGTCCGGAATTAACCGAGGACCTAACAAGAAGCCTTCGACAAAGTATGTGATAACCGAAGTCGGCAACGACGGGAGTCTGCTAGCCCCAGAATCAGCAATTGGCCCTTTCAACAACGCTTGCGGCTACCACGTGAGGGATCACATCCCAATCAAGATCCGTAAATGGGTCAAGTCCCTGCAGCTACCAAGGAACTGCTCTGGAATGATATGAAGGAAAATTTCACTTTTCCAGAAGGGTACGAACAGAAGGCCAAGGGATGGGCTTTGAAGAAGATGGCAACTTCCTTTCAAGAAGGAAGTCGTCCCTCACCCGCAAGTACATCGACAAAGGAGAAAGGCCAGACTTCAATCAATTTCCTAAGTTGGCGGATCATTGGGATGCTTTCGAGGAGTACAAGCTGTCGGATGTAGGACAGGCCGCGAGAGAGAAAAACAGGGTGAATGCCCAGAAGAAGAAATACCACCACCATCTCGGGACTGGTGGTTACATCAAGGCTGCAAAGAAATGGGACAAGCAGGAAGAGGAACTTCGGCAGCAGGATGTTGTACCTGAAACTGAGAATTGGGAGCCCCGCCTGCGCAATTGGTTCCACTACGTCAGGATGGGCCTATAGTAACACGCATATGTGCTACTATAGCTAAAAAAAGTGTTACTGAGTCCTATTATTGTTAGTATAGCTCAAAAAATGTGTTACTATAGGCCCATCCTGACGTAGTGTTCTTGGCTCACGGGGGCAAACTTGCAGATGACGGTAGCTTGGTGATGGCACCGACAGTCCAAGAAGTTGGTGAAAGGATTGTACAAGCCATCGAGCAATCTCGGTCAGGATCCTTGGTGACGGACAGGGAGAATGACGAGCTAACATATGCCCTTCAAAACCCTGAGCACCCGGGACGGACACGAGGTTTCGGGAAGGTGCCGTGGAGGCACGACTTTGCCAAAGACTCAAGCAGTTACAGGAGCCGGGACAAAAGCAAGAGGAGAGATCAGGGTAGAGTGTGCCGATTGGAGGAAGAGCTTAGAGCTACGAAGGCTTCCATTGATTTCCTGGTCACGCAAAAAGTGTCCAAGCAATAAGCCAGCTTTAGGGAGCACTACGTTCGACCAATGTTCAGGCGGCACCGGAATCCGTGATCATCCGATCACAAGAAAAGAGCAGTTAAAGCGCCCACCGTGGCCCTCAGAAAGGCAGCGACCCGTAGGCCTGTCATCCCGTGGACAGCATCATGGTTCGCCGCCAGTGCGAGCTACACATTGATATGTGTAACCTCTCCTAAAAGGTGGCTTACGGCATGGCTTATTCGGTGGAGGCGGGCCAGACGTTCCACTTCAACCAGAAACCCTCCGGATACTCGAAGGTCACGGTGGAAGAGGTGGTGGGGGGCTTCGAAGATCTCATGCTCGAGATTCCTGAGGGCGACGACGTGACCAAGCTTGGACAGGCCCTCCATGGCACATTCATCCTCTAGCGTAAAAAGTACATCATATTTCCCGATGGTGTGGATGTTACATCTCCAGCAAGAGACGTCCCGTAGTTTGAGCCAGCTGCAGGAGCAAGCACGCCTCCTCCACATCAACAACCCACGACTCCTCCAGCGTCACCTGCACGCAATGCTTCCCCAGTGGTCCAGGCCACGCCTCCTCCACCGCCCGCTCCACAAAGAAGCCCGACTCCGCCGCCACCGCCTCAAAGTAAGAAGCACCCAACATCTCCAGTCACCACGCCTCCAGCATCTCCCCCGAGGAAGAAACTCGATGTCAGAAGGAGGGATCCTACACCGGCACCTCCTCCCACGAAGTCGGCATCCGACAGACAGAGAATGTCAAAGGAACCGCCAAAGAGGCCATATGATCTGACTGCGGAGGAGCTAGCTGCATCCATAAAGACGGATGTGGCTGCACGGCTTGTGCCAAAGAAGCGAGCCCAAGGTTAAAATAGATAAAAAAAGCGTGAAGCACTTTCGGTCATATGAACGGCGCCACCACTTTGTGACGACCGACTACAAAAGGACAATAAGAAAGGCTACAATGAAAAATACACGGCTCATATGGAAAGAAGAAGAAAGTGGAAGATGAGCAGGGCGCTGAACAGTTGAGGGAAATGACATTCCTGAAGGATGCGGGACTCGAATTAATAGACCAGGAACTTCCAGTGGCACCAACCAGATGGCAGTATGAGTTGGGCAAACTGCTAATTAATCCAAAAGATATAAAAGATCTCCCAACCAAGATGCGTCAAATGCATGAATGGTACATGAAAAGGGCATCTAAAGGAGAGCAAATGTTCCTCCTCATTTTCCAAGATGAGCATTTCTTCCGCGGGAACAACACATAAATATGGCTGGAATTCGAGGACTTGTACCATGTGTACCAAGGAGACGTCATCAACGTGTCTTTCATGTCCTGCTAGTGTCTGTAAGTGTCGATCTACTAAATTTACCGTTTGCTTCCTCTCGTACCACAAAATTGAAAATCTAATTAACTTAGTTATCCCTTCTTATGTAGAATAGAGATACAACGATGTAGAAGACTAGGTAAACAGAACGTTGGCTTCATCGACCCAGAGGTTGTCAATGAGAAAGTCTGGTCATACAACCAGCAAAAACCGCAAGTTGAGGCATACATTTTGCATGCATTGTTGAAACAGCACTACAAACCGTACATACTTCTGTCGTTCAACTTCAAGTACGTGTTCTCACAAACCTCTTGTTCTTGTATTTCTTAAGCCATTGATAGTACGACTAGCTACTTACGCATATGTTGCAATATACGAATATGTTTCACTGGATCCTTCTAGTCATCGAGCTTGACAACAGCAGGATTATAGTTCATGACTCAAGAAGGAATCCAGTCAAAAAATACCAATGGTTCATTGACGTCCTGAACAGGACATTTGCAAAGTTCCAGAAGAAGAAAAAAAGGAGAATTCAAGAAAGAATTCGAAATTATAATAAGCACTCAGGTACGTAGTGCAAAAACTATTATTAATATACATGCGCCACATCAGTTTTTCATCTGATATTCTGAAATTTCTCCCCGTGAAGGTTAAACGCCAGACGGCTGGAAACAACTTATGTGGCTACTACGTCTTCAATTATATTCAAAGTTTTATCCATGGCGATGAGCTGGAACATTATGCCGAGGTTCGTATATGCATGTCAATTTGTTAGCTACAACTTACATTTTCATTAATTGCATGTGATCGGATATTTATATACTTCCCGCTTAATTAATTGTTAGCCCAACATCGATGAGCACATTAATGTGCTCCCGCCTCACCGGGTGCGCGCACTCCAAGAACAACTCATCGGCTTCATTGTCGACGAGGTTGTATCTCCAAATGGCGAGTTCCACAAAAGGCTTGGTCCTTCGTTGAACACCGCTGAACTGATGACGACATCCACGTTGGCCTAGGACGTAAAGAGTGACGCATGGAAGAAATGATTTCGATAATCATTTTTTTAATCATTCAAACTTGTAAACGTCTGTTGCGTGTATGTACTTGTCCATTTTTTACACTATTAACTTCGTTTTTTTGTGTACTGAGCTAGCTTGTGAACATGTGTATGAGTGAAGGATCGAGATGGCGAACAGATGGGGGGTGAATGGTCGCAAACAAATTTTCTCCCAAAATACTCCAACTAAAACCTCGACAATATCGCTCAATGGAAATCGTGAAAAACCCGAAAAACTAGACAAATATGTGTACCCCTAACTTGCATGGATAAGTACCAAAAAATATGTGGGGATTTTTGAGTCACAATTCTGGTTTTCTAGTGTCCAAAAATGAGAACAAATCAATTCAACTCTTGCTTTTAGAAAGGAGATCAATTCAAATTACAAAAGCCACTTTCAAAAAAGCAAAAGCAGAATTTCCAGAAGCTGTCCTCAATTTGAACAGGTGGTTGGTGGGTTTCTGCAGCTCAAGCAATTTTGAGAATTTTTCTCCCTATGAGCAGAAGAGTCATGAAGAACTCCACCAAATTTCACCTCAAGAACCCTTACAGAAAAAACAGGAAAAAATCTAAGAACACAGTCAGTCAAGAACTTCGAGCAGAAAGTTTGGGGCTCGGTTTTCACCTCATGGCGCCCAAACGGTGCAACAAGTGGACTCCAAAATTTTTCTACAGATGGATATGGGAGTCTCGCACCTTTTCCAAGAAGAATCGCTCAAAAATAATTTTTATATATTTTTCTAAAAAGCAAATACCAACTATTGCGTGAAGAACAAGTTCTGGACAGAGTTGGAACTTGAAAGAAAAGATGATCTCTACTCAATCCAAGAGTGCAAAAGAGATGTAAAACCATATGAACACACTCAAAACATCCATGATCAGCGCTTAGAAGGAGGGGAGGCAAATCCAAATTGCATGAATGTAAATTGCGGGAAAGTAAATGCGTAAAATAAATGCTGAATTTAAATTGCGTAAAGTAAAGACATAATGTAAATGCGGAATTTAAATTCACACTAATGTAAAGAAATTTTTGTATTTCTGGTGGGAAGGTTTACAAAGTCTCACTTCATGTGGGCAAAGCTCAAAGGAGCAACTCAAACCTTCAAGGGGAGGAGGCTACCCCTCCACCCCTATTTATACTACTCTTGGGCCACCTACCACCCTTGGATGTAGCCCTCAACCCTACAGAACTCATCTAAGGGCTAGGATTTGCCCACTCACACAGCCATGCAAGGGCTAACCCAAAACCCACACACATACCAGGTTTTCTTGCACGGTTTTCAAAGCATACTACCTAGAGCCGCTAACCTATCAACTAGACCGCAATCCGACGGCCCTCATTGATCCATACGGCATCTAGCTAGCATCATCTCCTTTCCTTGTCTTCTTGGCTTGCCCAGACTCCGTCTCTGATCATCTTCCGGTGATCTCCCGACCGTCTGGACCTCTGACACTCCTCGCCTAGTCCCGGTCATCCTCCGCCTCACCATGACCTAGCACCGTCGCCCTGCAACCATCAAAGACAAGGAAAAACCTTTCACATAGCACTGCCCACATATATATTCAATGATTATCCCCAAATCATTAATCAATCATAATTTCACTCAACGGTCTGATGCTACCACCCCACGTGGGTAGCCCTAGGAAAAGCAACCAACACTCAAATTGCTTCAAATCGAAATCCAATTCAAATCAAACTCAATTTCAAATCAAACCAGCTCAAAACTCGTCAATTACTCATCACACACAAGGATAAACCTCCACATGGTCTTTCAATGAGTATGCATATGTAATATATATTTAATTGTGCGAAAAACTCCTCCACTCATATTTAATTTTATGGTAAAAAACGATATACAAAAACACCGTAAGAACATATTCTATAATACATATAATCGAAAACTCTCTCCAAAAGCGGTTGGTGACTCCAACCGCTTCGGGAGTGCTGCTCTCCACAAGCGGTTGGTAAGTCTAACCGCTTCTGGATCTCCTTCTCCACAAGCAGTTTGTAACACAAACCGCTTGTGGAGTCCCCCACGTGACGGCTCCACTGGCCTTCCTGGACACCTTCCCAACCACTTCTAGTGCCACAAAGACAGTAGTTGAGAACGCGCCAGATACCCGACGGTATCACACGCGGTTGCTTAGAAGCGGTTATAAAACCGCTTCTAAAGGGGGTTACGAGCCGCTTGTGGTAGCCGGTTCTGTAGTAGTGCACCACTCAACATAAACTATAGGACCTATTTGTTTTTCTTTTGGATTTTCTAAAAGCTGATTCTGGATTGTGATGATAGATAAGTTGATTCTCAAAAAAACTATAATCTATAGCACATATAAAGCATATTGAGGATTCTAGTGTATATGGGTGAGTTGGATTGTGAGAATTGATTCTTACAATTGGGCTATTTGTTTTAATTCTACTTTTAGAGCTAAAATCCAGAATCAAAAGTAAAAACAAATAGACCCTATATATGCCTTCACATTAACAGACCGAGAATGTTAGAAATTTTTGGTCCTGTTTGCATGACGGCTGATCGACACGGAGGAATTAATGGATTCATCCTATCAACCAAGCTTGATGGAATGAAATTACTACTGAACAATAATGACGAATAAATTTCAGCACTTGTCTTCGTTCCTCACTCACACTCAATTCATATATCATTTTTAATATTTTCTTTTGTTAATTGGGTCATCATTTACCTACGACCGAATACGAATCGATACCTTATATCTATTAATCTTTTCAACTCGTTTACGACCCAATGCAAACAAACTCAATATAAGCCTTTTCGTGCTAAATTGCAGCTGCTCTAGCAAATAAAAATTAATAAGCAATGAATACAATGTATGGCCAGAACTTGCTGCCATGCAAAATGACAATTGACACATGAATGGACGCCTAGACGGAGGGATAGAGAAGTTTTGGGTGGTTCTGTGCCTTCCGTTGTCACTGAATAGACACATGCACGCATGTATTCTGCGGCCTCCAATGATCGATTCTCGACTACTACAGAATCGACCTTTCCTACCGCCCATCAAGATCGGTTGGGTACTGAACCGGATCGATATTTAGAACGATCTGGTTCAACGGCCACAGGTCATGGGGACATTAGTACCGGTTCAAGACACCAACCGGTACAGATGGTCTAACATCAGTACCGGTTGGTGACATGAACCGGTACTATTTATCGGGAGCTCACTAGTACCGGTTCGTGACATGAACCGATACTGATGTGAGACCATCAAGATCTGGTTGGTGCATTCAACCCAGATCGAAGTTCCACTTAAACTTCTTCTCCTCCCGCCTCTCTGCAGACCGGATCATTTCACCGCGCTGAAAAGAACAAAGGAGCTTCGCCAAGAGCTTCAAGGGAGGTGTGCCCAAAATTTCAAAATTTTGGTCATTTGACTCACAACCAAGGTAGCTAAGGTTAGTAATATCATTCCTCACTTCATTGGGTGTTAAATGGAGCCTCTTTTTTGCTTGAATTATGAAGAAAATTTGATCTTTTCCCATGATTGATGAAAGATTATGAATGTAGAGGGAGGTGCTATCCAAATTTCGAAATTTTGGTCATTTTACTCGCAACCAAGGTAACTAAGGTTAGTAACATCATTCCTCACATCATTTGGTGTTAAATGGAGCCTCTTTTTTGCTTGAATTATGAAAAAAATTTGATCTTTTCCCATGATTGATGAAAGATTATGAATGTAGAGATCTAGCTTGATCTTTTCAAATAGGATACAAAAACTTGTTGTGTAAGCTTAGAATTTGCTTGGATTATAATGTAGCTCGCATTTAATGTGTGGATCTAGCTTAAATTTAGGTTTTAGTTCCATCGGTCGATGAAGGATGAAGCTTAGAACCTGGCACAGAAGAATTTTATAAAGGCTTAATGACTATTAAAAATTTGAAGGACAAAAAAGAAATGCCTCGCCAATCAAACTACGAGCGCACATTGAGTAAGGAATGCCCCAAGAAGATGTCACCGAGGGAAGAGTAAGGAGATGTAAAAATTCTTCGATGAACCGGCCTTACCGCAAATCAAATATTAGGCACGAAAAAGATTGAGGTTGCCCAAGTAAGATGGTCATTTAAAATGGGCGGTCATTGGTCAGCATGAGGAGCTGCCTGACTAACGACAAAGATGCGGCAATTTCATGAATGGTACTTGGACGCCACCAAGCATGGTCTCTGATGTTATTTGTGAAGTTTAAGCAAGAAGATTTTTTTCGCGGTGAAGGTGAATTTTTGTCGATCGACTACATATATGATCTATACCAGATAGACGCCTCGGCGTGAGCTTGATGGGTTGTCGGACTCGTAAGTGTCTTAATTATTTGCAAAAAACTATCGTGCACTTTCTTGTACTATACTAACTTGCAAGCCTAACTAATTTCTTATGTAGCATGGAGATACAAAGATGCAGAAGGATCGATTTTCGACATAGGCTTCATGGACCCGAGAGTTATCAACAAGACAACCGTTAGAGACCACCCAAGCTTAAAGCAGAGACTAACATATTCAATGCGCTAATGGGTCAAAGATATAAGTCAAAGATATATCTAGCCTACTCATTTGAGTACGTGTTTTCGTACCACCTCATTCTACTCCTTTTTCATAACACGATGTTAGAACTAATTAGTTATCTACGTTGACACATCTATGTATAGTTTTCACTTGATTCTTCTTATGATCGAGCTAGATCGTAGCTCGATCACAATTATGGACTCGCAAAGGAGACCAGTTGAAAAGTATCAAAACTTTATCGACATGCTCGAACGGTATTAATTCTTGTTCCTTTCATTATCGTACTAGCTCTATTTCCTTCAATTTGAAACAAATTCTAATCATGTACAATTCGTAATCACATGTGTAGTGCATTCACACGGTTCCGTGCTAAAAACGTGGGCGATTCAAGGAGAAATTTGACATTGCAATTGCCTCTCATGTACGATATCATAATGCTAGCTTTTTAGTTAGTTAACTTAATTTCATTGCATCCATTTCACGCTTTCAACTTTTTCCACCGCAGATCTTGACTCACCGGGTAACAATTTATGCGGCTACTATGTATGCGAAGTTTATGCACACCCAAACCGAGTCCGCCGACCGCATGCTAAAAGGCAACAAGGGGTGAGTAAATATAATTACTAGCTTTAATTGTGTATAGGTACTCCTTATATCTTGTACAAATTCAAGTATTGATTAGTTAATGACTTAACGATAGGTGCCTCAATATTTGGCGGAACAAGGTTCGAACTCTCGCCAAGACGAGTGAGAGCAATCCAAGAACAACTCGTCGGCTTTATTTACGATGAGTCGTCAGAATCCAAAAGGCGAGTTTCACGAACTAAATTTTTAGTGTGGTGCCCTTCGACAAGGACCGGTGAATCGTCAGGGTTTCGACATCTACGGCTAGCAAGAGCGATGCGCGTAAAAGATCCCGATGAATGTAAGGAAAAAAATACTAAAGTTGTAATTAAAGTTGTGTACATATATATTGATACATTAGACGATGAGCGTAAGAACAAATATGTGTACATATTTTAATACATTAGATGTAATTAAATTTGTTAATGAATGTTCGATGATTTAATTATCGTGCAAAGTGCATGATTGATTATCGTGCTTTTAATTAGTTGTGATTTAACACACACACATATATATAATAGCTCTTTGGAGAAATAGACCTATATATATTAAAACATCGATGACGGCTGGAGAAACCAACCAAGATCGATGAGAACCTCATCAAGATCTTGGTTGGAGACACCAACCCGCATCGATGTGGTCCTCGATGTTCCCGACGCTACCGCCACGCAGACTTCGAACCGCATCGATACTCTATCAAGACGGGTGAGGGAACCGGATCGATGTTTTGAGCATCATCCCGATAGCTATCGTACGGTTCAAAAACCGGTACTAAAGGCTCTTTTGAACCGGTACTAAATGCCCTTTCCGTAGTAGTGCTCGGCTTTGGCATCATGCGTGACTCTCCTCTTCACGGGTAGCGGTTAGCACTATAGGAATCCACCGTATTTTGGTCGGCTAAAAGCCGACGAAAATATCCGAAAAACCGATTTAAAATAGCTATTTTCGTCGGTTTTTGATATTTTCGCCGCTTTTGGCCGATTTAAAAAAATGACGAAAATAGTTGAATTTCGCCAAGAACCCATTTAAAATAATTTATTTTCGACGGCTTACGTGGTCGTCAAAATTACTAGTCGATGCACCAAACGCGCTTTCGGTCTTGACATGGCATATGTATTTTAAATCGGCTTGGCCGATTTAAATTAACTTGTTTTAAATCGGTTTTGTAGTATTTTCACGGACTAGTAAAAAATACTGTAATTTAAATCGGCCAATTATTGTTTTAAATCGGCCAATTATTATTTTTTTCCAGCCGTATTTAAAAATACTAATTTAATTTCAAAAAATAAAAATACATATAAAATCCCGTAAAATTCACAAAAAATCCTAGAAAATAAATGTAAGATTCATCCATATTTTCAGCAATGATACCATCCAGGCCTTTGTTTTTCCTTGAATGAGGAGTCTATAAAAAATATATGCAGACGATTTGGCAAATAGACAAATGAGGTAGAAGATAAACCGAAGCCAATATAACTAGGGAGAACAAATGATGATAATTCCATGATTTTTCTAGGTTACTACAGTAACTTCAGGGAACCAATTCACTCATCATAATTTGATCGATGCTAGCTAAAAGAAATTTAATTTACAAATTTCATTCAGTACGCACTCACTTACTCGATTATATTGCCACGGTGCCACCACTACCTAATGTGTTAACATAATTGCCAAACATTCCTCGAGCAAATTGATGTTAGTTCAATTTTTTTTGCCAAGAACATTACTGCCAAAACATTGCTAGAGCATTGCCAAGAACATTAACCCTAATCCGCACAAATAGATCCTAACCTCGCGTGGGGTGGTTTCGGAGAGGGGGAGGCGCTGCGTGGGGGGAGACGCTAGGGGAGGCGCTGCATGGGGAGATGCCAGCGCGGGGAGGGTCAATGTGTGGAGGGCCGGCGCAGGGAGGGTAGACGCGGGGATAGCCAGCACAGGGAGGATCGATGTGGGGAGGGCACGAAATCGCTCGGCAGTTCAAAATGGGCAAAATGGCTAAGTGCGGGGAAGAGGGGAAGAGGCCATATTTATATAGAAATGAGCATCATTGCTAGTTCAACAGAACAAACGACACTGATGGGAACTATCACTGTCGGGTTACCTAAGAACTGCAGTGATAAAACTATCAGTGCCAGGTCAAATCTCACCCGGCAATGATGTAACAATATGTCGGGACCCGAATTTCACAATCCGGAAACCCTCTGTGTTTTCAGCACTAGTCCCAGGATCAGTCGCTAGTGCCCACAGTTAACAAAGATGAATATCACAAACATACACAGCGGAATAATAAATAAGGAATTCATCTTTTAATATAACAAGTTGAACAACCTTAAGGTCAACTTACAATTAGGAAGCCCAGATGGCTTCAACTCAGAGTAAAACGAATAGCAGCGGAACGAAGAACGTCGGTGAATCCCATCAAAATACCACAGGCATTTGACAAGGTTCAACTCCTAGATATTCGCCTTCTTGCAGAACTTCTCCTTCTTCGAAGACAAGGACTTCTCCTCAACTGGTGATGTTTTGTTATAGCAAGGGTGAGTACACAACCGTACTCAACAAGTCATGCATGTAATGCGTTCTATTACTACATGCATGGCTTATTCCAAAGGAATGGCTAATGGTTCTTTTGCAATAAAGCAAGATTTCCAAATGAATATCATAAATAGATTGAAAAGCAAGAAACAAGTAATATCCATAATAAATTTCAGTAATCATTCTCAAGTAAAGCATTTCTCATCCTTAACCAATTTCCATATCACAATGTCCACATTCCCAACCTCATTTCATTTTCAAAACTCTACCCCTTGATCAGAATCCCGAGCAATGTTCAAGATTCGTGAACACGGCTATTCAATAGTTTTTACACTCGCAGAGGTTGTACACTTTACCCACAAGATACAATCAACTCACCACGTCACCGTGAATCGCCATACAACAAAGATGAATGAGTGATCATAACAAAGCCTTCGAAACTTCTAGCTCAACCTAGGAACCTCTCCGTGTTGCCTTCACTATCACTTCCCTCACTCGGTGAAGTATAGGACCGACGAACACCGTTGATGGGTACCAAGCCGCAAAGATGCACGCTCCCCCATCTGATCACCCTCGAGTGACGCCACCCCGAGGTATCAAAGGTGAGATATCGAATCCTACTAAACTAGGTCCGCCCCATACAGATATGTGGTTGTACGAGTGACTCGGTTCAAAGGCTTGCAAGGTGAAGTCCTTAGGGTGACCAAGGCAAGACTACCCCAAACAATTCACCAACAAT